>JALAZF010000037.1:0-2400000 GCA_022829125.1 Lathyrus tuberosus
CATTTGGCTTCGTCCACCTTGTAATAATTCTGATCTGCCTCAATATACTATACGATGTCATCTTTTCTCCAGATGATCAATCTCTGGTGCAAAGTTGACGGGACAGCTCCGATTCCATGGATCCATTCTCACACCCCAGCAGTAAGTTAAAATTTGGATTTGGAGTTGATTGACCCATGAACATATGTCGATCGGACGGTCGACCCCTATGGCCAATTCGACCCTGGATAACCCCCAGAATGTTACTGGTTTTTTCCTTTATAATTGGACAAAACCATGTTATGTTGCTGGAGGCTCATCATCCTTCCTCCCCATTTTTGTAAATATTGTATGAGGCATCAGGTTAATGGCTGCCCCCATCTACAAACACCTTGTTGACTGGGAGTCCGTCAACTTTTGACTCTTATGAACAAAGGCTTCAAATGATACATCATTCTTCTGCACTTGGCCTCTCGAACATTACTTTTTATTCTTCCACGATGCCATTATTCATGACATAATAGCACAGAGGTTTGTGCTCAGCAGCCTCGTTTGGCATGAAGTCCTCATCCTGCCTCAGACACCCTCCAATACTTTATCATATTCCGCAAGCAGTACTGATTCGATGCCACAGTTTATGACAAAGTCTTCTTCGTAAGTATCATCATATGTTTCATCATCATATGGATCAATAGTCATCCATTTCATCATCCGAGGTGGGTGTGTATTCAGGTTCTTCTTCATCTGACTGAGGGGTGTATTCTGGTTCCTCCTCATCCGATTGGGGTGTGTACTCAGGGCTCTTTTGCCATGCCTCGGCTGTGAGGACTTGCACTTGGTGCTCTGAGTCGACATCACCTTTTTGTGTCCCGAAGCATTAACCTTCATGGCCACTATTTGGTTGGCCACAATTTTTGCCTTTCTCGACCCATCTACCCCCTTTGTGGGTAGTTCCTTTGCCCTATAGATTCAAAAGGTCTTATCTGAGAAATTGACCCTTGTTTTTGCTGTGAAGTCGATACTCATTTCATACTTTCTTGTTTCGCCGATAGCGTCTCCATTGAGTCCGAGTCATAGGATTCTTTCGTTTGTAATTTGGGGACACATGATAACCTCTAGGCTCGAATCCCTCTTTCGGGTTCTGAGCCTCCTTTTTCCAGGTCAAGTACCCTTCCATTTCTACCTTTTGCTTCCCTTCTTGTTGACCGGTGTCCACCCCATTTTTCTTGTGGAATATCTGTCGGAGGCAGGAAAGTTTTGGTTTTTTTAGGCTGGAACTGTCTCCGGTATTCCTCACTTGTTTGTGGCGCCTCCACCCTATCGAACATGAATTTTGGAACAAGAGGTTTGCTTTCTTCCAGCGCCTTCTTCTTCTCAGCTTCATATCTTTCAGCGGCTTTCTCATCAAAGACCGTGTTGCATGTTGGGCACAAAATAGCCCCTCGACCCGCTTACTCTGTACTTTTCCTGGAACTCGTCTAGTCCTTCACCTACTTGCGGGTATACCTCCAGCTAAGCCTTCTTTCTCAGTGTTCTTAGTGGTGCCAACTATCATGCATTTCGCCGCGTCAGTGACTTCAAACCATCATCTAGTCGAAAGGTTCAGAGTATAGAGCTTTCTCAACCTTCAAAGGGGTCAGTGTCGACCTGCATCTTCGGCCTCTTAGCCTAAACTGTAGCCTGCCTTCCTTCAGAGCCTTTTGCACCAAATCCCTAAAAAAGAACACATTGAGAAGTTTTAAGACCAAGAAAATTATGAAACTTATAAAATCCCCCTTTATTTATTTTGCTCTAGTGGGGGGATCTTTTAAATATTGAGTAACAATTATTTGGCCATCTTTAACTAAAACATCAAATATTTCATCGCATTTAGTTACATCGAACATGTAAGTTCTTGCAACGTATTTATCTATTTTCTCAGTTTCGACGAGGTTTTTCTCGTTTGATGGTTTTAAACATTTACACGTGTATGAGGGACCTGGCTTGAGTTTGGTCACATGGACCCCTCGTTTTCGTCGAAGGGACCCTCGTCATCAGATGAACTTTTGATGGCTTCCACATAGGAAACTTTTTCCTTTTTTGTGAATATTTCCCCGGTCTTGGTTTTTTCGGCTCGTAGGCATTCGATCTGTCAAACCCCTGTCAGCTAGTCGAGCCATATCTCTAAGATATTGTGTATCTAGCTTTTTCATAACCGAATAGTTGAGCCCTGCCTGCGGCTATTTTGACCAGTTTCGTGTTCAGGCACTTGATTAAATCATCTAGCTTTCAGAATCCTGAACCTGTTAAGGTACTGGTCGATCGACTCTGTAGGCTTCCGTTTCACACTAGCCAACTCTTTCAGACTGATTTTTAGTTTCCCCCATGTAAAATTGCTCATGGAACAACCTTTCTAACTAATGCCCATGTGTGGATGGATTGTGGTGGCAACGTGGGTGAACCACGTGAAACGCATTCTTAGTTAGGGAGCTTGGGAAATACTTCATTTTTAAATCTTCATTGTTGGCTATGTCACCAGCCTCTGTCTGGTACGGAGTCACGTGTTCAACCATGGATTCCTCAGTATCCCTAGTGAACTTAGTGAATTTTGGTACTTTCCAATCCCCTTGGTAGTTCCGCCTGCAAGACGAAATCAGGATAATGGGGAAGAATAATTTGGCCTTCTTAGACCAAGGTTTGCACCGTTTCGAACCATGATGCATTCCACAATAGCCTCTAAGCTTTTGTTCTCCGACCACTGCGTTATGTCGAACCTGTCTAACGACATATTCCGGGTCTTGGTTTCTGTTAACTATTACCCACCGGGCGGACGGTGAACTAGCCTAGGTATCTCTTCGACCTCGGGAGGCTCTTGGTCCACCGTTTCATCGAACCTCTCCTCTTATCGTAAGGGTGCTAACATCTAAGGCTGGGGTGGTGGTCAGACCTGTTCCCTCGGGGGAACCTAAAAAATCTCCAATCCTAGTCATCTGAGTTGCCAATTATTGGTAAACTCTGTGTCGATTCTTGGATTAAAGGTCTCATTATGGTTCCCATTTGCTGTGTTAGCATGTGGACCATCTCGTGGTTACTTTCATCCATCTGTTGTCTCATCACGGCGACAGAACATGATGTGAAAGTTGGGATTGACTGAGTAGACAATCCTAATCCTAAAGATCGACTGAACTGATTGGTTAATGGCCCTAACCCTTGGTAAGGCTGGAATCCTGATGATGACCCCTCCCTGAACGTCGAAATATTGTTGCGCATTCCAGTCATAAATTCAGGTGGCATGCCATAAGTCCGTGGAATGGCCATTGTAACGTTGGGTGTATGGGAACCCAGACGTTCCTGTCGATGTCGTCCTAGGACTCGGCCGACCGATGGTGTTCGATAAGGGACTAACTTGACGGCAGTCGTAACTGCAGCTGTCGAGATGTCATTAACGCTGGGTCGCTTTGTGACACGAACTGGGGTTACCCCCTAGGGGTTGTTCATTACTTGGACGGTGGCAGTTACCATCTTACAACTCCATAATAGAATAGCCCACCGGCGTTGCCAATTTGTTCGTACTTATTACCATCTTACAACTCCATAATAGAATAGCCCACCGGCGTGCCAATTTGTTCGTACTTAATTTCGGGCGAACAATCTCTAGCCTCCTAACGCAGGTTTACTTGCAGGATCGGCTACGGAATCTCAAACTTTCGTGTTTAGATGGTTTTATTTTGTGATTAGTTGTCGAGTAGTAGAGTTTGAGGTGAGGAGAGAAATAGAATAGAATTGGGGGTCGAAGAGGTTTGAATGAGTTGGAGAGGGGAAGAACAATATTAAATGTAGGAAATTGTAAATGAAAAGCAAGTAAAAGACAAGTTCAAATGTAAATGGCTTGATAAGATAAATTGCATTAAATGGAAATGGGACGCAAGTAATACATTTTGCGGGAGTGTAACTCATTTCTCGTAATGCTAGATACTTTGAGTGTTTTTCCCTTGCAATGTTACAAACGTGACCTCTAAAACTCGCTAAGAGCCTTGCTTAAATAGTAACATAAAATGAACCTTCAATCGATTCTGCAGATGACACGTGTCACCTACGTCTCTTCAATTGTTTGCGCCTTTGCCATATTTGAATTTTGCCCGCCCAAACCTTTGGCGTTCTCTCTTCCTTTAAATGTCATGTTGATGCTGCTTCGATGGTCTCTTGTCCTGTGGACTTCTCCTATCTCTGCGTCGATACACTCCCCTTCTGCTTCTGGTTGGTGTCAATCGACTCCATATCTCCCTGATTTCTCTCGCCTATAGTTCCATTCGAAATCTGCTGGCTAACACATATTCATCATTTGTGCACACTTGTAGTAGCAACCTACTCTTTTCTTGCTACATGTTAATTTGTTTGTTGTGTTGAGTGATAATCCTTTGTATGAACAACAATCAACAATCTTTTATCTTTCTCTCTTGTGATCAATGACTGCTTCAACAATAATCTATGAGCTTCTAGCCATGAGCAACATTTCTTCAAGCTTCCAAGTCTTCAATTTATAGAGCAGGAGAGAATAGATCTTTTGAGGGGTATTCTTGGAAACATATTCCAACAGCAATATCCCAATGTTCACATGAAGGAATGGTCAACATCACTGTACAAAAAGCTGCTCCTGCGCCACCTTCTCAAGGTAGAGGATACAGAGTTTTAATACTATTATATTCATCTTAAAATCATTCTGATCTTTTGTCTTCTAGCGTCTTCAGAGGCTTCAGATATTGACTTGACGAAGCGTGTTGTAGAAGAGTCATTCTTTATGTAGTCTTCAGAATTCCAAGATCTTTGTTCAGCAGAATCTATCTTGAGAATCTTCAGCACTCGTTCTTTTTAGAAGCATAATCTTCAGAGTCTTCAAAACATGTTCCTTCATAACCTTATCTCAAGCGTCTTCAGATTTCATTAAGCACGTTATTTGTCTTCAGAGTCTTCAACACTTTGTCTAATCAGAATCTTGTCTTCAGAAACTCTTCGGAACTTGATCTTCACAAAACGTGTCTTCAGAGTCTTTAGAGCTTTGTTCACCTGAACCACGTCTTCAGAATCTTTAGAACTTGTAACATTAGAAGCGCATCTCATTAGAAAGTCTTGTAGACCTTTCTCATAAAGTCTTAATTAGAATGTCCAGAACTAGCATTCTTTAGAACCGTTGTCTTAGAAACATTCACGAATCTTGACTTTAACTTGTAAACACACTTATGTTTTCTTCCAGAGTGTTGATAATGGAGTCTGATGACGTCACAAGCCTTCTTATCAGAGTCAGAATCATATTGACAACAGCCACACACGAGATAGAAATTATATCATACAAAATTGTTCTCTTAGATAATATGTGCAGTTATCATCAAAACTTAATGGCCATATGTAGAACCAAATCTTGTTCTTACACAAAATTCAGACGATAAAAAGAAGAAGAAGAAAGCTTGAGTCGCATAGGAAGACAATAATATGGAATCCTAAAATGATGAAGAAGAAAAAGCCAACATCAGTCTAATGACAAAGCATAAAATGATGAGGTAACCTCTCAATTTTCCTATCATGATTTATTTTGATAATGTAAGAAACTAATAAAAGAAACAAACAAACTAGAACAAATTGTTTCTGCATCTAAGGATATTATCTCCTCTCTTCAATATAAAAACAAAAACTCTTGAAAAAGAAATAAAACTTCTTAGAGAGAAAGAATAAAACTTCAATCAAAACTCTTCCCCATCGAATAATAAACCTTCCATGTGTGATGGCTGCAACAACTTAAAAAATAAGTTTTGAAATCTTTAGAAAACACTTATCAAGTTTACCAAAGAGAGAGACAACTTAGAAGTCTTTTTAGGAAATCAAAGAGCCTCCTACAACAAATCCGGATTAGATTACGAGCCAAAGAACAATAGCAAGAACTTTGAGAACATATGTAAGACTAAAAATACATCATAGTTGTAATACCCTAATTTTTACCCCTAGGATCCCACTTATCATTTGCATCTCATGCCATAAACAAGATCACAAGCTTTGGTTCTCCTTCCCCTCCTCTGTAGTTTTGCTCTTGAGGAAGATCACTAAGCACCTCTGTTTTCTTGTTTTCTTTATGTTTGTTTATGTTTCTATTTACTAACCCTTAATTAAAATCCGAAAATATGTTTGTTTTTCCCTTACTAAATTTTTCAAGAGGTTGGGATCAAGAATGTCAAATACCATTTCCTCAGCTCGAATGAAATTCGTCTGAACAAAGTCAAAGTTGATCTACAAATAATTCAAAATCATCTAATCAAGAGTTTCCCAAGATTTTATTGTTCATTACTCAAGAAACCCTAAGGTTCATATGTTTATTTCCATGCCTTCTTTGACAAGTCAAAAGAATCAAGCCAGAGCCAAGATAACACAGCAAAAAGCCATTTTTCTCATTTTTTTCACTATGTTAATTGATTAACCAAGTTTGCCTAAAATGGGTTAATCAATTAACATGTGCAAATTTTGGCCAGCAACAGTAAATTCAAATTCTGTAGCATTTTGGAAACAAAATTCAGTTGTTTCATCATGAGAATATTCTAGATCACTTCCAAATAATTCCCCTACATAATCATAATTAATTCCCACCATACACCCTCATTAATCACCACTTGTCTTGATTTTGCCTCCAAATTCAAATTCTAAGCCTAATTTTGGCTCCAAGCCAAGCTCTAAGCCACCAAAATTCCCAAGCCTAAATTCTATAAATAAAGGCCTCATTTCATTCATTCTTCAAGCTTTTGATATCTAAATTCATCTTGTCAAAATTCTTCCTCATTTCCCATTTTTCTTCATCTATCCAAATTCACTAAAGCTCTTTCTTCCACTAAAAGTTAGTAAGCTTTTCATTGAAGCTTACTAATAATTGAGCAAAACCTCCATCAAAACATTTCTTCAACATCAAAATTCTGTAGATCAAAGCTTAGAGTGTGGTTCTTGAAGTTGATTTGAAGCATTTTCAGATTTGGAAATGGTAAACCCTTGTTCCACCCATTGTTGTTCTTGATTCATCTTCCACAATATGATCTCTTGTTGATTCTTGTTGCTTGATCTTTGGATCTTATAAATTGTGTTTCATTGGTGTTATTTGTTGTTGTTTTACTTGAATTTTCGTGCTCAATTTCATTCATGATCATGAGGTGTTTAAAGAAATGATTAAATCATGAATGCTGATTTTTTTTTTCAAATTTTTCTGTTGTCCTGCCAGTGGTTAATTGATTAACCAAATGTATGTAAAAATTGGTTAATTAATTAACCAGAGTCAGAATTGTGTTTTTTGGCTTGTTTTGGGATTGTTTTGATTTCTTTCCTTTCTTCTTCCATTTCCTTTTGTTTTACCTTGAATTGTGGTGTTTGTTGATCAAATTTCTCTTTAAATTCCATGGACTTTGGGTGTTTGATGAGGTTGGATAAACCTTCATTAGTTCAAATCTATCTTTAAGTGGATGATTGGATTCATTTTAGGTGCTTTGAATTAGTGATAGGTTTAGTACCTTAATCCAACAAGAAGAGTGATGGAACTTAAAGATGGAATAATTCAAATATTGTAATTCAATTTGGCTTCCCTTCCCCTCTTCTTCTTCTTTTTTCTTTTGGTCAATAAAAATCTTACATATCATTAGACTTCTCTTTGAAGTTATGATCAAGATAAGACCGCTACCTCTTTTTTCTTTTAGTGCGACAAGTTTTAGGAGAATGACTTACATGTCATTTCTCTAACTTGTATTAACACGAACATTGTATTGACCGGCCTCAGATAGTCGTGGCTTCTACATAAGTCTGATTACAATTGCTTGTCATAGCGCTAAATTGTTCCGAAATCAGAAATTGTCCTATTTTTGTAAGTGAGTTATCAATCTTCTACTCTCCATAGTGTGGTGCAAAATAAATTGTCTCCTTTTTGTTAAGGGAGTTAGTTGGCATACTCGTCGATTTTATCCGAGTTGGCGCCCTTCCCTTAATGATGTATGGATTCATGTTTTCATGCTTATGGCTGACTAGTCGAGTATTCTCCAAAAAACCACCAATTGTTCTCCATCATTAACACTAACTTACTAACTATATAATTGCACTAACTTTACTTTGTGCCTCTTAATTTTTACTCTTTATTTTCTTGTCATTTACTTTTATGCTTTTACTCTTAGCACTTTTTTTTTCTTTTTTTATCATATTATCATCTTATTTTCTCTTTGTCCACTTGGACACATGTTTATGTTTATGCTCTTTTTATTTTGTCCACATGGACCATACCTCTCTTAAGCACTAATAAATATTAAAACACTTAAAAGACTTGGTTCTCTTAATTCTGGACTGTTGTGACCTTATACTTGGACATTGGACCTTGGATTTCGGACTTAGATCTAGGATCCTTGCCCTTTGCTTTTGCTGAATTGAGAACTTGGACCTTTTGGTGTCATTCTTGTCTGTTTTGTCTGGAAATTTTCTGTGTGCAGGTGTTTATACTTTGACCTTGAAAATCATTGTCGTGGCCGACAAAAATATTCGAGTCGCCATCATATTTCTTAAGGAAAATAATGATAAACCAAAAAATCTGTAATCCCAAGGGCACAGATTCCTAAGGTTCGGGAGTCGATTATGTGAGGGGAAGGTGTTAGGCACCCCTCACTTCCATTGTACTCAATGGGATCCTCCTTAGGTTCTAGGGTATGTTTTTTTGTCGTCTAACCTTTTTATTTATTTACAAAAGAATCCTAAGTTTTTTTATTATTATACTCGCTAGGGTTTACAACCCTATGCCTACGTACCTTCAATCTTGAAGGATCAGAGTAACCGTAGTTCACCTCCCCTATTCCTACCCCCCTAATCCTATTCCCATTCCTAATCCTAAACCCAATCCACAATTTATACTCTTGGATAAAGAGTTCTATCCCTTGATCTATTATTTATACTCCTAGATAAGGAGTATTATCCCTTAATCTATTATTTACACTCCTAGATAAGGAGTTTTATCCCTTATTCATTATTTATACTCTCGGATGGAGAGTTCTATCCCTAATCCATTTATTTATACTCTCGGATATCAAGAGTTTTATCCCTTATCCATTTTTTATACTCTCGGATGGAGAGTTCTATCCCTTATCCCTTATTTATACTCTCGGACGGAGAGTTCTATCCCTAATCCACTTATTTATACTCTCGGATATCGAGAGTTCTATCCTTAATCCATTTATTTATACTCGGATATCAAGAGTTCTATCCCTAATCCGTTTATTTATACTCTCGGATATCAAGAGTTCTATCCCTAATCTGTTTCTGTATACTCTCGGATATCAAGAGTTTTATCCCTTGATCTATTATTTATCTTCCCAGATAAGGAGTTCTATCCCTTTATCTATATTTATACTCCTAGACAAGGAGTTCTATCCCTTATCCATTATTTATACTCTCGGATGGAGAATTCTATCCCTAATCCATTTATTTATACTCTCGGATATCAAGAGTTTTATCCCTTATCCATTGTTTATACTCTCGGATGGAGAGTTCTATCCCTTATCCCTTATTTATACTCTCGGACGGAGAGTTCTATCCCTAATCCATTTATTTATACTCTCGGATATCAAGAGTTTTATCCCTAATCCATTTATTTATACTTTCGGATATCAAGAGTTCTATCCCTAATCCGTTTATTTATACTCTCGGATATCAAGAGTTTTATCCCTAATCCGTTTATTTATACTCTCGGATATCAAGAGTTGTATCCCTTATCCCATCCTTTATTTAGGCTCTCGGACCAAGAGCATTATCCCAAATTTAAATCCCTAAGAATCCCTTATATCCCTATCTTCTTTAAAGAAAAAACCCAATATGTTCACAATATGAAATATACAGTTGAATCCACCCCTCCCTCCCCCCCCCCCCCCCCCCCCCCCCCCCCACCACCAATTTCCCCAAAGAGATTCCTCAATAAAGTTCCTAAATAAAAGTTAAAACCCTAAACAACATTTTAAACAAATAATGGTATTTGTTATAAAAATCCAATTAAATCATTAAATTACATAATTAAATTAATTATTGATAAACCCTAATCTAAAACCTAATTAACCAATTAAATTAATTATTAATTTCTAAAGAAAAACCCTTAATAAAAACCCTATTGCATAAATAAATTAAGTTGTTAATTTAATTATAAAGAAAAACCTAAATTACAATTTACTTAAGTCATTAATTTAATTGATCAAAACCCTAATAAAAACCTAATTAATCAATTAAATCAAGTTATAAATTTAATTGATCAAATTAACCCTAAAACCCTAACTGATATTTAAAACCTAATTTATTAATTAAATTAAGTAATTAACTTAATTAATAAATAAAACCAGGTGTAGCGAGCGATTTTGGACGCGGTTCTTAAGCGCTGGTCGCTCTCTGCGGTTGAGCTTAAAACTACAGGTCGATTCATTTTTTATCCTATTAAAGCTGACGAAGGAAGGGAAATAGATGTCTCCAATTAACCCTGCTTTGCATACTGAGTTTAAACAGCGGTCTGTTAGGTTACGAATGCTATCAATGTGGGGGGCCTTTGTACTAGTTATTTGTATTTTCGCCAATACGATTTTCTTTCTTTCTATCTAGACAGAAGGTTTCCGGCGGGGAACAAGGATTAGGATGTTAGGACTGATGCTTTTTTAATTACTGCTTTTGATTGATGGAGATATGGGATTTGGGTTTTTTGTTTAGTGTGCTCGCTAAGATCTTTTCTTTCAATCTTGTGCCTACGTATTCCCATTTACCGAAACAGGGAAATCAGAGCGTTCGTAGTTCCTCCTATTCTATGGGAGGAAATGATTGTTTTTGGTGTCTTGTTCAAAGCCCAAGACGTGAAGCGAAAGGTAGTTTGTATCTTGTTCAAAGCCCAAGATGTGAAGCTAAAAGGGTTTGACTTTAGAGAGAATTTGTCATCTCTAAAGAGGGGGTTGTATGTCACAACTGTTTATAAAGGAGAATTACTTTAACCGGGATACGCGGATCCTAGCAATGCCATAATTTCCTTTATAGGGGGTTTTAACCTGAAGGGGAAGACTTTAACTCAGTGTAGAGCAATGCTATCTTTCCTTAGGAATTTATCATGCTAAAAGAGGGACAGTGGAATGGATGTAGATGATCCAGAGGCTTGCCACTTACAGCAATTAGATGAAGAGGAAGGAGTTGTTGATGTTTGTGTACTGTGAACAAGGCACAACTTTGATGCTAAAAGGTTAATTTGGATTAACCAGTGGTTTTCTTATACAAAGCCTAAGCGGAGGCTATTATGTGTCTCGTACAAAGCCCGAGAGAGAGGCTAAAAGGTTTTGGCCCGACGATGGAGTCTTTTGGTATCTCGTATAAAGCTCGAGATAGAGGTGATTTGACTAAACAAGAGAGTTTTTTTGTACCTCGTACAAAGCCCGAGATGGAGGCTGTTGTTTATTTGGCTCAATAAGAACCTTTTTGTATCTCGTATAAAGCCCGAGATGGAGGCGAAATGGGTGATTGACTCAACGAGGGAGTCTCTTATGTGTCTCGTACAAAGCCCGAGAGAGAGGCTAAACGTTGTTTGACTCCGCTAGGGAGGATCATTGCACAAAGCCCAAGAGGAGGCTAACTTCACTGGAGAAGGATCATTATACAAAGCCTAAGAGGAGGCTATGGTAACTGTTTCAGTTAAGTGACAGGTCCAGTATACTGATTTTGAAAGAGAAAATCAGTTCTTATATGAGCAACACTGTACTCATGGATTTGATTCAAGGATCCGGGTTATTCCTGTTCTTTGAGGAAGCGGGAAATCCAAAGGATATTGAGACTATCTGAGTCTGCGGGTTTCCTTCCTATTTTTGAAGGGGTCACTTGAGAATGTCTTTGAGGCTCAAGGAGATTAGACTGTCCATGTCTAGAGTTTCATCTTTTATACTGTGTTTTGAGAAACAGTAGTAGACTCTACGAAAGGACTGTTCTATGAAGATGACTAAGTTCTGTTCCTATACCTCTAGGAGGTCGTCGGGACAATTTGTACGAAGCCCAAGTGGAGGCTGGAAACTTTTAAGAAGCCGACAGGTCCTTGTACTAAGCCCAAGAGGAGGCTATCATTCCCGGAGGAAGAGATCATTATACGAAGCCTAAGAGGAGGCTGTGAATACTTCTAAGAAGCCGTAGGGTCCTTGTACTAAGCCCAAGAGGAGGCGGGGTTGCTTTTAGGAAGCCTGTGGGTCCTTGTACGATGCCCAAGAGGAGGCCGATTGCTTTTAAGAAGCCGATGGGTCCCCAAATCCCGAGAAATTCAAGGCAAGCTATTCACAAGGAATAGATCAAGTCAGGAAAGTTCGAGAATTTGGAAGAAACTCAAGAGATGCAATTCACGGAGAAGAGATCATCTCTGGGGAGTAGAGTTTCTTTGACAAGTGCTTTTAAGAAGCCTGTGGGTCCCCAAACCCCGAGAAATTCAAGGCAATGCTATTCACCGAGAATAGATCAAAGTCAGGAAAGTTTGAGAATTTGGAAGAAACTCAAGAGATGCCATTCACGGAGAAAAGATCATCTCTGGGGAATAAAGTTTCTTTGACAACTTCTATGAGTGACAGTCTATGAAAGGGTTCACAGGGAATGCTGCCTTTCATATCTCCATATTGTTTAACCCCAAGAGGAGGGAAGACTGTGTCTGGTAATCCTATGGGGATCTAGTTTAGACTATTTCTAAGAGTGATTGAAACGACTTTACCTAGTGCAAGACGTAGTTTCCGGGGAAACTCTAAATATCTATACTATTATTACACAGTTGATATGAGTTTATGAAAGAAGACTTACAGCGAAACAGCCCCACAATACAGTTATATGTATATGAAAGCGGTAAATGAAAGCGATAACCACTTACTCGGTTGTAGAGCTTCCATGCTGTTTGGTTAGTTGCTCAACAAAGAAAGATTGAAAACAATAGTATATTCAAAATCAAAGGAGAAAGTGCTTTGAAAAAGAAAGATTTGGGGCTTACAGCTCAAGGAGAGGCCCAGGGTTTTATCAGTGAGTGCACTGTGGAATTTGTACAGAGGGACTTATACAAGTGACTGAGGCCCAAAATGTTTTCTGTAAAAAGGGATGGGTCTTAAACTCTCTCAAGAGGCCCAAAAAGTTTTAAAGAAAAAGAGTGGGGCTTATAACACGAGGGTAGGCCTAGATGATTTTTCTGTTTGAAATGGCGATCACGCCGAGATTTTCTTTTAACGCAAAGGGACTTATACAATAAGTGAGGCCCAAAATGGTTTGGTTAAAAGGGGATTGGGTCTTACACTCTATTAGAGGCCCAAAGTGTTTTTGAATGGGTCGTTTAGCTCAAGGAGATGCCCAATTGATTCTTTGAATAGGCAACGATCGCGCAGTTTGTTTTTTATGGTATCGGGACTTATACAATACACTGAGGCCCAAAATGTTTTGGTTAAGAAAGGATTGGGTCTTACACTCTATTAGAGGCCCAAAAAGTTTTGAAAATGATTTATGAGGGTTGAATTAATCCAAAAACCCTAATTTGTTTTCAAAAATGTATTTAATTGAATAAAAATTCAATTAAAATGATCAAAATTGTTTAACATGTGAAAAACAAATTGTGATTTTGGATTAATGCTTCAAAAATTAAGTATTGACCTACAAAATAATTAGAAAGCATTACAAGTTGCAAAATCAATGTAGAAAAAATATTTAATATGTCAAAAACAATTAAAATATTAATTCTTTGCAAAAATATCAATTATATGAAATAAATAATATTTTTGGGATTTTTTAATAAAATAAAATATTTTAACATTTTTGTGAATTATTAAAAAAAGAATCAACTCAAAATCATTAAAACTCAGAGAGAAATTAATTTTTGAATCAATTAAATAAAATCACAAAATTCAAATATTCAAATGTTGGAAAATGGCGCCAAGAACAAGGGCAAGAACACGCGCGTGTTCTGAGTTTCCCAGATTTGCATTTTCTATCCAATCTCACTGAATACGTAATCATATCATGCAATCCACATATCATTATGCTCGTCTCAACCTCACGATCATGTCTATAACACTTAATTTCATTTAAATTAAACATAAAGCATGAAATCACGAAGAAACCTCAAGAACCCTAATTTCTGCATGAAGGCTAGGATTTTTTATACACGATTCAAACAATGCAATTAATTGAGGGAAAATATTCAATGCATGATTATGAACATATGGCCAAATTATTGTGCAAGGAAATATGCATAGATTGAGAGATGACCAAGTATATGCTTACCTCTAAGCCGTGACAGCAAGTGCAATGTGATTTTTGATTTGGAGGTGTTACAGATGAGTGGTGATGATCTGAACAGCTTCCCTACACCCTATGGAGTGTGTTTGAATGGGTAGACCTGATTGAAAATGGCTGGATCAATTTGTGGTACCTCAACTGTAACTTGATTGAAAATTTGAGCAACCAGCTGGTGATTTTGTGAAATTGGTGTTTCAGAAGTGATCTAAGTGTTTGATCAGCTCATATGTGATGTATGTGAGGTGTGTGAGTGATTGGTTTGATTGGAATTGCTCTCAAACTCAAAACCCAATAGTGACTTGCCTTAGAAGGCAAAATTGGAGTGAAAGAAGAGATTTTGAGGAAAGCATCTGTTTGATGGCTTTGGTGTACTCAAACTGATCACAATTGAGCTCTATTTATGGTAGAGCAAGTTTTTTTTGCAAGGAATAATGAATGGCAGCTGGTAAGTAGGTTTGGCCAATGTTGTCCAATGGAAATGCAAGTCTCCTCTAGCCATTGACTAGAGGTTAGGGCACAGAGCTTTGGTTCCCTTGGTCTTGGATAAGTCTTGACTGATTTCAGATGAGAATGGCTCAGTCCATGCCACCTTGATGCTTCCATTGAACGCTTCAATCCAAATTTGGAGTCTTGTCCCTATTTTGGCCATTCTAGGTTCAACATGCTATTTATTGTTCCATGGACTTTGGAGGCTTGGCTAAGTGATTGTCCCCTTTAGATTCAATCCTCAGATGTGTCCAAGTGGATAGGAGCATTTGAATTTGGCTGATTTTGGTAAATCGAGCAAAATTGCAAATTCTGCCTTGCCTTGGCAGATTTCAGTAAGGCAACTTTCCAATGTCATATCTCATGACTCAAATGGAATTTGGCAATGTTCTTGGCCATTTTGGAAAGCCCTTACATGATATAACAATTGTTTGAACAAGTTTTGTTTTGATCTCTTTTGATTCCAAGTGAAAAATCCCTCTACATTTGGCAAAAAGTGAAGCAAAATCTGACTTAGTGAAATTTTTACTAAGTGTTGGAACAAAGTGTGATTTCTTGATTTTTGATCACTCCATAACTCAAAATCCTTAATGAATTGGACTTAGGTCTAGTTGAAGTTTTTTTAGAGGGTAATGAGGGCTACAAATCCATCTTTGGATGAGAAAAAATGGCCATGTGGTTTAGGAGTTATGATCCTCCAAAGTTATAGTATTAGTGGTACTTTTTCCATAACTTAGAAAAATTTCTAAGTTTTATGGTTACCCCTTTTAGAAGTTATCCAACATTCTTTGATTTTTCTTGATTAATGATGATTCAAATCATACATTAACATCATTTTAGGGTTAAAAATCCATTTTGGTGAAAAATCTCAAAAAGTCAAAGTTGACTTTTGTGCACAGTTGAGTTTTTATCAGATGAATTCCAAACTATGCAATTCTTCAGGAAATCATGTCTTTGACCTACATCAAACTTGATGGACATATTCCATGGGTGTCATAGGGTATATTGGGGCATGTCCTAGGGTTTGGGAGCATGTCCTGGTCAAAAGTCAAAGTTACAGTTGACTTTTTCCTTAAAACCCTAATTGTGGTGCAGATGAAATTGAGACTTGTTGCTCAAGCTTCTTGGATTAATCCATTGTTCCAAATGGATCAATATAGTTCATTAGAGACCCTCAAATCATGTCTTGAGGTCTTGGCTCTTGATTTGTCCCAAAAGTCAACTTAGGGGTGAATTAGGTCAAGAAACCCTAATTCCTGATTTTTGATGTATGCATCCCCTGAGGCAAAATTAACTTGATGAATGGGTCCATGAGGTTCCATGGAGCACATTGGTTGTGTTTTGGATCTTTGGCTTATGCCCAGATGAAAATTTTCATCTGGAGGCCCTTGGTCGACCAAAACCCCAACTTGGTGATACTGGCGATCTTGAGACTTGATCCATCTAGAAGGGAGTAGCCTTGTGCTTAATCCTTAAAGTGGGAGTCCTTTTTGATCCATTGTGGATATTTGAGAGGTTAGACAAGTTGGAGATCATGTCATTCCTTGATTGATCCTTTGTCTAAGCACTCGGAGAGGGCTTGAAACCCTAATTTTGATTGTAGTGGATGCTCACCCATCTTTGGGGAGACTGATGAAGCATGATGGTTCCTCCACATGGTGATGATGATTTGCACAATGATGGGAAATCTTAGTGGTAAAAATTTGGGGTATGACAGATGCCCCTATTTAATCTTCTTGGACCCGAAGGTGTGAATGACGAAGGTATTCCGGCATTTGGGGTGCAAGAGGATTAAATATCGAAATACCCAAAATTTTGAGGGTGGTTATGAATGGCGGATTGCATCCATCTTCTTTTGCTGAGCAATGATGCTTAGAAAAGGTAAACTTCCCCTCGATCCTGGTTTCCAGCCAAGGAACTGGTCTCAGTTGCTTATGTAAACTTCCCCTCGATCCTGGTTTCCTACCAAGGAACTGGTCTTAGTTTCCTGGGGAGATGCCATTTGAGTGGAAAAAGTTTTGATGTCAGACTTGCTGGGGAACCAAGTCGTCTGAGTTGTAGAGGTGCACAAACTTCTCTGTTGGAGACGCCATTTGTCGATTCTACTGGGGAAAGCGTGTCTCTTGAGAGACTGCCTTCGTTTGGGATTACATCATACTTTTCTCGGGATCTTCCCGGAGAAATGCCATATGATGGGATCCATTTTTGAGGTGTCGATGACCTTTTCACCGGCGGTTTTTCCGGAGCGAAACTGACGTGCTGCCGAATCTCTGATTACGAGGCTTTCTCTGTGGATTTTCCTTAATCCGGGAAAGCAAGGATATCATCTTCAATGGCGAAGAGTGACATCTGTTGAAGGTTCTCTGGCCTTTCAGAGGTTCAAGTTATCAAAGTGGTCTAGTGCCGACTCTGATCTAGAGATAAACGGGAGAGAGATTGCTTAAATGATTCACTTCCCAACGAGGAAAGGTCCGAAAACTCGATTGAGAGGACTTTTTATCACCAGGGGACAAGACCGACTAGAGTGATATTGATGCAATATGAATGCGAATGCAAATCAATAATGCATGATGTATGTATGTATATGCGGACAAAACTGACGTGACACACAAACTAAAAGATGAACATGACAGGATACTCGGCCATCGCGGGGCGTGTAGAGATATCGCTGGTTCAAGATAGCAATTCCACCTTGCTTAGGAGAGATAATCCCTGCGAGGAATACCGTTGATCGGGCTTAGGAGATAAGAACTCGGCCGAGGCGTGTCAGACGAAACAAGGTCTCTGACACAGTTGATCCCTTTATTCAGGCGTACTGGTCTAGAAGGAGTACTTTGATTCTGCACTTCGAGGTTCGAACACCTTTGATTCTGCAAAAGAAATTGCCATCTTTATTTTAAAAGCAGAAAAAATTTTAACAAGTAAATTCATTTTTGTTTCATTTCAAGAATCGTTAATCATGTTAACAACGTCGTTCTGTAAAGCTAAAACAAATAAGAATTATAAACAAAAGCACAAGGGCTCAAATTTTATTGATAAGATGGAGATCAGCCAAATGCGTGATCCCAAAGAGTATATACAAAGTTTGAAAATGGTAATTTACAGGGAAAAGGGCTACGTTGAAACATAACGACCACTATCCTTCTACCAACTTTGAATTCGGGGCATCCTGAGCTTCTGTCGAAGATGGCCTTGACTGGGGTTTTCCTCTGATGGATGGTGTAACTACTGCTGCTGCTGAGGGACTAGCCTCTGTTGAACATAGTTACTTGCCATTATCCCTAATTTTTGCCTGGATTGTACTTTGAGATGTCCAATCCATCGGGATGATTTTTTCATGTCTCTAATTTTTGCCTGGACCGCCCTTTCGGGTTATCAATCCACCGAGACGTTTTTTTTTTTTTAGTTTAGGCGAAGTATTTCTTGACTACATCAACATTCATGGGGTAGGAAAATTCCTCTCCGTCCATGGTTGCAAGTCTCAAGGCGCCGCCTGAGAAAGGTTTCTTGACCACGTAGGGGCCATCATAATTTGGGGTCCATTGGCCCCGAGAATCAGTGAGAAATGATTGTATCTTCTTGAGCACAAGGTCTCCTTTCCTGAAGACGCGAGGTCGGACCTTTTTGTCAAACGCCCTCTTCATTCTCTGTTGATTCAACTGACTGTGGCATAGTGCCGTTATTCTCTTTTCTTCGATCAGATTCAGTTCGTCATGTCGACTTTGACTCCATTCAGCTTCGGTGAGCTTTGCTTCCATCAATACCCTGATTGACAGGATCTCTACTTCTATGGGGAGAACTGCCTCCATGCCATATACTAGAGAGAAAGGGGTTGCCCCTGTTGAAGTACGGACAGATGTGCGATAACCATGAAGAGCAAAGGGTTGCATCTCGTGCCAGTCTTTGTAGGTCACAACCATCTTTTGAACAATCTTCTTGATGTTCTTATTAGCCGCTTCTACCGCCTCGTTCATCTTGGGTTGGTAGGGAGATGAGTTATGGTGTTCGATTTTGAACTCTGCACACAACTCTTTCATCATCTTATTGTTCAAGTTAGATCCATTATCAGTAATGATCTCGCTTGGAACACCATAACGGCAAATGATATTGTTTTTGATAAATCGGACCACCACTTGTCAGGTTACATTAGCGAATGGCGCTGCTTCGACCCACTTGGTGAAGTAGCCAATGGCTACCAGGATGAACCGATGTCCGTTTGAAGCCTTAGGTTCGATCAAGCCAATCATGTCGATTCCCCATATGGAAAATGGCCATGGGGAAGAAAGAACTTTGAGATGTGATGACGGTACATGAATTTTGTCGAAGTATATCTGACACTTGTGACACCTCCTCATGTACTTGTAGCAGTCGGATTCCATGGTCAACCAGTAGTACCCTGCTCTCAAAATTTTTCTCGCCATTGTGTGTCCGTTGGCATGAGTGCCAAAGGATCCTTCGTGAATTTCTTTTATCAGCATGTCTGCTTCTGGTCTGTCTACGCATCGGAGCAAGACCATGTCAAAATTTCTCTTATAGAGAGTGTCATCGCTCAGGAAGAAGTTTCCAGCCAATCTTCTGAGGGTTTTCCTGTCTTTTCTGAGTGCCCCAGATGGGTACTCTTGTTTCTGAAGGAAGCATTTGATATCGTGATACCAAGGTTTGTCGTCTATGACTGCTTCAATCGTGAAGATGTAAGCGGGCCGTTCAAGGTGCATTATGTCGATCTTAGGTATGTCATTCCATTGACCTACACTAATCATAGAAGAGATAGTGGCTAATGCATCAGCCATGTGATTCTCATCACGAGGGATGTGATGAAACTCAACTCTGTTGAAGAAGGGTAGCAACCTTCTTGCGTAATCCTTGTAAGGAATCAATCCTGATTGGTATGTGTTCCAATCTCCTTTTATCTGATTGATAACCAGGGCTGAGTCGCCATATACGTCCAAGTTTTTGATCCTTAAATCAATCGCTTCCTCGAGACCCATGATACAAGCTTCGTATTCGGCCTCATTGTTCGTACATTTGAACGTAAGTCTAGCAGTGAAAGGAATGTGGGTGCCCTGAGGGGTAATAATGATTTCCCAATTCCGTTTCCATAATGATTAACTGCTCCGTCAAAGATAAGCCCCCATTGGGAACCTGGTTCTTGCCCTTCACTGGGTAACGGTTCATCGCAGTCTTTCATTTTTAAATACATGACATCTTCGTCTGGGAAGTCAAACCCGATTGATTCTTGATCGTCAATCGGTTGATGAGCCAAATGATTGGCTAAAATACTTCCCTTAACGACTTTCTGAGCGTGGTACTCTATGTCATATTCTGATAACAGCATCTGCCAACGGGCAATTCTTCCCGTAAGAGCAGGTTTTTCAAATACGTACTTGATTGGATCCATTTCGGAGACCAACCAAGTAGTATGACGAATCATGTATTGGCGAAGACGTTTGGCTGCCCAAGCCAAAGCGCAACAAGTTTTATCAAGCATCGTGTACCGAGTCTCGCATTCGGTGAATTTCTTGCTCAAATAGTAGATGGCAGACTCTTTTCTTTTAGTTTCGTCTTGTTGGCCAAGTACACAACCCATTGAGTCCTCTAGGACTGTGAGGTAAATGATTAGTGGTCTTCCTTCCACTGGAGGTGATAGAATCGGAGGATTCAACAGATATTTCTTAATACTGTCGAAGGCAGTTTGGCAATCTTCTGACCAAACGCAATCCTGGTTCTTTTTCAGTAATTTGAAAATCGGCGCACATGTGGCGGTCATAAGGAATATAAACCTGGAGATGTAGTTCAAACGTCCCAGGAATCCTCTGCCTTGTTTTTCAGTTTCGGAGAAGGCATTTCTTGAATGGCCTTGACCTTGTCAGGATCAACCTCAATTCCTTTCTGGTTGACGATGAATCCTAAGAGTTTCCCTGAACGGACACCGAAGGTGCACTTGTTGGGATTCAAGCGGAGCTTGAATTTTCTCAAACTTTCGAACAATTTTGACAGATGTTCAACGTGCTCACTCTCTGTTTTTGATTTTGCAATCATATCATCGACATATACCTCGATTTCCTTGTGTATCATGTCATGAAACAGAGTAGTCATGGCCCTTTGATAGGTTGCCCCGGCGTTCTTCAAACCGAACGACATTACCTTGTAACAAAAGGTACCCCATGGGGTAATGAACGAAGTTTTCTCCATATCTTTCCGCGCCATTTTGATCTGGTTATAGCCCGAGAATCCACCCATGAAGGAGAAAACTTTGAACTTTGCTGTACTGTCAACCAACATGTCAATGTGTGGTAAAGGAAAGTCGTCCTTTGGACTTGCCTTGTTCAGATCTCTGTAATCAACACACATTCTGAGCTTTCCGTCCTTTTTGGGAACGGGTACGATGTTGGCTAACCATTGAGGATATTCAGCTGTAGCGAGGAAACCCGCGTCAATCTGCTTTTGTACCTCCTCTTTGATTTTGATGGCCATGTCCGGGTGAGTGCATCTCAACCTTTGCTTTACTGGCGGACATTCCGATCTTAACAGTAAGTGATGTTCCACGATGCTGGTATCCAACCCTGGCATATCCTGATAAGACCAAGCGAATACATCGGGAAATTCTCTGAGAAGCTTTATCAAACTCTCTCTGGCAGTTGGACTGAGCAGTACCCCAATCCGGATTTCTTTTCTCTCTTGCTCTGAACCCAAGTTTACCGTTTCCAACGGTTCTTTGTGAGGTTCAATGGACCTTTCCTCTTGTCTGAGTAGTCGAGAGATCTCTTCTGGAATTTTGTTGTCATTTTCTTCTTCAGCCTCGAATACCAGGAACTCAAAGTTGGGAGAAGGCATCGGATCGTATGTTTCAACTGGGTTTAAAACAAGCAATCTGCATGACGTGATGATTCGTGTTTAGAGAAAAATGCAATTGTGTGCAGTGTTTTATTTTACTGCTTGTTTTTATTTGAATTGTTTTTTAGGATTACCATTTTCTGAAAAAGCAAAAAGAAAACAGCAATTAATGCGGAAATTACAGAACGACGTTATTTTATTAATGAACAAGTCGATGCTTGAAACTACAGCCCTATAAAACAAAACTCTGTCGCTTTGGGCAAAGTGAAGAGGGAAATTTACAGAAAGTGAGCCCTATCAAAACATCCGTTTCACCTGGGCAGGGTGAAAGGTTAAAGATGGCAATTACTTTGACTGATGAACAACCTTCGGAACCTCGACAGCAACCCATTGGCGGCGAACTCCTCGGTGAATCACAAAGTCTGGCACCTTCCTTGATTTGTCTTCAGAAATGACGCTGATTTCTGGTGGAGCGGGATCATTGGAATCTGTCTCCCAGGCAGAATTGTCGTAGGAGAATTCCTCTGTTGCATTTTGCATAGCGTTTGTGCTCTCAGGTACATCTCCCCATCCAGTTGCCTGGATATCCTCGAGCCTGATACGAGAGCTTCCGGGAGCGGTGTACTTGACCATGTAGTCGAATTTTCCACTTGGTTCTCCCAGAGTGTCCCAACCTTCTTTGAAACTGGAGGAGTCATCTCCCTCAATGACGTTGACCTCGGGAAAAGCATAGTTGATGAACTCAAGTCCTGCAAACGTTCCGAATTCATCTTCATGTTGAGTAATTTCTGAATGACCTGAGTGTTAATCCCATGGCATGGTGGGGACACAGGTATTCCATTCAATGACGGTCAGCTGATTTTCATTGTTTGGCTGACTTTCTTGCCCCAAGTTTCCTGGGTAAGGTTGCCACACTGGCAGACCATCCATTGGGCCATAGTAGGTGTAGTCAAAATTACCTTTCATCGGAATGTCTTCCTCTAATGAATTTGGCGGAGCACGGCATCCTTCCGGATCACAATCCCCATAGATCATTTCGACATCTGATCTTGGTATAAATCTCAGACTTTCTGTAGGAAAGCAAAAAGGCATAGGCACCTCTTCCTGAGACATATAACCGTCCTTGTTAAGGTAGGACTTCCATTCTTCATCTGTGTCAGAGGGATCTTCCTCATTGATAGCATGAACTGTCTGAGACACTGGGTGAAGAAAACCTCCACTGTGGAAGAAGTTTTGAAGGGGATGAAGACTTTCATCGTTGGCAGCTGTCCGGGTATAGGTTACAGAAAAACTAAGACCCTTCTTTGTTGTATTGCTGGTAGGAATGACAAGCTGTCCCCATCCTGTCGTATCGGTACTCTCGACAGCTTTAATAGCATCTTTGTATGAGGAAATCGAGGTTCCTCCTCTGAACTGATTGTTCTCACTTACTGACAGTGCTTGGAACTGAGTTCCAATAACCTCCTCGGGTTCTATTCCAGTAGATGATGATAAGTTGCTTACAAGCAAGGCTTATTCCCCACAAACCGTGACAAGTTGATCGTTCTTGACGAACTTTAGCTTTTGGTGGAGGGTCGAAGTGACCGCTCCAGCCTGATGTATCCAAGGTCTTCCTAATAAACAACTGTACGTTGCCCGGATGTCCATGACCTGGAAAGTGACTTGGAAAGTGTGAGGACCAATAGTTATGGGAAGATCAACTTCGCCGATAACCGTTTTTCTGGATCCGTCGAATGCTTTGACGACAACCTCGCTAACCCTCATCGGAGGTCCTTTGAATGATAATTGCATCAAAGTGGACTTCGGCATAACATTCAGGGCTGACCTTGTGTCTACCAGTACGCTGGCTAAAGCATCGTCCTGGCAGTTAATTGTGATATTGAGCGCCATGTTATGACGGCGACCCTCTTTGGGTAATTCCTCATCACTAAATCCCAAATTGTTGCGGGAAGTAATGTTAGAGACAATGCTATCGAACTGTCTGATTGTTACATCCTGTTCCACAAAGGCTTGCTCCAAGACTTTCTGTAGAGCCTCCCTGTGGGCTTCTGAACTGAGTAACATTGATAACACCGAGATCTTTGAAGGAGTTTGTAATAGCTGATCAACAATGTTGTACTCACTCCTTTGGATGAGCTTCAGCATCTCATCATTATTTTTCGAAAGGTCGGGATTACTGGATTGACCGCCTGATAGATCGGGAGCTTCTGTCTAAAGTTCCTTTTCTTTGTTAAGTTCTCCAACCCCTCGGTTGAAGATTCTACCACTCCGTGTTACTCGATTGATGTCTGCAATATTCACGACGGAGGGTAATGGAATTTCCTTTCCATTTTCAATTATTGTTGCACCGTATTTGTAAGGGATAGCCTTAACTGATTCATACGGTAGTGGTCCTGGTAGATAGATAACTACAGGAGCCTTCTGATTTTTCTGACCATCATAAGTAATCTCGATTCATTCTCGGTTGGGAACTTTAGATTCGTCAAGTAGAGGAATAATGGCGAAAACATCCCTGGTCCTGTGATGACCAGAGATCGTGACAACATCCTCAACTTTCTCGGCAAGGTAGTTCGGCGACTAGTTGATGGGTCCAGAACCCGAATAGGGACGAATTTCTCCACGATCGACCTGTCCCTGAAGAGCTGCTCTCACAAGGTAACACCCTTGGTTACTTTCCGAACAGACGCTACAACTGTCATAGTTGTGTGGTGGCACCTGGCCACGCCCACTTTGAATACAATGTAACCTCACTAGGTTAGCTTCCATTGATCGGACATCATGACTCTGATGCCGAGTGGGGTTTCTATTACTGATACTAATCTGCTGAGTATCTTTATCCATGTAGATTGGCATCCACCAATGATTTAACAAGTGCTGAAGTGCCTCCTGGAAAAGGGTACAACCTCGATCGTTTTCGCAACCCGCTTTACAGCTTTGATAGTCATGTGATATTAAGAATCCGAGTCGGACATGCTCAGCATGTAACTCTACCAGGTTGGTATTCATTACGCGAATATCGAAGATCTGAACCATGTTGATTTGATAGGAGTTCCTATCATGGTAGTCTTGGATCCATCCAAGATCCATCTGACGCTGGAGGGCCTCTTGTATTAAAGAGCATCCCTGTTTGTTTACCGAGCAAATCAGACAAGAACTGTAATCGTGCCGCGGCAGATTATGATACTGGCTTTACCTTGAGTGCATTGCCACCAAGTTGACATTCATTGCACGGATGTCGTGGTTCTGAATGACGTTAGAATTCGTGTAGACCATGTTAACTCCACGAACTCGGTGCTCCTGGATCCATCCGAGATCCATTTGTTCCTGTAGAGCTGCTTGCACTACCGAACATCCTTGATTGTCTTTAGAGCAGATATCACACTGATGATAATTATGAGGTGGCACATGGCCATATCCACTCTGTCTACAATGCATCTTAACCAGATTGGTTTTCAACAAGAGTACATCGCAAATTTGATAGACATTGTTAGTCTCTTTCTCAATCAGATTGACGGCAGCCTTCTCATGTTGAGGCAGCGGGTTCGTGAGAACATTAGGATTTGTATCCTTGAAGGATAAGACCCCGCTCCTAACAAGTTTTTGCACGTCGGACTTGAAATTGAGACAAGTCTCTATGTTATGCCGTGGACCTCCTTGATGATAAGGGCATGTCTGATCCACCTTAAACCAAAAAGGCGGATTTTCCGGTACTGTAAGAGGAGATTTAGTCTGAATGTGCCCCTTAGCCAGTAGTAATGGAAACAGTTCTGCATACGACACGGGTATAGGATCAAATCCTGGCGGCCGTGTTGTACGGTTGTTGTTATATGGAGGAAGAGCCTGCTGAAGAGGCTGTTGTGTCCTTTGCTGATCAGGTTGGCTCTGTGCAGCCTGAGGTTGATACGTAGGAACAGACGTAGGGCTGATAGCAGGAGTCACAGCTGCTACCGGTTGATAACATCGTCTTTGCTTTTCGAGAGAGATATTCCCAATATCTTGCTCTTTTTTCTTAGGGAGAGTACTACCGTATTTTTTAGTACCGCTCGTCGATCCAGTGTCTTTTACCAAACGTCCTTCTCGGACGGCTTCCTCAAGACGTACGCCCATGCCGACCATTTCGGTGAAGTCACTGGGCACACTGGCAACCATTCGGTCATAGTAAAATGAGCTTAAGGTCTTTAAGAAGTTCTTTGTCATCTCTTTTTCCTCAAGAGGTGGACAAATTTGAGCGGCAATTTCACGCCACCTTTGAGCATACTCCTTAAAGGTTTCCTTGTCCTTTTGCAACATCGATCTGAGTTGATCTCTGTCGGGTGCCATGTCCAAATTGTATTTGTATTGTTGGAAAAAGGCAGTACCAAGATCTCTGAATGTGCTGATCGTAGTACGGTTTAAACCCATGTACCATTTGAATGCGGCACCGGATAAACTATCCTGAAAGTAGTGAATCAGTAGGTCCTGATTCTCCGTCTGGGCTGACATCCACCGAGCGTACATCACCAGATGGCTTTGAGGGCAAGAGTTACCCTTATATTTTTCAAAGTCGGGCACTTGGAACTTGTGCGGGACTTTTAGATTTGGGACCAAGCAGAGGTCTGCGGCGTCCTTTCCAAATAAATCCTGACCGCGAATGGCCTGCAGTTCCTTCTGCATTTCCAAGAACTGTTCCTGGAATTCCTCCATTCTGTCAAACATAGTTTCTTTCTTACCAGAAGGTGTTGGTGGAATCTGTTCTTCCGGGACAGTGTGCACCACAGGGGGTGGTACCGTGACTACGGCAGTGAGTCTTGGCCTCTCCTGAAGTTTGTAACCTTCAGGAGTCTTCAGTATGCCCCTGGCATCTTAGCTTTCCCGAAGTTTGTAACCTTCAGGCCTAGCGACTTCTGTTGTGATTCCCTAATCTTCAGTGATCGGCGGAATATATCCTTCCGGGATATAGTTAACAGGCATGCCCCAAGGACGATCTTTCGGTATCTGATACCTAGGATCATACCTCTCCACCATGGGCGTTGAGGTGATCTCTAAGATCACAGTTCGTTGTAGCTGAGCTTCTGCCATGGCTTGCATGTCGTTACGAAGCTTTCTCATATCCTCTCTTAGAGCGTCGATCTCTTCTTTCAACTCTCTGTTTTCTTCCAAAAGATCATCCATCCTTTTCTGACGATTGGCCCGAGTATTATACGAGTGAGACAGTTTGACTCTAGAATCGAGACACAAACATGAGATTCGTAGGGAAGAAGAATACGCGATGTGAGAATGATGAATGCAATGATTATATTAATTGTTTTTTTGGTTTAATCAAAATAAACTTCGACAATTAGATTGCAAATATCAAACGGTGGGGAAACCCCTTTTTATTGAAATTCAAAAGATTACAGAAGTGGAAATACAGTAGATTACAAAGTGCAGAAACAGAAACCTAAACTAATGGGTCCTGAGTCCTCTCTGAAGAGAAATCAAGTGCTGATTCTGGTATCTTCCTTTTCTTTGACAGGGGCTCTTGGGCCGTTGTCGGGTTGTCATTCCTTTGCCAAGTGAAAGGAGCGAGCAAATTCCTTTGGTCATCTTGATTATCTACAGCATGCTGCTCCAAAATTTCAATCAGAGCGTCTTTCTCTTTTAGTAATTTTTGTATTTTGATGCACTCTACGTCAAGGGTGTGGTACTTGTTCTTCCAAGACCTTCTCTCCTTTTGAATTTTGTTGAGAGTAACCTGAAGCTTTTCAGTTTCCGTCATGAAGTACATGACAGATTCCCTCGGCGGAAGAATTCCGTAACGAGGATAAGGCATCTTTATCTTGAGAGCTCTAGTTTGTACCTAATGGAGATAAGGCTCCACCGAGACACAGTCCGGTTTTCCTAAAGACTCTCGTCCTTTCTTATAACCATGCTTCCAAGCGTGCACTATTTCCATCTTTAGTGCTCTGTCATTTTATCCTTCTTTGAAGAAAAGACCTTCCAGATGAACACCCAGTGGGATGTGTCTCATCGGGTATCCAAATTGACGGCGAACCAATATCGGATGGTAGTTGATTCCTCCTTTAGTTCCTATAAGGGGTACGTTGGGGAAGTTTCCACAACGGTCAATGATCCTGGTTCCCTCATAAATCCTATTACACCAATCTATATCAGAGTTGGTAAGAGACATGATCTTCTGCGACCAACGTAAGGCACTCTTGCAATCCCAAAAAGCAGCAGACTTGGGCAAGTGAGAGATAAACCATTTGTAAAGCAAAGGTACACAGCATGTGATCTCCCCTCCACTGTACAAATTCCCCAAGTGTACAGAATGATACGCATCTGCGAGCAAAGTCGGCACAGGATTTCCAATGAGAAAAACCTTAATAGCGTTAATATCGACGAAGTCATTGATGTTGGGAAACAAAAATAACCCGTAGGTGAGCAAGACAAAGATGCTTTCAAAAGCAGTCACGTTTCCTATATTGGCGAAGTACAGGGCTTTCTTTGTCAAGAACTGGGCTGGCAAACCTTGGATTCCACCCTTAGCGGTCATGTGAGCCCTGACCTCAGACTCGTCCAAATGAATTGCTCTTGCAATAGTCTGATTCTTTGGAATTTCTTCCAGTCCAGAAAATGGAGCTCGATCCGTAATGTGTAGATCGATCAGGTGAGAATACTCCTCCAGCGTTGGTGCAAGCTGGTAATCCGGGAATGTGAAACAGTGATAAACCGGATCATAAAACTGAATGAGCGCATCCATGATTCCCTCAATCACATGGACTCTTAACAGTGGTAGTAAACCTTCGTGCTTGGCTTTGAAAGCCTCTGGGTTAGTGATCATCCTCGCTAACCTTCTCAAATCCTCTAGTTTTGTAACCTTGAAGGTATACTGGTGAGTTCTCCTTCTACCGAAATCCATTAGTGCAATCCTTTTCTCTGATATTTGCAATCACAGTCTTAGTTTAATTTGAAAAACAGAGAGACTAGAAGAGAAGATTTTTTGAATGTTTTAGTGTTTTTTAGATGAATGCATGAATGCAGCACACAAAAACATAGAAAAAACATGGGGTCAAAGGGTCGTTGTCATGGAGTCAAGGCTCTACCCATCCCCAAAGGTTTATACTAAGGTGATTTTTGTACCTGTACTCATTATCATCAGCTCCTCCCAGGAAAGCAAAACAACAAGCGGATCGCCAGCGAGTTGTAAAGCAATCTTAGAGTAAGTGCCATTCACCGAGAATAGATCACCAGCCTCAAATGAGGGTAGTATCGCGTAACAACTATTTCCGATAGTTTCCGCACTACGAAAGGGTTTGGCTCCTCAGCTTCTGAGACTTAACAACCGGCCCATTGTCTAGGTGAGAGAATGGGTTGCGTTGGTCAGCCTCCACTGAGGTTGATGGTCGACCCCGTCGCCATCACTTATCTTAAGTGTATACTCATTCTTTCTACATACGGCATCACCCGCATTCCCATTAGCAGAAAAATAAACACGTATAGCAATTAGGAAAAGTGGTATATATATTTGTCCTAAACATCCTAGACCTTTAAAGCTAAGGATCCTAAGTTCCTGACAGAAAATGGGTTCCCCGGCGGAAGCCCCAATCTGTGGTTTTCACAAAAGTGAAGAAAAAGGAAATCAGAAAAACAGAGACCGGTCCCACGGTGGGCGCCATTTTTTCTGTAGCGAGCGATTTTGGACGCGATTCTTAAGCGCTGGTCCTCTCTGCGGTTGAGCTTAAAACTACAGGTCGATTCATTTTTTATCCTATTAAAGCTGACGAAGGAAGGGAAATAGATGTCTCCAATTAACCCTGCTTTGCATACTGAGTTTAAACAGCGGTCTGTTAGGTTACGAATGCTATCAATGTGGGGGGCCTTTGTACTGGTTATTTGTATTTTTGCCAATACGATTTTCTTTCTTTTTATCTAGACAGAAGGTTTCCGGCGGGGAACAAGGATTAGGATGTTAGGACTGATGCTTTTTTAATTACTGCTTTTGATTGATGGAGATATGGGATTTGGGTTTTTTGTTTAGTGTGCTCGCTAAGATCTTTTCTTTCAATCTTATGCCTACGTATTCCCGTTTACCGAAACAGGGAAATCAGAGCGTTCGTAGTTCCTCCTATTCTATGGGAGGAAATGATTATTTTTGGTGTCTTGTTCAAAGCCCAAGACGTGAAGCGAAAGGTAGTTTGTATCTTGTTCAAAGCCCAAGATGTGAAGCTAAAAGGGTTTGACTTTAGAGAGAATTTGTCATCTCTAAAGAGGGGGTTGTATGTCACAACTGTTTATAAAGGAGAATTACTTTAACCGGGATACGCGGATCCTAGCAATGCCATAATTTCCTCTATAGGGGGTTTTAACCTGAAGGGGAAGACTTTAACTCAGTGTAGAGCAATGTTATCTTTCCTTAGGAATTTCTCATGCTAAAAGAGGGACAGTGGCATGGATGTAGATGATCTAGAGGCTGGCCACTTACAGCAATTAGATGAAGAGGAAGGAGTTGTTGATGTTTGTGTACTGTGAACGAGGCACAGCTTTGATGCTAAAAGGTTAATTTGGATTAACCAGTGGTTTTCTTATACAAAGCCTAGGAGGAGGCTATTATGTGTCTCGTACAAAGCCTGAGAGAGAGGCTAAAAGGTTTTGGCCCGACGATGGAGTCTTTTGGTATCTCGCATAAAGCCCGAGATAGAGGCGATTTGACTCAACAAGAGAGTTTTTTTGTACCTCGTACAAAGCCCGAGATGGAGGCTGTTGTTTATTTGGCTCAATAAGAACCTTTTTGTATCTCGTATAAAGCCCGAGATGGAGGCGAAAGGGGTGATTGACTCAACGAGGGAGTCTCTTATGTGTCTCGTACAAAGCCCGAGAGAGAGGCTAAACGTTGTTTGACTCCGCTAGGGAGGATCATTGCACAAAGCCCAAGAGGAGGCTAACTTCACTGGAGAAGGATCATTATACAAAGCCTAAGAGGAGGCTATGGTAACTGTTTCAGTTAAGTGACAGGTCCAGTATACTGATTTTGAAAGAGAAAATCAGTTCTTATATGAGCAACACTGTACTCAGGGATTTGATTCAAGGATCCGGGTTATTCCTGTTCTTTGAGGAAGCGGGAAATCCAAAGGATATTGAGACTATCTGAGTCTGCGGGTTTCCTTCCTATTTTTGAAGGGGTCACTTGAGAATGTCTTTGAGGCTCAAGGAGATTAGACTGTCCATGTCTAGAGTTTCATCTTTTATACTGTGTTTTGAGAAACAGTAGTAGACTCTACGAAAGGACTGTTCTATGAAGATGACTAAGTTCTGTTCCTATACCTCTAGGAGGTCGTCGGGACAATTTGTACGAAGCCCAAGAGGAGGCTGAAAACTTTTAAGAAGTCGACGGGTCCTTGTACTAAGCCCAAGAGGAGGCTATCATTCCCGGAGGAAGAGATCATTATACGAAGCCTAAGAGGAGGCTGTGAATACTTCTAAGAAGCCGTAGGGTCCTTGTACTAAGCCCAAGAGGAGGCAGGGTTGCTTTTAGGAAGCCTGTGGGTCCTTGTACGATGCCTAAGAGGAGGCCGATTGCTTTTAAGAAGCCGATGGGTCCCCAAACCCCGAGAAATTCAAGGCAAGCTATTCACAAGGAATAAATCAAGTCAGGAAAGTTCGAGAATTTGGAAGAAACTCAAGAGATGCAATTCACGGAGAAGAGATCATCTATGGGGAATAGAGTTTCTTTGACAAGTGCTTTTAAGAAGCCTGTGGGTCCCCAAACCCCGAGAAATTCAAGGCAATGCTATTCACCGAGAATAGATCAAAGTCAGGAAAGTTCGAGAATTTGGAAGAAACTCAACAGATGTCATTCACGGAGAAAAGATCATCTCTGGGGAATAGAGTTTCTTTGACAACTTCTATGAGTGACAGTCTATGAAAGGGTTCACAGGGAATGCTGCCTTTCATATCTCCATATTGTTTAACCCCAAGAGGAGGGAAGACTGTGTCTGGTAATCCTATGGGGATCTAGTTTAGACTATTTCTAAGAGTGATTGAAACGGCTTTACCTAGTGCTAGACGTAGTTGCCGGGGAAACTCTAAATATCTATACTATTATTACATAGTTGATATGAGTTTATGAAAGAAGACTTACAGCGAAACAGCCCCACAATACAGTTATATGTATATGAAAGCGGTAAATGAAAGCGATAACCACTTACTCGGTTGTAGAGCTTCCATGCTGTTTGGTTAGTTGTTCAACAAAGAAAGATTGAAAACAATAGTATATTCAAAATCAAAGGAGAAAGTGCTTTGAAAAAGAAATATTTGGGGCTTACAGCTCAAGGAGAGGCCCAGGGTTTTATCAGTGAGTGCACTGTTGAATTTGTACAGAGGGACTTATACAAGTGACTGAGGCCCAAAATGTTTTTTGTAAAAAGGGATGGGTCTTACACTCTCTCAAGAGGCCCAAAAAGTTTTAAAGAAAAAGAGTGGGGCTTATAACACGAGGGTAGGCCCAGATGATTTTTCTGTTTGAAATGGCGATCGCGCCGAGATTTTCTTTTAACGCAAAGGGACTTATACAATAAGTGAGGCCCAAAATGGTTTGGTTAAAAGGGGATTGGGTCTTACACTCTATTAGAGGACCAAAGTGTTTTTGAATGGGTCTTATAGCTCAAGGAGAGGCCCAATTGATTCTTTGAATAGGCGACGATCGCGCAGTTTGTTTTTTACGGTATCGGGACTTATACAATACACTGAGGCCCAAAATGTTTTGGTCAAGAAAGGATTGGGTCTTACACTCTATTAGAGGCCCAAAAAGTTTTGAAAATGATTTATGAAGGTTGAATTAATCCAAAAACCCTAATTTGTTTTCAAAAATGTATTTAATTGAATAAAAATTCAATTAAAATGATCAAAATTGTTTAACATGTGAAAAACAAATTGTGATTTTGGATTAATGCTTCAAAAATTAAGTATTGACCTACAAAATAATTAGAAAGCATTAAAAGTTGCAAAATCAATGTAGAAAAAATATTTAATATGTCAAAAATAATTAAAATATTAATTCTTTGCAAAAATATCAATTATATGAAATAAATAATATTTTTGGGATTTTTTGATAAAATAAAATATTTTAACATTTTTGTGAATTATTAAAAAAAGAATCAACTCAAAATCATTAAAACTCATAGAGAAATTAATTTTTGAATCAATTAAATAAAATCACAAAATTCAAATATTCAAATGTTGGAAAATGGCGCCAAGAACAAGGGCAAGAACACGCGCGTGTTCTGAGTTTCCCAGATTTACATTTTCTATCCAATCTCACTGAATACGTAATCATATCATGCAATCCACATATCATTATGCTCGTCTCAACCTCACGATCATGTCTATAACACTTAATTTCATTTAAATTAAACATAAAACATGAAATCACGAAGAAACCTCAAGAACCCTAATTTCTGCATGAAGGCTAGGATTTTTGATACGCGATTCAAACAATGCAATTAATTGAGGGAAAACATTCCATGCATGATTATGAACATATGGCCAAATTATTGTGCGAGGAAATATGCATAGATTGAGAGATGACCAAGTATATGCTTACCTCTAAGCCGTGACAGCAAGTGCAATGTGATTTTTGATTTGGAGGTGTTACAGATGAGTGGTGATGATCTGAACAGCTTCCCTACACCCTATGGAGTGTGTTTGAATGGTTGGACCTGATTGAAAATGGCTGGCTCAATTTGTGGTACCTCAGCTGCAACTTGATTGAAAATTTGAGCAACCAGCTGGTGATTTTGTGAAATTGGTGTTTCAGAAGTGATCTAAGTGTTTGATCAGCTCATATGTGATGTATGTGAGGTGTGTGAGTGATTGGTTTGATTGGAATTGCTCTCAAACTCAAAACCCGATAGTGACTTGCCTTAGAAGGCAAAATTGGAGTGAAAGAAGAGATTTTGAGGAAAGCATCTGTTTGATGGCTTTGGTGTACTCAAACTGATCACAATTGAGCTCTATTTATAGTAGAGCAAGTTTGTTTTGCAAGGAATAGTGAATGACAGCTGGTAAGTAGGTTTGGCCAATGTTGTCCAATGGAAATGCAAGTCTCCTCTAGCCATTGACTAGAGGTTAGGGCACAGAGCTTTAGTTCCCTTGGTCTTGGATAAGTCTTGACTGATTTCAGATGAGAATGGCTCAGTCCATGCCACCTTGATGCTTCCATTGAATGCATCAATCTAAATTTGGAGTCTTGTCCCTATTTTGGCCATTCTAGGTTCAACATGATATTTCTTGTTCCATGACTTTGGAGGCTTGGCTCAGTGATTGTCCCCTTTAGATTCAATCCTCAAATGTGTCCAAGTGGATAGGAGCATTTGAATTTGGCTGATTTTGGCAAATTGAGCAAAATTGCAAATTCTGCCTTGGCTTGGCAGATTTCAGCAAGGCAACTTTTCAATGTCATATCTCATGACTCAAATGGAATTTGGCAATGTTCTTGGCCATTTTGGAAAGCCCTTACATGATATAACAACTGTTTGAACAAGTTTGGTTTCGATCTCTTTTGATTCCATGTGAAAAATCCCTCTACATTTGGCAAAAAGTGAAGCAAAATCTGACTTAGTGAAATTTTTACTAAGTGTTGGAACAAAGTGTGATTTCTTGATTTTGATCACTCCATAACTCAAAATTCTTAATGAATTGGACTTAGGTCTAGTTGAAGTTTTTGTAGAGGGTAATGAGGGCTACAAATCCATCTTTGGATGAGAAAAAATGGCCATGTGGTTTAGGGGTTATGATCCTCCAAAGTTAGTGTATTAGTGGTTCTTTTTCCATTACTTAGAAAAATTTCTAAGTTTTATGGTTACCCCTTTTACAAGTTATCCAACATTCTTTGATTTTTCTTGATGAATGATGATTCAAATCATACATTAACATCATTTTAGGGTTAAAAATCCATTTTGGTGAAAAATCTCAAAAAGTCAAAGTTGACTTTTGTGCACAGTTGAGTTTTTATCAGATGAATTCCAAACTGTGCAATTCTTCAGGAAATCATGTCCTTGACCTAAATCAAACTTGATGGACATGTTCCATGGGTGTCATAGGGTATATTGGGGCATGTCCTAGGGTTTGGGAGCATGTCCTAGTCAAAAGTCAAAGTTACAGTTGACTTTTTCCTTAAAACCCTAATTGTGGTGCAGATGAAATTGAGACTTGTTGCTCAAGCTTCTTGGATTAATCCATTGTTCCAAATGGATCAATATAGTTCATTAGAGACCCTCAAATCATGTCTTGAGGTCTTGGCTCTTGATTTGTCCCAAAAGTCAACTTAGGGGTGAATTAGGTCAAGAAACCCTAATTCCTGATTTTTGATGTATGCATCCCCTGAGGCAAAATTGACTTGATGAATGGGTCCATGAGGTTCCATGGAGCACATTAGGTTGTGTTTTGGATCTTTGGCTTATGCCCAGATGAAATTTTTCATCTGGAGGCCCTTGGTCGACCAAAACTCCAACTTGGTGATATTGGCGATCTTGAGACTTGATCCATCTAGAAGGGAGCAGCCTTGTGCTTAATCCTTAAAGTGGGAGTCCTTTTTGATCCATTGTGGATGTTTGAGAGGTTAGACAAGTTGGAGATCATGTCAGTCCTTGATTGATCCTTTGTCTAAGCACTCGGAGAGGGCTTGAAACCCTAATTTTGATTGTAGTGGATGCTCACCCATCTTTGGGGAGACTGATGAAGCATGATGGTTCCTCCACATTGTGATGATGATTTGCACAATGATGGGAAATCTTAGTGGTCGAAATTTGGGGTATGACACCAGGAGGGTGTATTTTTCTTTGAATAAGCAGTGGGCTTAAAAACTGGGGGTGCAGGTAGTGTCTGGGCGCAAGGCCCAATCACTAAAAAAAATCAAAGCCTAAAACCCAAAAAAAACTCACGGTGGATAGAAATCCACCCGTTTGACTCTCCCTGACCGTTGGATGGAGATCACACAAATCTCTCAGAAACTAACCTTATCCATTGATCCCAAGGTATGCTGAACATATGGCCAGGATTGATAGAGTCAATATGAACTCACGGTGAGCACGCACGCATTGGATCCTTTGGTTGACTGGAAAGTCAACCGATCCTGGAAGTCCCAGGGACGCCACTTGACATAGATCCAAGGGCGCGCCGAAGGGGTATAAGACCCCACTTCCCTTCAGCCCCCCTCTCATTTTCCACTTTCTTTCTCTCTCTTCACTTTCCTTCTCTCTCTCACGCTCTCTCCTCTCTCTAAAACCTCTCCCTTCTCCCTTCGCCTTTCCGTCGCCGTTGAGTCATCCGGCCACCGTGCGACGCCCCACAAACAACCACCCCCACCCAGAATCCGGTTGAGTTTCAACCTAAAAACTCAACCTCTAAGAACCCTAACCCCCACCGTTAGAACCCTAACCCTAAACCTACGACAAAAACCCAAAAATCAACCAAACCCCAAGAACCCTAAGGGTTCTGGGAAGAACCCTAACCCTAACTGAAAGAACCCTAACCCTTCTTAACGAATCCTAATCTCAATTTAAACCTAGAAAACCACAAATTGCGACCAAAATCACAGCATAACAATAATCGAAGCTAAGTGTTTGATGATTTTTACTTTCCGTGCAGTGATTCTTCGGCGTACTTTGTTATCCTCTCTTTCTCCGATTCCTCCTCTAACCTCCTTCTTTCTTATTTTCGCAGGTGCAAAAACTTGAAGATTCGTCGCCGTCTTTTTCTCTCCGAGTCCTCCCTCTTTTCTGTATTTTCTTAAGTTTTTATAGACTTAGAATTTAGGGTTAGATTTTAAATTCATTAGACTTATTTTAGGAAGTTTTGATGTAATCTGATTTGTATTGTTGAATTATATTTTCCAAATTTGATGTAAAACGATTCGATTAAGGTTTTGATGTAAAGTGGTCATTTTGATTGTAAATTGATTGCAAATTGAAGTTAATTGATCTTATTCAAAAAAACCCAAATCTGTTTTGACTTCAATTCCTGATTCTCCGTGTAATTAGGGTTTGAAAGGGGGAAGAAGACCCCACTTGGTCAACCATTTTGACCACTGATAAATTCCAATAATAAAAATAAAATAATAATCCTAAATACTATTATTATTAATAAAACAAAAACCATACTAAACCAACTTTTAATGCCTCGATTAAAGACCAGTCCCTATTAATAACCTAATAATATAATTAAACTTAAAATTTTAAATAATAACCTTAAATAATAATTATGTACTAATACAATATTCTTAATATAATAATCCTCTAAAGTCTTAGGTTAACTAATTTCGACTTATTAAAAAGAACTAAAGACCTTTGACCCAACTTAATAACTTAGTAGATTAAATAATAAAATAGATTAAATAAACAAAAAATAAAAAAGGTCCCTTAATATTTCTAACACAATCAACTAACTAATATAATTAAATGTACTGAACAATTTAGAGCTTAGACCTAATAAAAACAAGAATTGTATCCCTTAGCATTCCAATATGTGCAAGAAAAAAATTCAAAAAACTTAGAAATATACCCCTTATCCTTTAATTAATTCAAAATGGGCCTAGGAGTCCTATCATTCTCAGAAACCCACTGACATCTAAATGATACCCTCTGATAGCACAAAATCCAAAAATAGTAACAAACCACTGGTCAAAATTTAGGGTAGTACAGCTGCCCCTATTTAATCGTCTTAGCATCAGAAGGATGATGTCGACGAGCCTTCCTCCTTTTGAGGAGGAGACGATTAAATACAAGAAGGACCCTAATTTTGAACGCAGAACCCGAAAGGTGCTAAGCTGATATCCTAAAATCCCTAATAATACACCCGTAGTGAAATATCCAATTGAACCCTTTGATACATACCTTTTCGAAAAAACCCTTTTTGATGAACTATCTGATGGAACCCCTTAGTACCTAAATAAAATCCCTTGATAGAATCCCCTGATAAAATCCTTTGGGGAAATCCCTTTGGTAAATCCCGTTGGTAAAACCCCTTGAGTAACAATCCGTATGAAATCCCTAATGGTGATTATGAACCCTATGCGTGTATGCATGCTTGCTTTTATGAGTGCATGTTAGATGCTAGAGCGTAGTGACATGATTGATGCATGACTTGGGCTAACACCTCTTTTATGATATGCAATGCATGCGTTTGTCTGGAATAAAACTTTCCATAGCGTCCTGACTCCCCGACCCTTGAGACCTTGATAATTGTAGTAAGCCATGATACCCTTGATTCCTGTTTAACATGCCGTTAAATAACCTCCCATGTTGGTTAGACTGTAACGTACATTCCTGTCAGTGTATAGACTCTATATCCTGCTTTGGAAGAATATGATCCCTTTGATGATTGCAAAAATCGAAGTAAAATCCATTTTCCCTTTTCAAAGCTTTTATTTATACCTGATATTTTAATGCATTATTTCACAATTAATCGACACCTTGTAATCAAGCGGAATAATTTAAAAGGCAAAGAAATGTATTTGAAAAGAAAATTTATTGAGAATTGGCCCAAAAATGGGCAATGATAAGTACGGAGGGTAATTCTCATAAGGAGATATTACCGTAAATCCAAAAAATGTAAAATGGCAATAAGAAAGCAAACTTATTTATGTCCCTATTAAACGTAACACTGGCTAATATCCCTAAGTCTCCAAGATCACGACACTTTGCTTCTGAAGATGACGGCTAGAATGATCTTCCCTTCTGAATTCCTGTTACGGGGTGACTTGAGTGTTTTCAGTCATATGCCTTTTGGATATCCCTAACTTTTTCCTGGACTGCTCTTTTTAGAGTCTTAGTCCATCGGGATGATATACCATTTTTTCGACTAAGCCGCCCTTTAGGGTTTTCGACATGTCGGGTATCATTTTTTTATCCAAGTCCCTAATTTTTGCCTGGATCGCTCTTTCGAGTTTTCAATCCACCGAGATGCCCTAATTTTTTCCTAAGTCACCTTTTAGAGTTTTCAACTTAGCGGGCTTTTATCCTCTTTTTCTAGGCATAGCATTTTGACCGAATCGGAGTTCACCGATCGTGATAAATCCGCTCCATCCACTATTGTTAATATTAGTGCTCCGCCAGAGGAGGCACTCTTCACGACATATGGTCCTTCATAGGGTGGGGTCCATTTGACGTGGTGGTCTTTATGGATGGGTAATATTTTCCTTAACCCCAAGTCTCCCTCTTCGTGTAGGCGAGGACGAATTTCGCTCTCTTAATTCCCTGTGGATATAACTGCCCACAACCACACGTTTCCCTTATACGAGGTTTAGCTGATCGAGCCTAGTTTGCACCCATTATGCCTTATCCAGTTTAGCTTCCTTTAAGATCCTAGACGATGAATTTTCACCCCCATTGGTAGCCCCTATCCTTATGCCTGTATAAGTTTCCCTCGAGATCCAGGTCCTTCATAGGAGTCCAAAGTTTCACAATCCATTGGATTCTCAAATTTTGTTAAGTACATTATGAGTGGTCTCCTTGGGACTGGTGGCACCAATATAGGTGGATTTTGCAAATATTCCTTGATCCACTCGAAATCCTTTTGACAATCTTCATTCCATTCAATGATTTGCTCCTTTTCTGAGTAGTTTGAAGATTGGCTCGCAAGTAGTTGTAAGGTGGGAGATATCTCCCAAAAATCCATGGACTTCCTTTTTTTTATCCTTGGAGTTGGCATCCCTTGAACGGCTTTCATTTTGTCATTTATTCCCCTTTGACTGACCATGGACCCTATCATTTCCAAATCTGATTCCATAAGTACACCTTTTGGGCCTTAATCGTAACTTGAATTTCCTTAACTGATCCAATAACTTTTGCAAGTTAGTTATGTGATCTTCTACCTTTTGTGACTTGGTAATCGTATCATCCATATGAACCTCTATCTCCTTATGCCCCATATTACCATAGTCTTTTGATAAGTTACTCCTACGTTCTTTAGCCCAACAGGTGTTACCTTGTGACAAAAAGTCGAATTGCTTCTTGACTTCTTCCCTGGTCTGGAGGATCATATCTGATCTAGTCTTCCTCAGCTTTTGATTGATTGGCGTACATTCTAGTTTGAGTAGTGGTTTGTGCTCGACGATGCTTGCATCAAGTCCTGGCGTATCTTGGTATGACCATGCAAACACGTCAGAGTATCCTTGCAATAGCTCGATCAGTCTTTCCTTTATATCCTTATCCAGAGAAGCACGACGTTGAACTCTTTCCTTTCTTCCTCAGTTCCCAGATTGATCACATCCACTGGTTCCTGATGAGGTCGTATTTCCTTGTCCTCTTGCCTCAACAGTCTGGCTAACTCTTCGGGAAGCTCACACTCGTCCTCATCACCCTTTTCCGCTTGGTTAATCGGTAATCCGAAGTCATTCGAGATTAGCGGTGTCATTTTTAATAGGTTCATTTTTAAATTTGCACGAGGAAGATTTTTTATTATTAGTTTTTGGAAAGAAGTGCTAGAAATGAAAATATTGAAAGAAGGTATATTTCCATTTTGAAAAAAAACGAAAAAATGAAAGAACAAAAAGGATCTTGATTGAAAACAAAATGCAATTTTATTGATAGAAATAATCCAATGAAATAAAGGGTGGCCCTACAAAGCTTTATCCACTTGCCTTGGGCATAGCAAGAGACTTATTATTATTTTAAGGAAAAAGTAAATTACTTCGAAACAAAAATCATCTCAGAAATCCCGATGGTTCTCCAATTGTTGAAATTAGGCATTCTTTCCTTCCTCTTCCACTAAAGCCACATGATCCCAAATTCCAAATCCCACACCATGGAAATCGCCTTCTAATCCTTCATTAGCTGGTTTGTAACCCAGCCCAAACAAATCCTTCTCCTCAGGTGACTCCCTTTGTTTGCCCCAATTTGTTATGAATTCATCCCCCATCTCTTCCATGGCGTTGACTGTTGCCCCAATGTGCCCCAGTAACACATTATCTCCCAGATTTGGATCTTCAGGGTCTATAACACTGACATCATTTTCCTTTGAGTTGTTTTCGGGGTACCCCTTATTGTTATGTTGGTCGGAGGATGACTGCCCAATCTTTCTTGTCTTTAAACAGTTCTCAATCCTCTCTCCAATGATAACCAAGTCAGTGAATCCCGTTGAGACTGCCCCAATAATCCTTTCATAGTATAGTCCTTGCAGAGTTCCCATGAATGTATCTACTAGCTCGCTTTCCTGCAATTGAGGTTGAATACGAGAGGCTAGCTCCCTCCATCTCTAGGCATACTCCTTAAAAGATTCATTCCCTTTCTGAGACATATTTTGTAATTGTATGTGATCAGGGGCCATGTCTACATTATATTGGTATTGCCTTATAAAGGCACTTGCCAGATCCTCTCAGTTCTTGATGTGAGTCCTTTCCAGTTGTACGTACCAATCCAAGGATGCCCCACTAAGGCTGTCTTGGAAAACATGCATCATCAGCTTTTCATTTTTAGCATGAGCCCCCATCTTTCGGGAAAACATTCGGATGTGATTTTTCGGACAACTAACTCCTTTATACATCTCGAAGTTAGGTGCCTTAAACTTAGGAGGTATGACCACATCGGGCACCAGACACATTTCCAAGGCATCCACTCCAAGAACATTGAGTCCCTCCACGACCTTTAGCCTTTCCTCAAGTGCTTTGTACTTATCGTCAACCCCTCTCCTTTCCCTAACAGTGGTTCCTTTATTTTCGAGGGCCACTTGTCTCGGATTTTCACCCTCGTATGTGTAGTTCTCACGTGGAGTAGGTCTATAAGTAGTACGAGGTGCCCCATTGGAAATAGGTGGAGAGACGGTTCCCTCGAGAGGTTGGTCAACAGTTTTATGCTTAGCAGTTTAAGTCTCCTCACGTTCCAGATCATGGACAAACCCTAGTAGGGGGTTATTGTCTTCAGCATGGGAGGTAGGAGTAGGAACCTTCCTTTGATGGCTTGACTTGGTTCTTCTGGCTATCAAATTCTGGACGACAAGTGTCAGTTGATCAATCTGGCTTTTCATTTCTTCCACGTTCTCCTTAACGCTATCCATTTCTCCTCTTAGAGTGACCAGATCCTTCTCCATCTGATCCATAGCTTTTCTTTGGTACGCTCGAGTGCGAGGTCAGGAAGTCAGGTTGTTATGCTCAATGACCCTGAGATGAAGTTTTAAAAAAGATGATTTTTCCTTTATTCCTTTTTCCTTTTGAACGCATGTTGATGCATGGGTGTATGGATATGCATGATGTATGCTAAATAACTTTAAAAGTTTATTTGGGGGGAATTTTAAAATCCATTGTAGTTAGAGATGAATAAAAAATTAGGAAAATAAAAATATTCCTTAGGACTAACCCAAAACTATAATCCCAAAATGGAAACTCCCGAACCCTAGAAGGCATAAACTAAATAGATGCCCTCAATGCCTTCTTCAAATGAGCTTTGAACTCCTCCAAGTACCCTTTCTTGACCCTTTGCACTTCCCTATCCTCCTTGTGGTGAGATAATGGATCCTCAACAGGCATAGCTAAGTCTTTAGGCTTGACCCTTTTTCCTTTTATGTTTTTTTGTTGTTGCTTTTTCTTTTTCTTTTTTTTTCATGCCCCTTGTGAGTTTTTTTTTTCTTCTCCTTGTAAATCCAAGTATAGCGTAAGAGCTAGTTGAAAATCCTTGAAGGGGAAGTCACGTAGAGGAGGATTGTGCAAGAGTAGTTATGGCCTCTACCTTTCTAGGAGTCCCTAAGAGATCGAGGATCCTTCCATGCTTGTGTATAACCATACCTTGAGCAGATTTGGCATTAAGTCCTGAAGGTCTTGAGACTTTATAAATCAGCACTTAGCATTCTAATGTGTAGGGTATCCCTTTTGTTTGAATCCATCTTTCCAATACTTCTACAACACATCTTGAAATTCCCCACAAAAATGCATATATGCGAAAAAATGTTTTTAAATGCATGATGACATGGACATTTTTGTCTATTTGATTAAATGTTTTTTGGGTTAGGGTAAGGTGAAATGCAATCATGACCCTAACTAGGTAGGCTCCCTATGATAGGTTAGATCTATGTTTTGTCTACCCAACCCCCTCTCATGTAGGATATAAAGTTTGGACAACATAACGACCCTATAATGTACAGACTATACCCTTGTTTTACCATGAGAAGGAGCAAGCCTTCCTATGGTAATCCTTCAGGATAAGTCTCATCTGGGTAAGACCCTAGTAGCAGCCCTTGAGGGTTGAATACATAGGGTCTCCATGAGTTGGCAAGGGGTAGGCTAAAAGTTCTCAGAGTCTCGGACCACATCCAAATCATCCTCTACGTTAGGGGCTAGCTCTTCCATGAGGACACCTTTGGAAGGATCTATTCTGAGTGTGGCATCAATGAATTGTTGAGGATGTCACATCCCCCCCAAAACATTTATGTTCCATGTCCTAATCTAGGGTTATACTCCAAGCTTGGGCTTTAGCTTCACACATCATATGCCCCAAATCCAAAGTATGATGACAAAAATAAAAATATAACAAATATAATAAAATAAAAACAAAATATAAAACAAATAAAAAATGAGAATAAAAAAATAGACAAATAAACACCCAAGACAAACAAATAAAACCCTAAAGCCTAAGGTTAGGAGGGACTCTCTTTAGTGAGGAATCCCCAGCAGAGTCGCCAGCTGTCGTGACCGGCAAAAATGTTCGAGTCGCCATCATATTTTTTAAGGAAAATAATGATAAACCTAAAAATCCTTAATCCCAAGGGCAGAGATTCCTAAGGTTCGGGAGTCAGTTTTTACTTATTTACAAAAGAATCCTAAGTTTTTATTTATACTCTCGGATATCAAGAGTTTTATCCATAATCCATTTATTTATACTCTCGGATATCAAGAGTTCTATCCCTAATCCATTTATTTATACTCTCGGATATCAAGAGTTCTATCCCTAATTCGTTTATTTATACTCTCGCATATCAAGAGTTCTATCCCTAATCCGTTTATTTATACTCTCGGATATCAAGAGTTTTATCCCCTGATCTATTATTTATCCTCCTAGATAAGGAGTTCTATCCCTTTATCTATATTTATACTCCTAGACAAGGAGTTCTATCCCTTATCCATTATTTATACTCTCAGATGGAGAGTTTTATCCCTAATCCATTTATTTATACTCTCGGATATCAAGAGTTTTATCCCTTATCCATTGTTTATACTCTCGGATAGAGAGTTCTATCCCTTATCCCTTATTTATACTCTCGGACGGAGAGTTCTATCCCTAATCCATTAATTTATACTCTCGGATATCAAGAGTTCTATCCCTAATCCATTTATTTATACTCTCGGATATCAAGAGTTCTATCTCTAATCCGTTTATTTATACTCTCGGATATCAAGAGTTTTATCCCTAATCCGTTTATTTATACTCTCGGATATCAAGAGTTTTATCCCTTATCCCATCCTTTATTTAGGCTCTCAGACCAAGAGCATTATCCCAAATTTAAATCCCTAAGAATCCCTTATATCCCTATCTTCTTTAAAGAAAAAACCCAATATGTTGACAATACGAAATATACAGTTGAATCCACCCCCCCCCCCCAACCCAATTGACCCAAGAGATTCCTCAATAAAATTACTAAATAAAAGTTAAAACCCTAAAAAACATTTTAAACAAATAATGGTATTTGTTATAAAAATCCAATTAAATCATTAAATTGCATAATTAAATTAATTATTGACAAACCCTAATCTAAAACCTAATTAACCAATTAAATTAAGTTATTAATTTCTAAAGAAAACCCCTTAATAAAAACCCTATTGCGTAATTAAATTAAGTTGTTAATTTAATTATAAAGAAAAACCCTAAATTACAATTAACTTAAGTTATTAATTTAATTGATCAAAACCCTAATAAAAACCTAATTAATCAATTAAATCAAGTTATTAATTTAATTGATCAAATTAACCCTAAAACCCTAACTGATATTTAAAACCTAATTTATTAATTAAATTAAGTAATTAACTTATTTAATAAATAAAACCAGAAGGGTGTATTTTCCTTTGAATAAGCAGTTGGCTTAAAAACTGGGGGTGCTGGTAGTGTCTGGGCGCAAGGCCCAATCACTAAAAAAAATCAAAGCCTAAAACCCAAAAAAACTCACGGTGGAGAGAAATCCACCCGTTTGACTTTCCCTGGCCGTTGGATGGAGATCACACGGATCTCTCAGAATTTAACCATATCCATTGATCCCCAGGTCTGCTGAACGTATGGCCAGGATTGAGAGTCAATATGAACTCACGGTGAGCACGCACGCATTGGATCCGTTGGTTGACTGGAAAGTCAACCGATCCTGGAAGTCCCAGGGACGCCACTTGGCATAAATCCAAGGGCGCGCCGAAGGGGTATAAGACCCCACTTCCCTTTAGTCCCCCTCTCATTTTCCACTTTCTTTCTCTCTCTTCACTTTCCTTCTCTCTCTCACGCTCTCTCCTCTCTCTAAAACCACTCCCTTCTCTCTTCTCCTTTCCGTCGCCGGTGAGCCGTCCGGGCACCGTGCGACGCCCCACAAACAACCACCCCCACCCAGAATTCGGTTGAGTTTCAACCTAAAAACTCAACCTCTAAGAACCCTAACCCCCACCGTCAGAACCCTAAACCTAAACCTACGAAAAAAACCCAAAAATCAACCAAACCCCAAGAACCCTAAGGGAACCTTAACCCTAACTAAAAGAACCCTAACCCTTCTTAACGAACCCTAATCCCAATTTAAACCCAGAAAACCACAAATCGCGACCAAAATCATAGCATAAACAATAATCGAAGCTAAGTGTTTGATGATTTTTACTTTCCGTGCAGTGATTCTTCGTCGTACTTTGTTATCCTCTCTTTCTCCGATTCCTCCTCTAACCTCCTTCTTTCTTATTTTTGCAGGTGCAAAAACTTGAAGATTCGTCGCTGTCTTTTTCTCTCCGAGTCCCCCCCTCTTTTCAGTATTTTCTTAAGTTTTTATAGACTTAGAATTTAGGGTTAGGTTTTAAATTCATTAGACTTATTTTAGGAAGTTTTGATGTAATCTGATTTGTATTGTTGATTTGTATTTTCCAGATTTGATGTAAAACGATTCGATTAAGGTTTTGATGTAAAGTGGTTATTTTGATTGTAAATTGATTGCAAATTAAAGTTAATTATTCTTATTCAAAAAACCCCAATATATTTTGACTTCAATTCCTGATTCTCCGTGTAATTAGGGTTTGAAAGGGGGAAGAAGACCCCACTTGGTCAACCATTTTGACCACTGATAAATTCCAATAATAAAAACAAAATAATAATCCTAAATACTATTATTTTTAATAAAACAAAAACCATACTAAACCAACTTTTAATGCCTCGATTAAAGACCAGTCCCTATTAATAACCTAATAATATAATTAAACTAAAAATTTTAAATAATAACCTTAAATAATAATTATGTACTAATACAATATTCTTAATATAATAATCCTCTAAAGTCTTAGGTTAACTAATTTGGACTTATTAAAAAGAACTAAAGCCCTTTGACCCAACTTAATAACTTAGTAGATTAAATAATAAAATAGATTAAATAAACAAAAAATAAAAAGGTCCCTTAATATTTCTAACACAATCAACTAACTAATATAATTAAACGTACGGAACAATTTAGAGCTTAGACCCAATAAAAACAAGAATCGTATCCCTTAGCATTCCAATATGTGCAAGAAAAAACATTCAAAAAACTTAGAAATATACCCCTTATCCTTTAATTAATTCAAAATGGGCCTAGGAGTCCTATCATTCTCAGAAACCCACTGACATCTAAATGACACCCTCTGATAGCACAAAAATCCAAAAATAGTAACAAACCACTGGTCAAAATTTAGGGTACTGCAATCATCTTATACATGACTCTCCTAATTGGCTTTCAATCCTCGGGAAGACTTCGCTTTGACTTGGCTTTTGCTTAATTTGGGATTTCCCCATATGCTTTATTTCATTTGGTTATTATGCTTGTGGTTTGAATCTAAAATGAAGATGAATGTTCATGTTGACTTTTTGTTAAGTGTTTGCTCCCCGTGTGGTTAGTTCCCTTCTTTACCTTTTATTTTAAGTTTGAGGGTAGTCACTTCTTCTCCTCCCATTCTTCAATTTTCAAAATCTTCTCCCTTTTTCAAAACCTTCTTGTTTTCAAAATTAAACCTCTTTAATAATAAACCTTGACTTTGATCAAGTGATTTTCAAACTTTGTTTCCTATAATAAATGTCAATCAATGTTAATCATACTTTGACTAATTTCAAAAAGACATAAAAAATACAAAATCTCATTCAAACTCTTTGTGCTTTTATGCACTTTTTCATTTAAAACTTTTCAAAAAGTTTAGACTTGAGTCATTTCCATAGTTGAGATGTAATTCTCATATTCCCCATAATTAAGATGTTGACATTTTCCACTTAGAAGTTGAGTGATAGACTTGTTGATTTTATTCCAAGCAAAAATCCTCCATCTTAAGATGATGCAAATGTTGTTTTCTTGTACTTATGGGCGACTGCTCATAGTTTTCTCCTTAAAATGAAGACTTTCCTTTACATTTAAAATCAACCATAACAAACCAATTTTGTTATTTATACCACTAACTATGGGGTTTTGATCCTATATTGCATTTTGTTGGTACGTAGACATGAGGCGATAAGTCTTTCCAAACACAAAAATCTTAATAAATACATCTCTTTTCATCTCCCCAATCTCATTTCAAACAAACCTTTTCAGACCAAAAAGCATAGATATTTCAAAGGGTTCCTATAAAGTACTATATACTTTTTGGGTGCTAACACCTTTCCATTGCGTAACCAACCCCCTTACCCAGTCTATGTTTATTTGTTCTTGTTTTAGGACTTGTTTAGGTTTTGTTCGCTCTTTTTTCCTTTCCTTTGGATAAAATAAAAGTGTCGTGGCGACTCTGGTTTTATGAGTTAAGTTAATCAATAGCTTATACTCACTATTTTTACCTCTATAGAAAAGTGGCGACTCTGGTGGGGAACACTGGTTCTTAGTGGGTTCAGCCTCTTTTGTTTTATTTATCGCTTTTTGTTTGATTTGTTTGTTATTGCTTGTTCTGTTTGGGTGCTTGGTGATCTCTGTGTGGTGAGCTAAGTCCTATACCCGGACTTGAGTGCACTTATGATAGGAGGGTGGTATAGTCTTGTTCAGCTTACGTGGAGAAGTCCTTACTAAGCTGACTTGAGATCCCCCGTTCAGTGGAGGACCCTTTGGGATTACTGATGTCATACGAGTAGTCGTATTTGGCATTACTTTTTCTGACCTGTGAGCCTGAGAAGCTGAGGACCTTAGAACCCTTTAACCCATCTTGGCCTTATTAGGACGTGGTGCGGTGGCTGTTCAGGTGTAGACTTGAATTAGTTGTTACGCGATACCACACTCAGACGAGTTTCTCTTGAGAATATTGTTGGCTGACGAGTAGTCGTTTAAGTCGATAATATCCAAAAGATGAAATCACGACTCTGGGTACTTTTTAGAAACATGTTCTACAGGTGTATATGAACCCTAGTACATACCATTGTGGGTCGGTTCTCACCCTTGGCTCCATGCTCGTGACTCGGAACCTTGAACCCGTGGGCCTTGTGTGATCTTGTTTGTAGTTGCTGCATGCATGCATTCATGCATTCATGGACATTTTGTTTCAATCAGTTTTCAAGGATCTCAAATATTTTCCTTTGCAAACATTGCAGATATTGTGATCATCGACATTGGAAGGAGAAACACTCAGAAGTACGATTTCCAAGCTCCAGATCTTACAGATTTGAAAAATCTAGCTTCTTTGGTAGTTAATCGTGCAGACTTCAGATCTCTTCATGGGAGACTTCTATATGTTCTTTCTACCAACATTGAAGATGGAATTCTGAACACCCTTGTGCAATTCTATGATCTTGTCTACCGATGCTTTACTTTTCCTGATTATCAGCTCATGCTAACCTTGGAGGAGTATGCTTATCGGTTGGGTATACCAGTTTCTAATAAGGTTCCTTATACTGGTTTAGAGGAAGTTCTTAAGCCCCAAGATATCGCTGCAGCCACCCATTTCACGAAATATGATATAGATGCTAACCTTATGGTTAAGGGTGGGATCAAGGGTTTTACTTATAAGTTTTTTATTGGGAAAGCCACTTTATTTGCTAATGCTGGTAGCACATTGGCGTTTGAGGTAATATTTTCGTTGCTTATCTACGGACTAGTCTTATTCCCTAACGTTGACAACTTTGTGGATGTTAATGCTATTAGGATTTTCTTGATTGGGAACCCTGCTCCAACTTTACTTGGTGATACTTACTTCTCCATCCATCATAAGACTTCTAAGGGGAATCATACTATTGTTTGTTGCACACCTCTACTGTAGAAGTGGTTTATTTCATACTTGCCACAATCATCTACTTTTAAGGAGAACAAGAATTGTTTAAGGTGGTCTTAGAGGATCATGTCCCTTACTCATGCTGACATTACTTGGTCTTCTTCTGTTTATGAGAATGTCCATATTATTGATAGTTGTGGGGAATTCTCCAATATGTCTCTTCTTGGCACACAAGGTGGAATTAACTACAACCCCAGTTTAGCTCACTGTCAGCTTGGTTATATGTTGAAGGATAAACCTAAAAATATTCTATTAGAGGGTTTGTTTTTCCAAGGAGGGGATGTCTCTTTTGGTTTGAAGGGAAGAATGGCTCATGCTTGGACTAAGATTCATAGGATGGGTAGAGGATAGCTTGGGAGACGAGTTTGCATTGCCTTGGAACCTTATACACTTTGGGTGAAGGAGAGAGCTAAGGAGCTCAAAATGGCTTATCCTTTTGAGAAACCCACATCTACAATGGTCGCTACATCACTCCCTATTCCTTCTGATGATGTGAAGACTGAAATTCTGGTATCAGACGTGTGATGTTAAGATATGATGTCACAACAACACACTCTGCACAATGGACAGCAATAACAATAAAATAACACCAAGAATTGTTGACCCAGTTCGGTTACAACCAACCTACTCTGGGGGCTACCAAGCCAGGGATGGAATTCGCTACTTGTAGATATAATTTACAGACTCAACAACCCATTGACAATCTCCTAAACTTATACTCTACTAATGACTTCCTACCTAAGAAACCACTTAGATATGAGAACACCACTCAATCCCTTACAAACACTCAAAGAAACCACTTTGAGTACCCTTGATCTTACTTCACAGCTTCGATCAAATTACACAACTCTCTTTGCTTCACAGCTTTAGAGAGGACAGAAACTCAACACCTATTCCAACCCTAGAATAGTGTAAATACAAGCACTTTAAACAAACTCTAGACACTAAGCCTCCTGCTCTTGATCTTCTGAATGTTTTCTGTCACTTTTTCCCTTTGGTCTTGTGCGCTTTATATAGCTCCTGAATTGGGCTTGGACTTGTCACAATATTTGATCAGATTTGTTAATTAAAACCGAATCTTCAAAACAGATTTTATCCCCAAAATATTTTTAAATCTTTAACCTTTTAATTCTCCAACAGATCTGCAATCAAATCTCCCATGTGTTACAACATCACCTGTGTGACATCAGACATCCAACTTCAGCACTTAACTACTTAACACAGCCCAGTGTTAAGACTTCAATGTTACAACATCAGCACCTTGAAATCAACATTGAATAACCTTTGTTTTACCAAAATTCCAGCCAATCCAGGAACTAACAATCTCCCCCTTTGGCTAATTTTGGCTAAAACAACCTCTGCAATCAACTTCTGCACTCTGCACCTTCAGAGATTTCAGCAGCGGAATAATCTTCAGAAATTTGAAACTCATTAGCAGCAGTTTGACACTTTGCATAGTCTTCATCACTTGATCTGCTGCAGCACCATCTTCATTATTGACAACAGCCAATTGGTGCTCCCCCTTGAAAACATGAACCAGCATCACAGCTGTTCAGTAGCTCATAATGTGCAGCAATTTACTCCCCCTAGATGTCTGCTTGGCTGCACTCTTCAAATGTCATGATATCTTCAAAACTCCCCCTCAATAACTGCATTACCACTTTTCAACTAAACACCTTTTAGCAGCATCGATCTATCTCCCCCTTAATCTCTGCATCACATTAGCAGCATAAAACTCTTGACTATTTTGGCTATTTTCTCCCCCTTTTTAGCCATAATTAGGTAAGCTTCTATAAGAAGCCCTATTAACTAAAGTCAGTATACCCTAGCTCTCATTGTTAGCCTCTCAGTTAGTAAACAGGCAAAACAAATCATAGAAGGAAACTAAAAACATAAACAGTGCATAAAACAGCACAATATTCAACTTACAAAACCAACAAACAAAAACTAAACTAATAACAAAACTACAAAAGGCAAGAGAAGATAAGCTAGTCTTCTTCTGAACTAGATTGTTCTCCAGGATTCTCTTCCTCCTCCTCTGAGCTACCCCCACTAGCATTATCACACTTATCAACTTCATCTTCCTCAGAGCCATCAACATCATCATCACCACTGTTCAGTTCTAACTGCTGGATCAGCTTTTCAAGTCTCTCTTTTCTAACCAAACTGGTACTGATTACTTCATCAAGGTCTTTGCACATGGTCTTCAATTCTTCGATCAGTTCAGCCTTTGTAGTCTTCTTCTTGACTTCAGCAGTTGATGTTAGAACAATGTCTGGAACATGATGTCCTGAAAATAGTTTAGGGTGTAGGGACAAGGTTGTCTTCCTCTGGCACGCTATGTCTGAGCTTGTTAAAGTTTCAGGATGTTGCTCCAAGATGATACCATACACAAGAGATGGGAATGCTATGGGTAACTTGATAGCGTTTGTTCCAGCATGTTTCACCACTTGCTCAAAGATGTAGCTGCCATAGTCAAACTTAATCTTCTTCCCAATAGTACAGATAAACCTGCCCAATCCAACATCGATTGTTGTCTTGTGGTTTGTTGGCACCCAGTTGGCAGCACCAATTCGTGAAGAATTGCATACTTGATGCTAAGTTTACTGGATGGCAACTTCTTTTTCAATGGCCAAACCCTTATCTGACCAGCTGTAATCTCTTTACATATATCATTATCAGTCATCTCAAGTTCACTATACCCTTCATCATCTCTTCCTAGATACTTTTTGATAGTACTAGGAGAGAAATTAATGCACTTTCCCCTGATGTTAACTCTTCTGAAAGTTCGGCTCTTGCTGTCATTTATCGATTCAGGTATATTAACTATGAATTCTCTGACCAGTCTATCATAGCAATCAGCCAACCCTGAAACAGTCCTTATGAGACCAGCAAGCTTAATTAGGTCAATAATTTCAGTAGATTCTAAGTCTTTTGCTACTACCTCTCTTTCCAGAGCTACCTTTCTTAGGATCACACAACTCCACAAGGATGCACTTCTGGCACTGTGAGATGAGATGTTATCAGGCACTTGATTTGCAGCAGGGTTGATGTCATGAGCATCACTCTCAGAATCTGACTCTTCCCTGATTCTCCTCTTCTTGCCAGACCTGGTACATTTTCTCCATGTAAATGAGGTCCTTTTCTTATCTTTCCCTCTTCCAATTCTATCTTCATCAGATGAGTCCTCAATCTCTATAACCTCAACCTGCTCCTTCCCTTTACCCCTGTGACTTTCATTCCTAGGGTACGATGTTCTAACATCCAAGCTGACATCAGTGTTATTAGGGTCTTCACCTTCAGCTTCTTGCCTCAGGGCATGTCTCTGAAACTTTATGTCTTCACCTTGAGAGTCGACTTGTTCAGTAGGCATTTGCCTTAAAGGGACAGAAATACCTTTCACCCGTATCCCTTTCTCCAGGATTTTGGTGGCAATCTGTTCCAAGTGCTTGTCTACATCAAACTTCACCTTAACATATTGAGAGGATGATGACCTAGCTTCAGGTTTATTCACCGTGGTCGAGGGTTTAGGGTTACCTGACTCAGGAAGAGCACTAGAAATGAGTTCTTCGGAAGAAACCCCAGTTCGTACCTGCTCAGAGCTCTTGGAAGGGACAGACATCGTTCCTTTGTGACAGACTAGGTTTGGAGAAGAACTTTCTATTCTGTTGAGATTTAGGGAGATGAAGCGTTGCGATGAGAATGCTTTGGTAAGTCTTGATGTAGTATCAATATGGTATGGCGCATGATTTTGAATACTCTTTAAAGACCAATTACTAATTTTCTCCCTCCATAAAGACTTTCCTTTTAAAACATTCACATCTGAACTTGTTAACTCTGAGTGACCTTTCAGCATCCTGATGTCATAGTCTGATGTTATAACATTAACTAGAACATCATTAGTTGAATCTCCTTCAAGAGAGGTCCACTGATAACAGTTGTCTTTGGTTCTGGCACCCTTCATAACAATCTGATTATGCTCATCAGAAACCACACACTCATGCTTAGTATAGTTTACCTCGTAACCTTCATCACACAACTGGCTTATGCTGATCAAATTTGCACTTAAGCCATTGACAAACATAACATTGTCAAGTTCAGGTCTACCATCACCTTGCACTTTCCCAACTCCTGCAACAACACCTTTTTCTCCATTGCCAAATATGACCTCATGAGAGGGGCAAGGTCTAAGATCCTCAAACATGGATCTACATCCAGACATGTGCTTGGAACACCCACAGTCAAAATACCATGTTCCTTCTATATCACCCATGTGAGCCAATAAGCACTTCACCTTCTCCTTAGGTACCCATTGTTTAACAACTTTGGGCCTGTGCTCTCTCTATCTGTTTTGGGGCTGAGAGTATCCATGCAGCTTGTAGCAAGAGTACTGCATATGTCCAAATCTTCCACAATAATAGCATCTCACCCTTTCATCTCTGAATCTTCTGCCATGATGAGATTGCCTATGCTGCCATCCATGATGTGGTCTCCTCCTACCATAACAGCTCTGTCATCTATTATGTTGATGTCTTCTCCCATAAGACGGTTGAGAATGTTGTTTCCTGGATTGTCTCCCATGATGGTGTGGCTTTCTTCTTCCATATACATAAGGAACAGCATTGGTGTATCCATACCCATAACCATACCAGTTGTCCTGATGTTGAGACATCTGATGAGACATGTGCTATTTGAACTGAGCAGCTTGCATGCTCTCATGGTATTGTGGGGGCATATACTGACTAGCTCCCTGTGGCTGCTTTCTCTTCTGATAGGGACCAGTCTTCTTCTCAGTCTTCTTAGGTTGTGAAACATCAGCTTTCTTAGGGGTAGGATCCTGCTTCTTTGGCTGATGTTGAGATGAAAGTTGTGACACTTCCTTCTTTGATCCTGAAGTGCTTCCTTCTGCAGTTCCCTTGTCCTCAGCCACATAACCTATCCCAGCTTTGTCTCCAGCAGCTTTCTCTGACTGAAGGATCTTGTCAAGTGTGTCTGTACCACAGCTCAGCATCCTAACAGACTTGGTCATTTGATCAAGGTGAGCTCTAACTAGCACCACTTCATTTTCCAGATCAGTCTTTTCATTTTCAAGCTGAGCAATTTGTTGCTTGTGGCACTTGTTTTCTTGACAAATCTCAGCACTCTTTAAACACAGCTCTTGATAGGTGGATGCCAACTCCTCATAAGTTACTTCTCCATCACTAGAATCATCATCAGAAACCACAGCTCATGTTAAAGCTCTCACATACTTTGCTGACTCGCCTTCACTTTCACTATCAGAGTCAGACCAGGAAACTGTCATGCCCTTCTTCTGCTTTTTCAAGAAGGTGGGACATTCTTTCTTGACATGTCCATACCCTTCACACTCAAAGCACTGCACTCCTTTATCTTGGGCAGTTTTCTCTTCATCCTTCTTGCTGGTGTCAGAAGCCATGTTCTTGACGTTAGGCCTGGAGTTATTATTCATTCTCTTGAATACTTTGGTGAACTGTCTTCCCAACATCACTATAGCCTGGGATAGATCCTCCTGGGATTCAGATTCCTTTCCTTTCTCTTCTTCACCATTTGTCACCAGGGCTATACTTTTTGGCTTCTTTTCTGGTTCTTCCTTATTCAACCCAAGCTCAAAGGTTTGAAGAGATCCAATGAGCTCATCAACTCTCATCTTGCTGATGTCTTGTGATTCTTCAATGGCAGTAACCTTCATCTTATACTTCTTAGGTAGGGACCTAAGGATCTTCCTCACAAGCTTTTCATCTGACATCTTCTCTCCAAGAGCACTAGAAGCATTGGCCAGCTCAAGAACACTCATGTGGAAATCATGAATAGTCTCATCTTTCTTCATCTTCAGGCTTTCAAATTTAGATGTTAAAATCTGAAGTCTTGACACTTGACTCTAGATGTTCCTTCATGAGTAGCCTGCAAGATATCCCACGCTTCTTTAGCAACTTCACAGGTATTGATTAACCTGAAGATGTTCTTATCCACTCCATTGAAGATAGCATTCAGAGCTTTGGAATTTCCAAGGGCAAGCTCATCTTCCTCCTTGGTCCACTCTTCTTCAGGCTTTAGCTTAGAGGTGCCTTCTTTATCTTTGCCAGCATCATCCTTCTCACACATGACAGGTGCTTTCCACTCTTTAATAACGGCCTTCCAAGCCCTATTGTCCAAGGATTTTAAGAAGGTGGTCATCCTTGGCTTCCAATAGTCATAATTGGATCCATCCAAAATAGGGGGTCTGTTGACGAATCCTCCAACTTCTTTGTCCATCTTTTCACCAGAAAGTAACTTCCCTAGATCTCACCCAGAGACAGACAGGATGCCTGCTCTGATACCAATTGAAATTCTGGTATCAGACGTGTGATGTTAAGGTGTGATGTCACAACAACACACTCTGCACAATGGACAGCAATAATAATAAAATAACACCAAGAATTGTTGACCCAGTTCGGTTACAACCAACCTACTCTGGGGGCTACCAAGCCAGGGATGGAATTCACTACTTGTAGATATAATTTACAGACTTAACAACCCGTTGACAATATCCTAAACTTATACTCTACTAATGACTTCCTACCTAAGAAACCACTTAGATATGAGAACACCACTCAATCCCTTACAAACACTCAAAGAAACCACTTTGAGTACCCTTGATCTTACTTCACAGCTTCGATCAAATTACACAACTCTCTTTGCTTCACAGCTTTAGAGAGGACAGAAACTCAACACCTATTCCAACCCTAGAATAGTGTAAATACAAGCACTTTAAACAAACTCTAGACACTAAGCCTCCTGCTCTTGATCTTCTGAATGTTTTATGTCACTTTTTCCCTTTGGTCTTGTGCGCTTTATATAGCTCCTGAATTGGGCTTGGACTTGTCACAATATTTGATCAGATTTGTTAATTAAAACCGAATCTTCAAAACAGATTTTATCCCCAAAATCTTTTTAAATCTTTAACCTTTTAATTCTCCAACAGATCTGCAATCAAATCTCCCATGTAACAGAAAATATCTATCCCAAGATATTCTCATCCAATGAGTCAACCACTCTCCACAATTCCAGCTAATACGCGTGCCCTAATAACATATCCTGCTGTTATTAATTCTGCAGGTCTGATGTTACAACATCACCTGTGTGACATCAGACATCCAACTTCAGCACTTAACTACTTAACACAGCCCAGTGTTAAGACTTCAATGTTACAACATCAGCACCTTGACATCAACATTGAATAACCTTTGTTTTACCAAAATTCCAGCCAATCCAGGAACTAACAAAGACTCTTCAAGATGCTTTGGCCAAGATGAAGGAAGAAAAAGATCTTTGGGATCCAAGTTTCACGCTTCAAACCTTAAGAAGTTAGAGTTGCAAAAGCAGATGAAGGAGAAAGATGACTTGATTGAGTTGCTTGAGCGACGTGTTGTGAAGAGACATGAAGAGAATTTATTTTCCTTTACTACTTCATCATCACATCCTCCTACTTCTAGTGCTTGGAAGGGTATTATGAATCATCTCGTGTTAGAGAAGACCGCCATGAAGGACAACTATAAGAGAGAGATTAAGAGACTCTGAAGGAAGTATCCGCTTGGGTCGTCATCAGATTCTCTTTAGGATCTAGCTTTTTCTTATTGTATTTTGATCTTTTGTAACTTGTACTTCCAAGTGTAGCTTTTTCCAATATTCAATAAAATGAGATGTTTATCAATATTTCAAAAGTGTTATTTCTTTACAATGTTTGCAATTGCTTTATATTTTAAAGATCATTGAAAGCTGAATGAAACATTTGTATTTTGCATTTGCATTCGCATCATTGTGCATCTTTTTGCCTTTGCCAGGTGTCTTATGTTTCTTTTGGTCTTCATTCAGCCAAGCTGTCGCACCAATATAATACTCGAGCTAATCTAAGGAAAAAGATGGATCAATTGCAACAAGAGAACCGTGAGCTTCGTGAGGAAGTAACACCTCTGAAGGATAGTTTAGAAAGACTAACCACTATGATGGAAGCATTGGTGGCTGCTCAGAATCAGCCATCCCCTCCTCCTCCGCCTTCGATCTTGTGTAAAGGACAATCATTTCTGAGATTGTCTCTACGCCCATCTTTGTGGCGCCTGCTAGTGTTCCCCAACACTCCATGTGTCATGGCTTCCCTTAGGGCATGCCTCATAACTTTATTCCCGTAGGTTATCAACCACCACCACCTCCTGAAGTTCCAGCTGTTCCCATCATCCAGCATGTGATCTCCGTACCACCGCCTGTGGTTCATACCATTCTTTTTGGTGAAGAACAGATTTTCCACACTGCCCCGAGCGAGAGTGTTAGTGCTTATGAGAAAATAGAAGAAATTCAAGATTAATTTGTTGAAATGCAGAAAGAAATCAAAGATTTGATGGGTAAAGAACTGTTTGGGAAGAATGCCCATGAGTTATGCCTAGTTCCTAATGTGAAGATCCCACATAAATTCAAGGTCTCTGACTTTGAAAGGTATAAGGGTAACTCTTGTCCATTGATCCATTTAATTATGTACTCTTGCAAGTTGTCGACTCAGACTGATAATCATTATCTTCTCATTCACTACTTCCAAGACAGTATGTCTGGTGCAGCCTTGAAATGGTACATGGGGCTCGACAGCACTCAAATTCACACTTTCGAAGATTTGGATAAGGCTTTTTTAAAGAAGTATAAGTATAATATGGATATGGCTCCTGATCGTGATCAGCTTCGAGTAATGGCTTAGAAATATAAAGAGACATTCAAAGAATACGCACAGAGGTGGCGCGAGATTGCTGCTCTGATTAATCCTCCTTAGGAAGAAAAAGAGATGACCAAAATATTCCTAAAAACTCTGAGTCCTTTTTATTATGAGTGTATGATTGCTAGTGCCCCGAGTGACTTCACTGAGATGATGAATATGGGGATGAGATATGAAGAGGGTGTCCGTGAAGGACGTTTGTCAAAAGATGGTAATTTTACTGGAAGTTCCAAGAAATATGGTGGGGGACTTGCCACGAAAAAAGAAGGGGAGACCAATGCTGTTTCTCGAGAGAGATATAGAAGACCTCAAAACAGTCATCAACAACATGTTGCATCTGTTATGCCTGTTATCAATTCACCTCCTGTTGTTCAGGCAGCTCCTGCCCAACAACGCTCTCACTAATAGAACAATCAACAAAGTCATTTTCAGAAGAACTTCGATCCAATTATGATGGCCTACTCAAAATTGCTTCCTGGTTTGATTCAAAAGAACCTTGTTCAAACTCGTGCACCGCTTGCTGTTACAAAAGATTTTCCATGGTGGTATAAACTCGAGGCTCATTGTGCTTTCCATCAGGGAGGAGCTAGGCATTACATTGAGAATTGTTATCTATTAAAGATGGAAGTACAAAGGTTGGTTAAAAGTGGTATTTTGACCTTCGAAGACACCAACCCTAATGTGAAATCGAACCCGTTACCCAATCAGTGTAAGGCGTCTGTCAATATGGTTCAAGGTTGTCCCGGTACATTCAAGATTTATGATATCCATTGGATTCAAAGATCACTTGTGGAATGCATGCACTTTTGAGTGAATACCATGATATTGATCATGATTATGCACCTTGTTGCATCTGTTCTGTGAACCCGTGTCGTTGTGTGATAGTGAAAAGGGACATTCAAGAGACGATGGATAAGAATTTGATTGCGGTCACTGCAAAGAGAGATGAATATGAGACTGAGTTGAATGTTATTGTGCCACACTTTAATATTCCTGAATGAGTTGTTATCTCTTATGATAGTCGAAAGTCCGTTGTTAGACCTTTGGTTATTCGATTATCGGGTCCCGTACCGTATGAATCTGACAAGGCTATTCCGTATAAATACAACGCTACCATGGTAGAAGATGGTAAGGAAGTGCCCGTTCCTTTTTTGCCTTTTGTGGTAAGCATCACTGATGTTAGTAGTGTAACCCGTAGTGTCGGGTCTATGCTTCTGAGCCTCCAAAGAAGGTAGAGAATGTTGTTGTTGGGAAACAACTTCAAAGTGAGAATGTTGTTGATATTTCCGGTCAGTCAAGTGGTTTAATAAGAAAACTAATGAGGATGAGATATTGAAGTTGATTAAGAAGAGTGAGTACAGTGTGGTAGATCAACTCTTGCATACCCCGTCTAAGATTTCAGTGTTGTCCCTATTGATGAGTTATGAGGCTCATAGGGAGTCTTTACAGAAGGTGCTGGAACAAGCATATGTTGAGCATGGTGTGACTGTTAATAAGTTTGATGACATTGTTGCCAACCTAACAACATGTAATAATTTGAGCTTTTGTAATGAAGAGTTACCCGAGGAGGGGAGAAATCACAATTTGGCTTTACATATTTTTATGAACTATCAAGAAGATGCACTTTCCAATGTGCTTGTTGATACAAACTCTTCCTTGAATGTGTTTCCAAAGTCTACTTTGTCGAAGCTTTCGTACTAAGGTGCTCCCATGAGGTATAGTGGGGTTGTGGTTAAAGCTTTTGATGAATCTAAAAAAACTGTGATTGGAGAGGTTGATCTTCCAATCAAAATAGGACCATGTTTTTTCTAAATTACTTTTCAAGTAATGGATATTCGTCCTGCTTATAGTTGTCTGTTTGGCCGACCTTGGATTCATGAAGCTGGGTCAGTGACCTCGACTCTTCATCAGAAATTTAAATTTGTTAAGAATAACAAGCTGGTAATTGTTGGAGGCGAACAAGTGTTGTTGGTGAGCTATCTTTCATCCTTTTCGTATGTTGATGCCGACGAAACTATTGGAACTCCGTTCCAAGCTCTTTCCGTCGATAATAAAATTGTTAAAAAGAATGGGCAACCTATGTCTTCTTTAAAAGACGTTCTGCACGTATTAGAGACTGGTCGGTCTGACGGTTAGGGCCGAGTTATTGATGTGGTTGATAATCAAGACAAAACTGATTTAGGCTTTACGCCTAGTGTTGCACCCCAAAATTTGCCCTCTCTTTTCTTAACCTTAACTGGCTTTCGCTCTGCATTTCAATTTGTTCATAACAATTAATCATGCATTGCATTGAGCTCTCGAGACATGGGATCACGGTGTCCTTGTGGCTAAGGACTTCTTTTATTCTAAGCAGCAAGCATCAGAGTGCCCCAGCATTTATTTTGCTCGGTAATTTGATATCAGATCATTCTTTTTCCAGCAGAATATTTTGAGAGTTCACAGCTTATTCCAGGCATTTTTAATATTTTCATTCACCTGACTGTATTTCCACTATGCATCATCTGCATAGCGTAAAGTATTTTTTATCTCGCATAGTGCCTAAAATGTCACTCAGAATAATTTCTCGGATTTACATACAGACCGGTCAAACTAAATCTCAACAGTGCGTAAAAATTGTGGACAGAAAGTTTTAAAATCGAGCTTGCAGACGTTAATTATATTGATCTACGTTTCGCGTAGTTTAATCTGACGTGTTGGTTTTAATTTTTTGATCAGTTTTTGTCGCATTTTGATCAGTTTGAGCGTTTTAACGGGTCAAAATTTAGTTTAAAATCTGACCAAACACTGTATTTGTCCAAGTCGTATATTTCGCGCTGATCATTTTGGTGTATTCGGTTTATTTTTTTGAGCACTTGAGCGTACGATTTTTATTTATTTAGAGTCCGTTTATTTTTGTATTTTTTTGTCGAAATATTTATAATAAATATATAGGATTATTAATTTTTTATTTAAGTTTATTTTAATTATTTAATTTTTATTTAATTTTAATTAATATTATTTAAATCGAACTGTAAAATAGATATTAAGAGCATTGACAATTTAGAGTTACACCTAATTTGTGCTTAATATATTATATTGTTGGCTGCTAAATTATTTGGGGGACTCGCATTTTTGGCATTGGAGGGAGCGGCGCATAGGGATCTGGGGAAGGAAATTGAAACTTCATCAGAAATTTCTTCATGAAGGCATAAGCTACGGCGTGAACAAAAATCAAACCTCACTGCATTAGCTCCTTCTGGCTAACCCCACCCCATTCTTCTTTCAAATCATCACCCCATCACCATTTCACTCTATTTTCTGCAAACGCAACAAACCACCTAGTACCATCTTTACACCATACTATCATAATAGCAAGAGAAAATCACCGAAAAAAGCCGCCGCTGTAACAAACATTTGGAACCACCAAACCGGATCCAACAACAAAGAATTCAGTCTCGATTCGCAACTTGCAGATTTCGACATTCCTCGTCACCTTTGTGATTACGTTTTGCGTTGTTATTTGATTATTCTGGATCGTGTTGTCTTGTTTAGCAGGTTAGAAGTCATTTTGGTTTGGTTTGAGCTACGTCAGTTCGTGCCGCTATTCTGATCTGCCCTTCCGGCTCATCCTCAAAGCGACTCAATGACTCGTATCCGCGCTAGCAGCTGACGAAACAAAGCTACAACAACAACAACACTCCGCTGCAGCAACAATAAGGCAAGCTCGACAACATCAGCTGCATCATCATTTCCGAACAACAATCAACTCGGTGCGGCAACAATTGTGCTTCATTTTTGGTTAGTTTTTGCTTATGGTTATGAATCCGCTTCAAATACATGTTTATCTTTCAATTTGGTTATATTGTTTCGATATTTATGTTGAGTGAAACTAGTAGGATGTTTGTTGTGTTTGTGCCTTTGATTGTTTCAGATTTGTGTATTTATTGTGTTTTCGATTCATTGCTAATACATCGAGATTTCATTTTTTGAGTGCGTCTTAAAAAAAAAGAGATTGATGGAGATTTTGTTTCTGGTATTGTTGATTTGTAAGAATAGAGAGTTGAAATCTGATTGAATTTTGTTTTTTTGATTTTGCATTACTTTTCACTAATCTGTTTTTTACTGCCATATATAGCTACTCATTTGGTTGCTCAGGGATTGTTTCTTCTTTAAATCTAGCTTGCTGGTAATAAGAGGGCCCGTGCTCCCTCTCGTTTTTTATTCTTAATCGATATGTCCCTACATACTTGTTAATTTTTTGATTGGATTAAAGAATAGTAGACTTAGCATATTTCATCTGCCCTTTTGTTTTCTGTTTACACCCCATATGATAAATAACCCTTATAAATTTTGTGAATGACTTGGTACTTTTCACAAATAATATTGGCACGGTTGTTACTGCAAAATTACTTCCATCTGCATTTAGTTAAGGTTTATTTTCTATTGTTCCAAACTTTTGATATTTTGATAAGTTTTAATTAGCATCCGTACAAGGTGTCCTACTCTTCTTTTAATAAAATTTTGGTTGAGGTTAGATGATGAAAATTAAATATATTGCTTGTTAAAATTGGTTTTGTCATTAATTTTAAATGATTTTAATTTATTAAGGATACACTTTGTTTTTGAATGAGATATTAATTTAGAATTGATGTAATTTATGTTGCTGCCACTTTGAATGAGTAATCACGTAACAGTGTTCATGTTTTTTTTCCCTCAGTCTCACTTGTTAGCTAGTTGGTTTAAGTATCATAATTGTTAATTAGAATTAGGTTTACTTTAATAATGAAATTATGTGGTAGTATTTATATGATAAAAATTTTGTTAACATTTTTACATGTTAATCTCAGTGTTGATTCTAACTTGATATTTAAATTGTGATTTAGATTTTAATTAACTTGATTTGGAATTTAGGTTTAGATAATTATATTTTAGATTAATTGGATTTTGTTTTTACTTTAGAATTAAATTTTGATTTTGTTTTTTAAATTTTAATTTTAATTTGGGTTTTGGTTTTGGATTAATTAGATTTTAATTTTTAATTGAGTTTTAATTTAGATTAGATTTGAATTAGAACTAGATTTTTTTAGAAGTTTAATTTTGAATTGATTTAAGATTAACTTTTGATTAGAAATTAATTTCGAATTAATTTGACCTAGATTTTAATTTTGAATGAATTTTTTACTAAACTTTGATTTTAATTTCGACGCTAGTTTTTGATATTTGTTTTAGATAATTGTTTTGTCATTGATTCTTCGTGATATTCGTACAAGTTTTCCTTGGTGGTACTTGCCTCTTGTTTGATTTTCTCTTTGTACTAACCTGATTTCGTATTCGATTTTCCTTTGTGATTGAGTTGCTTCGTGTTTACTTGTTGATTACGTTCCTAGTACAACTTAATTTCTGATTAAGTTTGGAGTAGGAGAGACATTAGGCTTTCAATCTAAGCATCATAACAATAGGTTAGCTCCCTCTAATCCTGACCTTAGGGCCATTGTTGCATGATAACATATAGGACCGAGTTTCCCTTAGACCTTCCATGCGCCCTTCTCTCCTCTTTCTCTCGCCTCAGTGCGATCGAGATCTCGTTTTCCCGTAGTCGTGTGAACTACTGATGCTCTGATTCCTCATTAAGGAATGAGGATACGTAGGCACAAGACGACGAAGTCTTGGCGAGCACACTAACAACTAACTGAGCCCTTTTCTCTCGCCCCAGTGCGATCGAGACCTTTCCCTAACTCGTAGGTCGAACTACGAACGGTCTGATTTCCTCATTCGGATACGTAGGCACAAGACGGCGAAGTCTTGGCGAGCAACCTTCCCTCATTTTTGTAGTCCCACGAACTACGAGCGCTCTGATTTCCTCATTCTCGTCCGAATGAGGATACATAGGCACAAGACAGCGAATCTTGGTGAGCAACCTTCCCTCATTTCCGTAGTCCCACGAACTACGGACGCTCTGACTTCCTCATTCTCGTCCGAATGAGGATACGTAGGCACAAGACGGTGAAGTCTTGGCGAGCACAATCCCCCATTCACCCGTAGTCCTCTGAACTACTTTGACCCTGACTTTCCCATTGCACGAGGGAATACGTAGGCATAGGACGTCGAGGTCCTATTGAGTCTCCTTTTAGTTTTCCTCATTTCCATTTCCGTTTAGAAAATAGGCTTTAGATAAACACCTTTTGATTAGAACAACAAGAGTGGATCCCGTTGAGTACAACGGACGCGAGGGGTGCTAATACCTTCCTCTCGCGTAATCGACTCCCGAACCCGGGACTTGGTTGCGATGACCATGTCTTCTCACTTTTAAGGTTTTTTCGATCGTTTCCTTTCCCCCGTCGGGATAAATAACGTTCGGTGGCGACTCTGTTTTTCCGTCGGTTGTTTTTCGCATTGTGACACCTAGTACAGTTAAAAGAGATTTGAAGCGTATTAATGAGGCCTTTCACAACGCTGTATTCATCAACAAAGATCACTCTACTGCTGCAATCATCGAAGACGATCAAGAATATGAAATTGAGTCTCATGAATGGGAGCCATACCTTGATTATCCTGAATACTTTTCTTAGACAGAGAATGCATATGTACCCTTTCATACCCCTCAACCGAGGCCTAATGAACCTGAATATGAAGTCAGTTCCATCATTGAAGATTATCAAGAGGAAGAATTTCCCAATTTTGTGACGCACGGACAGATCTTCCAGAACTGGATAGCTGTTGATATTCCTACTGTTATTCATGTTTCAAAGTAATTTATTTTTGTTTCTTTCAAAAAATCCTTTCACTCTGCCCAAGGTGAAAGTGAATTTGTGAGGGCTTTGTTTCAACCATTATCATCATCAATAAAATATTATTTTGTTTATCCATGTTATGTTTTTTCCTCTTTGCTTTATTTCTGAAAAATAATAACATAAAAAACTAAAAAAATAATAATGTTATAATCACTTTTATCTGCATGATACTTGAACTTTTGTTCATATTTTAAAATCAAACATAAAATCATTGTGCATATTGATTGTTAAACCCATTGAAAACAATGCCCTATGCCCGCTCCCAACTTTGAGTTCCCTGTGTTTGGAGCTGAAGAAGAGGATGTTAAAGAGATTCCAGATGAAATTTCTCGGTTTCTTGAGCACGAGGAAAAAGCCATTCAGCTTCATGAAGAGCTGGTGGAATTGGTTAATTTGGGTTTAGAGGAAAATAAAAAAGAAGTCAAGATTGGGGCACTGTTTCAGTCAGATGTTAAGAAGAGGATGGTAGAGCTTCTTAGAGAATATGTTGACGTGTTTGCTTGGTCCTATCAGGATATGCCAGGTCTTGATATTGATATTGTGGAGCATAGATTGCCGCTGAAGCCTGAATGTCCGCCAGTTAAACAGAAATTGAGAAAACTCACCCCGACATGGCTGTGAAGATCAAAGAGGAAGTTCAGAAGCAGATTGATGTTGGTTTTCTTGTGACTACTGAGTATCCTCAATGGGTGGCCAATATTGTGACTATTTTAAGAAAGACGGAAAAGTCCAAATGTGCGTTGACTATAGAGATTTGAATAAAGCAAGTCCAAAATATGATTTTCCACTACCACACATTGATATGTTGGTAAATAATACTGCTAAGTTGAATATCTTTTCTTTTATGGATGGATTTTCCGATTAGAATCCGATAAAGATGGCACCCAAGGATATGGAAAAGACAACGTTCATTACACCCTGGGGAACATTCTTTTACAGAGTGATGCCCTTCGGTCTGAAAAATGCTGGTGCAATGTACCAGAGAGCTATGACTACTTTGTCCCATGATATAATGCATAAAGAAATAGAAGTCTATGTGGATGGCATGATTTGTAAGTCGATGACTGAAGAAGATCATATTGAGTACTTATTGAAGCTGTTTCAACGTTTGAGAAATTTTAAGCTCCATTTCAACCCTAATAAATGCACTTTTGGTGTCCGTTCTAGAAAGTTGTTGGGCTTTACTGTTTGCCAGAAAAGCATTGTAGTTGATCCTTATAAAGTCAAAGCTATTCAGGAAATGCATGCGCCCAAAACGGAAAAACAAGTAGGAGGATTCTTGGGACGTTTGAATTATATCTCCCATTTTATATCCAATATGACTGCTACTTGTGTGCCAATCTTCAAGCTTCTCCGCAAAGATCAGGGTTATGTATGGACAGAGGATTGTCAGAAAGCTTTTGATAGTGTTAAAGAGTATCTGCTTGAACCTTTGATTTTGTCTCCTCCCATGGAAGGAAGACCATTGATTATGTATTTGACTGTGTTGGAAGAGTCTATGGGCTGTGTTCTGGGTCAACAGGATAAATCTGGTCGAAAAGAATTTTCCATTTATTATTTGAGCAAGAATTTTACCGATTGTGAGTCTCGATATTCCATGCTTGAAAAGACATGTTGTGCTTTAGCATGGGCTGCAAAGCGCCTCCGCCAGTATATGTTGAATCATACAACTTGGTTGATATCCAAAATGGATCCAATCAAGTATATTTTTTAAAAGCCTGCTTTAACTGGTCGGATCGCTCGTTGGTGTAATACCCTAATTTTTACCCCTAAGATCCCACATGTCATTTGCATCTCATACCACAAGCAAGATCACAAGCTTTGGTTCTCTTGCCTTCCTTTGTGGGTTTTGTTGTTAAAAGAGATCACCAAACACCCTTGTTTTCTTGTTTGATTGATATTTGTTTATGTTTATGTTTGCTAACCTCTAATTAAAATCCAAAAATATTTTTGTTTTTCCTTTACTAACTTCATCAGGAAGAATTTGGATCAAGGATATCAAGCTCAGTTCCTCAGCTCGAATGAAATTCATCTGTACAAAGTCAAAGTTGATCTGCAAATAATTCAAAATCATCTGATCAAGAGTTTCCAAGATTTAATTGACTATTATTCAAGAGACTCCAAGGTTCATGTGTTTATTTCCATGCCTTCTTTGACAAACAAAAAGAATCGAGGCAGAGCCAAGACAGCACATCAAAAAGCAAATTTTCATAATTTTTGCTATGTTAATAGATTAACATTATATTGTTAATCGATTAACTAGTGTATTTTTGTGAAAAATGTACCAAATTCAAATTCTGCAGCATTTTGACACCAAATTCACTTTGTTTCATCATGAGAATATTCTAGATCACCTCATTTTAACTCCCCTACCTCATCACAATTAATTCCCGCCATACACCCTCACTAATCACCACTTGATCTTGATTTTGTCTCCAAATTTAAATACCAAGCCTAATTTTGGTTCCAAACTAAACTCTAATCCATTAAAATTTCCAAGCTTAAATCCTATAAATAGAGACCTCATTTCATTCATTTCACAAGCTTTTGATAGCCAAATTCACCTTGTCAAAATTCTTCCTCGTTTCCATTTTTCTTCATCTACCCAAATTCACCAAAGCTCTTTCTCCATTGAAAATTAGTAAGTTCTATAATGGATCTTACTAATCTTTGAGCTAAACCTCCATCCAAACACTTTTTCATCATCCATTTCTGTAGATCAAGACTTTGGAGTGTGGTTCTCGGAGTTGATTTGAAGAATTTTCAGATTTGAAGTGGTAAACTCTTGTTCCACTATTGTTGTGCTTGATCCATCTTCCATAATGTGATCTATTGTTGATTCTTGTTGCTTGATCTTTAGATCTTGCAAATTGTGTTTTATTGGTGTTATTTGCTATTGTTTTACTTGAATTTCCGTGCTAATTCACATTCATGATCATGAGGTGTTTGAAGAAATGATTGAATCATGAATGCTGAGATAGTCGTGCCTTCTACATAAGTCTGATTACGATTGCTTAACATAACGCTAAATTGTCCCAAAATCGGAAAACCATTGTGATTTGTAAGCGAATTATCTGTCTTCCATTCGTTTATGGCATAGTTTGAAATAGATTGGCTTTCTCTTGTTACCCGTTGTAATACCCCAAAATTTGCTCTCCCCTTTTGGCATCATAGCATGGCATTATCATTTATCATATCATATCCATCTCATTAACATTACATTGCATTTAACATAGAAAAATGAAGCATGGCATCCTTCTTACCATCAGGGCATGTGATCAGGTGGAAGGTGGACAATCAAGAGATCAGTCAAAGCACAAAAAGGTCAATCAAGTTGGCTCTAGGCAAGCCAAGAGGTCTCTCATAGCTCATACCATCTCAATTAATCTTCCAAAACCTCAAGGAAGTGAGATTCAATGGGAGATTGAAGCACTACATCTTTCACTATGCAAGAGGTTCAAAAATTGAAGGAAAACCCTCAAAAGAGATAGCTCATTGATTCAAAATCATTCTCAAGTGGCATTTCTCATCATCCTTTAAGAGGATACACAACATATTCTGAGGAATTTGGATTTGGAAGATGTGCAATTTCCTCCTAACCAAAGGGGGTCAAAACTAGGGTTTCCCATTAAATCAGGGAATCTTTGATTTTTTGAACAAAACTTGACGTCATGGTATTCCATATGTCCTTAAGTGTATGTATGTGGAAGATTGCATCTCAATTGGTTTTAGAAGTGGTTCAATTGGGAAAAAGATCAAGAATCAGAGAAATTGGGGCAAAGTCAAATAATCAGAGGAAAAAGTCAACTCTTGACTTTTTGAGCCCAAAATCATGAAATTCATGTTACATATGTCCAATGTACAAAATTTGGTCAAGAAACTCCAAAGGAATCATGAAAAATTCAAGATGTAGAAAGTTGCCATTTTTGGATGAAGTAGGGTTACTAAAAATAGCAAGTTTTGGCCATTTTGCATCAGAGTTTGAACCAAGGCCATTTAAATTTGGAGCACCAAATGAAAATTCCACTCTGCCTCAATGAAAGGCCTTGCTTTAAGCTTCAAATCCATGGGTAGAACATCTCCATTGGATAAAAATTGAGTGAGATATGATTGATCAAAGTTTGAGCAAAGTAGGTCCAAAACTAGGTCATGACCAAGATTTTCAGGGCACGCGCGCAGTCATTTTCTCAAACACTTGGTGGGCCAAATGTATTGATCAATTACTCATGATTAGAGGCTTCAAATGGAAAATCTTTCAACATCAAAGTTGTTCCTCTATGTGAGATCTTCAAAGTTGGTGTTTATCAATTTTTCATCTGATCAAAGGTTAAGGAGTTATGATGGCTCAAAGAATGGTCATTGCAACTGAAATTTGACTAGGTCACAACCAAGTCATGCCACACATGCGCGCATTCTGCAGCATTTTAAGCCTGTCTTGAGTTCCTATGTTTGAAGCTCATTTTCAATATGTTGCAAGTCTCATTTTCACTTCTTTTCAACATCAAAGTTGTTGTACCATGTACACACTTTGAAATGGTACCAAGATCACTCATGTCCATGGCTTGAAGAGAGAGATATCCATGCGCAAACTTCACCATTTCCAACTGAGGAATCACATCAGAGTTAGCAGTTTGGTTCAGACATTCATCAAACAATCCATGAACTTTATTTCCACATTTGGTCAAGCACATATCACCTACACAATGTTTAACATCACGTGCCTTGCATGAAAATAGAGAGAACAACTTGTTGAGCAAGTTTCTGCCACAACAACCTTACCATTCCAAGCTTCACTCTTCATTCCACCATAACTGTCGTGAACATTCCCACACCACACCACAACCATCAATGACTCGCCCCTAACTAACTTAACTCAGTTAGTTAGGGTGCACTCAGTTAACCAAGCATTGACTCACTTAACTGACTCACTAAACCATGGTTAACTCACATTATAAATAGAAATCTCACCTCTAATTTCAGAGAGCTTGATTCTTCTGATTTCACTGCCAAATACTCTCTAATTTTCTCTCTGATTCTCCCACTCTTTTTCATCAAATCTCTCCATTGCACGAGTTCATCCTTCTCTTCTAATTCCACCTTCAAGTTTCATCTTCAATCATCTCTGAACTTGAAGCAGCTTTGGATTGTTGAAGTAAGCACTGCAAATCCATCTCCATTATCACTCTACAGAGTTTGAAAGCCTTTATTTGGCCAAGTGAAGATCGTAGAAGAGACAAGACCTCTGGTTTTCTGAAGAACACTTCAAAGTTTCAAAACTTCAGGTACGAATCTCCACCATTATAGACCTAATGTGAAGTTGTTTCCAGGTTCTTGAAGCTTCTTACAAGCTCAAGAACTTGTCCGGTTAGTTGATAGGCCTTTAGAGGTATAGTGCACAACTTAGGGCTTGCTTTAATCTCCTCTGTTTTCTCTGTGTGTGATTGTTATGTGGAAAATGATGTTAGATTCACGATGTGCATAGCGTAAGCTTCATTTTGATACCACATTTGTGCATTTTGGTGAGGATTGAGGTTGCAGACGGTGGAGGTGTGACCGGAGAAGGTGACCGGAGGTCATCTCCGGCCGGGAATCTTGGATGCTAGGGTTTTGGTGTGTTTTAATCGTGTCCGTTGATTTTTCATCATCGTGTGGCCACAGTGGTGCCAGCGCATTAAAATAAGCATGCCTTGCACGTGTTTTATTTTTTAATCAGAGTGACATGCGTGTGGTGTAGTGCATGGTATGGAGTGTGGTCCTTCACGTGTGTGCCTTGGATTTAATTACTTTGACTTTTGTGTTGACCTGACTTGAATCAATGGTGATGATTGATTGACTATTGTTGACTGAAGTGCATGGTTGTTAGTGTGTTCTGCGCGCTTAGTGGACTTAGCCAGAATGCTATTCGCACCTCCCTGTTTTAAGGCCCAAATGATTTTGAACTGTCCAATTGCTATGTTCATACCCCCCTGCATTTTGCATTTATTTTTTCATTTTTATTTCTTTCTCCACGTTTGATTTCTAATTTTTAAAAATACCAAAACATATTGGAAAATTCTACAAAAATTCATGTGTATTCTTAAAACATTTAGGAAATTTTCTATGATTTTATTTTCTGATTTTATGACCATTTTGCCCCTGTTCCATTATTTCTTTTGAATTTCCATTTGTATGCATACTTAATGTGACATATGATTTTGTGCATTTTTGTTCTTGATCATAAAAAATGATTTTGATGCCTTTCTTTTTGCATTGTGGTCACAATATGTTGAGGTATGTTTGAGATTTATGAGATGATTTTTAAGTCTTTTTTGGATGACTTTTGATGTGTTGCTTTGAGCATGAATGCATGAAACTTCCATGAGACTTTGACCTAATTGTTGAGTGACTTTGGTTCTGATTCATTGCTTGTGGACTTGATATGTTAATGGCATGTGTTTAAGGTGTTTGATTGGTGAAAGTCATAATTTTTGAAGCATGTTTGCTATTTGTTTGAAGCATGAAGTTTAACTTGTTCATTTTGTGAATGCATGCCTCATGTTTGGTTTGCTTGATCATGAAGGCACTTGTGCCATGAGTTGTGGTTTTGTTTGAGGATGTATAGCATGTTAATTGACTTCTGATTGTGACATTTGGGTTTCATCTTTGCATGTTTGATGTTTATCTTGCACCTTAAGTCACTTGTTTCACAAGTATGAACCACATTCACATCACTTCACCTTTTCTTCTTTGCTTCTTGTTGGATTGAGATTTTGTTTGCATGATTTGGTATGCTCATTTAGGATAACATTAGGTTGTGTAAATATGAGTTACATTCTGACTTGGAAGCATGTATAGCATTCAATCTCATTTTACTTTGTTTGTCAACTTGTTTGAATTTGATTTGTTCATTATATTTTCTTACTTTACTTGTAAGTGATTGTGCTAACCATGTAGGGGCTTCGGTAAGTTTCAATTGAGTATGGATAAGGAATCCACATTCAACTTCTATCCTTTCTCTTTTACAATTCCATTTTGTGTTTTGCTAAGCACTTATGTGCTTTCTTTTAATAACTCATTACTTTCCCTTTTTGAATTACAATTCATCTTCTACTTTGGAAGTGAATTGTTTAATTCTTTCTTTCTTTAGACTTTAGGTTGAAACCTCACAAACCTTTAGGGTCACTCCCTTTAATCTTCAATTAGGATTGAGTCTTAGTCCATATAGGTTTTACCTTTTCTCCTCTCTTGAGTCTCTTTTCTCATCTCAAAGAAAATTCAAAACATATAATAAAGGTAGGCATTTATTGCATTTAGGCCTTTCATATAAAGAAAAGATTATGAGGGGTCTTCTCTTATAATCTTAAGATATGTAGCATATGGCCCATCTTAGGTCAATGTGTTACATATTTGATCTTGTATGAGGGACTTAAATGCAATACCTGTTGAAGGTGCAAATAATAAAAAACACTTCTTCACTTCATAATCAACAAAACACTTAATAAATACAAGTATGCTAGTGTGTTTGAACCTTGACAATTGGAACTAAGTGTGGGGGTCTTCTTCACTCTTAGTGTGCATTCTTACCCATTCCATCTTGGAATGTGAGAATGTACACATTCCAATGACTAAGATTCAGATACACTATCATATGCAAACAAATGAAAAAACTCTTAAAAGACAAAAACAAACAATAACGTCTTTCCTTCGGGAATTCTTTTCTCATCTCATTCATTCTCAACGCACGAACGCGCTTCTACTCGTTCTCTGGCAAGATGGTAACGCACTCGGACCAGCGAGCCTGCAAACACTTGAGCTAGAACGTAAGCCGTTCTCTAAAAAACACAATCCACCCCTAGTGAGGGGAACTACGTCGCTCTGATTCTCATGCTCCCGATGAGATACGTAGGCAGTGGGGTAGGGCCCATGCGAGCACTTCTTTTATTTTCCCTACATTTGTTTCTTGTTCCTTTTTCATTCTTTCTCCTTTATTTCTTTCAGTTCCTTTTTCAGTATCCTTTTCTATCACCCTTTGATTGAAGCAGCAAGCGTGGATCCCATCGGGTACGATGGACGCGAGGGGGTGCTAATACCTTCCTCTCGCGTAACCGACTCCCGAACCCAGTTCTCTTGGTCGTAAGACCATGCTTTTCCTTTCTCTCAGGTTTACGCGGTGTTTCCTTTCCCTCTCTTGGGATAAATACACATTGCTGGCGACTCTGTTTCGGTGCCACTTTCGCGTTTGCACTAGGATGAAAATCCCGGGAGCGACAGCTGGCGACTCTGCTGGGGACAAGTTGACCTATTGCTGGTCCATCCCTAAGCGAGTTAATCCTAACGCTTGTCTGTTTTTCTTTCATTGGGTGTTTACTGTTGTGCTGTATTTACTGTTTTATTGTATGGTTATTTACTGCTTTACTGTACATTACTGTATTTACCGTATTTTAGCATTTTCATTTCATATGATATATTATGCTATATTGGACTGTGTTGTTTTCTGTTTGGCGGGCGGGGTGTTCTGAGAGATAAGCTCACTACCAAGGCTTGAGTACATACATAGGTATTAGAGTGGATAGTCATGACGCTTGCGTGGTGGTGACCACGTATTGTTGTTCATGAGACCCACAACCAGACGAGGTTCTATCAGGAGCTTTCTGCTACTGCATGTTATGCAGGCCAGTGGTTATTCTCTTGAGGAACTGTCGACTCTGGTGACCATTCCCGAGGACTCAGTTGCGGCACTCCTCCCGAGATGTGACAGTGGCAGACCACATTCCGTGGCAAACCCATTGCACATTCTCGATCCGAGGACCCAATGCTGGGAACTTGCTATAGGACATCCCCTTTTGAAAGAGAATCAGCGGAGGCACTCCTCGATTGGCGATAGTACTGTACCCTGAGGGATGAATGTACTATTGCTTCTCGACCTCAGTGTCAGAAGCTGAGGACCTTTTTGTTTTAGAGGATCAGTTGAGGCCTCCTCGATTGATGATGATGCCAAACCAGAAATGGTGAACGTATCATCATTTCTCGACCTGAGAGCCCGGGATACTGAACATCCTAGTACCCACATGTGAGAAGGGCGGGTTGTTTACAGGTTTGCAGGTAACCATGACCTCCTACATACCCGGTTTTCTATCATCATTGCACCGAAAGGAAGTTTCATCCTATTGTATTCAGATGGTTCTTATCTTTGGTTCTATATTAGTCTCAGAGCTACACTGACACCGTTCACAGTTCAGCACAGACACCTGATTACCTGATCACATTGCCCTTTGCATTGCATTATCATATTTTAACATACATGTTTATTCATTTCCAGGTGCATATATTACCCTTGATTCCAGTCATCAGGTCCCTGCAAAGATGAACACTAAAGAGAGGAAGAATATCATCAGCTATAAGTTCCTTACGCCTACTTTAGGCCCTATTGTTATGCTGAAGGGAATGGCGAGTCCTGCAGTACGAGAAGCTTTTGAAGAGAAATATGGGTGGATTTTATCTATGGTCCGTAATGTCAGTGATTATGAAGCCAGAGGTCTCCATACGTTAATGCAGTTCTATGATCCGCCGCTGAGATGTTTTGTATTTCCAGATTATGTGTTGGTTCCTACCTTGGAGGAGTATTCCAACATGTTGGGGATTGCTATCAAGGAGGAGCCCCCTTTCTTTGGATCGGTGGGGGATCTTGACTTTGGGAAGTTGGCTGGTGCTCTTTATTTGAGCAAATCAGAGTTAAGTGACAATGTCTCCAACAAAGGAAAGGTTCGTGGTTACAAGCTGGAATATCTGATTAAGAAGGCCCAGGAAGCAGCTAAAGGCGAGAATTGGCTTGTTTTTAATGCTTTGCTAGCCCTTTGTATATACGGCATAGTGTTGTTTCCCAACGAGCCGGATTTTATTGATACGGACGCTATACGAATATTCATGATGAAGAACCCGGTGCCAACGCTACTGGGAGATCTTCACTATTCATTGTACAACCGAAACGAAAAGAAAAGAGGAGGGATAATTCATTGTTGTGCACCCTTGTTCTATAAGTGGTTTGCGGGCCGTTTACCACAATCAGGGGCTTTTGTGGATTCTAAAGATTCTCTAGAGTGGAAACAGCGTTTAATGGGATTGGTGGCCAAGGACATCGTATGGGTAGATCATGGGCTGATTGGCAAGAATATTATCCACAGCTGTGGTAAGTTCCCTAACGTTCCACTAATAGGAAGACTGGGTGGGATTAACTACAATCCTTCTTTGGCCATTCGACAATTTGGGTATGCCCTGACAGGTCCGCCTATTAAGAGAGATGTGGAGGAGTCCCTCTATTTTCATACATCAGAAGGATGGGAAGCAGCACAGAAAGCTTCTGAAAGCTGGGGTAGCATACTGAAAAAGGGGAAAGTTACTCTAGGAAAGCCTAACAACCGGGTTTATCCAGCATATGAAGAGTGGGTGAAGAAAAGAGTTGAAGATTTTCTCTTGCCTTTTGGTAAGGCACCCCTTTTGTATCCGGAGAATGAGAAAGCAAGAAGCAATGCTACTGTGGAAGAAGTTGACAAGTTGCAAGCCTTGGTGAAAAAGCTCCAAGGAGAGAATTCCGAGTTGAGTAGCCGTCTTCAGAATGCTCTACATGCCAACAAAGAGCTGGAGCGGAAAGCCCAAGATGCTGAACAAATCCTAACTGCAAAAGAAAAAGACTTTGCTGGAAGAGCCCAACGTTTCCGGAAGATTAGTAAAGGTGCTGATGATGCTACTCAAGCCCACAAACAAACCAAACAGGCGTTAGCACAGACCAAAGAAAAGTTAACAAAGTTTCAGCACGCTTGGGACGAAGTTAGGATAGAGAATGCTGAATTACAGGAACGGTTGCAGATTAAGGACGAAGAGCTTGAAAAGGCGCATGAGCAGAGGAGAAAGTATCGGGAAAGCCTCGGTAAGAGTCAAGAACAGCTAGAAGAAGCTAGAGGTGAGCTGAGGAATACCAAGAAAGAGCTTGAAGAAGTCATGATAGAAAGGGAGATACTCAAGACGCAAGCCGGCATAAAGAGACACAAAGGAGTGTGTGATGACGAGGCTCTGATGCTGCATATGGGTTCTTTAACTGAAGCTCTTGAGAAAAGGGATGTCTTGATCAAAGAAATGATTGAAAAGCCGAATCACCAGCGTACCCGTATACTTTTTGAGGAGATCAAATACTCAAGTGATAAGCTGAAGGGTGTGGAATTGTCAGACTGATGTTCTTTTCCTTATATTTTGTTGTTAATGGTTACCATCAGGCTTGTTGATGGATCCATTTTGCCTTGTATTGCATTTGCGGTTGAACCTTTCTTAAATGTACTTGAATACTTTGTTGAATGAGTATGAGCAGTTTTATTCAGAATTATTCCTTATCAGATAGCTGCACACAAGCACATGACCACGACACGTCTCTTTATATCACAATTTCTGGTCTTCAGATTTCTGTGGTTGGATTGGAATCAGGGTATAAAGCACCTCGGAAATGACAAACATGGCATTGCATGGCATTGCATATCATTTTGCATTTTTTGTTACTTGCTTTTCAGGTACTCGTTGCGGGGTCTCTAACCTTTATTTGGTTTCAGGCAGTATAGCGGAGAGTCATATTCACCGATATTCGACGCGAAGGAATCAAGTAAGAATCATGGATCAAGTGCAAAGTGATTTGGCGGAAATGAGGGCGCGTATGGACCAGTTCATGACCCTCATGACTGGCATGGCGCAAAATCAGGAGAGACTGAGGCTTCTGGTAGAGCGTCCCGACAATGGGCCCGAAGGTGATCAACATGACAATTCACAGGGACACGGCATCCCTCCTCCCGGTGGCAACCCTCCTCCTGGTGGTAACAATCGGGGTAATGGAAATGGTAGGCATGCTGGTGTTACTCTTGAAGATACTCTGGAAGACCAATTTACTCTACTAGATGCTGATGTGGGTAATCAAGGTGATCGAAGGTATGAGGAGTTAGCAGAAAAGATCAGGGCCATAGAATGCAAGAACTCTATGGGTATTGATGTTACCAGCTTGGGGCTGGTCTCAGGAGTCAGAATTCCCCCTAAATTCAAACCTCCCACTTTTGATAAGTATCACGGCAATGCGTGTCCCCAAACGCATCTTCAAGCTTACTTTGGGAAGATTTCAGCCCATACGGATGACGAGAAGCTATGGATGCACTATTTTCAGGACAGTCTGGCGGGGGCGTCTTTGACCTGGTACATGAAGTTGAGTAGAGCTGCTGTGAAGAATTGGAAAGATCTGGCAGAAGCGTTCCTGAAGCAATACCAATATAATATTGACATGGCGCCCAACCGCACCCAATTGCAGGGATTGTCACAAAATGCCAAGGAGAGTTTCAAAGAATATGCACAGAGGTGGAGGGAAATGGCTGCCCAGGTTCAACCTCCCTTGTCAGACAGAGAAATGGCAGATATGTTCATGGGCACCTTGCAAGGGGCCTATCTGGATAGATTAGCTGCTTGTCCGTCAACTGGATTTGCTGATATTGTGATTGCGGGAGAAAGAATAGAAAGTCTGTTAAAGCTTGGAAAGATCCAGGATGTGAGTGGGGCTGGCTCTTCGGGGACGAAGAAACCGTTCGCTAGTAACCAGAAAAGAAGAGAAGGTGATACGAATGCTGTGTTTAGAGGACGAGGCAGAGGGCGTTCTCGAGCTTATTATCAGGTAGATGCTGTGACAATCCCCACACCGTCTGTTCAGAAACAACAACCCCAACAACAAGTTCAACAGCAACAACCTTTTTTCCAGCAAAGGTCTAGACAGAGGGATCGTAAGATGGATCCTATCCCTATGACCTATGCCGCGCTGTTGCCCCGGCTACTCGAGTTAAAGTTGGTAGAACTCCGTACTATGAAAGCTCCGGTTGCTGGAAACCTGCCACCTAACTTCGATGCTAATGCTCGTTGTGAGTTCCACTCAGGTGCTCAGGGGCACTCCATTGAAAAATGCTGGGCTTTCCATCATAAAGTACAAGATTTGATTGATGCTAAAGCCATCAATTTCTCTCCCGCTCCTAATATTACTCAGCATCCCATGCCTGATCATAGTGCAGCAAATGTGTACGCTATTGAAGATGGGAGGAGATTGAATTTGGTGTTAGACGTTCATCAAGTGAAAACTTCTTTGTTGGTTGTAAAAGATCGTTTATTGAAGGGACAGGTGTTCCCGGGCTGTAATCAAGATTGCTCTGAGTGTATGAATCAGGAGAACGGCTGTGATAAGTTGAAGATGGGTTTACAGAATCTGATCGATGAAGGATGTCTACAGTTCGACAGAGTCGTGAAAGACACTGATGAGATATCAACCGTGACCATCTATTACACTCCCGCTGAGATTCAAATGCCGGTCAATGCAGTTCCCGTGGCGAGTGTTGCGCCAGAAGGGCCCAGTCCTGTCACTATCACGGTGCCAGGACCAATTCCGTTCACATCTACGAAAGCTATCCCATGGCACTATGGGGCAGATGTATATTACGGAGGTAAAAAGCAGGAAGTTGAGCCGTCACTCAGCCCAAATATTGATAATGTAGGGGGTGTAGGGGGCTTTACAAGGAGTGGAAGGTTGTTCGCTCCCCAAACCTTGAGAAGTGATAAGGAGGTAGAAGCTGCAGCAAAGGCTAAGGGTAAACAGGTGGTTGAAAGTGCGCCTACACCTGAAGCAGAGACAAAGATTATTTTTGATAAGGAAATGGAAGAATTTATGAAGATAATCAAGAAAAGCGATTATAAGATTGTGGACCAACTGAATCAGACCCCTTCAAAGATTTCAATCTTGTCACTATTGATGTGCTCTGATGCGCACCGGCAGGCGTTGTTGAAAGTGTTGAAGAGTGCGTACGTGCCACAAGAAATTACTGTTAATCAGCTCGAGGGCGTAATCTCCAATGTTAATGTTAGCCATGGCTTGGGCTTTACAAGTAGAGATTTGACAGTTGAAGGAAGAAACCATAATAAGGCTTTGCATATCACGATGGAGTGTAAGGGCGCAGTGTTATCTCATGTACTGGTAGACACTGGTTCATCACTTAATGTCTTGCCCAAGAAGGCATTGATGAAGCTGGAAGTTGATGGTTTGATCTTAAGGCCTAGTGAATTGGTGGTCAGAGCATTCGATGGAACTAGACGATCTGTGTTTGGTGAGGTGGAATTGCCCGTACAAATTGGACCACAGGTATTCAAATCCACGTTCCATGTAATGGACATACAACCTGCATATAGCTGCCTATTGGGACGCCCTTGGATTCACGGAGCCGGGGCTGTTACTTCTACTCTACATCAAAAGCTGAAGTATGAGTTTGAAGGGCAGGTTGTGACAGTGGGTGGGGAAGAAGACATCTTTGTGAGTCACTTGTCCACGTTCAAGTACATTGAAATGGATGGGGAAATTCATGAGATGCTGTGCCAATCATTTGAAGCAGTCAATATTGACGATGCACCTGAGTCTTCTTCTGTACCAGTGGGGGCTGGTACCTCCATTTCATCTTACAAACAAGCTGTCGAAGTCGTCAGGGCAGGCAACGCCCAAGGTTAGGGCAGGTTGATAGAGACCCCAATGAAGGAAGACAAATTTGGTATTGGTTATCATCCCTCTACAACTTCAGATGCGGGGAGCAGGGGACCCATTACTTTCAATAGTGGGGGAATTATCTACATGGACCAGTCTTGTGCAGCCACGGAGGATAGTGTTGACAGTAATTGTGACCTGGACAACTGGGTACGCCCTCATGCTTCGGGACAACAAGTGCAGAACTGGTCCGTTGAAGAAGTCATCCGGGTTACTCTTCAGACAGAGTAATTTTTCTTTGTTTTTTCTAACCATAATGCATGACAAAATCTTGCGCTCTGCCCAAGGCGTATAGATTCATTTGTAGGGCCACCATGGTTGCATTTGCAATGTTTAATCATTAATAAAGGACGTTTTGCAATCAAATTTTGTTCTCTGTCTTTCAGTTTTTATTTTTGCACAAAAAATATAAAATGGCAATGTTTCATTTTCTTTTGTTTTGCTTAAAAATAAATTCTAAAATAAGGCATGAACCCGTTCATGCAGACTTGATCCTCCGGATACCACTGATAACGATTTTGATATGGCCATGTATGACTTTGACAATCCGATTTATCAAGCCGAAGAAGGGGATGAGAAAGATTGTGAACTTTCTGAAGAACTGGCCAGATTGTTGAAACAAGAGGAAAGGGTCATCCAGCCTCATCAGGAGACTGTAGAAATCATCAATATTGGTACCAAGGACGCCAAGAAAGAGATCAGGATTGGTGCCAGCTTGCAAGCAGATGTGAAGCAAACTTTGACGGAAATGTTGCGCGAGTATGTTGATGTCTTCGCCTGGTCGTATCAAGACATGCCGGGGTTGGATACAGATATTGTCGTGCACAGGCTACCATTGAGAGAAGAATGTCCGTCAGTCAAGCAGAAACTTCGTCGGACTCACCCCGACATGGCTTTAAAGATTAAGGAGGAAGTCCAGAAGCAGTGGGATGCTGGGTTTCTTGCTGTGACAAAGTATCCTCCATGGGTAGCCAACATCGTGCCAGTACCGAAGAAAGATGGAAAAGTGAGAATGTGTGTGGATTATCGAGATCTTAATAAAGCTAGCCCGAAAGATGATTTTCCACTACCTCATATTGATGTGCTGGTCGATAATACAGCTCAATTTTCAGTGTTCTCCTTTATGGACGGGTTCTCCGGGTACAACCAGATCAAGATGGCACCTGAAGATATGGAGAAGACCACGTTCATTACTCCGTGGGGTACATATTGTTATAAAGTAATGCCTTTTGGGTTGAAAAACGCAGGGGCAACGTACCAGCGGGCGATGGTGACATTGTTTCATGACTTGATTCATAAGGAGATCGAATGTTATGTAGATGATATGATTGCCAAGTCGAGAACAGAAGAGGAACATCTGGTCAACCTGAAAAAGCTGTTTGAAAGGTTGAGAAAGTTCCGTCTGAGATTAAATCCAAACAAGTGCACGTTTGGGGTGCGTTCTGGAAAGTTGCTAGGTTTCATTGTGAGCGAAAAAGGAATCGAGGTTGATCCTGCCAAGGTGAAAGCAATACAAGAAATGCCTGAACCGAGAACAGAAAAAGAGGTTCGTGGTTTCTTGGGTAGATTGAACTACATTGCAAGGTTCATATCTCACCTAACAGCCACATGTGAACCAATATTTAAACTGCTAAGAAAGGATCAAACGGTCAGGTGGAATGACGATTGCCAATTGGCATTCAATAAGATAAAGGAATACTTGCAGGAACCTCCGATTCTAATGCCTCCAGTTGAAGGGAGACCGCTGATAATGTATCTGACAGTGCTTGAAGGATCCATGGGTTGTGTTCTCGGTCAACATGACGAGACAGGTAGGAAGGAGCATGCTATTTACTACCTGAGCAAAAAGTTCAATGATTGTGAGTCCCGATACTCAATGCTTGAAAAGACATGCTGTGCACTTGCATGGGCCGCTAAGCGATTGAGGCAATATATGGTTAGGCACACAACCTTGTTGATTTCAAAAATGGATCCTATCAAGTACATTTTCGAGAAACCAGCATTGACAGGCAGAGTTGCTCGGTGGCAAATGGTCTTGACAGAGTATGACATTCAGTACACTTCACAAAAGGCCATCAAAGGAAGTATCTTGTCCGATTATCTTGCGCAACAGCCAATGGATGATTACCAACCCATGAAGTTTGACTTCCCTGATGAGGACATCATGTTTCTCAAAGCTAAAGACTGTGAGGAACCACTCCCGGAGGAGGGGCCAGACCCTGAATCCAAATGGAGTCTGATGTTTGATGGGGCTGTCAATATGAATGGGTGCGGAGTTGGAGCAGTTCTTATCACGCCGGAAGGTGTTCATATGCCTTTCACTGCACGAATAACTTTCGGGTGCACCAACAATGAAGCAGAGTACGAAGCTTGTATAATGGGGATCGAGGAGGCGATTAATCTACGGATTAAAACCCTTGATATATTCGGTGATTCAGCTTTGGTAATCAATCAAGTGAAAGGGAGTTGGTACACGCACCAAACAAATCTAGTGCCGTATAGAGATTATACGAGGAGATTGCTGACATTTTTCACAACAGTGAAACTGTACCACATTCCTCGAGATGAGAATAGGTTCGCTGATGCCTTGGCCACTTTGTCTTCCATGATCAAAGTGCAAGGATGGAACCATGTACCTAAGATTGAGGTATCCCGCCTTGACAGACCAGCATTTGTGTTTGCGGTCGATGCAACGTCTGATGACAAGCCATGGTTTCATGACATTAAGTGTTTCTTGAAAAGTCAAGAGTACCCGTCCGGGGCATCGTCCAAAGACAGGAAGACGTTGAGAAGGTTAGCTGGTAGTTTCTTCCTGAACAAAGATGGCGTGCTGTATAAAAGGAATTTTGACACGGTCCTGCTTAGATGTGTGGATAGACATGAAGCAGACTTGTTGATGATTGAAGTGCACGAAGGCTCTTTCGGTACCCATGCCGGAGGGCATGCAATGGCTAAAAAGTTGTTAAGGTCGGGATATTATTGGTTGACTATGGAGTCAGATTGTTGCAAATATGCCCGCAAATGCCATAAATGCCAGATCTACGCAGATAAAGTGCATGTACCTCCAAATCCGTTGAGTATCATGTCGTCGCCTTGGCCGTTTGCCATGTGGGGCATTGATATGATCGGAAAGATTGAGCCTACAGCTTCCAATGGTCATCGTTTCATCTTGGTGGCAATTGATTACTTCACCAAATGGGTTGGAGCCGCATCCTATGCCAATGTTACAAAGCAAGTGGTCGCTCGTTTCTTAAAACGGGATATCATTTGCCGATATGGAGTTCCCGAAAGAATCATTACTGATAATGGTTCTAATTTGAATAATAAGATGATGGCTGAGTTATGCCGGGACTTCAAAATCGAACATCACAATTCTTCTCCGTACCGCCCAAAGATGAATGGCGCGGTCGAAGCGGCCAACAAAAATATCAAGAAGATTGTGCAGAAGATGGTTGTCACGTACAAAGATTGGCATGAGATGTTACCATTTGCTTTGCATGGGTATCGAACGTCGGTACGCACGTCCACTGGGGCAACCCCATTCTCACTCGTATATGGTATGGAGGCAGTGCTACCGGTTGAAGTAGAGATTCCGTCCCTCAGAGTCATGATGGATGTTAAGCTAGATGAGGCTGAATGGGTACGAGCCAGATCTGATCAGTTGAGCCTTATTGAGGAAAAGCGATTGGCGGCTGTATGCCATGGGCAACTATATCAGCGCAGAATGAAGCAGGCATTTGACCAAAAGGTGCGTCCTCGGGTTTACAAAGTCGGAGATGTGGTACTCAAAAGGATCCTTCCTCCCAATACAGATCACAGGGGCAAATGGACTCCTAACTATGAAGGTCCATTCGTGGTTAAAAAGGTCTTTTCGGGCGGAGCTTTATTGCTTACAACCATGGATGGCGAAGACTTTTCATCCCCTGTCAACTCGGACGTAGTCAAAAAATACTTCGCATGAATAGACCCGCTGGATAATAAGAATAAAAAAAATCCAGGCAAAAAAGGGCATCCCGGCGAACCAAAAACAGAATAAGGTTCGGGCAAAAATTAGGGATATAATTGAAAAAATTTTGTACACCCGGTAAGTTGAAAACCCGAAAGGGCAACTTAGGCAAAAAGGGGTATCCTGGTGGATCGAAAACCTGAAAGGGCGGTCCACACAAAAGAGGGATTTGAGCGAATGACTACGGTTTGAGTTATCTATCCCCCATTACCGTTTGAACAACTGACGTTCTAAAGGATAGGAATCGGTCCGATCATTCCTCAGAAGGCAAGGTCGGGGAGTTTTGAAGACATACTGGTCATAACAGAATGGAAACTCAGTGGAATTCCGTTTTCACATTGCCATTAGGATAGTTTCTTTTCTCAATTTTCAGCGATCACCTCTTTCCAGGGATTGCTTCCGAATGTAATTGCCTATTCTGGGCTCTTAGTCAATAAATTGAATTTCAGTAAAAAGCTTTCTATTTTTGTTTTATTGCTTTGTTTGCAAAAACGTCCTAATTTTTGATAAAACATTGCATTTGAAAACATGACAGCCTTGCAATAACATGCGCAGAAAAAACATTTGAAATTACTTCGAATGTTGAATACTCCCGGATGGTGGATTCTAGCCACGCAATATTCGGGGCATGTGGGCATATTCTTTTGTTGCAGGTAGCAGGTGCAGATGATTTTAAGCACAAGACCAGCAATAAATCACCCCACTCAAAAGACTGGGGCAATTATGGGTAAGGAGATCGGCGTTCATCGGGTCGATCTCAGTGAATTAAGTTCAACTGGGTACCGTTGTATCTTATTAAGTCGATTCTCTCATTCAGTACTTCCAACAACTACAAGCTTTTCTGTGTCAATAACGGTCACAGGTTCCCCAAAAGGGTGGTCTCGTCGACACCGAAACTGATGGTCATTATCCCCAGCGAAGTCACAAGAGTTGGAAGAGGCTAGATCTTCTGTAAAATCCTCTTATGACATCCGCTTCGGGGACAAATTGTTGTTTTGTCCAAGCATGGGGCATGTTTGTTTCCCCAGCATGAAGTGTTGATCATCCCCAGTAGAGTTTGAGGACAGTTGGTCTTCTGTAAAATCCTCTCAAAAGGCATTCTCCAGCACGAGACGTTTTAAAGCAGTTTCCTCCAGCAGAGTTTGTCATAAACTCGTCGTCCCTAACGGAATTGTCTAAAGGGAAGCTCGCCTAACATGGGGCATTGTGGTACTTATCCTAAGCTTGACAGTCATATTCTTCAGCAGACTACTGTGGATTTGCTTTGGGTTTCCCCAACAGATCTCTAAGGACTCTTTCTAGCAAGTTGTAGTGGAATGTTCTAACCAGGATTTGCATATCCCTGGAAGAGTAGCCCGGATCCCCAGCAAGATTGTGTCTCTGGTAATGATCCCCCACAGAGGTCAGCATCGAATCTTGTCAGCAATACTCCCCAGCTGAGTTGTTGTTCTCCCCGCAGAGGTTTATAAGATCGACAGAATCTATTCCTCAACAAGGATGGTACAGCCTTTCCCCAGCCGGGTCAGAAGGTGGATAACCCCTATAAAGGATCTTGGGTTGAATAAATCCCCAAGAAGAGTTTTAATGGCTCATTTCCCCAGCAGGACGTCATTTAAAAATTCTCATCCCCAGCGGAATCGCTGTGACCAGAATTCATTCCCCCAAACAGATGGAATAATTCCTGGCAGAGTCGTCATTCCCTCATATCTTAAAGTCCAATTTATTTTTGGCAAGCTTGACAATTCGAAGCAGACGGATTGTTCATCCATTCGCCAGCAGAGATATTATCCTTTTAGGAGTCTCCGAGATTAAATCATTGATTGTGGTTCCTCAGCAGAGTCGGCAGAGATGTCTGGCGCAGAGGCAGAGAGTAATTCGATTTTAAAATTCTAAAAGTCCAACAGTGGATTGGCAAAAGTCCGTCTTCGGGTGGCAAAAGTCCAACAGTGGATTGGCAAAAGTCCGTCTTCGGGTGGCAAAAGTCCAACAGTGGATTGGCAAAAGTCCGTCTTCGGGTGGCAAAAGTCCAACAGTGGATTGGCAAAAGTCCGTCTTCGGGTGGCAAAAGTCCAACAGTGGATTGGCAAAAGTCCGTCTTCGGGTGGCAAAAGTCCAACAGTGGATTGGCAAAAGTCCATCTTCGGGTGGCAAAGCAGCTAAAAGTCCAACAGTGGATTGGCAAAAGTCCATCTTCGGGTGGCACGAAGCTGCAAAGTCCACCAGTAGTGTGGCAGGCCAGTAGTCGTCTGGAGTTGCATAAAAGACATTATTAAAGTCCACCAGTAGTGTGGCAGGCCAGTAGTCGTCTGGAATTGCATAAAAGACATTATTAAAGTCCACCAGTAGTGTGGCAAGCCAGTAGTCGTCTGGCGTCGTTCAAAAGACGTTATCAAAGTCCACCAGTAGCGTGGCAGGCCAGTAGTCGTCTGGAGTTGCATAAAAGACATTATTAAAGTCCACCAGTAGTGTGGCAAGCCAGTAGTCGTCTGGCGTCGTTCAAAAGACGTTATCAAAGTCCACCAGTAGCGTGGCAGGCCAGTAGTCGTCTGGAATTGCATAAAAGACATTATTAAAGTCCACCAGCAGCGTGGCAAGCCAGTAGTCGTCTGGCGTCGTTCAAAAGACAGATCTCTCCGACGTTTCATCGAAGATTCAATCCAGCAGTCTCGTTGGGTTTATATCCCTTTTTCATCCAGAGCAAATTTTTGGTTATATTTGGTATTCAATCACTATATACCTTGAAAGTCCGAAAGCAATTGCTTTCAGGCATTCAGGTCTACAGCGCTTGAATAGGGGCAGCTGTAATACCCCAAAATTTGCTCTCCCCTTTTGGCATCATAGCATGGCATTATCATTTATCATATCATATCCATCTCATTAACATTACATTGCATTTAACATAGAAAAATGAAGCATGGCATCCTTCTTACCATCAGGGCATGTGATCAGGTGGAAGGTGGACAATCAAGAGATCATTCAAAGCACAAAAAGGTCAATCAAGTTGGCTCTAGGCAAGCCAAGAGGTCTCTCATAGCTCATACCATCTCAATTAATCTTCCAAAACCTCAAGGAAGTGAGATTCAATGGGAGATTGAAGCACTACATCTTTCACTATGCAAGAGGTTCAAAAATTGAAGGAAAACCCTCAAAAGAGATAGCTCATTGATTCAAAATCATTCTCAAGTGGCATTTCTCATCATCCTTTAAGAGGATACACAACATATTCTGAGGAATTTGGATTTGGAAGATGTGCAATTTCCTCCTAACCAAAGGGGGTCAAAACTAGGGTTTCCCATTAAATCAGGGAATCTTTGATTTTTTGAACAAAACTTGATGTCATGGTATTCCATATGTCCTTAAGTGTATGTATGTGGAAGATTGCATCTCAATTGGTTTTAGAAGTGGTTCAATTGGGAAAAAGATCAAGAATCAGAGAAATTGGGGCAAAGTCAAATAATCAGAGGAAAAAGTCAACTCTTGACTTTTTGAGCCCAAAATCATGAAATTCATGTTACATATGTCCAATGTACAAAATTTGGTCAAGAAATTCCAAAGGAATCATGAAAAATTCAAGATGTAGAAAGTTGCCATTTTTGGATGAAGTAGGGTTACTAAAAATAGCAAGTTTTGGCCATTTTGCATCAGAGTTTGAACCAAGGCCATTTAAATTTGGAGCACCAAATGAAAATTCCACTCTGCCTCAATGAAAGGCCTTGCTTTAAGCTTCAAATCCATGGGTAGAACATCTCCATTGGATAAAAATTGAGTGAGATATGATTGATCAAAGTTTGAGCAAAGTAGGTCCAAAACTAGGTCATGACCAAGATTTTCAGGGCACGCGCGCAGTCATTTTCTCAAACACTTGGTGGGCCAAATGTATTGATCAATTACTCATGATTAGAGGCTTCAAATGGAAAATCTTTCAACATCAAAGTTGTTCCTCTATGTGAGATCTTCAAAGTTGGTGTTTATCAATTTTTCATCTGATCAAAGGTTACGGAGTTATGATGGCTCAAAGAATGGTCATTGCAACTGAAATTTGACTAGGTCACAACCAAGTCATGCCACACATGCGTGCATTCTGCAGCATTTTAAGCCTGTCTTGAGTTCCTATGTTTGAAGCTCATTTTCAATATGTTGCAAGTCTCATTTTCACTTCTTTTCAACATCAAAGTTGTTGTACCATGTACACACTTTGAAATGGTACCAAGATCACTCATGTCCATGGCTTGAAGAGAGAGATATCCATGCGCAAACTTCACCATTTCCAACTGAGGAATCACATCAGAGTTAGCAGTTTGGTTCAGACATTCATCAAACAATCCATGAACTTTATTTCCACATTTGGTCAAGCACATATCACCTACACAATGTTTAACATCACGTGCCTTGCATGAAAATAGAGAGAACAACTTGTTGAGCAAGTTTCTGCCACAACAACCTTACCATTCCAAGCTTCACTCTTCATTCCACCATAACTGTCGTGAACATTCCCACACCACACCACAACCATCAATGACTCGCCCCTAACTAACTTAACTCAGTTAGTTAGGGTGCACTCAGTTAACCAAGCATTGACTCACTTAACTGACTCACTAAACCATGGTTAACTCACATTATAAATAGAAATCTCACCTCTAATTTCAGAGAGCTTGATTCTTCTGATTTCACTGCCAAATACTCTCTAATTTTCTCTCTGATTCTCCCACTCTTTTTCATCAAATCTCTCCATTGCACGAGTTCATCCTTCTCTTCTAATTCCACCTTCAAGTTTCATCTTCAATCATCTCTGAACTTGAAGCAGCTTTGGATTGTTGAAGTAAGCACTGCAAATCCATCTCCATTATCACTCTACAGAGTTTGAAAGCCTTTATTTGGCCAAGTGAAGATCGTAGAAGAGACAAGACCTCTGGTTTTCTGAAGAACACTTCAAAGTTTCAAAACTTCAGGTACGAATCTCCACCATTATAGACCTAATGTGAAGTTGTTTCCAGGTTCTTGAAGCTTCTTACAAGCTCAAGAACTTGTCTGGTTAGTTGATAGGCCTTTAGAGGTATAGTGCACAACTTAGGGCTTGCTTTAATCTCCTCTGTTTTCTCTGTGTGTGATTGTTATGTGGAAAATGATGTTAGATTCACGATGTGCATAGCGTAAGCTTCATTTTGATACCACATTTGTGCATTTTGGTGAGGATTGAGGTTGCAGACGGTGGAGGTGTGACCGGAGAAGGTGACCGGAGGTCATCTCCGGCCGGGAATCTTGGATGCTAGGGTTTTGGTGTGTTTTAATCGTGTCCGTTGATTTTTCATCATCGTGTGGCCACAGTGGTGCCAGCGCATTAAAATAAGCATGCCTTGCACGTGTTTTATTTTTTAATCAGAGTGACATGCGTGTGGTGTAGTGCATGGTATGGAGTGTGGTCCTTCACGTGTGTGCCTTGGATTTAATTACTTTGACTTTTGTGTTGACCTGACTTGAATCAATGGTGATGATTGATTGACTATTGTTGACTGAAGTGCATGGTTGTTAGTGTGTTCTGCGCGCTTAGTGGACTTAGCCAGAATGCTATTCGCACCTCCCTGTTTTAAGGCCCAAATGATTTTGAACTGTCCAATTGCTATGTTCATACCCCCCTGCATTTTGCATTTATTTTTTCATTTTTATTTCTTTCTCCACGTTTGATTTCTAATTTTTAAAAATACCAAAACATATTGGAAAATTCTACAAAAATTCATGTGTATTCTTAAAACATTTAGGAAATTTTCTATGATTTTATTTTCTGATTTTATGACCATTTTGCCCCTGTTCCATTATTTCTTTTGAATTTCCATTTGTATGCATACTTAATGTGACATATGATTTTGTGCATTTTTGTTCTTGATCATAAAAAATGATTTTGATGCCTTTCTTTTTGCATTGTGGTCACAATATGTTGAGGTATGTTTGAGATTTATGAGATGATTTTTACGTCTTTTTTGGATGACTTTTGATGTGTTGCTTTGAGCATGAATGCATGAAACTTCCATGAGACTTTGACCTAATTGTTGAGTGACTTTGGTTCTGATTCATTGCTTGTGGACTTGATATGTTAATGGCATGTGTTTAAGGTGTTTGATTGGTGAAAGTCATAATTTTTGAAGCATGTTTGCTATTTGTTTGAAGCATGAAGTTTAACTTGTTCATTTTGTGAATGCATGCCTCATGTTTGGTTTGCTTGATCATGAAGGCACTTGTGCCATGAGTTGTGGTTTTGTTTGAGGATGTATAGCATGTTAATTGACTTCTGATTGTGACATTTGGGTTTCATCTTTGCATGTTTGATGTTTATCTTGCACCTTAAGTCACTTGTTTCACAAGTATGAACCACATTCACATCACTTCACCTTTTCTTCTTTGCTTCTTGTTGGATTGAGATTTTGTTTGCATGATTTGGTATGCTCATTTAGGATAACATTAGGTTGTGTAAATATGAGTTACATTCTGACTTGGAAGCATGTATAGCATTCAATCTCATTTTACTTTGTTTGTCAACTTGTTTGAATTTGATTTGTTCATTATATTTTCTTACTTTACTTGTAAGTGATTGTGCTAACCATGTAGGGGCTTCGGTAAGTTTCAATTGAGTATGGATAAGGAATCCACATTCAACTTCTATCCTTTCTCTTTTACAATTCCATTTTGTGTTTTGCTAAGCACTTATGTGCTTTCTTTTAATAACTCATTACTTTCCCTTTTTGAATTACAATTCATCTTCTACTTTGGAAGTGAATTGTTTAATTCTTTCTTTCTTTAGACTTTAGGTTGAAACCTCACAAACCTTTAGGGTCACTCCCTTTAATCTTCAATTAGGATTGAGTCTTAGTCCATATAGGTTTTACCTTTTCTCCTCTCTTGAGTCTCTTTTCTCATCTCAAAGAAAATTCAAAACATATAATAAAGGTAGGCATTTATTGCATTTAGGCCTTTCATATAAAGAAAAGATTATAAGGGGTCTTCTCTTATAATCTTAAGATATGTAGCATATGGCCCATCTTAGGTCAATGTGTTACATATTTGATCTTGTATGAGGGACTTAAATGCAATACTTGTTGAAGGTGCAAATAATAAAAAACACTTCTTCACTTCATAATCAACAAAACACTTAATAAATACAAGTATGCTAGTGTGTTTGAACCTTGACAATTGGAACTAAGTGTGGGGGTCTTCTTCACTCTTAGTGTGCATTCTTACCCATTCCATCTTGGAATGTGAGAATGTACACATTCCAATGACTAAGATTCAGATACACTATCATATGCAAACAAATGAAAAAACTCTTAAAAGACAAAAACAAACAATAACGTCTTTCCTTCGGGAATTCTTTTCTCATCTCATTCATTCTCAACGCACGAACGCGCTTCTACTCGTTCTCTGGCAAGATGGTAACGCACTCGGACCAGCGAGCCTGCAAACACTTGAGCTAGAACGTAAGCCGTTCTCTAAAAAACACAATCCACCCCTAGTGAGGGGAACTACGTCGCTCTGATTCTCATGCTCCCGATGAGATACGTAGGCAGTGGGGTAGGGCCCATGCGAGCACTTCTTTTATTTTCCCTACATTTGTTTCTTGTTCCTTTTTCATTCTTTCTCCTTTATTTCTTTCAGTTCCTTTTTCAGTATCCTTTTCTATCACCCTTTGATTGAAGCAGCAAGCGTGGATGCCATCGGGTACGATGGACGCGAGGGGGTGCTAATACCTTCCTCTCGCGTAACCGACTCCCGAACCCAGTTCTCTTGGTCGTAAGACCATGCTTTTCCTTTCTCTCAGGTTTACGCGGTGTTTCCTTTCCCTCTCTTGGGATAAATACACATTGCTGGCGACTCTGTTTCGGTGCCACTTTCGCGTTTGCACTAGGATGAAAATCCCGGGAGCGACACCCGTGGGGGTTAGTTGGTATACTCGTTGATTTTATCCGAGTTGGAGCCCTCCCAAGGGTAATGTATGAGACCATATTTTCATTCGCATGGACGTCTAGTCGAGCATTTCCGAAAACACAACAAAACTTTATTCTCTCATTTTGGATCACAATTGTTCTCCATTGTTATACTAATTGTGCTATGTTTATGCTTCCTTCTTGTTCCCCATATCTCTTTATTTTTTATGCTTTATGTTATCATATCATATCATATTATTTGTTTATGTTTCCGCTATTTTTCCTTTGTCCACTTGGACCATTTGTGTATGTTTCCACCATTTTTCCTTTGTCCACTTGGACCATCTGTTTATGTTTATGCTCTTTTTCTTTTTTTCATTTGGACCAAAAACATTAATAATGGCTTAAACCCCTAAAAAACTTGTTCTCTTAATGGTGGAATATGATTACTATCCTTTGCATTTGGACATGGAACTTTTGGACCTAGAATTAAGATCTTAACCTATGCTTGGAAGTTTGTGATGGAAAACCTTGGATTTTGGGTACTTGGAGTTCTCCTTTGAAGAGTTATTTTGATAAAGGCCAAATCTAAAGGAAAGAATGCTTATGTTATGGAGCTTGCTTGTGTGGTTAGACCGTTCTTATCCTTAGCTTTTATCTTTATGCAATAGGATAGTCACTTCTTCTCCACCCCTTCTTTAATTTTCAAAATCTTTCCCCTTTTTCAAAACTTTTTTGTTTTTGAAACTTAAACCACTTTCATAATAAAACCCTGACTTTAGTTTAGTGATTTTCAAACTTTGTTTTCTTTAATATACGTTAATCAATGTTAATCATACTTTGACAATTTCAAAAAGACATAAAAAATACAAAACTCATTCAAACCTTTTGTGCTTTGTGCACTTTTTCTTTTAAACTTTTCAAAAAGATTAGACATGAGTCATTTTCTTTGATGAGATATAAAGCTCCTAACCATGGTTTTTTGTGTAAAGTATGGTAATTTTCCACCTAGATGTTGAAGTGATTAGTCTTGTTGATTTTTGTCCAAGCAAATCCTCCATCTTAATGTGATGCAAATGCCTCTTTCGCGTACTATTGGGTAATTAGTTGAGTATTTTCTCATGAGAATGACAAGTTGTCTTTTCAAGATAAAATGAATCATAACCAATAAATTTTTTGTTATTTGTACCATGAACTACGAGGTTTTGATCTTATATTGCACTTTGTGGGTATGTAGGCATGAGGCGATAAGTCTCTCCAAACACAAAAATATTAAAAAAAAATATTTCTCTTCTCATCTCCTCAATCTCTTTTCAAACAAACCTTTTCAAACCAAAAAGCGTAGATATTTCAAAGGGCTCATATAGAGTATTATAGATGTTTTGGGTGCTAACACCTTCCCTTAGAGTAACTAACCCCCTTACTCATTCTTCGTTTGTTCTTTTTTTAGAACTCTTTAGGTTTTGGACAAATAAAAGCGTGGTAGCGACTCTTGCAATTTTGAGTTAAGTTAATCAATAGCTTACACTCACAAATTTCCCCGCTACAGTTGGAAAATGTTATTGTCAGAATATGATATCGAGTACCAAACTCAAAAAGCGATAAAAGAAAGTATTTTGGCTGACCATTTGGCACACCAGCCAATTGATTATTATCAACCAATAAGGTTTGATTTCCCTTATGAGGATGTGATGTATCTAAAGGTTAAATATTGTGAGGAACCATTACCTGAAGAAGGGTCGGAGCCTGGATCCCGATGGGGTTTGATTTTTGATGGTGCCGTTAATGCGTATGGCAATGGTATTGGGGAAATTATTGTTACTCCCCATGGTTCTCATATTCCTTTCACTGCAAGGTTGATGTTCACTTTCACGAATAATGTGGTAGAGTATGAAGCGTGTATTATGGGCTTGGACGATGCCATTGATTTAAGAATCAAGATTCTTGATGTATACGGAGATTCATCCCTGGTGATTAATCAACTTAAAGGGGAATGGGAGACACGTCAACCTGATTTGATTCCTTATCGAGATTATGCAAGAAGGTTGTCAACTTTCTTCAATAAGGTTGAATTTCACTATATACCCAGAGAAGAGAATTGAATGGAAGATGTTTTAGAGACTTTATCCTCCATGATTGTGGTTAATAGGTGGAATGATGTGCCCAGAATCAATGTCACGCGTCTTGATAGACCGACTCATGTGTTTGCAGTTGAAGAGGTTGTTGATGATAAGCCTTGGTATTATGATATTAAATGCTTTCTTCAGAATCAAGAGTACCCACCTGGGGCATCCAAGAAGGATAAGAAAACTTTGAGGAGATTAGCTAGCAATTTCTTCTTGAATGATGATGTGTTGTATGAGAGAAATCATGACATGGTCTTTCTCAGATGCGTGGATAGACACGAGGCATACATGTTAATGAAAGAAATTCACGAAGGATCCTTTGGTACCCACGCCAATGGACATGCAATGGCTAAAAAGATGTTAAGAGCAGTTACTATTGGCTTACAATGGAATTTGACAGTTGTAAATATGTAAAGAAGTGCCATAAGTGCCAGGTTTAAGCTGACAAAATTCATGTGTCTCCAAATCCTCTCAATGTTATCTCTTCTCCATGGCCTTTCTCCATGTGGGGGCATTGATATGATTGGAAATATTGAGCGTAAAGTGTCGAATGGACATCGTTTCATATTGGTGGCTATTGACTATTTTACCAAGTGGGTTGAAGCTGCGTCATATGCCAATGTGACAAGCAAGTAATGGTTCGATTTATTAAGAACCAAATCATCTGCCGGTATGGCGTTCCGAGCAAGATTATCACTGATAATAGTTCGAATCTGAATAATAGGATGATGAAGGAATTATGCGATGATTTTAAGATTAAGCATCATAATTCTTCTCCTTACAGGCCTAAGATGAATGGGGCTATTGAAGCTGCTAATAAGAACATTAAGAAGATCATTCAAAAAATGGTTGTTACATACAAGGACTGGCATGGGATGCTCCCTTTTCCTTTGCATAGGTATCATACATCTGTCCGCACTTCAACAGGGGCAACCCCTTTCTCTCTTATTTATGGTATGGTTGCAGTGTTCCTGATAGAAGTTGAAATTCCTTCTATGAGAGTTTTGATGGAAGTTGAATTGTCTGAGGCTGAATGGTGTCAGAGTAGATATGATCAGTTGAATTTAATTGAAGAGAAAAGAATGGCGGCCTCGTGTCATGGTCAAATTTATCAATAGAGGATGAAGAAAGCTTCTGACAAGAAGGTTCGACCTCGTGTGTTCAGAGAAGGCGACATCGTGCTAAAAAAGGTCTCGACTTTTACCACTGATTCTAGGGGCAAGTGGACTCCTAATTATGAAGGCCCATATGTTGTTAAGAGAGCCTTATCTGGCAGTGCATTAATTCTTACAACTATGGATGGTGAAGAGTTCACTCGTCCTGTGAATGTTGATGCAGTCAAGAAATACTTCGCCTAAAAAGAATAAAAGAACAGCTCGCTAAGTTGAAAACCCGAAAGGGTGGCTTAGGCAAAAATGAGCGTCTCCGTGGATTGAAAACCCGAAAGGGCGATCCAGGCAAAAATTAGAGACAAAAACAGAAATAATTATCCCGGTAGATTGAAAACTCGAGAGGGAAATCTAGACAAAAGTTAGGGACTATGGCAAGTAACTACATCTGGACATTCTTGATCATTTGAAGCAACATTTCCTGTAAATCATTCTCTTTCAATCATTCTCAACAGACCTTTTAAGCACAGTGGAATTCAAAGTTGTTAAGGAGAATAGTGGTCATTCTATTTCAATGTAACATTTTCCATGTATTTACCATTTTCCAAACTTTGTAATGATCTATGGAGTTACGCCATTTGTGGACTACCATTCTATTAATAAAATTTGGGCCTTTATCTCTTTATTTGCAATTCTTACTTTATTTCTGTTTGCAAAATTTCATTTATTGTTGATGATGATTTTTGAAACAAATGTGAATAATTGATTTAAATTTTTGAAAATTATAAAAGCAATTTCCTTTGATTTATGAATACAAAAAGGATTGTCAACGGTTACTCCAAGAATAGTAAAATCGCGAAGCACAAAGCTTAGTGTTTTCCTCAGCAGGGTTCATTCTTACTCCCCTAGTAGAGTTTGTTGATAGTTCCTCAGCAGAGTTTGTTCCTATGGATATAACCAGGTTTCCCCTTTTAGTTGTTAACAAGGTGATGGGTTCCCCCAAAGATTTGTTATGATGTGTTGGACTCATAAGATCCAGTATTTCCTAGTTAAATACTAGTTTGAGTTCTTCTCCAGACGAATATTGTTCAGTTTTTCCCCAGCTAGGTCTCGATCCAGATCTTCTCCAGCTGATTATGTTATGATCAAGTAGTTGAACAATTTTGAGGTCCACTTCTTCTTGATGTGTAACTCTAAGGTTCACCTTTTGCTGTCCCCAGCAGAAGTTATACGAGGAATCCACACTCAAAGTTTTACCCTCTAGGTGTGTTGTTGTTGCTTTGGATGTCCCCAAGCGGAGAGCAATGTTATTTTCCTCTAAGAAGTATTTATATAGGAGTCACCCGTCGTATTTCTTTTTCCTTGTGTTGGGTATTGATTTAAATTTCCCTGCAGCTTGATGTTCTGCTATGATGTTGACTTCTTACTTTCTTCGGCAAGTCAAGGATGTCTTTCTCTCCACGTTGTTCTTATTCAATGATTTATCCTCGCTGATCCCTAGTGAAGGTAGTGCATCACTACTTCGGATGTTCCCCAGTGAAGTCGCTGATGACGTTTCTATTTAAGGAGTATTGATATAGTAGTCACCTGTTGGGTTTTCTCTCATCTATATTGAGTGTTGATTTAAAATCCCCCACAGCTTGACCTTTTACTGGGATGTTAACTTCTTGTTTTCATCATCAAATCCAGGATGTTTTGCTCAGAATTGGTTAATTGCTAGAGAGTTTCCTTACTATTTCCATCAGATTTATTTTTTCCCCAGTGGATTTTTATGTAATTGTTTATATGATTATAATTCCCAACGGGTCCATTATTTTTTCGCAACAGATCTCTTCATTCCTTGAGTCAAAGTTCATGTTAATTTTTCTTATCCCCAGGAAGAGTCAGAAAGATTCGGGTTGTCATACCCCCAACAGATTTTCTCCATTTCCAGGAACAGAGTTTATGTTGTTATCCTCTTTGCGGATCATTGATGTTAGAAGATTGATCTTTGAGCTTCTCGCCAAGCAGTATTTTCCTCTCCAGAGAGTTTCGAGCCTTGTAGTAGGATTTATTTTCCTTTTATGGCTTTTGTTTATCTCTTGCAAGATTTCTTTAGCTGAATCCCTAGCAGAGTTTCTAATGACGTCTCCATCTTGTTGAGATTAGTCGAGTACTCGCTGGTGTTGTGATGTTTGTTCACCCTCTGTGCATAGCATATTGTTGTCGCATTGTGCATCTTGCATTTGTGTTGGTGCTTCCTTGCTCTCTGGTGCTGTTATCCCTGTAGAGCGTGTGTGTCCTCTCTCTATTAGAGTGTCGAACAGGAAGCAGAAAATACCTATCTTTGTTAATTCCCCACTGAGTTTATGCCTCGTGGAAGATATTTGTTTTAGCCTTCCTCCCCAGTTCATTTGTCTGGATGGGATTAATCCCTAGTTGAGATATTTCCTCACCGGGTAGAGTCTTGTTTGACCGGTTATCTTTGGTTTATTCCTGGATTGAACTTTGGTCGCTTTCTCTGATAACAGAAGCTTGTTACCTCTTGGCATGGTTACCTTGTCGTAGATATCACTTGGTTGATAGTTGGTAATCTCTCCCTTTTGAGTTTATTACTTTTGTGGTACTGCCCCTTAGTTAGTAGAAGGTAATATTTCTCTTCCCTTTTATGCTTATTACCTTTGTCGTACTACCCATTAGTTGGTAGTAGGTAATATAGCTTGGTTTGGTTGCCTTGTAGTAGCTATCACTTGGTTGATAGTTGGTAATCTCTCCTGTTGAGTTTATTACCTTTGTGGTACTGCCCTTAGTTGGTAGTGAGTAATATTCCTCGTATCATTTTGGTTGGTTACCTTGTCGTAGCTACCACTTGGTTCATAGTTGGTAATCTTTCCATTCAAATTGGTTACCTTGTCGTAGCTATCACTTGGTTAATATTTGATAATCCCTCTTCTTTGGAGTTTATTACCTTTTTCGTACTGCCCGTTAGTTGGTAGTAGGTAATATTTCTCGTACCATTTTGAATGATTGCCTTGTCAAAGCTGCCACTTGGTTGGTAGTTGGTAATATTTCCTTTCGATCATATTATTACTGGATTCCTGGTAGTAGATGATATTTTCCCCAGTGGAGATTTTAGCCTCCCCTATTGGGATGAGATATCCCTCTTTATTTCTAGTGTTGGCAATTTTCCCTCAGTTGGAATCTTACTCTTTAGTTTTCCCTTTCGGGGTCTATTCTATTTTCTTTTGCTCCCCAACATTTGTTTGTCTCCTATGGCATATTTCCCCCACAGAGGTCTTGTGTCTGCATACCATCTGCATAATCATATCATTTTGCGGTCTCTTAGGGCCAAAAATTCGGTTTATTGTTATATTTAAGTCTCTTCTATCTCGGCGAGACAAAGATGTTAATCGTCATATCTCCGGATAGAAGAGACTTAAATAGGGGAAGCTGTAATACCTTAATTTTTACCCCTAAGATCCCACTTATCATTTACATCTCATGCCACAAACAAGATCACAAGCTTTGATTCTCCTGCCCACCTCTATAGTTTTGCTCTTGAGGGAGATCACCAAGCACCCTTGTTTTCTTGTTTGCTTTATGTTTGTTTATGTTTATGATTACTAACCCTTAACTAAAATCCAAAAATATGTTTGTTTTTCCTTTACTAACTTTTTCAGGAAGAGGTTAGGATCTAGAATGTCAAATACCATTTCCTCAGCTCGAATGAAATTCATTTGAACAAAGTCAAAGTTGATCTGCAAACAATTCAAAATCATTTGATCAAGAGTTTCCCAAGATTTGATTGTTTATTACCCAAGAAACCCCAAGGTTCATGTGTTTATTTCCATGCCTTCTTTGACAAGTCAAAAGAATCGAGCCAGAACCAAGACAGCACAACAAAAAGCCATTTTTCTCATTTTTCACTATGTTAATCGATTAACCAAAATTTGCCTAAAATGGGTTAATCGATTAACACGTGTAAATTTTGGCCAGCAACCGCAAATACAAATTCTGCAACATTTTGGCACCAAAATTCACTTGTTTCATCATGAGAATATTCTAGATCACTTCCAAATAATTCCCCTACATAATTATAATTAATTCCCACCATACACCCTCATTAATCACCACTTGATCTTGATTTTGCCTCCAAATTCAAATTCCAAGCCTAATTTTGGCACTAAACCAAGCTTCAAGCCACCAAAATTCCCAAGCCTAAATTCTATAAATAGAGGCCTCATTTCATTCATTCTTCAAGCTTTTGATAGCAAAATTCACCTTGTCAAAATTCTTCCTCGTTCCCATTTGTCTTCATCTACCCAAATTCACCAAAGCTCTTTCTTCCATTAAAACACTTCTTCAACATCAAATTCTATAGATCAAAGCTTTAGAGTGTGGTTCTCGAAGTTAATTTGAAGCATTTTCATGTTTGGAAGTGGTAAACCCTTGTTCCACCATTGTTGTGCTTGATTCATCTTCCACAATGTGATCTCTTGTTGATTCTTGTTGCTTGATATTTGGATCTTGTAAATTGTGTTTCATTGGTGTTATTTGTTGTTGTTTTACTTGAATTTTCGTGCTCAATTTCATTCATGATCATGAGGTGTTTGAAGAAATGATTGAATCATGAATGCTAATTTTTTGTCAAATTTTTTTGTTGTCCTGCCAGTGTTAATCGATTAACCAAATGCATGTACAAATTGGTTAATCGATTAACCAGAGTCAGAATTGTGTTTTTTGGCTTATTTTGGGACTGTTTTGATTTCTTTCCTTTCTTCTTCCATTTCCTTTTATTTTACCTTGAATTGTAGTGTTTGTTGATCAAATTTCTCTTTAAATTCTATGGACTTTGGGTGTTTGATGAGGTTGGATAAACCTTCATTAGTTCAAATCTATCTTTAAGGGGATCATTGGATTCATTTTAGGCGCTTTGAATTAGTGATAGGTTTAGTACCTTAATCCACCAAGAAGAGTAATGAAACTTAAAGATGGAATGATTCAAATATTGTAATTCAATTTGGCTTCCCTTCCCCAGTTCTTCTTTTTTCTTTTGGTCAATAAAAATCTTACATATCATTAGACTTCTCTTTGAAGTTATGATCAAGATGAGACCGCTACCTCTTTTTCTTTTAGTGTGGCAAGCTTTAGGAGAATGACTTACATGTCATTTCTCTAACTTGTATTAACACGAACATTGTTATTGACCGGCCTCTGATAGTCGTGGCTTCTACATAAGTTCGATTGCGATTTCTTAACATAGCGCTAAATTGCCCCGAAATCGGAAATCGGTTTGTTTTTGTAAGTGAGTTATGAATCTCCTACTCTCCATAGTGTGGTGTGAAATAGATTGTCTCCTTGTTGTTAAGGGAGTTAGTTGGCATACTCATCGATTTTATCCAAGTTGGCGCCCTTCTCTTAATGATGTATGGATTCATGTTTTCATGCTTATGGTTCACTAGTCGAGTATTCTCCGAAAAACCACCAATTGTTCTCCATCACTAACACTAACTTACTAACTATATAATTGCGCTAAATTTACTTTGTGCCTCTTAATTTTGCTCTTTATTTTCTTGTCATTTATTTTTATACTTTTACTTTTAGCACTTTTTCTTTCAATTTTTATCATATTATCATCTTATTTTCTCTTTGTCTACTTGGACACATGTTTATGTTTCTGCTCTTTTTATTTTGTCCACTTGGACCATACCTCTCTTAAGACACTAATAAATATTAAAACACTTAAAAGACTTGGTTCTCTTAATTCCGAATTGTTGTGACCTTATGCTTGCACCTTAGCCTTCGGTCTTAGATAAAGGATCCTTGCACTTTGCTCTTGGAGATTTGAGACCTTGGACCTTTTTGTGTTATTCTTGTCTGTTTTGTCTGGAAATTTTCTGTGTGCAGGTGTTAATACTTTGACCTTGGAAATCATCTGATACGTGACTCTTCTAATAGGCTTTCAATCCTTTGGAAGACCTCGCTTTGACTTGGCTTTGGCTTAATTTGGGATTTCCCTGGATGATTTATTTCATCTGGTTATTATGCTTGTGGTTTGAATCCAAAAGGAAGAGGAATGTTTATGTTGACTTTTTGTCAAGTGTTTGCTCCCTGTGTGGTTAGATGTTCCCTTCTTTACCTTTTATTTTAAGTTTAAGAGTAGTCACTTCTTCTCCTCCTCTTCTTCAAAGTTCAAATCTTCTCCCTTTTTCAAAACCTTCTTGTTTTCAAAATTAAACATTTTTTACAATAAACTTTGATTTTTGTCAAGTGATTTTCAAACTTTGTTTTCTTTAATAAATGTCAATCAATGTTAAACATACTTTGAATAATTTCAAAAAGACATAAAAAATACAAAAACTCATTCAAACTCTTTGTGCTTTTATGCACTTTTCCATTTAAAACTTTTCAAAAAGTTTAGACGTGAGTCATTTTCATAATTGAGATGTAATTCTCATATTGATCCCCATAGTATTTAAGATATTGACATTTTCCACCTAGATGTTGCGTGATAGACTTATTGATTTTAATCCAAGCAAAAATCCTCCATCTTAAGATGATGCAAATGTTGTTTTCTTGTACTTGTGGGTTACTGGTCGTAGTTTTCTCCTTAAAATGATGACTTGTCTTTACATTTAAAATCAACCATAACAAACCAATTTTGTTATTTGTACCACGAACTATGAGGTTTTGATCCTATGTTGCAATTTGTGGGTACGTAGGCATGAGGCGATATGAAGAGGAAGACAAAGATCAAGTTACAAATAAAGAATTAGTCTAGAAACAAATCCCAACCACTCCGTAAGAACATCCAAATCTCCTAAAAGAATGGAGACTGACAAAAGACCATCTGATTGAGAAGTCATTGCAGATATTTCCAAGGGATTTACCACTTGGCGATCTCTCAATAAGTTATGTAATCTTGTGGCTTTTGTTTCAAAAATATAGCCAATGGGAATCGAGAAAGCCATAGTCGACAAACATTTGTCTTCTACTATGCAAGAAGTGTTAAATCAATTTGTGTGAAACAAAGTTTGGGAACTCGTTCCCAAAGAGTCGGCTAATCTAGTGAGTGGTATACGTTGGGTCTCTCGCAACAAGCTGGATAAAGATGTAAATGTTTTATGAAATAAAGCTAGACTCTTGGCGAAAGGATAAAATCTACATGAGGAAATAGATTTCGATGAAACCTATGCTCTTGTAGTTAGATTAGAATTCATAAGGATTTTATTAGCTTTCTCCTATATCATGTATTTCAAATTATTTCAAATGTATGTAAAAAGCGCATTTTTAAATGGTTGCATCCAAGAGGGGGTTTTATCAACCCAACCTTTCCAGATGTATTCAAGCTTAAGAAGGCACTATATGGTCTGAAACAAGCTCCTAGAGCATGATATGATCGATTAAGAAAACTCATGCTGGAAAAATATTCCAGAGAGGACAAGTTGTTAAAACTCTTTTCATTAATAAAAAAGAGCATGGTATTCTATTAGTTCAATTTTATGTTGATGACATTATCTTCGGTGCTACTAACGTATCCATGTGTAAGGAGTTTTCTGAAATCATGTAGAATGAGTTTGAAATGTCAATGATGGGAGAACTAAAATACTTCTTAGTACTTCTAATCCATCAAAATAAAAAGGGAACATTTATAAATCAAGATAAATATTGTAAAGATATATTGAAAATATTTGATATGGTGAAGTCCAAAATAATAGCAACTCCAATGTCAACATCATTCTACCTAGACAAAGGCGAAGACGATAAACTAGTTGATGTGAGAAAATATATAGGTATGATTGGTTATCTTCTTTATCTAGCTCCATCATGTCCTGACATCTAAAAGTTGTCAAACATCCCCAAATGTATGTTTTTGTATGCTTGTGTGCATGATTTCAAGCATCCCCAAACACACCACATCTCAGCGTTGTCAAACACATTATGAGATATCTCACTGCTACACAACATATAGGTTTATGGTACCTCAAAGGAGCAGATTGTGACTTAGTTGGGTACTCCGACTCTGATTTTGTTGGGTGCAGATTGTATAGGAAAAGTACCAGCGGTAAGCATCAATCACTTGGGAACTCACTTGTCTCATGGTAAATCAAGAAAAAAAAGCAAGTGTAGTGTTATCCACTACTGAGTCAGAAGACGTTGTTGTGGGAAGTTGTTGTGCTTAACTCATTTGGGTGAAACAACAACTTAGTGACTATGGTTTCAAACTTAGAGTTGTACCAATAAGATGCGATAACACTAGTGCCATAAACCTTATGAAAAACCTGATACTTCAATATATGTCCAAACACATTGACGTTATGCACCACTATATTAGAGATCATATTAAAAAGGAGGAATGTATACTTGACTTCATAAACTCATCTAATCAATTCTCAAATATTTTAACTAAACCGCTTCTTCAAGAAAACTTCTTTTTCATAATATGCGAATTAGGAATTTTAAATTAATCATGCATAGACTAATTTTATTACATATGATATATGTAAATCTATGTGCTTATTTTTCTTTTCTGATTTCGACAAAGAGGGAGAAGTATACTCTTAAGGGGAGTAGAGTATAATCTTTGATTAATTGAGGGGGAGTTTGATTACTCCAAAAATAATTGTATATGTTTATAATACCACCTCCCATGAGAGATGTGTTGTCATCATCAAAAAGGGGATAATGTATATCTATGTGCTTATAGGTCATGCAGTTCCACATTTGAAGTTTTGATGACGACATCGCATTGCAATAACTTTCAACCTCGATGATGATAATATAACTCAATAAAGTATCTTATGACTCATCAACAAAAGAACTCAAGATAAAGTTCCTATTCAATCACAAACTATCTAGAAAATGTCTTGAAGTCTTGGAGAAATGTGTCAAAGCTCGTCAGGTCATGTCTGTCTGTCTGTCTGACTCAAGTATTTCAAAAGTATGGGAGTAGCTTAAGAGTACTAAGAAAACTCACACACGCCTATAAATAATTTTTAAAATATGTTTAAACATAAAAAGATGTCCAAGTATTTTCATACCACTTTTTAACTAAACTAATCGATTGGTAAGTTGTGCCAATCGATTGGAAAAACTTTTTTAAGCATGTTAATCCATTAGAACACTAAACTAATCAATTGGAAGGATGATAATCGAATAAAATATTTCTAATCAATTAACCAAAAAACTTGGACAACACATTAATGACTTGCAACGACTATATATCCAAATCATCCTATTTGCGTTTGGAAATCGGTTAAGAATGAGTTGTCAGAGTGATTAGAGATTTATGCTAAACGATTTGATCATTAATTTTGTCAATCGATCATTTCCATTTATGGTTTTACAATCTACTATATAAAGGAGGCATGTCTCCACTTTAAACCACACCACTTTCCACTGTTTTACTATTTCTTTGGAATTTATCTCTCTAATCTCCTCTCTCTCTCTCTCTATAGAAAACATTTATCTATGTTTATATTGCCCTAGTGCTAGTAAGTGAAGCTTTGCTTGTGAGGAAGGAACATTTTGTAAGTGGTCGTGTTAATCGTTTATATTCTTAAGGGTGCGATACTCTTAAGAGATGAAGTTTTATTCTTCAGATAAACCTGACATAAAATCACTGTATTTGGTTTATTAGGATTTTCAAGAAATAGTTTTGGTTTGGTTGTTGAGATAAACCATAAATCTCCAAATGGTTCGTTAGCTTAATCTTGGGTAAAAGTTGTCACTAGTTGGAGATAAGCTTATAAAAATCTCAAGATAAGATTGTATTAAGGTTCATGGAAATAACATTCAAAAGCTCAAAAGTTTATAGTCAAAACTTTCAAGAAAACCTATTGGGGACAGGACTAAGCCTACGTTCGGCAAAACTTGTATAAATCTTTGGTGCAATCCTTCTAACCCTATCCTCATATTTTCTTCAATTTACTTTCAGTACTTTATTTGAGCTGCAAATTACTAACTTAAAATTACTGATACGATCTTAATTGATAATGGTTTAAAATTAATCACGAATTTTAAATACCAGAATCCCCCTCTTATGCTTGAAGTCACTTGTCAAACACCACTGGCAATCCTAGTCCCACTCCTCTTCCCACCAGGCACTACTACGTAAAAGTCATTTCACCACGGTTGAAAAAGGGATACCACCACGGTTAACCAACCATGGTTAGGTGGGGGTGGTTGTAAGTATGATACTTTCTACCACAGTTGTGTAACCATGAATATAAACTAGGGAGCGCGCTACCTTTCACAATGGTTACTGTAGCGGCAAAATCGTGAGTGTAAGCTATTGATTAACTTAACTCGAAAAGCAAGAGTCGCCACCACACTTTTATTTTATCCAAAAAGGAAAGGAAAAAGAGAGAATAAAACCTACACAAGCTCTAAACAAGAACAAGTGAAGAGGGTCCGGGTAAGGGGGGTTGGTTACGCAATGGGAAGGTATTAGCACCCAAAATGTCCATAGTACTCTATAGGAGCCCTTTGAAATATCTACCGCTTTTTTCTCAAAAAAGTTTGCTTGAAAAGTGATTGAGGAGATGAGAAGAGAAATTGTTTTTATGATTTTTGTGTTTGGAGAGACTTGTTGCCTCATGCCTACGTACCCACGATGTGCAATGTAGGATAAAAACCCCGTAGTTCGTGGTACAAAGAATGAAATTTGTTTGTTATGGTTGATTTTAAAAGTAAAGACAAGTCGTCATTTCCAAGTGAATAATTCCGCTTAAAGAAATGAATCATGTCTAAACTTATGAAAAAGTTAAAGGAAAAGTGCACGAGGGCACAAGAGGAGTTTAAATGAGTTTGGTGTTTTTTAAAGTCTTTTGAAAAAAAGTGTCAATATGCTTATGTAGTTTAGCATTTGGTAAGAAATGAAAAGAAAAGAGTAAAATCACTTGACAAAGTCAAGGTTTGATTATGAAAGAGGTGATAGTTTGAAATCAAGAAAGTTTTGAAAAAGTGAGAGAGTTTTGAAAATTAAAGAATGGGTGGAGAAGAAGTGACTATCCTAAAGCATAAAGTAAAAGCTAAGGATAAGAAAGATCTAACCACAAATGTAGCTATCTTCACCATAAACCAAGAAAAAGCACAAGGCTTCAAAGTCTTCAAACCATAATTCCACAGCAAAGGGAAAAGGTCCTAGTTCTAAGTCCAAGGTTCCAAGAATTGCATTGGATGTCCAAGGTCTAAGTCCAAGGATTCAAGAATAGCATTGAAGTCCAAGGTCTAGGTGCAAAACTCCATGTCCATTGCAAAAGATAGTAACCATAGTCCAATATTAGAAGCACAAGTTTTTTAGAGGTTTTGGCCTTTATTAATGTTTTTGGTTCAAGTGGACAAAGAGAAAAAGGCATAAGCATAAACATGTGTCCAACGGACAAAGTAAAAATTGCGGAAGCATAAACCTGTGTCCAACGTATAAAGGAAAAATATGCGGAAGCATAAACATGTGTCCAACGGAAAAAGGAAAAATTGCATAAAAGTAAAAGAGAGATAGGGAGCGAGAAGGAATTGTAAAGAGGTTAGAAGTTAGCAATTAGTAATTAGTTATTAGAGTAAATGATCAATAATGATTGAATAATGTACTTAGGTCAAGGTTAATGAAGACTTGTTAGAAGATTGATAGAATCGAAGCCTTTACAACAACATGCTTCATAGATTTTGAACCTAATACAAAAGATCAATCAACATTGAGTTGTTTTCCGATAAGGGACATAATGTTGCGCTATGTTAAGCAATCGCCGAGTAATTTATAGAGTAATTACCCTACAATGAGGCCGGTCAATAGCTCTTTGTGCTAATGCATGCTAGATGAACGATATGTAGATCGTCATTTGAAAGAAATACCGCACGAAAAGAAAAGTAACGATCTCGTCTTGATCAAAATTCAACAAAGGAATTCTAAGATCCATAAGACTTTCATTGATCAAAATAAAAGAGAAATAGATGAAGAGAAAGCCAAATTAAACCACACAAATATGTGATCTAAGGCTAAGAACAAGAGGAAAGGGGAGAAAATGGAAAAGAAACCAAAACAGTACCAAAAACTAGCCAAAATATGCATTCTGTTTTAGAGTAACCAGTTACTCACCAAGTGTTAACCGGTTATTAGTTCAAAATAAGCGCAATTTTTCAAAATTAACACAGAGTAACCGGTTACTCACCAGACGTTAACCGGTTACTCTGCACCAGAATGCAGAAAAATGTGCAAAATTCAGCATGATCCATTTTCAATACTTTGTACAAACACCTTATGATCATGGAACTGATATTACAAGAAATTTAAAGTCAAGATCCAAAGGATCAAGTAATAAAGATCTCCAAAGATCTACATTATGGAAGATGAAGATGAAGCTTCAACAATGGTGGAAGATGAATTACCACTTCAAATTTGAAATTTCCTTCAAATTGCTTCAAGATCCAAACTCCAAAGCCTTGATCTATGAGAATTGAGGAAGAAAACAAGCTTGGATGAAGGTTTAGCTCAAAGTTGAACAAGATTCAATGTGAATTCTTATTAACTTTCAAAAGAAGAAAAGTGAGCTTTGGTGAATTTTGGTGGTTGAGGAGAGAATTTTCAAGAGGTTTATTGGCTATCAAAAGCTTGAATGAAATTTTAGCAAGGTGAATTTGGCTCTTAAAAGCTTGTGAAATGAATGAAATGAAGCCTCTATTTATAGAGTTTAGGCTTGGAAAATTGGTGGTTTGGAATTAGGCTTGGAATTTGAAAATTAGGCTTGGAATTCAAATTTGGAGGGAAATGCATAAAGGAGTGGTGATTAGTGAAGGTGTATGGTAGGAAATGATCAAAGTGATGTAGGGGAATTAAAATGAGATGGTCTAGAATATTCCAAATGTGATCAAGGGTTGAGATTGGTGCAAATTGCTGAATTTTGAATTTGCTAAAATTTTTTTAAAAATCTCACGAGGGTAACCGGTTACTCACCACAGGGTAACCGGTTATTCAGTGCAAAATTTGTAAAAAATGAGCATTTTGTTGCACTGTTGTGGTTCCGGCTCGATTCTTTTGCTTGTCAAAGAAGGCATGGAAATAAACACATGAACCTTGGAATTTCTTGAATAATAATAAATTAAATCTTGGAAAATCCTTGACCAGATAAATTTAACATGATTGCGGATCAACTTTGACTTTTCTCAGATAAAATTCATTCGAGCCGTGGGACTGTTATTTTGGCATTTTTAACCTGTTCTTCCCCTGAAAATGTCAGTAAAGAGAAAACAAAATATTTTTGGATTTTGATTAAGGTTAGTAACATATAAACAAATAAAGCAATAAAGTGAATAAGAAACACACAGATGCTCGGTAAACCCTGCAAGGCATAAACCCAAAGAAGAGAGGGATAAATGAACCAAAGCATGACCTTCTTTGTGGTAAAGATGCAAAATGAGATGCGAATGATATGTGGAATCTTAGGGGTCAAAAATTAGGGTCTTACAGCTGCCCCTATTTAAGTCTCTTCTATCGAGAGATATGAAGATTCTTAAATACAAAAAGCTATAATTTTTTTAGCCCTAAGATACCACAAGATGATATGAATACAAAGGATGAAACACACTGCAGGGAAACTTGAAACAATAAAGTTATGGTAAATTGAGAGAGACGACATGAAAAGACACGCCAGGGAACACAAGCTATTTCTGGAGATCTGTTAAGGTGACAAGAAGTATCCATCAATAGTTGGAAAGAGAGGGACAAGACCCTGGGAAGACAAGTAGTGACATCCAAGAATATCATTGGATAGAAACTACGAACAAGACAAAAGTATGCCAATAGACGTCCAAGAATGGCATTGGACTTGGTAACAAGAAAGTTTCTGGTAAAAACAACAGCGTCATCCAAGAATAGCATTGGATGGAGGTGAAAAACAACACTCTATTGGGGATAAGATATCCAAGAATGGAATTGGATAAAAGGAACTAAAACATTCAAGAATGGCATTGAACGGGGCAACAGCAAACATCAGAAACATCCATGAATAACATTGGATATAAACAAAATTTCCATTTGAAAACTTCACTGGGGACATCCAAGAATGGCATTCGACATCAAGGTTAAACAATCATAGATATCCAAGAATATCATTAGACTTGGTTGAGGAAAACGTGTCCAGGAATGGCATTGGACAAAAGATATCTCAACATCCAAGAATAGCATTGAATGAAGTGAGAAAAGTTCTGGAAAATATATCAGAAGTATCCAAGAATGGCATTGGACTCTGTTGAGGAAAAGATATCCAAGAATGGCATTGGATAAAGGAAGGACTTTCAGGAATGGCACTGAAAGTAAAGGTAAATTGCTATATTCAAGAATAACACTGAATGGTAAAGGTAAATCACTACATTCAGAAATGGCACTGAATGGTAATGAGAAATACATCCAGGAATGGCACTGAATGTAAAGGAGAAAACTCATTTAGGAGTGGCACTGAATTAAGATATCCAAAAAAAATATAATGGGGATTACAGAGCAGAGGCAAAACTTCCAGGAATAGCATTGGGAGAAACAAGAGGAACAAGATATCCAGGAATGGCATTGGAAATCAAAAGAGACAGACATCCATGAATGGCACTGGAGTGAAAGAATATAGAGATCCAGGAATAACACTAGAATGAAAGAAGACAAAGATCCATGAATAGCACTGGATGCACAGGGAAATGACAACATCCAGGAATGGCACTGGAAAGAAAGAAAATAGACAAGACATCCAGGAATAGCACTGGGTGAAAAGACAGGTAAATGACAACATTCAGGAATGGCACTGAATGAAGTGCCAGGTAAAAGTTTTAGTAGGCGCCAAGTAAGTTGGACTTTGATCACAAGGTAAGATGTTGAAAGCAATATGACCTCGGGAAATGCATATGAGCACGAAGCACACTTCGAGCTATGAAAAACTTTTTATGTATGGTATGTGAATGATTTATGTATGCAATGCATATGATAAAGACAACTGAGATAGACTCTTTTGTGAGGGAAGAATGGAACTCTGATTCCTCAACACAGGGAACACTGCTCATTCTTCTTGGAGAGAAGATGTTAAACATCTCTCTGTCACACTTATGAATTGTATCAGGCTGATCCTCTTTTAAGGAAAGACATCTTGAGGGTTCTTGAAGAATACTGCCCCAGATTGATTGACTGATGAAAATAAACTGATCATAGCTTCAGTTTGACTGCTGTAGGGGAAAAATGAACTAATCATGGCTTCAATTCTTGAAATGAATGCTGAGGATAAACTGGTCATGGCTTCAGTTGCTATTGTTGGGGATGAACTGATCATGGCTTCAGTTCTTGAAATGACTATTGAGAAGGTTAAACTCAGTATGAATCTTGAAAGAGATATTCTGGCTAACCAATTCTGAGAATGACTTGCATTGAGCAACAAATCTTGAACTGATTCACAACAGGATCTGGAAGTAATGTGCCCCTGATAGGATCACTGACCAAATTTCTCAACTGTTTGAAAATTCTTGATGAAGAAATTTTGCCTGCAAATAGGATTATTCAAACAAACATGGTAATTTTAATGCAAAGCTCAATGCAATTTTGAAATCAAAAATCATTTTTGGAATGATATTATTGATGTAAAGCAAAATGAATCAGTTGTCAAAACACGGTGGTTTAAACATGCAAAGTGAAAGATAAAGCAAAGGTAAGACATCAAAGTAAATGATTGGCAACAAACATAGGAGTCAATTTACGCAACCTTGTTGTAGTATGCTTTCAAAAGAAACCTGGCTTCAATTAGGTCTTTTGAAGGTTGTAACGTGGTCTGGTTCACGGTTTTTGAAATAAAGGATATAGGCTCAAAGTTTATTTGTACCCAACCCATTCTTCGTGGTGACCTTCAGTCCTATGCTCAATTAATTCAAACTATGCATTCAGGTTCCAAATGATTTTGAAATTGCAACACTGTTATGATGATGGCTCAAGGGATTTTTGAGATGGCAGTCACTCTTTCTTACAACATTTTGTTGTTTTTGATGAGGACCTTAGTCAACTCGTTTTGTCTTTGAGGATTTTGGTAACCTCTCGGTTGATTTTTTTTTATCCCTAACTTTTTCCTGAACTGTGTCATTTGAGTTTACAGTCAGCGGGATGCCCCAATTTTTTTGCCTAAGTCTCCTTCATAGGTTTTGACTTAGCGGGCCTTTCATTTGATTTTGATTTTTTTCTTTTTTTTTTGAAAGATAGTGACTGCCTGGCTTAATGATTACGGTGAACCATCATTGGCTTTTGACTTGAAAGACATCTTCGACACTTCTTTGATGTGCGCGAAGGAAAACTTGTGATTGCAACCTTTATTGGAAGGCGTCTTGCATGCACAGTCAAATTAACTGACAACTACCCATCCCCGGGTTAAATTGCGGGTTTTTTCGTACAGAAAGAAACTCCAACTTCTAGGCTCGAAGGGGTTGACAAAGGATTAACTTCCTTATTTCTCCAGTGTTTGGGAGTTGAAACAATGCTTGTACATCATCAGCTAAGTTTCAATTGAAAGCATACAGTTCAGCAATTTTAGGTATTTTGTTTTTATCATCCTCCCTCCAATCTTTGCATAAACAAAAGTTTGATGAAGAAAGTGAACAGGAGATATATTTTTGTTTTGTGAAAAAGAAAGCATAAAGATCCACACACTGGATATAAATGTATTTGAATCAAAACATTGCAATGCTTATTTCATTGAAATTGCCATGAAAGTACAAATAAATTTCGAAAGCAAACAAACAATACAATCAAAGAAAAATGCAAATAGAAAGAAACGAGGCCTAGTGATTAATCAGCAACAAGGATGAGCTGTCCTGTCGGAAACCCTGGCTTTATGAGATGATTCGTCTAAACTGAATCAAACTTCACTTGGCATGCTCTGGCAAAGAATTGTTGACAACATTGGGATTATCATCAACAAAGGACAAAATCTTTGAGTTCACCAATTCTTGTACTCTAGCTTTCAATGCATAGCAGCCTTCCAAGTTATGGTCTGCCCCACCTCGATGGAACTCACAGTGAAGATCAGCCCTATAGCCAGCTGGGAGAGCATTTGGAGGAGGAGGTAGATCCCTCGTTGTAATCAAACCTTTCTTTACAAGACATGGATACAACTCAGTGTAGGACAGCAGGATAGGATCAAAGTTAACCTTATTGTGATTCTGATTTTGTCTAACAGTCTGACGAGGAGCTTGAACTGGTTGAGCATTGACAACAGGAGCAACTGCAGCTACATATTATTGTGTGTGATGAGGTTTCCCCTCAACTGAAATAGCATGGGTATCGCCATCCTTCTTCTTTTGAAAATTCCCAGCATACTTTTTAGCACCACTAAAGGCTTCAGCATTAGCAATCTTTCCTTTCTTTATACCCTCTTCTAGTCTTTCTCCAATAGTGACTAGGTCAGTAAAACCAGATGATACACTGCCTATAATCTTTTCCCAAAAGAGTGGCTGAAGAGTGTCCATGAACAATCCAGTCAATTCTTTTTCAGCCAAGGGTGGCTCCACTTGAGCAGCTAGCTCTCTCCAGCACTGAGCGTACTCTTTAAAGGATTCTTTTTCTTTCTGAGACATGTTCTGCAATTGACAGCGATCAGGTGCCATGTCCAGATTGTACTTATACTGCTTTAAGAAAGCATCACCCAAGTCCTTCCAGCTTTGGATACGGTTCTTATCAAGTCCCATATACCATTTCATTGAAGCCCCACTCAAGCTATCTTAGAAGCAATGAATGAGAAGTTTTTCATTTTTGGCATGAGCAGCCATCTTGCGGCAGTACATCACCAAGTGGGTTCTGGGACAGGTGTGCCCCTTGTATTTCTCAAAATAAAGAGTCTTAAATTTTGGAGGAATAACCAAGTCAGAAACCAAGCACATGTCCATTGTGGCAGCATTAAAGACATCACTTCCTTCTACGGCTCTTATCCTTTTGTCTAGAGTTTGCCATTGCTCTCTGACTTCTTCAATGTATCCAGGTTCTCCCTGACTTTTAGATTGTGGACCAGCAACATGGTACACGAAAGGATTCTCAGGAATAGCTTGAGCAACAGAATGCACAACAGACTGAGGTTCAATGAAAAATGGAGCTGAAGATACTGGCGAGACAAACACAAGAGTAGTTACAAAGGGTGGCGAGTAATTTGGAGGTAACCCAAATTCTGCCCAAGTAGAAGCTGGTTGCTAAGTCAAAGGAAGGTCAACAGCAGCAGGTGAAGTTTCAACAATCACAATCCTCTGAGGTGGTTCACCTCCAGCAATCAGAACTTGCAGCATTTATGTGAGTTTGGTCATACCGGCCTTCAACTCATCAATTTTCATTCTGACTTCGGCGTTGTGTTGTTCTTGGTTTTCCATTCTCAATCTGACTGCAACTCTAGTTCCGTAGTTGTGTTGAGGAAACAGCTTAACGGTGAACAGATAACTGAAGAGGAAGACAATTGAAATGAGTTTCTGAGACAACTAGGAAGAATGCATATGTATGCTCATGGATGCAAGAGTGCATGGATACAACAACCATAAACAAGATCACTCAAAGGACACAGGTTCAAAGGTTCGAGTCACGAGCATGAAGCCAAGGTTAAGAACCAACCCCACAATGGTATGTACTAAGGTTTTGTCTTCATTGTACCTGCAGAAAACAATGGTTCTAACGGAGTGCCCAGGGTCCACAATCCACTATCAGACACACCAGCGCACCAATTTGCTCGGAGGTTGGTAGTTATCCTCAAGAGAATCTAACCTGAGTGTGGCATCGCGTGACAGCTAAGTCAGATTTGCATCTTCATAGCTTCCGCGCCACGTTCCTAAAAAAGGTTAAGATGGGTTAAAGGTTACTACGGTCCTCAGTGTTATAGGCTTCTATGGAAAAAGTAATTCCTTCACGATCGCTCGATCGACATCAGTAATTCCAAAGAGGCAACCACCAAGTTGATGGATTCTTCAGTTCTGCTTTTTCGGGATTCGACTCCCTCAAAGCTCCCTTGACTATACAATCCTCCTATCTCAAAGTACACTCTGGTCGGGGTATAGGACCTATATTTCACACACAGAGGAACTCCCAAACAGAACAAACAAGTAAAAGGCAAATCAAACGAAAAGCAGTAAATAAATCAAAGTAGGCTAAACCCCTCAAGGGAGGATTTCCCCAGTAGAGTCGCCACTTTTCTGTAGCGGCAAAATCGTGAGTGTAAGCTATTGATTAACTTAACTCGAAAAGCAAGAGTCACCACCGCACTTTTATTTTATCCAAAAAGGAAAGGAAAAAGAGCGAACAAAACCTACACAAGCTCTAAAAAAGAACAAGTGAAGAGAGTCCGAGTAAGGGGGTTAGTTACGCAATGGGAAGGTATTAGCACCCAAAACGTCCATAGTACTCTATAGGAGCCCTTTGAAATATCTACCGCTTTTGGTCTGAAAAAAGTTTGCTTGAAAAGTGGTTGAGGAGATGAGAAGAGAAATTATTTTTATGATTTTTGTGTTTGGAGAGACTTGTCGCCTCATGCCTACGTACCCACGATGTGCAATGTAGGATAAAAACCTCGTAGTTCGTGGTACAAAGAATGAAATTTGTTTGTTATGGTTTATTTTAAATGTAAAGACAAGTCGTCATTTCCAAGAGAATAATTCTGCTTAAAGAAATGAATCATGTCTAAACTTATGAAAAAGTTAAAGGAAAAGTGCACAAGGGCACAAAAGGAGTTTGAATGAGTTTGGTGTTTTTTAAAGTGTTTTGAAAAAAAAGTGTCAATATGCTTATGTAGTTTAGCATTTGGTAAGAAATGAAAAGAAAAGAGTAAAATCACTTGACAAAGTCAAGGTTTGATTATGAAAGAAGTGATAGTTTGAAATCAAGAAAGTTTTGAAAAAGGGAGAGAGTTTTGGAAATTAAAGAATGGGTGGAGAAGAAGTGACTATCCTAAAGCATAAAGTAAAAGTTAAGGATAAGAAAGATCTAACCACAAATGTAGCTATCTTCACCATAAATCAAGCAAAAGCACAAGGCTTCAAAGTCTTCGAACCATAATTCCAAAGCAAAGGGAAAAGGTCCTAGTTCTAAGTCCAAGGTTCCAAGAATTGCATTGGATGTCCAAGGTCTAAGTCCAAGGATTCAAGAATAGCATTGAAGTCCAAGGTCTAGCTACAAAACTCCATGTCCATTGCAAAGGATAGTAATCATAGTCCAAGATTAGAAGCACAAGTTTTTTAGAGGTTTTGGCCTTTATTAATGTTTTTGGTCCAAGTGGACAAAGAGAAAAAAGCATAAGCATAATCACATGTCCAACGGATCAAGTAACAAAGATCTCCAAAGATCTACATTATGGAAGATGAAGATGAAGCTTCAACAATGGTGGAATATGAATTACCACTTCAAATCTGAAAATTCCTTCAAATTGCTTCAAGATCCAAAGTCCAAAGCCTTGATCTATGAGAATTGATGAAGAAAACAAGCTTAGATGAAGGTTTAGCTCAAAGTTGAACAAGATTCAATGTGAATTCTTGTAAACTTTCAAAAGAAGAAAAGTGAGCTTTGGTGAATTTTGGTGGTTGAGGAGAGAATTTGCAAGAGGTTTATTGGCTATCAAAAGCTTGAATGAAATTTTAGCAAGGTGAATTTGGCTCTCAAAAGCTTGTGAAATGAAGCCTCTATTTATAGAGTTTAGGCTTGGAAAATTGGTGGTTTGGAATTAGGCTTGGAATTCAAATTTGGAGGGAAATTCATAAAAGAGTGGTGATTAGTGAAGGTGTATTATGGTAGGAAATGATCAAAGTGATGTAGGGGAATTAAAATGAGATGATCTAGAATATTCCAAATATGATCAAGGGTTGAGATTGGTGCAAATTGCTGAATTTTGAATTTGCTGAATTTTTTTTTAAAATCTCACGAGGGTAACTGGTTACTCACCACAGGGTAACCGGTTACTCAGTGCAAAATTTGTGAAAAATGAGCATTTTGTTGCACTGTTGTGGTTCCGGCTCGATTCTTTTGCTTGTCAAAGAAGGCATGGAAATAAACACATGAACCTTGGAATTCCTTGAATAATAATCAATTAAATCTTGGAAAATCCTTGACTAGATAAATTTGACATGATTGCGGATCAACTTTGACTTTTCTCTGATAAAATTCATTCGAGCTGTGGGACTATTATTTTGGCATTTTTAACCCGTTCTTCCCCTGAAAATGTCAGTAAAGAGAAACGAAATTATTTTTGGATTTTGATTAAGGTTAGTAACATATAAACAAATAAAGCAATAAAGTGAATAAGAAACACACAGATGCTCGGTAAACCCTGCAAGGCATAAACCCAAAGAAGAGAGGGATAAAGGAACTAAAACATGATCTTGTTTGTGGTAAAGATGCAAAATGAGATGCGAATGATATGTGGAATCTTATGGGTCAAAAATTAGGGTCTTACAGTTACACTAAACAATCATAATGAAATTCTAACGCTTAACATAAGAGGATGTGCTAAACAACCGTTGTGAAATATACATATGAGTTTATCATAAATTATGGAGAATGTTTATTTCGCCATTGCTCGCCAAACATATAGCCTTTAAATATGACCTAGAAATTAATAATATGACAAATTAAGTTATATTAGAAGAACAAATTATGGTGGAGAAAGTGGTGGTTGAAGAACTAGAAGCATTAAACTAAGTTCTAACCGTTAAAGAGCAAAATGCGGACAATGGACTGAAGAAATATTATATAACATTGATAAGTGTAATTTGTTTTCTAGCATAACTCAATAACTCACATTATAATTTTCTAATTCAATCCGAAAAGTTATATAAGATATACATTCAAACTACATAAGATATACTAAACTTATCTTCTAAACAAACCTTGACAACAACATTCATCAACAACAAACCTTAAACAACATACAAGATAAACAAATAACTTTTATTAACAACAACATATCATAAACAACATACATCTTACAACTTTTATTACTAAAACAAACAACTTTTATCAACAACAACAACATATCAACTCATAAAATGTTTCAGATCGTACCTGTCCCATAATAGCTTCAACAAAGAAAAGAGGATGAAGTTGAAGTGAGAGCTGCAAACTTGTGTTAAATTTGAATGAATGTCATTATAGATCTTTCACATAAGTTTGTAGCACTCACTTTAGCTTCATCCTCCTTATATTTTTTCGTCATAGCAATACAAACCATTTTTGAACCACACCCATAGTATGGGGTTTGTTGAGTTAATTTTTTTCATTCACCTTCCCTGCCTATAGGTCAAAATGTATTAGCATGACATTGTAATTACAGCAAATGCAAGAAGTTCACTTTTAAAATCCAAACTCTTCTATAATCCATAAACCAGCAGAAAGATCACTCATCTTAAGTTATACATGTCATATTATTCTACAAACAACATGAAAGAAGCTATTGAAACATAAACAATGATACATAAACAACATAGTTCACTTCTGAGGTTATACAGTCAATCATATTAAGTTAAATTCTAAACATATTTGGAAACATAAACTATTGAACCATGTAGGAACCTATGTATAATATATTGTGAATGTAACACCATACTTCTCCGACTCGACATTTAATAAAATAATATTTTAAATATAACTCGACAAATAGAGTGTCACTCATGCTTCACCGTAGCATTAAAGAACCACAAATAAAACCTATAGAAATAAGAAGCGAAAAATCAATAAGTTTAACGTATAAATCTCAACAACAATAAATGAGAAAATGGTTCAACAATCTTCAAAGGAAATAAGACATGCAACAAAAGAAATCATATAACAACTTGTTCCTCAGTGTTACATATCAGAGCGACTCCACTAAGACCCAAACGATAAATAAATAAATAAAGAGGCATAACACCTTCCTTTAGCATTAAGCTTCTACTATTGTACCTGATCGTCTGTACCCTTGAGGAGAACAGACGTAACAAAAAACATAAAGGGCTGAGAATACGCTCAAATAAATTAACTGTGCAAAATATGGCACGGGTAGTATGACATAAACATAATCACCAACTCAAAATCACCACACAACAACACACGTATTCATCATTTACCCACAACACCGAATAATCACATGTTCATTTATAATATCAAACAATCATAATGATAACTCGATCACAAATGTAGGTATATATGCAATGTATCCTCAACTCGACTCTAAATGCAAATGCGGTACCGACTCTTTGGACATTAGAGGTATGTTATTGATATTTGTCCATAATTGCTCCCGATACAACTACTGGACCAGAGTACACCAAATCGTTATTGATTTGTCACTATAGAATCAACAACGCTTCACTGATTTCCATTTACGAAATGTAGCTACTCATTATTGATCCCACCACTTAATAAGAGCACACCAAATCATTGTTGTTTCGTCATTATAGAATCAACAATGCTTTACTTATTCCCATTTACGAAATCCAACTACTCGTTCCCGATTCCACCACTGACTCAGAGCATACTACTGATCAAAGTTCATACACCAATGATGCATGACAAATGCACAAATATGCCAAATAAGGCCACCAACACGACAAAACATATTCATGCTTACATTATGACTCACCATTGCATAAATTACACAAGCATGACAACAACATACATATTCACATTACATATTAATTTTATAAACAACAATAATTCACCAATATTAGTCATATAATTATTTGATAACTTTCAGAGTATATCAATTTGCTAACCCATTCATACGAACTAGCCATGAAACTCAACATTCAATATAAAAAAACCATGTAAAATAATTAACAACTTATCAATCAACTCATCAATCCTAACAATACCAACACATCGCCAAATATCGCGAAACTTTTTGGGACTAAGCGCAGGCTTGCTAAGCCCAGTCACTCAAAACACCAAAAACTAGAAATACAATTTTCATCATTAAAGATCATTTCAAACTCTGATTTTGACTCCCCTAACCACCCAGATCGACTAGAAATCAATAGTTACATATTATACAATCATTAAAGAGCACATATGAATCAATTAACACTCACCATCATCATTTTTTCATGTATTCAAGGTTATGTCCAAAATACCAAAAACTCAACAATGGAAATACCAATATCTAGAATTCAAATTAATAAATCATGTATAATAATCATCACACAACAAAGCATGAATTTGCACGTTGAACATGACAATTAATATGGATTTCACATAATCATAAACAAGAACTCATAACACAAAACAATGGAAATAACAACATAGGGGATGGTGAGAATCCCTCGCTACCGTTCATGCATTTGACACCCATTATTAGAGTAGTTATTTCCCCTTACCTGAATTTCTAGCAACAAAACAATCAAAATCCTTGGCTATAATATTTTTCCCTTCAAGATCTTCCTTCGTTTTCCTCTTTTTTTTTTCAACTCTCTAAATGTCTACGTACTGACACAAATAAGCTCCACTAATCCCTTTTTAATAATAAACCTAATTTCTGGATTTAATAATTACACCTTACCCCTAACTCCTTTCTAATTATCACCGCTTTGCCCCATCTTTCTATTATTCCAATTTCCACCCAATTTTCACAATTCCACTATTTTCTATTTATTTTAATTATTATTCTACTTCTTTAATCAAATAAAATTAACTAACAATTCTAATCAATTCCAACCACTCTCTATAAATCTTCAAACAATACCCACAAGTGCTAAATAACCCTATAACACACATTATCACCAAATAAATAATTAAAATATTCTAAAATACTTAGATAATTAATTAAAATATGGTCAAATTCAATTAAATACTTTAATTAAATTCGGGGTGTCATAGTGAAGACTAACCTCTAACATAACCATTTTCTAAGATTTGATGGAGTTAAATCAAATTCCATAAACTTTGATGCAACAAAGGTAATCATTCGAAGAAGACAAATTCGCTGCATAAGTTTGGTATTTCCATTTTGCATATTTGTGAAAAATGATTGTCAAAACATTAAAGGAGATTAGGATATATGAGAGAGACGAGTGAGATAACTTCGCTTATATATATATATATATAATTTAATGGTAGTGCACTGTCAGTGTAAAAAAATAGGCTTAAATAGGTTTTTCGTCCCTGTAAGTTGGCGAGATTTTGGTTTTCGTCCCTGTATCTTTTTTTTTTCGGTTTTAGTCCCTATATCTTACTTTTTGTTGGTGTTTAGTCCCTAAAGCCAAAATTCGCAGGAAAATCCGCAGGTTTCCTGCGGATTTTCCTGCGGATTTTCCTAAAAATCAAATTCCGCAGGAAAATCCGCAGGAAAATCTGCAAGAAAATCCGCAGGAAACCTCTGTAAGGACTAAACACCAGCAAAAAGTAAGATACAGGGACTAAAACCGAAAAAAAAAAGATACAGGGACGAAAACCAAAATCTCGCCAACTTACAGGGACGAAAAACCTATTTAAGCCAAAAAAATATTACACATACATCCAATCAAAATACTTTAAAGTGTCAAATCATATAAGTAATTTAAAATTTACAAGCTGACTTGGTGGGATATATGATTGTCATTGGTTGACAGTGTAAAAATAATTTACACTGTCAGTGCACCATCCTTTTTCTCATATATATATATATATATATATATATATATATATATATATATATATATATATCATATTTTTCTCTTAAAAAAATATGAACAAACTCAGCTAAAGAAAAAAAGACCCAACTAACTTGCTGCTTAAGTAAACTGACTTTAATAAACTATGCTTTTAGGTTAAAATATAATTATAATTTTTAAGAATATATTAAACATATCTTACATAAATTAATTCCAACTTTTAGACATTTAGGATCACAATTCAACTAGATTCTCATATACAAAAGAGTGAAATTAAGATGCTTATCTTCTTCATAGTGGGAAAGTATTTTATATTTGACTGATCAAGATTATGAAAATGTTGCATACTTTTTACTACATATCTGAGACTTCATTACTTCCACTGATTCTTGATTAATAGACCATCTCATTTTCCTTTACTTTTTGCATTTATAAGATATAGCGTTGGTAAAAGAGGGTCATGCTATTGCCTACTATTGGCAAGCTGATTCTGTAACATGGCATGTTGATTATTTATTCTACAACATTGACTGCCAGCAGTTTGGCAACAAAAAAAAATCTCAAATAGGAGTAGAATCTTGTATATAGCCGCCTTTAGTTAATTATAATATGATAAATTCTCTGTATTGAGATCTAAGAAAGGACAAATAAAAGCATAGTAAGAATACTTTTTGAAATACTGATCAGCAGACAAAAAAAGTTGATTCGTCAGTCTAAAGAATGAAAGCTAAAATTAATCGGTTATGAAACCATCAAAAGGAATTCTTTATAATTCCTTTGGAAAAACTAGAATCTTTCACAAATATAAATGGTTAGAATTCCATAATGAAAATCTGCAACACAAGAGTATGCGGAATACTGATTTGACTTTTTTGTTTGGTTATTGGGATCAGAATTCAAAAACATAAAGGATGACAAGACAAAACTTTAAAAATTACTGGTTATAGTACGTGATAGTTATTGTTTTAAAATTCTAGGATGTTTACTTGTCTTTGATTACTTTTGAGTTTGAGGATACATGGAACATGTTATGTTGTGAAAATGGATGTATGATGATTAATGAGGTGATGGTAGATAGCTAAAGAGAGAGCTTAAACACCACAGATATAAAGGTATAACAGTAGGTTTAATGCATAATTTTTAAGCTAAGGTTACTTTATTTTATTTCTCACTCATTAAGTAATGTTCTATAAAAGAATTATATATATATATATATATATATATATATATGGGTTATGCTAATGCACACCCACATAATGTATGTGCATTAGCATCATACACCTTAGTGTATTTTTGTGTGGGACCCACCAATTTTGGGTGGGACCCACATTAAAAAAATAAAAAAAAAAAAAAAAAAAAATAGATGTAGTGTATTTTTGTGTGGTGCACACCAATTTTAGTTGTATGTTAGCATTTTCATATATATATATATATATATATATATATATATATATCTTTTTGATTGTATGTATATTCTATGCATCATACATCAGCTCAGCCCGATCGTTCTGTGGGGAGACGGGTAGGTTGGAGCAAGATTGTCAAAATCAAGATCTTACATAAGATCGGGAGAGAATATCAAGATCGTAAAAGATAAAATCGTAAATAAGGTTGGAAGATCCTCTCCAATTATTTTTGTAAGATCGAGAGGGGGTAACAAGATCGTAAAACATAAGATCGCAACAAAGATCGTAAGATCCTACTAAAATGAAAAAATAATAGTATATATTTAAAGTATTTTTATATGATATATGTTAGTAAACAAGTGTATTCGTGAGAAAATGACTATTTTTCATATTCTTTAGACATGTATGATTGAGTTTTTATACTTTATTACTACCACATGGAACATTTGTTAGACATTACGGACATATTTGATCAATTACTAGGATTATCAAAAGGCAATTTCCAATGCTCCGGGGACAATGTTGTGCCTCTACATCTTGTCATCCTTCTCACATTTTAATGATAGTGGTCGAAAAACAGCCAATCATAGTCAAAACTGGCAAATATCAAATAAAATCAATGATTTTACGATTTTTTTTTTACAATTTGGCTACAACACAAGATTCTACTTAAGATCCGGATCATTGGGGGTGAATGAGATTGTAAAATCTTAAGATTTTAAGATCTAGATCGAGATATTGACAACCATAGGTTGGAGGATTAGACCTGGGTCGGGGACCTTATATAGAGAAGAACCCGCATTTTTTGGCATAAGATAGAGTTGATTTCTGATTTTCTCTTGGTGATTAGGGATTTTATCCCATCAGCTCAACCCGATAAATGGTTATGACGCCATTTTAAATTTGAGTCTTATTTCTTTACTCCTCCTTAGGTAGCGTCCTATTGATCATCAGGATTCAATTTGTGGTGCGGGTTCTTCCTAGTATCTGAAGTAGATGGGAACCCTTTAAAGTAATTGTTTTCTTCTGGCAACTCCTTCAGGACCAGATTCTTTACTAGGGAGAACATGCTTAAGAGAGTGATTCCTCTGTGTTCAGGAGGCTTTCTTTGCATATTCTATTCAATAGGTATTGAGTCATTTTCGCATCTTTTTGTGACTTGTGATGTAGTTAGAGGAGTTTGTTTTGTATAAATTTTTATTTAGCTAGGATGGTACTTGGTTTTACCTAGAGGTTTTGTGACTCTTTATCAGATGTTTTCTCCATTTGGTGCTACGTCTAGGATTATGCCGGGGGTGGGTTATCTTAAGATTTGACATGTTGTGATATGGTTGATTTGAAAATTTTGGAATAATATAATTTTCTCGAGTAAGTTGGCGACTTAAAAGGGTGTGGAAAAAAATGAATATCCTCTTAACGTGAATATGGTATCTTAGAAGGTATGTTGATAACTCATGATCATCCTCTTCATCTTTGGTGCCTCTGTCCAGTTTATCTGTCAGACTTTTTACTTTATCTTTTTTTAATAGTTATTGATTTCTTTTTACTTTTTGCTTTATCACTAAGTAATTATTGTGCCTGCTCTAAACCCTCATATTATACTTTCTTGACTTTTAGTGTGTCTTTCCTTTATATATATATATATATATATATATATATATATATATATATATATATATATATATATATATATATATATATATATATATATAAACATTGACATTAATTAAATGAGTGAATTAACCCCCAAGGGTTGGCCTAGTGGTGGAGGCTTGGGTCTTGAGAGTGTGCTACTCTCAAGGTCTCAGGTTCGAATCCTACTAGGTGCAATCAACTCTTGTGTGGGCCAGTCCATACGGAACTTTGCTCTGGCTTGAAACGGGGCCCCCGCTAGTGGACGGTGGGTATTGGTCCCTCTTGGATTAGTCGGTTACAAGGCCGGATACCAAGATTTCCAAAAAAAAAAAGAGTGAATAAATATCATGCAGTCATGGACTATTTTTTCTGCCACAAACTCTGAAGTAACATAATATCTGTTCCGACTGGGCCGGGGACCTACTCCACATCCGAGCAGGCCCAGCCCACACGCTCTGGGGCGGTCCATACGAAGGACTTAGTCGAGCCAGTGTCGGACAAGTGTCACACCACAGTGTCGGGCACAAATGGTGTAGAGCTTCGGGCATAAGCATTGAGCCTTCCCCGGAGTTATCCCCCTCCTCGACACGAGGATGTTGCTCCTCGCTAGGAGTCATCTCCGTCCACGCAGCAAGTCCTCCCCGCGAGGACACGTCTCTCCCCGCCATGCAAGAGTCCTCCCCGCGAGGACACGTTCTCACGTAACCGCTCCACTCCCGATGGAATCGGTCTGCCCTAATTCCGGAGATCTAGGAATGGTTACCCCAGGGCGAAGACCACGTGCTGGTCTTCACTACGCCACGTAAGCCCTGGAAGTTACTTGGATTGGGCCTGGCAATCCAGCCCAATGCAAGTAACCGTTGGCCTCGCGCTGGGGGCTCTATATATACCCTCTCACTTGAGAGGGTCAGGTTACACACTTTCTTACTCTCACTTCCGTACTTGCTTTTTCTCTGACAACCACCTTACTTGAGCGTCGGAGTGCCTTGCAGGTACCCCCCCCCCCCCCCCCCCCCCCCGCCGTCTTTCAACCTCACCGGAGCTAAAGTTCAACAGACGTCGTTGGCCACCAGAAACGGTCTGATCCAGGTACGATCAGTGGCGCCGTCTGTGGGAAATTATAAGCTTCCCCGTTTTTCTGCTCGATAAACCAAAACTTTCTCCATTCATCACCAACATGGCCAATCCGACAGTTAACCAGGCTCTGGACACCGTGCTCGCACAACTTGAGAACGGGAACCACCGTGAGGACGCCGCCATCCTCAACGGCGGCGAAGGCGACATAAGAGACGGGCAGACCGCCTCCCCGGACTCCCAAGATATGACTTACAACGCCGCCCGCCTAGACGATCAGTACGCCATTCTCCAACCAGTTGCTCCGCCGCCCAATGCGGACCCGAGCACCGTGGCGTTGTTCGCATTGATCAACCAGACCAATAAGTTGATCGCGCAGCAGAACACCAGAATTGAATCCTTGGAGCAAGGACGGGCACAACGATCTTCCCCGCGAAGACATCGTCATCCCCCGTCACCTCGCCGTTCTCCTTCCCCGCGAAGGACCCCTTCCAAAGAATCTCGGACCCCGTCGCCGGTGCGCCAGGGTCGTCGACCGCGTCTCGAGCGTCCCCAGCCGACGATCTCCCAGAAACACCCTCGTTCCCCGCCTCAAAAGGAACCCAGGGCCTCCACCACCTCCAAGAAGTCCAAGCAGACCAAAGAAAGACCAAAGAACCGTTCGAGGAACTCCCCTCCACGGCACCATAGATCACCTTCGAGATCCCCGACTGGTAGCGACGACGAGGACCAGAGGACCCCTTTGTCATGGGAAATCATGAACGCCCCAATCCCTGTGGGCATGGAGAAACCCCCACCATTGGGGACCTATGACAGGCTGACCGACCCTGATGATCACGTGGAGAGTTTTGAAGCAATGCTCGACTTCCGAAACGTCAGGGGAGCCATCAGGTGCAGGTTGTTCCCCACCACCTTGCGGAAGGGAGCCATGACTTGGTATAAGGGTCTGGAACATGGGTCGATCACGTCATGGAAGCAACTGAAGCAACGCTTCACTAAACACTTCACCGCGTCTCGTCGACACCCGAAGACGGAGGCAACCCTAGAAAGCATCTTCCAAGGGAGGAACGAATCTCTCCGAAACTACATCGAGAGGTTCAACAAAGAAGCCGTTGAGGTCCATACGACCGACAACATGAAGAAATATTTAATTATCCATGTACTGCGTGTCGGGTCTGACTTTGCCAAATCCATAGGCCTCCGAAGACCCCGGCGTCTCGAGGACCTCATGGCTCGAGCTCAGAAGTACATCGAACTCGAGGAGACGGAAGCAGCTCAGATCGCCCTTGAGATGAGACGCGGAGAGGGCCCCCGCGGCCACAAAGATGAAGACTCTTCTCCGCGCGGACAGGCTGGCCGATTCATGGAGAACACCCCGCTCAACGCTCCCCGGGCTCGGATCCTCTCCGAATGCCAAAATTCCGAGTTTTTGAAAGGAGGAGTTTGCTTCCCGAAGCCCGCTGCTCCCAAATCAAACGTTGACAAATCAAAGTACTGCAGGTTCCACAGGAGCCACGGGCACGTGACCGAAGACTGCATCCATCTCAAGGATGCAATTGAGATTCTCATCAAAGAGGGGCACTTGAAGAAATATGCCCAAAAGAATGACCCTCCTCGTCCGAGTTCACGGGAAGCGCAGAACGTCGAGGAGACAACACCTCCTCCTGGCGAAAACCAGCTTCAGGTCGCCCTCAGCGTCACTCGACCCGAGGACTTCTTCGTCCCCCCGATCATTTAGGGTGAAGAGGCAATCCGCAACATGTGGGCGACCTTCCCCGACGAGGACCCCGTCACTGCCCGCAGTACCTGGGAAGGCTTCCCCAAAGCAATGGTCATCTCCGGAGGCGGTCCCGAGAAATTGTCGGTTGGATCAATCAAGTGAAAGTTTGATGAACTGGAATCCGCGACAATGGCGAAAGCGACCACCCTCGAGAAAGTGCGGGGAAACTCCAATCCCATCACCTTCTACCTCGAGGAACTCCTCGGGGGAGCACCAAACGCCACTATTCCCCTCCTGATCAGGGCGCAGATGGCGAACTTTAAGGTCCGAAGGATCCTAGTCGACCAGGGGAGCTCGGTCAACATCATGTATTCTCATTTGTTCGGGACCCTTCAGCTTGGCGAGAGGCATTTGACCCCGTACGTCGGTTCAGATCTACAGGGGTTCAATGGAACCACTACCAGACCATGGGGTTACGTGGAGCTAATGGTTACGTTCGGGGCTGAAGACACGGCCCAACAGGTGAAGATCTATTTCCTGGTGGTCGAATGCCCGTCCCTTTACAACTGCATCCTTGGGAGGACCACCCTGGCTGAACTTATGGCGGTGCCATCGACAGTCCACCTCAAAATGAAGTACTACACGACCAGGGGACGAGTAGTGACGATGCACGGGGACATCGACGCAGCCATCAAAGGCCTAAGTTCCATCGGTCCCAAACCCAAGACCGTGGCCAAGCCTCCCCAGGATGCCGAGCAGGTACCTCTCCCACGCGTCAACGCGGTCGACCTCGACAGCAGGTTCTCCGGCGAGCCCGACGAAGACAGAGTCGAAGATCTCAACCACCAGGTGGAGAACAACGGGCAGCCTCTCCACCCAGCGTGCCCCATCCCAGATGGAGACTTCGAGCTCGTGACCCTCGAGGGCGATCCAGACCGCAACGTGAAGATTGGCGCCGGGGTCCCCGACCTGGCAAAGGAGCAGCTGAAAGCATGCCTAAGGGAGAATGCTGACCTCTTCGCGTGGAGCGCATCCGAGATGCCTGGGCTCGATCCCGAGGTGGCTTGCCATCAGCTCGCAGTAGATCCGGCCGCTTGGGCCATAGCACAAAGTAGGCGTAAGCAGTCTCCCGAGAAAGCGGAGGCTGCTGAAAAAGCTGTAAAAGACCTCCTAGAGGCAAATTTTATTTCGGAAGCCAAATACACGACATGGCTGTCCAACGTTGTACTTGTTAAAAAGAATAATGAAAAATGGAGAATGTGCGTTGATTATACTGATCTTAACCGGGCTTGCCCGAAAGACTGTTATCCCTTGCCCAACATCGACCAACTGGTCGAAAACTCTGCAGGTTACAAACTACTATCCTTCATGGACGCTTACTCGGGATACAACCAAATTCCCATGGACAAGGTCGACAAACAACACACGGCCTTCATGACCGCGTCGGGAAACTACTATTACAACGTAATGCCCTTTGGTCTGAAGAATGCCGGTGCGACCTACCAACGGATGATGAACAAGGTTTTCAGGGCTGAAATCGGCGACATGCTCGAAGTCTACATGGACGACATGATCGTCAAGTCTATAGAAGAAGTCGACCACGCCGCGCACCTCAAGAAGGTGTTCGACACGGCGAGGAGGTGCCGCATGAGGTTTAACCCCGACAAGTGCACCTTCGGCGTCCGGGCAGGGAAGTTCCTCGGATTTTACCTCACAGAACGAGGAATCGAGGCAAACCCCGAAAAGTGTAGGGCTTTCTCCGAGCTCCCTACCCCGGACTCGAAGGAGTCGATACAATCATTGAACGGGATGCTCACCGCCCTTTCCCGCTTCGTCGGCAAATCCGCACAATTCGCACTCCCATTTTTCAAGCTTCTTTGAAAAAAAGCGGAGTTTGATTGGAGCGAGGAATACGAGTAGGCACTCTTCCACTTAAAGCATGTCCTATCACAACGCTTGGTCCTCTCATGGCCTGAGAATGGGGAGAGACTTGTAGCGGCAAAATAGTGAGTGTAAGCTATTGATTAACTTAACTCGAAAAGCAAGAGTCGCCACCAGACTTTTATTTTATCCAAAAAAGGAAAGGAAAAAGAGCGAACAAAACCTACACAAGCTCTAAACAAGAACAAGTGAAGAGAGTCCGGGTAAGGGGGTTGGTTACGCAATGGGAAGGTGTTAGCACCCAAAACGTCTATAGTACTCTATAGGAACCCTTTGAAATATCTACCGCTTTTGGTCTGAAAATGGTTTGCTTGAAAAGTGATTGAGGAGATGAGAAGAGAAATTGTTTTTAGGATTTTTGTGTTTGGAGAGACTTGTCGTCTCATGCCTACGTACCCACGATGTGCAATGTAGGATCAAAACCCCGTAGTTTGTGGTACAAAGAATGAAAATTTGTTTGTTTTGGTTGTTTTTAAATGTAAAGACAAGTCGTCATTTCCAAGTGAATAATTCCGCTTAAAGAAATGAATCATGTCTAAACTTATGAAAAAGTTAAAGGAAAAAGTGCACGAGGGCACAAAAGGAGAGTGATGAGTTTGATATTTTTTAAGTCTTTTGAGAAATGTGTCAATATGCTTATGTAGTTTAGCATTTGTTAAGAAATGAAAAGAAAAGAGTAAAGTCACTTGACAAAGTCAAGGTTTGTTTATGAAAGTTGTGAAAGTTTGAAATCAAGAATGTTTTGAAAAAGAGAGAAAGTTTTGAAAATTGAAGAATGGGGAGGAGAAGAAGAGACTATCCTAAAGCATAAAGTAAAAGCTAAGGATAAGAATAGCCTAACCACACAAGTAAGCTCCATAGTCTTCAAACCATAATTCCAAAGCAAAGGGAGAAAGGTCATAAGTCTAAGTCCAAGGTTCCAAGAATTGCATTGGATGTCCAAGGTCTAAGTTCAAGGATTCAAGAATAGCATTGAAGTCCAAGGTATAGGTGCAAAACTCCATGTCCATTGCAAAGGATAGTAACCATAGTCCAAGATTAGAAGCACAAGTTTTTTAGAGGTTTTAGCCTTTATTAGTGTTTTAGGTCCAAGTGGGCAAAGAGAAAAAGGCATAAGCATAAACATGTGTCCAACGGACAAAGGAAAGATTGCGGAAGCATAAACATATGTCCAACGGACAAAGGAAAAATTGCGGAAGCATAAACATGATATGAAATGATAAAATGAGGCATAAAAGTAAAAGAGATAGGGTGCGAGAAGTAATTGTAAAGAGGTTAGTACAATAGTAATGTTAGTAAGTTAGTGATTAGTAGTTAAAGTTAGTGATCAATTATAATTGAATAATTGCACTTAGGTCAAGATTAATGAAAACTCATTAGAGGATTGATAAGACCAAAGCCTCCTAACAACAAGTTTCATAAGTTTTGAACCAAAAGACAAATAATCAACTATTCTGCATAGTTTTCCGAGGCGGGACAAATTTTGGTCTATGTTAAGCGCACGCCGAGTAATTTGTTCGAGCAATTACCCTACGAATGAGGCCGGCTATGAGATGTATGTGTTAATGCACGCGAGATGAACGATATATGGATCGTTATCCTAAAGCGATGCCACATGAAAAGAAAATGTGGTAATGATCTCGTCTCGATCAAAATTCAACAAAGGAATTCCAAGATCACTTCGACTTTCATCGATCAAAAAGAAAATAGAATGAAGAAAAGTGGATCTAAAAATTATGATCCACACAACCAATCAAAAAAGAAAATGAAAGAAAACTGAGAAATCGAAATAAAATGAAAAAAAAACAAGAATTAAAAGATAATTCACATGATAGAAAATTTTCATGACTTTTTTTCAAGAAACTTTCTAAAACCAAAATTTTAAAATAAAATCCAAACTCAAAAAGCTACTAAAAAATATAGAAAACAAATTGAAATTATATATTTCTTTTAAAAATAAAAAAAAAAAGTTGACTACAAAAGTAACAAAAAATCAGAAAAGAAAAAGAAATAGCAAATTGTATCTTCTTCTTCTTCATTTCCGCTGACACTATTCATGGTGGAGGTGGTGGCTCGCGGTCGTACACGGTGGAGCGGCGATGACAGATTCTTACACGGTTTCTACTGAATTTCGAAGCTGAACTCGTATCACCAATGTCCTTTGCGTCGAATCTTTGTTCAAATCTTCTCCGGATCGCGAATCGTAACCGAACAATCAAACAGAGATAATTTACAAACAATGGAGATACCTTCAAATCAGGTGAGAATCACTTTTAATTTTTCTCTTTCTTCTTCTGTTTGATTCGCGAGCGGAGTATTGTCGCTGGTTGATGTGAAGAATCGTGGCGAGATGTGGAATGATGATGATGCGAGCGATGTTGTTGATGCGAAGATGATACGAAGATGAAGTAGCGGTTTGTTTTTTTGGAAGTTTTAAATTCAGATTCGGTTGTGAAAGTTGAAGAAGAAGAATTGGTTTGTTTTTTTGGAAGTGTTTATGATTTGGATGAAGATGAAGGTTTGAAGTTGAATTGATGGATTTTATTGGTGAATTGAAGAGGTTATTGAAGCTTGAATGAAAATGAGTTATGGAGTGTTATGGAGGAATTTGGGATTGAAGCTTAGGGAATGATTTTTGCAGCGGTTTTGTGGCTCTCAAAGCTTGAGATTAGAGTGAAGAAAAGCTTGTATTTATAAAAGAATTGGTGAGAATTTGGAATTGAAAATGAGAGTTTGTGGTGCCGTTTTAATTGTGTAAATGCTGCGTTTGGACTTGCGGTGCTGAATGTGTGTTTGATTTTTCACGGCTTGCGTTTGCTTTGAATTTGGCTGCGTTTTGTGACGACTTGATGATGGCTTGGAAGTGAAGCATGTGGACGGCTGGGATACGTGCGTGAGGTGGCTGGAAGTTTGGCTTCATCAGTAAAAAAAAAAATTAGAAAGTGGTCGTGTGTTTGCTGTAGATTTTTCCATTTTTTTTTTCATTTTTTGGTTAATGTGTTAATGGGTATGGGCTTGACTAATTGTTTTGAATTTTTTTGAAACTAAATTGAACAATGGGCTTTAATTATAATTGAAATGGCCTTTTTTTGGAATTTTAGAAAATATGTTTTGTAAGAAAAAGTTAATGGTATTGAAAATGGATAATAAATGGTTTAGAAACAAAATGGTTAATAGAAATGGTTTAAGGAATGGGTAGTTGAATTTGGATATTTGAAATGTGAAATGATAAAGGTGGATATTTGGTTTAGGAAATGGATTAGAAAAAAAAATGGTTTATATAGCAAAAAGTGGAATATGGAAAATTTGGTTAAGAGATGTGGATAATGGATAGCAAGTCTCTTTTTTAGCCCAAAACCAAACTTGACTTTTTTTCACAAGCCTCTGATAAAGATATGCAGCACAGCCACCACTAAATAAGCCACAACTGAACAACAGCCATTTGAATATGACTTTCTAGACCCAAAACTCATACGAGCCACTGCTTGTTAAACTGAAGGATCTCAGCACAAGACATCTTACTTTTGAACAAACACCTGTGACTTGAGATCACTTCATTGTCTTTGACAAACCTGCACAACACACAGAGAGAGAAATAAGCAAACGGCAGCATATATTTTTTTTTTTTTTGCATTTTAGTTAGAGGTTAGATAAACAGAAGCAAGTAAGAAAGAGAAAAGCACAGGTGCTCAGGAGAAGCACAAATTGTGATCTTGCTTGTGGTTATGATATGCAAATGAGATGTGCGAAATCTTAGGGGTAAAAATTGGGGTCTTACAGCTGCCCCTATTTAAGTTTCTTCAATCAGGAGATATGAAGGTTGAAAACTTCGTCTCGACAAGATTGAAGATACTTAAATACAGAAAACTGAATTTTTAGCCATAAGATGTCACAAGATGATATGAATGCAAAGGATGAGACAGACTGCGGGGAAACTTGAAACAAAGGATTTCAGGTAAGTTGAGGGAGATGACGTGAAAAGACACGTCGGGGAACACAAGCTATTTCTGGATATCTGTCAAGGTGACAAGAAGTATCCATCAATAGTTGGAAAGAGAGGGACAAGACCTTGGAAGACGAGTAGTGACATCCAAGAATAACATTGGATAGAAACTACAAACGAGATAAAAGGTATGTCGAAAGATGTCCAAGAATGGCATTGAACAACAACAAGAATGTTTCTGGTAAAAACAGCAGCGTCATCCAAGAATAGCATTGGATGGAGGTGAAAAACACTCTGTTGGGTAAGATATCCAAGAATGGCATTGGATAAAGGTACTGCAACATTCAAGAATGGCATTGAATGAGGCAACAACAAGCATCAGAGACATCCAAGAATAGCATTGGACTCAGCTGAGGAAAAGATATCCAAGAATGGCATTGGACTTAGCTGGGGGAAAAGGTGTCCAAGAATGGCATTAGACTCTGTTGAGGAAATCATATCCAAGAATGGCATTGGACAGAAGAAATCACAACATCCAAGAATGGCATTGAATGTAGTGAGAAAAGTTCTGGAAAATATATCAGAATTATCCAAGAATGGCATTGGATAAAAGGTTCACAATATCCAAGAATGACATTGAATAAAGTGAGCAAGGACCTTCAGGAATGGCACTGAAAGGAAAAGATAAACTCATTCAGGAATGGCACTGAATGAACAGATACAACTTTCAGGAATGGCACTGAAAGGTAAAGGTAAATCACTTCATTCAAGAATTGCATTGAATGACAGTGAAAAAGACATCCAGGAATAGCACTGAATGCAAAGGAGAAAACTCATCCAGGAATGGCACTGAATGAACAGGTAAAGCTTTCAGGAATGGCACTGAAAGTAAAGGTAAAAATTTATTCAGGAATGGCACTGAATGAACAGGTAAAACTTTCAGGAATGGCACTGAAAGTAAAGGTAAAAACTTATCTAAGAATGGCACTGAATGAACAGGTAAAACTTTCAGGAATGGCACTGAAAGATAAAGGTGAATCACTACATTCAAGAATGGCATTGAATGACAGTGAAAAAGACATCCAGGAATAACACTGAATGCAAAGGAGAAAAATCATTCAGGGATGGTACTGAATGAACAGGTAAAACTTTCAGGAATGGCATTGAAAGTAAAGGTAAAATCTCATCCAGGAATGGCACTGAATGAACAGGTAAAACTTTTAGGAATGGCACTGAAAGATAAAGGTGAATCACTACATTCAAGAATGGCATTGAATGACAGTGAAAAAGACATCCAGAAATAGTAATGAATGCGAAGGAGAAAACTCATTCAGGAATGGCACTGAATGAACATGTAAAACTTTCTGGAATGGCACTGAAAGTAAAGGTAAAAACTCATCCAGGAATGGCACTGAATGAACAGGTAAAAACTTTCAGGAATGGCACTGAAAGATATCCAAGCAGATCTGTTGGGGATTATAGAGGAGAGAAAAGACTTCCAGGAATAGCACTAGGAGAAACAAGAGGAACAAGGTATCCAGGAATGGCACTGGAGATCAAAAGAGACAGACATCCAGGAATGGCACTGGAGTGAAAGAATACAAAGATCCAGGAAAGCATGACATCCAGGAATAGCACTGGGTGAAAAGACAGGTAAACGACAACATTCAGGAATGGTACTGAATGAAAAGGCAGGTAAAAGTTTTGGTAGGTGCCAAGTAAGTTGGACTTTGATCTCAAGGTGAGATGTTGAAAGCAACAGGACCTCAGAAAAATGCATATGAGCACGAAGCACACTTCGAGCTATGAAAATGTTTCTATGCAATGATATGTAAATGATTTATGTATGCGATGCAGATGATAGAGACCACGAGATAGACTCTTTTGTGAGGAAAGAAAGGAACTCTGATTCCTCAACACAGGGAACACTGCCCACTATGCTTGAACACATCTCTGTCACACTTGTGAATTGTATCAGGCTGATGGTCTTTTGAAGAAAGACATCTTGAGGGTTCTTGAAGGAGATTGCCCCAGATTGCTTGACTGATGATGATAAACTGATCATAGCTTCAGTCTGTTTGCTGCAAGGGAAAAAATGAACTGATCATGGCTTCAATTCTTGAAATGATTGTTGAGGATAAACTGATCATGGCTTCAGTTGTTGGGGATGAATGAACTGATCATGGCTTCAGTTCTTGAGATGATTGTTGAGAAGGCTAAACTCAGTATGAATCTTGAAAGAGATCTTCTAATTAACCAATTATGAGAATAACTTGCACTGAGCAACAAATCTCGAACTGATTCACAACAAGATCTGGAGGTAATTCCCCTGATTGGATCACTGACCGTGTTTCTCAACTGTTTGAAAATTCTTGATGAGGAAAGTTTGTCTGCAAATAGAATTATTCAAACAAACATGGTAATTTTAATGCAAAGCTCATGCAATTTTGAAATCAAAAATCATTTTTGGAATGATATTATTGATGTAAAGCAAAATGAAACACTTGTCAAAACACGGCGGTTAAGACATGCAAAGATGAAAGATAAAGTAAAGGTATGACATCAAAGCAAATGATTGGCAACAAACATAGGAGTCAATTTACGCAACCTTGCCGTAGTATGCTTTCAAAAGAAACCTGGCTTCAATTAGGTCTTCTGAATGTTGTAACATGGTCTGGTTCACGGTTTTTTAAACCAAGGATATAGGCTCAAAGTTTATTTGTACCCAACCCATTCTTCGTGATGATCTCCAGTCCTATGCTCAGTTAATTCAAACTATGCGTTCAGGTTCCAAATGATTTTGGAATTGCAACACAGTTATGATGATGGCTCAAGAGATTTTTGAGATGACAGTCCCTCTTTCTTACAACATTTTGTTGTTTTTGAGGAGGACCTTAGTCAACTCGTTTTGTCTTTGAGGATTTTGGTAACCTCTTGATTTTTCTTTTGTTATCCCTAACTTTTGCCTGAATTGTGTCATTTGAGCTTCAGTCAGCGAGATGCCCCAATTTTTTTGCCTAAGTCTCCTTCATAGGTTTTGACTTAGCGGACTCTTCTTTTGATTTTTTCATCATTTTTTTTAAAGAATAGTGACTGCCTGGCTTAATGATTACGGTAAACCATCATTGACTTTGGATTTGAAAGACATCTTCGACACTTCTTTGATGTGTGCGAAGGAAAACTTGTGATTGCAACCTTTATTGGAAAGTGTTTTGCATGCACAGTCAAATTAACTGAGAACTACCCATCCCTAGGTTAAGATTGCGGGTTTTCGTACAGAAAGAAACTCCAACTTCTAGGCTCGAAGGGGTTGAAAAGGGATTAACTTCCTTATTTCTCCAGTGTTTAAGAGTTGAAACAATGCCTGTACATCCTCAGCCAAGTTTTAAATTGAAAGCATACCGTTTAGCAATTTTAGGTATTTCGTTTTCATCATCCTCCCTCCAATCTTTGCATAAACAAAAGCTTGATAAAGAAATTGAACAGGAGATATATTTTTTTGTGAAAAGAAAGCATAAAGATGCACACAGTGGATATAAATGAATTTGAATCAAACATTGCAATGCTCATTTCATTGAAATTACCATGAAAGTACAAATAAAATTTGAAAGGAAACAGTCAATACAATCAAAGAAAAATGCAAACAGAAAGAAACAAGGCCTAGTGACTAATCAGCAACAAGAATGAGCTGTCCTGTCTGAAGCACTAGCTTTAGGAGATGATCCGTCTGAACTGACTCAAACTTCACTTGGCATGCTCTGGCAAAGGATTGTTGACAACATTGGGATTGTCATCAAGAAAGGTCAGAATATTTTCTTTCACCAATTCTTGCACTCTAGCTTTTAATGCGAAACAACCTTCTAAGTCATGACCTGCCCCACCTTGATGGAACTCACAGTGAAGATCAGCCCTATAGCCAACTGGAAGAGGATTTGGAGGAGGAGGTAGAGTCATTGTTGTAATCAATCCTTTCTTTACAAGACAAGGATACAGCTCAGTGTAGGACATCGGGATAGGATCAAAGTTAACCCTATTGCGAGTCTGATTCTGTCTAACAGTCCGACGAGGAGCTTGAGCTGGTTGAGCATTAACAACTGGAGCGACTGCAGCTACGTATTGTTGTCTCTGACGAGGTTTCTTCTCAACTGAAACAGCATGGGTATCGCCATCCTTTTTCTTTTGAAAATTTCCAGCATACTTTTTAGCACCACTTAAGGCTTCAGCATTAGCAATCCTTCCTTTCTTGATACCTTCTTCTAGTCTTTCTCCAATAGTGACTAGGTCAGCAAAACCAGATGATACACTGCCTATCATCTTTTCCCAATAGATTAGCTGAAGAGTTTCCATGAACAGACCAGTCAATTCTTTTTCAGCCAAGGGTGGCTCCACTTGAGCAGCTAGTTCTCTCCAACCCTGAGCGTATTCCTTAAATGATTCTTTTTCTTTTTGGGCCATATTCTGTAATTGACGGCGGTCAGGTGCCATGTCCAGATTGTACTTATACTACTTTAAGAAAGCATCAGACAAGTCCATCCAGCTTTGGATACGGTTCTTATCAAGTCCCATATACCATTTCATTGAAGCCCCACTCAAGCTATCTTGGAAACAATGAATGAGCAGTTTGTCATCTTTTGCGTGAGCAGCCATCTTGCGGCAGTACATCACCAAGTGGGTTCTGGGACAGGTGTGCCCCTGGTATTTTTCAAAATTAGGAGTTTTGAATTTTGGAGGAATAACCAAGTCAGAAACCAAACACATGTCCATTGCAGCAGCATTAAAGACATCACTTCCTTCCAAGGCTCTTATCCTTTTGTCTAGAGTTTGCCATTGCTCTCTGACTTCTTCAATGTATCCAGGTTCTACCTGACTTTCAGATTGTGGACCAGCAGCATGGGACACGAAAGGATTCTCAGGAACAACTTGAGCAACAGAATGCACAACAGGCCGAGGTTCAGTGAACAAAGGAGCTGAAGATACTGGTGAGACAAACACAGGAGTAGTTGCAAAGGGTGGCGAGTAATTCGGAGGTAACCCAAATTCTGGCCAAGTAGAAGCTGGTTACTGAGTCAGTGGAGGGTCAACAGTAGCAGATGAAGTTTCAACAATCACAGTCCTCTGAGGTGGTTCACCTCTAGCAATCAGAACTTGCAGCATTTCTGTGAGCTTGGTCATACCGGCCTTCAACTCATCAATTTCCATTCTGACTTCGGCGTTGTGTTGTTCTTGATTTTCCATTCTCAATCTGATGGCAGCTCTAGTTCCGTAGTTGTGTTGAGGAAACAGCTTGACGGTGAAGAGGTAACTGGAGAAGGAGACAGCTGAAGTGAGTTTCTGAGACAACTGGGAAGAAATGCATATGTATGCTCATGGATGCAAGAATGCATGAATACAACAACCACAAACAAGATCACTCAAAGGACACAGGTTCAAAGGTTCGCTCTGAAGAGAACACCGGAATACCAGGTTGATAAGTCCACACTGATAAGAAATCCAAAGTACCGGGCATGTTGGAAGTCAGAGTTTCCTGCAAACCTGTAAACACCCGCCCATTCTCACATGTGGGTACTAAAAAGCCGGGATCCTCAGTTTCAGATTCTCGATTTGAGAAGCAATAGTACATTCATCCCTCGGGGTACAATACTATCGCCAAACAAAGAGGTCGTCCACTAATTCCCCCAAAAAGGATATCCTATAGCAAGTTCCCAGCATTGGGTCCTCGGATCGAGACTATGCAATGGGTTTGCCACCGAATGTGGTCTGCCACTGTCACATCCCGGGAGGAGTGCCGTTACTGAGTCCTCGGGAATGGTCATCAGAGTCGACAATTCCTCAAGAGAATAACTACTGGCCTGTATCAACATACAGTAGCAGAAAGCTCCTGATAGAACCTCGCCTAATTGTAGGGATCGTGATCACCCACACGTGGCTAACACCACGGGAGCGTCACGCCTGCCCACACTAAAGCCTAGGTGTATGCTCGAGCCTGGGAAGTGGGCTTATCTCTCAGAACATCCCAACCTGTCAAACAGAAAATCCAGCCAGTACAAAACAGAAAAAAAGCAGTAAATAAATCAAAGTAGGCTAAACCCCTCAAGGGATGGACCAGCAAGAGGTCAATCTGTCCCCAGCAGAGTCGCCACTTTTCTGTAGCAGTAAAATAGTGAGTGTAAGCTATTGATTAACTTAACTCGAAAAGCAAGAGTCGCCACCGCACTTTTATTTTATCCAAAAAAGGAAAGGAAAAAGAGCGAACAAAACCTACATAAGCTCTAAACAAGAACAAGTGAAGAGATTCCGGGTAAGGGGGTTGGTTACGCAATGGGAAGGTGTTAGCACCCAAAACGTCTATAGTACTCTATAGGAACCCTTTGAAATATCTACCGCTTTTGGTCTGAAAATGGTTTGCTTGAAAAGTGATTGAGGAGATGAGAAGAGAAATTGTTTTTAGGATTTTTGTGTTTGAGAGACTTGTCGTCTCATGCCTACGTACCCACGATGTGCAATGTAGGATCAAAACCCCGTAGTTCGTGGTACAAAGAATGAAAATTTGTTTGTTTTGGTTGTTTTTAAATGTAAAGACAAGTCGTCATTTCCAAGCGAATAATTCCGCTTAAAGAAATGAATCATGTCTAAACTTATGAAAAAGTTAAAGGAAAAAGTGCACGAGGGCACAAAAGGAGAGTGATGAGTTTGATGTTTTTTAAGTCTTTTGAGAAAGGTGTCAATATGCTTATGTAGTTTAGCATTTGTTAAGAAATGAGAAGAAAAGAGTAAAGTCACTTGACAAAGTCAAGGTTTGTTTATGAAACCGGTGAAAGTTTGAAATCAAGAATGTTTTGAAAAAGAGAGAAAGTTTTGAAAATTGAAGAATGGGGAGGAGAAGAAGAGACTATCCTAAAGCATAAAGTAAAAGCTAAGGATAAGAATAGCCTAACCACACAAGTAAGCTCTATAGTCTTCGAACCAAAATTCCAAAGCAAAGGGAGAAAGGTCCTAAGTCTAAGTCCAAGGTTCCAAGAATTGCATTGGATGTCCAAGGTCTAAGTTCAAGGATTCAAGAATAGCATTGAAGTCCAAGGTATAGGTGGAAAACTCCATGTCTATTGCAAAGGATAGTAACCATAGTCCAAGATTAGAAGCACAATATTTTTAGAGGTTTTAGCCTTTATTAGTGTTTTAGGTCCAAGTGGACAAAGAGAAAAAGGCATAAGCATAAACATGTGTCCAACGGACAAAGGAAAGATTGCGGAAGCATAAACATATGTCCAACGGACAAAGGAAAAATTGCGGAAGCATAAACATGATATGAAATGATAAAATGAGGCATAAAAGTAAAAGAGATAGGGTGCGAGAAGTAATTGTAAAGAGGTTAGTACAATAGTAATGTTAGTAAGTTAGGGATTAGTAGTTAAAGTTAGTGATCAATTATAATTGAATAATTGCACTTAGGTCAAGATTAATAAAAACTCATTAGAGGATTGATAATACCAAAGCCTCCTAACAACAAGTTTCATAAGTTTTGAACCAAAAGACAAATAATCAACTATTCTTGATAGTTTTCCGAGGCGGGACAAATTTTGGTCTATGTTAAGCGCACGCCGAGTAATTTGTTCGAGCAATTACCCTACGAATGAGGCCGGCTATGAGATGTATGTGTTAATGCACGCGAGATGAACGATATATGGATCGTTATCCTAAAGCGATGCCACACGAAAAGAAAAGGTGGTAATGATCTCGTCTCGATCGAAATTCAACAAAGGAATTCCAAGATCACTTCGACTTTCATCGATCAAAAAGAAAATAGAATGAAGAAAAGTGGATCTAAAAATTATGATCCACACAACCAATCAAAAAAGAAAATGAAAGAAAACTGAGAAATCGAAATAAAATGAAAAAAAAAACAACAATTAAAAGATAATTTACATGATAGAAATTTTTCATGACTTTTTTTCAAGAAACTTTCTAAAACCAAAATTTTAAAATAAAATCCAAACTCCAAAAGCTACTAAAAAATATAGAAAACAAATTGAAATTATATATTTCTTTTAAAAATAAAAAAAAGTTGACTACAAAAGTAACAAAAAATCAGAAAAGAAAAAGAAATAGCAAATTGTATCTTCTTCTTCTTCATTTCCGCGGACACTATTCATGGTGGAGGTTGTGGCTCGCGGTCGTACACGGTGGAGCGGCGATGACAGATTCTTACATAGTTTCTACTGAATTTCGAAGCTGAACTCGTATCACCAATGTCCTTTGCGTCGAATCTTTGTTCAAATCTTCTCCGGATCGCGAATTGTAACCGAACAATCAAACAGAGATAATTTACAAACAATGGAGATACCTTCAAATCAGGTGAGAATCACTTTTAATTTCTCTCTTTCTTCTTCTGTTTGATTCGCGAGCGGAGTATTGTCGCTGGTTGATGTGAAGAATCGTGGCGAGATGCAGAATGATGTTGATGCGAGCGATGTTGTTGTTGCGAAGATGATACGAAGATGAAGTAGCGGTTTATTTTTTTGGAAGTTTTAAATTCAGATTCGGTTGTGAAAGTTGAAGAAGAAGAATTGGTTTGTTTTTTTGAAGTGTTTATGATTTGGATGAAGATGAAGGTTTGAAGTTGAATTGATGGAGTTTATTGGTGAATTGAAGAGGTTATTGAAGCTTGAATGAAAATGAGTTATGGAGTGTTATGGAGGAATTTGGGATTGAAGCTTAGGGAATGATTTTTGCAGCGGTTTTGTGGCTCTCAAAGCTTAAGATTAGAGTGAAGAAAAGCTTGTATTTATAGAAGAATTGGTGAGAATTTGGAATTGAAAATGAGAGTTTGTGGTGCCGTCTTGATTGTGTAAATGCTGCGTTTGGACTTGCGGTGCTGAATGTGTGTTTGATTTTTCACGGCTTGCGTTTGCTTTGAATTTGGCTGTGTTTTGTGACGACTTGATGATGGCTTGGAAGTGAAGCATGTGGATGGCTGGGATACGTGCGTGAGGTGGCTGGAAGTTTGGCTTCATCAGTAAAAAAATAAATTGGAAAGTGGCCGTGTGTTTGCTGTAGATTATTTCCATTTTTTTTCATTTTTTGGTTAATGTGTTAATGGGTATGGGCTTGACTAATTGTTTTGAATTTTTTTGAAACTAAATTGAACAATGTGCTTTAATTATAATTGAAATGGCCTTTTTTTGGAATTTTAGAAAATATGTATTGTAAGAAAAAGTTAATGGTATTGAAAATGGATAATAAATGGTTTAGAAACAAAATGGTTAATAGAAATGGTTTAAGGAATGGGTAGTTGAATTTGGATATTTGAAATGTGAAATGATAAATGTGGATATTTGGTTTAGGAAATGGATTAGAAAAAAAAATGGTTTATATAGCAAAAAGTGGAATATGGAGAATTTGGCTAAGAGATGTGGATAATGGATAGCAAGTCTCTTTTTTAGCCCAAAACCAAACTTGACTTTTTTTCACAAGCCTCTGATAAAGATATGCAGCACAGCCACCACTAAATAAGCCACAACTGAACAACAGCCATTTAAATCTGACTTTCTAAACCCAAAACTCATACGAGCCACTGCTTGATAAACTGAAGGATCTCAGCACAAGACATCTTGCTTTTGAACAAACACCTGTGACTTGAGATCACTTCATTGTCTTTGACAAACCTGCACAACACACAGAGAGAGAGAAACAAGCAAACGGCAGCATATATATTTTTTTTTTGCATTTTGGTTAGAGGTTAGATAAACAGAAGCAAGTAAGAAAGAGAAACACACAGGTGCTCAGGAGAAGCACAAACTATGATCTTGCTTGTGGTTATGATATGCAAATGTGATGTGCGAAATCTTAGGGGTAAAAATTGGGGTCTTACAAGACTCTTCTTGTATCTTGCGATCACGAGTGAAGCAGTCAACGCCGTCCTCATTCGGGAAACCCCGGACGGGCAGAAGCCAGTTTACTTCATGAGCAAAGCCCTCCAAGGCCTCGAGCTCAGATATCAGCAGATTGAGAAAGTCGCCCTGGGCCTCGTCACCGCGGCCAGGAGGCTACACCACTACTTCCTCGCCCACACCGTCGTCGTAAGGGCCGAACAACCTATAAGGCAGCTCCTCGGTAGGCCGGACATGGCGGGGAGGATGCTCAGGTGGTCACTCGAGCTCGCCGAGTTTGACATCCAATACGAAGGGAGAAAAGCCCTGAAGGTACAGGTACTGGCCGACTTTGTAGCAGAGATGACCGTCCCGGAACTTTCGACCAACGGGTCACAGAAATGGACGATCTATGTCGACGGAGCATCCAGCCCGAAGGGAAGCGGGGCGGGCATCATCCTCGAAAATGAGGAAGGCATCCTGATCGAGGTATCCCTCGAACTATGCTTCCCGACATCAAACAACCAAGCCGAGTATGAGGCCTTCCTCGCAGGACTCTAGCTGGCCGAGGACCTCGGCGCCAAGGAGGTCAAACTTTTCACCGATTCTCAGCTCGTAGCCTCGTAAGTCCGAGGAGAGTACCAAGCCAAGAACGACAGCCTCATAGAATACTTGGCCTTAGTAAAAGAAAAGATGAAAAAATTCATCTCCGCGGAAGTAACTAACATCCCCCGCGAGCACAATGCCCGAACGGATGTCTTGTCCAAATTGGCGAGCACAAAGAAGAAAGGCGGGAACAAATCCGTCATACAAGAAGTACTTTCCCGCCCGAGCATCGACAAACCGGCCATGGTTTCGGACATCAACGCCATAAGGGACAGCAACTGCTGGATGACCTCGGTATACGAATACCTCATGATAGGAAAACTGCCCGAAGATCCCAAAGAAGCAGGAATGGTCAAAAGGCCGACGTGCTCCTACATGGTAGTCGAGGATAAGCTATACCAGCGAGGGTTCTCTATCCCCCTACTCAGGTGCGTCGAGGAGACTAAGGTCCCCGACATTCTCCAGGAAATCCACGAGGGAATCAACGCCCAACACCTCGGCGACCGCTCATTAGCCCGTAAGGCGCTTCGAGCGGGATACTACTGGCCCACCATGCAACAAGACGCCAAGGAACACGTCAAGAAGTGCGAGAGATGCCAGCGACACGGGGACATGCACCTCGCCCCTCCCAGCGAGCTCAAAACGCTATCCTCCCCGTGGCCGTTCGCTTGGTAGGGAATGGACATCCTTGGCCCCTTCGTCGTAGGATCATATCAAAATAAATACCTCATCGTCGGGGTGGATTACTTCACGAAGTGGATCGAGGCGGAAGCACTGGCCAAAATCACGGCCTTTAACATACTGCATTTTTACAAAAGAAACATCCTCGCCCGATTCGGCGTGCCTCAAGCCATTGTCACCGACAACGGGACCCAGTTCACTGACAAGAACTTCCAAGACTTCGTCACCAAACTGGGCACGAAGCAGCACTTCACGTCGGTCGAGCACCCCCAAACAAACGGGCAGGCTGAGGCGGCGAACAGGGTAATCCTCCGAGGATTGAGACACCGATTAGGCGATGCCAAACAACGGTGGGTCGAGGAGATACACAGCGTCCTCTGGGCCTACCGAACGACCCCGTACTCCACAACCGGGGAAACCCCTTTCTGTTTGACCTACAGAACGGAAGAAGTGATCCCCGTGGAGATTAGGGAACCCTCGAGGAGGACAGAAGCCCCCCTCGACGGGGACGCGAACGATGAAGCCTTGAGGGAAGAGCTCGACTTCGTCGAAGAAACACGTTCGGGCGCTTCTCTCCGAGAAGCGTCACTTAAACAAAAAATAACACTATGTTATAATGACAAAGTTATCAAACATGATTTTCAGGTAGGCACCCTCGTCCTGCGCAGGAACCAGAAGGACTCGCGAGAAGGAAAACTCGCCGCGAACTGGGAGGGCCCGTACCGCGTCGGGGGGAAAACGGGGACAGGAGCCTACTTCCTCGAAAATCTGCACGGGGAAGAACTTGCTCGACCATGGAATGCTGAGAAGCTCAAATAGTACTACAGTTAAGCACTGCCCGTGGCTCACTAGCACCGCGATCACGGGGACACGCTTAGGTACAAGCGCGACACCCCTATACAGAACACGATGATCAGAGACCGCATTGTGTGCGCGCGAGGACCTTTGATCCGACAGGGATACCTCGATCGAGGCCCACTGTCGTTGTACCAACCGGGCAGAACACCCAGCTCGCGATGGGAAGTTCATGCCACGAAGCTAAGACCTCGATCGAGCTCTTAGCCTCGTTGAAGGTCGGAATACGCCTCCGGCCGCCTAACCAGCTCTCCACGCGGTCTGGGACTATCAAGGTCGAGCAAATCCCAAAGCCTTATTAATTAGGCAAAAATAAAGTATAACAAACAGTACATCACACACAATTCAAACCATGCAAACAATACTAGCAAGTAAATAAGGGTACATTAAAACGGGTAGAAGCCCAGTGTACAAATATTACAAAAATGTCAAAAAGCCCCTGGCACATATGCCGGGCACAAATCATTACAAAGAAAGTGGAGCGTAGGCCGAACAACCAAAAGAACTACACAGCAATCTCATCCTCGACCCGCCCTCCATCTTCCTCCTCCCTCTCCTCTGGAAGATTGAGCTTGCCGTCGACCACACGAAGGAACGGGTCGATTCTGTCGAGCACCAGCGGAACCCCTGGATTCTCAGCGCCAATCTGATCTACGGCATTCTTAAAACCTATCTCCAGAGCTTCCAGACTATCTGCCTGAAGCTCCCGAATCTTGCCAATCAGAGCGGCGCGGTCAGCAAGGTTTTTCTCCACGGGAGATTCATCCTCCGCGGGACGAACAACAGCCTCCAACTCCTCGACCTTTTCCTGAGAGCGATCATGCTCCTCTTGAGTTACCCTCAGGGCAGATTTGACCTCGTTCAGCTCGCGGAGGGTGTTGGCTTGGTCCTCACACTCGGCCTGCGCCTTCAGCAAATCAGCCGCAACCTTGTCCTTCTCCTTCTCGAGGGCAGTGTAGTCATCTTTCAGCTTCTTTAGCTCGGAGGAAGAGGGTGTCCCATCATTCAATATCAAGGCAGTCTCGAAGACCCGCATCATGGCCACAAGGTCCTTGACAAGCGCCTCTCTCCTGGTCGCCCCGTCCATACCCAGAACCGCCTTCACCTCAGCGTCAGTGATGACAGGGGGGCTTCCCCCGAAGAAATTCCACTAGAGATGGCAAGCGGGCATCTGAAACTTCTCCGGCGAGACAGGGTCCACGAGATCCATGAGGACAGGCCCCTCGGTCCTTGCTTTCTTGGCAGGGGTGCTCTCCGGGGGAGGGGACTGGCTGTATTGTGGCGAGGAGGAGCCACTCGTCGTTCTAACCGGCGCTGCAGTCTGGATAATCTCTTGGACACGGCTCTTGGTACGCTTGGGTGCCCGCTCAGTGGCCAACTTCATGATACGCTCGGTGGCGTTAGACATTTGAGCTGCAAGAGAAAACACAGAAAAAGTTTGCACAAAGAGACAAAGCAAAATAAAGGGTCGAACAGGGCGAGGAAATCCCACCTAAGAACCTCTTGGCCTCGTCGGGAGACTTGCATTCGAGAAGCCCCCGGGTGTTTATATAGCGAGCCTCTCGCACAACCCTCCCTTGGGAGTCGAGGAGGAAGTTTCCATCCCTACCGACACATTCTGCTTGGTTGAAACCATTGACCAAGGCGACCAACGTGGCATACGCCCCCCTGTCATCCTCCGATAGTGCGTTATGTTTCACGATGTAATCCTCGATGCCGATCGCGAAGTGGGCGTCCTCCCACTCCAGGGGACACTTGGACACGAACCTCTCTCCCCTGGATCCGTCGGGCACAATGTCATAAAGTGTACCCACGGCCGAGTGCGTCGCGGGCATGACATTGTAGAACCTTCTCTTGAAGCCCCTTATTGAATCTGCGTATGCCTTGAACAACTTCCTGGGTTGTTTGAGAGAAACCCAACTATGTCGCCCATTGTCCGTTGAGCGTTGCAAATGGAAGACGCGGAAGAAGAGCTCGGGGTGATCCCAATCTGGAGATAGTCGCAGACGATTTCAAACGCCCGCATAAAAGCAAGCGCGTTGGGGTGAAGCTGCGACGGCGCCAAGTGCAGAGGTTTGAAAACCCCAAGTTGGAAGCTATTGAAGGGGAGGCAGATACCGGCCTCTTTAAAGGCGAACTCGTACATGGGAAACCGTAACCCGCGATGGTTCGAGCAGATGTGATGGTGTACCCGGGGCTGGTAAACCGTCCATGTGGCCTCCTCTCCTTCGGGGACGTTCTCGACAAAGGCGAACGCGTCTGTGTCGTCAACCGAGAAACACGACCCTAGATGCAGAGGCTCTTCCCCGACCCATTCAGCTTCCGGACGCACGGTCGCCTCCCCGGGGATCTGAGCGGGTCCATCCACGTCGGGCTCGGTGTCTACGTAGAGAATCCCCGGAATCCTCGCGGCCATTTTTACCTGAAAAGCAGAGGAAACAGGTGAATTCGTCGGTCGCGACCAAGTCCACCCTTCCACCGCGGATCAAGTGAAAGGGCAGTGAGCAAGAAAATATTTAGGGACACGACGAACTGCCCGAGGCCGTCACCCCGTCCTTTCTCTCTTCGCTCCCTGATCTCCCCATCTCACTTCCCCGTGACATTCATCGCGTGTCCTCGGCGCATTCATAAGAGTCCTCGGGACATTCATCTTGCCCTCGGTATGTTCATCCCAAACCACCGTCAAAACCCACTGGAACCCTAGGAACGTCCCGCCATTTCTGGCGGAACCCTAACGGAGCGCCGGGAATACCCTCTACTCGCCGGAAAACTACTAAAAAAGATAAAACAAAATGAACCATAAAGGATAAAGAACTTACTTGAGCAGTGAAGAGCGGACTAGAATAGCAGAAACGGCAGTACACGGCGGCGTACGGCGGCGGAGCAGTAACGGTGACTCGATGAGATGCAGAGCGAAAAAAAGGTGGGAACGTGCAAATGGCATGAACTCACCGCTTTTATAAGACCCTCACGAGCTTCGAGGAGTCATTAGACAATCGAGTACGCTACCCTAGGGTAGCCGCCCTATGCAATAATGAGGTGTGACACGTGGCGCATGCTTCCCTAGACACGTCTGTTCATTCCCTCACACGCGTCTCTTCATTCACCTCGGCCGTGACTCCTCGTATCCCCGCAACTTTTCTCCTCTACGGCCAGTCTCGCACGAGCATGCCTATTCATTTCTGCCCGGTTCACCAACTACTCCCCTCTCGAAGCCTCTTCCCGAACGAGCATGCCCTCGACATAACCTGGACCCTTAAGTCATCACTCTGACGTCTCAGAGCAACGAGTTTGGGGGCTCCTGTTCCGGACTGGGCCGGGGACCTGCTCCACATCCGAGCAGGCCTAGTCCACACGCTCTGGGGCGGTCCATACGAAGGACTTAGTCGAGCCAGTTTCGGGCAAGTGTCACACCACAGTGTCAGGCACAAATGGTGTAGGGCTTCAGGCAGAAGCATTGAGCCTTCCCCGGAGTTACCCCCCTCCTCGACACGAGAATGTTGCTCCTCGCTAGGAGTCATCTCCGTCCACACAACAAGTCCTCCCCGCGAGGACACGTCTCTCCCCGCCATGCAAGAGTCCTCCCCGCGAGGACACGTTCTCACGTAACCGCTCCACTCCCGATGAAATCGGTCTGCCCTAATTCCAGAGATCTAGGAACGGTTACCCCAGGGTGAAGACCACATGCTGGTCTTCACTATGCCACGTAAGCCCTGGCAGTTACTTGGATTAGGCCTGGCAATCCAGCCAAATGCAAGTAACCGTTGGCCCCGCGCTGGGGGCTCTATAAATACCCTCTCACTTGAGAGGGTCAGGTTACGCACTTTCTTACTCTCACTTCCGTACTTGCTTTTTCTCTGACAACCACCTTACTTGAGCGTCGGAGTGCCTTGCAGGTACACCCCTCTGCTGTCTTTCAACCTCACCGGAGCTAAAGTTCAACAGACGTCGTTGGCCACCAGAAACTGTCTGATCCAGGTACGATCAGTGGGCCGGGGACCTGCTCCACATCCGAGCAGGCCTAGCCCATACGCTCTGGGGCGGTCTATACGAAGGACTTAGTCGAGCCAGTGTCGGGCAAGTGTCACACCACAGTGTCGGGCACAAATGGTGTAGAGCTTCGGGTAGAAGCATTGAGCCTTCCCCAGAGTTATCCCTCTCCTCGACACGAGGATTTTGCTCCTCGCTAGGAGTCATCTCCGTCCACGCAGAAAGTTCTCCCCACGAGGACACGTCTCTCCCCGCCATGCAAGAGTCCTCCCCGCGAGGACACGTTCTCACGTAACCGCTCCACTCCCGATGGAATCGGTCTGCCCTAATTCCGGAGATCTAGGAACGGTTACCCCAGGGCGAAGATCACGTGCTGGTCTTCACTACGCCACGTAAGCCCTGCCAGTTACTTGGATTGGGCCTGGCAATCCAGCCCAATGCAAGTAACCGTTGGCCCCGCGCTGGGGGCTCTATAAATACCCTCTCACTTGAGAGGGTCAGGTTACACGCTTTCTTACTCTCACTTCCGTACTTGCTTTTTCTCTGACAACCACCTTACTTGAGCGTCGGAGTGCCTTGCAGGTACACCCCTCCGCCGTCTTTCAACCTCACCGGAGCTAAAGTTCACCGGAGCTTTGCTCTGGCTTGAAACGGGACCCCCGCTAGTGGACGGTGGGTATTGGTCCCTCTTGGATTAGTCGGTTGCAAGGCCGGATACCAAGATTTCCAAAAAAAAAAAAAAAAGTGAATAAATATCATGCAGTCATGGACTATTTTTTCTGCCACAAACTCTGAAGTAACATAATATCCATAGCCAATAATAGTTAGTAGTAAAACTATGGGCATGCTTGTTTTAATTTAAAAATAAATATTTTTTTTTATATTTTTAAAATGTGACATCTAAGATGAACCATAACCTAAATGGTTGATGGTGACCCATTGAAAAGAATCGTTAGATTAAGTAGTTCTATAAAATGTTATAAAGCACCACTCATACAGAATAATTATTTTTTCTTCAATTATATCTTACACGTTCCCATCTATCATCGTTGCTTCCAAATCACCATCTTTTCTCAAATCACCATGTATTCAATTTTGTAAAGTTTCACATAAGTTTTTGTTGAGTACCCATTTGATTTTAGGTTTTTCTAATAATGTTTTTTCATGGGTGAAAACTTGAAAAATGAAAAATAACACATTAGAAAGATCAAAATCATATAATTGAAAGATATATGCTTCAAGGAAAAAGTAACCGTGACCACCAACATTAAATTTCACCAAAATTTAAAAAAGGGGAATCCATAAAAAAACACAGTAATGAAAGAAGCATGAAAATGTGTCAATGTGATTGTGTAATAGGGCTACAGTTCTGATCTGAGGTGATCAGACTGGATCGTCGTGGCCTTCGTGTAGGATAGATGAGGATACTTGTAGGAGAAAAAAAGGGGGGGGGGGGTTGTACCTGCAAGGTACTCAGATGCCAAAGTAAGTGATTAGACAAGAGAGAAATGCAAGTACTAAAGTATGATTTCAAATATTAAATAACGATCAAACCTGCCCCTCTCAAGTGAGAGGGTATTTATAGAAGTAACCCCCAGCGCGAGGCCAAGGTCTCTCACGTGGTCGAAATATCTGGTCGGCCAATGGGAGACTGCCAAGTGGAGGGTCAGGCGCGACCCTTTGACCTGGTCCAACTGTTTCTGTGAGATTCAGGAAAACAGTTGGTCGCGTGAGCTGTCAAGCAAGTGAGGGGGACATCCCCAACGGTCATATTGTGCCCAACGGCTAGTTTCTACCTGATAACGCGAAATTATATCATTAAATCGACTCGACTTACATGAATTTTACTTATGATTTCTCTATTTTAATTAATTTTATTTACTAATTTATATGTGGATTTTATGTTTGTAGGCCATGTTGGATTTAATTGCAAAAGGAGGAAATGAGGAAGAAAATTAAAAGAAAAAAATAAAAAGGAAAAAGAAAAGAAGAAAAAGAAAATAAAAAGGGAAAAAAAATATATAGGTGGGCCCACCACACACTTAAGGTGCCGCCTGCCACACACTTAAGGTGTGGCGCCCACCATGCTTAAGGAATGAGATGTGTGGCGCCTGCCACACATAGAGGAAAGGTGAGATGTGTCGGTTTCTACATGAAAGCACATGATGATGTAGCGAGTGCCACACTAAGATTGTGGCGACTGCCACAAACCCTACCTATTGTTTTGCCGAGTCTTTCTCCATGCAAAGTAACTCACCCACGACTCTCCTATTTTCTTGGTCCATAACAGTCAATAATCGGAGGAATTTCAGGAGAAGGAAGTGGTGAATAGAAGGAGGGGCAGTTGCAGATTTCAGGGGCTCTCTCTTCGCTTCCTTTACTTTTGCCCAAAATTTTATTGTCTAAGCTTTTAAGCATTTTCGTTTTCTTTCACCATGTAAAAGGTAATAGTTCTCCACATCGGGGGACTATTACCAATATAGTTTTAGGATTTATTTTTGTCAGTCGATTTCTGTACTTTGATTCGAAGCCTTCAGGCGTATTACAATTCAGCATCTATTTAATTTTAGGTTCCCTTTATCGTTTATTTTACTGTTATTGCTTTCTTATTTTATTTGCTAGATCATGTTTAGTAATAAGTTTATTTATCGTAACTACGTGTTTGTTTTCCTATTTATGTCTTTCTAAATATTCTTGAGTCCGGCGTATGGGGACCGTTGTAACACCCCAATTCCCATCGCAATAAATAATACATAATTAAATCAGAGTAAGTAAAAATTTATTTTTCCGACAGAAACAAGGATGCCACAATTAAAGAAAGAAAACACAATCCCTGCTCATAAATTTTTGATACATAACACAAAATGGAATAACCTCAAAGGGAAACCTTTTTCCATATAAAAGGAAAGATCAATTATGGAATAAAGCGGAAAGATCCATAACTGCCTTGTTTTACAAAATAAATCATTTTATAACATCAAAATATTCATACAAAGTTAATACAAAATATATCCAACAAATGTATACATATATAACAAAAGCGTTCCCCGACTCCCGTGTTACGTATCAGAGTAGACAGACCGACAATGGACGGAGGACTAATCTTCACAAAAGCCTCCAAGACTACTAATCTGCAATTGTCACATAGAGCAACAAACCACAGCAGAAGGGTGAGAAACACAATTATAATATAATTGTATACAATTATATAATAACACAGAAATACACATGTAAAATATTCTCACCACAACTTACACCAGAATTCAAATACAAAACAACACAATGCATATCTCATATATCCATCACCAAGGTATATCAATCATGCACAATACATTTATCACCAATATATATATATATATATATATATATATATATATCTCAACCCATCAATTCAACTCACAATTTCACACAAAATCAATCCATTCATGATTTATGCAAATGCAAAGAGACCGACACAACGACTCTATGCAAATGCGGTACCATTCCATCCATCATTCTCATCTCTAGTTCACTCAGGAACTATTGGAATCATTGCTTGTTACTTAGTGTAACTCCCCTTCAGGAAAACGATGTTCCCCGTAGGTCACACCTCTTTATATAAGGCACACGACGTTTATGGATCGCTCACACCTCTTTGTATAAGGCATACGACCCAATCGCTCACACCTCTTTGTATAAGGTACACGATCGTCCATAATCATCACTCACACCTCTTTGTATAAAGCACACGATGTTATAGCGGGTTCCCTCTGGAACCGTTTCGTCGCTCACACCCACTAGGGCACACAACATCACAAGAATGCATATCATGTTGCTTGGCATACAATGACTCATGACATTCAAATGCACACATATACACATCCATAATCATGCATATACAATCAGACACAACACAATGCATTTTCTTGCCCTTAGGCCACAAACCATCATCACAACATTTCATCACATGCATTTACATCCCATAACAGCACACAAGTCATACGATATATATCCAAGGCACATTGCATGATAACACATCAAATACACGCAATTACAACGGTAAAAGTCGAAAAAATGACATATTTCCAAATTCCCGACATAATTAAGTCGGCCAAAAATCACAAAACCATTTTAATAAGAAAGAACATCTCAATAGCTTTCTAACGGTACCAAGAATGTTCAAAACGGACAATCGGAACACAAGTTATGGAATTAAAAAGAAAGGGAATTGCGAAATGGCAACATTCTGCACCCTCGCTGGCCATACGCGTATTGCCCTGAGCCATACGCTTATTGCCCAGCCCCATACGCATACCATTACGCATTTCAGCAGATGGCCAAGAAAAATGGATTTCCATACGCGTATTGCCCTCAATTGCACCTGCCATACGCGTATTGCCCAACCCAATACGCGTATTGCCTTGCCTGATACGCGTAATGGCAGCGACAACCCAAAATTTTTCCTGCATAATTTTTCTGCTACGGGTTCAACCAAAAATCACTCCGAATCTCATCTAATCACCTGAAAATTACCAATTGAATGCCCAACAACATCTATCCAACATGTCTCAGCAATTAGGAACATTAAAACATGATTTCAGACACAATTTAAATCAAATTCTAACAATCTCAACATATTATGGTTTTGGTTCTATATCCCATTTCAACCTAACAACAAACAAATACATACATATATAATCATACACAAGTTTAGAATAATCGAGTTTCGCACCCTTACCCGATCAATCGTGTTTTCAAAAGTCGGTTGATTCAATTTCTTTCTCTCCAAGTTTTTCCCTTTTTCTTCTTTTCTTTCTCTTTTACTTCTTCTCTTTTTCTTTCTCTCTATTTTCCCTCTTATGAAAAACAAACATAATATCTACGCAACCAAAAGACCAAAATACCTCTACACTCAAATATCTCGCAAACGCTCCCAAAACGCGATAAAACACAATAACGATGAAAAATAATATATTGCCAAATAAAAGTCAAGAATAAAATAATATAAAAATAAAAATAATTAAATCGACTCGATTAAATAAATAAGACAAAATGGGGCATTACAACTCTCCCCCACTTAGACATTTTCGTCCTCGAAAATATAACCGATACGAACAACTCCGGATACGACTCTCGTATCCGACTAACAAACCGACATGCCAACCAAAGACGCACCACGGATAACACAAACTGACAACCCACCTCGCTAACAACGACTACAACGACAAGATGCAAAGCCCATACAATGCACGTGACGACCAACTCACAACCCAAAGAATACCCAAGTTACGAACACACATGTTCACTCTTGAACCGAAACACAACAAGATCGTTACCATCACCGTAGGTAACACTCCTCTAATTCACCACAAGGAATTAGCTACTCGCACTCGACCCAGCACGATAGGAACGAGGCAACAACACAAACAAGAAACCAAGTTCCACGACCCAACATCGTTTGAACAACCTCTACATAACCACAATACCAACATCCTTGTCACACAACAATATCGCAACAATGCCATGATTCCCCAATCGAACATGTAACCAAAACATCCATCTACATAGTAGCCCAGGAATAATATTTAAACCTTTCGCCTAACATTTCCATTCTGAAACGTCCAATGGTCTCATCATTCCTACATGTTTCCAATGTTCAACCTATGAGCTCTTACAAGTCCTACCCGCATATACAAAATGTTCCACATCACGCTTCCGCTGCGCACTCTGATTACTTGTAACCCATCAAATCTACCAATCTCATGTCCAAAGTCTAACTCTTCCCCATATTCACCAAGAATCACTGTTCACTCTTAATATTCCCAACCTCACACTCTTCTGTGTTATCTCACACACCAGACACAAGTCTCTGAACTGCTCAAATAATTTTAATTCTCTGACCATCAAAACAGACATGCATAACACTTTCAACTTAACTTTTCAGGCCCAGCCTTAGCTTTTCCCGAAGGATAATCCAAGCCAAATTCATAACTCGTCACGAATTCCAACCCTCCTCGTTGTCTCATACTCTATTCCTTCAGACCAAACAATACTCTAAACTCTGGTGATTACTAAACACTTCGAACCTAGAACCGTAAATATGATACCTCCAAATATTCCAACAAAATACAACCGCAACCAATTCCAAATCCTGAATAGTATAGATCCTTTTATGAATCCTCAATTGTCATAAAGCATAAGCCACGACTTTACCCTCTTGCATTAACACACTGTCTAAACTCAGCAAAGGCGCATCTCAATACCTCACAAACGGTTTATTAGGATCACACATAATCAAAACTGGAGCCATAGAAAATTCTACTTCAGCTCACCAAAACTTACTCACAACGAACATCCAAAACAGCGACTCGCCCTTTGCGAGTCAATTGAGATACCAGAAGTACGAACTTAGCAAAGTCTTCCATAGCCTGCAGTAACAACCAACTAAGCCCAAAAATTTCTAATCTCCTTAACCAACTTCGGAGCCTCTCATTGTAGAATTGCATCTACTTCCGATGGATCCATTAACCATACTCTCATCTGAAATAACATATCCAAGAAAACTAACCTTTTTCAACCAAAATTCTCACTCGAATAACTTAGCATAAAACTTCGTCTGTTTTCAACACTTGTAATTCAAATCTCAAACACTCTATCTGTTCTTCCTCTGAGTTTATAACAGATCTGAATATCCTCAATCAAAACCACCACCACCTCATCCAAGTAAATATGGAAGATATGATTCATCTACTCCACAAACATTACAGACGCATTACTAACACCAAATAACATCACTGTACGTTGTAATGCCCAACCAAATTCCAAAAGATATAAATTCATAAAAGCTTTTGCAAAACTTTTCACTGGGTAACTGGTTACTCACGTACAAGGTTAACCGAGTAAATAAAATCCTATCCCGATGATAACAAACATAACCAGTCACATTAAATTGATCAAAGCCTCAACTCACACAATTCACTACTCTTATCAACCATTCCAAACAATTACAATTTCACTCAAACTCAACCAAACCATTCTAGTCATCTGTTCATGAAAGTGGACACTTGTTCTCAATCGTTACCTTATTCAACTGTTAGTAATCCATACACAATTTCTTCTCTTGACCGTCCAATTCCACAAATTCCAACATGTATCAACAACTAACCAAAAAGAACTCTTAATATCAATATTACATCCACACATAAGGGTTTTCTTAAGATTTCCATTATTGCTCTAAAACTCCAAAGACTCCAAACCTCACCAGCACTCTAAGTTTGCTTTCTATAGTCTCAATACCATCATACACATCATGCTTGTTATTCCGTTCAATCATCCATTTTTTTTGTTACTAACACAGCTAGAGCTCTCTAAGACAACACACTTGGTCTCACAAATCCCTTTTCCAGTAAATCTTCCAAGCGCTCTTTCAATCTGAGTTTCACTTCCTAAAATTTCTTCTACTTACTTGGCAGATCCAAACCTCAAATCTTCCCCTTCGTCAAATTTGAGTTCACACTCTACTCTCTGAGAACAACCATTAACGATACCCAATCGTTCTCTCTCAATGACTTCCCAACTAGACCAACATACCAAAACCTCTAATCCGCCTCATCTTCCGACATAAGAATCTTCATCGACACATCAAAATAATCCGTAATCATTTTCTTAATTCCAAACAATTCATTTCACACACTATCAAAGCCTAAAAGACACGTCTATTCCATCCAACATAATTCCCGTCTACTATCAACAAGAGATTAAGGGTGATCAGTTCCTCAATTTGTCAATAGACAGCCGACAATCATGATGGGGCATAAACCGTCTTCACCAAACTATAATAGCATTCCTTACATCCTGTGCACAAAACTACCTAAGGCACAAATCCTTAGTTGACATAAACATTACCTCCGCATTCCCTTCGGAATCGGAAACAACACTGTCCAAATAACACTTACACTCTTGCAATCTACAACACACTGAGCCAACACTCCACACCTGAAGCAACTTGGAGAAGCACCAGCTTCTCCCCCACTTATCTCATTCTCACACCTAAAGACAAAGGATTAGAAAAACCAGAAAGTACTGACAGTGTTTCACACACATATCATATACAAAGAGATAAACAACATTGACAGTATTCAACTATTACACCAACCGACTCAACAACTTGGCCGGACGGACCGACCTGCTCTGATACCACTTTGTAACACCCCAATTCCCATCGCGAATAAATAATACATAATTAAATCAGAGTAAGTAAAATTTTATTTTTCCGACAGAAACAAGGATGCCACAATTAAAGAAAGAAAACACAATCCCTGCTCATAAATTTTTGATACATAACACAAAATGGAATAACCTCAAAGGGAAACCTTTTTCCATATAAAAGGAAAGATCAATTATGGAATAAAGCGGAAAGATCCATAACTACCTTGTTTTACAAAATAAATCATTTTATAACATCAAAATATTCATACAAAGTTAACACAAAAGATATCAAACAAATGTATACATATATAACAAAAGCGTTCCCCGACTCCCGTGTTACGTATCAGAGCAGACAGATCGACAATGGACGGAGGACTAATCTTCACAAAAGCCTCCAAGACTACTAATCTGTAATTGCCTCATAGAGCAACAAACCACAGCAGAAGGGTGAGAAACACAATTATAATATAATTGTATACAATTATATAATAACACAGAAATACACATATAAAATATTCTCACCACAACTTACACCAGAATTCAAATACAAAACAACACAATGCATATCTCATATCCATCACCAAGGTATATCAATCATGCACAATACATTTATCACCAATATATATATATATATATATATATATATATATATATATATATATATATATATATATATATATATATATATATGTATCTCAACCCATCAATTCAACTCACAATTCCACACAAAATCAATCCATTCATGATTTATGCAAATGCAAAGAGACCGACAGAATGACTCTATGCAAATGCAGTACCATTCCATCCATCATTCTCATCACTAGTTCACTCAGGAACTATTGGAATCACCGCTTGTTACTTAGTGTAACTCCCCGTCAGGAAAACGATGTTCCCCGTCGCTCACACCTCTTTGTATAAGGCACACGACGTTTATGGATCGCTCACACATCTTTGTATAAGGCACACGACCCGATCGCTCACACCTCTTTGTATAAGGCACACGATCGTCCATAATCATCGCTCACACCTCTTTGTATAAGGCACACGATGTTATAGCGGATTCCCTCTGGAACCGTTTCGTCACTCACACCCACTAGGATACACGACATCACAAGAATGCATATCATGATGCTTGGCATACAATGACTCATGACATTAAAATGCACACATATACACATCCATAATCATGCATATACAATCAGACACAACACAATGCATTTTCTTGCCCTTAGGCCACAAACCATCATCACAACATTTCATCATATGCATTTACATCCCACAACAGCACACAAGTCATACGATATATATCCAAGGCACATTGCATGATAACACATCAAATACACGCAATTACAACGGTAAAAGTCGACAAAATGACACATTTCCAAATTCCCGGCATAATTAATTCGGCCAACAATCAAAAAACCATTTTAATAAGAAAGAACATCTCAATAGCTTTCTAACGGTACCAAGAATGTTCAAAACGGACAATCGAAACACAAGTTATGGAATTAAAAAGAAAGGGAATCGCGAAATGGCAACATTCTGCACCCTCGCTGGCCATACGCGCATTGCCCTGAGCCATACGTGTATTGCCCAGCCCCATACGCGTACCATTAAGCATTTTAGCAGATGGCCAAGAAAAATGGATTTTCATACGCGTATTGCCCTCAATTGCACCTGCCATACGCGTATTGCCCAACCCCATACGCGTATTGCCTTGCTTGATACGCGTAACGGCAACAACAACCCAGAATTTTTCCTGCATAATTTTTCTGCTACGGGTTCAACCAAAAATACTCCAAATCTCATCTAATCACCTGAAAATTACCAATTGAATGCCCAACAACATCTATCCAACATGTCTCAACAATTAGGAACATTAAAACATGATTTCAGACACAATTTAAATCAAATTCTAACAATCTCAACATATTATGGTTTTTGTTCTATATCTAATTTCAACCTAACAGCAAACAAATACATACATATATAATCATACATAAGTATTGAATAATCGAGTTTCGCACCCTTACCCGATTAATCGTGTTTTCAAAAGTCGGTTGATTCAATTTCTTTCTCTCCAAGTTTTTCCTTTTTTCTTCTTTTCTTTCTCTTTTCCTTCTGCTCTTTTTCTTTCTCTCTACTTTTCTCTCTATTTTCCCTCTTATGAAAAACAAACATAATATCTACCCAACCAAAAGACCAAAATACCCCTACACTCAAATTTCTCGCAAACGCTCCTAAAACGCAATAAAACACAATAACGACGAAAAACAATATATTTCCAAATAAAAGTCAAGAATAAAATAATAAATAAATAAAAATAATTAAATCGACTCGATTAAATAAATAAGACAAAATGGGGCGTTACAACCGTCGTTACCGACGGGACTCGGTAGAAAATAATAGGTGCGAACTTATGATTAAAATTCTGTTTTGGCTTTAATTTCCAAGTATAATTTAAATAACTTTGTCACGAGAGTGAGAGGTTATTTAACACGATTTTGTCACGAGAGTGAGAAATTAATTAAGGTTAGAGCCGACACTGCGAGAGCGTGGGGCCGAACCGGATAGTTGAAATTAGACAACATATTTAAATACAGCGAGAGCACTTTAGATACATTTAGAATATTATTGGCTTTCAAAATATAATTCCTAGTTACCGGGCGAGCGAGAGCAAAATCTTGGGATTAGGGAACATGACTTTAGCTAATACCGCGAGAGCGTGAGGCGGAGTTTTTAAGTCGGTATATTCTACGAAACTAAGTTATAGTTGTAATTAGTATCCGAATTCTACAAAGTCCTTTAGGAACGCGGAATCCATATTCCGGCCTCTCTTTATTATTATATTTTTTAAGTTCATTTTTAGTTTTAGTTCTAGTTTCTTCTTAATCAAATATTCATCAGCTTTAGCTTTAAAAAGCAACGATAGATTACAGTAGGTTGACATTGGTCTCTGTGGGTTCGATAATCTTTTATATTACTTTGATATTTCCGTGCACTTGCGGACGCATCAAGTTTTTGGCGCTGTTGCCGGGGACCAACAGTCAATATTGTTATTCCATTGTTGCACCGTATAGACTAAGGCACTCATTACTATGTATCACCCAAATTTTTTCTACAATCACCACTCCCAGTATTTCAAGGAATCGTAAGAATCCCATAATTCCAACCTTGAAATACAAATGGAGAATTTCAATGCATCACTAACTCATTCTCACTCAAATTGCCTCTGCAACTACCAATCCCAACATTTTGAGGAGTCGCAAGAATCTCATAATTCCAACCTAGAAATATTAATGTAGGATTTCAATGCGAGACTGACTCACTCCCAATATCTTGAGGAACCACACTCAAATTTCCTATACGATCACCATTCCCAATATTTCGAGGAACCACAAGAATCTGTTAATTCCAACCTCGAAACATTAATGGAGGATTTCATTGAAACAACAACTAATTCTAGGTAAGAATCTATGATGGAGCACTTTGTGGAGACACAAACTCTCCAAAATGAAGAGCTTAGAAGACAACATCTCAATACTTATGAAACCCTTAGGCAGATAAACACTATGGTCGAGTCCCTCGCGACTCACACTGAGGCATTGGAGACTCAAATCTCCCTGCTTGAACAGACACCTATAGGACCCTCCCCTGAGGAGCATGTGGATGTTGTAACAACCATTAATGAAAAACAAATCGAGAATCCCAAGGAGAGTGATAATGAGGTTGAGGAGAGTTCTGGTGAGAAGAGAGTAGAGATTAAGCAAAATCCATCGACACCATCCGAAAGGGAGGTTGTCGAAGAGGTAGCGAAGGAAGCACCTAATATCGTTCCTCCTCCATATACCCCACCAATTACTTTCTCGCAAAGGTTTGTGGAAGCTAAGGTAGAATCCTAATCTAAAATGTATGCGGAGGTATTGGAAAATATCCACACCGATGCATCTTTGTTTGAGGTCACGCATAAAAAGAGAAAATTCGAGGACCATGAAACTAGGGAAATCATTAAGAGGGTAAGGTTAGACTTTGAGGTGATGGATGAAATAACTAAGCCCAAACTTGAAAAGCTAATACTTAGGATAGATCTAGAACCACCACCACAAGTTCAAAAGAATGAACAACCCCACAGAAAGAAGAAAAGAAAAGGTGAGGGATATGTGAGATGGCTTGATAAATGGCCATGGAAACCGAAGATTAACTCTCCTAACCGTCGAGCTATCAACGTTAAAAAAAGCCCTGCGTGGGAGGCAACCCACGAGCTTTTAATTTAATGTTTTACTTTTATTGTTTGTGTTTGCAGAAAATAAATAATTGCATCACTTGTCACGTCTTAGCTGCATTTAGGCGAAAAATCTCTAGATGATAATCCTGGAAATGAAATGGTGCCCACGGACATTCCTGCGAATGTCGCTACTGGTGGTGACACCAATGATGAGTATGATATGAGAGAGCATGTCTCTCCCGTTCGTAACTTACATCCTTCTTGTTCTTTGCATGGTCAGGTTCCACCTGCACACACCGCACCGTATTTTTCTAACTTTTTTTTGCAGGTACTTCCTTCGGAAACAAATAGTATGATGAGCGGCTTCAGTAAAGTGAAGTTTCAGCAAATTCAGATAACTCGTAGTACAAGACGCTGGAGTAGAAATGGCCAGCGAAGACAGGGACAAAATGGGAAGAATCAGAGCGAATTTGGTCATGGCATTCATATAGGTTCTATCCTTTCTTTACCACCTTTTATCAAAACATTGAGGACAATGTTTGGTTTAAGTGTGGGGGAGGAACATTTACCGCTTTCTAGTTAGATTTACTGTTTTCTAGCATGATTTTAAAATTTTTTCTGTTTTAATGTTTCGTGCGTCTGTGCATGTGCTGTCAAGTCTTTATGCGTGATTTTATGTTGTTTGTCGATCTCCCCATTCTCTAGAGTCATACCAAATATTTTGAAAACTTTTGAGTTAAAAATAGTGTTTCTTTTGAAAATATTAGGTTACAGACGAAATTGAGGTTAGATTGTGAGACTTGGGAAAATTCCGCAAGATCGGTATCGTTTTAACATCGTGAGCCTCTAAATTATGGAAATCGATTTGAGTATTTGTTATGCCATAGCCTTAAGTTCTCACCCCCTTTAGTAGTCCCTAAGTAGTTTATTTAGCAGTCAGCACCATCCTAAGCACGCACTAAGTAGGAAGCCGATGCAAATAAGTGTATGATCTCAGACTTAAAAAGTAAACTAAGAAAAAAAATGAATGAATGAAAAGAAATGCTCCTTCTAAGTTAGGTGATCCTCACCCGATCATTTAGCCCAACGGTGCAAACTTCTTTATTCTATTGATATTTAAGCCAATGTGGCAAAAAAAAAAAAAAATGATGATGATAATGAGATCATAATCACTAACAGGCTATCCTACCATGAGTGTGAAAGGATAACGGGCTTAATGTGATTGCACCAGAATGAAAAGGGATAAAAGAAGGATGAGTAAGTTAGGCTTAGGTATAATGACATGATTCAGATTGGTTTGTATAGGAGGGAGGCTGATGACCGCAAAAGCAAAATTGTATTGTTATGATATTCTTAGTGTGCGAGCAAGTACCTATCGACACAAACTTAACCGAAGTAGAGTTGGTAGCCTAGGATGAGTATCCGTATACACTATTTCTCTCACGAGTCATGGTTTGCTTGAGGACAAGCAAAGGCTTAAGTGTGGGGGAGTTTGATAACGCGAAATTATATCATTAAATCGACTTGACTTACATGAATTTTACTTATGCTTTCTCTATTTTAATTAATTTTATTTACTACTTTATATGTGGATTTTATGTTTTTAGGCCATGTTGGATTTAATTGCAAAATGAGGAAATGAGGAAGGAAATTAGAAGAGAAAATTACACAAAATGTAAACTGCACAATTGAAATTACAAGCTGCGAAATAAATTGAAGAATGACATCAAAGTTCAGCCCCAAGTCACGCGTAATACGTATCATACAAAACGCACAGAAAGCTTCCAAAACGGCGAATCGTTTCACTCCTTTCATTCTATAAATAGAGAGCAAGACTCACTCATTCTTGAAGCTCAGATAGCCTTTGAAGCTCTGTCAAAATTACCTCAGATTTCAATTTTTTTCCTCATCACTCTCATTTCCAAATTCGATTCTAACTTCATTCCAAAACTAAGAGTAACAATAACAAGCATTCAGAAGAGAAAGAAGAAGATTCAACTCATCTGTACCTGAACATTGAAGGTAGTTTGAGAGGTTTTCACATTTTTCGATCCTCCTTCGTTGTTGCTCGCTTCTTGAAGTTGTTTATACCGTTGTGTTCATCTCTTAATTTCGATCCGTTCCGCGCTAATTTCGTATCCCGTCGCTTTGATTTGATGAAGCTTCGGATGGTGGCTATGGTGTCTTGAATAGTGTCCTCGTGACTTTCCAAAGAAGAAGATGATGAATTTTCTTTTCTGATTCACTCTTATTTCATTTTTAATTTGTTTCTTTTTTTTTATGAAAAATCCTTTAATACATGGGCTTGCCCCGTGTTGTGTATTTTTTTGGAAATACTACCTCACCACCATTTTTCTACATGAACCTCCCATGTCTTCTTTTTCTAAAAAAAAAGTTTCTCTTATTTTTTTTCATTATTAAAATTTTGTCTTCAATATTTTCTACTTTTTTTTATGATTCATAATTTGAAAAATTATTTTTCTCTTGATTCATTTTTTTTAGATCCTTTTTCACTTCTTTGATTTTGATTTTTTTTTTTTATTTTTGTTTAAAACTTTCTTTAAAAATCATGTGAATATCTTAGTTCTTGATTTTTATATTCTTATTGATTTCTTGATATTTTGGTTAATTGTTGGTTGTTTTGGATCTTGAATCTTGATAAGATCTCATTAATATCAATGGACTTTGAGTGTCGATTTTATCCACCAAGTGAGGTGATTGATATTAATGATGATTTAATCGATTTAAAATTCAAATTGTTGGTTCTTTTCATTTTGGTCCACTTCCTTCTTCTTTTTTTTGTATTTTGATCGATGAAAGTCTTATGGATCTTAGAATTCCTTTGTAGAATTTTGATCAAGACTAGATCGTTAGCTATTTTCTTTTCGTGCGGTATTGTTTTGGGATGACGATCTACATATCGTTCATCTAGCATGCATTACCATAAATATCTATTGACCCGCCTCATTGTAGGGTAATTACTCCGTAAATTACTCGACGATTGCTTAACATAGCGCAACATTTGTCCCTCTTTATCCAATTCGGAATTTGAACTTTTGTGGTCCAAACCTTGATTGGTCGCGTCAACCCAATGTTGGTTAATCTTTTGTATTAGGTTCAAAATCTTTGAAGCTTTTTGTTGTAGAGGCTTTGATTCTATCAATCTTCTAACAAGTCTTCATTAACCTTGACCTAAGTGCATTGTTTAATCACTATAGTTCAAAACGCGAAACGGAATACTCGGTGAAGGCTTATGGCACTAGATCCCTGTGCTACTAACCACTAACTTCTAACTTCTTTATGTTTCCTTCTCGTTCCCTATCTCTCTTTATTTTTTATGCTTTATATTATCATATATCATATCATGTTTATGTTTATGTCATTTTTTTTTGTCTATTTGGACCATTTTATCTTGTGCTTTTGTTTTTCTTTTGTCCATTTGGACTCAAAAACATTAATAAAGGATTAAACCACTAAAAGACTTGTGCTCTTAATTGTTGGACTATGGCCACTGTCCCTTGCATTGGAGGACCTATACTCTTGATTATGGACTTATGGACTTATACTTAGGACTCTCTCCCTTGTGCTTTGGACCATTATGGAGTTTGATATTCTAGCCTTTATTTGGCTTGCTTATCGGCTCAAGAGGACGAAATTATTTTCTTATTATGCTTTTAAGAGTGCCTCCATGTGGTTAGATCTTTCTTACCTTAGCTTTTATTTTATGCATTAGTGTAGCGCGATTTTTGTGGTCCTGAGTCACTATCGCTTGGGCACTACAGTTTGATTCATTTTTTATCCTGTTGAGCTGATTAAGGAAGGGAAATAGATGTCTCCAATTAACCCTGCTTGCATACTGAATTTGAATAGCGGTCTGTTAGGTTACATATGCTAGGTGGATGTGGGGCCCAATCTTCAGTTATTTCGCCTGAGAACACGGTGTCTGGACTATTTGTGAGGTTTTCGATATTGTGTTTAGATTCGATGCTTTTGGGTTGATTTGGTGGGAATACTGGATTTTGGGTTTTTGATTAGTATGCTCGCTAAGATTTTTTGAATCTTATGCCTACGTATTCCCGTTTGATAAAACAGAAAAATCAGAGCGATCGTAGTTCCTCCTATTCTATGGGAGGAAAAAGGTTGTTTTGGTGTCTTGTTCAAAGCCCAAGACATGAAGCTAAAGGGGTGATTTGTATCTTGTTCAAAGCCCAAGATGTGAAGCTAAAGGGTCTATTTTACTTTAGAGAGAATTTGTCATCTCTAAAGAGGAGTTGTTGATGTTTGTATGCTGTGAGCAAGGCGCAACTTTGATGCTAAAAGGTTGATTGACTCAACCGGGGTTTTCCTTATACAAAGCCTAAGAGGAGGCGATTGACCCAACAAGAGGGTGCTTTTATGTTTCTTGTACGAAGCCCAAGACAGAGGCTAAAGAGGTTTGACTCAACAAGAGAGTCTTGACCAGGTGATTGACTCAAAGAGAGTCTTTTATACTCAACAAGAGAGTGATTTATATCTCGTACGAAGCCCGAGATGGAGGCTAAAGGTGTTTGACTCAACAAGAGAGTCTTTTATACTCAACAAGAGAGTGTTTTTCTATCTCGTACGAAGCCCGAGATGGAGGCTAAAGGGGTTGACTCAACGAGAGTCTTTTATACTCAACAAGAGAATGTTTTTCTATCTCGTACGAAGCCCGAGATGGAGGCTAAAAGGGGACTTGACTCAACAAGAGAGTCTTTTATACTCAACAAGAGAGTGTGAAAAGGTTAGCTATGCTGGGAAGAATCATTGTACAAAGCCCAAGAGGAGGCTATTTATGCTGGTGACTGTTTCAGTTTGGTGACAGGTCCAGTATGTTGGATAAAAGAGAAAATCAGTTCTTATAAAGATTAAAGGTAAGGTTGTGCTTTGGCACTGATCAGAGGATCAGGGTTATTTCTTGTTCTTTAAGGAAATGGGAAATCCAAAGGGTATTGAGATTGTCCAAGTTTACCGGTGTTGTGAGAAATTGATTCTCAGATAGTGAATGATCTTTGTATGATGCCCAAGAGAAGACTGGTATGTTAAGGGATGAAGGTCAACCCATTAACTGGTCTGACACTTGACTCAGAAAGACAACTCTAGCAAATTGATGACTAGGTTCTGTTCCTATACCTGTAGAGATCTCTGGGTCCTTGTACTAAGCCCAAGAGAAGGCATGAGAGCTTTTAAGAAGCCGAAGGGTCCTTGTACAACGCCCAAGAGGAGGCGGGGATGCTTTTAAGAAACCCATGGGTCCCCAAACCCCGAGAAGTTCAAGACATGCCATTCATTGAGAATAGATCAAGCCAGGAAAGTCCGAGAATTTGGAAGAAACTCAAGAGATACCATTCATGGAGAAAAGATAATCTCTGGGGAGTTAGAGTTTCTTTGACAATGTCTAAGGGTGACAGTCTGAGAAAGGTTCACTGAGAATGCTGCCTTTCACATCTCCATATTATTTAACACCAAGCGGAGGGAAGATTATGTCTGGTAATCCTATCGGGATCTAGTTTTGACTGTATTTAAGAGTGACCAACAGGGCTTTACCTAGTGCTAGACGTAGTTGCCGGGGAAAACTCTAAATAACTATACTAGTATTACACAGTGGATATATAGCAAGTATATAAAAGTTTATGAAAGAAGACTTACAGTGAGCAGCCCCATAATACAGTTATATATATATATATATGAAAGCAGATAAAGAAAGAGGGTAAACACTTACTCGATTGTAGAGCTTCCATGCTGTTTTGTTAGTTGTTCAACAAAGAAAGTTTTGATAATAATATTATATTCTAAATCAAATGAGAAAGTGCTTTGAAAAGATTGTTAGGGCTTACAGCTTAATGAGAGGCCCAAGGTTTTATCATTGATTGCACTGTTGTTTTGTACAAGGACTTATTTAAGTGACTGAGGCCCAAAAAGGTTTTCTGTACAAAGGGATGGGTCTTACACTCTCTCAAGAGGCCCAAAGGGTTTAAGGAAAATAAATGGGGCTTATAACACGAGGGTAGGCCCAGATGATTTGTTTTTTTGAACTGGCGATCGCGTCGAGGGTTTTTTACCGTACTAGGTCTTATACAATGCATTGAGGCCCAAAAAAGCTTTGGCTACAAGAGATGGGTCTTACACTCTATTAGAGGTGCAAAGTGTCGCTCCCGGGATTTTCATCCAGGTACAAACGCGAAAGTGGCACCGAACAGAGTCGCCAGCAATGTGTATTTATCCCAAGAGAGGGAAAGGAAACACCGCGTAAACCTGAGGGAAAGGAAAGAGCATGGTCTCGCGACCAAGAGAAATGGATTCGGGAGTCGGTTACGCGAGAGGAAGGTATTAGCACTCCCTCGCGTCCATCGTACCCGATGGGATCCACGCTTGCTTGCTTCAATCAAAGGGTGTAAGAAAAGAATACTGTATAAGGAACTGAAAAGAGAATGGAAAAGGAAAGAGAGAGAAAGAGAAACAAATGTAGGGAAAATAAAAGAAGTGCTCGCATGGGCCCTACCCCACTGCCTACGTATCTCATCGGGAACATGAGAATCAGAGCGACGTAGTTCCCCTCACTGGGGAAAGTTGTTTGTGTTTTTTAGAGAACGACTTACGTTCTGGCTCAGGTGTGGCAGGCTCGCTGGTTCGAGTGCGTTACCATCTTGCAAGAGAACGAGTAGGAGCGCGTTTGTGCGTTGAGAATGAATGAGATGAGAAAAGAATTCCCGAAGGAAAAGACGTTATTGTTTGTTTTTGTCTTTTAAGAGTTTTTTCATTTGTTTGCATATGATAGTGTATCTGAATCTTAATCATTGGAATGTGTACATTCTCACATTCCAAGATGGAATGGGTAAGAAAGCACACTAAGAGTGAAGAAGACCCCCACACTTAGTTCCAATTGTCAAGGTTCAAACGCACTAGCATACTTGTGTTTATTAAGTGTTTTTGTTGATTAAGAAATGAAGAAGTGTTTTTTATTTGTACCTTCAACAAGTATTGCATTTAAGTCCATCATACAAGATCAAATGTCTAACACATTGACCCAAGATGGGCTATATGCTACACATTCTAAGATTATAAGAGAAGACCCCTTTATAATCTCTTCTTTATATGAAAGGCCTAAATGCAATAAATGCCTACCTTTATTAAATGCTTTGAGTTTCCTTTAAGAGATGAGAAGAGAGAGACTCAAGAGAGAAGAAAAGGTAAAACCTATGTGGACTAAGACTCAATCCTAATTGAAGATTAAAGGGAGTGATCCTAATGGTTTGTGAGGTTTCAACCTAAAATCTAAAGAAAGAATGAATTAAACAATTCACTTCTAAAGTAGAAGATGAATTGTAATTCAAAAAAAGGGAAGTGATGAGTTACTAAAAGAAAGCACATAAGTGCTTAAAAAAACATAAAATGGAATTGTAAAAGAGATGAAAGGAAAGAAATTTGAATGTGGATTCGTTATCCACACTCAATTGCAACTTACCAAAGCCCCTACATGGTTAGTAAACATGTATAAGAAGTATAAGAAGTAAAAGAACATGAATGCATCATAAAACTCAAAAGAATTAAATGAGAAATTAAATCCTAGAACCACAACCAGAATGTACATCATATGGAAAACAAATTATTATTATCATGCAAGTCCAAGTGGATAGGCAACAAACATCATCCATGGCATTAGAACATGATATCATAAGAAAAGGGAGAATGAAAGATGAAAGGAAAAAGAAGAAAATGTGCATAAATGGAACATGTAATCCACGGATCAGAATTGAAATGAAATGAAACATGATTCACAAACCTCTCACAAGTATTCATGAAGCACATCAAGACATTTAAGAAGTGATAGAAGAAGTAGAATTGAAATGGAAGTTCCAAACAAAGGAAAGTGCAAACACAACATGTTAAAGGTGCACAAGGTTTAAATGAAAGTCAACATGCAAGAATGACATATAATATGTACCAATGACCTATAATGTCAAGTGAATGGTTCACCAAATATGCAAATGATCATGCCATTATGTACAAAAGAAGTCACGTAAACATGCACCAATATTGGGATGATATGACATGTTATTATGCTTCAAAGGTAATGCATTAAACAAAAATTAGATGGCCTCATGAAAATTATGAAAACATGGTATTGAAGTTCACTAATCAGAGATGAATCACATATCAAAGTAGCATGCAAGGAACCAAGGAAAAATGATGTCAAACAATGCACTTAGGTCAAATAGACATATCATACAAAGTAGCACAAAAGTGAACACCAAACATGCCATAAAATGACCTAAAAAATCAAATAAAAAATCACTTAACATACCTCAAGATGCTAATGACTCAATGCAAAAAGAAGAGCATCAAAACAATTTTTAATGATCAAGAACAAAATTAAACAAGATCATGTACCACATTAAGAATGCACACCAAAGAAATTCAAAGAAAATTATGGAGCAGGGGTAAAAGTCATAAAATCAGAAAATAAAATCACCAAAAATTTTCTAAATGTTTTAAGAAGGCTCATGAATTTTTGTGGAATTTTATGATGCTATTTAGTATTTTTAAAAATTAAAAAGAAAACGTGTAGAAAAATAGAAAAATTAAAATGAAATGAAAAGCAAGTGTGGGGTGCAGACATAGTAAATTTCAGTTCAACATTATTGGGCTTTAAAAAGAGGAGGTGTGAATATCAAAATGTCTTAAGTCCAATTCTGCGCAATCCACACCAATAACCATGCACACTCAGTCAACAAAATTGACTCATTAATAACCATTGGATGAGGTCTCAGTCAAGCCAAAGTCAAAGTATGCCAAATCAACGCACGCGCATGCATGAGCACCCTTACTATCATGTACCATGCCACACCATGCTTAAATGAAATTAGAAATAACACACGTGACACGCACATGGATTTTAATGCGTTGGCACCTTTTGGACCACACGATCATGAAAAACGGACGGATGAGATTATAACATGCATAAACCCTAGCTCTAACAGTCACCGGCCGGAGGTGATCTCCGGTCACCTTCTCCGACCAAACCACCACCGTCTGCAACCTTAATTTCTCCAGAAATCCACAAATGAAATACCAAAATGAAGCCGAGCTCACACACATCATGAATATGCAATCAGTTTTCATAGATCATGCACGCATAACACAAACCGAGCCAAAACAATTTGCCCTAACATTTGGTCTATGCCTCTAAAGGCCTATCAACTAGCCAGGCAAGTTCTTGAGCTTATAAGAAGCTTCAAGAACCTGAAAACAACTTCACATTAGGTCTATAATGGTGGAGATTCGTACCTGAAGTTTTGAAACCTTGAAGTGTTCTTCAGAAAACCAGAGGTCTTGTCTCTTCTACAATCTTCACTTGGCCAAATAAAGGCTGGGATGTAGAACTTGATGATGATTCAATGGAGAAGAGGTTGAAACCAAGCTCCAAACAAGTATCACTGTGGAGAACTTGAGAGAATCAAAGAGATTGTTGAAGTGGAATGAACAAGGTAGAGCTCAAGAATCAGTGGCAATGGTGGAATCGAGAGAGAAGAAGAAAGTGTTTCTGAAGTGAATGTGTGGAAATGAAGTTAGAAAATGAAGTTAGAGTGTGTGATTTTTATTTATAAGGTGAACTAACCACGGTTAAATGAGTTGAGTTAGGGTGAGTCAAGTTGGTTAACTGAGTCATCCCTAACTAACTGAGTCAAGTTAGTTAGGGAGAGCAGTGCTATGGTGAAGAGGGCTCATGACATGCTATGGTGTGGGAAAAATAAATGGCACGGTTTGTGAAATAGAAGCTTGTTCATCAAAAACTTGCTAAGCAAGTTTTGCCCCTTCTATTCTCATGCAATGCACGTGCCACTGTGCTTAGTGTAAGTAGTGTATGCTTGGTCAAAAGAGGAAATTGAAGTGAAGAAGTGTTTGGTGTGTGAGTGAACCAAATTATGAACTGAACTGTCAATGTACCAGTGCCAACATAGGGTAGTTTGTTGAAGTTTTTCTCCTTATTCAATGAATGGTTTGGTATGCTTTTGGAGTCAATTGAAAGAGGAGATATTGAAGAACAATGTTGGTTTGAAAATTGAAGTGAAATGAGGTCTCTAACATGCCTAAAAATGACCACAAACAGATGGAAAAAGAGACTGGTACATGGGCGCGCAGACTTGTGGCATGACCTGGTTGTGACCTGGTCAAATTTCAGTTGCAATGACCATTCTTTGAGCCATCATAACTCCTTAACCTTTGATCAGATGAAAAATTGATAAACACCAACTTTAAAGATCTCACATAGAGGAACAACTTTGATGTTGAAAAGTTTTCCATTTGAAGCCTCTAATCATGAGTAATTGATCAATACATTTGGCCCACCAAGTGTTTGAGAAAATGACTGCGCGCGTGCCCTGAAAATCTTGGTCATGACCTAGTTTTGGACCCACTTTGCTCAAACTTTGATCAATCATATCTCACTCAATTTTTATCCAATAGAGATGTTCCACATATGGATGTGAAGCTTAAAACAAGATCTTTTGTTGTGGCCGAGTGGAATTTTCATTTGGTGCTTCAATTTTAAATGGCCTTGGTTCAAACTCTGATGCAAAATGGCCAAAACTTGCTATTTTTAGTAACCCTTCCTCTTCCAAAAATGGCAACTTTCCACCTCTTGATTTTTTCATGATTCCTTTGGAGTTTCTTGACCAAATTTTGTACATTGGACATATGTAACATGAATTTCATGATTTTGGGCTCAAAAAGTCAAGAGTTGACTTTTTCCTCTGATTATTTGACTTGGCCCCAAATTTCCTGATTTTTGATCTTTCTTCCAATTGAACCACTTCCAAAACCAATTGAGGGGCAATTCTCCATACACATACACTTAAGAACATGTAGAATACCATGACATCAAGTTTTGTCCAAAAAATCAAAGATTCCCTGATTTAATGGGAAACCCTAGTTTTGGTGCCCACCTCCTAGGAGAAAAATGTGCAGTCTTCAATTTCAAATTCCTCAGAGTATGTTGTGTACCTTCTTAAAGGATGATGATATATGCCATTTGAGGATGATTTTGGATCAATGAGCTATCTCTTTTGAGGGTTTTCCTTCAGTTTTTGAACCTCTTGCATAGTGAAAGATGTAATGCTTCAATCTCCCATTGAATCTCTCATTCTTGAGGTTGTGGATGTTCCATTGAGATAGTATGAGACATGAAAGACCTCTTGGCTTGCCTTGAGGAAACTTGATTGACCTTTTTGTACTTTGAATGATCCCTTGATTGACCACCTTCCACCTGATCCATGCCCTGATGGTAAGAAGGATGTTATGCTTCATTTTTCTATGTTAAATGCAATGTAATGTTAATGAGGTGGATATGATATGATAGATGATAATGCCATGCTATGATGACAAAGAGGGAGAGCAAATTTTAGGGTATTACAGCTGCCCCTATTCAAGCGCTGTAGACCTGAATGCCTAAAAGCAATTGCTTTCGGACTTTCAAGGTATATAGTGATTGAATACCAAATATAACCAAAAATTTGCTCTGGATGATGAGGAGGAAACTCCCCCGACATTGCTGGATTGAATCTTCAATGAAATATTGTCGGAGAAAACTGTCTTTTGAACGACACCAGACGACTACTGGCTTGCCACACTGCTGGTGGACTTTAACAATGTCTTTTATGCAATTCCAGACGACTACTGGCCTGCCACGCTACTGGTGGACTTTGATAACGTCTTTTGAACGACGCCAGACGACTACTGGCCTGCCACGCTACTGGTGGACTTTGATAACGTCTTTTGAACGACGCCAGACGACTACTGGCTTGCCACGCTGCTGGTGGACTTTAATAATGTCTTTTATGCAACTCCAGACGACTACTGGCCTGCCACGCTACTGGTGGACTTTGATAACGTCTTTTGAACGACGCCAGACGACTACTGGCTTGCCACGCTGCTGGTGGACTTTAATAATGTCTTTTATGCAACTCCAGACGACTACTGGCCTGCCACGCTACTGGTGGACTTTGATAACGTCTTTTGAACGACGCCAGACGACTACTGGCTTGCCACACTACTGGTGGACTTTGCAGCTTCGTGCCACCCGAAGATGGACTTTTGCCAATCCACTGTTGGACTTTTGCCACCCGAAGACGGACTTTTGCCAATCCACTGTTGGACTTTTAGAATATGCCACCCTTAGATGGACCTTTCGCCAATCCACTGTTGGACTTTTGCCACCCAACGACGGACTTTTGCCAATCCACTGTTGGACTTTTGCCACCCGAAGACGGACTTTTGCCAATCCACTGTTGGACTTTTAGCTGCTATGCCACCCGAAGATGGACTTTTGCCAATCCACTGTTGGACTCTTGCCACCCGAAGACGGACGTTTACCAATCCACTGTTGGACTTTTGCCACCCGAAGACGGACTTTTGCCAATCCACTGTTGGACTTTTGCAATATTCCAATACCAGATTGCACTCTGCATCCGTGTCAGACATCTCTGCCGACTTTGCTGAGGAACAATGATCAATGACTTGACTTTAGAGGTTCCTGAGAGGATAGTATCTCTGCTGGAGAATAAATGAACAATCCGTCTGCTTCAAATTGTCAAGTTTGCCAAAAATAAATTGGACCTGGAGAATAATAAATCTGCCAGTAATCACTTCATCTGCTGGGGGAATGAATTCTGGTCACAGCGACTCCGCTGGGGATAAGAATTTCTTTGCATGGCGTCCTGCTAAGGAAGAAAAGTCGTAAAAAACTCTGCTTGAGGATCTATCCAATCCAAGACCCTTTGTAGGGGTTATCAACCTTCTGACCCGGCTGGGGAAAGACTGTACCATCCTTGTTGAGGAATAGGTTCTGTCGATCTTATAAACCTCTGCGGGGAGAACAACAACTCAGCTGGGGAGTATTGCTGACAAGATTCGATGCTGACCTCTGTGGCGGATCATTACCAGAGACACAATCTTGCTGGGGATCATGGCTATTCTACCAAGAACATGCAAATCCTGGTTAGAACATTCCACTGCAACTTGCTAGAAAGAGTCCTTAGAGATCTGTTGGGGAAACCCAAAGAAAATCTACAGTAGTCTGCTGAAGAATATGACTGTCGAGCTTAGGATAAGCACCACAATGCACCCTGTTAGGCGAGCTTCCTTTTAGATAATTCCGTTAGGGATGACAAGTTTATAACAAACTCTGCTGGAGGAAACTGCTTTAAAACGTCTCGTGTTGGGGAATGCCTTTTTGAGAGGATTTTACAGAAGACTAACTGTCCTCAAACTCTACTGGGGATGATCAACACTTCATGCGGGGGAAACAAACATGCCCTATGCTTGGACAAACCAACAATTCGTCCCCGAAGAGGATGTCATAAGAGTATTTTACAGAAGATTTAGCCTTTTCAAACTCCTGCGACTTCGCTAGGGATAATGACCATCAGTTTCAGTATCGGCGAGACCACTCTTTTGGGGAACTTGTGACCATTATTGACACAGAAAAGCTTGTAGCTGTTGGAAGTACTGTATGAGAGAATCGACTTAAGAAGACATAACGGTACCCAGTTGAACGACCGTCAACCGACCGATGAACGCCGACCTCCTTACCCGTAATTGCCCCAGTCTTTTGCGTGGGGTAATCGATTACTGGTCTTGTGCTTAAAATCATCTGCACCTGCTACCTGCAACAAAAGAATATGCACACATGCCCCGAATATTGCGTGGCTAGAATCCACCATCCGGGAGTATTCAACATTCAAAGTAATTTCAAATGTTTTTTCTGCGCATGTTATTGCAAGGCCGCCATGTTTTCAAATGCAATATTTTATCAAAAATTAGGAAGTTTTTGCAAACAAAGCAATACAACAAAAATAGAAAGCTTTTTATTGAAATTCAATTTATTGACTGAGAGCCCAGAATAGGCAATTACATCCGGAAGCAATCCCTGGAAAGAGGTGATCGCTGAAAATTGAGAAAAGAAACTATCCTAATGGCAATGTGAAAACGGAATTCCACTGAGTTTCCATTCTGTTATGACCAGTATGTCTTCAAAACTCCCCGACCTTGCCTTCTGAGGAATGATCAGACCGATTCCTATCTTTCAGAATGTTAGTTGTTCAAACGATAATGGGGTACAGATAACTCAGACCGTAGTTATTCGCTTAAATCCCTCTTTTGCGTGGACCGCCCTTTCAGGTTTTCGATCCACCAGGATACCCTTTTTTGCCTAAGTTGCCCTTTCGGGTTTTCAACTTACCGGGTGTACAATTTTTTTCAATTATATCCCTAATTTTTGCCCGAACCTTATTCTGTTTTTGGTTCGCCGGGATGCCCTTTTTTGCCTGGATTTTTTGTTATTTTTATTATCCAGCGGGTCTATTCATGCGAAGTATTTTTTGACTACGTCCGAGTTGACAGGGGATGAAAAGTCTTCGCCATCCATGGTTGTAAGCAATAAGGCTCCGCCTGAAAAGACCTTTTTAACCACGAATGGACCTTCATAATTAGGAGTCCATTTGCCCCTGTGATCTGTATTGGGAGGAAGGATCCTTTTGAGCACTACATCTCCGACTTTGTAAACCCGAGGACGCACCTTTTGGTCAAATGCCTGCTTCATTCTGTGCTGGTATAATTGCCCATGACATACAGCCGCCAATCGCTTTTCCTCAATAAGGCTCAGCTGATCAAATCTGGCTCGTACCCATTCAGCCTCATCTAGCTTAACATCCATCATGACTCTGAGGGACGGAATCTCTACTTCAACCGGTAGCACTTCCTCCATACCATATACAAGTGAGAATGGGGTTGCCCCAGTGGATGTGCGTACCGACGTTCGATACCCATGCAAAGCAAACGGTAACATCTCATGCCAATCTTTGAACGTGACAACCATCTTCTGCACAATCTTCTTGATATTTTTGTTGGCCGCTTCGACCGCGCCATTCATCTTTGGGCGGTACGGAGAAGAATTGTGATGTTCGATTTTGAAGTCCCGGCATAACTCAGCCATCATCTTATTATTCAAATTAGAACCATTATCAGTAATGATTCTTTCGGGAACTCCATATCGACAAATGATATCCCGTTTTAAGAAACGAGCGACCACTTGTTTTGTAACATTGGCATAGGATGCAGCTTCAACCCATTTGGTGAAATAATCAATTTCCACCAAGATGAAACGATGACCATTAGAAGCTATAGGCTCAATCTTTCCGATCATATCAATGCCCCACATGGCAAACGGCCAGGGCGACGCCATGATACTCAACGGATTTGGGGGCACATGCACTTTGTCTGCATAGATCTGGCATTTATGGCATTTGCGGGCATATTTGCAACAATCTGACTCCATAGTCAACCAATAATATCCCGATCTTAACAAATTTTTAGCCATTGCATGTCCTCCAGCATGGGTACCGAAAGAGCCTTCGTGCACTTCAATCGTCAACAAGTCTGCTTCATGTCTATCCACACATCTAAGCAGGACCGTGTCAAAATTTCTTTTATACAGCACGCCATCTTTGTTCAAGAAGAAACTACCAGCTAACCTTCTCAACGTCTTCCTGTCTTTGGACGATGCCCCGGGCGGGTATTCTTGACTTTTCAAGAAACACTTAATGTCATGAAACCATGGCTTGTCATCAGACGCTGTATCAACAACAAACACAAATGCAGGTCTGTCAAGGCGGGATACCTCAATCTTAGGTACATGGTTCCATCCTTGTACTTTGATCATGGAAGACAAAGTGGCCAAGGCATCAGCGAACCTATTCTCATCTCGAGGAATATGGTACAGTTTCACTGTTGTGAAAAATGTCAGCAATCTCCTTGTATAATCTCTATACGGTACTAGATTTGCTTGGTGCGTGTACCAACTCCCTTTCACTTGATTGATTACCAAAGCTGAATCACTGAATATATCAAGGGTTTTAATCCGTAGATTAACCGCCTCCTCTATCCCCATTATACAAGCTTCGTACTCTGCTTCATTGTTGGTGCATCCGAAAGTTATTCGGGCAGTGAAAGGCATATGAACACCTTCCGGCGTGATAAGAACTGCTCCAACTCCGCACCCATTAATATTGACAGCCCCATCAAACATCAGACTCCATTTGGATTCAGAGTCTGGCCCCTCCTCCGGGAGTGGTTCCTCGCAGTCTTTAGCTTTGAGAAACATGATGTCCTCATCAGGGAAGTCAAACTTCATGGGTTGGTAATCATCAATCGGCTCTTGCGCAAGATAGTCGGACAAGATACTTCCTTTGATGGCCTTTTGTGAAGTGTACTGAATGTCATACTCTGTCAAGACCATTTGCCACCGTGCAACTCTGCCTGTCAATGCTGGTTTCTCGAAAATGTACTTGATAGGATCCATTTTTGAAATCAACAAGGTCGTGTGCCTAACCATATATTGCCTCAATCGCTTTGCGGCCCATGCAAGCGCACATCATGTCTTTTCAAGCATTGAGTATCGGGACTCACAATCATTGAACTTTTTGCTCAGGTAGTAGATAGCATGCTCCTTCCTACCTGTCTCGTCATGTTGTCCGAGAACACAACCCATGGAACCTTCAAGCACTGTCAGATACATTATCAGCGGTCTCCCTTCAACTGGAGGCATTAGAATCGGAGGTTCCTGCAAATATTCTTTTATCTTATCGAATGCCAATTGGCAATCGTCATTCCACCTGACTGTTTGATCTTTCCTTAACAATTTAAATATTGGTTCACACGTGGCTGTTAGGTGAGATATAAACCTTGCAATGTAGTTCAATCTACCCAAGAAACCACGAACCTCTTTTTCTGTTCTTGGTTCAGGCATTTCTTGTATTGCTTTCACCTTGGCAGGATCAACCTCGATTCCTCTTTCGCTCACAATGAAACCCAACAACTTTCCAGAACGCACCCCAAACGTGCACTTGTTTGGATTTAATCTCAGACAGAACTTTCTCAACCTTTCAAACAGCTTTTTCAGGTTAACCAGATGTTCCTCTTCTGTTCTCGACTTGGCAATCATATCATCTACATAACATTCGATCTCCTTATGAATCAAGTCATGAAACAATGTCACCATCGCCCGCTGGTACGTTGCCCCTGCATTTTTCAACCCAAAAGGCATTACTTTATAGCAATATGTACCCCACGGAGTAATGAACGTGGTCTTCTCCATATCTTCAGGTGCCATCTTGATCTGGTTGTACCCGGAGAACCCGTCCATAAAGGAGAACACTAAAAACTGAGCTGTATTATCGACCAGCACATCAATATGAGGTAGTGGAAAATCATCTTTCGGGCTAGCTTTATTAAGATCTCGATAATCCACACACATTCTCACTTTTCCGTCTTTCTTCGGTACTGGCACGATATTGGCTACCCACGGAGGATATTTTGTCACAGCAAGAAAACCAGCATCCCACTGCTTCTGGACTTCCTCCTTGATCTTTAAAGCCATGTCGGGGTGATTCCGACGAAGTTTCTGCTTGACTGGCGGGCATTCTTCTCTTAATGGCAGCCTGTGCACGACAATATCCGTATCCAACCCCGGCATGTCTTGATACGACCAGGCGAAGATGTCAACATACTCGCGCAACATTTCAGTCAAAGTTTGCTTCACATCTGCTTGCAAGCTGGCACCGATCCTGATCTCTTTCTTGGCGTCCTTGGTACCAATATTGATGATTTCTACAGTCTCCTGATGAGGCTGGATGACCCTTTCCTCTTGTTTCAACAATCTGGCCAGTTCTTCAGAAAGTTCACAATCTTTCTCATCCCCTTCTTCGGCTTGATAAATCGGATTGTCAAAGTCATACATAGCCATATCAAAATCGTTATCAGTGGTATCCGGAGGATCAAGTCTGCATGAACGGGTTCATGCCTTATTTTAGAATTTATTTTTAAGCAAAACAAAAGAAAATGAAACATTGCCATTTTATTATTTTTTGTGCAAAAATAAAACTGAAAGACAGAGAACAAAATTTGATTGCAAAACGTCCTTTATTAATGATTAAAAATTGCAAATGCAACCAGGGTGGCCCTACAAATGAATCTATACGCCTTGGGCAGAGCGCAAGATTTTGACATGCATTATGGTTAGAAAAAAAACAAAGAAAAATTACTCTGTCTGAAGAGTAACCCGGATGACTTCTTCAACGGACCAGTTTTGCACTTGTTGTCCCGGAGCATGAGGGCGTACCCAGTTGTCCAGGTCACAATTACTGTCAACACTATCCTCTGTGGCTGCACAAGACTGGTCCGTGTAGATAATTCCCCCACTATTAAAAGTAATGGGTCCCCTGCTCCCCGCATCTGAAGTTGTAGAGGGATGATAACCAATACCAAATTTGTCTTCCTTCATTGGGGTCTCTATCAACCTGCCCCAACCTTGGGCGTTGCCTGCCCTGACAACTTCGACAGCTTGTTTGTAAGATGAAATGGAGGTACCGGCCCCAACTGGTACAGAAGAAGACTCAGGTGCATCGTCAATATTGACCGCTTCAAATGATTGGCACAGCATCTCATGAATTTCCCCATCCATTTCAATGTACTTGAACGTGGACAAGTGACTCACAAAGATGTCTTCTTCCCCACACACCGTCACAACCTGCCCTTCAAACTCATACTTTAGCTTTTGATGTAGAGTAGAAGTAACAGCCCCGGCTCCGTGAATCCAAGGGCGTCCCAATAGGCAGCTATATGCAGGTTGTATGTCCATTACATAGAACGTGGATTTGAATACCTGTGGTCCAATTTGTACGGGCAATTCCACCTCACCAAACACAGATTGTCTAGTTTCATCGAATGCTCTGACCACCAATTCACTAGGCCTTAAGATCAAACCATCAACTTCCAGCTTCATTAATGCCTTCTTGGGCAAGACATTGAGTGATGAACCAGTGTCTACCAGTACATGAGATAACACTGCGCCCTTACACTCCATCGTGATATGCAAAGCCTTATTATGGTTTCTTCCTTCAACAGTCAAATCTCTACTTGTAAAGCCCAAGCCATGGCTAACATTAACATTGGAGATTACGCCCTCGAGCTGATTAACAGTAATTTCTTGTGGCACGTATGCACTCTTCAACACTTTCAACAACGCCTGCCGATGCGCATCAGAGCACATCAATAGTGACAAGATTGAAATCTTTGAAGGAGTCTGATTCAGTTGGTCCACAATCTTATAATCGCTTTTCTTGATTATCTTCATAAATTCCTCCATTTCCTTATCAAAAGTAATCTTTGTCTCTGCTTCAGGTGTAGGCGCATTTTCAACCACCTGTTTACCTTTAGCCTTTGCTGCGGCTTCTACCTCCTTATCGCTTCTCAAGGTTTGGGGAGCGAACAACCTTCCACTCCTTGTAAAGCCCCCTACACCCCCTACATTATCAATATTTGGGCTGACTGACGACTCAACTTCCTGCTTTTTACCTTCGTAATATACATCTGCCCCATAGTGCCATGGGATAGCCTTCGTAGACGTGAACGGAATTGGTCCTGGCACCGTGATAGTGACAGGACTGGGCCTTTCTGGCGCAACACTCGCCACGGGAACTGCATTGACCGGCATTTGAATCTCAGCGGGAGTGTAATAGATGGTCACGGTTGATATCTCATCAGTGTCTTTCACGACTCTGTCGAACTGTAGACATCCTTCATCGATCAGATTCTGTAAACCCACCTTCAACTTATTACAGCCATTCTCCTGATTCATACACTCAGAGCAATCTTGATTACAGCCCGGGAACACCTGTCCCTTCAATAAACGATCTTTTACCAACAACAAAGAAGTTCTCACCTGATGTATGTCTACCACCAAATTCAATCTCCTCCCATCTTCAATAGCATATACATTGGCTGCACTATGATCAGGCATGGGATGCTGAGTAATATTAGGAGCGGGAGAGAAATTGATGGCTTTAGCATCAATCAAATCTTGTACATTATGATGGAAAGCCCAGCATTTTTCAATGGAGTGCCCCTGAGCACCTGAGTGGAACTCACAACGAGCATTAGCATCGAAGTTAGGTGGCAGGTTTCCAGCAACCGGAGCTTTCATAGTACGGAGTTCTACCAACTTTAACTCGAGTAGCCGGGGCAACAGCGCGGCATAAGTCATAGGGAGAGGATCCATCTTACGATCCCTCTGCCTAGACCTTTGCTGGAAAAAAGGTTGTTGTTGTTGAACCTGTTGTTGGGGTTGTTGTTTCTGAACAGACGGTGTGGGGATTGTTACAGCATCTACCTGATAATAAGCTTGAGAACGCCCTCTGCCTCGTCCTCTAAACACAGCATTCGTATCACCTTCTCTTCTTTTCTGGTTACTAGCAAACGGTTTCTTCGTCCCCGAAGAGCCAGCCCCACTCACATCTTGGATCTTCCCAAGCTTTAACAGACTTTCTATTCTTTCTCCCGCAATCACAATATCAGCAAATCCAGTTGACGGACACGCAGCTAATCTATCAAGATAGGCCCCTTGCAAGGTGCCCATAAACATATCCGCCATTTCTCTGTCTGACAAGGGAGGTTGAACCTGGGCAGCCATTTCCCTCCACCTCTGTGCATATTCTTTGAAACTCTCCTTGGCATTTTGTGACAACCCCTGCAATTGAGTGCGGTTGGGCGCCATGTCAATATTATACTGGTATTGCTTCAGGAACGCTTCTGCCAGATCTTTCCAACTCTTCACAGCAGCTCTATTCAACTTCATATACCAGGTCAAGGACGCCCCAGCCAGACTGTCCTGAAAATAGTGCATCCATAGCTTCTCGTCATCCGTATGGGCTGAAATCTTCCCAAAGTAAGCTTGAAGATGCGTTTGGGGACACGCATTGCCGTGATACTTATCAAAAGTAGGAGGTTTGAATTTAGGGGGAATTCTGACTCCTAGGACCAGCCCCAAGCTAGTAACATCAATACCCATAGAGTTCTTGCATTCTATGGCCCTGATCTTTTCTGCTAACTCATCATACCTTCGATCACCTTGATTACCCACATCAGCATCCAGCAGAGTAAATTGGTCTTCCAGGGTATCTTCAAGAGTAACACCAGCATGCCTACCATTTCCATTACCCCGATTATTACCACCAGGAGGAGGGTTGCCACCGGGAGGAGGAATGCCATGTCCCTGTGAATTGTCATGCTGATCACCTTCGGGCCCATTGTCTGGACGCTCGACCAGAAGCCTCAATCTCTCCTGATTTTGCGCCATGCCAGTCATGAGGGTCATGAACTGGTCCATACGCGCCCTCATTTCAGCCAAATCACTTTGCACTTGATCCATGATTCTTACTTGATTTCTTCGCGTCGAATATCGGTGAATATGATTCTCCGCTATACTGCCTGAAACCAAATAAAGGTTAGAGACCCTGCAACGAGTACCTGAAAAGCAAGTAACAAAAATGCAAAATGATATGCAATGCCATGCAGTGCCATGTTTGTCATTTCCTAGGTGCTTTTATACCCTGATTCCAATCCAAACCACAGAAATCTGAAGACCAGAAATCGTGATATAAAGAGACGTGTAGTGGTCATGTGCTTGTGTACAGATATCTGATAAAGAGTAATTCTAAATAAACTGCTCATACTCATTCAACAAAGTATTCAAGTATTTAAGAAAGGCTCATCCGCCAATGCAATACAAGGAAAAAATGGATCCATCAACAAGCCTGATGGTAACCATTAACAACAAAATACAGGGAAAAGAACATCAGTCTGACAATTCCACATCCTTCAGCTTATCACTTGAGTATTTGATCTCCTCAAAAAGTATACGGGTACGCTGGTGATTCGGCTTTTCAATCATTTCTTTGATCAAGACATCCCTTTTCTCAAGAGCTTCAGTTAAAGAACCCATATGCAGCATCAGAGCTTCGTCATCATACACTCCTTTGTGTCTCTTTATGCCAGCTTGCGTCTTGAGTATCTCTCTTTCTATCATGGCTTCTTCAAGCTCTTTCTTGGTATTCTTCAGTTGGCTTCTAGCTTCTTCTAACTGTTCTTGACTTTTACCGAGACTTTCCCGATACTTTCTCCTCTGCTCATGTGCCTTTTTAAGCTCCTCGTCTTTAGTCTTCGACTGATCCTTTAACTCGGCATTTTCAATTCTGACTTCATCCCAAGCTTGACGAAGTTGAGCTAATGAATCCTTGCTTCGGGCTAAAGCCTGTTTTGTAATCTTGTGAGCCTGACTAGTGTCATCTGCTCCCAAAGTAAGTTTCCGAAAGTACCGAGCTCTATCATCAAAATCTTCCTCTTTGTCAGCCAAGGTTTTTTCCGCTTTCAAGGCTCTCTTTTCCAACTCTTTGTTGTCAGCTAGAGCTTTCTGAAGACATCTGCTCATTCCAGAATTCTCTATCTGCAACTCTCTGACCATTTTCTTCCACTTCTCACATTCTTCAATAGCCACCATAGTGGGTTGTTCTGGCTGTACTGAACATAAAAGAGGTCCCCTTGAAAAGGGTAAAAGCAATTCCTTTACTTTCGTCTCAATCCACCTGTCATATTCAGGATAAGATCTACAATCTCCTTTTCCAAAAACTGCTTTTCCAATTTTGTGCTTATCTTTCCAAGCATTCACTACTTCTACCACCTTCGCATCTTTAGTTCCTGTAAAGAATAAAGATTCTTCCACATCTTGCTCTGTAGGAGGATCCCTGGAAGCATACCTAAACTGTCGGATGGCCAAAACTGGATTATAATTGATCCCTCCTTTTCTGCCAATCAAAGGCACATTTGGAAAACTTCCGCATCTTGTGACAAGCTCTATTCTCAATAACCGGTGGTCAAACCATACAATGTTATCAGCAGTTAAACCCATCAATCGTTTAGACCATTTCGCCACATCTTTGGTTTCCACAAAGGCACCTGTCTGAGGCAAATGTTTGAAAAACCAATGACTCAGCAGTGGAGTACAACAACTAACAGATCCTCCCCTCCTTTTCTCATTCTTGTAATGCACGGAATGATAAAAATCTCCTAACAAAGTAGGGACTGTATTTTTAAGGACGAAAACTCTCGTTGCTTGCATATCCACAAAGTCTTGCTGATTGGGAAAGAGAACTAGGCCATATATGCAGAGAGCCAGAATGGAATTGTAAACCGTCCAATTTTTAGCACTTGTAGCCTCTTGGGCTTGTCCAGACAGAAATTCTAAATGAAATCCGCTAACTCCATTTTTACTGCTCACACCACTTTTTACCACTGCCTGATCCATTTGTAATGCAGCAGCAATTTCTTTTACGTTGGGAGAACTACTAGAGAAGAATGATATTGCCGGCGTGATCGGAATTCCCAAAATAAATGAGAATTCTTCCAGTGTTGGCATCAAATGTAATCTGGAAAAAGAAAGCATCTCAACGAAGGCTCGTAGAACTGCAACATGTTCATACTTGGTGATTGTACGGACCATCCCAACCAAATTCCCGTAGCTCTTCTGAAACCTATCAAGAATACCCGGACTAGCCATATCTATAACTTTGAGCAATGAATCCAAAACAGGATCTGGAAACTTGTAAGACACATTGTTCTTTCTCTCGGCAACGATCTCTGTTGAACCCATGGTTTGGAATCAGAAATGTATTATGCACCTGAAAATGACAAACATAACTGTTATGATATGATAATGCAATGCAAAAGGGCATGTGATTAGGTAATCAAGTGTCTGTGTCTGTATTGAACTGTGTGCACTGTGTCTCTGTATCGAATCTGGCAATATCTGAGATGAACACTCAAATCACTGTCATAGGATACAATGTCTGAAATCATCATAGAATCACAAGTAAGGTAGGTAAGAGGCTGGGTTTCCTGCAAACCTGTAAACATCCCGCCCATACTCACATGTGGTTCTTAGAAAAATAAGGCTTGTCAGCTTCGGAGGTTTAAGAAGCAATAGCACATTCAGCCCGTAGGATACAATGCTATGCCAATCAAAGAGGTCGTCCACTGACTCCCCTTAGAAAATAAAAGTCATCCTATGCAAGTTCCAAAGTGGACCCTCGGGTGCGAATGGGTTTGCCACGGAATGTGGTCTGCCACTGTTACCGCTAAAGAGGGATGTTTCCACTAAGGTCCTCATGATCGGTCACTAGAGTCGACAGCTCTCTAGATCTACATCCTGGAATACGCAAGATGCGCATGCCACGACGTGTCCCAAGATAGCCTCGTCTAGCTGTGAATTTCGTGAACACCCAAAGCACTCCAAACGGCACGTAGGTCCCACTACTCTCCACTCTAATTCTAAGTGTATACTCAAGCCTGTGTAATGGGCTTATCTCTCAGAAATCCCATCCCGCCAAACAGACAAAATAGTGCAACACAATATAATATATGATATGTAATGCTAAAATGCAGTAAATACAGTAAAATAAATAAACAGAAACATATAGCACAACAGTAAACACCCAATGAAAAAGACAAACAAGCGCTAGGATTGACTCGCTTAGGATGGACCAGCAATAGGTCAATCTGTCCCCAGCAGAGTCGCCAGCTGTCGCTCCCGGGATTTTCATCCTAGTACAAACGTGAAAGTGGCACCAAACAGAGTCGCCAGCAATGTGTATTTATCCCAAGAGAGGGAAAGGAAACACCGCGTAAACCTGAGGGAAAGGAAAGAGCATGGTCTCGCGACCAAGAGAAATGGATTCGGGAGTCGGTTACGCGAGAGGAAGGTATTAGCACCCCCTCGCGTCCATCGTACCCGATGGGATCCACGCTTGCTTGCTTCAATCAAAGGGTGTAAGAAAAGAATACTGTATAAGGAACTGAAAAGAGAATGGAAAAGGAAAGAGAGAGAAAGAGAAACAAATGTAGGGAAAATAAAAGAAGTGCTCGCATGGGCCCTACCCCACTGCCTACGTATCTCATCGGGAACATGAGAATCAGAGCGACGTAGTTCCCCTCACTGGGGAAAGTTGTTTGTGTTTTTTAGAGAACGGCTTACGTTCTGGCTCAGGTGTGGCAGGCTCGCTGGTCCGAGTGCGTTACCATCTTGCAAGAGAACGAGTAGGAGCGCGTTCGTGCGTTGAGAATGAATGAGATGAGAAAAGAATTCCCGAAGGAAAAGACGTTATTGTTTTTTTTTGTCTTTTAAGAGTTTTTTCATTTGTTTGCATATGATAGTGTATCTGAATCTTAATCATTGGAATGTGTACATTCTCACATTCCAAAATGGAATGGGTAAGAAAGCACACTAAGAGTGAAGAAGACCCCCACACTTAGTTCCAATTGTCAAGGTTCAAACGCACTAGCATACTTGTGTTTATTAAGTGTTTTTGTTGATTAAGAAATGAAGAAGTGTTTTTTATTTGTACCTTCAACAAGTATTGCATTTAAGTCCATCATACAAGATCAAATGTCTAACACATTGACCCAAGATGGGCTATATGCTACACATTCTAAGATTATAAGAGAAGACCCCTTTATAATCTCTTCTTTATATGAAAGGCCTAAATGCAATAAATGCCTACCTTTATTAAATGCTTTGAGTTTCCTTTAAGAGATGAGAAGAGAGAGACTCAAGAGAGAAGAAAAGGTAAAACCTATGTGGACTAAGACTCAATCCTAATTGAAGATTAAAGGGAGTGATCCTAATGGTTTGTGAGGTTTCAACCTAAAGTCTAAAGAAAGAATGAATTAAACAATTCACTTCTAAAGTAGAAGATGAATTGTAATTCAAAAAAAGGGAAGTGATGAGTTACTAAAAGAAAGCACATAAGTGCTTAACAAAACATAAAATGGAATTGTAAAAGAGATGAAAGGAAAGAAATTTGAATGTGGATTCCTTATCCACACTCAATTGCAACTTACCAAAGCCCCTACATGGTTAGTAAACATGTATAAGAAGTATAAGAAGTAAAAGAACATGTAATGCATCATAAAACTCAAAAGAATTAAATGAGAAATTAAATCCTAGAACCACAACCAGAATGTACATCATATGGAAAACAAATTATTATTATCATGCAAGTCCAAGTGGATAGGCAACAAACATCATCCATGGCATTAGAACATGATATCATAAGAAAAGGGAGAATGAAAGATGAAAGGAAAAAGAAGAAAATGTGCATAAATGGAACATGTAATCCACGGATCAGAATTGAAATGAAATGAAACATGATTCATAAACCTCTCACAAGTATTCATGAAGCACATCAAGACATTTAAGAAGTGATAGAAGAAGTAGAATTGAAATGGAAGTTCCAAACAAAGGAAAGTGCAAACACAACATGTTAAAGGTGCACAAGGTTTAAATGAAAGTCAACATGCAAGAATGACATATAATATGTACCAATGACCTATAATGTCAAGTGAATGGTTCACCAAATATGCAAATGATCATGCCATTATGTACAAAAGAAGTCATGTAAACATGCACCAATATTGGGATGATATGACATGTTATTATGCTTCAAAGGTAATGCATTAAACAAAAATTAGATGGCCTCATGAAAATTATGAAAACATGGTATTGAAGTTCACTAATCAGAGATGAATCACATATCAAAGTAGCATGCAAGGCACCAAGGCAAAATGATGTCAAACAATGCACTTAGGTCAAATAGACATATCATACCAAGTAGCACAAAAGTGAACACCAAACATGCCATAAAATGACCTAAAAAATCAAATAAAAAATCACTTAACATACCTCAAGATGCTAATGACTCAATACAAAAAGAAGAGCATCAAAACAATTTTTAATGATCAAGAACAAAATTAAACAAGATCATGTACCACATTAAGAATGCACACCAAAGAAATTCAAAGAAAATTATGGAGCAGGGGTAAAAGGTCATAAAATCAGAAAATAAAATCACCAAAAATTTTCTAAATGTTTTAAGAAGGCTCATGAATTTTTGTGGAATTTTATGATGCTATTTAGTATTTTTAAAAATTAAAAAGAAAACGTGTAGAAAAATAGAAAAATTAAAATGAAATGAAAAACAAGTGTGGGGTGCAGACATAGTAAATTTCAGTTCAACATTATTGGGCTTTAAAAAGAGGAGGTGTGAATATCAAAATGTCTTAAGTCCAATTCTGCGCAATCCACACCAATAACCATGCACACTCAGTCAACAAAATTGACTCATTAATAACCATTGGATGAGGTCTCAGTCAAGCCAAAGTCAAAGTATGCCAAATCAACGCACGCGCACGCATGAGCACCCTTACTATCATGTACCATGCCACACCATGCTTAAATGAAATCAGAAATAACACACGTGACACACACACGGATTTTAATGCGTTGGCACCTTTTGGACCACACGATCATGAAAAACGGACGGATGAGATTATAACATGCATAAACCCTAGCTCTAACAGTCACCGGCCGGAGGTGATCTCCGGTCACCTTCTCCGACCAAACCACCATCGTCTGCAACCTTAATTTCTCCAGAAATCCACAAATGAAATACCAAAATGAAGCCGAGCTCACACACATCATGAATATGCAATCAATTTTCATAGATCATGCACGCATAACACAAACCGAGCCAAAACAATTTGCCCTAACATTTGGTCTATGCCTCTAAAGGCCTATCAACTAGCCAGGCAAGTTCTTGAGCTTATAAGAAGCTTCAAGAACCTGAAAACAACTTCACATTAGGTCTATAATGGTGGAGATTCATACCTGAAGTTTTGAAACCTTGAAGTGTTCTTCAGAAAACCAGAGGTCTTGTCTCTTCTACAATCTTCACTTGGCCAAATAAAGGCTGGGATGTAGAACTTGATGATGATTCAATGGAGAAGAGGTTGAAACCAAGCTCCAAACAAGTATCACTGTGGAGAACTTGAGAGAATCAGAGAGATTGTTGAAGTGGAATGAACAAGGTAGAGCTCAAGAATCAGTGGTAATGGTGGAATCGAGAGAGAAGAAGAAAGTGTTTCTGAAGTGAATGTGTGGAAATGAAGTTAGAAAATGAAGTTAGAGTGTGTGATTTTTATTTATAAGGTGAACTAACCACGGTTAAATGAGTTGAGTTAGGGTGAGTCAAGTTGGTTAACTGAGTCATCCCTAACTAACTGAGTCAAGTTAGTTAGGGAGAGCAGTGCTATGGTGAAGAGGGCTCATGACATGCTATGGTGTGGGAAAAATAAATGGCACGGTTTGTGAAATAGAAGCTTGTTCATCAAAAACTTGCTAAGCAAGTTTTGCCCCTTCTATTCTCATGCAATGCACGTGCCACTGTGCTTAGTGTAAGTAGTGTATGCTTGGTCAAAAGAGGAAACTGAAGTGAAGAAGTGTTTGGTGTGTGAGTGAACCAAATTATGAACTGAACTGTCAATGTACCAGTGCCAACATAGGGTAGTTTGTTGAAGTTTTTCTCCTTATTCAATGAATGGTTTGGTATGCTTTTGGAGTCAATTGAAAGAGGAGATATTGAAGAACAATGTTGGTTTGAAAATTGAAGTGAAATGAGGTCTCTAACATGCCTAAAAATGACCACAAACAGATGGAAAAAGAGACTGGTACATGGGCGCGCAGACTTGTGGCATGACTTGGTTGTGACCTGGTCAAATTTCAGTTGCAATGACCATTCTTTGAGCCATCATAACTCCTTAACCTTTGATCAGATGAAAAATTGATAAACACCAACTTTGAAGATCTCACATAGAGGAACAACTTTGATGTTGAAAAGTTTTCCATTTGAAGCCTCTAATCATGAGTAATTGATCAATACATTTGGCCCACCAAGTGTTTGAGAAAATGACTGCGCGCGTGCCCTAAAAATCTTGGTCATGACCTAGTTTTAGACCCACTTTGCTCAAACTTTGATCAATCATATCTCACTCAATTTTTATCCAATAGAGATGTTCCACATATGGATGTGAAGCTTAAAACAAGATCTTTTGTTGTGGCTGAGTGGAATTTTCATTTGGTGCTTCAATTTTAAATGGCCTTGGTTCAAACTCTGATGCAAAATGGCCAAAACTTGCTATTTTTAGTAACCCTTCCTCTTCCAAAAATGGCAACTTTCCACCTCTTGATTTTTTCATGATTCCTTTGGAGTTTCTTGACCAAATTTTGTACATTGGACATATGTAACATGAATTTCATGATTTTGGGCTCAAAAAGTCAAGAGTTGACTTTTTCCTCTGATTATTTGACTTGGCCCCAAATTTCCTGATTTTTGATCTTTCTTCCAATTGAACCACTTCCAAAACCAATTGAGGGGCAATTCTCCATACACATACACTTAAGAACATGTAGAATACCATGACATCAAGTTTTGTCCAAAAAATCAAAGATTCCCTGATTTAATGGGAAACCCTAGTTTTGGTGCCCACCTCCTAGGAGAAAAATGTGCAGTCTTCAATTTCAAATTCCTCAGAGTATGTTGTGTACCTTCTTAAAGGATGATGATATATGCCATTTGAGGATGATTTTGGATCAATGAGCTATCTCTTTTGAGGGTTTTCCTTCAGTTTTTGAACCTCTTGCATAGTGAAAGATGTAATGCTTCAATCTCCCATTGAATCTCTCATTCTTGAGGTTGTGGATGTTCCATTGAGATAGTATGAGACATGAAAGACCTCTTGGCTTGCCTTGAGGAAACTTGATTGACCTTTTTGTGCTTTGAATGATCCCTTGATTGACCACCTTCCACCTGATCCATGCCCTGATGGTAAGAAGGATGTTATGCTTCATTTTTCTATGTTAAATGCAATGTAATGTTAATGAGGTGGATATGATATGATAGATGATAATGCCATGCTATGATGACAAAGAGGGAGAGCAAATTTTGGGGTATTACACAAAGGTTTATTTTTGTACAAGTGGTGGGGCTCACAGCTCAAGGAGAGGCCCAAGGGTTTTCGTTAAAAAGGCGACGATTGCGCCGAACTTTTTGATGGTGTCGGGACTTATACAATACACTGAGACCCAAAAAGGTTTGTATTTACAAAGGATTGGGTCTTACACTCTACCAAGAGGCCCAAAGGTGATTATAAAAGAAAATATGAGGTTTGAAATCAAGGAAACCCTAATTTTATTTTCCTTTAAAAGTAAATATTTAAAGAAAATCAATAAATGATAAAAATACCAAATGAGTTTTAATAAACCACTTGTGATTTTTGTTTAAGATTTGAAAAATGAGGTTTTAATTACAAGATGAATTAAAACTCATTTGGTTTTGATTTTCAAGGTAAATATTCACTTTTAAAATGTTTAAAAACAATTAAAAAGGAATTTATTCACAAAAACACTAATTATATTAAATAAATAATATAAACTTGGTTCTTTTTGTGGAATAAAATATGTCAACATTTTTGTGATTTTTTGCAAAAAGAACCAATAAAAAATAATTAAAATTGAGAGAGTTATTAATTTTCCAAACTATTAAGAAAATAATATGAAAAATAGTAGAAAAGTGGAAAAAATAGCAAAAAGAGGGTCTGGGGCGAGGGGGATTCGAACCCCAGACCTCTTGTGTATAGGGCGCGCGCCTTACCACTTGGTGGTGATACATCTGTTGATTGAATCACAACCACAAATATACAAGGCTTGCCTTGTTTTTGGCCTGGCCCAAGGCAAGGCAAGGCAAGATTTTGGTTAGAAAGGTGAAGGCCATAACTTTCTCATTTCTCCATGGATTGGGACAAAATTTAGGCCTATCCTGCCTAGAATTTCACAAGGAATCCAATGGTGGTGGTGTTTTTTTTTTTTCAGATCATGCTCCTATTGAAAAACCCGATAGTGGTTTTGAAATAGGCCATGATTTGCATTTTCTGTCTTACCTCTTGGTACATGTGTGAATTACATGATAAATTGGTGCAAACACAACATATATAACATGTATAAGAGATGCATGATCAGTGGACCTCAAAGCAATGCATATTTCAAAGAGTTCAAGTTGCAATGCTTACCTTTTTTGGAGCTTTTGTGCAATCTGACAAGTGCTTTGTTCCAGAAATGATTTGATGCTTTGGACACCCTCAAATGATCTCTTATAAGCTTTTAGGATGGTTGAAATTAGCTGAAAACCTCAGGAACAAGTTTGAGCTCTTTCTTGCAAAAGGGGCAAAAGTGGCCAAAATAGCAACTCTCGCAAATGGTGTTCCAGATGGGGGAACCATTTGGGAGAGTTCAAGGATGATATTTGGAGTGTGTTTGATGTTTTATCTAGTTTGGAATGTGACTGAATCAAGACATGGCTTGAAAAATGCACAAAAGTCCAATTTTGAGGTTTTGAGAGGTGACTTTGTGATTTTGGTGTTACAGGTCGCTTGCGAGTGTTTGGATCACCTCTATATGATATTTATGAGGTGTGTGTGTGTGATTGGTTTGGTTGGAATTGCTCTCAAACTCAAAAAGTAAGAGTTACCTTGCTAAAGAAGGTATTTTTGCCTAGAGAAAGTGATTTTGAGGAAAACATCTGTTTGATGGCTTTGGTGCACTCAAACTGAGCACAAATGAGCTCTATTTATAGTAGAGCAAGTTTCTTTTGGGAGCAATAGTGATTGGTAACTACTGCATAGGTTTGGCCAATGTTGATCAATGAGAATCCAAGTCTCCTCTAGCCATTGACTAGAGGTTAGGGCACAGGCTGTTAGTTCCCTTGGTCTTGGATAAGTCTTGACTGAATTCAGTTGGAAATGGCTCAGTCCATGCCACCTTGGTGCATCCATTGAATGCTCCAAAACAAAATTGGAGTCTTGTCCCTCTTTTAGGCATTTCTAGGTTTGGCATGCTACTTTTGGTTCCAAAGACTTGGGAGGCTTATGGATAAGTGTTTGTCCCTCCTTGGTCACCCCTTGAGGTGTTCACATGGATAGATTTGCTTGCCCTTTGCAAAATTTGAGAAAATCGAGCAAAACTCCCAAATCTACCTTGCCATGACAGTTTGCAGCAAGGCATATTGGCATGGTCATATCTCATGGCCCAAGTGGAATTTGATGGGGTTCTTGCCCATTTTGGAAAGCCCTCATATGATACAACAACTGTTTGATCATAATTGGTTTTGATACTTTTTGGATCCAAGGGAAAAATGGCCTTACATTTTGAAAAAAGTAAGACAGATTCTGACTTAATGAAAATTTCACTAAGTGTTGGAAAAAAGTGACATTTTCACTTTTTGTGATTTTGATCATTCCATAACTTAAAATCCCTGAGGAATTGGAATGAGTTGTGTTTGAAGCTTTTGTAGAGGGCCATGAGAGCTACAAATCCAGCTTTGGATGGGGAAAAATGGCCTTGTGGTTTAGGAGTTATGATCCTCCAAAGTTGGTACCCTAGCCACTTTGTTCCATAACTTAGAAAAATTTCTAAGTTTTTATGGTTACCCCTTTTACAAGTTATCCCACTTTTCTTGATTTTTCTTGATGAATGATGATTCCAATCACACATTAACATCATTTTAGGGTCAAAGATCCATAATTGTGAAAAATCTCAAAAAGTCAAAGTTGACTTTTGTGCACAGTTGACTTTTTTCAGATGAATTCTAAACTGTGCGATCCTCTATGAAATCAAGTCCTTGACCTAAATCAAACTTGATGGATTGATTTAATAGGTGTTATAGGGTGTATTGAATCATGTCCCATGGTTTGGGAGCATGCCTGGGTCAAAAGTCAAAGGCACAGTTGACTTTTCCCGCGAAACCCTAATTGTGGTTCTGATGAAATTGAAACTTGTTGCTCAAGCTTCTTGGGTCAATCCATTATTGTAAATGGATCAATGTGATGTATTTGAGACCCTCAAATCCTCTCTTAAGGTCTTGGCTCATGTTTTATCCCAAAAGTCAACTTAGGGGTGAATTAGGTCAAGAAACCCTAATTCCTAATTTTTTATGAATGCATCCCCTAAGGCAAAATTGACTTGATGATTAGGTTCATGATGTCCCTTGGAGCATCGTAGGTTATGCTTCGAAGTATTGGCTCATGCCTAGAGGAAAATTTCCATCTGGAGGCCCTGGTCGACCAAAACCCTAATTTGGTGACATTGTTGATTTTGAGGCTTGATCCACTCAGACTGCTGCAACCTTATGCTTGATTCTTGATGTGGGAGTCCTCTTGATCCATGGTGGGTGTTTGAGAGGTTAGACAAGTTGAAGATCATGTCATTCCTTGATTGATTCATTGTCTAAGAACTCTGAGAGGGCTTGAAACCCTAATTTTGATTGTAGTGGATGCTCACCTATCTTTGGGGAGACTAATGAGGCATAATGATACACCCACATTGTGCTGATGATTTGCACAATGAAGGGGAATCTTAGTGGTCAAAATTTGGGGTATGACAGATGCCCATATTTAATCTTCTTTGACCCGAAGGTGTGAATGGCGAAGGTATTCAGGCATTCGGGGTGCAAGAGGATTAAATATTAGAATACCCGAAATTTTGATGGTGGTTAAGAATGGCAGTTCACGCATCCTTCTTCTTTTGCTAAGAAATGATGCTTAGAAAAGGTAACCTTCCCTTCGATCTTGGTCTTTGTACCAAGGAACTGGTCTCAGTTTCTGAACTGAACTTCCCTTCGATCCTAGTTTCCTACCAAGGAACTGGTCTCAGTTTCTGATTTAAACTCCCCCTCGATCCTGGTTTCCTACCAAGGAACTGGTCTTAGTTTCTGATTTAAAGTTCCCCTCGATCCTGGTTTCCTACTGTAGCGAGCGATTTTGGATGTGGTTGCGAAGCACTACCGCTCTTTGGTATCTACAACTCGATTCATTTTTTATCCTATTGAAGCTGATGAAGGAAGGGAAATAGATGTCTCAAATTAACCCTTCTTGTAAACTGAGGTTAAACAGTCAAAACTGTTGGTTTACAAATGCTACAAAGATCCGGGGTCTCTATTGGGTTTATTTTGTTAAAAGTAGTGTTCGGTCGATGGGTGGGAGGTTAAGATGTTAGGACGGATGTATGAAAGTATGGGATTTTGGGTTTTTGTTTAGTGTGCTCGCTAAGATTTTTCTTTCAATCTTATGCCTACATATTCCCGTTTACCGAAACAAGGAAATCAGAGCAATCGTAGTTCCTCCTATTCTATGGGAGGAAATGGTTGTTTTGGTGTCTTGTTCAAAGCCCAAGACGTGAATCGAAAGAGTCTACTTGTATCTTGTTCAAAGCCCAAGATGTGAAGCTAAAAGGTGTTGCCTTTAGCAAGAATTTGTCATCTCTAAAGAGGGGTTTATTTGTCACAACTTTTGGGTGACTGGTTTATAAAGGAGGATTACTTTAACTGGGATATGTGAATCCAGCAATGCCATAATCTCCTTTATAAGGGTTTTTGACCTGAAGAAGAAGACTTTAACTCAGTGTAGAGCAATTCCATCTTTCCTTAGGAATTTCTCATGCTAAAAGAGGGACAGTGGCATGGATATAGATGATCCAGAGGCTTGCTGCTTACAGCGATTAGATGAAGGGAAAGGAGTTGTTGATGTTTGTGTACTGTGAACGAGGCATAGCTTTGATGCTAAAAGGTTGATTGACTCAACCAGTGGTTTTCTTATTCAAAGCCTCAGAGGAGGCTAAAAGGTTTTCCTTATACAAAGCCTAAGAGGAGGCTAAAAGGGAGTTGACTCAACAAGAGAGTCTTTTATGGTATCTCGTACAAAGCCCGAGATGGAGGCTAAAAGTTTTATACTCAACAAGGGAGTGATTTGTGTCTTGTATAAAGCCCAAGGCGGAGGCTGAAAAAAGCTTGGTTTCGCTGAGGAGAATCATTGTATAAAGCCCAAGAGGGAGGCTATGGTGCTGTTTCAGTTGAGTGACAGGTCCAATATGCTGATTTAAAGAGAAAATCAGTTCTTATATGAGTAATATTGGCCCTCAGGGATTTTGATCCGAGGATCAGGGATATTTCCTGTTCTTTAAGGAAATGGGAAATCCAAAGGGTATTGAGACTGTCCAAGTCTACGGGTTTTCTTCCTATTTTTGAAGGGAGCTTGAGAATGTCTTGGAGACTCAAGGAAATTAGACTGTCCAAGTCTAGAGTTTCATCTTTTGGTACTATGCTTTGAGAAACAGTAGTAGACTCTTGGAAAGACAGTTCTATTAAGATGGCTGATTTCTGTTCCTACACCTCTAGGAGGTCGTCGGGACAATTTATACGAAGCCCAAGAGGAGGCTGGAAACATTTAAGAAGCCGAGTGGTCCTTGTATGAAGCCCAAGAGGAGGCTATCATTCTCGGAGGAAGAATCATTATACGAAGCCTAAGAGGAGGCTGTGAATACTTCTAAGAAGTCGACGGGTCCTTGTACAACGTCCAAGAGGAGGCGGGGATGCTTTTAGGAAGCTTGTAGGTCCTTGAACAATGCCCAAGAGGAGGCCGATGCTTTTAAGAAGCCGCTGGGTCCCCAAACCCCGAGAAATTCAAGACAGGCCATTCACAAGGAATAGATTAAGCCAGGAAAGTTCGAGAATTTGGAAGAAACTCAAGAGATGCCATTCACGGTGAAAAGATCGTCTCTGGGGAGTAGAGTTTCTTGACAAGTGCTTTTAAGAAGCCTGTGGGTCCCCAAACCCCGTGAAATTCAAGACAGGCTATTCACAGAGAATAGATCAAGCCAGGAAACTTCGAGAATTTGGAAGAAACTCAAGAGATGCCATTCACGGAGAAGAGATCATCTCTGGGGAATAGAGTTTCTTGACAACTTCTACGAGTGACACTCTATGAAAGGGTTCACCGAGAATGCTGCCTTTCATGTCTCCATATTGTTTAACCCCAAGAGGAGGGAAGACTGTGTCTGGTAATCCTATGGGGATCTAGTTTTGACTATTTAAGAGTGATCGACGGGCTTAATTCTAAACGTAGTTGTCGGGGAAACTCTAAATATCTATACTTTTATTACACAGTTGATATGAGTTTATGAAAGAAGACTTACAGCGAAACAGCCCCACAATACAGTTATATGTATATGAAAGCGGTAAATGAAAGCGTATAAACACTTACTCGGTTGTAGAGCTTCCATGCTGTTTGGTTAGTTGTTCAACAAAGAAAGATTAAAAACAACAGTATATTTCAAAATCAAAGGAGAAAGTGCTTTGAAAAAGAAAGATTTGGGGCTAACAGCTCAAGGAGAGGCCCAGAGTTTTATCAGTGAGCGCACTGTTGAATTTGTACAGAGGGACTTATACGAGTGACTGAGGCCCAAAAATTGTTTGCTGTACAAAGGGATGGGTCTTACACTCTCTCAAGAGGCCCAAAAAAGGTTTAAATAAAAAGAGTGGGGCTTATAACACGAGGGTAGGCCCAGATGATTTTCGTTTGAAATGGTGATCGCGCCGTGATTTTCTTTTAACGCAAAGGGGCTTATACAATATCTGAGGCCCAAATTTGTTTTTGGTTAAAAGGGGATTGGGTCTTACACTCTAATAGAGGCCCAAAGTTTTGAATGGGTCTTATAGCACGAGGAGAGGCCCAAAGTTTTTTTAAAAGGCGACGATCGCGCCGTTCACTTGTACAAAGGGACTTATACAATAAGTGAGGCCCAAAGTTATTTGTACAAGGGGGTTTGGGTCTTACACTCTATTAAGAGGCCCAAAAAGTTTTGAAAATGTTTTATGAGGGTTGAATTAATCCAAAACCCTAATTTGTTTTCAAAATGTATTTTAATTGAATAAAAATTCAATTAAAATGATCAAAATTGTTTAACATATGGAAAACAAGTTGTGATCTAGGATTAATGCTTCAAAAATTAAGTATTGACCTACAAAATAATTAGAAGGCATTAAAAGTTGCAAAATCAAGGTGGAAAAAATATTCAAAATGTCAAAAATAATTAAAATATTAATTCTTTACAAAATATCAATTATATGAAATAAATAATATTTTTGGGATTTTTGGGAAAATAAAATATTTTAACATTTTTGTGAATTAATAAAAAAATAATCAACTCAAAATCATTAAAACTCAGAGAGAAATTAATTTTTGAATCAATTAAATAAAACCACAAAATTCAAATATTTGAATTTATGAAAATGGCGCCAAGAACATGGACCAAGAACACGCGCGTTTTCTGCCTTGCCCAGATTTGCATTTTCTATCCAATCTCACTGAATACTTGATTATATCATGCAATCCACATACCAATCAACTCGTTTCAACCTCACGATCATGTCTATGGTAATTAATTTCATTTAAATTAAGTATAAAACAAGAAATCACGAAAAATCCTCAAGAACCCTAAATTCTGCATGAAGGCTGAGATTTTTAATACACGATTCAAACAAAGCAATTACTTGAGGGGAAACATTCCATGCATGATTATGAACATTTGGCAAAAGTATTGTGCGAGGAAATATGCATAGATTGAGAGATGACCAAGTTTAGGCTTACCTCTAGGTCGTGACAGCAAGAGCAAATTGATTTCTAAGTTGGAGGTGTTACAGATGAGTTGTGATGATATGAACAGCTTCCCTACACCCTATGGAGTGTGTTTGAATGCTTGGACTTGATGGAAATTGGCTGGATCACTTCATGGCATCTCAACTGCACTTTGGTTAAAACCTTGAGCAATTGACTGAGAAATCAGTGTTCCAGATGTTGTTTAAGTGTTTGATCAGCTCACATATGATGTATATGAGGTGTGTGTGTGATTGGTTTGAGTGGAATTGCTCTCTAATGAAAAACCCGATAGTGACTTGCAAAGAAAGGCATTTTTGAGAGTGAGAAGTGGATTTTGAGAAAGGCAAGTGTTGTAGGCCTTTGATGTACTTAAACTGATCACAATTGAGCTCTATTTATAGTAGAACAAGTTTGTTTTGCAAGGAATAGTGAATGGCAACTGCTGAATAGGTTTGGCCAATGTTGGCAAATGAAAATCCAAGTCTCCTCCAGCCATTGACTAGAGGTTAGGGCACAGGATGCTGGTCCCCTTGGTCTTGGATAAGTCTTGACTGAATTTAGTTGAGAATGGCTCAGTCCATGCCACCTTGATGCTTCCATTGAATGCTCAAATCCAAAATTGGAGTCTTGTCCCTATTTTGGGCAATTCTAGGTTCAACATGTTATTTCTTGTTCCAAGGACTTTGGAGGCTTGGCTTAGTGATTGTCCCCTTTAGATTCAATCCTCAGATGTGTCCAAGGTGATGAAAAGGCTTGGAATTGGCTGATTTTGGCAAATCGAGCAAAAGTGCAAAAATCTGCCTTGCCTTGGCAGATTTCAGCAAGGCAACTTGCCAATGTCATATCTCATGGCTCAAGTTGAATTTGGTGATGTTCTTGGCCATTTTGGAAAGCTCATATATGATACAATAACTGTTTGACCATATTTAGTTTTGATACTTTTTGGATCCAAGTGAAAAATGCCCCTACATTTGGAAAAAAGCAAGGCAAAATCTGACTTAGTGAAATTTTCACTAAGTGTTGGAACAAAGTGACTTTTCTTGATTTTGATCACTCCATAACTCAAAATCCATGAGGAATTTGGACATAGGTCAGTATGAAGCTTTTGTAGAGGGCAATGAGATCTACAAATCAAGCCTTGGATTGAAAAAAATGGTTTTGTGGTTTAGGAGTTATGATCCTCCAAAGTTGGTACCTTTGTCACTTTTTTCCATAACTTAGAAAATTTTCTAAGTTTTTATGGTTACCCCTTTTACAAGTTATCCCATTTTCTTTGATTTTTCTTGATGAATGATGACTCAAATCAACCATAAACATCATTTTTGGGTTAAAAATCCATTTTTGTGAAAAATCTCAAAAAGTCAAAGTTGACTTTTGTACACAGTTGACTTTTTATCCGATGAATTCCAAACTGTGCAATTCTTCAGGAAATCATGTCCTTGACCTAAATCAAACTTGATGGACATGTTATATGGGTGTTATAGGGTATATTGAATCATGTCTTAGGGTTTGGGAGCATGTCCTAGTCAAAAGTCAAAGTTACAGTTGACTTTTCCCGCGAAACCCTAACTGTGGTTCAGATGAAATTGAAACTTATTGCTCAAGCTTCTTGGGTCAATCCATTGTTCCAAATGGATAAATATGGCATATTGGAGATCTTTAAATCCTCTCTTGAGGTCTTGGTTCATAATTGGTCCCAAAAGTCAACTTAGGGGTGAATTAGGTCAAGAAACCCTAATTCCTGATTTTTGAGGAATGCATCCCCTGAGGCAAAATTGACTGGATGATTGAGTTTATGAGGTTCCATGGAGCATATTAGGTTATGTTTTGGATTTTTGGCTCATGCCCAAAGGAAAATTTCCATCTGGAGGCTCTGGTCGATCAAAACCCTAATTTGGTGACACTGGCGATCTTGAGGCTTGATCCACCTAAAAGGGAGCATCCTTGTTCTTAATCCTTGAAGTGGGAGTCCTTTTGATCCATTGTGTATGTTTGAGGGTGTAGACAAGTTAAAAATCATGTCATTCCTTGATTGATCCTTTGTCTAAACACTCAGAGAGGACTAGAAACCCTAAGTTCTGATTGCAGTGGATGCTCAACAATTCCTTGAGGAGATTGATGAGGCATAAAGGTACATCCATATTATGATGATGATTTACACAATGATGGGAATCTTAATGGTCAAAATTTGGGGTATGACACCTTCCAAGGAACTGGTCTTAGTTTTTGATTTAAACTTCCCCTCGATCCTGGTTTCCTACCAAGGAACTGGTCTTAGTTTCTTTCGTAAACTTCCCCTCGATCCTGGTTTCCTACCAAGGAACTGGTCTTAGTTTCTTATATAAACTTCCCCTCGATCCTAGTTTCCTACCAATGGACTGGTCTTAGTTTCTTTTGTCAATAAACTTCTTGACAAGGGACGCTGTTCGTAGCGTTTTTTCCTCAAACTTCTCGCCGAATTTTCTTGGGGAGATGCCATTTGATGGAAAAACTTCTGAGGCCAGACTTACTGGGGGACCCATCTTTCTGAATTGTAGAGGTGTACAAACTTATCTGTTATAGATGCCATTTGTCGACCCTACTAGGAGAACGAGTCTCTTGAGAGACTGCTTCCAGCTTGGGGATATTACATCATAATTTTCTCAGGATCTTCTCAGAGAAATACCATATGATGTGATCTAATTTTGTGGTGTTGATGACCTTTTCGTCAATGGATTTTTCGGAGAAAAACTACTGTATTGCCAAATCTTTGATTAAGAGGGCATTCTCTGGGGATTTTCCTTAATCCAGGAAAGCGAGGATATCATCTTCAATGGCGAAGAGTGACATTTGTCGATGGTCCTCTGGTTTTTCAGAGGTTCAAGTTATCAAAGTGGTCAAGGACCAATTTCATCCCAGAAATAAACTGGAGGAGAGAGATTGTTCAGACGCGAAATTTCTTGATGAGGAAAGAACTGACAACTCGATTGAGAGGACTTTTATCACTAGGGGATAAGACCGACCAAAGTGATAGTGATGCAATATGAATATGAATTTAAATCAATAATGCATGATGTATGTATGTTTATGCTGACAAAATTGACACGACATACAGACTAATGGACGAACACTACTAGATACTCGGCCACTGCGGGGGACAAAAAGTATCGCTGGTTCAAAAAATAGAAATTCTGCTTAGCTTAGGAGAGGGGTGGTCTCTGCGGGGAACAATGTTGGTCGGGCTTAGGAGGTAAGAACTCTGTCGGGGGTGTCAGACGAAACAAGGTGTCTAACACAGTTAATCCTTTGTTCAGACGTACTGGTTTAGAAGGAGCACTTTGATTCTGCACTTTAAAGCTCGATTACTTCTGGCGAAGCGATCGATGTTCTTTCGATGTTCAACAGTCAAAAGAAATTGCCATCTTTATTTTAAAAGCAGAAAAGGTTTGACAAGTAAATTCATTTTTTTGTTTTATTTCAAGAATCGCTGATCATTTTAAAACGTCGTTCTATAAAGCTAAAAAAATGAGAATTATAAACAAAAGCACAAGGGCTCAAATTTTATTGATAGGATGGAAATCAGCCAAACGCGTGATTTCATAGAGTATTTACAAAGTTAGAAAATGGTAACTTAAGGGAAAAAGGGCTACATTGAAACATGGCGACTAATATCCTTCTACCAACGTTGAATTCTGGACATCCTGAGCTTCTGTCAAAGATGACCTTGATCGAGATTTCTGTCGAATGGCACGACCGCTACTGAGGGATTTGCCCCTGTTGGATGTAGTTACTTGCCATTATCCCTAACTTTTTCCTGGATTGTACTCTGATTTCCAATCCACCGGGATGATTTTTTGACTGTGTCTCTAATTTTTGCCTGGACCGCCCTTTCGGGTTTTCAATCCACCGAGACATTTGTGGGGTAGGCAAACTCCTCTCCATCCATGGTTGCAAGTCTCAAGGCGCCGCTTGAGAAAGTTTTCTTGACCACATAGGGGCCATCATAATTCGGAGTCCATTTGCCCCGGGAATCAGTGAGAAATGATTGTATCTTCTTGAGCACGAGGTCTCCTTTTCTGAAGACATGAGGTCGGACCTTTTTGTCAAATGCCTTTGTCATTCTTTGCTGATACAACTGACCGTGGCATAGTGCTATTATTCTCTTTTCTTCGATCAGATTTAGTTCATCGTGTCTGCTTTGACACCATTCAGCTTCTGTTAGCTTAGCTTCCATCAATACCTAGATTGATGGGATCTCTACTTCTATGGGGAGCACTGCTTCTATGCCATACACTAGAGAGAAAGGGGTTGCCCCTGTTGAAGTGTGGATAGATGTGCGATAACCTTGAAGAGCAAAGGGTATCATCTCGTGCCAATCTTTGTAGGTTACAACCATCTTTTGAACAATCTTCTTGATGTTCTTGTTAGCCGCTTCTACCGCTCCGTTCATCTTGGGTCGGTAGGGAGATGAGTTATGGTGTTCGATCTTGAAATCAGCGCACAACTCTTTCATCATCTTGTTATTCAAGTTAGATCCATTGTATGTAATGATCTGGCTTAGAACACCATAACGGAAGATGAGATTGTTTTTGATAAATCGGACCACCACTTGTCAGGTTACATTGGCGTATGACGCTGCTTCGACTCACTTGGTGAAGTAATCAATGGCAACCAGGATGAACCGATGTCCGTTTGAAGCCTTGGGCTCAATCAGGCCAATCATGTCGATTCCCCATATGGAAAAAGGCCATGGGGAAGAAAGAACTTTGAGATGCGTTGGCGGTACATGGATTTTATCGGAGTATATCTGACACTTATGACACTTCCTCATATACTTGTAGCAGTCGGATTCCATTGTCAACCAGTAGTACCCTGCTCTCAGAATTTTTCTTGCCATTATGTGTCCATTGGCATGAGTGCCAAAGGATCCTTCATGAATTTCTTTTATCAGCGTATTTGCTTCTGGTCTGTCTACGCATCGGTGCAAGACCATGTCAAAGTTTCTCTTATAGAGGGTATCACCACTCAGGAAGAAGCTCCCAGACATTATTCTGAGGGTTTTTCTGTCTTTTCTGGGCGCCCCAAGAGGGTACTCTTGTTTCTGAAGGAAGCATTTGATATCGTGATACCAAGGTTTGTCGTCTATGACTGCTTCAATCGCGAAGAAGTAAGCGGGCCGTTCAAGGCGCATTATGTCAATCTTAGGTAAGTCGTTCCATTGACCTACACTAATCATGGAAGAGAGAGTGGCTAATGCATCAGCCATGTGATTCTCCTCATGAGGGATATGATGAAACTCGATTCTGTTGAAGAAGGGTAACAACCTTCTTGCATAATATTTGTAAGGAATCAGTACTGATTGGTATGTGTTCCAATCTCCTTTGATCTGATTAATAACCAGGGCTGAGTCGCCATGCATATCCAAGTTCTTGATCCTCAAATCAATTGCTTCCTCGAGACCTATAATACAAGCTTCGTATTCAACCTCGTTATTTGTACACTTAAATGTAAGTCTAGCGGTTAAAGGAATGTGGGTACCCTGAGGTGTTATGATAATTGCCCCAATTCAATTTCCGTAATGATTGACAGCTCTGTCAAAGATTAGTCCCCATTGGGAACCTGGTTCTGGCTCTTCACTGGGTATCGGTTCATCGCAGTCTTTCATTTTTAAATACATGACATCTTCGTCTGGGAAGTCAAACCCGATTGATCCTTGATCGTCAATCGGTTGATGAGCCAAATGATTGGCTAAAACACTTCCCTTAACAGCTTTTTGAGCATGGTATTCTATGTCATATTCTGATAACAACGTCTGCTAACGAGCAATCCTTCCCGTAAGAGCAGGCTTTTCAAAGACTTACTTGATTGGATCCATTTCGGAGATTAACCAAATAGTGTGACGAATCATATACTGGCTAAGACGTTTGGCTGCCCAAGCCAGAGCACATGAAGTTTTCTCAAGCATAGTGTACCGAGTCTCGCAGTCGGTGAATTTCTTGCTCAGATAGTAAATGGCAGACTCTTTCCTTTTGGTTTCGCCTTGTTGGCCAAGTACACATTCCATCGAGTCTTTCAAGACTATGAGGTAGATGATCAGTGGTCTTCCTTCCACAGGAGGTGATAGAATCGGGGGGTTCAACAGGTATTCCTTGATACTGTCGAAGACGGTTTGACAGTCTTCTGTCTAAACGCAGTCCTGGTTTTTTTTTGAGTAATTCGAAAATCGACGCACATGTCGCGGTCATAAGGAATATAAATCTGGAGATGTAGTTCAAACGTCCCAGGAATCCTCTGACTTGTTTTTCAGTTTTCGGAGAAGGAATTTCTCGAATGGCCTTGACCTTGTCAGGATCAACCTCAATTCCTTTCTGGCTGACGGTGAACCCTAAAAGTTTCCCTGAACAGACACCGAATGTGCACTTGTTGGGATTCAGACGGAGTCTGTACTTTCTCAACCGCTAGAATAGTTTTGACAGGTGGGTCACGTGCCCCTCTTCTGTTTTAGATTTTGCAATCATATCATCGACATATACCTCGATTTCCTTGTGTATCATGTCATGAAAAAGAGTAGTCATGACCCTTTGATAGGTTGCCCCGGTGTTCTTCAAACCGAACGGCGCTACCTTGTAACAAAAGGTGCCCCATGGGGTAATGAACGAAGTGTTCTCCATGTCTTTCGGCGCCATTTTGATTTGATTATAGCCCGAGAATCCATCCATGAAGGAGAATACTTTGAACTTTGTTGTACTGTCTACCAGCATGTCAATGTGAGGTAAAGGAAAGCCATCCTTCGGACTAGCCTTGCTTAGATCTCTGTAATCGACACACATTCTGACCTTTCCGTCCTTTTTTGGAACGGGTAAAATGTTGGCTAACCATTGAGGATATTCTGACGTGGCGAAGAAACCCGCGTCAATCTATTTCGGTACCTCCTCTTTGATTTTGATGGCCATGTGTAGCGAGCGATTTTGGACGAGGTTCTTAAGCGCTGGTCGCTCTCACTGCGGTTGAGTTTACTACAGGTCGATTCATTTTTATCCTATTTTGAGCTAATTAAGGAAGGTAAATAAATGTCTCCAATTAACCCTGCTTGCATACTGAGTTTAAACAGCGGTCTGTTAGGTTACGGATGCGATCAATGTGGTGGGGCCTTTGTGCTGGTTATTTGTATTTTTGCCAATACAGTTTTCTCTCTGGGATTTCTTGTGTTATTTTGATAGACAGGTTTTTGGCGGGGAACAAGGATTAGGATGTTAGGACTGATGCTTTTTTATAGATATATGAGAGTATGGGATTTTGTTTAGTGTGCTCGCTAAGATTTTTCTTTCAATCTTATGCCTACGTATTCCCGTTTACCGAAACAGGGAAATCAGAGCGTTCGTAGTTCCTCCTATTCTATGGGAGGAAATGGTTGTTTTGGTGTCTTGTTCAAAGCCTAAGACGTGAAGCGAAAGGTGGTTTGTATCTTGTTCAAAGCCCAAGATGTGAAGCTAAAGAGTCTATTTCTATCTTGTTCAAAGCCCAAGATATGAAGCTAAAAGGGTGTTGACTTTAGAGAGAATTTGTCATCTCTAAAGAGGGGGTCGTATGTCACAACTGTTTTATAAAGGAGAATTACTTTAACTGGGATATGTGAATCCGGTAATGCCATAAATTCCTTTATAGGGGATTTCAAACCCGAAGGAGAAGACTTTAACTCAGTGTAGAGTAATGCCATCTTTCCTTAGGAATTTCTCATACTAAAAGAGGGACATTGGCATGGATGTAGATGATCCAGAGGCTTGTCGCTTACAGCAATTAGATGAAGGGGAAAGAGTTGTTGAAATTTGTGTACTGTGAACGAGACACAGCTTTGATGCTAAAAGGTTGATTGGACCAACCAGTGGTTTTCTTATACAAAGCCTAAGAGGAGGCTAATATGTGTCTCGTACAAAGCCCGAGAGAGAGGCGAGATGGAGGCTAATTGACTCAACAAGAGAGTTTTTTGTATCTCGTACAAACCCCGAGATGGAGGCGAAATAGGTGATTGACTCAACGAGGGTGTCTTTTATGTGTCTAGTACAAAGCCCGAGAGAGAGGCTGAACGTTGTTTGACTCCGCTGGGGAGACTCATTGTACAAAGCCCAAGAGGGAGGCTAGTATCACTGGAGAAGGATCATTATACAAAGCCTAAGAGGAGGCTATGGTTACCGTTTCAGTTGAGTGACAGGTCCAGTATACTGATTTAAAGAGAAAATCAGTTCTTATATGAGCAATGCTGTACTCGAGGATTTGGTTCGAGGATCCGGGTTTTTCCTGTTTTTTAAGGAAGTGGGAACTCCGAAGGGTATTGAGACTGTCCGAGTCTACGGGTTTCCTTCCTATTTAACGAAGGGTACTTGAGAATGTCTTTGAGACTCAAGGATATTAGACTGTCCAAGTCTAGAGTTTCATCTTTTGTACTATGCTTTGGGAAACAGTAGTGGACTCTATGAAAGGACTGTTCTATGCAGATGATTTAGTTCTGTTCCTATACCTCTAGGAGGTCATCGGGACAATTTGTACGAAGCCCAAGAGGAGGCTGGAAACTTTTAAGAAGTCGACGGGTCCTTGTACGATGCCCAAAAGGAGGCTATCATTCCCGGAGGAAGAGATCATTATACGAAGCCTAAGAGGAGGCTGTGAATACTTCTAAGAAACCGATGGGTCCTTGTACTAAGCCCAAGAGGAGGCGGGGTTGCTTTTAGGAAGCCTGTGGGTCCTTGTACGATGCCCAAGAGGAGGCCGATGCTTTTAAGAAGCCCGTGGGTCCCCAAACCCCGAGAAATTCAAGGCAAGCTATTCACAAGGAATAGATCAAGTCAGGAAAGTTCGAGAATTTGGAAGAAACTCAAAGATACCATTCACGGAGAATACATTCATCTCTGGGAGTAGAATTTCTAGACAATTCCTAATGAGGATAGCCGAAGAGAAGACTGTATCTGGTGATCCTAATGGGGATCTAGTTGTCTATTTCTACGAATAAACGGCGTCACCTAGTTCTATACGTAGTTGTCGGGGAAACTCGAAATATCTATACTATTATTACACAGTTGATATGAGTTTATGAAAGAAGTCTTACAGTGAAACAGCCCCACAATACAGTTATATGTATATGAAAGCGGTAAATGAAAGCAATAACCACTTACTCGGTTGTAGAGCTTCCATGCTGTTTGGTTAGTTGTTCAACAAAGAAAGATTGAAAACAACAGTATTTTCAAAATCAAAGGAGAAAGTGCTTTGAAAAAGAAAGATTTGGGGCTTACAGCTCAAGGAGAGGCCCAGGTTTTATCAGTGAGCGCACTGTTTGAATTTGTACAGAGGGACTTATACAAGTGGCTGAGGCCCAAAAAGGTTTTCTGTACAAAGGGATGGGTCTTACACTCTCTTAAGAGGCCCAAAAATTTTTAAAGAAAAGAAATGGGTCTTACTACACGAGGGTAGGCCCAGTTTGTTTTTTCCGTTTGAAATAGCGACCGCGCCGAGATTTTCTTTTAACACGAATGGACTTATACAATAAGTGAGGCCCAAAGTTTTTGGTTAAAAGGGGGTTGGGTCTTACACTCTATTAGAGGCCCAAAAAGTTTTGAATGGGTCTTATAGCTCAAGGAGAGGCCCAAGGTTTGATTTTTGAATTGGCGATCGCGCCGAGGTTTTTGAAAATACAGTGGGACTTATACAATAGGTGAGGCCCTAAGTTTTTATTTACAAAGGACTGGGTCTTACACTCTATTAGAGGCCCATGAGTGTTTGACAATGATTTGTTTGAGTGAAAATCAAAGAAACCCTAATTTTATTCTTTAAAAGTAAATATTTAAAGAAAATCAATGAAAAATACCAAATAGGTTTGAATAAACCACTTGTGATTTTTGTTTAAAGTTTGAAAAATGAGGTATAAATCACAAGAGATATTAAAACTCATTTGGTCTTGATTTTTCAAGATGAATATTCATTTTACAATGTTTAAAAACAAATAAAATGAATTTATTCACAAAAATACTAATTATATTAAATAAATAATATAAACTCAATTTTTTTGTGGAATAAAATATTTCAACATTTTTGTGATTTTTTGAAAAAAGAACCAATAAAAAATAATTAAAATTGAAAGAGTTATTAATTTTTCAATTAATTAATAAACCGTGAAAATATTGGAAAAAATGGCAAAATGTGAAAAAAACACAAAATGACATAGGTGGGGTTTGAACCCAAGACCTCAAGGTTACAAGGCGCACGCCTTACCACTGGGGTGGTGATACATCCATTGTTTGAAACAAAACAACAAATATACAAGTCATGCCTTGGTTTTAGGCCTGGCCCAAGGCAAGTTTTGGCAAGTTTTGGCTCAGGAACGTGAAGGTCATAAATTTCTCAATTCTTAATGGTTTGAGACAAAATTTATATGCATCTGGACCAGAATTTCATAAGGAATCCAATGGTGGTGGTAGTTTTTTCAGATCACACTCCCTCCTCAAAACCCGATAGTGGTTTTGAAAATGGCCTATAATTGCATTTTCTGTGCTACAACTTGGTACAGGCATGGATTACATGGTGAATTAGCTCAAACACAACATATACAACATGCATGAGATGTTTATGATCAGTGGACTTCAAAGCATTGCATGATTCAAAGATTCCAAGTTGTGAGGCTTACCTCTTTTTTGAGATTTTGGAGCTTTTGTGCAATCTGTCAAGCCTCTTGTTCCAGAAATGATTTGATGCTTTAGACACACTCAAATGATCCCTTAGAAGCTTTTAGGATAATTGGAATTGACTGCCACCTGCAAAAACACAAACAGTCCCTTTCTTGCAAAAGGGGTGAAAAGTGACCAAAATAGCAACTCTCTCAAATGGTATTCCAGATGAGGGGAACCATTTGGGATAGTTCAAGGATGATATTTGGAATGTGTTTGAGGTTTTATCTGGTTTGGAAAGTGACTGAATCACGACATGGCTTGAAAAATGTAACAAAAGCCAATTTTGAGGTTTTGAGAGGTGACTTTGTGATTTTGTGATTACAGGTCACTTGTGATAGTTTGCACAGCTTACATATGATATATATGAGGTGTGTGTGTGATTGATTGTGATGGAAAAGCTCTCAAGCTTAAAAGCTCAAAGTTGCCTTGCTAAAGAAGGCATTTTTGCCAAGAGAAAGAGGTTTTGAGGAAAGCATCTGTTTGATGGCTTTGGTGTACTCAAACTGATCAAAATTGAGCTCTATTTATAGTAGAGCAAGTTTGTTTTGTTATCCACAGTGAATGGCAACTGCAGCAGGTGTTTGTTCAATGTTGGCCAATGGAAATCCAAGTCTCCTCTAGCCATTGACTAGAGGTTAGGGCACAGGGTTGTGGTTCCCTTGGTCTTGGATAAGTCTTGACTGAATTCAGTTGAGAATGGCTCAGTCCATGCCACCTTGATGCTTCCATTGAATGCTCCAATCCAAAATTGGAGTCTTGTCCCTATTTTGGCCATTCTAGGTTCAACATGCTATTTCTTGTTCCAAAGACTTTGGAGGCTTGGCTCAGTGATTGTCCCCTTTAGATTCAATCCTCAGAGGTGTCCAAGTGGATAAGAGCATTTGGATTTGGCTGATTTTACCAAATCGAGCAAAAATACAAATTCTGCCTTGCCTTGGCAGATTTCAGCAAGGCAACTTTCCAATGTCATATCTCATGGCTCAAATTGAATTTGGTAATGTTCTTGGCCATTTTGGAAAGCCCTTACATTATACAACAACTGTTTGAACATGTTTATTTTTGATCTCTTTTGAATCCAAGTGAAAAATCCCCCTACATTTGGTAAAAAGTAGGGTAAAATCTGACTTAGTGAAATTTTCACTAAGTGTTGGAACAAAGTGACTTTTCTTGATTTTGATCACTCCATAACTCAAAATCCCCAATGAATTGGAATTAAGTCTAGTTGAAGTTTTTGTAGAGGGAAATGAGATCTACAAATCAAGCCTTGGATGGGAGGAAATGGCTTTGTGGTTTAGGAGTTATGAGCCTCCAAAGTTGGTACCCTAGCCACTTTATTTTTAACTTAGAAAATTTTCTAAGTTTTTTATGGTTACCCCTTTTACAAGTTACCCAACTTTTCTTGATTTTTCTTTATGAATGATGATTCAAATCATACATTAACATCATTTTGGGGTTAAAAATCCATTTTGGTGAAAAATCTCAAAAATTAAAAGTTGACTTTTGTGCACAGTTGACTTTTTATCAGATGAATTCCAAACTGTGCAATTCTGCAGGAAATCATGTCCTTGACCTAAATCAAACTTGATGGACATGTTCCATGGGTGTCATAGGGTATATTGATGCATGTCATAGGGCTTGGGAGCATGTCTTAGTCAAAACTCAAAGTTACAGTTGACTTTTTCCTTAAAACCCTAACTGTGGTGCAGATGAAATTGAGACTTGTTGCTGAAACCTCTTGGATTAATCCATTGTTCCAAATGGATCAATATAGTGTATTAGAGACCCTCAAACCCTCATTTGAGGTCTTGGCTCATGATTTGCCCTAAAATTCAACTTAGGGGTGAATTAGGTCAAGAAACCCTAATTCCTGATTTTTGATTAATGCATCCCCTGAGGCAAAATTGACTTGATGATTGGGTCCATGAGGTTCCATGGAGTATATTAGGTTAGGTTTTGGATCATTGGCTTGTGCCCAGATGAAAAATTTCCATTTGGAGGCCCTGGTCGACCAAAACCCTAATTTGGTGACACTGTCGATCTTGAGACTTGATCCACCTAGAAGGGAGCAGCCTTGTGCTTGATCCTTGATGTGGGAGTCCTTTTGATCCATTGTGAATGTTTGAGAGGTTAGACAAGTTGAAGATCATATCATTCCTTGATTGATCCTTTGCCTAAAAGCTCTGAGAGGGCTTGAAACCCTAATTCTTGATGGTAGTGAATGCTCAACAATCCTTGAGGAGATTGATGAGGCATGAAAGTACATCCATATTGTGATGATGATTTTCACAATGATGGGAAATCTAAGTGGTCAAAATTTGGGGTATGACAGATGCCCCTATTTAATCTTCTTGGACACGAAGGTGTGAATGACGAAGGTATTCGGGCATTCGGGGTGCAAGAGAATTAAATATCAGAATACCCAAAATTTTGATGGCGGTTATGAATGGCAGCTTACGTATTCATCTTCTTTTGCTAAGCAATGATGCTTAGAAAAGGTAAACTTCCCCTCGATCCTGGTCTTCAGCCAAGGAACTGGTCTCAGTTTTCTTTTGAGATGAACTTCCCCTCGATCCTGGTTTCCTACCAAGGAACTGGTCTTAGTTTATGATTAAAACTTCCCCTCGATCCTGGTTTCCTATTAAGGAACTGGTCTCAGTTTCTGTTGTAAACTTCCCCTCGATCCTGGTTTCCTACCAAGGAACTGGTCTAAGTTTCTTTTTTCAATAAACTTTATTGACAAGGGACGCTATTCGTAGCGGCTTTCCTTCAAACTTCTCGCCGAATTTTCCTAGGGAGATGCCATTTGAGTGGAAAAAATTTTGATGTCAGACTTGCTGGGGAACCCAGTCGTCTGAATTGTATAGTTGCACAAACTTCTCTATTGCAGACGCCATTTGTTTCTACTGGAGAAAGCAAATTTCTTGGAAGACTGCTTTCACTTGGGGTCTTACATCACACTTTTCTCAGGATCTTCCCGGAGAAATGCCATATGATAGGGTCCAATTTTGAGGTGCCGATGACCTTTTCATCAGCGGTCTTTTCGGAGCGAAACTGGCATGCTGCCGAATCTCTGATTACGAGGCTTTCTCTGTGGATTTTCCTTAATCCGGGAAAGCAAGGATATCATCTTCAAGGGCGAAGAGTGATGTTAACTGAGGGCTCTCTGTCTTTCAGAGGTTCAAGTTATCAAAGTGGTCAAGGGCCAACTTCAATCCAGAAATAAAACTGGAGGAGAGAGAATGTTCAGACGTAACACTTCCTGACGAGGAAAGGGTGACAACTCAATTGAGAGGACTTTTATCACTAGGGGACAAGACCGACTAGAGTGATAGTGATGCAATATGACTGTCAATGTAAATCAATAATGCATGATGTATGTATGCTTACGCTGACAAAACTGACGCGACATACAAACTGACAGGTGAACATGACTGGATACTCGGCCATCGCGGGGCGAAGAAGTACCGTTGGTTCAGAATAGAAATTCCACCTTGCTTAGGAGAGATAGTCCCTGTTGGGAGCTATGTTGGTCGGGCTTAGGAGATAAGAACTCGGCCGAGGCGTGTCAGACGAAACAAGGTCTCTGACACAGTTGATCCCTTCATTCAGGCGTACTGGGTTAGAAGGAGTACTTTGATTCTGCACTTTGAGGTTCGATTACTTCTGGAGAAGCGACCGATGTTCTTCTGATGTTCAACAGTCAAAAGAAATTGCCGTCTTTATTAAAAAACAGAAAAAGTTTTAACAAGTAAATTCATTTTTGTTTTATTTCAAGAATCACTAATCATGTTAAAACGCCATTCTGTAAAGCTAAAACAAATAAGAATTACAAACAAAAGCACAAGGGCTCTAATTTTATTGATAAGATGGAGATCAGCCAAACGCGTGATTCCAAAGAGTATATACGAAGTTTAGAAAATGGTAATTTAAGGGAAAAGGGCTACATTGAAACATAACAACCACTATCCTTCTACCAACTTTGAATTCCGGGCATCCTGAGCTTCTGTCAAAGATGACCTTGATTAGAGTTTTCTGATGGATGACGTAACTGCTGCTGAGGGACTAGCCTCTGTTGAACATAATTACTCGCCATTATCCCTAATTTTTGCCTGGATTGTACTATGAGATTTCCAATCCATCGGGATGATTTTTTTTTCATGTTTCTAACTTTTGCCTGGACCGCCCTTTCGGGTTTTCAATCCACTGAGACGTTTTTTTTTTTTTTAGTTTAGGCGAAGTATTTCTTGACTACATCAACATTTGTGGGGTAGGCAAATTCCTCTCCGTCCATGGTTACAAGTCTCAAGGCGCCGCCTGAGAAAGCTTTTGTGACCACATAGGGGCCATCATAATTTGGGGTCCATTTGCCCCGAGAATCAGTGAGAAATGACTGTATCTTCTTGAGCAAGAGGTCTCCTTTTCTGAAGACACGAGGTCGGACCTTTTTGTCGAACTCCCTCTTCATTCTCTGTTGATACAACTGACCATGGCATAGTGCCGTGATTCTCTTCTCCTCGATCAGATTCAATTTGTTGTGTCGGCTTTGACACCATTCAGATTCGGTGAGCTTAGCTTCCATCAATACTCGGATTGACGGGATCTCTACTTCTATGGGGAGCACTGCTTCCATGCCATATACTAGAGAGAAAGGGGTTGCCCCTGTTGATGTGCGAACAGATGTGCGATAACCGTGAAGAGCAAAGGGTAGCATCTCATGCCAATCTTTATAGGTTACAACCATCTTTTGAACGATCTTCTTGATGTTCTTGTTAGCCGCTTCTACCGCTCCGTTCATCTTGGGTCGGTAGGGAGATGAGTTATGGTGTTCGATCTTGAACTCTGCACACAACTCCTTCATCATCTTGTTGTTCAAGTTAGATCCATTATCAGTAATGATCTCGCTTGGAACACCATAACGACAGATGATTTGGTTTTTGATAAATCGGACCACCACTTGTCGGGTTACATTGGCGAATGACGCTGCTTCGACCCACTTGGTGAAATAGTCAATGGCTACCAGGATGAACCGATGTCCGTTTGAAGCCTTGGGCTCAATCATGCCAATCATGTCGATTCCCCATATGGAAAATGGCCATGGGGAAGAGAAAACTTGGAGATGTGATGGCGGTACATGAATTTTGTCGGAGTATATCTCACACTTGTGACACCTCCTCATGTACTTGTAGCAGTCGGATTCCATTGTGTGTCCGTTGGCATGAGTGCCAAAGGATCCTTCATGAATTTCTTTCATAAGCATGTCTGCTTCTGGTCTGTCTACGCATCGGAGCAAGACCATGTCAAAATTTCTCTTATAGAGAGTGTCCCCGCTCAGGAAGAAGTTTCTAGCCAATCTTCTGAGGGTTTTTCTGTCTTTTCTGAGTGCCCCAGATGGGTACTCTTGTTTCTGAAGGAAGCATTTGATATCGTGATACCAAGGTTTCTCGTCTATGACTGCTTCAATCGTGAAGATATAAGCGGGCCTTTCAAGGCGAATTATGTCGATCTTAGGTATGTCGTTCCATTGACCTACACTGATCATGGAAGAGAGAGTGGCTAATGCATCAGCCATGTGATTCTCCTCACGAGGGATATGATGAAACTCGATTTTGTTGAAGAAAGGTAGCAACCTTCTTGCGTAATCTTTGTAAGGGATCAATCCTGATTGGTATGTGTTCCAATCTCCTTTTATCTGATTGATAACCAAGGCTGAATCGCCGTATACGTCCAAGTTTTTTATCCTTAAATCAATCGTTTCTTCGAGACCCATGATACATGCTTCGTATTCGGCCTCGTTGTTCGTACATTTGAACGTAAGTCGAGCTGTGAAAGGAATGTGGGTACCCTGAGGGGTAACAATTATTGCCCCAATTCCGTTTCCATAATAATTAACTGCTCCGTCAAAGATAAGTCCCCATTGGGAACCTGGTTCTGGCCCTTCACTGGGTAGCGGTTCATCGCAGTCTTTCATTTTTAGATACATGACATCTTCGTCTGGGAAGTCAAATCCGATTGATTCTGGATTGTCAATCAGTTGATGAGCCAAATGATCGGCTAAAATACTCCCCTTAACGGCTTTCTGAGCGTGGTACTCTATGTCATATTCTGATAACAACATCTACCAATGGGCAATTCTTCCCGTGAGAGCAGGTTTTTTGAAGACGTACTTGATTGGATCCATTTCGGAGATTAACCAAGTAGTATGACAAATCATGCATTGGCGAAGACGTTTTACTGCCCAAGCCAAAGCGCAGTAAGTTTTCTCAAGCATCGTGTACCGAGTTTCGCAGTCGGTGAATTTCTTGCTCAAATAGTAAATGGCAGACTCTTTCCATTTGGTTTCGTCTTGTTGGCCAAGTACACATCCCATTGAGTCCTCTAGGACTGTGAGGTAAATGATCAGTGGTCTTCCTTCCACTGGAGGTGATAGAATCGGTGGATTCAACAGGTATTCTTTAATACTGATGAAGGCAGTTTGACAATCTTCTGTCCAAACGCAATCCTGGTTCTTTTTGAGTAATTTGAAAATTGGCGCATATGCCGCGGTCATGAGGAATATGAATCTGGAGATGTAGTTCAAACGTCCCAGGAATCCTCTGACTTGTTTTTCAGTTTTCGGAGAAGGCATTTCTTGAATGGCCTTGACCTTGTCAGGATCAACCTTAATTCCTTTCTGGCTGACGATGAACCCTAGTAGTTTCCCTGAACGGACACCGAAGGTACACTTATTGGGATTCAAGCGGAGCTTGAATTTTCTTAGACGTTCGAACAATTTTGACAGATGTTCAACGTGCTCACTCTCTGTTTTAGATTTTGCAATCATATCATCGACATATACCTCAATTTATTTGTGTATCATGTCATGAAAAAGAGTAGTCATGGCCCTTTGATAGGTAGCCCCGACGTTCTTTAAACCGAACGGCATCACCTTGTAACAAAAGGTACCCCATGGGGTAATGAACGAAGTTTTCTCCATGTCTTTCGGCGCCCTTTTGATCTGATTATAGCCCGAGAATCCATCCATGAAGGAGAAAACTTTGAACTTTGCTGTACTGTCTACCAGCATGTCAATGTGTGGTAAAGGAAAGTCGTCCTTTGGACTAGCCTTGTTCAGATCTCGGTAATCGACATACATTCTGACCTTTCCGTCCTTTTTGGGAACGGGTACGATGTTGGCTAACCATTGAGGATATTCAGACGTAGCAAGGAAACCTGCGTCAATCTGTTTCTGTACCTCCTCTTTGATTTTGATGGCCATGTCCGGGTGAGTGCCTCTCAACCTTTTCTTTACTGGCGGACATTCCGATCTCAACGGTAAATGATGTTCCACGATACTGGTATCCAACCCTGGCATATCCTGATAGGACCAAGGGAATACATCGGGGAATTCTTTAAGAAGCTTTATCAAACTCTCTTTGGCATTTGGACTGAGAAGTGCCCCAATCCTGATTTCTTTTCTCTCTTGTTCTGAACCCAAGTTTACTGTTTCCAACAGTTCTTTGTGAGGCTCAATGGACCTTTCCTCCTGTCTGAGTAGTCGAGAGATCTCTTCTGGAATTTTGTCGTCATTTGCTTCTTCAGCCTCGAATACTGAGAACTCAAAGTTGGGAGAAGGCATCAGATCGTATGTTTCAACGGGGTTTAAAATAAGCAATCTGCATGACGTGATGATTCGTGTTTAGAAGAGATAGAGAAAATACAAGTGTGTGCAGTGTATTTATTTCACTGCTTGTTTTTATTTGAATTGTTTTTTAGGATTACCATTTTCTGAAAAAGCAAAAAGAGAAAACAACAATTAATGTGGAAATTACAGAACGACGTTATTTTATTAATGAACAAGTCGATTCTTGAAACTACAGCCCTATAAAACAAAACTCTGTCGCTTGGGCGGAGCGAAGAGGGGAAATTTACAGGAAGCGAGCCCTATTAAAACATCCGTTTCACTTGGGCAGGGTGAAAGGTTAAAGATGGCAATTACTTTGACTGATGAACGATCTTCGAAACCTCGACAGCAACCCATTGGTGGCGAACTCCTCGGTGAATCACAAAGTTTGGCACCTTCCTTGATTTGTCTTCAGAAATAATGCTGATTTCTAGTGGAGCGGGATCATTGGAATCTATCTCCCAGGCAGAGTTGTCGTAGGAGGATTCCTCAGTTGTATTATACAGAGTATTTGTGCTCTTAGCTGTATGTCCCCATCCAGTTGGCTGGATATCTTCGAGCCTGGCACGAGACCTTCCGGGCGCAGTGTACTTGACCATATAGTCGTATTTTCCACTCGGTTGTCCCAAGGTGTCCCACACTTCTCTGGAACTGGAGGAGCCATCTCTCTCGATGACGTTAACCTCAGGAAAAGCATAGTTGATGAATTCAAGTCCTGCAAACATTGCAAATTCATCTTCATGTTGAGTAGTTTCTGAATAACCTGAGTGTTGATCCCATGACATGGTGGGGACACAGGTATTCTGTTCAATGATGGTCAGCTGATTTTCGTTGTTCGGCTGACTTTCTTGCCCCAAATCTCCTGGATAAGGTTGCCACATTGGCAGACCATCCATTGGGCCATAGTAGTTATGGTCAAAGTTGTCTTTCATCAGAGTGTCCTCCTCTAATGAATTTGGCGGAGCACGACATCCTTCCGGATCACAATCTCCGTATATCACTTCGACGTCTGACCATGGTATAAATCTCTCTGTGCGGGATAGCAAAATGGCATAGGCACCTGTTCCTGAGACGTATAACCGTCCTCGTTAAGGTAGGACTTCCATTCTTCATCCGTGTCAGAGGGATCTTCCTCATTGATAGCATGTACTGCCTGAGACACTGGGTGAAGAAAACCTCCACTGTGGAAGAAGTTTTGAAGGGGATGAAGACTTTCATCGTTGGCAGCTGTCTGGGTACAGGTTGCAGAAAAACCAAGACCCTTCTTTGTTGCATTGTTAGTAGGAATGACAAGCTGTCCCCATCCGGTTGTATCGGTACTCTCGACCGCTTTAATAGCATCATTGTATGAGGAAATCGAGGTTCCCCCTCTGAACTGATTGTTCTTGCTTACCGACAGTGCTTGGAACTGAGTTCCAATAACCTCCTCGGGTTCTATACCAGTAGATGGTGACAAGTTACTCACAAGCAAGGCTTGTTCCACTCAAACTATGACAAGTTGATCGTTCTTGACGAACTTTAGGTTTTGGTGGAGGGTCAAAGTGACCGCTCCAGCCTGATGTATCCAAGGTCTTCCTAATAAACAACTGTACGTTGCCCGGATGTCCATGACCTGGAAAGTGACTTGGAAAGTGTGAGGACCGATAGTTATGGGAAGATCAACTTCGCCGATAACTGTTTTTCTGGATCCGTTGAACGCTTTGACGACGACCTCGCTGATTCTCATCGGAGGGCCTTTGAATGATAATTGCATCAAAGTGGACTTCAGCATAACATTCAGGGCTGACCCTGTGTCTACCAGTATGCTGGCTAAAGCATCGTCCTGGCAGTTAACTGTGATATTGAGCGCCATGTTATGACGGCGACCCTCTTCGGGTAATTCCTCATCACTAAATCCCAAATTATTGCAGGAAGTGATGTTAGAGACAATGCTATCGAACTGTCTGATTGTTACATCCTGTTCCACAAAGGCTTGCTCCAAGACTTTCTGTAGAGCCTCCCTGGCTTTTGAACTGAGTAACAGTGATAAAATTGAGATCTTTGAAGGAGTCTGTAACAGTTGATCAACAATGTTATATTCACTCCTTTGGATGAGCTTCAGTATCTCATCACTGTTTTTTGAAAGGTCGGGATTACTGGATTGACCGACTGGTGGATCAGCAGTTTCCATCTGAAGTTCCTTTTCCTTGTTAAGTTCCCCAACCCCTCGGTTGAGGATTCTACCACTCTGTGTTACACGACTGATGTCTGCAATATTCACGACGGAGGGTAATGGAATTTCCTTTCCATTTTCAATTGTCGTTGCACCGTATTTGTAAGGGATCGCCTTAGCTGATTGATACGGTAGTGGTCCCGGCAGATAGATGACTATGTGAACCTTATGATTTTTCTGACCATCATAATTAATCTCGATTTGTTCCCGGTTGGGAACTTTAGATTCGTCAAGTAGAGGGATGATGTCAAAAACATCCCTGGTCCTGTGATGACCAGAGATCACGACAACATCCTCAACTTGCTCGGCAAGGTAGTTCGGCATCTAGTTGATGGGTCCAGAACCCGGATATGGGCGAATCTCTCCACGATCTACCTGACCCTGAAGAGCTGCTCGCACCAGGTAGCGCCCTTGGTTACTTTCTGAATAGACACTACAACGTTCATAATTGTGTGGTGGCACCGGACCACGCCCACTTTGAATACAATGTAAACTCACTAGGTTAGCTTCCATTGATCAGACATCCTGACTCCGACGCCGAGTAGGATTCCTGTTGCTGATACTAATTTGCTGAGTATCTTCATCCATATAAATTGGTATCCACCAATGATTTAACAAGTGCTGAAGTGCCTCCTGGACAAGGGTACAACCTCGATCATTTTTGCAACCTGCTTTACAGCTTTGATAGTCGTGTGATATTAATTATCCGAGTCGGACCTGCTAAGCATGTAACTCTACCAGGTTGGTATTCATCACGCGAATATCGAAGATGTGACCCATGTTGATTTGATAGGAATTCCAATCATGGTAGTCTTGGATCCATCCAAGATCCATCTGACGCTGGAGGGCCTCCTATATGAAAGAGCATCCCTGTTTGTTTACCAAGCAAATCAGACAGGAACTGTAATCGTGCCGCGGCAGATTATGATACTGGCTTTGCCTTGAGTGCGTCGCCACTAGGTTGACATTCATCGCACGGATATCATAGTTTTGAATGACGTTAGAATTCGTGTAAACCATGTTAACTCCACGAACTCGGTGCTCTTGGATCCATCCGAGATCCATTTGTTCCTGTAGAGCTGCTTGCACCACAGAACATCCCTGATTGTTTTTAGAGCAGACATCACACTGATGATAGTTATGAGGTGGCACATGGCCATATCCACTCTATCTACAATGCATCTTGACCAAATTGGTTTTCAACAAGAGTACATCGTGAATTTAATAGACATCGTTAGTCTCTCCTTCTATCAAATTGACTGCAGCCTTCTCGTGTTGAGGCAGCGGGTTCGTGAGAACATTAGGATTTGTATCCTTGAAGGATAAGACCCCGCTCCTAACAAGTTTTTGCACGTCGGACTTAAAATTGAGACAAGTCTCTATGTTATGCCCTGGACCTCCTTGATGGTAAGGGCAAGTTTGATCCACCTTAAACCAAAAAGGAGGATTTTCTGGTACTGTAAGAGGAGATTTAGTCTGAATGTGCCCCTTAGCCAATAGTAATGGAAACAGCTCTGCGTACGACACGGGTATAGGATCAAATCCTGGTGGCCGTGTTGTATGGTTGTTGTTGTATGGAGGATGAGCCTGCTGAAGAGGCTGTTGTGTCCTTTGCTTATTAGGTTGGCTTTGCGCAACCTGAGGTTGATACGTAGGAATAGACGCAGGGTTGATAGCAGGAGTCACAACTGCCACCGGTTGATAACGTTGCCTTTGCTTTCCGAGGGAGATATTCCCAATATCTTGCTCTTTTTTCTTAGGGAGAGTACTACCTTATTTTTTAGTACCGCTCGTCGATCCAGTTTCTTTTACCAAACGTCCTTCTCGGACAGCTTCCTCAAGACGTACCCCCATGACAACCATTTCGGTGAAGTCACTGGGCGCACTAGCAACCATTCGGTCATAGTAAAATGAGGTTAAGGTCTTTAAGAAGATCTTTGTCATCTCTTTTTCCTCCAGAGGTGGACAAATTTGAGCGGCAATTTCACGCCACCTTTGAGCATACTCCTTAAAGGTTTCCTTGTCCTTTTGTGACATTGATCTGAGTTGATCTCTGTCCGGTGCCATGTCCAAATTGTATTTGTATTATTGGACGAAGGCAGTGCCAAGATCTCTGAATGTACTGATCGTGGCACGCTTTAAACCCATGTACCATTTTAATGCGGCACCGGTTAAACTATCCTAGAAGTAGCGAATCAGTAGGTCCTGATTCTCCGTCTGAGCTGACATCCGCCGAGCGTACATCACCAGATGGCTCTGAGGGCAAGAGTTACCCTTATACTTTTCAAAGTCAGGCACTTGAAATTTGTGCGGAACTTTCACATTGGGGACCAGACAAAGGTCTGCGGCATCCTTTCCAAATAAATCCTGACCGCGAATGGCTTGCAGCTCCTTCTGCATTTCCAAGAACTGCTCCTGGAATTCCTCCATTCTGTCAAACATAGTTTCCTTCTTACCAGAAGGCATCTGTGAAATCTGTCCTTCCGGGACAGTGTGCACCACAGGGGGTGGGACCGTGACTACGGCAGTAAATCTTGGCGTTTCCCGAAGTTTGTAACCTTTAGGAGTCTTTAGTATGCCCCTGGCATCTTCGCTTTCCCGAAGTTTGTAACCTTCAGGCCCAGCGGCTTCTGTTGTGATTCCCTGATCTTCAGTGATCGGCGGAACATATCCTTCCGGGATATAGTTAACAGGCATGCCCCAAGGACGATCTTTCGGCATTTGATACCTAGGATCATACTTTTCTACTATGGGCGTTGAGGTGATCTCTGAGATCACAGTTCGTTGTAGCTGAGCTTCTGCCATGGCTTGCATGTCGTTACGAAGCTTTCTCATATCCTCTCTTAGACCGTCGATCTCTTCCTTCAACTCTCTGTTTTCTTCCTCAAGATCATCCATCTTTTTTTGACGATTGGCCCGAGTATTATATGAATGAGACAGTTTGACTCTAGAATCGTGACACACACGTGAGATTCGTAGGGAAGAAGAATACGCGATGTGAGAATGATGAATGCAATGATTATATTAATTGTTTTAAGGTTTAATAAAAATAAACTTTGACAATTAGATTGCAAATATCAAACAGTGGGGAAACCCCTTTTTATTGAAATTCAAAGGATTGCGGAAATGGAAATACAGTAGATTACAAAGTGCAGAAACAGAAACCTAAACTAATGGGTCCCAAGTCCTCTCTGAAGAGAAATCGGGTGCTGATTCTGGTATCTTCCTTTTCTTTGACCGGGGCTCTTGGGCCGTTGTCGGGTTATCATTCATTTGCCAGGTGAAAGGAGCGAGCAAATTCCTTTGGTCATCTTGATTCTCTACAGCATGTTGCTCCAAAATTACAATCAGAGCATCTTTCTCTTTCAGTAATTGCTGTATTTTGATGCACTCTATGTCGAGGGTGCGGTACTTGTTCTTCCAAGACCTTCTCTCCTTTTGAACTTTGTTGAGAGTAACCTGAAGCTTTTCAGTTTCCGTCATGAAGTACATGACAGATTCCCTTGGCGGAAGAACTTCATGATGAGGATAAGGCATCTTCAGCTTGAGAGCTCTAGTTTGTACCTAGTGGAGATAAGGCTCCACCGAGACATAGTCCGGTTTCCCTTATGAACATGTTTCCAAGCTTACACTATTTCCGTCTTTAGTGCTTTGTCGTTTTCTCCTTCCTTAAAGAAAAGACCTTCCATATGAACACCCCGTGGGACGTGTCTCATCGGGTATCCAAATTGACGACGAACCAATAGTGGATGGTAGTTGATTCCTCCTTTAGTTCCTATGAGAGGTACGTTGGGGAAGTTTCCACAATGGTCAATGATCCTGATTCCCTCATAAATCCTATTGCACCAATCTATATCAGAGTTGGTGAGAGACATGATTTTCTGCGACCAACGTAAGGTACTCTTGCAATCCCAAAAAGCAGCAGACTTGGGCAAGTGGGAGATAAACCATTTGTAAAGCAAAGGTACACAGCATGTGATCTCCCCTCCACTGTACAAATTTCCCAAGTGTACAGAATGATACGCATCTGCGAGTAAAGTCGGCACAGGGTTTCCAATGAGAAAAACCTTAATGGAGTTAATATCGACGAAGTTATTAATGTTGGGAAACAAAAATAACCCGTAGGTGAGCAAGACAAAGATGCTTTCAAAAGCAGTTATGTTTCCTATACTGGCAAAATACAGGGCTTTCTTTGTCAAGAACTGGGCTGGCAAACCTTGGATGCCACCCTTAGTAGTTAGGTGAGTCCTAACCTCAGACTCGTCCAAATGAATTGCTCTTGCAATGGTCTGATTCTTTGGAATTTCTTCCAGTCCAGAAAATGGAGCTCGATCTGTGATATGTAAATCGATCAGATGAGAATACTCCTCCAGCGTTGGTGCGAGGTGGTAATCCGGGAATGTGAAACAGTGATAAACCGGATCATAAAACTGAATGAGTGCATCCATGATTCCCTCAATCACATGGACTCTTAATAGTGGTAGCAAACCTCCGTGTTTGGCTCTGAAAGCCTCTTGGTTTGTGATCATCCTCGCTAACCTTCTCAAATCCTCTAGCTTTGGAACCTTGAAGGTATAACTATGAGTTCTCCTTCTACCGAAATCCATTAGCGCAATCCTTTTCTCTGATATTTGCAACCATAGTCTTAGTTTAATTTGAAAAACAGAGAGACTAGAAGAGAAATTTTTTTGAATGTTTTAATGTTTTAAAAATGAATGCATGAATGCAGCACACAAAAACATAGAAAAAACATGGGGTCAAAGGGTCGTTGTCATGAAGTCAAGGCTCTACCCATCCCCAAAGGTATATACTAGGGTGATTTTTGTACCTGTACTCATTATCATCAGCTCCTCCCAGGAAAGCAAAACAACAAGCGGATCGCCAGCGAGTTGTAGAGCAATCTTAGAGTAAGTGCCATTCACCGAGAATAGATCACTAGCCTCAAATGAGGGTAGTATCGCGTAACAACTATTCCCGATAGTTTCCGCACTACAAAAGGGTTTGGCTCCTCAGCTTCTCAGACATCACAATCGGCCCATTATCTAGGTGAGAGAATGGGTTGCATTGGTCAGCCTCCACTGAGGTTGATGGTCGACCTCGTCGCCATCACTTATCTTAAGTGTATACTCAATCTTTCCACATGCGGCATCACACGCATTCCAATTAGCAAAAAAAATAAACACGTATAGCAATTAGGAAAAGCAGTATATATATTTGTCCTAAACATGCTAGACCTTTAAAGCTATGAATCCTAAGTTCCTGACAGAAAATGGGTTCCCCGCCGGAAGCCCCAATCTGTGGTATTCACCTAAGTGAAGAGAAAAAAGGTTTAGAAATCGGCCCCACGGTGGGTGCCATTTTTTTGTAGCGAGCGATTTTGGACGCAGTTCTTAACCGCTGGTCGCTCTCACTGCGGTTGAGTTTACTACAGGTCGATTCATTTTTTATCCTATTGTGAGCTGATTAAGGAAGGGAAATAGATGTCTCCAATTAACCCTGCTTGCATACTGAGTTTAAACAGCGGTCTGTTAGGTTACGGATGCGATCAATGTGGTGGGGCCTTTGTACTGGTTATTTGTATTTTCGCCAATATAGTTTTCTCTCTGGGATTTCTTGTGTTATTTTGATAGACAGGTTTCTGGCGGGGAACAAGGATTAGGATGTTAGGACTGATGCTTTTTGATAGATATATGAGAGTATGGGATTTTGTTTAGTGTGCTCGCTAAGATTTTTCTTTCAATCTTAAGCCTACGTATTCCCGTTTACCGAAATAGGGAAATTAAAGCGTTCGTAGTTCCTCCTATTCTATGGGAGGAAATGGTTGTTTTGGTGTCTTGTTCAAAGCCCAAGACGTGAAGCGAAAGGTGGTTTGTATCTTGTTCAAAGCCCAAGATGTGAAGCTGAAGAGTCTATTTGTATCTTGTTCAAAGCCCAAGATATGAAGCTAAAAGGGTGTCGACTTTAGAGAGAATTTGTCATCTCTAAAGAGGGGGTCGTATGTCACAACTGTTTTATAAAGGAGAATTACTTTAACCGGGATATGTGAATCCGGTAATGCCATAAATTCCTTTATAGGGGATTTCCAACCTGAAGGAGAAGACTTTAACTCAGTGTAGAGTAATGCCATATTTCCTTAGGAATTTCTCATACTAAAAGAGGGACATTGGCATGGATGTAGATGATCCAGAGGCTTGTCGCTTACAGCAATTAGATGAAGGGGAAAGAGTTGTTGAAATTTATGTACTGTGAACGAGGCACAACTTTGATGTTAAAAGGTTGATTGGACCAACCAGTGGTTTTCTTATACAAATCCTAAGAGGAGGCTAATATGTGTCTCGTACAAAGCCCGAGAGAGAGGCTAAAAGGTTTTGACTCGACGATGGAGTCTTTTGGTATCTCGTATAAAGCCCGAGATGGAGGCTAATTGACTCAACAAGAGAGTTTTTTGTATCTCGTACAAAGCACGAGATGGAGACGAAAGAGGTGATTGACTCAACGAGGGTGTCTCTTATGTGTCTCGTACAAAGCCCGAGAGAGAGGCTGAACATTGTTTGACTCCGCTGGGGAGACTCATTGTACAAAGCCCAAGAGGGAGGCTAGTATCATTGGAGAAGGATCATTATACAAAGCCTAAGAGGAGGCTATGGTTACCGTTTCAGTTGAGTGACAGGTCTAGTATACTGATTTAAAGAGAAAATCAGTTCTTATATGAGCAATGCTGTACTCGAGGATTTGGTTCGAGGATCCGGGTTTTTCCTGTTCTTTAAAGAAGTGGGAAATCCGAAGGGTATTGAGATTGTCCGAGTCTACGGGTTTCCTTCCTATTTAACGAAGGGTGCTTGAGAATGTCTTTGAGACTTAAGGATATTAGATTGTCCAAGTCTAGAGTTTCATCTTTTGTACTATGCTTTGAGAAACAGTAGTGGACTCTATGAAAGGACTGTTCTATGTAGATGATTAAGTTCTGTTCCTATACCTCTAGGAGGTCATCGGGATAATTTGTACGAAGCCCAAGAGGAGGCTGGAAACTTTTAAGAACTCGACGGGTCCTTGTACGATGCCCAAAAGGAGGCTATCATTCCTGGAGGAAGAGATCATTATACGAAGCCTAAGAGGAGGCTGTGAATACTTCTAAGAAGCCGATGGGTCCTTGTACTAAGCCCAAGAGGAGGCGGGGTTGCTTTTAGGAAGCCTGTGGGTCCTTGTACGATGCCCAAGAGGAGGCCGATGCTTTTAAGAAGCCCGTGGGTCCCCAAACCCTGAGAAATTCAAGGCAAGCTATTCACAAGGAATAGATCAAGTCAGGAAAGTTCGAGAATTTGGAAGAAACTCAAAGATGCCATTCACGGAGAATACATTCATCTCTAGGAGTAGAATTTCTTGACAATTCCTAATGAGGACAGCCGAAGAGAAGACTGTATCTGGTAATCCTAATGGGGATCTAGTTGTCTATTTCTATGAATAAACGGCGTCACCTAGTTCTAGACGTAGTTGCCGGGGAAACTCGAAATATCTATACTATTATTACATAGTTGATATGAGTTTATGAAAGAAGACTTACAGTGAAACAGCCCTACAATACAGTTATATGTATATGAAAGCGGTAAATGAAAGCAATAACCACTTACTCGGTTGTAGAGCTTCCATGCTGTTTGGTTATTTGTTCAACAAAGAAAGATTGAAAACAATAGTATATTCAAAATCAAAGGAGAAAGTGCTTTGAAAAAGAAAGATTTGGGGCTTACAGCTCAAGGAGAGGCCCAGGTTTTATCAGTGCGCGCACTGTTTGAATTTGTACAGAGGGACTTATACAAGTGGCTGAGGCCCAAAAAGGTTTTCTGTACAAAGGGATGGTTCTTACACTCTCTCAAGAGGCCCAAAAAGTTTTAAAGAAAAGAAATGGGTCTTACTACACGAGGGTAGGCCCAGTTTGTTTTTTCCGTTTGAAATAGCGATCGCGCCGAGGTTTTCTTTAACACGAAGGGACTTATACAATAAGTGAGGCCCAAAGTTTTTGGTTAAAAGGGGGTTGGGTCTTACACTCTATTAGAGGCCCAAAAAGTTTTGAATGGGTCTTATAGCTCAAGGAGAGGCCCAAGGTTTGATTTTTGAATTGGCGAGCGTGCCGAGGTTTTTGAAAATACAGTGGGATTTATACAATATGTGAGGCCCAAAGTTTTTATTTACAAAGGATTGGGTCTTACACTCTATTAGAGGCCCATGAGTGTTTGACAATGATTTGTTTGAGTGAAAATCAAAGAAACCCTAATTTTATTCTTTAAAAGTAAATATTTAAAGAAAATCAATGAAAAATACCAAATAGGTTTGAATAAACCACTTGTGATTTTTGTTTAAGGTTTGAAAAATGAGGTATAAATCACAAGAGATATTAAAACTCATTTGGTCTTGATTTTTCAAGATGAATATTCATTTTACAATGTTTAAAAACAAATAAAATGAATTTATTCACAAAAATACTAATTATATTAAATAAATAATATAAACTCAATTTTTTTGTGGAATAAAATATTTCAACATTTTTGTGATTTTTTGCAAAAAGAACCAATCAAAAATAATTAAAATTGAAAGAGTTATTAATTTTCCAATTAATTAATAAACCATGAAAATATTGGAAAAAATGGCAAAATGTGAAAAAAACACAAAATGGCATAGGTGGGGTTTGAACCTAAGACCTCAAGGTTACAAGGCGCGCGCCTTACCATTGGGGTGGTGATACATCCATTGTTTGAAACAAAACAACAAATATACAAGTCATGCCTTGGTTTTAGGCCTGGCCCAAGGCAAGTTTTGGCAAGTTTTGCCTCAGGAACGCGAAGGTCATAACTTTCTCTATTCTTAATGGTTTGAGACAAAATTTATATGCATCTGGACCAGAATTTCATAAGGAATCCAATGGTGGTGGTAGTTTTTTCAGATCACACTCGCTCCTCAAAACCCGATAGTGGTTTTGAAAATGACCTATAATTGCATTTTCTATGCTACAACTTGGTACAAGCATGGATTTCATGGTGAATTAGCTCAAACACAACATATACAACATGTATAAGATGTTTATGATCGGTGTACTTCAAAGCATTGCATGATTCAAAGATTCCAAGTTGTGAGGCTTACCTCTTTTTTGAGATTTTGGAGATTTTGTGCAATCTGTCAAGCCTCTTATTCCAGAAATGATTTGATGCTTTAGACACACTCAAATGATCCCTTAGAAGCTTTTAGGATAATTGGAATTGACTGGCACCTGCAAAAACACAAACAGTCCCTTTCTTGCAAAAGGGGTTAAAAGTGACCAAAATAGCAACTCTCTCAAATGGTGTTCCAGATGAGGGGAACCATTTGGGACAGTTCAAGGATGATATTTGGAGTGTGTTTGAGGTTTTATCTGGTTTGGAAAGTGACTGAATCAAGACATGGCTTGAAAAATGCAACAAAGGCCTATTTTAAGGTTTTGAGAGGTGACTTTGTGATTTTGTGATTACAGGTCACTTGTGATAGTTTGCACAGCTTACATATGATATATATGAGGTGTGTGGATGATTGATTGTGATGGAAAAGCTCTCAAGCTCAAAAACTCAAAGTTGCCTTGCTAAAGAAGGCATTTTTGCCAAGAGAAAGAGGTTTTGGTGTACTCAAACTGATCACAATTGAGCTCTATTTATAGTATAGCAAGTTTGTTTTGGGATCCACAGTGAATGGCAACTGCAGCAGGTGTTTGTTCAATGTTGGCCAATGGAAATCCAAGTCTCCTCTAGCCATTGACTAGAGGTTAGGGCACAGGGCTGTGGTTCCCTTGGTCTTGGATAAGTCTTGACTGAATTCAGTTGAGAATGGCTCAGTCCATGCCACCTTGATGCTTCCATTGAATGCTCTAATCCAAAATTGGAGTCTTGTCCCTATTTTGGCCATTCTAGGTTCAACATGCTATTTCTTGTTCCAAAGTCTTTGGAGGCTTGGCTCAGTGATTGTCCCCTTTAGATTCAATCCTCAGAGGTGTCCAAGTGGATAGGAGCATTTGGATTTGCCTGATTTTACCAAATCGAGCAAAAATGCAAATTCTGCCTTGCCTTGGCAGATTTCAGCAAGGCAACTTTCCAATGTCATATCTCATGGCTCAAATTGAATTTGGTAATGTTCTTGGCCATTTTAGAAAGCCCTTACATGATACAACAACTGTTTGAACATGTTTGTTTTGATCTCTTTTGAATCCAAGTGAAAAATCCCCCTACATTTGGCAAAAAGTAGGGTAAAATCTGACTTAGTGAAATTTTCACTAAGTGTTGGAACAAAGTGACTTTTCTTGATTTTGATCACTCCATAACTCAAAATCCCCAATGAATTGGAATTAGGTCTAGTTGAAGTTTTTATAGAGGGCAATGAGATCTACAAATCAAGCCTTGGATGGAAGAAAATGGCTTTGTGGTTTAGGAGTTATGAGCCTCCAAAGTTGGTACCCTAGCCACTTTATTTTTAACTTAGAAAATTTTCTAAGTTTTTTATGGTTACCCCTTTTACAAGTTACCCAACTTTTCTTGATTTTTCTTGATGAATGATGATTCAAATCATACATTAACATCATTTTAGGGTTAAAAATCCATTTTGGTGAAAAATCTCAAAAAGTCAAAGTTGACTTTTGTGCACAGTTGACTTTTTATCAGATGAATTCCAAACTGTGCAATTCTTCAGGAAATCATGTCCTTGACCTAAATCAAACTTGATGGACATGTTCCATGGGTGTCATAGGGTATATTGATGCATGTCATAGGGCTTGGGAGCATGTCCTGGTCAAAAGTCAAAGTTACAATTGACTTTTTCCTTAAAACCCTAACTGTGGTGCAGATGAAATTGAGACTTGTTGCTCAAACCTCTTGGATTAATCCATTATTCCAAATGGATCAATATAGTGTATTAGAGACCCTCAAATCCTCCTTTGAGGTCTTGGCTCATGATTTGCCCTAAAAGTCAACTTAGGGGTGAATTAGGTCAAGAAACCCTAATTCCTGATTTTTGATAAATGCATCCCCTGAGGCAAAATTGACTTGATGATTGGGTCCATGAGGTTCTATGGAGTATATTAGGTTAGGTTTTGAATCATTGGCTTGTGCCCAGATGAAAATTTTTGATTTGGAGGCCCTGGTCGACCAAAACCCTAATTTGGTGACACTGTCGATCTTGAGACTTGATCCACCTAGAAGGGAGCAGCCTTGTGCTTGATCCTTGATGTGGGAGTCCTTTTGATCCATTGTGAATGTTTGAGAGGTTAGACAAGTTTAAGATCATGTCATTTCTTGATTGATCCTTTGCCTAAAAGCTCTGAGAGGGCTTGAAACACTAATTCTTGATGGTAGTGAATGCTCAATAATCCTTGAGGAGATTGATGAGGCATGAAAGTACATCCATATTGTGATGATGATTTGCACAATGATGGGAAATCTAAGTGGTCAAAATATGGGGTATGACACCATGTTCGGCTGAGTCCGTCTTAACCTCTGTTTTACCAGCAGACATTCTGACCGTAACGGTAGATGATGTTCCACGATGCTGGTATCTAACCCTGGAATATCCTGGTAGGACCAAGCGAATACATCGAGAAACTCTTTGAGAAGCTTTATCGAACTTTCTTTGATAGTTGAACTAAGCAGTGCCACAATCTTGACTTCTTTTCTCTCTTCCTCTGAACCCAAGTTGACCATTTCTAACGGCTCTTTGTGAGGTTAGATAGACCTTTCCTCCTGTCTGAGTAGTTGGGAAATCTCTTCTGGAATTTCGTCGTCAACTTCTTCTTCAGCCCCAAATACTGAGAATTCAAAGTTGGGAGAAGGCATCGGATCGTATGTTTCAACAGGGTTTAAAACAAGCAATCTGCATGACGTAATGATTTATGTTTAGAAGAGATAGAGAGAATGCAAGAGTGTGTGCAGTGTTTTTCTTGATAACTACTTGTTTTTATTATTGAGTTTGTTTTTTAGGATTACCATTTTCTGAAAAAGCAAAAAGCGAAAATAACAATAAATGCGGGAATTACAGAATGACGTTTTTTATTTATGAACGGTCGATTCTTGAAACTACAGCCCTATAAAACAAAACTCTGTCGCTTTAGGCGAAGCGAAGAGGGATATTTACAGAAAGTGAGCCCTATCAAAACATCCGTTTCACCTGGGCAGGGCGAAAGGTTAAAGTAAAGACGGCAATTACTTTGACTTATGAACAATCTTCGGAACAACGACAACAACCCATTGGCGGCGAACTCCTTCGTGAATCACAAAGTCTGGTACCTTCCTTGATTTGTCTTCAGAAATGATGCTGATTTCTGGCGGAGTAGGGTCATTGGAATCTGTCTCCCAAGCAGAGTTGTCGTAGGAGGATTCTTCTATTGTATTTTACAGACTGTTTGTGCTCTTAAGTAGATCTCCCCATCCAGTTGGCTGGATGTCTTCGAGCCTGATACGAGAGCTTTCAGGAGCGGTGTATTTGACTATGAAGTTGTATTTTCCACTCGGTTGTCCCAAGGTGTCCCACACTTCTTTGCAACTAGAGGAGTCATCTCTTCCGATGACATTGACCTTAGGAAAAGCATAGTTGATGAATTCAAGTCCTGCAAACTTTGCAAATTCATCGTCGCGCTGGATATTTTATGAATGACCCGAGTGTTGATCCCCTAATATGGTGGGGACGCAAGTATTCTGTTCAATGATGCTCAGCTGATTTTCATTGTTCGGCTGATTTTCTTGCCCCAAGTCTCCGGGGTACGGCTGCCAGATAGGCAGGCCATCCATTGGGCCATAATAGTCGTGGTCAAAGTTGTCTTTCATCAGAGTGTCTTCCTCTAATGAATTCGGCGGAGCTCGGCATCCTTTCGGATCACAATCTCCGTATATCATTTTGACGTCTGACCTTGGTATAAATCTTGGACTTTGTGCGAGATAGCAAAATGGCATAGGCACCTCTTCCTGAGACATATAACCGTGTAGCGGGGAAATTTGTGAGTATAAGCTATTAATTAACTTAACTAAAAAAACAAGAGTCGCCACCGCACTTTGATTTTATCCAAAAAGGAAAGGAAAAAGAGCGAACAAAACCTAAAGAGTTCTAAAAAAACAAGAACAAACAGAGAATGGGTAAGGGGGGTTGGTTATGCAATGGGAAGGTGTTAACACCCAAAACGTCTATAGTACTCTATAGGAACCCTTTGAAATATCTACCGCTTTTTGGTCTGAAAAAGGTTTTCTTTGAAAAAGAGATTCGGAAGATGAGAGGAGAATTATTTTTTAATATTTTTGTGTTTGGAGAGACTTATTGCCTCATGCCTACGTACCCACGATGTGCAATGTAGGATCAAAACCACGTAGTTCGTGGTACAAAGAACAAAAATTTGTTTGTTTTGGTTGATTTTAAGTGTAAAGACAAGTCGTCATTTCCAAGCGAATAATTCCGCTTAAGGAAATGAATCATATCTAAACTTATGAAAACGTTTAAAAGAAGTGCACAAAGCACACAAAATTTTTTTTGATGATTTTTTGTATTTTTTATGTTTTTATGAAATGGTCAAAATATGGTTAATATTGATTGACATTTATTAAAGAAAACAAAGCTTAAAAATCACTTGACCAAAGTCAAGGTTTTATTATGAAATCGGTTATAGTTTGAAATCAAGAAGGTTTTGAAAAAGGGATGAGATTTTGAAAATTGAAGAAGGGGTGGAGAAGAAGTGACTATCCTAGTGCATAAAATAAAAGCTAAGGATAAGAAAGATCTAACCACATGGACAAGCTCCATAGCATAAGCATTTTTCCTTTTTTGATTTGGTCTTGATTCAAAGTAAGTCTTCAAAAAGAGGACTCCAAGTATCCAAAATCCAAGGTTTTCCATCACAAACTCCCAAGCATGGATTAAGATCCTAACTCTAAGTCCAAAAGTTCATAATCAATAGTATAGGTCCTCCAAAGCAAAGGATAGTGGCCATATTCCAATAATTAAAGATTATAGACCTAATGCAAAAGATTATAGACCTAATGCAAAAGATCAATCACCATTGGGTTGACGCGACCAATCAAGGTCCGGACCACGAAAGTTCAAATTCCGAATTGGATAAAGAGGGACAAATGTTACGCTATGTTAAGCAATCGCCGAGTAATTTACGGAGTAATTACCCAACAATGAGGCCGGTCAATATCTTTTTGTGCTAATGCATGCTAGATGAACGATATGTAGATCGTCATCCGAAAGCAATACCGCACGAAAAGAAAATAGGTAACGATCTAGTCTTGATCAAGAATTCAACAAAGAAATTCTAAGATCCATAAGACTTTCATCGATCAAAAGAAAAGAGAAATAGATGAAGAGAAAGCCAAATTAAACCACACAATTATGTGATCTAAGGCTAAGAACAAAAGGAAATGGAAGAAAATGGAAAAGGAACCAAAACAGTCCCAAAAAATACATTCTGTTTTGAAGTAACCGGTTACTCACCAGAAGTTAACCGATTACTTAGTTCAAAATAGCGCAGTTTTTTTCAAAATTAACATAGAGTAACCAGTTACTTACCAGACGTTAACCGGTTACTATGCACCAGAATGCAGAAAATTGTGCAAAATTCAGCATGATCCACTTTCAAAACTTTTTACAAACACTTTGTGATCATGGAACTGAAATTGCACGAAATTTAAAGTAAAATCATAGCAAAAACCAACAATCAAACACAATTACAAGATCCAAAGGATCATGTAACAAGAATCTCCAAAGATCTACATTATGTAAGATGAAGATGAAGCTTCAACAATGGTGAGAGATGAATTACCACTTCAAATCTGAAAATTCCTTCAAATTGCTTCAAGATCTACACTCCAAAGCCTTGATCTACTATAATTGATGAACAAAACAAGAATGGATGAAGGTTTAGCTCAAAGTTGAACAAGATTCAATGTGAATTCTTGTTAACTTTCAAAGAAAGAAATGTGAGCTTTGGTGAAAATTTGTGGTTGGGAAGAGAATTTGCAAGAGGTTTGTTGGCTATCAAAAGCTTGAAGAATGAATGAAATGAAGACTCTATTTATAGAGTTTAGGCTTGGAAATTTGGTGGTTTGGAATTAGGCTTGGATGATCAAAATTAGGATTGGAATTCAAATTTGGAGGGAAATCACAAAAGAGTGGTGATTAGTGATGGTACATGGTGGGGAATGATCAAAGTCATGTAGGAGAATTAAAATGAGGTGATCTAGAATATTCCAAATGTGATCAAGGGCTGAGATTGGTGCCAATTGTTGAATTTGAATTTGCCACCATTTTCCAAATTTTCACGAGGGTAACCGGTTACTCACCACAGGGTAACTGGTTACTTAGTGTAAATTTTGAAAAAAATGCCTTTTTAATACACTGTTGTGGTTCGGCTCGATTCTTTTGCTCATCAAAGAAGGCATGGAAATAAACACATGAACCTTGGAGTCTCTTGAATAATAATCAATTAAATCATGGAAACTCTTGATCAGATAATTTTTGAATTAATTGCGGATCAACTTTGACTTTATTCAGATGAAATCCATTCGAGCTGAGGGACTGATGTTTTTGGTATTTTTAACCTGTTCTTCCCTTGAAAATGTTAGTGAAAGAAAACAAAATATTCTTTGGATTTTAATTAAAGGTTAGTAAACATAAACAAATTAAGCAATGAAACAACTAACAAACACACACAAACCCCAAAGATCCCTGCAAGGCACAATCCTATAGAAGAGGGAACCAATGCGTGATCTTGTTTGTGGTATGAAATGCAAAAGAGAAGCAAAGAAACTTAGGGGAAAAAATTAGGGTATTATAGCTGCCCCTATTTAAGTTTCTTCTATTCGGAGATACGAAGATCGGCATCTTGTCTCGAAGAGAAATGCGAGACTTAAATATAACAACAAACCAATTTTTGGCCCTAAGAGACCACAAAATGATATGATCATGCAAATGATATGCAGACACAAGACCACTGTGGGGGAGAGAAATGTTATAGGAGACCAACAAAAACTGGAAGCAAAGAGAAAAGACCCCACCAGGGGAAAATAAAAGAGGGAAAACACAACCCAACAAGGGAGTAAACAAATCTCCACTGGGGAAGAGCAAGGAGTAAGATTCCAACTGAGGGAAAATTACCGACACCAGAAATAAAAGAGGGATAACACCGTCCCAACATGGAGAGAACAATCTCCGTTGGGGAACAGATCGTCTAATACCAGACATCCGGTAATAGCATGATCAAAAGGAAAGATTGCCAACTACCAAGCAAATGATAGCTATAACAAGGTAGACAATAAAAGGATATGAGAAGAATTACCTACTACCAACAAAGGGCATAATGACAAAGGCAACGATCTCACAAAGAGGATAAGGTCACCAGCTATCAACCAAGTGACAACTATAACAAGGTAACCAAACCGGGCTATATTACCTACTACCAACAAAGGGCAGGACGACAAAGGTAAGAAGCCATCTAAAGAAAGAATACCAACCATCAACCAAGTGACAGTTACAACAAAGTAAACAACCAAGGGTATGAGAAAGATTACCTACTACCAACAAAAGGGTAGGACGACAAAGGGTAATAACCTCAAAAGGGGTCGAGAAATATCACCAACTACCAACAAAGGGCAGAACAACAAAGGTGATAAACTCGAACAAAGAAGGGAGAGATTACCAACTATCAAACAAGTGATAGCTACAACAAGGTAATCAAACTCGGCTATATTACCTACTACTAACACAGGGCAGGACGACAACGGTAATAAACCAGCTATATCACCTACTACCAATAAAGGGCAGAATGACAAAGGTGATAAGCCAAAAGAAAGATTACCAACTATCAACCAAGTGATACTTACGACGAGGTAATCAACCAAGGGTGTGAGAAAAATTACCTACTACCAACAAAAGGGTAGGACAACAAAGGTAATAAATCTCAAAAAAAAGGACCGAGAAGTATCACCTACTACCAACACAGGGCAGGACGACAAAGGTGATAAACTCGAACAAAGAAGGGAGAGATTAACAACTATCAAACAAGTGATAGCTACAACAAGGTAATCAAACCAGGCTATATTACATACTACCAACACAGGGCAGGACGGCAAAGGTAATAAGCCAGCTATATCACCTACTACCAACAAGACGGGTAGGACGACAAAGGTGATAAGCCCAAAGCAAGGGACCAAAATTTAATCTGGGAATAAACCAGAGAGAAACGGTCAAACATGACTCATCCCGAGGAGGAAATATCTCAACTGGGGATTAATTCCATCCAGACAAATGAACTGGGGAGGAAGGCTAAAACGAATATCTTCCACGAGGCATAAACTCAGTAGGGAATTAACAAAGATAGGCATTTTCTGCTTACGGGTCGACACTCTAATGGAGAGAGGACACACACGCTCTGCGGGGATAACAACACCAGAGAGCAAGGAAACACCAACACAAATGCAAAAATGCACAATGCACCAACAATATGCTATGCACAACAAAAGAAATGCGCATGAAATGCTTATGAGTATGAATACAAAACAGACATAAAGATAAACAGAGGGTGGAAAACATCACAACACCACTGAATACTCGGCTAATCTCAACAAGATGGAGATATCATAAGCAGCTCTGCTAGGGATTCATCTGAAGAAATCCTACAAGAGATAAACAAAAGCCATCAAAGGAAAATAAATCCTACTACAAGGCTCAAATCTTACTGGAGAAAGGAAGATACTCCTTGGGGGAAAAACCCAAATATCAATCTTCTAACATTAATGATACATGAAGAGGATAATAACATAAACTCTGCTTTGGGGATGGAAGGAAAGCTGTTGGGGAATCACAACAACCCAAACTTTCTGATTCTTCCTGGGGATAAAAAACATTCACAGAAACTTCCATTTCAAAAGGATGAAGATATTTGCATGCAAAGAAGAAAATGAATCCGCTGAGGGCAGTAGACACATAAACGTCTATGCAAAATCCACCGGGAATACAAGGCAGATCTGCTGGAGATACAAGAGAAAAGCTCTCTGAGAATTAACCACGTCTGAGCTAAACAACCTAGACTTGCTGAGGAAAACAACAACAAGGTCAAACTGTGGGGGATTTTAGATCAATACTCATCATGAATGAGAGAAAACCCAACAGGTGACTAGTATGTCAATATTCCTTGAATAGAGGTATTATTGGCAACTTCACTAGGGAACACCCAAAATAGTGATGCACAATTTTCTCTGAAAACAAACAATCTGGAGAGAAAAACGTCCTGGACTTGTCGGGGAAGATAACGCTGCTCTGCGCTTGGGAATATCCCAAGTAACAACAATACACCTAGAAGATAACACGCTGATGGAAATTTCTCATGTGATTCACACCAAGGGACAGCAAAAATGAATCTCCGTATGAGGACTACCCTCAAGGAGAGGTGGACTGTCAAATCGACTACCTGACTATATCATAGTCAGCTGGAGAAGATCAGGATCAAAACCTAGCTGGGGAAAAACCAAACAGCATTGACCCTTATGAATTCAACACATCATAGCATAACTTTGAAGGAACCTATCATCTTGTCAACAACTGGTTGTATGAACAAAACCCTGCTGAGGAAAAATCAACAAACTTTACTGGGGAAATATCGACAAACTCTACTGGGGAGCTGTCAATAAATTCTGCCAAAGGAGCGAGAACAAACCTTGCTGAGGAAAACATTGATCCTACCATCCTGGGAATAACCGCTGATGTTCCTTTTTGCATTCATAAATCAAAGGAAAATGTTTTTATAATTTTCAAAAATTTTAATCAATTATTTGCATTTTGTTTCAAAAATCATCATCAGCAATAAATGAAATTTTGCAAACAGAAACAAAATAAGAATTGCAAACAAAGGGACAAAGGCCCAAATTTTATTAATAAAACGGAAGTCCGCAAATGGCGTAACTCCATAGATCATTACAAAGTTTGAAAAATGGTAAATACATGGAAAGGGTTACATTGAAATACAATGACCACTATTCTCCTTAACAACTTTGAATTCCGATGTGCTCAAAACTTCAGCTGAGGATGATTGAGGCAGAATCCTTGATAGACAATGTTGCTTTCAAATGATCAAGACTGGCCAGATGCAGTTTCTTGCCATAATCCCTAACTTTTACCTAGATTGCCCTCTCGGGTTTTCAATCTACCGGGATGATTATTTCAGTTTTTGTCTCTAATTTTTGCCTGGACTGTCCTTTCGGGTTTTCAGCCCACCGAGACGCTCATTTTTGCCTAAGTCGCCCTTTCGATTTTTCAACTTAGAGAGCTGTTCTTTTATTTTTTAGGCGAAGTATTTTTTGACTGCATCAGCATTCACAGGATGAGTGAACTCTTCACCATCCATAGTTGTAAGAAGTAATGCACCGCCAGACAAGGCTCTCTTGACAACATATGGGCTTTCATAATTAGGAGTCCACTTTCCCCTAGAATCATTGGTAGAAGTCGAGATCTTTTTGAGCACAAGTTCGCCTTCTCTGAACACACGAGGTCGAACCTTCTTATCAAAAGCTTTCTTCATTCTCTGTTGATATAATTGGCCATGACACAAGGCCGTCATTCTTTTCTCTTCAATCAAATTCAACTGATCATATCTACTCTGACACCATTCAGCCTCAGACAATTCAGCTTCCATCAAAACTCTCATAGAAGGGATTTCAACTTCCACCGGGAGCACTGCTTCCATACCATAAACAAGAGAGAAAGGAGTTACCCCTGTTGAAGTGCGGACGGATGTACGATACCCATGCAAAGCAAAATGGAGCATCTCATGCCATTCGTTGTAAGTAACAACCATCTCCTAAATAATCTTCTTAATATTCTTATTAGCGACTTCAACAACCCTATTCATCTTAGGTCTGTAAGGAGAAGAATTATGATGCTCAATCTTAAACTCGTCACATAATTCCTTCACCATCTTGTAATTCAGATTCGAACCATTATCAGTGATAATCTTGCTCAGAACACCATACCGACAGATGATTTGGTTCTTGATAAACTGGACCACTACTTGCTTGGTCACATTGGCATATGATGCCGCTTCAAACCACTTGGTAAAATAGTCAATAGCCACCAATATGAAATGGTGTTCGTTCGACGCTTTAGGCTCAATCATTCCAATCATATCAATGCCCACATGGAGAAAGGCCATGGAGAAGAGATAACATTGAGAGGAGTTGAAGGCACATGAATTTTGTCAGCATATACCTGGAACTTATGGCACTTTTCACAAATTTGCAACAGTCCGATTCCATTGTCAGCCAATAGTAACCTGCCCTCAACATCTTCTTAGCCATTGCATGCCCATTGGCATGGGTACCAAAAGATCCTTCATAAATTTATTTCATCAACATGTCTGCTTCGTTTCTATCCACGCATCTGAGCAAGACCATGTCATAATTTCTTTTATACAACACATCATCATTCAAGAAGAAACTACCAGCCAATCTTCTCAAAGTCTTCTTATCTTTCTTGGATGCCCCAAGCGGGTACTCTTGATTTTGAAGAAAGCATTTAATATCATAATACCACGGTTTATTATCAACAACCTCTTCAACCACAAACACATGAGCTGGTCTATCAAGCCGCATAATATCGATTTTGGGTACATCATTCCACCGATTCACCACAATCATGGAGGATATAGTGGCTAAAGCATCCGTCATTCGGTTTGCTTCTCTGGGTACATGGTAAAACTCAACCTTATTGAAGAAAGTTAACAACCTTCTTGCATAATCTCGATAAGGAATCAAATCAGGTTGACGTGTCTCCCATTCTCCTTTAATCTGATTAATTACCAGGGATGAATCTCCGTATACATGAAGAATCTTGATTCTTAAATCAATAGCTTCTTCAAGCCCATAATACACGCTTCATACTCAGCCGCATTATTTGTGCAAGTGAACATCAACCTTGTAGTGAAAGGAATATGAGAACCATGAGGAGTAACAATTATTGTTGCAATACCATTGCCATATTCATTAACAGCTCCATCAAAAATCAAACCCCAACGGGATCCGGGCTCAGGCCCTTCATCAGGTAATGGTTCTTCACAATCTTTAACCTTTAGATACATCACATCCTCATCAGGAAAATCAAACCTGATAGGTTGGTAATCATCAATGGGCTGGTGTGCCAAATGGTCAGCCAAAACACTTCCTTTTATCGCTTTTTGAGTTTGGTACTCGATATCATATTCTGACAACAACATTTGCCAACGAGCAATCCTCCCAGTTAGAGCAGGCTTTTCAAAGATATACTTGATTAGATCCATTTGGGATATCAACCAAGTTGTATGATTCAACATATACTGGCGAAGGCGTTTGGCAGCCCAAGTTAAAGCACAACATGTCTTTTCAAGCATTGAGTACCGAGACTCACAACCGGTGAACTTCTTACTCAAATAATAAATGGCAAATTATTTCCGACCGGATTCATCTTGTTGACCCAGAACACAGCCAATAGACTCTTCCAACACAGTCAAATACATGATCAAAGGTCTTCCTTCCACGGGAGGAGACAAAATCAGAGGTTCAAGCAGATACTCTTTAATTCTTTCAAAACCTTTATGGCAATCCTCTGTCCAGACACAACCCTAATCTTTGCGAAGAAGCTTGAAGATCGTCACACAAGTGGCAGTCATATTGGATATAAATCGGGAGATATAATTCAAACGTCCCAAGAATCCTCTTACTTGTTTCTCTGTTTTGGGCGCAGGCATTTCCTGAATGGCTTTAACTTTACCAGGGTCAACTTCAATGCCTTTTTGGCTGACAATAAAGCCCAACAATTTTCCAGAACGAACACCAAAAGTACACTTATTTGGATTCAAACAGAGCTTAAACTTTCTTAAACGTTGAAACAACTTCAGTAAGTACTCAATATGATCTTCTTCAGTCTTCGACTTACAAATCATATCATCCACATAGACCTCAATTTCTTTATGCATCGTATCATGGAACAAAGTGGTCATAGCTCTCTGGTACGTTGCACCAGCATTTTTCAAACCGAAGGGCATCACTCTGTAACAGAATGTTCCCTAGGGTGTAATGAATATTGTTTTTTCCATATCCTCGGGTGCCATCTTTATTTGATTATAACCGAAAAATCCATCCATAAAAGAAAGATACTGAATTTAGCAGTATTATCTACCAACATGTCAATGTGTGGCAGTGGAAAATCATCTTTTGGACTTGCTTTATTCAAATCTCTATAGTCGACGCACATTCGGACTTTCCCGTCTTTCTTTGGAACAGGCACAATATTGGCCACCCATTGAGGATACTCACAAGTCACAAGAAAACTCGCATAAATCTGCTTTTGAACCTCCTATTTGATCTTCACATCCATGTCGAGATGAGTTCTTCTCAATTTCTGTTTCACCGGTGGACATTCAGGCTTCAATGGCAATCTATGCTCCAAAATATCAGTATCAAGACCAGGCATGTCTTGATAGGACCAAGCAAACACGTCAACATATTCTCTAAGAAGCTCCACAATCCTTTTCTTAACATCTAACTGAAGTAGTGCCCCAATCTTGACTTCTTTTACATCATCATATGAACCCAAATTAACCAATTCCAACGGCTCTTCATGAGGCTGAATGGCATTTTCCTCGTGCTCAAGCAACCGAGAAATTTCATCGGGAATCTCCTCAATATCCTCTTCTTCAGCTCCAACACAAGGAACTCAAAGTTGGGAGGGGGCACAGGGTCATTGTTTTCAATGGGTTTATCATTCAATCTGCACAATGATTTATGTTTGATTTTAGAATATGAACAAAAGTTCAAGTATTATGTAGATAGAAGTGATCATCACATTATTATATTTTTTTTTTGGTTTTTTATGTTACCATTTTTCAGAAATAAAGCAAAAAGGGAAAACATAATATGGATAAATAAAATAACATTTTATTGATGATGATAAAATTTGAAACAAAGCCCTCACAAATTCACTTTCACCTTGGGCAGAGTGAAAGGATTTTTGAAAGAAACAAAAACAAATTACTTTGAAATATGAACAATAGTGGGAACATCAATAGCTATCCAATTCTGGAAGACTTGTCCATGTGTCACGAATTGGGAAGTTCTTCTTCTTCATCTTCCTCAATGATGGCACTGACTTCATATTCAGGTTCCTTAAACTTCTTCCGAGGGGAACAAAAAGGCACATACGCATCCTCTGGGGACATATACCCGGGGTCTTCCAAATAAGGCTCCCAATCTTCAGCAGGAATGACATCATCTTTAGAACCAAATGGGATGTAGCCTACAGAGTCATCTTCAAGAACCGCAGCCGTAGAATGATCTTTGCTAGGACAATCTTGAACCATATTGACAGATGCCTTGCCGTGATTAGGCAGCGGATTCGATTGGACATTAGGATTGGAATCTTAGAAAGACAAGATACCACTCCTAGCCAACCTTTGAACTTTCATCTTCAATGGATAACAGTTCTCAGTATCATGTCCCGCTCCTCCCGGATGGAAAGCGCAATGAGCTTCAGGCTTATACCACCATGGCAAATATTTTGGAACAGCAGGTGGTGAACGGGTCTGAACAAGATTCTTTTGAATTAAGCAAGGAAGCAAATCTGTATATGTCATCAGAATCAGATCAAAATCCTTCTGAAAACGGCCCCACTGATTGTTCTGTTGATTAGAATGTTGTTGCTGTACAGGAGTTGTCTGAACAACAGGAGTTGAACTGATAACAGGAGTAACAGATGCAACATGTTGCTGACACTGATTATTCTTATTATAACTCTTTTTGCATCCTCCATGGGAAGTAGCATGGGTCTTACCCTCTTTCTTCTTGGAAAATCCTCCACTATACTTCTTGGAATTACCAGCAGAATTACCATCTTTTGACAAACGTCCCTCACAGACACCTTCTTCTAATCTCATCCCCATATTAACCATCTCAGTGAAATCACTCGGGGCACTAGCAATCATACGCTCATAATAGAAAGGACTCAGAGTTTTCAGAAAAATCTTAGTCATCTCTTTTTCTTCCAAAGGAGGATTAATCTGAGCAGCAATCTCGCGCCACCTCTGCGCGTATTCTTTGAATGTCTCCTTATCTTTCTGAGCCATTGCTCGAAGCTGGTCACGATCAGGAGCCATATCCACATTATACTTATATTGTTTCACAAACGCCTCACCCAAGTCTTCAAAAATGTGAACTCAAGTACTGTCGAGTCCCATATACCATTTCAAAGCTGCACCAGACAAATTGTCTTGAAAGTAGTGAATTGAAGCTGGTCATTATCCTTTTGAGTCGACATCTTACGAGCATACATAGTGCAATGACTCATCGAATAAGAGTTACCCTTATACTTTTCAAAGTCAGGGACTTTGAACTTATGCGGGATCTTCACATTAGGAACCAAGCATAACTCATGAGCATTCTTTCCAAACAGCTTTTTACCTCTCAGAGCTTTGATCTATTTCTGCATTTCAGCAAACTAGTCTTGAATCTCTTCCATTCTATCATAAGCACTGGCATTTTCACTCGGAGCAGTATGGAAAATCTGCTCTTCACCAAAAGGAACAGCATGAACCACAGGCGGTGGCACAGTCATCACAGGCTGGACAGTAGGAACAACTGGAACTTCAGGAGGTGGTGGTGGTTGATAACCCTCGGGAACAAAGTTATGAGGCATGCCCTAGGGGAAACCAGGAGGCATGGAGTATTGAGGAACACTAGTAGGTGCCACAGAGATTGGCGTAGAGACAATCTCAGAAATGACTGTCCTTTGCACAGGAGTTGAAAGTGGTGGAGGAGGAGGTGGATTCTAAGTAGCAACCATTGCTTCCATCATAGCAATAAGTCTCTCCAAACCATCCTTCAGAGTTGATACTTCCTCACGAAGCTCACGGTTCTCTTGTTGCAACTGATCCATCTTTCTCTTCAGATTAGCCCGAGTATTATACTAGTGCGACAGCTTGGATGAATGAAGACCAAAGGGAAACAATAAGACACCTGAAAAGGAAAGAAACAATGCAGAATGATGCTTGATATGCAAGATGCAAATGCAAAATTTCAAGGAACTATAAGGCATATTGCAAACATTGTTATTTGAAATACCAAAATATCATTCATTAATGATGGAAAAGATTACATCTCGGAAGTACAAATGCAAGAATCCTAAAACAAAAGAGGAAAAAGAAAACTAGATCCCTAGAGAATCCTATGAGAAGAAGTCCCAGCTCTATCTTCCAGCTTCTTGATGTGGGCCTGCTTCCGAGTCTTCTCAATCAGCAACTGATCAACGATTGACTTCCAAGGATATTCAGAACTCTTCGGAATATCGAAAATGGGCTGAATGCGAGAGGAAAATAAATCCTTTTGCGCCTTTCTATTCTTATTGGCAGCTTTGTCTTCATTCTTCATCTTGAAGTGCTCTTGAAGTCTTGCATTCTCTAACTCAACAATCTGATACTTGTTCTTCCAAGCATCTCTCTCTTGTTACATCTCAGCCAAAGCAATCTGAAGCTTCTCGGTGTCTTCCATAAAGTAGAGGATAGGCTTCTTAGCAATTAGAGATAAAGGTTCCTGACGCGCATAAGGCATCTTCAAAGTAATAGCTCTATTCTTAACCCACTGGAGGTAAGGTTCCGAAGAGATACAATTCGAATTTCCCAAACTTTCCTTTCCTTTTCTATGAATGTTGCACCAAGCTTTCACAATTTCTTTCTTGAGAGCAACCTGAGATTCTTCTTCCTTGAAAAAGAGATCGGCCAAATGAATGTTCTTCGGTACCTCTCGCAAAGGATATCCCAACTGATGACGAGACAATACCAGATTGTAGCTAATTCCTCCCTTTGTACTAAGAAGAGGTACATTGGGAAAATCACCACAACTATCAATAATCATTGCTCTAGAAGGAACACAGCTACACCAATCAATATCAGAATGAGTGAGATACATGATCTTCTGCGACCAATATAAACCATCCTTGAGGTTCCAGAAAGCTGCAGACTTCAGCAAGTGAGAAATAAACCACTTGTAAAGCAGAGGCGCACAACAGATAATCATCCCTTCACCATGGAAATTCCTGAGGTGAATAGAATGGTAAGCATCGGCAAGCAAAGTGGGAATTGGATTCCCAATCAAGAAGATCTGAATAGCATTGATGTCGACAAAGTTCTCAACATTCGGGAAAAGGAACAGTCCATAAATAAGCAAGGCATGAATAGCCTCAAAAGAAACTGTGTTCTTCACACTAGCAAAGTGATGAGCTCTATCCTTCAAGAACTTAGCGGGTAACCCAAGAATCTTTCCTTTGGTATCCATGCGAGCCTTAATCTCATAAACCTTCAAGTGAGTAGCCTTCGCAATAACATGATGCTCGGGGACGGGATCCAACCCAGAGAAAATCCGACCATAAACAGGAAAACTAAGCAGGAGAGAATACTCATATAGCGTAGGTACCAACTGATAATCAGGAAAGGTGAAACAATGCAGCAAAGGGTCATAGAACTGAACCAAAGTAGCAAGCAATCCTTCAGCCATATCAAACTTCAAGAAAGATAAAAGCCTTCCATATCTGGACTGGAACTTCTTAGTATAAACAACCAAAGATCCTATCTCTCTCAAACCCTCTAACTTAGGACTCTTGAAAGTGTACTTCTTTGTACTTCTCCTTCTAAAATCCATAACAAAAGTATCTGCAATGTTTGCAATAACACCTTTAAGTTCCTTGAAACCTTCCAAAAGAATGCTCATGAATGTATGAGTGCATGAATGGAACACCCACAAACAAGATCATACAAAGCACACGGGTCAAGGCTCAAGTCACGAGCATGAAGCCGAGGGTAAGAACCAATCCCACAAAGGTATGTACTACGGTTTTGTCTTCATTGTACCTGCAAAAAACAGTGGTTCTAACAAAGTGCCTAGGGTCCACAATCCACTATCAGACACACCAGCACACCAATTTGCTCGGAGGTTGGTAGTTATCCTCAAGAGAATCTAACCTGAGTGTAGCATCGCGTGACAGCTAAGTCAGATTTGCATCTTCATAGCTTCCGCGCTACGATCCTAAAAAGGCTAAGATGGGTTAAGGGTTACTACGGTTCTCAGTGTTATAGGCTTCTATGGAAAAAGTAATTGTGAGCAAGCCTTTAAGTTTTTGTATGATTGCAAATTGTGTGATATGCATGATATAAGATCTGTATGCATGATTAGTTTGTACATACATATGATTTCATACCTACTATGATTTAAAAGACAATGCAAATTGATTCATATCATCATTGTAATCATAAAAACGTTTTTCCCTATGTATGCATCGATTCATACGTGGCTTGTATCGACACATACCTTTGATAAACTCACAAAAAAAACCGTTTTGCTTCAGTATGTATCGATTCATACGACACTTGTATCGATACATGATCCTTTGTAACTAGGGTATGTATCGACGCATACGCATCATGTATCGATGCATGATTTACTTCACATTCTGAAATAATTTTGCTTCAGTATGTATCGATTCATACGATACTTGTATCGACACATGTTCCTTTGTGATTGAGCTATGTATCGACGCATGTGCATCATGTATCGATGCATGATTTATTTTACATACTGAAAATTAACAGGTACAGTATGCATCGATGCATACAACCATGTGTCGACTCATGCATGTGTTATACTCACTATGTATCGACGCATACGACTCTTGTATCGATACATAGAGCTGTTTGTTGCTTTTAACCGTTTCTGTTTTCATATATAAGTGTTATGACAGTTCAGTTTGCAAGAGGAATTCTGGTTAGAGTGAAAAAGTGCAATCAAAGCAAAAGACAAGTTTGGTGTGCATGATTTTTCAAGAGCAGTGTTAGAAACCTGAAAGAGACTTTGTCTTCATCATCTTCTCAATCTCGTTAATTCAAGAACATCAACACATAATCATTTTTGTTCTTCGGATTAAGGGATCTTTGAGATAACGTTCAGTGGTACGATCATTGATCTAGCTGAGTTGAAGATACAAAGGGGGTTTCGAGGAAAAACCATTTGGTTTGTCCTTCAAGAACGGGTGTGTTCTTGAGGGTTTGTTAGTCACGATTGCAGAACAGATTCAGCCGCAGCGTAGGGTTTGGAAATCTGGAGATTTCGCAAACAGGTCGTGGAACCGGTGAATTGTCTGTATTTCTTGCAGGAAAATTCTTGATCAAGCTCAGATCAAGTGAAGGTTCATACAATAGGAAGATCTTGGGGTTTAGATTTCTGGATTTGTATTGTAACCTTGTAAAGAACGAATTCAGCATTATTGATATAACAGGTCTCAATTTCATTTTGAAATTGAGAGGGAGACGTACCCACACGCGAGGACGGAAGTGGGGAACTTCCTTACCAAATCTCTGCGTATCGTATTCTATCTTTATCTCTTTACGCTTTCAACAATTTTGTGATTCGTTTGGTGTGTTGCGTATTAAAGTTTCAAGATACAATAGTGGTACGAAAATCTTTGTCAAAATCACCATTATTGTTAATCGTTGAATGCATACACGCCAAGTGTTTGACAAAATTGTTTGCTGTGTTTTTGTTCATTGGAAACAGTCTTTGTATGATAAGTGCATTTGAGTCGATTCATATCTGGTGTTAATATATCTTTGTCATCCTAATAAATCCAGCATAAACTCGTGTGTCCGGTTTTCTAGTAGCTGGTTCAGAATAGACGGAAGTCGATTCGGGATCATAATTTTTCTGCTAACTTGAAAGACTCTGATAAATTTTTTTAAATCCTTGAGGTTCAAGGAGGTGATCTATTCACCCCCCCTCTCAATCACTAGCCACACCGTCTAACAAGTGGTATCAGAGCGCCGGTTCGCTGGTGCTTTGTGGCTGCTTGTAACGATATGGATTCTGAACCAAAGGGGGCGTATAATAGAGCGCCTGTTTTCAACGGTGAAAATTATGGCTACTGGAAAGACTGCATGCGAGTTCATATAAATTCTGTGGATTGGAATGTGTGGGCTGCCATTCAAAATGGTCCTTTTCAAATTACTATGAGAAATGAGGCTGGCGCCATAGTTCCTAAACCAGAAGATGATTACGATGAGAAAGATGAGAAAAAGTGGTCGAGTGATTGGAGAGCTCGAAATATGCTAATTTCAGCACTTAGTGCTGATGAGTATTATCGGGTATCCCATTGCTCGACAGCTAAAGAAATGTGGGATGCTTTAGAAATTGCCCATGAGGGTACTACTGAAGTAAAACAGTCCCGTATTAACACACTTAATCAAGAGTTCGAGCTCTTTCGCATGAAACAAGGAGAATCTATCTCTGACATGCAAAAGAGATTCGTTCATCTCATAAATCGGTTGAATGCACTTGGAAAACCTGTTTCCAATGAAATAGCCACTAATAAAATTCTGAGGTGTCTTAGCAGGGAATGGCAACCTAAAGTAACAGCTATTAAGGAAGCCAACGACCTCACGACGCTTACTATTACAACTTTATTCGGCAAGCTGGAAGAACATCAGCAAGAACTGGAAAGTCTCGAAATATTTGAGAAAAAGAGTAAAAAGGAAAAGAATAAAGACAAAGAGAGTGAGAAGAAGCCAATAGCTCTTGTGGCCTCTAACTCAAAGTCCTCACAAAAAGAGCAAAGCGACAATGATTCAAGTAGTGACGAAGATTCGGGTGATGAAGAAATGGGACTTTTTGTTAAGAGATATAATAGATTCATTCGAAAGAATGGAATCCAGCATTCCGACAAAAATCTCATTAAGTTTCGAAGACAATCTGTAGAGTCAAAACAGGAAGAGAATAAGAAGCATAGAGTAAAAGGATCGTGTTTTAATTGTGGTAAATCTGGACATTATAAAACAGAATGCCCTATGAAGAAAAAGGACAAAGGAAAAGCTCAACCAAGAAGGTCAAATAAACAAAGAAGAGCTTACATAGCATGGGAAAGCGATAGTGACTCATCAAGCTCACAAAGTTCAAATGATAGTGATGAGACAGCAAATCTGTGTCTTATGGCTCACACCAAAAATCAGTCCTACCACAAGAAGAAAATCAACGATAAGAAAGATGAGTGTCTTGCATCCGTAGATAGAAGATGGTTTCTAGACAGCGGGTGCTCAAGGCACATGACGGGTGACATATCGCTTTTTATAGACTTCAAAGCAAAGAAGAAGGGATATGTTACTTATGGAGACAATAACAAAGGAGCTATACTTGGCAAAGGTAGTGTAGGTAATCCCTCTACCACTACTATTTCTGATGTCCATCTAGTTGAGGGGCTTAAACACAATTTGTTAAGTATTAGTCAATTGTGCGACAAGGGTTACAAGGTTTCTTTCATAAAAACTTGCTGCACAATTGAACATACTGAACAGAATATTGTGTTTAAGGGTGTAAGAGTAAACAATATCTATATGCTTGATCTTTTTGATGTACCTTTAACAAGCTCTAAGTGTCTAGTTGCCTTGAATGATGATTCTTGGCTTTGGCACAGACGCTTAGCGCATGTTAATTTCGATTTGCTTAATAAGGTTGTATCTAAGGATCTAGTAGTCGGTCTTCCAAAGATAAAATTTTCAAAAGACCATCTATGTGACGCGTGTCAAATGGGAAAGCAAACAAGGGTATCTTTTAAATCCAAAAATGTAATTTCAACTTCACGACCCCTTGAGCTTCTCCATATGGATCTCTTTGGACCTTCTAGGACAAAGAGTCTAGGCGGAAACTATTATGGTTTAGTAATCGTTGATGACTATTCTAGATTTACTTGGACTATATTCCTTCATAGCAAAGATGAAACGTTTTCCGCTTTTAAGAGTTTTGCAAAACTGTCCCAAAACAAAATGAATTCTAAAATAGTTACAATTCGAAGCGATCATGGAGGAGAATTTCAAAACTATCTCTTTGATAAGTACTGTGATAAGTATGGTATTGAGCATAACTTTTCAGCCCCTCGAACTCCACAACAGAATGGCGTTGTGGAGCGCAAAAATCGCGTTTTAGAAGAGCTGGCAAGAACAATGCTAAATGAGGGTGGATTGCCAAAATATTTTTGGGCTGATGCAGTTAGCACAGCCTGTTATGTTCTAAACAGGATTCTAATTCGCCCTATTTTAAATAAAACTCCTTATGAGCTTTTAAAAGGAAGAAAGCCAAACTTATCACATCTTCACGTATTCGGTTGTAAGTGTTTTGTTTTGAATAATGGTAAGGAAAAACTTGGGAAGTTTGATGCAAAAGCGGATGAAGGTATTTTTCTTGGTTATTCACAATCAAGTAAAGCATATAGAGTGTATAATAAGCGTTTACTTTCCGTTGAAGAATCTGTTCATGTCTCTTTTGATGAGTCTTATCCGAAAAATGTCGGAAAAGGTATTTCTTTTAATGACTCAGGTATATCTACAGAAGACATACTCAAAGAAGTTGTTTCGGAAACTGATCAGTCCAAAACAGAAGACAATGAGGAGGAGGAAGATACCAGTCATGTCAAAGATAAGGAAGAAGGACAAACTGAAGTGAATGTCCTTCCACCAACTTGGAGATCTTCAAAAGATCATCCTATTGACAACATCTTGGGAGACATTTCAAAGGGAGTCATGACTCGTTCTAGGATAAGTAATTTCTGCTCTCACTTCGCTTTTGTTTCACAAGTAGAACCTAAAAATGCCAAAGAGGCCTTGATTGATGAATTTTGGCTAATGGCCATGCAAGAAGAGCTTAATCAATTTAAAAGAAATGACGTTTGGGAACTTGTTCCTCGTCCGCGAGATCATCATATCATAGGTACTAAATGGATTTTTAGAAATAAGCTTGATGAAAACGGATAAGGCACGTTTAGTGGCACAAGGGTATAACCAAGAGGAGGGCATAGACTATGAGGAAACTTATGCTCCAGTTGCTCGCCTCGAAGCTATACGTCTCTTGCTTGCTTATGCGTGTTCTAGAGATTTTAAGCTTTACCAAATGGACGTAAAGAGTGCGTTTCTAAATGGTGTCCTAAATGAAGAGGTATACGTCTCACAACCTCCTGGTTTTGAGAATGCTGAATATCCAGATTATGTTTACAAATTAAAACGAGCTTTGTACGTTCTTAAGCAAGCCCCTCGGGTTTGGTATGAAAGACTTAGCAAATTTCTACTTGATCATGGATATTCAAGAGGTAAAGTGGATACCACCCTCTTCATTAAACACAAGGGAAAACACATTCTTTTAGTTCAAGTTTATGTAGACGATATAATTTTTGGTTCAACTAACATACACTTGGTCGAAGAGTTTTCAAAAGTTATGCAGGGTGAATTTGAAATGAGTCTTATGGGGGAGCTTAATTTCTTCCTCGGTCTCCAAATAAAGCAGCTTGATGAGGGCACAGCTGTGAGTCAAACAAAATACTGCAGAGAGCTGCTCAAGCGCTTTGGAATGAACGACTCAAAATCAATAGACACACCTATGCCTACCAACGGAAATCTAGATAAAGATGAACACGGTAAGAGTGTAGATGTCAAACAGTATAGAGGTATGATTGGGTCTCTCTTGTATCTTACTGCGTCTAGACCTGACATCATGTTTAGTGTCTGCATGTGTGCACGATATCAATCGAATCCTAAAGAGTCACACTTGAAAGCTGTCAAGCGCATATTTAGATATCTTCATGGAACATCTAAGTATGGGCTCTGGTATTCAAAAGGAAGCGATTGTAGCTTAGTAGGTTACTCCGATTCTGATTTTGCTGGCTGCAAATCAGATAGGAAAAGTACTAGTGGTACATGTCACTTATTTTCAAACTCTTTGGTCAGTTGGCATAGCAAGAAACAGGTGTCTGTCGCATTGTCAACTGCTGAGGCTGAGTACGTTGCAGCCGGTAGCTGTTGCGCTCAGATCTTGTGGCTGAAGCAACAACTACAAGATTTCGATATTCAACTCAAACGCATTCCAATAAAGTGTGACAACACCAGTGCTATAAATCTTACTAAGAATCCTGTTTTACACTCACGCACTAAACACATAGAGATTAGGCATCACTTTCTTCGCGATCATGTTGAAAAAGAGGACGTTGTATTTGAGCATGTTGATACTAAAAACCAACTTGCTGACATTTTTACTAAACCATTAGCAACGGAACCGTTCTTCAACATTCATCGTGAATTAGGGATTTTAGATCTCTCCTCATCAATGTCTTAAGCATGTTGGTCCTTATTTATATATATCTCACTTTGGCTGTTAAGCTTTGTTTTTAGACATCACTCAGACTCCATAAGGTTTCATCAACAGAGGTAATATCATTCCTTTCTAAAATCTCTTTGGAACTTTGTGATTAGTGTATGGTAGAACAAATTCGTTAAGATCGTTTATATGTATTTCATTGCATATGTTGTTTGAACATTAACGTTTGATTCATGAATTGTACTTGAGCATCATTATCATGACATCATCTATACTGCATTGACTCAAGAGCTGTTCACAGGTTTCTAACTCAACAGGTAGTCACAAATCAGTTAAAACATGTTTTAGCATCAAGTATGTGTCGATACAACAAGAACATGTGTCGACACATTAGAGTTTCCGATCGATACATTCGTGATATGTGTCGATTCATGTCTTTTCATTTTCAATTTTTTTTTAAAAAAACTTGTTTCAGTATGTGTCGATTCATCCGTGCTTTGTGTCGACACATAGGACACTTTCAAAAACAAAAATTTCGCGATATGAATCGATCCATACACTTTGTATCGATACATACTGTTTCTTTTACAATAAATGCATGTTCAAATCAGTTGTGGATCGACACATCAGCTAATTTTAAAGGGATAATTCACTCTAACCTCTCTTCTCCTCTCATACCCACACGGCTAACCCTAACCTTCTCAAACACCTTCATCTCCAAAACCCTAATTCACATCTTAACCCCTCTACAATTCATCACCATGCCTCCCAGAATTATACCGGCTAGACAAAGAGGAAAAGGAAAGGAACCCATTGGGACGTCTGGTCAGTCTCCACAACCTCCAGAAATCCCTCCCAGTGCTCTCACTCTTCTTCATCCTGCCATCGCTGAGGAGTTTGAGACCTCTTTCAAGACAAGGTTAGTTATGAAACCTCATGTCTTTGATAAAACTGATGCATCTGCCCTCCATCTCAACGATGTCGTTGATTTATTGAAGGCACAAACCCTTGGTACATTTTTGGCCATAAATGATGCCTATCATGAGGATTTTATTCGTATATTTTATGCTGGTCTGCAAACTGGTAGAGGCTATATGTTCAGATGCTCAATTGGCACCAAAACTTACACTTTTGAAGCCACTGATTGGGAGAAAGTGTTTCAAATTCCGCTTGGGGTGCCTGGACTGAAAAAATGGCATGACCAAAGTTATGATACGGAGTTTAAAATAAGGGACTATGTTGCATCTATTTCCAAATTGGATAGACCTCTCGGAGAGGATGAACCCATCACTTCTGGTATGATTACAAGCATACCTAGAATACTTCACTGGATTGTCTCGCACATCTTGCGTCCAAAGTCTGGTGGTCATTCTAGGTTGGATCGATCAGACATTCATCTTGTGTACCTTCTTCACAAAAAGGTTCCACTTAATTGGCCAAACTACTTTGTGAAACGCATGTTTCTTATGCGTAACAGTATGAAGAATATCACACTTGGATATGCTGCCCAAATTATGCGAATCATCAAATACTGGAATGTAACCATGCCTTTAGTACCCCTTACATCTTCCTCTTCCGCCCAAGAGTTCAACACTGCTACTTTATCTCATATGGGATACCGGTGGGACAAGGAGCGTCAATGTTTTTATTTTCTGGACAGAGGATCCAAAACAAGGGTGTACAATTTTGATGTGCCATCTGAACAAGTGTTTGTGCCTGAAGACCAACTGGATGAAGAAATGCATGAGGCCAATGACGAGAATCAGCCTGAAGCATATGTTAATGCTGGCTGGGGTGATTGGGTGCTACAAAGGTGGTCTCCAACAAATTATGAACCAGGTCCACGTGTTCCTCCGTTCTCTGGTGCTGCCTCCTCTTCAACTGCCCCTGAGTACTTGACTCAAATGTTTCAGCAAATGGAGCTTGCAAATCAAGCCCGTCATGAACAGGCGCTTGCTTGGCATGTGCAGCAAAATGAGTGGCATAAGGAGCATCGTGAGTGGCATGATGAACACACAAGGATGTATCATAATCAGCATGCTTGGCACACGGAATTGGTTAAATGGCATCAAGTCTTTTACAATGAAATGTCTGGTTTTATGGACGATTGTCGTGCACATCCTGGTATCATGGACAGATTCAGAAGTGTTGAAGTTCAGAACCGGTTCCGGCGATACAATTTCATGGGCCATAATCCTGATGAGATGCCTCCTCCGCCGCCTCCACCAAGCTTCAGAGATCCTGATAGAGAGGATGAGGAGTCCTGTGGAGGCCATAACCCTTTTTAGGCTAGCATCATGTCATTTCATTACATTTCATTTCATCATCATGTTGTTTCAGTTTCCTTGCTACATTGTTCAAACTTCATTTGTTTTGGTTCTGCTTATGTAAACTCCAAGTACTTTCTTAAAATTTTAATGCTTATTTCTTTTAGTTCTGTTTACTTGTGTTAGTCTTTCCCTGTCTTATCATTCTCTGTGAATGATTCTGTTATGTTAAGCTTCATTCTTGGTGATTGTGAGCTTCTATATCAATATTGCTGTCTATTGTTACATCAATTTCACCAGACTGTCTATCTCTTCTTTTTGATGTTGACAAAGGGGGAGAAGAAAGACAACAAGATCAACAAGATGTTGACAGCCATGCACAAACTCAGGGGGAGTGCTCTATCACATCTTGCAAATTTGCCATCATCATAAAGAGGGAGTTTGTGAGCAAGCCTTTAAGTTTTTGTATGATTGCAAATTGTGTGATATGCATGATATAAGATCTGTATGCATGATTAGTTTGTACATACATATGATTTCATACCTACTATGATTTAAAAGACAATGCAAATTGATTCATATCATCATTGTAATCATAAAAACGTTTTTCCCTATGTATGCATCGATTCATACGTGGCTTGTATCGACACATACCTTTGATAAACTCACAAAAAAAAACCGTTTTGCTTCAGTATGTATCGATTCATACGACACTTGTATCGATACATGATCCTTTGTAACTAGGGTATGTATCGACGCATACGCATCATGTATCGATGCATGATTTACTTCACATTCTGAAATAATTTTGCTTCAGTATGTATCGATTCATACGATACTTGTATCGACACATGTTCCTTTGTGATTGAGCTATGTATCGACGCATGTGCATCATGTATCGATGCATGATTTATTTTACATACTGAAAATTAACAGGTACAGTATGCATCGATGCATACAACCATGTGTCGACTCATGCATGTGTTATACTCACTATGTATCGACGCATACGACTCTTGTATCGATACATAGAGCTGTTTGTTGCTTTTAACCGTTTCTGTTTTCATATATAAGTGTTATGACAGTTCAGTTTGTAAGAGGAATTCTGGTTAGAGTGAAAAAGTGCAATCAAAGCAAAAGACAAGTTTGGTGTGCATGATTTTTCAAGAGCAGTGTTAGAAACCTGAAAGAGACTTTGTCTTCATCATCTTCTCAATCTCGTTAATTCAAGAACATCAACACATAATCATTTTTGTTCTTCGGATTAAGGGATCTTTGAGATAACGTTCAGTGGTACGATCATTGATCTAGCTGAGTTGAAGATACAAAGGGGGTTTCGAGGAAAAACCATTTGGTTTGTCCTTCAAGAACGGGTGTGTTCTTGAGGGTTTGTTAGTCACGATTGCAGAACAGATTCAGCCGCAGCGTAGGGTTTGGAAATCTGGAGATTTCGCAAACAGGTCGTGGAACCGGTGAATTGTCTGTATTTCTTGCAGGAAAATTCTTGATCAAGCTCAGATCAAGTGAAGGTTCATACAATAGGAAGATCTTGGGGTTTAGATTTCTGGATTTGTATTGTAACCTTGTAAAGAACGAATTCAGCATTATTGATATAACAGGTCTCAATTTCATTTTGAAATTGAGAGGGAGACGTACCCACACGCGAGGACGGAAGTGGGGAACTTCCTTACCAAATCTCTGCGTATCGTATTCTATCTTTATCTCTTTACGCTTTCAACAATTTTGTGATTCGTTTGGTGTGTTGCGTATTAAAGTTTCAAGATACAATAGTGGTACGAAAATCTTTGTCAAAATCACCATTATTGTTAATCGTTGAATGCATACACGCCAAGTGTTTGACAAAATTGTTTGCTGTGTTTTTGTTCATTGGAAACAGTCTTTGTATGATAAGTGCATTTGAGTCGATTCATATCTGGTGTTAATATATCTTTGTCATCCTAATAAATCCAGCATAAACTCGTGTGTCCGGTTTTCTAGTAGCTGGTTCAGAATAGACGGAAGTCGATTCGGGATCATAATTTTTCCGCTAACTTGAAAGACTCTGATAAATTTTTTTAAATCCTTGAGGTTCAAGGAGGTGATCTATTCACCCCCCCTCTCGATCACTAGCCACACCGTCTAACAGTAATGCCTTCCCGATCGCTCGATCGACATCAGTAATTCCAAAGAGGCAACCACCGAGTGTATATATTTTCAAGTTTTTCTTTTTCAGGATTCAACTCCTTCAAAGTTCCCTTGACTATACTATCCACCTATCTCAAAGTGCACTCTGGTCCGGGTATAAGACCTATCTCACACACAAAGGAACTCCCAAACAGAACAAACAAATAACAAGCAAATCAGACAAAAAGCAGTCAATAAATCAAAGTAGGTTAAACCCCTCAAGGGAACCAGATTCCCCAGCAGAGTCGCCACTTTTCTGTAACGAGGAAATTTGTGAGTATAAGCTATTAATTAACTTAACTAAAAAAAACAAGAGTCGCCACTGCACTTTTATTTTAACCAAAAAGGAAAGGAAAAAGAATGAACGAAACCTAAAGAGTTCTAAAAAACAAGAACAAACAGAGAATGGGTTAGAGTGGTTGGTTACGCAATGGGAAGGTGTTAGCACCCAAAACGTTTACAGTACTCTATAGGAACCCTTTGAAATATCTACCGCTTTTTGGTCTGAAAAAGGTTTGCTTGAAAAAGAGATTAGGGAGATGAGAGGAGAATTATTTTTTAATATTTTTGTGTTTGGAGAGACTTATCGCCTCATGCCTACGTACTCACGATGTGCAATGTAGGATCAAAACCCCGTAGTTCGTGGTACAAAGAACAAAAATTTGTTTGTTTTGGTTGATTTTAAGTGTAAATACAAGTTGTCATTTCCAAGCGAATAATTCCGCTTAAGGAAATGAATCATGTCTAAACTTATGAAAAAGTTTAAAACAAGTGCACAAAGCACAAAACACAAAGCACACAAAAAAAATTGATGAGTTTTTGTATTTTTTATGTTTTTATGAAATGGCCAAAATTTGGTTAATTTTGATTGACATTTATTAAAGAAAACAAAACTTAAAAATCACTTGACCAAAGTCAAGGTTTTATTATGAAATCGGTTATAGTTTGAAATCAAGAAGGTTTTGAAAAAGGGAGGAGATTTTGAAAATTGAAGAAGGGGTGGAGAAGAAGTGACTATCCTAGTACATAAAAGAAAAGCTACGGATAAGAAAGATCTAACCACATGGACAAGCTCCATAGCATAAGCATTTTTTCTTTTTTGATTTGGTCTTGATTCAAAATAAGTCTTCAAAAAGAGGACTCCAAGTATCCAAAATCCAAGGTTTTCCATCACAAACTCCCAAGCATGGATTAAGATCCTAACTCTAAGTCTAAAAGTCCATAATCAAGAGTATAGGTCCTCCAAAGAAAAGGATAATGGCCATAGTCCAACAATTAAGAGCACAAGTCTTTTAGTGGTTTAATCCTTTATTAATGTTTTTGAGTCCAAAATTGACAAAAGAAAAATAAAGCACAAGATAAAATGGTCCAAGTGGATTAAAGAAAAATGACATAAACATAAACATGATATGATAAATGGCATAAAGCTTAAAAAATAAAGAGAGATAGGGAGCGAGAAGGAAAAGTAAAGAAGTTAGAAGTTAGTGGTTAGTAGCACAAGGCTCTAGTGCCATAAGCCTTCACCGATTATTCCGTTTCGCTTTATGAACTATAGTGATTAAACAATGCACTTAGGCCAAGGTTAATGAACTTGACAGAAGATTGGTAAAACCAGAGCCTCTACAATGCCAAGTTTCAAATATTATGGACCTAATGCAAAAGATCAATCACCATTGGGTTGACGCGACCAATCAAGGTCCGGACCATGAAAGTTCAAATTCTGAATTGGATAAAGAGGGACAAATTTTGCGCTATGTTAAACAATCGCCAAGTAATTTACGGAGTAATTACCCTACAATGAGGCCGGTTAATAGCTCTTTGTGCTAATGCATGCTAGATGAACGATATGTAGATCGTCATCCGAAGGCAATACCGCACGAAAAGAAAATAGGTAACGATCTAGTATTGATCAAGAATTCAACAAAGAAATTATAAGATCCATAAGACTTTCATCGATCAAAAGGAAAGAGAAATAGATGAAGAGAAAGCCAAATTAAACCACACAATTATGTGATCTAAGGCTAAGAACAAAAGGAAAGGGAAGAAAATGGAAAAGGAACCAAAACAGTCCCAAAAACAAGCCAAAAAATACATTATGTTTTGAATTAACTGGTTACTCACCAGAAGTTAATCGGTTACTTGTTTAAAATAGCGCAGTTTTTTTCAAAATTAACACAGAGTAACCGGTTACTTACCAGGCGTTAACCGGTTACACTGCACCAGAATGCAGAAAATTGTGCAAAATTCAGCATGATCCACTTTCAAAACTTTTTACAATCACTTTGTGATCATGGAACTGAAATTGCACAAAATTTAAAGTAAAATCATAGCAAAAACCAGCAATCAAACACAATTACAAGATCCAAAGGATCAAGGAACAAGAATCTCCAAAGATCTACATTATGGAAGATGAAGATGAAGCTTCAACAATGGTGAAAGATGAATTACCACTTTAAATCTGAAAATTCCTTCAAATTGCTTCAAGATCTACACTCCAAAGCCTTGATCTACTATAATTAATGAACAAAAACAAGAATGGATGAAGGTTTAGCTCAAAGTTGAACAAGATTCAATGTGAATTCTTGTTAACTTTCAACGGAAAAAATGTGAGCTTTGGTGAAAATTTGTGGTTGGGAAGAGAATTTGCAAGAGGTTTGTTGGCTATCAAAAGCTTGAAGAATGAATGAAATGAAGACTCTATTTATAGAGTTTAGGCTTGGAAATTTGGTGGTTTGGAATTAGGCTTGGATGATCAAAATTAGGATTGGAATTCAAATTTGGAGGGAAATCACAAAAGAGTGGTGATTAGTCATGGTACATGGTGGGGAATGATCAAAGTGATGTAGGGGAATTAAAATGAGGTGATCTAGAATATTCCAAATGCGATCAAGGGCTGAGATTGGTGCCAATTGCTGAATTTGAATTTGCCACCATTTTCCAAATTTTCACGAGGGTAACGGTTACTCACCACAAGGTAACCGGTTACTTAGTGTAAATTTTGAAAAAAATGCCTTTTTAATACACTGCTGTGGTTCGGCCCGATTCTTTTGCTCGTCAAAGAAGGCATGGAAATAAACACATGAACCTTAGAGTCTCTTGAATAATAATCAATTAAATCTTGGAAACTCTTGATCAGATAATTTTTGAATTAATTGCGGATCAACTTTGACTTTATTCAGATGAAATCCATTCGAGTTGAGGGACTGATGTTTTTGGTATTTTTAACCTGTTCTTCCCCTGAAAATGTTAGTGAAAGAAAATAAAATATTCTTTGGATTTTAATTAAAGGTTAGTAAACATAATCAAATTAAGCAATGAAACAACTAACAAACACACACAAACCCCAAAGCTCCCTGCAAGGCATAATCCTATAGAAGAGGGAACCAATATGTGATCTTGTTTGTGGTATGAAATGCAAAAGAGAAGCAAAGAAACTTAGGGGCAAAAATTAGGGTATTATAAACCGTCCTCATTAAGATAGGATTTCCACTCTTCATCTGTATCGGATGAATCTCCCTCGTTGATGGTATGGACTGCTTGAGGCACTGGGTGAAGGAAACCTCCACTGTGGAAGAAGTCCTGAATGGGATGAAGACTTTCGTCGTTAGCAGCTGTCTGGGTGCAGGTTGCAGAAAAACCAAGACCCTTCTTTGTTTTGTTATCAGTAGGAATGACAAGTTGTCCCCATCCTTTTGTATTGTTATTTTTGATCAATTCGAGAGCATCTCTGTATGAGGAAATCGAGGTTCCTTTCTCTAATTGATTCTTACTGCTCACCGAAAGTGCTTGGAACTGAGTCCTAACAACCTCCTTGGGTTCTATACAAGTAGATAATGACAAGTTATTCACGAGTAAGGCTTGTTCTCCACAAACCGTGACGAGTTGATCGTTCTTAACGAACTTCAGATTCTGGTGCAGCTTTGAAGTGACTGCCCTAGCCTGGTGTATCCAAGGTCTTCCTAATAAATAGTTGTACGCTGGCCAGACATCCATGACCTGGAATGTAATTAGGAAAGTGTGAGGACCAATAGTTATGGGAAGGTCGACTTCGCCGATAACTGCTTTCCGAGATCCGTCAAAGGCTTTGACGATAACCTCACTGCCCCTCATCGGGGACCCTTTGAATGATAGTCGCATTAAAGTGGACTGCAGCATAATATTGGTGGCCAATCCCGTGTCTACCAGTACGCTGGCTAAAGCATCGTCCTGGCAGTTGACTGTGATATTGAGCGCCATGTTGTGACTTTTACCCTCCTCGGGCAAATCCTCATCACTGAATCCTAAGTTATTGCAGGAAGTGATGTTAGAGATGATGCTATCGAACTGTCGTATTGATACATTCTGTTTCATAAAGGCCTGCTCTAAGACTTTCTGTAGAGCCTCTTCGTGGGCTTCGTAACTGAGTAAAAGTGATAACAGAGAGATCTTTGAAGGAGTTTGTAACAGTTGATCAACAATGTTGTATTCACTCCTTTGGATGAGCTTCAGCATCTCATCATTGTTTTTCAAAAGGTCGGGATTACTGGACAGACCGAATGGTGGATCAGGAGCTTCTGTCTGAAGTTCCTTTTCTTTGGTAGGTTCTCCAACCCCTCGGTTAAAGATTCGACCGCTCCGTGTTACTCGACTGATGTCTGCAATATTCACGACGGAGGGTAATGGAAGTTCCTTTCCATTCTCAATTACTGTTGTACCGTATTTGTAAGGGATCGCCTTAGTTGATTCATACGGTAATGGTCTTGGCAAATAAATAACTACAGGAGCCTTCTGATATTTCTGACTGTCGTAAGTAACTTCAATCAGTTCTCGGCTAAGAACCCTTGATTCGTCTAGTAGAGGGATGATGGTACAAACATCCTTATTTTGTTGATGATCAGAGATTATGACAACGTCTTTGATTTGATCAACGAAGTAGTCCGGCGTCCAGTTGATTGGCTCGGAGCTCGGACACAGGTGAATCTCCTTACGATCTAACTGACCTTGGAGAGCTGCCCGAACAAGGTAGTATCCTTGGTTATTCTCCGAGCAGACTCTACAGTGTTCATAGTTGTGTGGTGGCACCTGGCCACGTCCGCTTTGAACGCAATGTAACCTCACTATATCTGTTTCTGTAGATCGAACATCCTGACTTTGATGCCGAGTAGGGTTCCCATCAACCACACTGATTTGTTGCGTGTCTTCATCCATATAGATTGAAAGCCACCAGTGGTTTAACAAGTGTTGCAAAGTTCTTTGAACGAGAGCGCACCCTTGGTTACTCTCACAACATCCTTTACAGTTCTGATAATTATGCGAAGTGAGAAAACTGAGTTGAACCTGTTTGGCGTGTAACTCCACCAAGCTGGTATTCATCAGACGAATATCGAAGATTTGGATCATGTTGATCTAATAGGGATTTCTATCATGGTAGTCCTGGATCCATCCAAGATCCATCTGACGCTGGAGGGCCTCTTGTATAAAAGAGCATCCCTGTTTATTTTCTGAGCAAGTCAGATAGGAATTGTAATCGTACCGCGACAGATTATGATACTGGCTTTGCCTTGTGTGCATTGCCACCAAGTTTGCATTCATTGCACGGATGTCGTGGTTCTGAATGACGTTGGAATTCGTATAGGTCATGTTGACTCCACGAACTCGATGCTCTTGGATCCACCCGAGATCCAATTGTTCCTGTAGAGCTGATTGCACCATAGAACATCCCTGATTGTTTTCAGAGCAGATATCACACTGGTTATAATTATGACGTGGCACATGGCCGTATCCGCTCTGTCTACAATGCATCTTGACCAAGTTGGCCCTTTATAAGAGTACATCATGAATTTGATAGATGTTGTTAGACTCTTCCACTATCAAATTGACTGTAGCTTTCTCGTGTTGAGGCAGCGGGTTTGTGAGAACATTTAGATTCGTATCTTTGAAAGATAAGACCCCGCTCTTAATAAGCTTTTGCACATCGGAGTTAAAATTGAGACAGTTTTCTATGTTATGCCCTGGTCCTCCTTGATGGTAAGGACAAGTCTGATCCTCTTTGAACCAAAAAGGCAGATTTTCCGGTACTGTAAGAGGATACTTGGTTTGAACATGCCCATTGACCAGTAATAATGGAAGCAGTTCTGCGTACAACTTGGGTATAGGGTCGAACCCTGGCGGTCGCGTTGTACGATTGTTGTTGTACGGAGGACGAGCCTGCTGAAGAAGCTGTTGTGTCCTTTGCTGATATTGCTGTTGAATCGATTGGCTCTGCGCAACCTGAGATTGATACATAGGAACAGGCGTAGGGTTGATAGTAGGAGTTACAGCTGCTACTGGTTGGTATCGTGGCCTTTGCTTTCCGAGAGAGATATTCCCAATATCCTGCTCATTTTTCTTAGGGATATCACTACCGTATCTTTTTGTATTACTCGATGATCCAGCGTCTTTAGCTAAATGTCCTTCCCGAACTGCTTCCTCAAGACGAACTCCCATGCTCACCATCTCGATGAAGTCATTGGGCGCACTGGCGACCATTCTGTCGTAGTAAAATGAGCTCAAGGTCTTTAAGAAGATCATTGTCATATCTTTTTCCTCAAGAGGTGAGAAATCTGGGCGGAAATTTCACACCATCTCTGAGCGTATTCTTTAAAGGTTTCCTTGTCCTTTTGTGACATCGATCTGAGTTGATCTCTGTCTGGTGCCATGTCCAAATTGTATTTATATTGTTGAACGAAAGCAGCGCCAAGATCTCTGAATGTGCCGATCGTAGCGCGGTTTAAACCCATGTACCATTTTAATGCGGCACCGGTTAAACTATCCTGAAAGTAGTGAATGAGTAGCTCTTGGTTTTTTGTCTGAGCTGACATTCGCCGAGCGTACATCACCAAATGGCTTTGAGGGCAAGAGTTACCCTTGTACTTTTCAAAGTCGGGTACCAGGAACTTGTGCGAAACTTTCACATTAGGGACCAAACAAAGGTCTGCAGCGTCCTTTCTAAATAAATCATGACCGCGAAGGGCTTGCAGCTCTTTCTGCATTTCCAGGAACTGTTCTTGGAACTCATTCATTCTGTCGAACATGGTGTCGTTTCCACCAGTAGGTATCTGTGGAATATGTCCTTTCGGGATAGTGTGTTACACAGGCGGTGGTATAGTCATTATGGTCGAGACTCTCGGTGTCTCCCGAAGTTTGTAACCTTCAGGAGTTATTGTCATGCCCCTGGCATCTTCGCTTTCCCAAAGTTTATAACCTTCTGGCCCAGCGGCTTCTGCTGCGATTCCTTGATCCTCATTGATCGGCAGAACATATCCTTCTGGGATATAGTTAAGTGGCATTCCCCAGGGACGATCTTTCGGCATTTTGTACCGAGGATCATACTTTTCCACTATAGGCGTTGATGTGATATCTGAGATCACAGTCCTTTGTTGTTGCATTTGATCCTCTGCTAGAGCTTGCATGTCGTTATGAAGCTTTCTCAGACCCTCTTTCAGAGTGTCGATCTCTTTCCTCAACTCTCTGTTCTCTTCCTCAAGATCATCCATCTTTTTCTGGCGATTGGCCCGAGTATGGTACGAATGAGACAGTTTGACTCTAGAACCGAGACACAAACGTGAGATTCGCAGGTAAGAAGAATGCATTTATGCGAGAATGATGAATGATATGCAATGATTATATTAATTGTATGTTTTAGTTTATTCAAATTAAACTTCGATAATTAGATTGCAAATATCAAACAGTGGGGAAACCCAGTTTTATTGAATTCAAAGGATTGCGGAAATGGAAATACAGTAGATTACAAAGTGCTATAAAAGGAAATTAAACTAATGGATCCTGAGTCCTCTCTGAAGAGAGCTCAGGTGCTGGTTCTGGTATTTTCCTTTTCGTTGACCGGGGCTCTTCAGCCGTTGTCGGGTTGTCATTCCTTTGCCAAGTGAAAGGAGCGAGCAAATTCCTTTGGTCATCCTGATTTTCTACAGCATGTTGCTCTAAAATCTCAATCAGAGCATCTTTTTCTTTTAATAGCTGCTGTATTTTCTAACACTCCACATTGAGAATGCGGTACTTGTTCCTCCAAGACCTCTTCTCCTGCTGAACTTTGTTGAGAGTAACCTGAAGTTTTTCCGTCTCACACATAAAATAAAGAGCAGAGTCCCTTAATGGAAGAACTTCCTGGCGAGGGTAAGGTATCCTCAGCTTGAGAGCTCTAGTTTGTACCCAATGGAGATAAGGCTCCACCAACACACAGTCTGATTTTCCTAGAGACTCTCGTCCTTTCCTGTGAATGTGTTTCCAGGCATGCACTATTTCCGTCTTTAGTGCCCTGTCATTTTCTCCTTCCTTGAAGAAAAGACCTTCCAGATGAGCATTACGTGGGACATGCTCATCGGGTATCCAAATTGACGACGAACTAACACCGAATGATAGTTGATTCCTCCCTGAGTTCCTATAAGGGGTACATTTGGGAAATTTCCACAACGGTCAATGATTCTGATCCCGTCATAGATTCGATTGTACCAATCGATGTCAGAGTTGGTAAGAGACATGATTCTCTGCGACGTATGTAAAGTATTCTTTTGATCCCAACATGTAGCAAACTTGGGTAAGTGAGAAGTGAACTATTTGTATAGCAGGGGTACACAACATGTGATCATTCCTCCACTGTATAAATTCCTTAAGTGTACAGAATGATACGCATCTGCGAGTAAGGTCGGTACAGGGTTTCCAATCAGAAAAATCTTAATGGCGTTGATATCTACAAAGTTATCAATGTTGGGAAACAAAAATAACCCGTAGGTGAGCAAAACAAAGATGCTCTCGAAAGCGGCCACGTTCCCTATACTAGCAAAGTATAGAGCTTTCTTTGTCAAGAACTGGGCTGGCAAACCCTGGATTCCTCCCTTAGTGGTCATGTGAGTCCTGACTTCTGACTCGTCCAGATAAATTGCTCTTGCAATGGTTTGATCCTTTGGAATTTCTTCCAGTCCAGAAAAGGGAGCTTGATCAGTAATATGTAAACCAGTCAGGTGAGAGTACTCTCCAGTGTTGGTGCTAGCTGATAATCCGGGAATGTGAAACAGTGATAGACCGGATCATAGAACTGGATTAATGTGGACAAGATTCCTTTAATTACATGGACCCTTAACAGAGACAGTAGTCCCCCATACTTGGCTCTGAAAGCCTTGTGGTTAGTGATCATTCTCGCCAGACCTCTTAAATCCTCTAGTTTTGGAACCTTGAAGGTGTTCTTATGAGTTTTCCTTCTACCGAAATCCATTAGTGCAATACCTTTATCTGACATTTGCAATCATTGTCTTAGTTTAATTTGAAAAAGAGAGACTAGAAGAGAAGATTTTCTTTTTTGAATGTTTTTTAAATGAATGTATGAATGTAGCAGACAAAAACATAGAAAAAACATGGGGTCAAAGGGTCGGTGTCATGAAGTCAAGGCTCTACCCCCCCCCCCCCCCCCAAAGGTTTATACTGGTATTTTTTGTACCTGTCCGCAAAATCATTTACCCCTCTTGGGATAACAACAGCAAGCGGATCACCAGTGAGCCGATGTATCCTAGAGAGATCTCAGATGAGGGTAGTATCGCGTGACAACTATTTCCGATAGCTTCCGCACTACAAAATGGCTTAAGTCTACTAAAAACCTCAGCTTCTCAGATAACCCAATCGACCACACTATTTTCAACAACTGAAGTCGTATAGGCAATGTATCTGCAAAGGGAGTCTCCACTGAGTTTGATGGTCGATCGGGGACTCTTAACTGGGATTCACTCCCCGCAAGATTACCCGCATTTCCATCACCTATTTTAGGTGTATACTCAATCTTTCCACATGCGACATCACACGCATTCCCATTAGCAGAAAAATAAACACAGATATCAATTAGGAAAAGCAATATATATATTTGTCTTAATCATTCTAGACCTCTAGTATTATGATCCTATACAGACAATGACTCCCCAGCATATCATCAATTCTGTGATATTTTGGTGAACTCAAGGTTTTCACCGAAGATTGTAAGAAAGAGAAAACGGGCCCCACGGTGGGCACCATTTTTTTCTGTAGCGCGATTTTTGTGGTCCTGAGTCACTATCGCTTGGGCACTACAGTTCGATTCATTTTTTATCATGTTGAGATGATTAAGGAAGGGAAATAAATGTCTCCAATTAACCCTGCTTGCATACTGAATTTGAACATCGGTCTGTTAGGTTACAAATGCTATGTGGATGTGGGGCCCAATCTTCGGTTATTTTGCCTGAGAACACGGTGTCTGGACTATTTGTGAGGTTTTCGATACTGTGTTTAGATTCGATGCTTTTGGATTGATTTGGTGGTAATACTGGATTTTGGGTTTTTGATTAGTATACTCGCTAAGATTTTTTCAATCTTATGCCTACATATTCCCGTTTGATGAAACAGGGAAATCATAGCGATCGTAGTTCCTCCTATTCTATGGGAGGAAAAAGGTTATTTTGGTGTCTTGTTCAAAGCCCAAGAGATGAAGCTAAAGGGGTGATTTTTATCTTGTTTAAAGCCCAAGATATGAAGCTGAAGGGTCTATTTTACTTTAGAGAGAATTTGTCATCTCTAAAGAGGAGTTGTTGATGTTTGTATGTTGTGAGCAAGCCACAACTTTGATGCTAAAAGGTTGATTGACTCAACTGGGGTTTTCCTTATACAAAGCCTAAGAGGAGGCGATTGACCAACAAGAGGGTGCTTTTATGTGTCTTGTATGAAGCCCAAGACGGAGGCTAAAGAGGTTTGACTCAACAAGAGAGTCTTGACCAGGTGATTGACTCAACAAGAGAGTCTTTTATACTCAACAAGAGAGTGATTTATATCTCGTACGAAACCCGAGATGGAGGCTAAAGGTGTTTGACTCAACTAGAGAGTCTTTTATACTCAACAAGAGAGTGTTTTTCTATCTCGTACGAAGCTCGAGATGGAGGCTAAAGGGGTTGACTCAACGAGAGATTCTTTTATACTCAACAAGAGAGTGTTTTTCTATCTCGTACGAAGCCCGAGATGGAGGCTAAAAGGGGACTTGACTCAACAAGAGAGTCTTTTATACTAAATAAGAGAGAGTGAAAAGGTTAGCTCCGCTGGGGAGAATCATTGTACAAAGCCCAAGAGGAGCTATTTGTGCTAGTGACTGTTTCAGTTTGGTGACAGGTCCAGTATGTCGGATAAAAGAGAAAATCAGTTCTTATAAAGATTAAAGGTAAGGTTGTGCTGTGGCACTGATCAGAGGATCAGGGTTATTTCCTGTTTTTAAGGAAATGGGAAATCCAAAGTGTATTTAGACTGTCCAAGTCTACTGGTTTTGTGAGAAATTGATTCTCAAATAGTGAATGATCTTTGTATGATGCCCAAGAGAAGGCTGGTATGTTAAGGGATGAAGGTCAACCCATTAACTGGTCTGGTACTTGACTCAGAAAGACAGCTCTAGCAAATTGATGACTAGGTTCTGTTCCTATACCTGTATAGGTCTCTGGCTCCTTGTACTAAGCCCAAGAGAAGGCATGAGAGCTTTTAAGAAGCCGAATGGTCCTTGTACAACGCCCAAGAGGAGGCGGGGATGCTTTTAAGAAGCATGTGGGTCCCCAAACCCTGAGAAGTTCACGACATGCCATTCACCGAGAATAGATCAAGCTAGGAAAGTTCGAGAATTTGGAAGAAACTCAAGAGATGCTATTCACGGAGAAAAGATCATCTATGGGGAATTAGAGTTTCTTTGACAATGTCTAAGGGTGACAGTCTGAGAAAGGGTTCACTGAGAATGCTACCTTTCACGTCTCCATATTGTTTAACCCCAAGAGGAGGGAAGACTGTGTCTGGTAATCCTATGGGGATCTAGTTTTGACTGTATTTAAGAGTGACCAACAGGGCTTTACCTAGTGCTAGACGTAGTTTCCGGGGAAAACTCTAAATAACTATACTAGTATTACACAATGGATATATAGCAAGTATATAAAAGTTTGTGAAAGAAGACATACAATGAGCAGCCCCACAATACAGTTATATATATACGAAAGCGGATAAAGAGAGCGGGTAAACACTTACTCGGTTGTAGAGCTTCCATGCTGTTTTGTTAGTTGTTCAACAAAGAAAGCATTGATAACAATATTATATTCTAAATCAAAGGAGAAAGTGCTTTGAAAAGATTTTTGGGGCTTACAGCTCAAGGAGAGGCCCAAGGTTTTATCATTGATTGCACTATTGTTTTGTACAGGGACTTATACAAGTGACTGAGGCCCAAAAAGTTTTTCTGTACAAAGGGATGAGCCTTACACTCTCTCAAGAGGCCCAAAGGGTTTAAGGAAAATAAATGGGGCTTATAACACGAGGGTAGGCCCAGATGATTTGTTTTTTTGAACTGGCGATCGCGCCGAGGGTTTTTTACCGTACTGGGTCTTATACAATGCATTGAGGCCCAAAAAAGCTTTGGCTACAAGGGATGGGTCTTACACTTTATTAGAGGCCCAAAGGTTTATTTTTGTACAAGTGGTGGGGCTTACAGCTCAAGGAGAGGCCCAAGGGTTTTCGTTAAAAAGGCGACGATCGCGCCGAACTTTTTGATGGTGTCAGGACTTATACAATACACTGAGGCCCAAAAAGGTTTGTATTTACAAAGGATTGGGTCTTACACTCTACCAAGAGGCCCAAAGGTGATTTTAGAAGAAAAGATGAGGTTTGAAATCAAAGAAACCCTAATTTTATTTTCCTTTAAAAGTAAATATTTAAAGAAAATCAATAAATGATAAAAATACCAAATGAGTTTGAATAAACCACTTGTGATTTTTGTCTAAGGTTTGAAAAATGAGGTTTTAATTACAAGATGAATTAAAACTCATTTGGTTTTGATTTTCAAGGTAAATAGTCACTTTTAAAATGTTTAAAAATAATTAAAAAGGAATTTATTCACAAAAATACTAATTATATTAAATAAATAATATAAACTTGATTTTTTTGTGGAATAAAATATTTCAACATTTTTGTAGTTTTTTGCAAAAAGAACCAATAAAAAATAATTAAAATTGACAGAGTTATTGATTTTCCAAACTATTAAAAAAATAATATGAAAAATAGTAGAAAAGTGGAAAAAAATAGCAAAAAGAGGGTCTGGGGCGAGGGGGATTCGAACCCCATACCTCTTGTGTATAGGGCGCACGCCTTACCACTAGGGTGGTGATACATCCGTTGATTGAAACAAAACCACAAATATACAAGGCTTGCCTTATTTTTGGCCTGGCCCAAGGCAAGGCAAGGCAAGATTTTGGTTAGAAACGTGAAGGCCATAACTTTCTCATTTCTCCATGGATTGAGAGAAAATTTAGGTCTATCCTGCCTAGAATTTCACAAGGAATCCAATGGTGGTGGTGTTTTTTTCAGATCATGCTCCTATTGAAAAACCCGATAGTGGTTTTGAAATAGGCCATGATTTGCATTTTTTGTGCTACCCCTTGGTACAAGTGTGAATTACATGATAAATTGGTGCAAACACAACACATATAACATGTATAAGAGATGCATGATCAGTGGACCTCAAAGCAATGCATATTTCAAAGAGTTTAAGTTGAAATGCTTACCTTTTTTTGGAGCTTTTGTGCAATCTGCCAAGTGCTTTGTTCCAGAAATGATTTGATGCTTTGAACACCCTCAAATGATCTCTTAGAAGCTTTTAGGATGGTTGGAATCAGCTGGAAACCTCAGGAACAAGTTTGAGCTCTTTCTTACAAAAGAGGCAAAAGTTGCCAAAATAACAACTCTCTCAAATGGTGTTCCAGATGGGGGAACCATTTGGGACAGTTCAAGGATGATATTTGGAGTGTGTTTGAGGTTTTATCTGGTTTGGAAAGTGACTGAATCAAGACATGGCTTGAAAAATGCACAAAAGATCAATTTTGAGGTTTTGAGAGGTGACTTTGTGATTTTGGTGTTACAGGTCACTTGTGAGTGTTTGGATCACCTCTATATGATATTTATGAGGTGTGTGTGCGATTGGTTTAGTTGGAATTGCTCTCAAACTCAAAAACTCAGAGTTACGTTGCTAAAGAAGGTATTTTTGCCTAGAGAAATAAATTTTGAGGAAAGCATCTGTTTGATGGCTTTAGTGTACTCAAACTGAGCACAAATGAACTCTATTTATAGTAGAGCAAGTTTGTTTTGGGAACAATAGTGATTGGCAACTGCTGTATGGGTTTGGCCAATGTTGATCAATGAGAATCCAAGTCTCCTCTAGCCATTGACTAGAGGTTAGGGCACAGGCTGCTGGTTCCCTTGGTCTTGGATAAGTCTTGACTGAATTCAGTTGGAAATGGCTCAGTCCATGCCACCTTGGTGCATCCATTGAATGTTCCAAAACAAAATTGGAGTCTTGTCCCTCTTTTAGGCATTTTTAGGTCTGGCATACTACTTTTGGTTCCAAAGACTTGTGAGGCTTGTGGATGAGTGTTTGTCCCTCCTTGGTCCCCCCTTGAGGTGTTCAAATGGATAGATTTTCTTGCCCTTTGCAAAATTTGAGCAAATCGAGCAAAACTCCCAAATCTGCCTTGCCATGATAGTTTGTAGCAAGGCATACTGGCATGGACATATCTCATGGCCCAAGTGGAATTTGATGGGGTTCTTGGCCATTTTGGAAAGCCCTCATATGATACAACAACTGTTTGATCATAATTGGTTTTGATACTTTTTAGATCCAAGTGAAAAATGCCCCTACATTTTGAAAAAAGTAAGAGAAATTATGACTTAGTGAAAATTTCACTAAGTGTTGGAAAAAAGTGACATTTTCACTTTTTGTGATTTTGATCATTCCATAACTTAAAATCCCTGAGGAATTGGAATGAGTTGTGTTTGAAGATTTTGTAGAGGGCCATGAGAGCAACAAATCCAGCTTTGGATGGGAAAAAATGGCCTCGTGGTTTAGGAGTTATTATCCTCCAAAGTTTGTACCCTAGCCACTTTGTTCCATAACTTAGAAAAATTTCTAAGTTTTTATGGTTACCCCTTTTACAAGTTATCCCACTTTTCTTGATTTTTCTTGATGAATGATGATTCCAATCACACATTAACATCATTTTAGGGTCAAAGAACCATAATTGTGAAAAATCTCAAAAAGTCAAAGTTGACTTTTGTGCACAGTTGACTTTTTATCAGATGAATTCCAAACTGTGCGATCCTCTATGAAATCAAGTCCTTGACCTAAATCAAACTTGATGGATTAATTTCATAGGTGTTATAGGGTGTATTGAATCATGTCCCAAGGTTTGGGAGCATGTCTGGGTCGAAAGTCAAAGGCACAGTTGACTTTTCGCGCGAAACCCTAATTGTGGTTCTGATGAAATTGAAACTTGTTGCTCAAGCTTCTTGGGTCAATCCATTGTTGTAAATGGATCAATGTGATGTATTTGAGACCCTCAAATCCTCTCTTGAGGTCTTGGCTCATGTTTTGTCCCAAAAGTCAACTTAGGGGTGAATTAGATCAAGAAACCCTAATTCTTGATTTTTTATGAATGCATCCCTTGAGGCAAAATTGATTTGATGATTGGGTTCAGGATATCCCTTGGAGCATCATAGGTTATGCTTTGAAGCATTGGCTCATGCCCAGAGGAAAATTTCCATCTGGAGGCCCTGGTCGACCAAAACCCTAATCTGGTGACACTGTTGATTCTGAGGCTTGATCCACTCAGACTGCTGCAACCTTGTGCTTGATTCTTGATGTGGGAGTCCTCTTGATCCATGGTGGGTGTTTGAGAGGTTAGACAAGTTGAAGTTCATGTCATTCCTTGATTGATCCTTTGTCTAAGAACTCTGAGAGGGCTTGAAACCCTAATTTTGATTGTAGTGGATGCTCACCCATCTTTGGGGAGACTAATGAGGCATAATGATACACCCACATTGTGATGATGATTTGCACAATGAAGGGGAATCTTAGTGGTCAAAATTTGGGGTATGACAATTAGGATAGTCACTTCTTCTTCACCCCTTCTTCAATTTTCAAAGCTTTCTCCCTTTTTCAAAACCTTCTTGATTTCAAACTATCACCTCTTTCATAATATAACCTTGACTTCGGTCAAGTGATTTTTAAGCTTTGTTTTCATTAATAAATGTCAATCCATGTTAATCATATTTTGACCATTTCAAAAAGACTTTAAAAAACACCAAACTCATCAAACTCTTTTTGTGCTTTATGCACATTTTCCTTTTAAAACTTTTTCATAAGTTTAGACATGATTCATTTCTTTAAGCGAAATTATTCGCTTGGAAATGACGACTTGTCTTTACACTTAAAATCAACCAAAACAAACAAATTTCATTCTTTGTACCACGAACTACGAGGTTTTGATCCTACATTGCACTTCGTGGGTACGTAGGCATGAGGCGATAAGTCTCTCCAAACACAAAAATCTTAAAAAATATTTCTCTTCTCATCCCTCCCAATCTCTTTTCAAACAAACCTTTTTCAAACCAAAAACATGAATACATCAAAGGGCTCCTATAGAGTACTATAGATATATTGGGTGCGTAAAACCATCCCTTTACATAACCAACCCCCTTGCCCATTTCTCTTTGTCTTTTATAGCTTTTGCTTTTTTAGACTTCTTAGGATTTGTTCGCTCTTTTTTCCTTTTCCTTTGTGGAATAAATAAAAGCGCGGTGGCGACTCTGTTTTCCTTGAGTTAAGTTAATCAATAGCTTACACTCACGATTTTTACCGCTACAGAAAAGTGGTGACTCTGCTGGGGATCTTCCCTTGAGGGGTTTAGCCTACTTTGATTTATTTATTACTTTTTGTCTGATTTATTTGTTATTTGTTTGTTCTGTTTGGGAATTCTTCTATGTGGTGAGAAAAACCCAATACCCAGGCTTGAGTATACACCTAAGACTAGGGTGGAAAGTAGTGGGACCTACACGCCATCTTGGTACGTTTGGTGTTCACGAAATTCACATCCAGACGAGGCTTTCTTGGGAGATATTCTGACGTGCGCGTCTTGTGCATTTCAGGGTATTGATCTAGAGATCTGTCGACTCTGGCGACCATTTCCCCTAGGACTCAGTAGAGGCACTCCTCCCAAGAGGTAGTAACGGCAGACTAGAAGTGGCAAACCCGTTATGCTTCTTGATCCGAGGACCCGAAGCTGAGGACTTTAGAACCCTTAACCCATCTTGGCCTTATTAGGACATGGTGCGGTGGCTATTCAGGTGCATACTTGAATAAGTTGTTACACGATACCACACTCAGACGAGACTCTCTTGAGAATATTATTGACTACTAGGAAAGTTGGGAAATCGATAATATCCGAAAGATGGGTTGTAGACTCTGGGAGCTTCTTTAAAACCTTGTTCGGCAGGTGTTATACCTTTAGTACATACCATTGTGGGAGGTTCTTAACCCTCGGTTGCATGCTCGTGACTCGAAACCTTGAACCTGTGTGCTTTGTGTGATCTTGTTTGTGGTTGCTGCATACATGCACTCATGCATTCATGGACATTCTGTTTCAGTTGATTTTCAAGGATTTTAGAGATTTTCCTTTTGGAAACATCACAGAAAATATTCAATAAAATGAGATGTTGAATGAAACATTTGCATTTTGCATTGGCATTCGCATCATTCTGCATTGTTTCTTGCCTTTTCCAGGTGTCTTATTGTTTCCCTTTAGTCTTCATTCAGCCAAGCTGTCGCACTAGTTTAATACTCGGGATAATCAGAGAAAGAAGAGGATTTAGCTGATTTTCTGGCATTTGTACCAAGTTTGAGGCAGTTACTGAAGGAACATGGAGAGAACAAAAGATGATGATCTCAAGTCTGGCTTTACAGTAATGAGCAATCCGATATATGATTCTCCTCTGGACGACGATGTTCCACAAGTGGATGTTCCTACTCGATCCCGACCTGTGCAAAATGATTTGGTTGATCAAGTTGTTGAAAAAGATTCCCGATTTTTGAGGTATATGCCGAATCCTCAGAATGTCCACCCTGTGATAGAGATGATTGATCTTAAAGTTATGGAAATGAAGGAAGGACTTCGTGATCTCAGCGAGGAATTGAAAATGTTGACAAAACCCAATGCATCTAGTTTTAAGGCTCATGATTTGTGCTTGGTCCCGGATGTGGTTATTCCTCCGGAGTTCAAAATGCCTGTCTTTGAAATATACAAGGGTGTTAGCTGTCCAAGGAACCATTTGACGGTGTTCTATTAAAAGATGACCACTCATATCAACAATAATCTGCTGATGATTTACAGTTTTCAGGAAATTTTATATGGAGGATCTTTGATGTGGTATAAGAAACTGAAAAAGGACCATATTCAGTCTTGGGAAGACCTAGCTGATGCTTTTGTAAAACAATATGACTACAATTTGGACATAGCTCTAGATAGTGATGAATTAATGCGTATGAGTCAGAAGGACAGCGAATCCTTCAGAGAGTATGCACAAAGGTGGAAAGAATTGGCAGCCCAAGTTCATCCACCACTCTTAGAGAAATAACTGTCTAAAATGTTTCTAAGAACGTTGTCAAACTCTTATTATGTCAGGATGGTAGGTGTTGCGCCTCTAGAGTTCTCCAAAATTGTTGAAGTCGGAATAAGCCTCGAGAATGCATTTAAATGTGGAAGGATCCGAGATGTTCCAGATGACCATGCAAGTGAAGAGAAATCTGTATGTGATTCCCAAGAGGAAGAAAATGTTGAAGTTGATGCGATTCAAGATTCTCCTCAGTTCTAGAAGCAGCATAGACCTCTGAATAATCCAGAAAGAGAGACTCACCAGTTTGGTCCAATCCTAATGACTTACAGTCTGTTGTGGTCTTATTTTGCCCGAAACTCGGTGATGACACCTAGAAAGACTAGAGCCATGAAGTCTCGCCCTCCTTGGTACAACTCAAATACCAGTTGTGAATTTCACGATGGAGTAATGGGGCATCCAATTGAGGAGTACAACGTTTTCCAGGAAAAGGTTCAAGAGATGATTGACGATGAGGTGTTGACCTTCAAGGAAGGAATCACATTTGTGAATGGAATGCCTTTATGCTGATATTAGTAGAGTGACCCGCAGTGGTTGTATGTCTGCTTCTGTGTTTCCCAAGAAAGTCGAGGATGTTCTTTCAAGTTCAAGTTGACACAATTTCCTCAGATCTTTAGTTCATTTGCTGCATTTTCATTTGTAATCTTTTATGATTGTTATTGCTTTGTTTGCATATAGAACTTGTTTGTTTTGAATATTAATCTTAATGCAATGAGTATGTTTATCTTGAAGTGATCCATTCGTATTCGCTCATAATTTGTTTTCTGCATTTGCAATACCAACTTCTTGTTTAAACTCTTGGAGGGAGGATGATGAAGTGAAAACGCAAAATTTCTGGTTGTGTGCTTTTGAATAAGACACTACTGATGATGTAAGGCATTGTTTCAAATTCCCAAACACCGGAGATATAAGGAAGATAATCCCTTGGTAGCCCCTTTGAGCCTTGAAGTAGGATTTTCTTTTCTAAATAAGAAAACCCCCCTCACATTTAACCTTGGGGCTGGGTAGTCTTCAGTTAATTTGACCAAGTGTCCAAATTTCAAAAGGAGTGTGCGTCTAAGGGAACCACAATGGTTATTCTTCATCCATGAAGGAAAGAGGCAGTCATAATCCTTTCAAATAAGCCAATGTCACATGATTTGTTCAAAAAAAAAGAAGAGAAAAAAATAAAAAATAAAATCCCGCTAAGTCGAAAGCTTGAAAACAAGTGACTTAGGCAAAAATTTGGGCATCCCGCTGGACATCAAAAATTTAAAAAAAAATCAGTCTAGACAAAAGTTAGGGAAAAATAAAAAGAATGAAAATGTGAAAAGTAAGAATAAAAGAAAAATTCTCATCGAAAGAACAAATCTTTGTGTAACTACCCAAGTCGAAGGACAAAAAGGGTGACTGTTATCCCCGAATAACCTCATTGGTTCTTAAACCATCAGTTTCAGTAATCTTTTTAAAGATGAACATTTGTGTCAAATTAGCTGAATGTAGGACTGAAGAACATCACAGAGAATGGGTGGGTACAAATAAATTTTGAGCCTAAAAATCCTTTTTTCTGAAAACCGTGAACCAGGCCAAGTTATAACCCTCAAAAGACCTAATTGAAATAGGGTTTATTTCGAGAGCATATTCCAAATGAGATAGCGTTCCTGACTCCCATGAGTTGCGCTAAAAGGTCTTTGTTGGTATTGCATGTGCATTCAAAAAAATCAATGTCGTATCTATACTAGTGATTCATTCACAAGGTTTTGTGACATCTTTTCAGTAAAAACTTCAAGATTAACATGTTTGTTGCATTAGAATTATCATTCTCAGAATTAACATTTTTTTGCTTGCATGCATTTGTTTGACATTATAGAAGCTTGCATTTGAGCATCAGTGATGAGTCTAATCTTTTGAGGCCTGAAACTCTGATGAGTAATTGGCAAATCATTTCAAGGATGATCCTATCCATGGGCATGTTGCCTGAAGGCTTTTTGAGTATGAGCAAACTTGTTTTCCCAGTTGATGCTTTCACATGGGGCAAAGCTGGAAGACTCTATTGATTGAAGAGTGTGCCAAGTTCAGTAAATCTGGGGCGGTTACGTCGAGATTCCTTGGGGCAGCCAAGCGGCAAGTACGACTTTCTAGTGAAGTACACTGCTCCGGAAAGCTCTCGCATCAGATATGAAGACATCCAACCAACAGGTTGGGGAGATCCTCTTGAAAATGAAAATACTGTTGAAGATACAATAAAATAGTCCTCTTATGATAACGCTGCATGGGAAGAAGACTCTAGTGATCCAACTCCGCCAGAGATCAGTGTCATTACTGAAGACAATCCTGGAAAAAAATACCGTACATTGTGATCCACAGAGGAGTTCGTCACTATTGGGTTGTGGTCGATGTCTCGGATATCGTTCATAAATCAAAGTAATTGTCTTGTCTTTGTTTTAACCTTTCACTTTGCCCCGGTGTAAATGATTTTTTTATAGGGCTTGCTTTTCCGTAAATGTCCCTCTTCGCTTCACCCAGAGCGAAAGAGTTTTTGTTTTATAGGGTTGTGTTTAAAGAATCAAAAAATCATAAATAAAGAATGTCATTCTGAATTCCTGCATTTATTGCTATTTTCACTTTTTGCTTTTTCAGAAAATGGTAATCCTAAAAAAAACAAAACAAAATAAAAACAAGCGTTTTTCAAAAAAAAGAACACTGCACACACTTTTGCATTCTCTCTGTCTTTTCTAAAAAGGAATCATCACGTCTTGCAGATTACTTCTTTTTAACCCCATTGAAACATACGATCCAATGCCTTCTCCCAACTTTGAGTTCCCAGTATTTGAAGCCGAAGAAGAAATGAACGAAGAAATTCCAGATGAGATCTCTCGATTACACAAACATGAGGGGAAATCCATTTAACCTTACAAATATCCATTAGAAATAGTCAATTTGGGTTCGAAAGAGGATAGAAAAGAAGTTAAAATTGGAGCACTACTCAGTCCAACTGTCAAAGAAGGCTTGATAGAACTGCTCAAAGAGTTTCCAGATGTGTTTGCTTGGTCCTACCAAGACATGCTTGGGTTAGATACCGACATCGTGGAACATCACTTGCCACTGAAGTCAGAATGTCCTCCGGTCAAACAAAAATTGAGAAGGACTAACCCTGATATGGCCATAAAAATTAAGGAAGAAGTGCAGAAACAAATTGATGCAGGTTTCCTTGCCACCTCAGAATATCCTCAATGGCTAGCCAACATAGTGTTAGTTCCCATGAAAGACGAAAAAGTCAGAATGTGTGTAGACTATAGGGATTTAAACAAAGCAAGTTCGAAGGACGATTTTCATCTACCACACATTGACATGCTAGTTGACAACAAGGCAAAATTCAAAGTCTTCTCCTTTATGGATGGATTCTCGGGCTATAGTCAAATCAGAATGTCGCTAAGAGACATGGAGAAAACTTCATTCATTGCCCCATGGGGAACCTTTTAATATAAAGTAATGTCGTTCGGTCTAAAGAACGCGGGAGCAACTTATCAAAGGGCTATGATAACTCTGTTTCACACATGACACACAAAGAAATTGAAGTGTACGTCGATGACATGATTGCCAAATCTAAAACAGAATAAGAACATGTGGAACATCTATCAAAGTTATTCCACCGTCTGAGAAAATACAAACTCTACTTGAATCCTAATAAATGTACATTCGATGTTCGTTCAGGAAAGCTCTTGGGATTCATCGTCAACCAGAAATGAATTGAAGTTGATCCCGACAAAGTCAAGGCCATTCAAGAAATGCCTACTCCAAAGACTGAAAAACAAGTAAGAGGATTTTTGGGATGTATGAATTACATCTCAAGATTCATATTCCTCGTGATCGCGACATGTGCGCCAATCTTCAAACTACTTAGAAAGAATCAAAGCTGTATATGGACAAAAGACTGCCAAAAGGCTTTCGACAACATCAAAAATTGTTAAATCCACCTATTTTGTCCCCTCTAGTGGAAGGAAGACCACTGATCATATACTTAATAGTCTTGGAAGACTTCATGGGTTATGTGCTTGGCCAACAAGACGAAACAAAAAGAAAAGAGTATGTTGTTTATTACTTAAGCAAGAAATTCACGGACTGTGAAACTCGATACACCATGCTCGAGAAAACTTGTTGCGCTCTAGCTAGGGCAGTTAAACATCTTCACCGGTACATGATTTGTCATACTACTTGGTTAATCTCTAAAATGGATCTGATCAAGTACGTCTTTGAAAATCCTGCTTTAACGAGAAGGATTGCCCGTTGGCAGTTGTTTTTATCAAAATATGACATTGAGTACCACACTCAGAAAGCAGTCAAAGGAAGTATTTTAACCGGTCATTTTGCTCATCAACTGATTTACGATCAGGAATCAATCAAATGTGACTTCCCAGACGAAGATGTAATGTACCTAAAAATGAAAGATTGCGATGAACTGCTACCACACGAAGGGCCAGATCCAGGATCCCAATGGGGATTAATATTTGACTGAGTTGTCAACGCTTATGGAAATGGAACTGTTGAAATCATTGTTACACCTCAGGGTACCCATATTCCTTTCACTGCCAGATTGGCATTCAAATGTACAAACAATGAGGTCGAATATGAAGCTTGCATTATGGGTCTCGAAGAAGCTATCGACTTAAGCATAAAAAACTTGGATGTGTATGGAGACTTAGCCCTGGTTATAAATCAGATTAAAGGAGAGTGGAACACTTATCAATTAGGATTGATTCCTTACAAAGACTACGCAAGAAGGTTGTTACCCTTCTTCAACAAGATTGAGTTTCATCACAATCCTCGTGAAGAAATCCACATGGCTGATGCACTGGCTACTCTATCCTCCATGATTAGTGTGAGTTCATGGAACGACATACCCAAGATTGACATAATGCGCCTTGATAGGCCCGCTTACATATTTGCAGTGGCAGCAGTCATCGACGACAAGCCATGGTATGATGATATCAAGTGTTTCCTTCAAAGAAAAGAATACCTGCATGGGGCATCAAGAAAAGATAGGAAGACTCTCAGAAGACTAGCTGGCAACTTCTTCGTGAACAATGATGTTTTCTACAAAAGAAACTTCGACATGTTTTTGCTCAGATGCATAGACAGACACGAAGCGACATGTTAATGAAAGAGATTCATGAAGACTCCTTTGGCATGCATGCCAATGGACATAAAATGGCAAGAAAAATCCTTAGAGTAAGATATTATTGGCTGAAAATGGAATCTGATTGCTACAAGTACATAAGGAAGTGTCATAAGTGTCAGATATACGTCGAAAAAATCCATGTACCGCAAACCCCTCTCAAATTTCTTTCTTCTCAATGACCTTTTTCTATATGGGGAATCAACATGATTGGCATGATTGAACCTAAAGCTTCAAACGGACATCAGTTCATCCTGGTGGCCATTGATTACTTTACCAAATGGGTTGAAGCAGTATCATACACCAATGTCACCAGGAAAGTGGTGGTTCAATTTATCAAGAGCAATCTCATCTGCCGTTATGGTGTTCCTATCCAGATCATTTCGGATAATGGATCGAATCTGAACAACAAGATGATGGAAGAATTGTGTGTTGAGTTCAAAATTGAACACCATAACTCATCTCCCTACCGGCCTAAAATGAATGGAGCGGTAGAAGCAGCCAACAAAAATATCAAGAAGATCATTCAAAAGATGGTTGTGACTTACAAGGATTGGCATGAGATGCTACCCTTTGCTTTTCACGGTTATCGCAAATATGTCCGCACTTCAATAGGGGCAACCCCTTTCTCTCTAGTATATGGCACGGAAGCAGTGCTCCCTATAGAAGTATAGATACCATCAATAAGAATCTTGATGGAAGCCAAGCTAACAGAAGCTGAATGGTGTCAAAGAAGATACGATGAATTGAATCTAATCGAAGAAAAAAGGATGACGACTTTATGCCATGGTCAGTTATATCAGCAAATAATGAAGAAAGTATTTGACAAAATTGTCCGACCTCGTGTCTTCAGAGAAGGAGACCTCGTACTCAAGAAGATACAATCATTTCTCACTAATGCCAGGGCACAATTGGACTCCAAATTATGATGGTCACTATTGTTTTAAGAAAGCCTTCTCAGGCGGTGCCTTAAAACTCACAACCATGGATAGAGAGGAGTTTACTTATCCCACAAATGTTGATGCAGTCAAGAAATACTTCGCCTAAAATAAACAGCTCGCTAAGTTGTAAACCTGAAAGGGCGACTTAGGCAAAAAAAGAGCGTCTCGGTGGACTGAAAACCCGAAAGAGCAGTCCAGGAAAAAATTAGAGACATATAAAAAATCTCACTAGGCAAAAATTAGTGATTTATGGCAAGTAACTGCATCCGACAAGATTGGCTCCTCAGAGGCAACGTCATTTTTCAGGAAAACCTCAATCAAGGTCACCTTCAACAGAAGCTCAAGAATATCCAGAATTCAAAGTTGGTAGAAGGATAGTGGGAATAATGTTTCAATGTAGCCCTTTTCCCTTTAAATTAGCATTTTCTAAACTTTATAATGCTCCATGGAATCACACATTAGGCTGATTATCATTCTATCAATAATATTTGAGCCCTTGTGCCTTTTGTTTGCAATTCTCGTTTATTCTGCTTTGCAAAATGACATATTTATTTGATTAACATTCTTGAAACAAAAAAATGAATTTAATTTTGTTTTGAAAACATGAATTTTGATTTTTACTTCTGATTTTAAAAATAAAGACGACAATTTCCTTTTGATTAATGAACACAAAAAGGAACATCGACGGACTCTTCGGAAGTAATCAAACTTCAAAATGAAGAATCAAAATATTCTTTGTGATCAGTATACCCTGAATGAAGGATCAATTACTTCAGATGGAGTGTCCCAACTGTCATCCCCAGTAGGGTTTCTATCCCCAAGAATACAGATAGGAACAAGATTTCCTTCCTCCTACAAGTTTCTACCTTCAGAAAACACCGATAAAAGTTTTCAGTCTTCAGGAGTCGCATCTTGTTACTACCAAGAGTAGTTGAAGATCAGCCGCAGAACTTTGTGTCCCTCAATACTCGTCATCATTGATATTTTTTAACCCCTCAGTGGCCAAGTATCCAATTGTGTTCGTCACCATTCCGTATGTCATGTTTGTCTTGTCAGCATAAGCATTCATTCATACATACATCATGCATATTTGATTTATTTTCATATTGATATTCATAATGTATAAGTTACGTCATTCTCTTTGGTCGTGATAAATATCCCTCTCGGTTAGAGTTGTCAACCTTAGGCAAAAAGGATGTACCTTTTTTGTAAATCCCCACTGAGTTTGATCCTCGTGGAAGACTTTTCTTCAGTTTCCATTCCACATTTGGATAGAACGACAACTCAATTTGAGCACTTTCCTTATTAGGAAATGTCTTGATTAGAAAATCTCTCTCTAGTTCATTCCTGGATTGAAGTCAGTCCTCAGTCACTTTAATAACTTGAACCTTTGAAACTTCACTCTTCACCATTGAAGATGATATTTTGCTTTCTCGAATTAAAGAAAATCCACCCCCTCCCCGCGGAAGCTTCTCAACGAAAGACTCTTGGCAATATGGATGTCACACCCTCCAAGAAATTTCTACCGATTGGCAAAAAAATAAGAAGTTTGTTTTTTGCCCCATAAATTCCAATTAGCTAACCAATGATAGTCTCTCCCCGAGAAATTTGTCCTACTTTTAAGGAATTCATCAGCGCCTCAAAATTGGATTACATCACAGGACATCTCTCCGAAGAAGTCTCGAATGGAAGTGTGATGTAATTTCTCAAGCAAATAGCATCTGCAATTGAGAAGTTTGCACACCTTTGCAGTTTAGACAAATGGTTCTCCCCAGCAAGTCTGACATCAAATCTTTTTCCATCAAATGGCATCTCCCCAGCAAATCTCGGCGAGAAGTTTGATAAAAACCCTCACAGATAGCATTCCTTATCAAGAGAAGAACTCAACAAGAAGAAATTGAGACCAGTTCCGTGGCTGAAGACCACGATCGAGGGGAGATTTATTTCAAAAGAAACTAAGACCAGTTCCATGGCTGAAGACCCGGATCGAGGGGAGTTTTATTTCAAACTGAGACCAATTCCGTAGCTGAAGACCAGGATCGAGGGGGAGTTTTACCCTTTTCTAGGTAAGATTACTTAGTAAAAGAAGATGGATCAACAAAATTGGGAATTTTCTACCATTCGCAACCACAATCAAAATTTCGAGTATTCTAATATTTAATCCTCTTTTACCTTGAATGTCCGAATGTTTTAGTCATTCACACCTTCAAGTCCAAGAAGATTAAATCTGGGCATCTGTCATACCCTAAATTTTGACCATAAGATTTCACACCATTGTGCAAATCATCACCACAATGTGGATGTACTTTCATACCCCCACTAACTTCTTCAAGGATTGTTAAGCATTTACCTCAACCAGGGATTAGGGTTTTGAGCCCTCTCAGAGCATCCAGGCAAAAGATCAATCAAGAATTGATACGATCTTCAACTTTTCAAAACTCTCAAACATCCATGAAGGATCAAGAGGCCTCCCACATCAAGAATCTAACACAAGAATGCAACATTTCAAGTTGATTAAGCCTCAAGATCATCAATGTCACCAAATTATGGTTTTGGTCGACCAAGGCCTCCAAAGGAAAACTTTCATATGGGCATGAGCCAATACCTCAATATATGATCCAAGAAGCTCAAAAGAACCTCATAAGTCCATTCATAAGTTTAAAATAGCCTCAGGGGATGTGTTTATCAAAATTAAGAATTAGGGTTTTTGACCTAATTCACTCCCTAAGTTGATTTTTGGAGCAAGGCATGAGCCAAGACCTCAAGATTTGCTTTAAAGACCCCAAATCCATCATATTGATCCATTCACAAGTTTGAATTGATTCAAAGAACTTGGTTCATAAGAAATGCAAGGATTCAAATTCATCTGAACCACAAATTAGGGTTTATGGGAAAAAGTCAACATACCTTTGACTTTTGACCAAAACATGATCTCAAACCTTGGGACAAGATTTAAGACACTTTAAGACACCTATGGAATCCATCCATTAGGTTCAATTTATCCCAAGGACTTGATTTCATAAAGGATCACAAAGTTCAAAATTCATCTGATACAAAAAGTCAACTGTGATAAAAACCAAGTTTGACTTTTGGGACTTTTTGACAAACATGGCCTTTTTAGGTTAAGAACAATGTAAAATTGTGATTTGGATCATGATTAATCAATAAAAATCAAGAAAAGTGAGGTTACTTGCAAAAACGGCAACCTTGAGAAACTTGAAAATTCACTAAGTTATGGAAAAAAATGGTTTTTACCCAACTTTGTGAGGCCATAACTTGTGATCCAACTAACCATTTTCTTCCATCCAAAGCTCAAATGAACTCATCTTACATACAACAAGATTGTCCTACTGGGGTACCCCAAAAAATGGCTAAATTTTGAGTTATAATGCCATAAAGTTAGTGTTCATGGGATTTTAACTTTGACACTTAGAAAATTTTTAGGCAGAATATGTCTCATGTTTTGTCCAACTTTGGAGGTATTTTTCATTATGATCCAAAAGGAATCAAGACCAAATGTAAACATCAAAGTTGAAGTATGATATACAAGCTCTCCAAAGAGTACAAGAACATCCATTGATTCCAATTAAGCATGGAGTTATGGACCTCACAACATGCCTTGATACAAACTGATTTTTGACAGCATTGACACATAACTTATATCCCACGATTTCTTGAGCCAATTTTGGACACTTGCATCATTGGATTTCTGATCAATATCAACATAAATGATGAGGAATCTGAACCATAAGTCCAATAAGTCAAGAATCGTATCCCTTTGGCATGTGATCATCAATGTTGCAAATCCAAAATCCAATTTTGTCATATGGCATTGAAATGATGCATTGAGGTGGCATGAACCAGCTCATACCAGTCCAAATGATTCAAGACTTATCCAAGAATCGAAGGACCTAAAACTTGCAAGTTTAGCTCAAGTCAATTGCTAGAGGAGACTTTGAACACCTTGCCATATCCATTGACAATAGGGTGATCCAGTCCCCATTCACTATTCTTGTAAAACAAACTTCCTCTACTATAAATAGAGGTCATTTTTTGTTGATCAAAACACCCCAAAACATCACAGCATATGTTTTCCACCATTTTCCTCTTGTACATCAAAAATCAATTTCCAAAGAAGTGAGAATCGTGTTTTGAAATAGAGAGCAATTCAACTCAAACTAATGGTTCTAACACCTCACATACATCATATATGAGTGATCTAAACACTTGAACAACATCTGTAACACTAGATTCATCAAGTTTATACCTCATCTTTGTAGTTGGAGTCGTGCCCACTAATCCGGAGGTTTTCAATCCATTCCAAGCATCTCAACACACTACTTGAGGTCCAAGGAAGCTGTCCAGATCATCAAAACACTTCTTTAACACCTACAACCGAGGATTTGATTTCCTCTTGCAAGGTAAGCCTGAACTTCTCAAACTCCATGAGACATGCATCATTTTTTATATTTCAAGTTACCAACATGTTTCTGTACTTATGTAGAATGTTTTCCCTCAAACAATTGCTATGTATCAATCCTGTATAGGATTTCATAGTGTTCTTGCAAAAATTAGGGTTCATATGTTCTTCACATGATATCCCACTCTACAATTAAAAGAAATGAAACTAATTGGTGCCATTGAAATCCTTGTTAAAAAACAAACAACTTTCATGTTTACATCGTGCAAAATCATTACGTATTGAGGGATATATGAGAGGTTTTGTAAAACGGCCATGGAGGGAACATGCGAGGAAGAAGATGATCGTTGGCGTCATAATTCAAATTTTATTCAAATTTTTGAATTTTTAATTATTTTCTTAATTATTTTCAAAAATTAATTTCTCTTTCAATTTTAATCTTTTTCAAGTGATTTTTTAAACATAAATCCTTCATACACTTAAATATTATATTCCATCAAAAAATCAAAAAAATATTTTTTATTTGATATATTTTTGAATATTTTAAATAATTTTATTTTAATTTGTTTTAAACATTTTAAATAATTTCTTTCTCTTGATTTTTCAAAACCAATTGGATTTTAAATCATCATGTGAATAAAACCTCATTTTCTAAACCTTAATCATAATTCATAACATGTTTATTGAATTTTTTTGGTATTTCTTTTATCATTTTTAATTGATTTTTCTTAGAAAAATATCTTAAAAAAAGGAAATTAGGGTTTTCTTAGATTTAATCTTTAAAAACATCATTTCAAACACACTTGGGCTTCTATTAGAGTGTAAGACACAATCCCCTCTATGTACATAAATAAATTTTAGGCCTCTATTATAGTATAAGTCCCACAACGTCTTTCGGTATCGTGGTGCGATCACTGTTTTCAAATAAATCACCTGGGCCTCTCCTTGAGTATAATCCCCAATCTTTTGTACATAAAATTTGTTTTAAACAATAAAAAACCTCCAAGGGCCTCTCCCTGAGCTGTAAGCCCCATACCTCTATTTTTCAAAATCATTTGTCTGTCTTAAAACTGTTTGAAAACACCTGGGCCTCTCCCCGAGTATAAGACCCAATACTATTAATAATACCTTAACTTGGTCCTCTACATAGAGTGTAAGTCTCATCCCTTTTCCTTTTTTTATAATTAAAATAAGATTCAAATTACACTGGTACTAAGAGGAGCATTATTCCCGATGAAACTGCTCTTAGACCACTTGGGCCTCTCTTTGAGTTATAAGCCTCAAACATTCTTTTCAATTCATTCAAATAACAACAACATTCTTTTGGTTCAAATTCAAATTCAAATTTAAAGTTTTCTCAAAACTTTTTTCAATTTCTCAAAACACTAATCCAATCTTGGAGAAAACATCTAATCAATCACAACACACCTAGGCTTCTCCCTGAGTATAAGGCCCAATACCCTTTTTAATTCAATTTATACTTGTTAATATATATGTATATATACCTATGCTTATCTATTTAGGGTTCCACTAAAAGTTAGGTCATCCTCAGTTCACACTTAAGACAAACAATGTGATACTTATAACTCAGTTCAATCAACTAGTTCATTCTTATACAAAGAAATTCATTTCCCTATAGAGGGTTAATTCCAGGTGAAACCTCTTTTGAATTTCTTCAAACCCTAAAACTATTCAACAAAGAAAGGATTATTTCCCCGTGAAACCTTTCTTGAACTTTTATTAGGCTTGGACCCACAGGCTTCTTAGAAGTTCCCCATAACCTACTCTGGGGCTTCATACAAGGACCCAAAGGCTTCTTAAAAGCATAGGATAAAATTTAGTCATCTCTGCCAGTTCAATCCTCAGGAAAGTCAAAAACTCTAGAACATACAATCATTCCAGAGTTGATCTTCATCTCTAGAACCCTCAGTCTCCTCTTGGGCATCATACAAAGATCTTTCTCCAACTAGAGTCTGCCTCCACTTAAGAGAATTGGGTAGTCTCTGCCTCCTCTTGGGCTTCACACAAGTAGACTTGGAAAGTCTCATCCCCATAGTCTCCTTTTGGACTTCATACAAGGACCCTCATGCTTCCTAAAAGCATAGGATAAAATCTAATCATCTTTACCAATGCATCAATTCCCAAGAGAGTTAAAACATCTAAGGCATTCAAACTCATCTTTAAATCCCTTCTAATCCACAACAAGACTTGACTTTCACCTAAAAATCCCCATCCAGGGTCAAATCACAATCAATAAACCCCAGAAGAATCAAAGCCTTTGTGGAAGTTGATAAATCAACTCTCTTATAAATCTCCATCATGAGTTAGATCCCTTCCTGACTCTCCAAGCAGTTTGAACCTTCTCTTAAGATTTAGAATCCCTCAGCAAGAGTCATTCTCTCTTCAGGATTCCCCACTGCCTCCTCTTAGGCTTCATATAAGAATCTTTTTTAGTCAGCCTCAATCTTGGGTTTTGTACAAGACAGATGTAAACTCCCCAGTTGAGTTAGTCTTCTTTAAGATTATACTTACACTCTTCAGCCTCAATCTTGGGCTTTGTACAAGACAATTATAAAACTCAACCCAATGGAATCAACCTCTTTTAGCTTCAACCTTGGGCTTTGATCAAGGCACAAAATCCATCATCCCATCAGATGAGACCATGATTCCTCTCTGTAGGAGGACATTTCCTCTATACATCACATATCAAAACAAACAATCAAAACCTTTTTTCAGATAATTGATGTAAGTGGCACACTTGTTAATTCAAAATCCAAGCTAGAGTCTCTCCTTTATCATGGCTAAAATTTCTCTTTCATCTAACTGATGTAAGTGGCAATGTCCCTCTCTTAGCATGCAAAGATTTATAAAGGAAGATATGGCATTGGTGGATTCCACACATCCTAGTTAAAGTAACTTCCCTTATAACCAATTACTCAATATTTATGATGAATATGTGAGATATCTCCCTTTAAGAGATGACAAATTCTCTCCCAGTCAAAACACTCTTTTAGCCTCAATCTTGGGCTTTGAACAAGACACAAATACCCCGTTAGCTTCAATCTTGGGCTTTGAACAAGACACCAAACAAGCTCTTTTTTCCTCCCATAGAATAAGAGGAACTACGATTGCTCTGATTTCCCAAATCTCTTTACGGGAATACGTAGGCATAAGATTGTGAAATTTTAGCGAGTACACAAATAAAAAATCTTAGGTCAAGTACCTACCCAAAAACAATAAAAACTTTCCTCAATCAACAGCGGATAGACTTAAGAAAGCATTTCAAACAGTAAGAAAATATGTGTAAATGAAGGTTCTTATAGATTACTATAGATACTCTGGGTGTTAGTAGCTTCCCTTTGTATAACCAAACCCCGATTCCAGATCTCTTCCCCTTCCTTTAAAGCTTCACAGGATAAATATAGAAATCAGAAAGTAGCACCAAGAGCGGTAGTGGTCGCATCACAAAAAACCGAGAGCTACACCCTTCACACCTTTATCGTAGCAATTACGTTGCACTATTATGACTTGGGGTCATGATTAGACTGATCCACACTAGAAATATGCACATATGTTAAACACCCAAAAATCTTCAAATTACTCAGAAAAATGTGGTTACCCGTCCACACCTCCTCTTTAATTTTGCCATCAATTGAATCCTGTAGTGATGTATTGACTAGATAACATGCCATATTTAGTGCTGCTACCCAAAAACCTTTTTAAAGACCATCACTCAATCAATGGTACCCTACCTTTTCTGTCAGAGTCTTATTCATCCTCTTTGTAACATCATTCTGCTGTGGTGTCTTCCTCACAAAAAATTTCCCCTTGATTATATTCTCATATAAATGGATAAAATTCTTGTAAGTGTATTTAGTTCCATTATTAGACAGAAAATAATTCATTTTTCTCCCTATGTTGTTGTCAACCTCTGCCTTCCACAGTTTGACCCTGGCAAATACCTCAGATTTATATCTCATTAAATAAGCTCTGACCTTACAAGAAAAATCGTTAGTGAATGTTATAGAGTACCTGAAACCTCCAACTGGGGGCTCTTTTGTAGGCCCCCAAACATCAGAGTGGACATAGTCTAAGATTACTTTGTCTTGTGTTGCTCGGTTTTGAAGCGAACTCTACACTGTTTCCTCATAACACAATACTTGCACAATCCAATTGAGACTGCAAACACCCTTAAGCAAATTTCTCTTATGCAGTTCCATTATCCCACATTCACTGAGATGACCCAAATGCAAGTGCCATAGTTTTGTTGCATCATTATAAATTTCAGCAAATACTACATCATCCATAATTGTGCCCCTTAACAACTTAGAAATGTTGCCTAAAGTTATCCATCCTGTAATTACTGTTATTGCACCCTTGCTAAACCTCATGATGTCTCTATCTCCATCTGACCGGAATGAATAACCCTTCGCTTGAAGAGTATCCAAAGAAATCAAATTTGTCTATAATTCTAGAACAAAATGCAACTCACTCAACGCGCGCACGCTACCATCATCCAAAGAAATTTTAATTTGCCTCTTTCTAGTGATAGTACAATTTCTATAATCACCGAAATAGACAAACTCAAAATTACCTGATTTAAAAGAGTTCGATCACTCATGGTGCGACATTCTATGATAGGAGCACCCTGAATCAAGGATCCATGCATCAGTGCACTTTGGAGATGAAACGCAAAGCAAATCCTCTTCACTGAAGGAACCATCAGACTAAACTACATTTACTGAACTATTGTTTCCTGACTTATTTAGACATTCCCTCTTCTAATGGCCAATTTGCATACAACCATAACATTTTGTTGTTTTCTCTCCTTGGACTTAAACTTTTTTTTTAGAACCCACTATGTTAACCTTGCCTTTGCCACAATCTTGACCTCACTACATAAACAAACCTTCAAATGAACTTCCTTTACATTCCTCTACACTTTGGAGACATGTGTGTTGCAAGAGGGTAAAAGAAATAGAATCCATCGCGATTGATGTCTTCCCATATGTGACAGTAGTCACCAAGTGATCATAAAAGCTTGGTAAGTAGCACAACAAAATAATGGTTTTATCCTCATTGCTAACCTTCACACCATGTTGTGTCAAATCAATGAGGATGTTGTTTAAAGCGTTGACATAAGCCTACAAATCGCCTCATCCCTACCTCTTCAAGCTATAGAGACGCTACTTCGCGAATAATTTATTCATGTGCGTCTTGGACATGTACAGATTTTCCAATTTATTTCAAACATCCTCCGAAATTGTGAAGTTCAGGATATGATTCATCACGTCATCAGAAATGCAAAGTCTATAAAAACCTACGACTTTCTCCTTCATCTCATTCCAATCAATGACAACGATGCCTGTCGGTTTCTCATCACGAAGTGCCTTCGGTAAACCTTGCTTAACCCTCCTTTGCCATCAACTAAAATTGTCAATTCCCCTGAACTGAGTCACTTCGAATTTTGCACCTCCGGGATTAAGCGTTATCTGATATCAATTGTTAGGAGAATAAATGCGAATATAAATCAAAGTAGAGAGAAACACACATAAGTTTTATTTACGCAGTATAACTAATGGTGCCTACCTCTACGACTATAAATTAGCTAAAGTACCTTTATTTATGTCTAGTAAATCTTTTGAATTACAGTTTTACAAACCATATATATAATATTAAGATTAAGTTTATCTAAATCCCTAATGCCATAATTTCCCTCAATAAATAATACTTTTATTCATAATTATCTCAACAATATAAACTATACTCTCAACAAGTTATAGTTATTTCATCTACATATATTTATTTTTATAATTCTTAATTATCTCAACAATACAAGTGATGCTCAACAATTGCATTTCGTAAGGATCACACGATTTGCTAGTTATTTGTACTACTGTATAAACCTTCCCGGTATTTGTCTTTAGGTAAGTCGATAAATGTTTTTCCCTTGAATTAATAGGATTAGGTAACAGGCTTAGTACTATTTTCCTTACATTTGACATTGCGTGTGCAAATGTTGTTTTGTTGCGGATGTCACAAAGCCCACAACGATGTTAACGATTTTTGTTAGGTCTGATTGTGGAAGATGCAACATGCTGATGTAGGAGCAGTAAACCCAAATGATATGATAAAACAGAAGCAGTACTTTGCACAAGTATTCTATATTGATCTTGTTCTTGTTAAAATGAAAATGCAATCAAGTCTTTATATAGACTCAAGTTTCTACTATTTTAGGAATTCTAAACAGTGCAATAAAATCTATTAATAGGCCACTAACATCTTGGCCCTACCACTAACCTCTTGACCTTTCAAACTTCTAAATTAAAACACACTTAGCATAACATTTAATCTTTATTCAACAAAACTCCCCTGTAAACTTAAATGTTTCTACCATCCATCAAGCCTATCATTTTCTTGCCTCTGTCGAAAAGTTCTTTCGACAATGGTTTTGTAAAGATGTCTGCTGCTTGATCCTTGCTAGCTACATGCTTCAATTCGACACTACCTTCCTTCAAATGTTCTCGAATGAAATGGAAACGAACATCAATGTGTTTGCTTCTTTCATGGTTCACTGGATTCTTTGCTAGCTCAATTGCAGATTTGTTGTCCACTTGAATTACTGTTGCACCTTCCTGTTTTTGCTCCATTTTACTCAACAATCTTCTCAGCCATATTGCATGACAAACGCACCAAGATGCTGCCACATATTCAGTTTCACATGTCGAAAGCGTTACTATTGGTTGCTTCTTGGAGAGCCAAGTAAAAGCAGTATTTCTCATGAAAAACACATATCCTGAAGTGCTTTTTCGATCATCAATATCACCACACCAATCGTTGTCGGAATAACCAATCAACCTGTAATCTTCTGCTTTTGAATAAAACATTCCAAGCAACACAGTTCCTTGAATGTATCGAAGGATTCTTTTCAATGCCTTCCAATGTGAATGTAGTGGCTCCTCCATGAATCGACTTACAATGCCGACACTTAACGAAATGTCCGGCCTTGTACATGTAAGATAGCGAAGACTTCCCACCAAGCTTCGAAATTTACTTGTTTCGAAACGATCTCCCTCATCAAATTTTTACAGCTTGGCACCTGATTCCATTAGCGTCGAAATCGGATTACAGCTTTCCATCTTATATTTCTTCAAGATTTCTCTTGCATATTTTTCTTGTGAAATAAAAAATTCCTGATTCTTCTTGTCGAACCTCCAGACCAAGAAAGAATCTCATCAGACCTAAGTCTGTCATCTCAAATTCTCGTGTCATTGTGGCTTTGAATTCTTCTATCATCTGATCATTACTACCCATAAAAATGAGATCATCGACATAAAGAGCAACAAGTAACATATTACCTCCATTCTTCATTACATAGAGAGCATGCTCATAAGGACATTGGTTGAACCCATTTTCCTTGAAATATGTGTCGATACGTATATTCCATGCTCGTGATGCTTGTTTTAGCCCATAAAGTGCTTTCTTCAATTTCAGCACCTTCTTCTCTTCTCCAGATTTCATATACCCTGGTGGCTGTTCAACATAGACTTTTTCTTCGAGCACACCATTCAGAAATGCTAACTTGACATCCATTTGAAATATTGGCCATTTGAATTGAGCAACTTGTGAGATGAGTAGTCGAATTGTCTCCATTCTGGCAACGAGAGAAAATATTTCGTCATAGTCAATTCCTTCCTTCTGCTTGTATCCCTTTGCTACAAGTCGTGCCTTATATCGTTCAACTTCACCTTCAACATTCATCTTTTTCTTGAATACCCATTTCACACCAATAGGTTGACTTCCTTTTGGCATTTCGACTAGCTCCCAAGTGTTGTTGTGATTAATCGCCTTAATCTCTTCGTTCATGGCAGTTTTCCACTTCTTATCTCGCAACGCCTCTTCAAAACTAATGTTTTCAGCATCTGCCAAAAGACATACAAGATGTACCTCACTTGTCGAATCATACAAATCTTGTAGGCTTCGCATTCTGGGTTATCGAGTTTCATCTTCATTGTCAGAATCTTCAAGATCTATCGAAATGCTTGTTGGTACAGTGATTGATCCAGCTTCGACAATTACTTCTGTCGAATTGTTCTAGTCCCATTTGCTCGCTTCGTTTATTCGAACGTCCCTACTCACTATCACCTACTTGTTTATGGGATCGAATAACCTGTACCCTTTTGTCTTCTCATCATACCCAATGAATATGTACTTCTAACTTTTGTCTTCAAGCTTCGTTCTTCGTTGATCTGGCACGTGTGCATAAGCCACACTACCAAATTATTTGAGATGAGAAACTGTTGGCTTCTGTTCGCTCCATGCTTCTTGTGGTGTTTGATCTTCTAACTTCGAATGTGGACATCGATTCTGAACATAAATAGCACATTGTATTGCTTCTGCCCAGAATTCCTTCGACATGTTCTTGCTTTTAAGCATTGATCGAACCATGTCGAGAACTGTTCGATTCTTCCTTTTAGCTACACCGTTTTGTTGAGGTGAATATGGTGCAGTTAGAAATCTCCTTATGCCCTGCTCTTCACAATACTTCGTAAAGGCTGTCGAAGTATACTCACCACCTCTGTTAGACCGAACTGCTTTGATGTGTCTGTCAGTTGTCTTCTCCACCATCACTTTGAACCTTTTGAACACCTCGAATGCTTCAGATTTTTCTCTCAAGAAATAAACCCAGTTTTTTCGTGAGAAATCGTCGATGAAGGAAATGAATTACCTTTTACCACTAAAATATTCTGGGGTAATTGGACCACAAATGTCAGTATGGATCAATTCGAGAATCTGTTTAGCTTGATATTCTGCCTTCTTTTGGAATGAGGTTCTTGTTTGTTTGCTAAGTACACATTCTTCACAAAACATTTCTTCATAATCCATGTCTGGTAGCCCATGCACCATGTTCTTCTTCGCTAACCTTCTCAGACCAGCATGATGTAAATGACCAAAGCGTAGATGCCACAGCGATGGTTTATCTTCGACATTGACTTGCAAACATTTTCCTCGAACACTCCTCAAGTTCAGCTTGTACATTCGATTTCTCCCCTTTTCGACTTGATCAATCAGATGCCCTAACTTGTCCTTCAAGTGTAATATTCGATCTTTCATGAATATCGAATAACCTTTTTCTATGAGTTGTCCCAAACTAAAAATGTTTGTCTTGAGATTTGGTACATAATAAAAATCTTGGATTGACATAGTCAAGTCATCCTTCTACAAGTAGCAAATCGTGCCTTTGCCTTCGACCTTCACTTTCGATGCATCTCCGAAAGATACATGACCATCTTTAATCTTTTGCATTTCTTTAAACAAGTGTTTGTAACCACACATATGATTACTTGCTCCAGAGTCGAGATACCACATAGTGTCATTTTCTGCGTCTTCTTCCTTTTGAGTCATCAACAAAAAACCATCATTTGCTTCGACTTCCAAAGCTAGATTGGTTGTTTCTTCTATTTTCTTTTCGATTCGACAATCTTTTGCATGGTGTCCCACTTTACCACAGTTATAACATTTGAAGGAGTTGCAATCCTTCTCATAATGACCATGCTTGTTACATTTGTAACATTCAACGTTGGAGTAGTTCGACCGACCACCCCTTTGACCGCGTCGACCACTGTCACGACCTCCATGGCCACGTCCTCTTCCTCGAGAGTTTTGAGAATAGAGTACCTTTTCGTCTTTAACTGACTCCTTCGTTTGATTTGCTTCTTCGACTGCTTCCTCTTTCTTCTTCATCTTCCGTTGTTCGTGTGCCTCGAGAGAACCAGCGAGCTCTTCGACTGAGAGCGTCGAAAGGACCTTCGATTCTTCTATTGCACACACAATATTCTCAAATTTATCTGTTAAAGATCTCAGAATCTTCTCAACAACTCGTGCATCAGTCACTGCTTCACCATTTCTAGTGAGTTGATTCACCACCGTTTGTACACGCGTGATGTAGTCAGATACAGTTTCTGACTCCTTCATCTGCCTCCTCTCCAATTCTTCACAAAATGTTTGAAGTTGGACTTGCTTCACTCGATCTGCTCCTCTGAACACTTTTTCTAACGTGTCCCATGCTTCTTTTGACGTAGTCGACCCGGAAATTTTTTCAAAGCCAGATTCGTCAACTGCTCAGAACAGCATATACAATGTCGTCTTATCCTTTGAACGCATCTCTTTCAACACCTTTCGTTTAGCCGCCGTATGTTCTGTAGTATCTGCTGGTTCTGCAAAACCATCCCTGGTCACCTCCCACGCATCTAGAGATCCAAGAAGAGCTTTCATTTGGATACTCCAGTTCTCGTAATTCGCCTTCGTTAAACGCGGCAACGGCATTTGACTCATCGTATTTGCCATTAGCTCTGATGCTAATTTGATAAAACAGAAGCAGTACTTTGCACAAATATTCTATATTGATCTTGTTCTTGTTAAAATGAAAATACAATCAAGTCTTTATATAGACTCAAGTTTCTACTATTCTAGGAATTCTAAAGAGTGCAATAAAATCTATTAATAGGCCACTAACATCTTGACCCTACCACTAACCTCTTGATCTTTTAAACTTCTAAAGTAAAACACACTTAGCATAACATTTAATATTTATTCAACAGGATATGTGAACAAAAATATAGTAGGTGAGGTTGCAACTTGTAGCAAAAGTCCAGAGATAACAAACAAAGAAACAAGGCACGTGAAGAAACAAAGGATTTAAATATCGGTCACGGTCATGTAAAGACTATCGCAATTTCAAAAAATACAGGTATTGCAACACTGATTATGATAGTCGAATGGCATCTTCTGATACCGTTTTGTCGCAGCCATTTAACTAGGCATGACAATGGGGCGGGTCGGGGACGGTTTTTACTTCCCCCAAACCCAAACCCGAATCCCCAAACAATCCCCGTTCCCCGCCCAAACCCAAACGAGGATGAAGAATTAAAACCCAAACCCATCCCAAACGGATTCGGGTTGGGTTCGGGTATCCCCGCCCCGCCACCATCTATTTAGTACAATCAATTTTTTTAATAGAAAATATTTATTTTTTCCAAAATCAAATTACATTTCAAATAATAAAAAAAATCTCAAAGAAAATTCTTACATACATTTTAAATATTTTAAATAATTAATACAAATCAAAATATTAAAATATTGGTCACATATTTAATATTTTAAATTAACAAAATTAAATAATACTGTACATAATAAAATAAACGGGGCGGGTTCGGGGACGGGTTCGGGGTGAGTACTAGTGTCCCCATTACCCAACCCATCCCTATTTTTTTTAATCGGGAAAAACCCAAACCCGAACCCAAACCCAGTCAAAACGGGTTTTCCCCGTCATCTTCGGGGCGGATTCGGGTTGGTACCCGTGGGTATGAGTTTTGTTGCCATGTCTACATTTAACCGTAACAGACCGTTTTAAAACTTTGGAAGAAACCAAGGAGTCGGCACAACAAACTAGAACACTACAATAAAGAACTTCGAGATCGGAAAAGAAAAAATAATGAAACTCACTACCCAAGGGGCATAACTCAACCCTTGTTTGAATGATTCACATGAAGAAAAGAAGAAAACCGTCACAAAACAAGCTGAATCGGAGCTCAGAATGAAACAGAAAAACCAAAGAAACACTGAAATAGTGAGAGATTTGAGCAAACCCTGTAACGAGCTAATAAAAGTTGGAAGGGGTAGCCTCCAACAAAAGGTGTAGGCTCATGAGCGTCCTTTGAGAAAATGAATCCTAAAAGATTTCAGACACATAGGAGACAAACCTAAGGTTTAGAAAGGTTTCAGACACTAAGTTGTTGATCAATCTTCATGCAGATAATTGAGATGAATAGTATGATATTTGACTAAAGAAATCAAAATTTAATTATGAATAACTCACATATAGTTGGACAACAACAATAAAATAAAAACTGCAAATAAGGCCATAGCAATCTAATGAGTTGAAGGCATATATATTACATATTACATAAAAAAAGATGAACAGAGTGCAACTACACATATATATATATATATAGATCAACCATGCAACTATATACATAGATTGACTGTGCAACATACTAAATATAAGTTGAACTTGTGAACTTCTAGTGTAGAAGCAATTGATACTTATGAACCTAATAAATGAAAATATAGAGAGAAATAGTAAATGATGAAGTATGTACATATGGTACGTAATTGATAGTATTATTCATTCTAAGCAGCAGGATCGACTTCATGGCGTTCAGATTCTGATACGCGATTCTTGCATTTACGGATGAAATCTTCGGCTTTCATGTTAATATTTGGCTCTGCAACACCCCAGTTACCTTTGTCTTCATCGCTAGGCCATGTCCGGCGCCCAGTATCATAATCATAGTACCCTTCTCCATACTTATTCTTAGATGTGAAGCATGCGAAAATAGAGAAGAAACCTGATGAAGACTTGTTCTGCCTATTACCACCTCCCATGATGATTAATGGCTAAGTTCTTTTGCTATAACTCACTGTCTTGGTTTTCAAATGACAGTGCAATATGACCTATTTATATATAAAAGTAATAGTTGAGGAGGTTTGAATTTGAACAGTGCGAAAATAAGAATCTGATAAAGCAGTGGTAAAGAGTAACTTAAATGGTTCAAATCAATCTGAGTTGGAAGGGTTGTAACAACTTCGCAAGGCACTTTTTCTGTCGTCCGCTAGTTTCGTACACGAACCTTTTATAAGTGAGGGATTTCTACCAATAACAGACTATATGTTGGTTCTTCTTTTGTACTTTTCTACATTTGGGAAGTTACACGTTAGTTATTGGTATGAGAAATGATATTCCTACACCACCTTCTACACCTACACCTTATATCACTATTCACTAATACGGTGAACAGTGAAATATTATAATATTATTTTTGTATTTTTATTTTTTTTAATTTTAAAAAAAAAATTAAAATTTTTTTTTTAATATCTGAATGGTTATTAACCAACTTCATAACTGCATTAACCAACTTTTTACACTGCATTAACCAAGTTTGGTGACTGCTAAAAATTATTTTTAATACCTGGACGTTGCATTAACCAAGTTCATTACTGAGTTAACCAACTTTTTCCACTGCATTAACCAAATTTGGTGACTGCTAAAAATTATTTTTAATACCTGGACGTTGCATTAACCAAGTCCATTACTGCATTAACCAAGTTTTTACATCGTATTAACCAAGTTTGCTTCATTACTTTAAAATTACTGTTCATGAATAATAACGGAACTGTTTTGGTCGTACATAAATAGTACCGTCCGTACGATACGGACGGTAAATAGTGTCGTCCGTACCGTACAGACATACGGTCTAGTGTAAAGGTTGGGTGTCAAGGTAGCAATGCTCTATTGTTATTTGACACTTTTCCACTTCTAATTCATCCACCTAAACTATGTGTACACGTATTTGTTGTGCACATAGTTTTGAACTCAATAACATTCATGTTAAAATACTCAACCGTTTTTAATTTTTGGTCCTTTAGATTTCAATACATCTATTAAGAAATTATAGAGTTGGTTAAGATAGTCAAGTTTAGTTCATTTTAGTTCTAATTCTTTTGATAAAAATGGGCCATACTACCGGGAACATTGCTATTTTCGACAAGTTTTTCATGAGACTTCTAGTAAAAAGTAATTTTTTATCGAAATTTTTCTAAAAATTGACTTCGAAAAATAAGTTTTTTATTGCTAATTGCAAAGTAGAAGGTATATTAAATAAAAAAAGAAAAATATTCAAAATATACAACAAGAGCAAAGAGCATTAGAATTGCTTTAAAGCGGCCCCACACTGACTAGCTACAAGGACTGGACTGGAACCAAACAAAAAAGAATACTAGAAAACAACATAATACTATTAAGAAATAAATTAAATAATAGTAGTAGTTAATTAAGATAGTTGTTTTTTTATAATCAATCATTCTTATATTGAAAGAGAGTAATAAAGGTATCCAACCCAATAAATAATATCTAGTGGAAATAACTTCGACTCCTATTGAAAACAATTACAAAAAAAATCAAGAGGACATTTGAGTCACTCATAAAAGAAACACCTAACATTATGTTTATTCCTAAGAGTCAGTTACAACTAAGGGGACAAAACAACTCTATCGAATATAACATTTGGGTTACAAACTTCATCATTGAAAATAATTTGATTCCTCAAACGTCATATACACCAACACGACGCAAACCAGATTAAACAAACATTAGACTTGTGACATTTCTCCAAAAATAAGCTCCCCATTCAAACAGAAGAAGGCTACAATCTTGTTCCACCAAATAAGGTATGTCGACCCACCCAACAATTTTCCTCCAAACCATTGAGATTCTAGGACAAGAAAAAAAACAAGTGATTATTGGATTCCTGACTTCAAAAACAAAACCCACAAACCTTTTCAAGAACGTTAGTGATAATCCATCTACGCGCCAGATTAAAGAGAGTTGACAGTCTGTCCAACACCAAACGCCGCGTAAGAACCTTAACTTTCAGTGGTATTTTAGCATACCATAACACATATAATGTTGTTTTAGTATCTTCCTCCAAACTTGACAAATCCGAGATCTTCATACAGCCTTCACAGCAGGACTTAACTGTAAATAAACTGCCATCTCCTGCAGGTCACACAAATCTATCTAGGACGTCTTGCTGTAGCTGGATGTCTTACAGTAACACCATTAATTCCTCTTGTTCACACTGCACAGAACTCCATCGCTACACATCATTATAGTCTATGTTCCAACTTCAAGCATTACCAATCCAATAACCAAACTCATGAACCATGCCCTTTTTACAAACTGCAACTTTATACAATTCAGGATATTGCTACAAAATCGTAAAATTTCCAAGCCAACGCACATACAAAAAAGGGATGTCTTTCCCATCCTCAAGTCTACAAGTAATCATCTTGGAAAAGCATTTGTTGTTCATAGAATCACCAAGAGTCATTAAATCACGCCACCAAATAAAAAGTTTCTTAGGAGCAGAAACTTCCGCCTGGGCCAAAATTCTATGCGTAAAATTCCCGTACCTCGCCATCAGTAAACCGCGCCACAAAGCTTGTTTGTCAGTGAGAAATCTCCATAGCCATTTAGAAATAATTGATATGTTGAGTGCTCCGACGTCTTTAATTCCAAGACCTCCTAATTCCTTTAGTTGACACACAGATTTCCAACTTACCATAGCCAAACCTTGTTTATCCATCTAGCATGCTAAGAAGCGGGATGCCGCCATTATGAATGGTTCTTCCACTTCAATCCCAAACAAGAAGATTTTGGACGCATTTAATTTCAGCCCCGAAACCAATTTGAAAGCTCTAAGAATAGCCTTCAAGCCCCAAATATTAGACCAAGACGTCTCACAAACAAGGATAGTATCATCTGCGAATTGCAGCAAGTTGTGTTCCACTTCATCATTTACTCTAAAACCGCAAATGATTTCCAATTGAGAAGCCTGACTAACCATGAAAGCAAGACCTTCTGCAACTAGAGTAAATAAGAACGGTGACAAAGGGTCATCTTGCCTAAGGCCCCTTGACACCTTAAAATCCCAAGTTGTACTTCCATTAACTAACACGGACATGAAGCTCGAAAAAACCCCTCTGTTGATCCATTCCATCCATTTCGAACCAAATCCCATAGATTTCATAACGTTCTCAAGAAACCCCCAATCAACACAATCATACGTCATCGCAAAATCCACTTTAAGCAAGATGCAACTTCTTTTATTTCTTTAAGCAAAATCAAGTAACTCATTTGCCATAAGCACCCCATCCAAAAATTGCCTACCGGGAATAAACGTCGTTTGGGAAACAGAGATAAGCTTACAAATAACCTTACTTAAACGGGCAGCCAAAATTTTAGAGATGACCTTATATACACATCCAATGAGGCAAATAGGACGATAATCTTCCATACATTGAGGGCTCTCCGTTTTAGGAATCAAAATAGACACCTAATGTGAGATTCATGGTACATATGGTATATATTACTCAAAACATTCCTAACATTACCTAATTAGAATAACATTGTAAACATTTTACTTAAAACAACATCAACAAAATCAACACTAAAAAAGATAAACTTATTTTACTTAACTCGTGGTACATGTGAACTTTAGTTATCTCATGGTACATATGGACTTTTATCAAGATCAACACAAAAAAAGGAAAAACGTATTTCCAATTTTATCAACCTAATCAGGATTACATAAGTTATAAGCAATGAGCAATACACATAGGAAAAACTAACATTTCTAAGTTACGCGTGTGGATAAAGTGTGTGAGTTACGCATTGAAAAATTGATGAAGAAGATAAACAATGTTTGAGGAAGCTTCATTGAAATTTGGTTGGATTTCCTTCATTTCAAGCTACATTTGATTTTCAATGGTGTTATGACATTTGAAGGGATAAAACATACATGTGTTGGAAGATTTGATGTTCAAACACTTACGTGTGTTGGAAGAAATGAAGTTTCAAAAATAAGTATGTTATATGAGTTTAGATGTTAGGCAGTTAAGATAGAGAAGATGAATATGAAAATCGCCAATGCTATATTTTTTGTAAAAAATCATTTGGTTTATGTTCAGGGCCGGCCAAAGGCCCAAAATAGATAAGAAACAATTCATCTCAAATCCACTTCACTCAACCCAAGGTATAAAAATCAGTTCACACGCAAAGAGCGAGGTACATTCTCTGATCTCCATTTTTCTCTACACTCTTCTTGAATCTTAGACTATCTTGGGCATGAAGTGCTAGTCATGCAAGTCCACCCCGCGCCGACACGCCGGAGATCAACACCACCGGTCAAGATCATTAGTTCTCCAATTTCATTCATTTCTAGTTCCTGAATGGAACCATTTCGTAAAAGAATGAAGATGAACTCGGGGTTCAAAAGCAAGTGAACAATTAGAGTCTAGTAATGGGAAATATGTGCAAAAGAATTTTCCTCTCGATTTGAAAATCCAACTGAGAGAATAGATACATTTTAAATAAAATAAAAAGAGAAAATAGGAAAGTACATTTTTAAATAGACAATTAGTATTTCCTTTTGGTTGGAAAATCCAATCGAAAGAATAGATACATTTAAAAAAGTGTCAATTTGAAAAAAATAATCGATGAATTTTAAATATAAAAAAAATGAGAAAATTTCTTTTGAAAGTAAAATATATAAATTATAAAATAAAAATTAAAAATTGCAAGATCTAGGACTCGAAGCGTGGTCCTTGAACAACGTTTTCTCTCGGTTTAATGTCAAAATCGAGAAAATAGGTGATATATTTTTTAATTAGAAATTTATATTTAAATTAAGGATCATAATGGAAGTTAGGGTACCTCAGTTGGTTAGTTCACCGAGGTAAATTTTTGTTAGAAAATGTGGTATTTGTAGTAGTGCAATCACATAAGAGTAAAGCCATTTTTGGAAGATGTTCTTTTTTTCTTCAAAAAGTTTCATGAATTTCAAGTTGAGTTGAGTTTCAACTTCCTTTGTAACATAATACACATGATTCATTTTCTTGTTGATCAAAGATTAAGTGAATGGTATATAATCACTTGTGAGGATGAAATGGTTGACTTTGTGGGTCAATGTAACAAATGTTAGTTCATCACAAGTTAGTGAACCACAAGAGGAAGAAGATTTAACTAGAGGAACAATTTTAATATTTCGTCTCAAGGATTCCCTTTGAGCTCTTATTTTCATACGTTTTCCTTCTGGAACTTCAGGAAAGTTGGATTCAAAGACATGACATTTTTCCTTTGGCTTCTCTGGTGGATCTTCCATTATTGAATGATGGTTAAGGTTGGAGGATAAAAGTTTATGAGATGAGATGAATGTGTTATACCCCAAATTTTGACCACCAGGATTTCCCATCATTGTGCAAATCATCATCACAATATGGATGAACCATCATGCCTCATCAATCTCCTCAAAGATAGTTGAGCATTCACTACAATCAAAGATTAGGGTTTTGAGCCCTCTTAAAGCATTTAGACAAGGATCAGTCAAGAATTGACATGATCTTCAACTTGTATAGCCTCTTAAACACCCACAAAGGATCAAGAGGACTCCCACCTCAAGAATCAAGCATAAGGTTGCAGCATTCCAAGTGAATCGAGCCTCAAGATCGCCTGTGTCACCAAATTAGGGTTTTGGTCGACTAAGGTCTCCAGATGCAAATTTTCTTCTAGGAAAGAGCCAATGCCTCAATGTATGGTCCTATAAGCTTAAAAGGATCTCAAGAGCCCACCCACAATGGCAAAATCACCTTGAAGGTCCATCTATCAAAAAATCAGGAATTAGGGTTTTGACCTAATTCAACCCTTTGAGTTAACTTGTCAAGTGAGGCATGGCTTGAAGCTTAAAAATGGACTTCAAAGACCTCAAATACATCATATTGACATATTTACAAGATTTGATTGACTCAAAGAGCTCAAATCATAAGCCACAAGAACTCAAAACCATCTGATCAAAATTAGGGTTTCTGATGGAAAAAGTCAACCTTATCCTTGACTGTTGGCCTACCCTTGATCTCAAACCTTGGGGAGGGGTCCGAGACATTCCTAAATATCCTTGAAGGCCATCCATGAAGTTTAATTGAGCCCAAGGATTTATTTCAGAAAGGGATTACAAAGTCAAAATTTCATCTGATGAAAAAGTCAACTGTACAAAAACCCAAGTTTCACATTTTGGATTTTTGGTCAACCAAGGTTCCTTAACCCTAAAACAATGTTAATATGTGATTTGAATCTTCATTCATCAAGAAAAATCAAAGAAAATGAGTTAACTTGTAAAATGGGTAACCATAAAAAACTTAGAATTTTTCTAAGTTACGGAACAAAGTGGCTAGGAACATGAAAATGACATTTTGGGCGATCCAAAGCTGAATTTTTAGGTCTTGCTACACTCTAAAAAAGCTTCAACTACATCAAACTAATTCCTCGTGGATTTTAAGTTAGGGAGTGATCAAAATGGCTAAAAACATGAAAATGACATTTTTCCAACACTTAGTTAAATTTTCACTAAGTCAGAATCTGCCTTACTTTTTTCAAAATGTAGGGACATTTTTCACCTTGATCCAAGTCAAACTAGGTCTAGGGGTGAACATCAAAGTTAAAGTATGCCATAAGGGCTTTCCAACAAGTATCAAATCATCTCCAAATTCAATTTGAGCAGGGAGATACAGCCCTTGAAACATGGCATCATGAACTGGTTTTACAAGGCAGAATTGTGCACATTTGCTCGATTTGTCCAAATCTGATAACTCCAAGCCTTGTGATCAATTTGGAAACATCATAGGATCAAATCCAAGGGGGACGATCTGATCTCCAAGCCTCCCAAGTCCAAGAATCTACAAGTAGCCCTAACAAAACTGAAAAGGCTAAAAAGTGCCAAGACTCCAATTTTGTTTCCAAGCCTTTAATGGATGCACCAAGGTGGCATGAACTGAGTCTATTCCAACTGAATTCAGTCAAGACTTATCCCTGAACCAAGAGACCATAGGCATGTGCTCTAACCTCAAGTCAATGGCAAGAGGAGACTTGAGATTCCATTTGATCACAATTAGCCAACAGCCTGCTGTAGTTGCCACACATTATTGCTTGCAAAACAAACTTACTCCACTATAAATATAGCTCATTTGTGCTCAGTTTGAGTACACCAAAGCACCCAAACTGATGCTTTCCTCAAAATCTCCATTTCACTCTAATTTTGCCTTCTAACTCAAGTCACTATCGAGTTTTGAGTTTGAGAGCAATTCCAACCAAACCAATCACACACACACCTCATAAACATCATAAGTAAGTGATCCATAACACAAAATCACATCTGGAACATCAGATTCTCAAAATCACCAGCCAATTGCTCAAGTTCTTGACAGATTTGCAGTTGAGGTACCACAACCAGTTCCAGCTCAATTCAATCTACTCCAAGCATTGAAACACACCCCTTGGCACCTAAGGAAGCTATCTAGATCATTGGAACCTAGCTGTAACACCTCCATCACCAAACTCGATCACCAGCTGCAAGAGGTAAGCATGAACTCTTCAAAATCCATGATGCATGCATATTTTACTACACAATAATTTTGCCACATGTTCATAATCATGTATGGAGTGATAACCCTCAATCAATTTCCATGAATCAATCGTGTATGGAATTTCATGGTGTTCATGCTGAAATTAGGATTCTTGAGGTTTTCTTCTGATTTCTCACTCAATACTCAAAATAAATGCAATTAATCTATATGGTTGTGATCCTTGTTCAAAAACGAACAAGATTGGTACTTGAATCGTGCAAAACCATTGAGAAATCATGGAGAAAAGTGAGAAAATGCAAATCTACAGAAACAGGCCACGCGGGCAAGAACTTGGTGTTCTTGGCGCCCTTTTTCAAAATTTTGAATATTTGAATATTTTGATATTTTTGTTAATTGATTCAAAAATTAAATTCGCTCTGAGTATTTATGTTTTTGAATTGATTCTTTTTCTCAAAATTCACTAAAAATTTTAAATATTTTATTTTACAAAAAAATCCAATTTATATTATTTATTTAATATAGTTAGAATTTTTGTACATCGGTGCTATGAAAATAGAAGGTGTTAAATTCCCTAAAAAGAAACACACTATAAGTTTCAAGGTAATAAGTTTTATATTCACAATGTAAAGAAAATTAAATAGTTGGGGTATACTTACTCAAGATATGGTTTAACTTTAATGCAGTTAATCAAGACATGAACATTTGCAAATTACATTTCTTTTTGAGTCAGCCAACTGTAGCGCGATTTTTGTGGTTTTGAATCACTATCGCTTTGGAACTACAGTTCGATTCATTTTTTATCCTGTTGAGCTGATTAAGGAAGAGAAATAGATGTCTCCAATTAACCCTTCTTGCAAACTGAGATTAAACAATCAAAACTGTTGGTTTACAGATACTATTAAGAGGGGGTTCTTCTTTAGGGTTATTCGCTTAAAAACAGTGTCTAGGCTATTGGTAAGATGTTAGGTATGATGCTTTTCGATTGATGTGTGAAGGTACGGGATTTTGGGTTTTGATTAGTATGCTCGCTAATATTTTTGTAATCTTATGCCTACGTATTCCCGAAACAGGGAAATCAGAGCGATCGTAGTTCCTCTTATTCTATGGGAGGAAAGGGGTGTTTTGGTGTCTTGTTCAAAGCCCAAGACGTGAAGCTAAAGGTGGCTTGTGTCTTGTTCAAAGCCCAAGATGTGAAGCTAAAGGGTTTTGGCTGAGAGAGAATTTGTCATCTCTAAAGAGGAGTTGTTGATGTTTGTATGCTGTGAGCACGTCACAACTTTGATGCTAAAAGGTTGATTGACTCAACCGGGGTTTTCTTTATACAAAGCCTAAGAGTAGGCTAGAATTTTTACTTTTCCGGAGGAAAATGTTCTTTCTGTCTTGTACAAAGCCCAAGATTGAGGCTAAAAGGGATTTTGACTCCGTTGGGGAGAATGTATGTTGTATAAAGCCCAAAATGGAGGCTGAAATGGTTTGACTCAACAAGAGAGTACTTTTATCTGTCCTGTATAAAGCCCAAGACGGAGGCTAAAAAGGTTGACTCGACAAGAGAGTCTTGAACAGGTGATTGACTCAACAAGAGACTCTGAAGGTTGTTTGACTCAACAAGAGAGTCTTTTATACTCAACAAGAGAGTGGTTTGCTGTCTCGTACGAAGCCCGAGATTGAGGCTAAAAGGAGATTGACTCAACAAGAGAGTCTTTTATACTCAACAAGAGAGTGTTTTGCTGTCTCGTACAAAGCCCAAGATTGAGGCTAAAAGGAGATTGACTCAACCAGAGAGTCTTTTATACTCAACAAGAGAGTGTTTTATATGTCTTGTACAAAGCCCAAGACGGAGGCTAAAAGTGGTTGACTCAACAAGAGAATATTTTATACTCAACAAGAGAGTGTTTTTCTATATCGTACGAAGCCCGAGATGGAGGCTAAAAGGAGGTTGGCTCAACAAGAGAGTCTTTTATACTCAACAAGAGAGTGGATTTTTATGTCTTGTACAAAGCCCAAGACGGAGGCTAAAAGTGGTTTGACTCAACAAGAGAGTCCTTTATACTCAACAAGAGAGTGTTTTTCTATCTCGTACGAAGCCCGAGATGGAGGCTAAAAGTTGTTTGACTCAACAAGAGAGTCTCAAAAGTTTAGCTCTGCTAGGGAGAATCATTTGTACAAAGCCCAAGAGGAGGCTGCCTTACCGCTGTGGATTCTAGAGATCCTGAAGCGGGTCCAAGTGTGGGGAACTCTCATGGGAGAGACTAGGGTTTCTTCCTATATTTGAAAGGAACTTGAGAATGTCTTTGAGACTCAAGGGTCTTAGACTCTCCAAGTCTAGAGTTTTCTCTATGGTACTATGCCCTAGAGGAGGCATGCGCATTAAGGGATGAGTATCAACCCTACATCGGCCAGAGTTTTGACGCGGGAAAAACTGCTCTAGCAAAGGATGACTAAGTTTTGTCTTATACTTTTAAGAGGTTGTCAGGGTCCTTGTATTAAGCCCAAGAGAAGGCATGGTAACTTTTAAGAAGCTGAAGGGTCCTTGTACAACGCCCAAGAGGAGGTGGGGATATTTTTAGGATGCATGTGGGTCCCCAAACCCTGAGAAGTTCAAGAAATGCAATTCACTGAGAAAAGATCATTCCAGGAAAGTTCGAGAATTTGGGAGAAACTCAAGAGATGCCATTCACGGAGAAAAGATCATCTCTGGGGAGTTAGAGTTTCTTTGACAATTTCTAAGGGTGATAGTCTGAGAAAAGGTTCACCGAGAATACTGCCTTTCTCTTTGTTCCATATTGTTTAACCCCAAGAGTAGGGAAGACTGTATCTGGAATCCTACGGGGGATCTAGTTTTGTTTGTATTTAAGAGTGACCAACAGGGCTTTACCTAGTGCTAGACGTAGTTGCCGGGAAAAACTCTAAATAACTATACTAGTATTGCACAGTGGATATGTGACAAGTATATAAAAGGATGTGAAAGAAGACTTATAGTGAAGCAGCCCCACAATACAGTTATGTATATATGAAAGCGGTAAATGAAAGCGGATAAACACTTACCCGTTGTAGAGCTTCCATGCTGTTTGGTTAGTTGTTCAACAAAGAAAGTTTTGATAACAACATATATTTGAATTCAAAATCAAAGGAGAAAGTGCTTTGAAAAGATTGTTCGGGTTTACAGTTGAAGGAGAGACCCAAGTTTTAACGATGATCTCACCGTTGTTTTGAAAACTGTACAGAGGGACTTATACAACATGTGAGGCCCAAAAAGTTTTTATGTACAAGGGGATGGTTCTTACACTCTATTAGAGGCCCAGAGATTTATTTTTGTACAAGAGATGGGGCTTACAACTCAAGGAGAGGCCCAAAAAGGTTTTTGTTAAAAAGGCGACGATCGTACCAAACTTTTTGACGGTATCAGGACTTATACAATACACTGAGGCCCAAATTATTTTGGTTTTGAAAAAGGGGTTGGGTCTTACACTCTATTAGAGGCACAAAGAGTTTTAAGAAAAAGAATTGGGACTTATAGCTCGAGAAGAGGCCCGGTTGATTTGGTTAAAAAGGCGACGATCGCGCCGTTGTTTTTGAAAATACAGTGGGACTTATACAATGACTGAGGCCCAAAAGGTGGTGTATTTACAAAGGGGTTGGGTCTTACACTCTATTAGAGGCCCAAGGAGTTTGAAAAAGTTTGATGAGGGTTGAATTGATCAAAACCCTAATTTGTTTTCAAAATATATTTTAATTGAATAAAAATTCAATTAAAATGATCAAAATTGTTAAACATGTGTGAAAACAAATTGTGATCTTGGATCAATGTTTCAAAAATCATGTTTCTATCCACAAAATAATTGGAAATCAATTAAGTTTGGAAAACAAAGGGAGAAAAAACATTTTAAATGTTGAAAAACAAATAAAATATTAATTCTTTGTAAAAATATCAAGTATATGAAATAATTACTATTTTTAGGATTTTTTTGGTAAAATAAACTATTTTAGCATTTTTGTGAATTATTAAAAAGAGAATCAACTCAAAATCATTAAAACTCAGAAAGAAATTAATTTTTGAATCAATTAAATAAAATCACAAAATTCAAATATTCAAATATTCAAAAAATGGCGCCAAGAACATGCCAAGAACACGCGCCACCCTCTGTTTCTTCAGATTTGCATTTTCTATCCAATCTCACTGAATACATTATGATATCATGCAATCTACATATCAATTTGCTCGCTTTCACCTCACGATCATGTCTATGGTCTTTAATTTCATTTATTTTAAGCATGGAATAAGAAATCAAACAAAGTAATTGATTGAGGGTAAACACTCTATGCATGATTATGAACATATGTTCAAATTATTGTGCAGCAAAAAATGCATGGATCATAGAGTTAGAAGAGCTCAGGCTTACCTCTTGCAGCTGGTGATCGTGTTTTGTGTTAGAGATGTTGCAAGATGGTTCAAATGATTTGCACAGCTTCCTTAGGTGCCAAGTGATATGTCTGAATGCTTGGAGTGGTTTGAAACAAGATAGAACTGAAGATGGTACCCCAACTGCAAGTCTGCTAAAAGCTTGAGCAGTTGGATGGTGATTTTGAGAAATCAGTGTTCCAGATGTTGTTTAAGTGTTTGGATCACTTCTATATGATGTTTATGAGGTGTGTGTGTGTGTGATTGGTTTGGTTGGAATTGCTCTCAAACTCAAAACCTGATAGTAACTTTCTTTGGAAGGCAATTTTGGAGTGAAGGAAGAGATTTTGAGGAAAGCATTTGTTTGATGGTTTTGGTGTACTCAAACTGAGCACAAATGAGCTTTATTTATAGTAGAGCAAGTTTGTTTTGCAAGCAATAGTGAATGGCAACTGCTTCAGAAGTTGGCAAATGTTGATCAATAGGAATCCAAGTCTCCTCTAGCCATTGACTAGAGGTTAGAGCACAGGCTGCTGGTTCCCTAGTTCTTGGATAAGTCTTGACTGAATTTAGTTGGAAAGGGCTCAGTCCATGCCACCTTGGTGCATCCATTAAATGCTCCAAACAAAAATTAGAGTCATGTCCCTCTTTTAGGCATTTCTAGGTTTGGCATGCTACTTTTGGTTCCAAGGACTTGGGAGGCTGATGGATCAGTGTTTGTCCCTCCTTAGTCTCCCCCTGAGGTGTTCAAATGGATAAACTTGTTTGTCATTTGCAAAATTTGCTCAAATCGAGCAAAATGCACAAATCTGCCTTGCCATGACAGTTTCCAGCAAGGCACATTGTCATTGTCATATCTCATGGCTTAAGTGGTGTTTCATGGAGTTTTTAGCCATTTTGGAAAGCTCTTATATGATACAACACATGTGTGATCATAGTTTGTCTTGATACTTTTTGGATCCAAATGAAAAATTCCTCTACTTTTGGGAAAAAAAACAAGACAGATTCTGACTTAGTGACAATTTCACTAAGTGTTGGAAAAAGTGGCATTTCATGTTTTCAGCCATTTTGATCCAACCATAACTCAAAATCTATGATGAATTGGAATGAGGTGTAGTTGTCACTTTTAAATTATACCATGAGAGCTACAAATCCATCTTTGGATCAGTTCAAATGGTTGCTTGGATCTCAAGTTATGATCCTTGGAAGTTGGTACCCTAGCCACTTTGTTCCATAACTTAGAAAATTTCTAAGTTTTTTATGGTTACCCCTTTTACAAGTTATCCCACTTTTCTTGATTTTTATTGATGAATGATTATCCCAATCACATATTAACATCATTTTAGGGTCAAAGAACCATAATTGTGAAAAATCTCAAAAAGTCAAAGTTGACTTTTGTGCACAGTTGACTTTTTGTCAGATGAACTCCAAACTGTGCGATCCTCTATGAAATCAAGTCTTTGACCTAAATCAAACTTGATGGATTGATTTCATAGGTGTTATTGGGTGTATTGAATCATGTCCCAAGCTTTAGGAGCATGCCTAGGTCAAAAGTCAAAGGCACAGTTGACTTTTCCCGCGAAACCCTAATTGTGGTTCTGATGAATTTGAAACTTGTTGATCAAGCTTCTTGGATCAATCCATTGTTGCAAATGGATAAATGTAGTGTGTTAGAGATCCTCAAATCCTCTCTTGAGGTCTTGGCTCATGTTTTGTCCGAAAATTCAACTTAGGGGTGAATTAAGTCAAGAAACCCTAATTCCTGATTTTTTATGAATGCATCCCCTGAGGCAAAATTGACTTGGTGATTGGGTTCATAATGTCCCTTGGATCATATTAGGTTGTGCTTTGAAGCCTTTGGCTCATGCCCAGAGGAAAATTTCCATCTGGAGGCCCCAGTCGACCAAAACCCTAATTTGGTGACACTGGCGATCTTGAGGCTTAATCCACTTGGAATGTTGCAACTTTGTGCTTGATTCTTGAGGTGGGAGTCCTCTTGATCCATTGTGGATGTTTGAGAGGTTTAGACAAGTTGAAGATCATGGCATTCCTTGATTGATCCTTTGTCTAAGAGCTCTGAGAGGGCTTGAAACCCTAAATTTGATTGTAGTGGATGCTTACCCATTTTTGGGGAGACTAACGAGGTATAATGGTCCGTCCATATTGTGATGATGATTTGCACAATGATGGGGAATCTTAGTGGTCAAAATTTGGGGTATGACAGATGCCCCTATTTAATCTTCTTGGACCCGAAGGTGTGAATGGTGAAGGTATTCGGGAATTCAGGGTGCAAGAGGATTAAATTCGGAATACCCGAAATTTTGTTGGTGGTTATGAATGGCAGCTTGGTCATCCATCTTCTTTTGCTAAGCAATGATACTTAGAAAAGGTAAACTTCCCCTCGATCCTGGTTTCCTACCGAGGAACTGGTCTTAGTTTCTGAAATGAACTTCCCCTCGATCCTGGTTTCCTACCAAGGAACTGGTCTCAGTTTCTGAAATAAACTTCCCTTCGATCCTGGTTTCCTACCAAGGAACTCGTCTCAATTTTTGAAATAAACCTCCCCTCGATCCTGGTTCCCTACCAAGGAACTGGTCTCAGTTTCTTTTGTCAATAAACCTCTTGACAAGGGATGCTGTTCGTAGCGATTTTCCTCAAACTTCTCGTCAAATTTTCCATGGGAGATGCCATTTGACGGAAAAAGATCCGATGTTAGAGTTGCTGGGGAACCCAGCTGTCTGAGTTGTAGAGGTGTACATACTTCTCTGTTGGAGACGCCATTTTTCGGCTCTACTAGGGAAAGCAGGTCTCTTGAGAGACTGCTGTCGCTTGGGAGTGTTACATCTTACTTTTCTCAGGATCTTCTAGGAAAAATTACATATGATGTGATCCAATTTTGAGGCGCTGATGACCTTTTCGTCTGTGGATTTTTCAGAGAAAAACGGTTGCATTGCCGAATCCCTGATTAAGAGGTTTTCTCTGGGGATTTTCCTTAATCCGGGAAAGCGAAGACATCATCTTCAATGGTGAAGAGTGACGTTGGCTGAAGGTTCTCTGTCTTTTCAAAGGTTCAAGTTATCAAAGTGGTCAAGGGACCCACTTCAATTCAGCAGCAAAGTAGAGGAGCGGTTGGTCATACACCACCTTTCCCGTCGAGGAAAGAACTGACAACCCGGTTGAAAAGACGTTTATCACTAGGGAACAAGACCGACTAGAGTGATAGTGATGCAATATGAATTTGAATGTAAATCAATAATGCATGATGTATGTATGTATATGCTGACAAAACTGACGCGACATACAGACTAGTGGATGAACACGACTGGATACTCAGCCACAGCGGGAGATTGGTTCAGAAAATAGCAATTCTGCCTTGCTTAGGAGGGTTAGTCCCTGTTGGGAGCTACGTTGGTCGGACTTAGGAGATGAGAACTCTACCGAGGGTGTCAGACGAAACCTGGTCTCTGACACAGTTGATCCTTTATTCAGGTGTACTAGCTAAGAAGGAGTACTTTGATTCTGGACTTTGAAGCTCGATTACTTCTGGAGAAGCGATCGATGTTCTTTTGACGTTCAACAGTCAAAAGAATTGCCATCTTTGTTTTAAAAGCAGAAAAAATTTTGACAAGTAAATTCATTTTTGTTTTATTTCAAGAATCGTTGATCATGTTAAAATGCCGTTCTATAAAGCTAAAACAAATAAGAATTATAAACAAAGCACCAGGGCTCAAATTTTATTGATAGGATGGAAATCAGCTAAACGCGTGATTCCATAGAGTATTTACAAAGTTTAGAAAATGGTAATTTAAGGGAAATGGCTACATTGAAACATAATGGCCGTTATCCTTCAACCAACTTTGAATTCTGGACATCCTGAGCTTCTGTCGAAGATGGCCTTGACTGGAGTTTTCCTGATGGATGGCATGACTGCTGCTGGGGGATTTGCCCCTGTTGAACATAGTTACTTGCCATTATCCCTAACTTTTGCCTGGATTGTACTTTGGGATTTCCAATCCATCGGGATGATTTTTTATTGTGTCTCTAATTTTTGCCTGGACCGCCCCTTCTGGTTTTTAATCCACCGAGACGTTTTTTTTAATTATTTAGGCGAAGTATTTCTTGACTACGTCAACATTTGTGGGGTAGGCAAATTCCTCTCCGTCCATGGTTGCAAGTCTCAGGGCACCGCCTGAGAAAGTTTTCTTGACCACATAGGGGCCGTCATTATTCGGAGTCCATTTGCCCCGGGAATCAGTGAGAAATGATTGTATCTTTTTGAGCACAAGGTCTCCTTTTCTGAAGACGTGAAGTCGGACCTTTTTGTCAAACGCCTTCTTCATTCTCTGTTGATATAATTGACCATGGCATAGAGTAGTTATTCATTTCTCTTTGATTAGATTCAGCTCATCATGTCGACTTTGACACCATTCAGCCCCTGTTAGCTTAGCTTCCATCAATACCCGGATTGATGGGATCTCTACCTCTATGGGGAGCACTGCTTCCATGCCATATACTAGAGAGAAAGGGGTTGCCCCTGTTGAAGTGCAGACAGATGTACGATAACCGTGAAGAGCAAAAGGCAACATTTCATGCCAGTCTTTGTAGGTTACACCCATCTTTTGAATGACCTTCTTGATGTTCTTGTTAGTCGTTTCTACCGCTCCGTTCATCTTGGGTCGGTAGGGAGATGAGTTATGGTGTTCGATCTTGAACTCAGCGCACAACTCTTTCATCATCTTATTATTCAAGTTAGATCCATTATCAGTAATGATCTGGCTCGGAACACCATAACGGCAGATGAGATTGTTTTTGATAAATCGGACCACTGTTTGTCAGATCACATTGGGGTACAACGCTGCTTCGACCCACTTGGTGAAGTAATCAATGGCTACCAGGATGAACCGATGTCCGTTTGAAGCCTTAGGTTCGATCATGTCGATTCCCCATATAGAAAAAGGCCATGGGGAAGAAAGAACTTTGAGATATGTTGGTGGTACATGGACTTTGTCTGAGTATATCTGACACTTGTGACATCTCCTCATGTACTTGTAGCAGTTGGGTTTCATGGTCAACCAGTAGTACCCTGCTCTTAGAATTTTCCTCGCCATTGTGTGTCCATTGGCATGAGTGTCAAAGGATCCTTCGTTAATTTCTTTTATCAGCATGTCAGCTTCTGGTCTGTCTACGCATCGGAGCAAGACCATGTCAATGTTTCTCTTATAGAGTGTATCACCGCTCAGAAAGAAGTTACCTGCTAGTCTTCTGAGGGTCTTTCGGCCCTTTCTGGATGCCCCAGGTGGATACTCTTGTTTCTAAAGGAAGCATTTAATATCGCGATACAAAGGTTTGTCGTCTATGTCTGCTTCAATCGTGAAGATGTAAGCGCGCCGTTCAAGGCATATTATGTCAATCTTAGGTAAGTCGTTCCATTGACCTACACAAATCATGGAAGAGAGAGTGGCTAATGCATCAGCCATGTGATTCTCTTCACGAGGGATGTGATGAAACTCGATTCTGTTAAAAAATGGTAAAAACCTTCTTGTGTAGTCTTTGTAAGGAATCAATCCTGATTGGTATGTGTTCCAATCTCCTTTGATCTGATTGATAACCAGGGCTGAGTCACCGTATATGTCCAAGTTCTTGATCCTTAAGTCGATCGCTTCTTCGAGACCCGTGATACAAGCTCCGTATTCGGCCTAATTGTTTGTGAACTTGAACGTAAGTCTAGCAGTGAAAGGAATGTGGGTACCCTGAGGTGTTATGATGATTGTCCCAATTCGGTTTCCATAATGATTGACAGCTCCGTCAAATATTAGTCCCCATTGGGAACCTGGTTCTGGCCTTTCACTGGGTAGTCGTTCATCGCAGTCTTTCATTTTTGGATACATGACATCTTCGTCTGGGAAGTCAAATACGACTGATTACTGATCGTCAATCAGTTGATGAGCCAAATGGTCGGCTAAAAGACTTCCTTTTACGGCTTACTGAGCATGGTACTCGATGTCGTATTCTGATAACAATATCTGCCAAAGGGCAATCCTTCCCGTGAGAGCAGGCTTTTCAAAGACGTACTTGATTGGATCCATTTCGGAGATTAACCAAGTAGTGTGACGAATCATATACTGGCGAAGACGTTTGGCTGCCCAAGCCAGAGCACAGCAAGTTTTCTCAAGCATAGTGTACCGAGTTTCACAGTCAGTGAACTTCTTGCTCAAATAGTAATCGGCAGACTCTTTCCTTTTGGTTTCGTCTTGTTGGCCAAGTACACAACCCATTGAGTCTTCCAAGACTGTTAAGTAAATGATCAGTGGTCTTACTTCCACTAGAGGTGATAGAATCGGTGGGTTCAACATATATTCCTTGATCCTGTCGAAGGCGGTTTGGCAGTCATCTGTCCAAATGCAGTCCTAATTCTTTTTGAGTAATTTGAAGATTGGCGCGCATGTCGCAGTCATGAGGAATATAAATCTGGAAATGTAATTCAGACGTCCCAGGAATCCCCTGACATGTTTTTCAGTCTTTGGAGAAGGCATTTCTTGAATGGCCTTGACCTTGTCAGGATCAACCTCAATTCCTTTCTGGCTGACGATGAACCCTAAAAGTTTCCCTGAACGGACACCGAATGTGCACTTGTTTGGATTCAAGCGGAGTTTGTATTTTCTCAACCGTTCAAATAGTTTTGATAGGTGGGTCACATGTTCCTCCTCTGTTCTAGATTTGTAAATCATGTCATCGACATATACCTCGATTTCTTTATGCATCATGTCATGAAACAGAGTAGTCATGGCCCTTTGATAGGTTGCCCCGGTGTTCTTCAAACCGAATGGCATTACCTTGTAACAAAAAGTACCCCATGGGGTGATGAAGGAAGTTTTCTCCACGTCTTTCGACGCCATTTTTATCTGATTATAGCCCGAGAATCCATCCATGAAGGAGAAGACTTTGAAATTTGTTGTATTGTCAACCAGCATGTCAATGTGTGGTAAAGGAAAGTCGTCCTTCGGACTTGCTTTATTCAGATCCCTGTAGTCTACACACATTCTGACTTTTCCGTCCTTTTTCGGAACTGGTACTATGTTGGCTAACCATTGAGGATATTCTGATGAGGCGAGGAAACCCGCGTCAATCTATTTTTGTACCTCCTCTTTGGTTTTGATGGCCATGTCTGGATGAGTTCGTCTCAACCTCTGTTTTATTGGCAGACATTCTAATCTCAATGGTAGACGATGTTCCACGATGCTGGTATCCAACCCTGGCATATCCTGATAGGACCAAGTGAATACATCGGGAAACTCTTTGAGAAGCTTTATAAAACTTTCTTTGACAGCTGGACTGAGTAGGGCCCCAATCTTGACCTCTTTTCTCTCTTCCTCTGAGCCCAAGTTGACCGTTTCCAACGGCTATTTATGAGGTTTAATGGACCTTTCCTCTTGTCTGAGTAATCGGGAGATCTCTTCTGGAATTTCGTCGTCATCTTCTTCTTCAACCTCAAATACCGGGAATTCAAAGTTGGGAGAAGGCATCAGATCGTACGTTTCAATGGGGTTTAAAACAAGCAATCTGCATGACGGTATGATTTATTTTTTAGAAGAGATAGAGAGAAATGCAAGAGTGCGTGCAATGTATTTTCTGAAAACTGCATGTTTTTATTATTTGAATTATTTTTAAGGATTACCATTTTCTGAAAAACGAAAAGAGAAAACAGCAATTAATGCGAGAATTACAAAACGACGTTTATTTTATTTATGATCTTGTCGATTCTTGAAACTACAGCCCTATAAAAAAAAACTCAGTCGCTTTGGGCAAAGCGAAGAGGGATATTTACAGAAAGTGAGCCCTAATAAAACATCCATTTCACCTGGGCAGGGTGAAAGGTTAAAACAAAGATGGCCATTACTTTGACTTATGAACAATCTTCGGAATATTGACTGCAACCCATTGGCGACGAACTCCTCGGTTAATCACAAAGTCAGGAACCTTCTTTCTTGGTTTGTCCTCAGAAATGACGTTGATTTTTGGTGGAGCAGGATCATTGGAATTTGTCTCCCAGGCAGAGTTTTCGTAGGAGGATTCCTCTGTTGTATTTTGCATAGTATTTGTGCCCTCAGGTATATCTCCCCATCCAGTTGGCTGGATGTCTTCGAGCCTGATATGAGAGCTTTCGGGCGCGGTGTATTTGACCATGAAGTCGTATTTGCCACTCGGTTGTCCCAAGGTGTCCCACACTTCTTTGTAACTGGAGGAGTCATCCATTTCGACGACGTTGACCTCGGGAAAAGCATAGTTAATGAATTCTAGTCCTTCAAACTCTGCGAATTCATCATCGCGCTGGACGTTTTCTGAATGACTTAAGTGTTGATCCCATGACATGGTGGAGACGCAGGTATTCTTTTCAATGATGCTCAGCTGATTTTCATTGTTCGGCTGACTTTCTTGCCCCAAGTCTCCTGGGTACGACTGCCAGATAGGCAGACCATCCATCAGGCCATAATAGTCATGGTCAAAGTTGTAATTCATTGGAGTGTCTTCCTCTAATGAATTTGGAGGAGCACGGTATCCTTCCGGATCACAATCTCTGTATATCATTTCGACGTCTGACCTCGGTATAAATCTCAGACTTTGTGCGGGATAGCAAAATGGCGTAGGCACCTCTGCCTGAGACATATAATCGTCCTCATTAAGATAGGACTTCCATTCTTCATCGGTGTCGGAGGAATCTCCCTCGTTGATGGTATGTACTTCTTGAGACACTGGGTGAAGGAAACCTCCACTATGGAAGAAGTTCTGAATGGGATGAAGACTTTCATCGTTAGCGGCAGTCTGGGTACAGGTTGCAGAAAAACCTAGACCCTTCTATGTTTTATTATCAGTAGGAATGACAAGCCGTCCCCATCCTTTTGCGTTGTTACTCTCGATTACTTTGAAAGCATCTTTGTATGAGGAAATCGATGTTCCTTTTTCTGACTAATTTCCATTGCTCACCGAAAGTGCATTGAACTACGTTCTAACAACCTCCTCGGGTTCTACACAAGTGGATAATGAAAGGTTACTCACGATCAAGGCTTGTTCTCCACAGACCGTGACGAGTTGGTCATTCTTGACAAACTTCAGCTTCTGGTTAAGTGTCGAAGTGACTGCCCCAGCCTGGTGTATCTAAGGTCTTCCTAATAAGCAACTGTATGTTGCCCAGATGTCCATGACCTGGAAAGTGACTAGGAAAGTGTGAGGACCAATAGTTATGGGAAGGTCGACTTCACCGATAACTGTTTTTCTAGACCCGTCAAATGCTTTGACGACGTCCTCACTGTCTCTCATCGGAGATCCTTTGAATGATAGTCGCATTAGAGTGGACTTCGGCATGACGTTGAGAGCCGATCCGGTGTCTACCAGTATGCTGGCTAAAGCATCGTCCTGACAGTTGACTGTGATATTGAGCGCCATATTGTGACCTTTGCCTTCTTCTAGCAATTCCTCATCACTAAACCCCAAGTTGTTGCCGAAAGTGATGTTAGAGACGATATTGTCGAATTGTCGTATTGACACATCCTGTTCCACAAATTCCTATTCTAAGACTTTCTGTAAAGCCTCTATGTGGGCTTCGAAACTGAGTAAAAGAGATAACACAGAGATCTTTGAAGGAGTTTGTAACAGTTGATCAACAATGTTGTATTCACTCCTTTGGATGAGCTTCAGCATCTCATCATCATTCTTTGAAAGGTCGAGATCACTGGATTGACCGACTGGTGGATTAGGAACTTCTATTTGAGGTTCCTTTTCTCTGTTAGGTTCTCCAACTCCTCGGTTGAAGATTCGACAGCTCCGTGTTACTCGACTGATGTCTGCAATATTCACGATGGAGGGTAATGGAGTTTCCTTTCCATTCTCGACTGTTGTTGCACCGTATTTGTAAGGGATTGCCTTATCGGATTTGTACGACACTGGTCCCGGTAGATAGATAACTACAGGAGCCTTCTGATTTTCCTGACTGTCGTAAGTAACTTCAATCAATTCCTGGTTAAGAACCTTTGATTCGTCAAGTAGAGGGATGATGGTACAAACATCATTGGTCCTTTCATGATCAGAGATTACGACAACATCCTTAATCTGATCAGTAAAATAGTCTGGCGTCCAGTTGATTGATCCAGAACTTGGATATGGTCGAATCTCTTTGTGGTCCAACTGACTTTGAAGGGATGCTCACACAAGGTAGCATCCTTGATTATTTTCCGAGCAGACTCTACAGCGCTCGTAGTTATGCGGTGGCACCTGGCCACGTCCGCTTTGAATGTAGTGTAACCTCACTAGATCTGTTTTCATTGATCGAACATCCTGACTTTGATGTCTAGTAGGGTTCCCGTTTGTCACACTGATTTGTTGTGTGTCTTCATCCATATAGATTGGAAGCCACCAGTGGTTCAACAAGTGTTGTAAAGTTCTTTGAACGAGAGCGCACCCTTGGTTACTCTCACAACATACTTTACAACTCAGATAATCATGTGAAGTGAGAAAACCGAGTTGGACCTGTCTGGCGTGTAACTCCACCAAGCTGGTATTCATCAAATGAATATCGAAGATTTGAATCATGTTGATCTGATAGGGATTTCTATCACGGTAGTCCTTAATCCATCCAAGATCCATCTGACGTTGAAGGGCCTCTTGTACAAAAGAGCATCCCTGTTTGTTTACCGAGCAAGTCAGACATGAATTATAGTCATGCCGTGGCAGATTATGATACTGGCTTTGCCTAGAGTGAATTGCCACTAGGTTGACATTCATTGCACGGAAGTCGTGGTTCTGAATGATGTTGGAACTTGTATAAGTCATGTTAACTCCATAAACTCGATGCTCTTGGATCCATCCGAGATCCAATTGTTCCTCTAGAGTTGATTGCACCACAGAACATTCTTGATTATTTTTAGAGCAGATATCACACTGGTGATAATTATGAGGTGGCACATGGCCATATCCACTCTGTCTACAATGCATCTTGACCAAGTTGGCCCTTAATAAGAGCACATCATGAATTTGATAGTTCTTGTTAGATTCTCCCTCTATAAAATTCACTGCAGCTTTCTCGTGATGAGGCAGTGGGTTCGTGAGAACATTCGGATTCGTATCTTTGAAAGATAAGACCCCACTCCTAAAAAGCTTTTGCACATCAGATTTGAAACTGAGACAGTTTTCTATGTTATGCCCCGGTCCTCCTTGATGGTAAGGGCAAGTCTGATCCGCTTTGAACCAAAAAGGCGGATTCTCGGGTACTGTAAGAGGAGACCTGGTTTGGACATGCCCCTTGACTAGTAGTAGTGGAAACAGTTCTGCGTACAACACCGATATAGGGTCGAACCCTGGTGGTCGCGTTGTACGGTTGTTGTTATATGGAGGACGAGCCTGCTGAAGAGGCTGTTGTGTCCTTTGCTGATATTGTTGTTGAATCGGTTGGCTCTGAGAAACCTGAGGTTGATACATAGGAACAGGCGCGAGGTTGATAGCAGGAGATACGACTGCTACTGGTTGGTATCGTTGTCTTTGCTTTCTGAGAGAGATATTCCTAATATCTTGCTCTTTTTTCTTAGGGAGAGCACTACCGTATCGTTTTGTACTACTTGATGATCTAGCGTCTTTAACTAAACGTCCTTCTGGGACTGCTTCCTCAAGACGAACTCCCATGCCCACCATCTCGGTGAAGTCACTGGGTGCACTGGCAACCATTCTGTCGTAGTAAAATGAGCTTAAGGTTTTCAAGAAGATCTTTGTCATCTCTTTTTCCTCAAGAGGTTGACAAATCTGGGCGGAAATTTCACGCCATCTCTGAGCATATTCCTTAAAGGTTTCCTTGTCCTTTTGTGACATCGATCTGAGTTGATCTCTGTCCGGTGCCATGTCCAGGTTATACTTATATTGTTGAACGAAGGCAACGCCAAGATATCTGAAAGTGCCGATCTTAGGGCGGTTTAAACCCATGTACCATTTGAGTGCGGCACCGGTAAAACTATCTCAAAAATAGTGAATCAGTAGCTCCTGGTTCTTTGTCTGAGCTGACATTCACTGAGCGTACATCACCAAGTGGCTTTGAGGGCAAGATTTATCCTTGTACTTTTCAAAATCGGGTACCTGGAACTTGTGTGGAACTTTCACATTGGGGACCAAACAAAGGTCTGCGGTGTCCTTTCCAAATAAATCCTGACCGCGAAGGGCTTGCAGTTCTTTCTGCATCTCCAGGAATTGTGCCTGAAACTCATTCATTCTGTCGAACATACTTTCGTTTCTACCAGAAGGTATCTGTGGAATCTGTCCTTCCGGGACAATGTGTACCACGGATGGTGGTATAGTCATTTTGGCCGAGACTCTCGGTGCCTCCCGAAGTTTGTAACCTTCAAGAATTGCTGTCATGCCCCTGGCATCTTTGCTTTCCCGAAGTTTGTAACCTTCAGGCCTAGCGGCTCCTACTGAAGTTTCCGGATCTTCAGTGATCGGCGGAATATCCCTCCAAGATATAGTTAATAGGCATGCCCCAGGGACGATCTTTTGGCATTTTGTACCTAGGATCATACTTTTCCACCATGGGCGTTGATGTGATCTCTGAGATCACAGTCCTTTGTTGTTGCATCTGAGCTTCTGCCAGAGCTTGCATATCGTTGTGAAGCTTTCTCAGATCCACTTTCAGAGTGTTGATCTCTTCCCTCAACTCTCTGTTCTCTTCCTCGAGATCATCCATCTTTTTCTTACGATTGGCCCGAGTATTGTACGAATGAGACAGTTTGACTCTAGAATCGAGACGCAAACGTGAGATTCGTAGGTAAGAAGAATGCATTACGAATGATATGCAATGATTATATTAATTGTATATATTTTTCGTTTATTCAAAGTAAACTTCGACAATTAGATTGCAAATATCAGACAGTGGGGAAACCCCGTTTTATTGAATTCTAAAGATTGCAGAATGGAAATACAGTAATTTACATAGTGTTGTAAAAGGAAATCTAAACTTATGCGTCCTGAGTCCTCTCTAAAGCGAGCTCGGGTGCTAGTTCTAGTACTTTTCTTTTCTTTGATCGAGGCTCTTGGGCCGTTGCCGGGTTGTCATTCCTTTGCCAAGTGAAATGAGTGAGCAAATTCCTTTGGTCATCCTGATTTTCTACAGCATGTTGCTCTAAAATCTCAATCGGAGCATCTTTATCTTTCAATAGTTGCTGTATTTTCTTACACTCCACATTGAGAATACGGTACTTGTTCCTCCAAGACCTCTTCTCCTGCTGAACTTTGTTGAGAGTAACCTGAAGTTTTTCCGTATCAGACATAAAATAAAGGACAGAGTCCCTTAATGGAAGAACTTCCTAATGAGGGTAAGGCATCCTCAGCTTGAGAGCTCTAGTTTGTACCCAGTGGAGATAAGGTTCCACTGAGACACAGTCTGATTTTCCTAGAGACCCTCTTCCTTTCCTATGACCATGTTTCCAGGCATACACTATTTTCGTCTTTAGTACCCTGTCGTTTTCTCCTTCCTTGAAGAAAAGACCTTCCAGATGAGCATTACGCGGGACATGCCTCATCGGGTATCCAAATTGACGACGAACTAACATGGATGATAGTTGACTCCTCCCTTAGTTCCTATAAGGGGTACATTTGGGAAATTTCCACAACAGTCAATGATTCTGATCCCGTCATAGATTCGATTGTACCAATCGATGTCAGAGTTGGTAAGAGACATGATTCTCTACGACCAACGTAAAGTATTCTTTTGATCCCAAAATGCAGCAGACTTGGGTAAGTGGGAAGTGAACCGTTTGTATAGCAGGGGTACACAACATGTGATCATTCCTCCGCAGTACATATTCCTTAAGTTTACCAAATGATAAGCATCTGCGAGCAAGGACGGTACAGGGTTTCCAATCAGAAAAACCTTAATGGCATTGATATCTACAAAGTTATCGATGTTGGGAAACAAAAATAACCTGTAGGTGAGCAAAACAAAGATGCTCTCGAAAGCAGCCATGTTCCCTATACTAGCAAAGTATAAAGCTTTCTTTATCAAGAACTGGGCTGGCAAACCCTGGATTCCCCCTTAGTGGTCATGTGAGTCCTGACCTCTGACTCGTTCAAATAGATTGCTCTTGCAATGGTTTGATCCTTTGGAATTTATTCCAGTCCAGAAAAGGGAGCTTGGTCAGTAATATGCAATTCAGTCAAGTGAGAGTACTCCTCCAGTGTTGGTGCTAGCTGATAGTCCGGGAATGTGAAACAGTGATAGACCAGATTGTAGAACTGGATTAGCATGGACAGGATTCCTTCAGTTACATGGACCCTTAATAGAGGCAGCAGTCCTCCATACTTGGCTCTGAAAGCCTCGGGGTTGGTGATCATTCTTGCTAGACCTCTTAAATCCTCTATTTTTGGAACCTTAAAGGTGTACTTGTGAGTTTTCCTTCTACCGAAATCTATTAGCAATCTCTTTTTTTCTGTCATTTGCAATCATTGTCTTAGTTTAATTTGAAAAAGAGAGACTAGAAGAGAAGTTTCTTTGTTTTAATGTTTTTTAGATGAATGCATGAATGCAGCACACAAAAACATAAAAAAACATGGGGTCAAAGGGTCGGTGTCATGAAGTCAAGGCTCTACCCATCCCCAAAAGTTTATACTGGTGATTTTTTGTACCTGTCCGGAAAATCATTGACCCCTCTTGGCATAACAACAGCAAGCGAATCGCCAGCTAGCTGATGTATCCTAGAGTGATCTCAAATGAGGGTAGTATCGCGTGACAACTATTCCCGATAGCTTCCGCACTACAAAATGGTTCCAGTCTACTAAAAACCTCAGCTTCTTAGATAACCCAATCGACCACACTACTTTCAACAACCGAATTTTTATAGGCAATGTATCTTCAAACGGAGTCTCCACTGAGTCTGATGGTCGACCGGGGACTCTTAACTGGGATTCACCCCCCGTAAGATTACCCGTATAATGCCATCCCCTATCTTAGGTGTATACTCAATCTTTCCACATGCGGCATCACACGCATTCCCATTAGCAGAAAAATAAACACAGATATCAATTAGGAAAAGCAGTATATATATTTGTCTTAATCATCCTATACCTCTAGTCTTATGATCCTATACAGACAATGACTCCCCAGCAGAGTCGCCATTTCTGTGACATTTCGAGAACTTAAGGTTTCATCCCTTGGGAATGCACGAAAGAATGCCTCCCATTGTGGTCGCCACTTTTCTGTAGCACGATTTTTGTGGTTCGAATCACTATCACTTTGGAACTACAGTTCGATTCATCTTTTATCCTGTTGAGCTGATTAAGGAAGGGAAATAGATGTCTCCAATTAACCCTGCTTGCAAACTGAGATTAAACAGTCAAATTACATTTGCAAATTAGGAGGTGTTAAATTCCCTAAAAAGAAACACACTATAAGTTTCAAGGTAATAAGTTTTATATTCACAATGTAAAGAAAATTAAATAGTTGGGGTATACTTACTCAAGATATGGTTTAACTTTAATGCAGTTAATCAAGACATGAACATTTGCAAATTACATTTCTTTTTGAGTCAGCCAACTGTAGCGCGATTTTTGTGGTTTTGAATCACTATCGCTTTGGAACTACAGTTCGATTTATTTTTTATCTTGTTGAGCTGATTAAGGAAGAGAAATAGATGTCTCCAATTAACCCTTCTTGCAAACTGAGATTAAACAATCAAAACTGTTGGTTTACAGATACTATTAAGAGGGGGTTCTTCTTTAGGGTTATTCGCTTAAAAATAGTGTCTAGGCTATTGGTAAGATGTTAGGTCTGATTCTTTTCGATTGATGTGTGAAGGTACTAGATTTTGGGTTTTGATTAGTATGCTCGCTAAGATTTTTGTAATCTTATGCCTACGTATTTCCGAAACAGGGAAATCAGAGCGATCGTAGTTCCTCCTATTCTATGGGAGGAAATTGGTGTTTTGGTTTCTTGTTCAAAGCCCAAGACGTGAAGCTAAAGGTGGTTTGTATCTTGTTCAAAGCCCAAGATGTGAAGCTAAAGGGTTTTGGCTGAGAGAGAATTTGTCATCTCTAAAGAGGAGTTGTTGATGTTTGTATACTGTGAGCATGACACAACTTTGATGCTAAAAGGTTTATTGAATCAACTGGGGTTTTCTTTATACAAAGCCTAAGAGGAGGCTAGAAGTTTGACTTTTCTGGAGGAAAATGTTCTTTCTGTCTTGTATAAAGCCCAAGATTGAGGCTAAAAGGGATTTTGACTCCATTCGGGAGAATGTATCTTGTATAAAGCCCAAAATGGAGGCTGAAATGCTTTGACTCAACAAGAGAGTACTTTTATCTGTCCTGTATAAAGCCCAAGACGGGGGCTAAGAAGGTTGACTCGACAAGAGAGTCTTGAATAGGTGATTGACTCAACAAGAGAATCTGAAATTTGTTTGACTCAACAAGAGAGTCTTTTATACTCAACAAGAGAGTAGTTTGCTGTCTCGTACGAAGCCCGAGATTGAGGCTAAAGGGAGATTGACTCAACTAGAGAGTCTTTTATACTCAACAAGGGAGTGTTTTACAGTCTCGTACGAAGCCCGAGATTGAGGCTAAAAGGAGATTGACTCAACCAGAGAGTCTTTTATACTCAACAAGAGAGTGTTTTATATGTGTTGTACAAAGCCCAAGACGGAGGCTAAAAGTGGTTGACTCAACAAGAGAATCTTTTATACTCAACAAGAGAGTGTTTTTCTATCTCGTACGAAGCCCAAGATGGAAGCTAAAAGGAGGTTGACTCAACAAGAGAGTCTTTTATACTCAACAAGAGAGTGGGTTTTTATGTCTTGTACAAATCCCAAGACGGAGGCTAAAAGTGGTTTGACTCAACATGAGAGTCATTAATACTCAACAAGAGAGTGTTTTTCTATCTCGTACGAAGCCCGAGATGGAGGTTAAAAGTGGTTTAACTCAACAAGAGAGTCTGAAAGGTTAGCTCTGCTAGGGAGAATCATTTGTACAAAGCCCAAGAGTAGGCTGCCTTACCGCTGTGGATTCTGGAGATCCTGAAGCGGGTCCAAGTGTGGGGAACTCTCATGGGAGAGACCGGGGTTTCTTCCTCTGTTTGAAAGGAACTTGAGAAAGTCTTTGAGACTCAAGGGTCTTAGACTGTCCAAGTCTAGAGTTTTCTCTATGGTACTATGCCCTAGAGGAGGCATGGGCATTAAGGGATGAGTATCAACCCTACAACAGCCGGAGTTTTGACGCGGGAAAGACTGCTCTAGTAAAGGATGACTAAGTTCTGTCTTATCCCTTTAAGAGGTCGTCTGGGTCCTTGTATTAAGCCCAAGAGAATGCATGAGAACTTTTAAGTAGCCGAAGGGTCCTTGTACAATGCCCAAGAGGAGGCGGAGATGCTTTTAGGAAGCCTGTGGGTCCCCAAACCAAGATAAGTTCAAGAAATGCAATACACCGAGAAGAGATCATTCCAGGAAAGTTCGAAAATTTAGAAGAAACTCAAGAGATGCCACTCACGGAGAAAAGATCATCTCTGGGGAGTTAGAGTTTCTTTGACAATTTCTAAGGGTGACAGTCTGAGAAAAGATTCACCAAGAATACTGTCTTTCTCTTTGTTCTATATAGTTTAACCCCAAGAGGAGGGAAGACTGTCTCTGAAATCCTACGGGGGATCTAGTTTTGTTTGTATTTAAGAGTGACCAACAGGGCTTTACCTAGTGCTAGACGTAGTTGCCGGGGAAAACTCTAAATAACTATACTAGTATTACACAATGGATATGTGACAAGTATATAAAAGGATGTGAAAGAAGACTTACAGTGAAGCAGCCCCACAATACAGTTATGTACATATGAAAGCAGTAAATGAAAGCGGATAAACACTTACCCGTTGTAGAGCTTCCATGTTGTTTGGTTAGTTTTTCAACAAAGAAAGTTTTGATAACAGCATATATTTGAATTCAAAATCAAAGGAGAAAGTGCTTTGAAAATATTGTTGGGGCTTACAGCTCAAGAAGAGGCCCAAGTTTTAACGATGATCGCACCGCTATTTTGAAAACTGTACAGCAGGACTTATATAACATGTGAGGCCCAAAAAGTTTTTATGTACAAGGGGATGAGTCTTACACTCTATTAGAGGTCAAAAGATTTATTTTTGTACAAGAGATGGGGCTTACAACTCAAGGAGAGGCCCAAAATGGTTTTTGTTAAAAAGGCGATGATCGTGCCGAACTTTTTGACGGTATCGGAACTTATACAATACACTGATGCCCAAATTATTTTGTTTTTAATAAAAGGGTTAGGTCTTACACTCTATTAGAGGCCCAAAGAGTTTTAAGAAACAGAATTGGGACTTATAGCTCGAGGAGAGGCCCAGTTGATTTTGTTAAAAAGCCGACGATCGCGCCGTTGCTTTTGAAAATACAGTGGGACTTATACAATGACTGAGGCCCAAAAGGTGGTGTATTTACAAAGGGGTTGGGTCTTACACTCTATTAGAGGCCCAAGGAGTTTGAAAAAGCTTGATGAGGGTTGAATTGATCAATACCCTAATTTGTTTTCAAAATATATTTTAATTGAATAAAAATTCAATTAAAATGATCAAAATTGTTAAACATGTGTGAAAACAAATTGTGATCTTGGATCAATGTTTCAAAAATCATGTTACTATCCACAAAATGATTGGAAATCAATTAAGTTTGGAAAACAAAGGGAGAAAAAACATTTTAAATGTTGAAAAACAAATAAAATATTAATTCTTTGTAAAAATATCAAGTATATAAAATAATTAATATTTTTAGGATTTTTTTGGTAAAATAAAATATTTTAGCATTTTTTTGAATTATTAAAAAAAGAATCAACTCAAAATCATTAAAACTCAGAGAGAAATTAATTTTAGAATCAATTAAATAAAATCACAAAATTCAAATATTCAAATATTCAAAAAATGGCGCCAAGAACATGCCAAGAACACGCGCCACCCTCTGTTTTTGCAGATTTGCATTTTCTATCCAGTCTCATTGAATACTTGATGATATCATGCAATCTACATATCAATCTACTCGTTTTCTCACGATCATGTCTATGGTCTTTAATTTCATTTATTTTAAGCATGAAATAAGAAATCAAAGAGAAACCTCAAGAACCCTAAAATTTGCATGAAGGCTCAGAAATTCCATACACGATTCAAACAAAGTAATTGATTGAGGGTAAACACCCTATGCATGATTATGAACATATGGCCAAATTATTGTGCAGCAAAAAATGCATGGATCATAGAGTTAGAAGAGCTCAGGCTTACCTCTTGCAGCAGGTGATCGTGTTTTGTGTTAGAGGTGTTACAAGCTGGTTCCAATGATTTGCACAACTTCCTTAGGTGCCAAGTGATATGTCTGAATGCTTGGAGTGGTTTGAAACAAGCTGGAACTGAAGATGGTATCCCAACTGCAAGTCTGCTAAAAGCTTGAGTAGTAGGATGGTGATTTTGAGAAATCAGTGTTCCAGATGTTGTTTAAGTGTTTGGATCACTTCTATATGATGTTTATTAGGTGTATGTGTGTGTGATTGGTTTGGTTGGAATTGCTCTCAAACTCAAAACCCGATAGTAGCTTGCTTTGGAAGGCAATTTTGGAGTGAAGGAAGAGATTTTGAGGAAAGCATTTGTTTGATGGTTTTGGTGTACTCAAACTGAGCACAAATGAGCTTTATTTATAGTAGAGCAAATTTGTTTTGCAAGCAATAGTGAATGGCAACTGCTGCAGAAGTTTGGCAAATGTTGATCAATAGGAATCCAAGTCTCCTCTAGCCATTAACTAGAGGTTAGAGCACAGGCTGCTGGTTCCCTAGTTCTTGGATAAGTCTTGACTGAATTTAGTTGGAAAGGGCTTAGTCCAAGCCACCTTGGTGCATCCATTAAATGCTTCAACCCAAAATTGGAGTCTTGTCCCTCTTTTATGCATTTCTAGGTTTGGCATGCTACTTTTGGTTCCAAGGACTTGAGAGCCTGATGGATCAGTGCTTGTCCCTCCTTGGTCTCCCCCTGAGGTGTTCATATGAATAAACTTGTTTGTCATTTGCAAAATTTGCTCAAATCGAGCAAAATGCACAAATCTGTCTTGCCATGACAGTTTGCCACAAGGCACATTGTCATTGTCATATCTCATGGCTTAAGTGGAGTTTCATGGAGTTCTTGGCCATTTTGGAAAGCTCTTATATGATACAACACATGTGTGATCATATTTTGTCTTGATACTTTTTGGATCCAAGTGAAAAATCCCCCTACTTTTGAAAAAAAAACAAGACAGATTCTGTCTTAATGAAAATTTCACTAAGTGTTAGAAAAAGTGGCATTTCATGTTTTCAGCCATTTTGATCCAACCATAACTCAAAACCTATGAATAATTGGAATGAGGTGTAGTTGACACTTTTAAAGTATGCCATGAGAGCTACAAATCCATCTTTGGATCAGCCCAAATGGTTGCTTGGATCTCAAGTTATGATCCTTGGAAGTTGGTACCCTAGCCACTTTGTTCCATAACTTAGAAAATTTCTAAGTTTTTTATGGTTACCCCTTTTACAAGTTATCCCACTTATCTTGATTTTTCTTGATGAATGATGATCCCAATCACATATTAACATCATTTTAGGGTCAAAGAACCATAATTGTGAAAAATCTCAAAAAGCCAAAGTTGACTTTTTGTCAGATGAACTCCAAACTGTGCGGTCCTCTATGAAATCAAGTCTTTGACCTAAATCAAACTTGATGGATTGATTTCATAGGTGTTATAGGGTGTATTGAATCATGTCCCAAGGTTTGGGAGCATGCCTGGGTCAAAAGTCAAAGGCATAGTTGACTTTTCCCGCGAAACCCTAATTGTGGTTCTAATGAATTTGAAAATTATTGATCAAGCTTCTTGGATCAACCCATTGTTGCAAATGGATCAATGTAGTGTGTTAGAGATCTTGGCTCATGTTTTGTCCCAAAAGTCAACTTAGGGGTGAATTAGGTCATGAAACCCTAATTCATGATTTTTTATGAATGCATCCCTTGAGGCAAAATTGACTTGATGATTGGGTTCATGATGTCCCTTGGAGCATATTAGGTTATGCTTTGAAGCCTTTGGCTCATGCCCAGAGGAAAACTTCCATATGGAGGCCCCACTCGACCAAAACCATAATTTGGTGACACTGGCGATCTTGAGGATTAATCCACTTGGAATGTTGCAACTTTGTGCTTGATTCTTGAGGTGGGAGTCCTCTTGATCCATTTGGATGTTTGGTAGGTTTAGACAAGTTGAATATTATGTAATTCCTTGATTGATCATTTGTCTAAGAGCTCTGAGAGGGCTTGAAACCCTAAATTTGATTGTAGTAGATGCTCACCCATTTTTGGGGAGACTAATGAGGTATAATGGTCCGTCCATATTGTGATGATGATTTGCACAATGATGGGGAATCTTAGTGGTCAAAATTTGGGGTATGACACCAACACACACCTTTCTTTCCAGAGGGACGACCTGGAAACCCAAAGACTGATAAGGTAAATTGACTTCTTTCGTTAACATTTACGGGATTCCTTATGATTCTTGGAGTTAACATCAAGTGATTGAAATAGTGACTGGAAAAATATGATGTTTCCCGATGCAAGTAATGTGCACATATTAGTCCTTCAACTTTAGCTTTATTTTTCACCGATCGCTTTGAATTCCCCATGAACCTTTCAAATGGATACATCCATTTATATTTAACAGGGCCTCCAAGATAAGCTTCATATGCAAGATGCACAGGTAGCGTCGACACACCTTGCTAAATTTGTAGCATAACCATTGGGCATTCATAATTTTTTTAACCATCGACAAACCACATTAGCTTCTTGGGAAGTTAGACTATAATTACCCTTGGGTGTTAATAATTTTCCATTCAGTTGAGGCTTCAACTCTAACTCTTTTCGATTACACCAAATTTTCATGTCTCGTCTAGCCTTCTCATTGTCTTTTGTTTTGTCTTTAACATTTGTCACTGTGTTAAATGCACTATCAAAAAAATTATTCTCAATATGCATAACATCAAGATTATGGTTATAGCGGCAAAATCGTGAGTGTAAGCTATTGATTAACTTGACTCGAAAAGCAAGAGTCGCCACCGCACTTTTATTTTATCCAAAAAGGAAAGGAAAAAGAGCGAACAAAACCAAAAGAGTTCTAAAAAAAAAGAACAAACAGAGAATGGGTAAGGGGGGTTGGTTACGTTAAGGGAAGGTATTAGCACCCAAAACGTCTATAGTACTCTATAAGAACCCTTTGAAATATTTACGCTTTTGGTCTGAAAAGATTTGTTTGAAAAGAGATTGAGGAGATGAGAAGAGAAGTGTTTTTTTAAGATTTTTGTGTTTGGAAAGACTTGTCGCCTCATGCCTACGTACCCACGATGTGCAATGTAGGATCAAAACCCCGTAGTTCGTGGTACAAAGAATGAAATTTGTTTATTTTGGTTGATTTTAAATGTAAAGATAAGTCGTCATTTCCAAACGAATAATTCCGCTTAAATAAATGAATCATGTCTAAACTTATGAGAAAGTTTTAAAGGAAAAAAAGTGCATAAGGCACGAAAAGAGATTGATGAGTTTGGTGTTTTTTAAAGTCTTTTGAAAAAGGTGTCAATATGCTTATGTTGTTTAGCATTTGTTAAGAAATGAAAAGGAAAGAGTAAAATCACTTGACAAAGTCAAGGTTTAATTATGAAAGAGGTGATAGTTTGAAAACAATAAGGTTTTGAAAAAGGGAGAAAGTTTTGAAAATTGAAGAATGGGTGGAGAAGAAGTGACTATCCTAAAGCATAAAGTAAAAGCTAAGGATAAGAAAGATCTGACCACAAATGTAGTTATCTTCACCATAAGCCAAGCAAAAGCACAAGGCTTCAAAGTCTTCGAACCATAATTCCAAAGCAAAGGGAAAAGGTCCTAGTTCTAAGTCCAAGGATCCAAGAATAGCATTGAAGTCCAAGGTCTAGGTGCAAAACTCCACGTCCATTGCAAATGATAGTAACCATAGTCCAAGATTAGAAGCATAAGTTTTTTAGAGGTTTTGGCCTTTATTAGTGTTTTTTGGTCCAAGTGGACAAAGAGAAAAAGGCATAAGCATAAACATGTGTCCAACGGACAAAGGAAAAATTGTGGAAGCATAAACATGATTTGAAATGATAATAATGGAGCATAAAAGTAAAAGAGAGATAGGGAGCGAGAAGAAAGCATAAACAAGATTAATAGAATAATATTGTTAGTAAGTTAGTGATTAATTGTTAGAGTAAGTGATCAATAATGATTGAATAATTGCACTTAGGTCAAGGTTAATGAGAACTCATTAGAGGATTGATAAAACCAAAGCCTCCTAACAACAAGTTTCATAAGTGTTGAACCAAAAGACAAATAATCAACAATCTTTGATCGTTTTCTGATACGGGACATATATTGCGCTATGTTAAGCAATCGCCGAGTAAATTATGGAGTAATTACCCTACAATTAGACCGGTCAATAGATCTTTGTGCTAATGCATGCTAGATGAATGATATGTAGATCGTCATCCGAAAGCAATACCGCACGAAAAGAAAAGAAGGTAGCGATCTAGTCTTGATCAAAATTCAACAAAGGAATTCTATGATCCATAAGACTTTCATCGATCAAAATAAAAGAAGAAATAGATGAAGAGAAAGCCAAATTAAACCACAAAATTATGTGATCTAAGCCTAAGAACAAAGGAAAAAGGAAGAAAATGGAAAAAGGAACCAAAACAGTCCCAAAAACAAGGCAAAAATTGCATTCTGACTCAGAGTAATCTGTTACTCAACAGATGATAACCGGTTACTTAGTTCAAAATAAGCGCAATTTTTCAAAATTAACACAGAGTAACCGGTTACTCACCAGAGGGTAACTTGTTACTCTGCACCAGAATGCAGAAATTTGTGCAGAATTCAGCATGATCCTCATTCAATCCTTTTTTTCAAACACTTTATGATCATGAACTGAATTTTGCACGAAATTTAAAGTAACAACACAGAGAAACCCGCAATTAAACACAATTACAAGATCCAAAGGATCAAGTAACAAAGATCTCCAAAGATCTACATTATGGAAGATGAAGATGAAGCTTCAACAATGGTGAAAGATGAATTACCACTTCAAATCTGAAAATTCCTTCAAATTGCTTCAAGATCCAAACACCAAAGCCTTGATCTATGAGAATTGATGAAGAAAACAAGCTTGGATGAAGGTTTTGCTCAAAGTTGAACAAGATTCAATGTGAATTCTTGTTAACTTTCAAAAGAAGAAAAGTGAGCTTTAGTGAAATTTGTGGTTGGGGATAAAATTTGCAAGAGGTTTATTGGCTATCAAAAGCTTGTGAAATGAATGAAATGAAGCCTCTATTTATAGAATTTAGGCTTGGAAAATTTGGTGGTTTGGAAATGGAAATTAGGCTTGGAATTTGAATTTGGAGGGAAAATCAAGATCAAGTGGTGATTAGTGAAGGTACATGGTGGAAAATGATCAAAGTGATATAGGGGAATTAAAATGAGATGGTCTAGAATATTCCAAATGTGATCAAGGGATGAGATTGGTGCAAAATACAATGAAACTTAATTTTTTTCCATTCTGCACGCAAGTAACCGGTTACTCACCGGGTGATAACCCAATACTCTGTTCAAATTTTCAAAAATAGAGTAAAAATACACTGAGTAACCCGTTACTCGCCAGATGATAACCCGTTACTCTGTGTAAAATTTGTGAAAAATGAGCATTTGGTTGCACTGTTGTGGTTCCGGCTCGATTCTTTTGCTTGTCAAAGAAGGCATGGAATTCCTTGAATAATAATCAATTAAAACTTGGGGAATCCTTGACCAGATAAATTTGACATGATTGTGGATCAACTTTGACTTTTCTCAGATAAAATTCATTCGAGCTGTGGGACTGTTATTTTGGCATTTTTAACATGTTCTTCCCCTGAAAATGTTAGTAAAAGAAAACAAAATATTTTTGGATTTTAATTAATGGTTAGTAAATATAAACGAAATAAAGGCAAATAAAAAACACACAGATGCTCGGAGATCCCTGCAAGGTACAAACCCAAAGAAGAAAGGGACAAGGGAACCAAAGCATGATCTTGTTTGTGGTAAAGATGCAAAATGAGATGTGAATGATATGTGGAATCTTAGGGGTCAAAAATTAGGGTCCAACAGCTGCCCCTATTTAAGTCTCTTCTATCAGGAGATATGAAGGTTAAAAATTTTATCTCGACAAGATTGAAGATACTTAAATACAGAAAACCAAATTTTTAGCCCTAAGATGCCACAAGATGATATGAATGCAAAAAATGAAACACACTGCAGGGAGACAAAAACCAAGGGATTTATGGTAAATTAAGTGAGATGACGCGAAAAGACACGCTGGTGAACACAAAATATTTCTAGATATCTGTCAAGGTGACAAGAAGTATCCATCAATAGTTGGAAAGAGAGGGACAAGACCCTGGAAGACGAGTAGTGACATCCAAGAATAGCATTGGATGGAAACTATGAACGAGACAAAAGGTATGTCAATAGACGTCCAAGAATGGAATTGGACAACAACAAGGAAGTTTCTGGTAAAAACAACAGCGTCATCCAAGAATAACATTGGATGGAGGTGAAGAACATTCTATTGGGGGTAAGATATCCAAGAATGGCATTGGATGAAAGGAACTACATCATTCAAGAATGGAATTGAATTGGGCAACACCAAATATCAGAGACATCCAAGAATAGCATTGGATATAAACAAAATTCCATTTGAAAAAATTTACTGGGGAAATCCAAGAATGTTATTGGATGACAAGGTTAAACATCAGAGATATCCAAGAATGGCATTGGACTTGGCTGGAGAAAAGGTATCCAAGAATGGCATTGGATAAAAGAGGATAAACATCAAAGATATCCAAGAATAGCATTGGACTTGGCTGGGGAAAAGGTGTCCAAGAATAGAATTGGACTCCGTTGAGGAAAATATATCCAAGAATGGCATTGGATAAGGTGAGAAAGAACTTTCAGAAATGGCACTAAAAGTAAAGGTAAATCACTACATTCAGGAATGGCACTGAATGATAGTGAGAGAAACATCCAGGAATGGCACTGAATGCAAAGGAGAAAAATCATCCAAGAATGGCACTGAACGAACAGATAAAATTTTCAGGAATAGCACTGAAAGATATCCAAAAATCTATTGGGGGATTATAGAAGAGAGGCAACACTTCCAGGAACAGCACTGGGAGAAACAAGAGGAACAAGATATCCAGGAATGGCACTGGAGATCAAAAGAGACAGACATCCAAGAATGGCACTGGAGTGAGAGAATATAAGGATCCAAGAATAGCACTGGAATGAAAGAAGACAAAGACCCAGGAATGCAACTGGATGCACAGGGAAACGAGAACATCCAGGAATGGCACTGGAAAGAAAGAAGACAGGTACACGACAACATTCAGGAATGGCACTGAATGAAAAGATAGGTAACCATTTTGGTAGGTGCCAAGTAAGTTGGACTTTGATCACAAGGTAAGATGTTGACAACAACAGGACCTCGGAAAATGCACATGAGCGCGAAGCACACTTCGAGCTATGAAAATATTTCTATGTATGATATATGAATGATTTATGTATGCAATGCATATGATAGGGACAACTGAGATAGACTCTTTTGAGAGGAAAGAAAGGAACTCTGACTCCTCAACACAGGGAACACATCCCACTCTGCTTGGAGAGAAGATGTTAAACACATCTCTGTCACACTTATGAATTATATCAGGCTGACGGTCTTTTGAGGAAAGACAACTTGAGGATTCTTGAAGAAGACTGCCCTAGATTGATTGGCTAAAAAAACTGATCATAGCTTCAGTTTGACTACTGCAAGGAAAAATGAACTGATCATGGCTTCAATTCTTGAAATGAATGTTGAGGATAAACTGATCATGGCTTCAGTTTGAATATTGCTGGGGATGAACTGATCATGGCTTCAGTTCTTAAAATAACTGTTCAAAATGCTAAACTCAATATGGGTCTTGAAAGAGATCTTCTGGCTAACCAAATATGACAATAACTTGCACTGAGCAACAAATCTTGAACTAATTCACAACAGGATCTAGAAGTAATGTGCCCCTGATAGGATCACTGACCAAGTTTCTTAACTGTTTGAAAATTCTTGATGAGGAAAGTTTTCCTGCAAATAGGATTATTCAAACAAACATGGTAATTTTAATGCAAAGCTCAATGCAATTTTGAAATCAAAAATCATTTTTGGAATGATATTATTAATGCAAAGCAAAATGAATCACTTGTCAAAACACGGCGTGTCATACCCCAAATTTTGACCGCTGAGATTTCCCATCACTGTGCAAATCATCATCACAATATGGATGAACCATCATGCCTCATTAGTCTCCCCAAAGATGTGTGAGCATTCACTACTATCAAAATTAGGGTTTCAAGCCCTCTCAGAGTTCTTAGACAAAGGATCAATCAAGAAATGACATGATCTTCAACTTTTTTAGCCTCTCAAACATCCACAAAGGATCAAGAAGACCCCCACTTTAAGAATCAAGCACATGGTTGCAGCATTCTGAGTGGATCAAGCCTTAAGATCGCTAGTGTCACCAAATTAGGGTTTGGTCGACCAGGGCCTCCAGATGGAAATTTTCCTCTGGGCATGAGCCAATGCTTCAAAGCCTAACATATGACGCTCCAAGGGCATTATAAACCCAATCATCAAGTGAATTATGCCTCAGGGGATGCATTAATAAAAAAATAGGAATTAGGGTTTCTTGACCTAATTCACCCCTAAGTTGAATTTTGGGACAAATCATGAGCCAAGACCTCAAGACATGATTTGAGGGTCTCTAACACACCACATTGGTCCATTTGTAACAATGGATTGAGCCAAGAAGCTTAAGCAACAAGTTTCAATTTCATCTGAACCACAATTAGGGTTTCGCGGGAAAAGTCAACTGTGCCTTTGACTTATGACCAGGACATGCTCCCAAACCCTAGGACATGATTCAATACACCCTATAACACCTATGAAAGCAATCCATCAAGTTTGATTTAGGTCAAGGACTTGATTTCATAGAGGATCACACAGTTTGGAATTCATCTGACAAAAAGTCAACTGTGCACAAAGGTCAACTTTGACTTTTTGAGATTTTTCACAATTATGGTTTTTTAACCCTAAAATGATGTTAATGTCTGATTGGAATCATCATTCATCAAGAAAAATCAAGAAAAGTGGGATAACTTGTAAAAGGGGTAACCATAAAAAACTTAGAAAATTTTCTAAGTTATGGAACAAAGTGGCTAGGGTACAAACTTTGGAGGATCATAACTCCTAAACCACAAGGCCATTTTTTCCCATCCAAAGCTGGATTTGTAACTCTCATTACCCTCTACAAAAGCTTCAACTACCACTCATTCCAATTCCCCATGGGTTTCAAGTTATGGAATGATCAAAATCACAAAAAGTGAAAATGTTACTTTTTTCCAACACTTAGTGAAATTTTCACTAAGTCAGAATCTGCCTTCACTTTTTTCCAAATGTAGGGGCATTTTTCACTTGGATCCAAAAATTATCAATACCAATTATGATCAAATAGTTATTGTATCATATGAGGGCTTTCCAAAATGGCCAAGAACTCCATCAAATTCCACTTGAGCCATGAGATATGACAATGGCAACATGCCTTGCTGAAAACTGTCAAGGCAAGGCGGATTTTGGAGTTTTGCTCGATTTGCCAAATTTGTGCGATTCCAAGCAACTCTATCCATCTGAACACCTCAAGGGGGGACCAAGGAGGAACCAACTCTAATCCCAAGCCTCCCAAGTCTTTGGAACCAAAAATAGCATGCCAAACCTAGAATTGCCTAAAAGAGGGACAAGACTCCAATTTTGGATTGGAGCATTCAATGCATACACCAAGGTGGCATGGACTGAGCCATTGCCAACTGAATTCAGTCAAGACTTATCCAAGACCAAGGGAACAACAGCGTGTGCCCAAACCTCTAGTCAATAGCTAGAGGAGACTTGGATTCTCATTTCTCAACATTGGCCAAACCTATGCAGCAGTTGCCATTCACTATTCCTTGCAAAACAAACTTGCTCTACTATAAATAGAGCTAATTTGTGATCAGTTTGAGTACACCGAAGCCATCAAACAGATGCTTTCCTCAAAATCACCTTCTCACTTCCAAATTTGCCTTCCAAAGCAAGTCACTATCGGGTTTTGAGTTTGAGAGCAATTCCAACCAAACCAATCACACACACACACCTCATAAACATCATATAGAAGTGATCCAAACACTCACATAATATCTGAAACACCAAAATCACAAAATCACTAGCCAACTGCTCAAGCCTTTGACAGATTTGCAGTTGAGGTGCCAAAACAAGTTCCAACTCAAATCAATTCACTCCAAGCATCCAGACACACTCCATAGCACTTAAGGAAGCTGTCCATAACCTTGGAACCAAGCTGTAACACCTCTAACACAAAACACGATCACCAGCTGCGAGTGGTAAGCATGAGCTCTTCTAACTCTATGATCCATGCAATTTTTGCTGCACAATAATTTGGCCATATGTTCATAATCATGCATAGAGTGTTTACCCTCAATCAATTGCTTTGTATGAATCGTGTATGGAATTTATGAACCTTCATACAGAATTTAGGGTTCTTGAGGTTTCTATTTAATTTCTTATTCCATGCTTAAAATAAATGAAATTAAAGACCATAGACATGATCGTGAGGTTGAAACGAGTAGATTAATATGTAGATTGCATGATATAATCAAGTATTCAGTGAGATTGGATAGAAAACACAAATCTGCAGAAACAGAGGAAGGGCGTGTGTTCTTGCCATGTTCTTGGCGCCCTTTTTCAAATATTTGAATATTTGAATTTTGTGATTTTGTTTAATTGATTCAAAAATTAATTTCTCTATGAGTTTTAATGATTTTGAGTTGATTCTTTGATTAATAGTTCACAAAAATGTTAAAATATTTTATTTTACCAAAAAATCCCAAAAATATTATTTATTTCATATAATTGATATTTTTCCAAAGAATTAATATTTTAATTGTTTTTGACATTTAAAATATTTTTTCCTTCTTGATTTTGCAAATTTTAATGACTTCTAATCATTTTGTAAGTCAAAACTTGATTTTTGAAACATTAATCCAAGATAACAATTTGTTTTCCACATGTTTAACAATTTTGATCATTTTAATTGAATTTTTATTCAATTAAAATACATTTTGGAAACAAATTAGGGTTTTTGATTAATTCAACCCTCATCAAACATTTTCAAACTCTTTGGGCCTCTAATAGAGTGTAAGACCCAATCCTTTGTAAATACAAACCTATTTTGGGCCTCAAATATTGTATAAGTCCCGTTGTATTTCAAAAGTTCGGCGCTATCATCGCCCTTTTAAACCAAACCATTTGGGCCTCTCCTCGAGCTATAAGACCCATTCAAAATCATTTTGGGCCTCTATTAGAGTGTAATACCCAACCCCTTTGAAAACCAAAACTTTTGGGCCTTAGTCATTGTATAAGACCCACTGCGTTTTCAAAAATCTCGGCGTAATCGCCATTTCAAAACAAAAATCATCTGGGCCTCTCCTTGAGTTGTAAGCCCCATCTTTTCTTTTAAAATCATTTTTGCGCCTCTAATAGAGTGTAAGACCTAATCCCCTTTTGAAACCAAAAACTTTTGGGCCTAAGTCATTGTATAAGACCCACAGTGTTTTCAAAACCTCGGCGCGATCGTCGTCCTTTTCAAAATAAACCTTGGGCTTCTTCTTGAGCTATAATACCCATCTTTGTTCACTTTCAATCATTTTGGGCCTCTTGAGAGAGTGTAAGACCCATCCCCTTGTACAGAAAACCTTTCTCGGGCCTTAGTCACTTGTATAAGTCCCAATACAAAACGACAGTGCGATCACTGATAAAACCCTGGGCCTCTCCTTAAGCTGTAAGCCCCAATTTTCCTTTCAAAAGCACTTTCTCCTTTGATTTTGAATATAATATTTTTATCAAAGCTTTCTTTGTTGAACAAACTAACCAAACAGCATGGAAGCTCCACAACCGAGTAAGTGTTTACCCGCTTTCATTTACCGCTTTCATATGTATAAAACTGTATTATGGGGCTGTTTCACTATAAGTCTTCTTTCATAAACTCATATCGACTGTGTAATACTAGTATATATATTTAGAGTTTCCCCGGCAACTACGTCTAGAACTAGACAAAACCTCGTCTCCTTACATCCGACGTTCTCCCGGGTATTTCAACATAACCTAAACCATGAGAATTTTCTTTTACGACAATTTTAGATAACTAGACCTAAGAAATCTCCCCCTTGAACAGTTCATATACAGAAGGCCAATGTTCCAAGTGAAACCCTTTCTGGAGTTGTTCATCAGCTTCCTCTTGGGCTTAGTGCAAGGACCCACAGGCTTCCTAAAAGCATCCTCGCCTCCTCTTGGGCATTGTACAAGGACCAGTCGGCTTCTTAGAATTTTTCACAGCCTCCTCTTAGGCTTCGTATAATGATTCTTCCTCCGGGAAGATAACCTCCTCTTGGGCTTCGTACAAATTGTCCCTTCGGCTTCTTAATAGTTTTTCTCGCCTCCTCTTGGGCTTCGTACAAATTGTCCTGACGACCTCTTAAAGGTATAGGAACAAAAATTATTCATCTTAATAGAACAGTCTTTCAAAGAGTCTAGATCTTTCAACCACGAACATATTGTCTCTTAATCTCTCTTAAGCATAGTACAAAAGATAAAACTCTAGACTTGGATAGTCTAATTTCCTTGAGTCTCGAAGACATTCTCAAGTTCCTTTCAAAAATTGGAAAAAACACCCGTAGACTTGGGCAGTCTCAATACCCTTTGGATTCCCCGTTTCCTTAAAGAACAGGAAATAATCCCGGTCCTCAGATCAAATCCATGAGTACAACATTACCCATATAAGAACTGATTTTCTCTTTTAACCAACATACTGGACCTGTCACTCAACTAAAACCGTAACCCTAACCTCCTCTTGCGCTTTGTACAATGATTCTCCCCAGCAGAATTAACCTTTGCAGCCTTCATCTCGGGCTTTGTACGAGATACAAAACACTCTTTTGTTGAGTATAAAAGACTCTCTTATTGAGTCAATCCATTTTTAGCCTCCATCTCGGGCTTCGTACGAGATACAAAATCACTCTCTTGTTGAGTATAAAAAGACTCTCTTGTTGAGTCAAACATTTTTAGCCTCCATCTCGAGCTTTGTACGAGATACAAAACACTCTCTTGTTGAGTATAAAAGACTCTCTTGTTGAGTCAATCCTCTTTTAGCCTCCACCTCGGGCTTTGTACGAGATACAAAACACTCTCTTGTTGAGTATAAAAAGACTCTCTTGTTGAGTCGATCACCTTTAGCCTCCATCTCGGGCTTCGTACGAGTTATAAATCACTCTCTTGGTGAGTGTAAAAAACTCCTTTGTTGAGTCAAACGCTTTTTAGCCTCCGTCTTGGGCTTCGTACAAGACACATATAAAAACACTCTCTTGTTGAGTCAACCCTTTTAGCGTCTATCTCGGGCTTCGTACGAGACACAAAAGCATCCTCTTGTTGGGTCAATAGCCTCCTCTTAGGCTTTGTATAAAGAAATCCCCGTTTAATTCAATCAACCTTTTAGCATCAAATCATGCTTTGGTCACAACATACAAACATCAACAACTCCTTTTCCCTCGTCTAATTGCTGTAAGCGGAAAGCCTCTGGATTATTTACATCCACACCACTATCCCTCTTTTAGCATGAAAAATTCCTAAGGAAAGATGGCATTGCTCTAAACTGAGTTAAAGTCTTCTCCTTCAGGTTGAAAATCCCCTATAAAGGAAATTATGGCATTCCTGGATTCGCTTATCCCAGTTAAAGTAATTCTCCTTTATAATCAGTCACCCAACAATTGTGACAAACGGACCCCTTTAGAGATGACAAATTCTCTCTAAAGTCAACACCCTTTTAGCTTCACATCTTGGGCTTTGAACAAGATATAAATAGACCCTTATGCTTCACATCTTGGGCTTTGAACAAGATATAAACCACCTTTAGCTTCATGTCTTGGGCTTTGAACAAGACACCAAAACACCATTTCCTCCCATAGACGATGGCTCTGATTTCCCTATCCCGGGAATACGTAGGCATAAGATTGGAAAAGAATCTTAGCGAGCACACTAATAAAAAAACCCCAAAGTCCCCAACCTCCAGCCAATCTAGCACAGTATCCCAACAAATTCCCCATGAACAGTCCCGGTAATTCGTTCTGAACAAAATAAGCAGAGAGAGGCCCATGAACTAAAACCGCATCTGTAAACCAACATTTTTGACTGTTTAACCTCAGTATGCAAGCTGGGTTAGTTGGAGACATCTATTTCCCTTCCTTCATCAGCTTCAATAGGATAAAAAATGAGTCGACCTGTAGTACCCCAGAGCGACATTGCTTAAGAACCACGTCTAAAATCGCTCGCTATAGAAAAATGGCGCCCACCGTGGGGCCTTCTCATCTTTCTTTCTTATAATTTAAGGTGGAAACTTTGGACAAGTCATTTTCATGGCGGTGGCCGCCACAGAAAAATGGCGCCCACCATGGGCCAAACAAAGGAATCTTGTCTCTCTTATCTCTCTGGTTGAAACCTTCTCTTAGGACGAGTCTGTGGGTTCACAAGGTATCACCGAATGACGATTCCATCGGGGAATGTCATTATTACTAGAATCGGCCCTCACTAGGATCTTAGGTCAAAAACCTTTAAGTTGGGAAGGTACCAAAGAATGGCGACTCCGTCGGGGAGCCATTTTCTGTTAGGATCATAGGATTCATAGCTCTTAAAAAGTCTAGGACATTAGGACACATATATATACTGCTTTTCCTAATTGATATCTGTGTTTATTTTTCTGCTAATGGGAATGCGTGTGATACCGCATGTGGAAAGATTGAGTATACACCTAGGGAAAACCTCTTTTAGTAGTGCGGAAGCTATCGGAAATAGTTGTCACACGATACTACCCTCTTCTGAGATTCTTCAAAATACATCACCTAGCATGGTTCCCGGCCCGCAGATGTTATCTCGACAGGAATCAATGATTTTGAGAGACAGGTACAAAAATCACTAGTATAAACCTTTGGGATGGGTAGAGCCTTGACTTCATGACACCGACCCTTTGATCCCATGTTTTTTCTATGTTTTTGTGTGCTGCATTCATACATTCATTTTAAAAAACATTAAACAAAAAATTTTCTCTTCTAGTCTCTCTTTTTCAAATTAAACTAAGACAAGATTGCAAATGTCAGAGAGAAAAGGATTGCGCTAATGGATTTCGGTAGAAGAAAAACTCACAAGTATACCTTCAAGGTTCCAAAACTAGGGGATTTGAGAGGATTAGCAAGGATGATCACTAACCCTGACACTTTCAGAGCCAAGTACGGAGGTCTTCTACCTCTGTTAAGGGTCCATGTAATTGAGGGAATCCTAGAGGCACTCATTCAGTTTTACTATCCGGTCTATCACTGTTTCACATTCCCGGATTACCAGCTCACACCAATGCTGGAGGAGTATTCTCATCTGATTGATCTACCCATTACTGATCAAGCTCCCTTTTTTGGACTGGAAGAAATTCCAAAGGATCAGACCATTGCAAAAGCAATTTATTTAGACGAATCAGAAGTCAGGACTCACCTGACCACCAAGGGAGGAATCCCAGGTTTACCAGCCAAGTTTCTGGTAAAGAAGGCTCTGTACTTTGCTAGTATAGGGAACGTGACTGCTTTCAAGAGCATCTTTGTTTTGCTCACCTACGGGTTATTTCTGTTTCCCAACATTGATAACTTCGTCGATATCAACGCCCTTAAGGTTTTTCTCATTGCAAACGTCGTACCAACCTTGCTCGCAGATGCATATCATTCTGTATACTTAAGGAATTTATACAGTGGAGGAATGATCACGTGCTGTATACCCCTGCTATATAAATGGTTTATTTCCCATTTGCCTAAGTCTGTTGCTTTTTGGGATCATAAGAGTGCCTTACGTTGGTCGCAGAAAATCATGTCTCTTACCAACTCTGACATCGATTGGTACAATCGAATCTATGATGGGATCAGGATCATTGATCCTTGTGGAAACTTCCCCAACGTACCCCTCATAGGAACTAAGGGAGGAATCAAATACCATCCAGTTTTAGTTCGTCGTCAACTTGGATACCCAATGAGGCATGTCCCGCGTAATGCTCATCTGGAAGGTCTTTTCTACAAGGAAGGATAAAATGACAGGTCACTAAAGATGGAAATAGTGCACACTTGGAAACATGTTCATAAGAAAGGATGGGAGTCTCTAGGAAAACTGGACTGTGTCTCGGTGGAGCCTTATCTCCACTGGGTACAAACTAGAGCTCTCAAGCTAAAGATGCCTTATCCTCGTCACAAAGTCCTTCCGCCAAGGGAATCTGTCATGTACTTCATGACTGAAATGGAAAAACTTTAGGTTACTCTTAACAAAGTTCAACAGGAGAGGAGGTCTTGGAAGAACAAGTACCGCATTCTCAATGTGGAGTGTACCAAAATACAGCAACTGCTGAAAGATAAGGATGCTCTAATTGAGATTTTGGAGCAACATATTGTAGAAAATCAGGATGACCAAAGGAATTTGCTCGCTCCTTTCACTTGGCAAAGGAATGACAACCCGACAACGACCCAAGAGCCCCGGTCCAAGAAAAGGAAAGTACCAGAATCAGCACCCGAGTTCTCCTCAGAGAGGACTCGGGACCCATTAGCTTAGGTTTCTGTTTTCGCACCTTGTAATTTACTGTATTTCCATTTCCGCAATCCTTTGAATCAATAAAACGGGGGCGTCCCCACTGTTTGATATTTGCAATCTAAATGTCGAAGTTTATTTTGATTAAACAAAAAAAAACAATTAATATAATCATTGCATTCATCATTCTTACGTCATGTATTCTTCTTACCTACGAATCTCACGTTTGTGTCTCGGTTCTAGAGTCAAACTGTCTCATTCGTACAATACTCGGGCCAATCGTCAGAAAAAGATGGATGATCTCGAGAAAGAGAACAAAGAGTTGAAAGAAGAGATCGACGCTCTGAGAGAGGATATGAGAAAGCTTCGTAACGACATACAAGCCATGGCAGAAGCTCAGCTACAAAGAACTGTGATCTCATAGAACACCTCAACGCCCATAGTGGAGAAGTATGATCCTAGGTAACAAATGCCGAAAGATCGTCCATGGGGCATGACTGTTAACTATATCCCAGAAGGATATGTTCCGCCGATCACTGAAGATCAGGGAATTATAGCAGAAGCCGTTGGGCCTGAAGGTTACAAACTTTGGGAAAGCGAGGATGCCAGAGGCATAATGAGGACTCCTGAAGGTTACAAACTTCAGGAAGCGCTAAGATTCACTGCCGTAGTAACGGTACCACCCCCTGATGTGCACACTGTCCCGGAAGGACAGATTCCACAGATATCTTCTGGTAGAAAGGACAGCATGTTGGACAGAATGAACGAGTTCCAGGAACAATTTCTGGAGATGCAGAAAGAACTGTAGGCCCTTCGCGGCCAGGATCTATTTGGAAAAGACGCCGCAGACCTTTGTTTGGTCCCCAATGTGAAAGTCCCGCACAAGTTCCAAGTACCCGATTTTAAAAAGTACAAGGGTAACTCTTGCCCTCAAAGCCATTTGGTGATGTACGCTTGGCGAATGTCAGCTCAGATAGAGAACCAGGATCTACTGATTCACTACTTTCAAGATAGTTTAACCGGTGCCGCATTAAAATGGTACATGGGTTTAAACCGCGCTACGATTAGCACTTTCAGAGATCTTGGCACTGCCTTCGTCCAACAATATCAATACAATTTGGACATGGCACCAGACAGAGATTAACTCAGATCAATGTCGCAAAAGGACAAGGAAACCTTTAAGAAGTATGTTCAGAGATGGCGTGAAGTTGCCGCTCAAATTTGTCTACCTCTTGAGGAAAAAGAGATGACAAAAATTTTCTTAAAGACCTTGAGCTCATTTTACTACGACAGAATGGTTGCCAGTGCTCCCAGCGACTTCACCGAAATGGTCGGTATGGGAGTGCGTCTCGAGGAAGCCGTTCGAGAAGGACGTCTAGTCAAAGACACTTGGTCGACAAGCAGTACTAAAAAAATACGGTAGTGCTCTCCCTAAGAAAAAGGAGCAAGATATTGGAAATATCTCTCTCGGAAAGCAAAGGCGACGGTACCAACCAGTAGCAGTTGTAACTCCTGCTATAAACCTTGTGCCTGTTTCTACGTATCAACCTCAGGTTGCTCAAAGCCAACCGCATTCGCAATAATTTCAGCAAAGGACACAACAGCCTCTTCAGCAGGCTCGTCCTCAATACAACAACAACCGTACAACACAGCCACCAGGATTTGATCCTATACCCGTATCGTACGTAGAACTATTTTCGTTACTACTGGCCAAGGGGCATGTCTAGACTAAGTCTTCTCTTACAGTACCAAAAAATCTGCCTTTTTGGTTTAAGGTGGATCAGACTTGCCCTTACCATCAAGGAGGACCAGGGCATAATGTAACACCCCCAATCTATACCCCGAGCAAATAAAGCGATAACAAATAAATCAGAGTATAATTAAAACATTCATGGCATAGACGGACGCGTCACATCAATTGAAACAAAATACAACAACCTGCTCATATAGATATGCAACAATCAGGTAACACATAACAGAGGAACTCAATTCCTAACACCCACAATTCAGATACAGAATAAAAGCGGAAAATCTGCAACTGAATCTCATATATATATAACATAAAAGTTTGTCTGTCATATACAGAGTCATACATGTACAATCTAAAGAACATATATACATATACAAATAATCACATAACGATCTCCCCGACTACCCGGTGCTACATATCAGTGCCGACCGACAAAAGAATGAATACCTAAGCTTCACAAAAACACCTCCAGCATCTAATCTGCAATGCCTCATAGAGCATTCAAAACAGCAGAAGGGTGAGAAACACAATTATAATATAATTTCCTACAATTATATAATAACACAAAATACACATGTAAAACACTCTCACCACAACTTACACCATAATTCAAATACAAAACAACACAAATCATATCTCATATATCCGTCACAAAGGCATATCACTCATGCACAATACATTTATCACCAACATAGATATATATATACATATATCAACTCACCAATTCCATTCACAATTCCACACAAAATCAATCCATTCATGATTTATGCAAATGCAAAGAGACCGACACAATGACTCTACGCAAATGCAATGCGGTACCGTTCCATCAATCATTCTCATTATTAATTCACTCAGGAATTATTGGAATCATCGCTTGTGACTTAGTGTAACTCCCCGTCAGGAAAACGATGTTCTCCCGTCGCTCACACCTCTTTGTATAAGGCACACGACATTTATGGATCGCTCACACCTCTTTGTATAAGGCACACAACCCGATCGCTCACACCTCTTTGTATAAGGCACACGATCGTCTATAATCATCTCTCACACCTCTTTGTATAAGGCACACGATGTTATAGCGGATTCCCTCTGGAACCGTTTCTTCGCTCACACCCACTAGGGCACACGACATCACAAGAATGCATATCATGATGCTTGGCATACAATGACTCATGACAATCAAATGCATACATATACACATCCATGTGAACCATTCCAACATCCATAATCATGCATATACAATCAACCACAATCACAATGCATTTACTTGCCCTTAGGCCACAAACCATCATCACAACATTTCATCACATGTATTTACATCATACCACAGTGCACAAGTCATACATCATATATCAAAAGCATATTGCATGATAACACATCAAATACACACAATTAAGACGGTAAAAGTCAGCAAAACGACACATTTCCAAATTCCCGACACAATTAAATTGGCCACCAATATCAAAACCATTTTAATAAGAAAGAACATCCCATAAGCTTCCCAACGGTACCAAGAACGCCTCGATCTGAGTTACGGATCAAAAGTTACGGCATCGGACGCGAAATCGGGAACAATTCTGCACCCTCTCTGGTCCTACGTGTATTGCCCTGGGCCATACGTGTATTGCCTTCCCAAGTACGCGTACCATTATGCATTTCAGCAGAGGGCCGTGGAAAATGGGTTCCATACGCGTAATGCCCACATTTTCCCCTTGCCATACGCGTATTGCCTTGCCTGTTACGCGTATGGGCAGCGAAAACCCAGAATTTTTCCTGCAGAATTTCTGCTGCGAAAGTCATCCAATTTCTCTCCTAAATCTCACCTAAACATCAGCAAATTACCAATTGAATGCACAACAACATATATCTAACATGTATCAACAATAAGGAACCTTAAAACATGATTTCCGACACAAATTATACCAAATTCTAACAATCTCAACATATTAATGGTTTTAGTTCTCTATTCAATTTCAACCCAGCAACAAACAAATACATATATACATAATCATGCACAAGCATAGAATAATCGAGTTTCACGCCCTTACCCGATTAATCGTGTTTTGAAATGTCGGTTGATTCGATTCCTTAAACCCCAAGTTTTCCTCTTTTTTCTTCTTTCCTTTCTCTTTTCCTTCTTTCTCTTTTCCTTCCTTACTTTTTCTCTCTTTTTTTCTCTTTAAGTTTCTAACTTAAGAAAATTAAGTAAAATTACCAAAATACCCCTACACTCAAATATCTCGCAAACGCTCCCAAAACGCGATAAAACATAATAACGATGAAAAATAATATATTGCCAAATAAAAGTCAAAAATAAAATAATATAAAAACAAAAATAATTAAATCGACTCGATTAAATAACTCTAACAAAAACTGGGGCATTACACATAACATAGAAAATTGTCTCAGTTTCAAATCCGACATACAAAAGCTTGTTAGGAGCGGGGTCTTATCTTTCAAAGATACGAATCCGAATGTTCTCACGAACCCGCTGCCTCAACACGAGAAGGCTACAATCAATTTGATAGAGGGAGAGTCTAACAACATATATCAAATTCTTGATGTACTCTTGTTAAAGGCCAACTTGGTCAAGATGCATTGTAGACAGAGTGGATATGGCCATGTGCCACCTCATAATTATCACCAGTGTGATATCTACTCTAAAAGCAATCAAGGATGTTCTGTGGTGCAATCAGCTCTATAGGAACAGATGGATCTCGGATGGATCCAAGAGCACCGTTTTCGTGGAGTTAACATGGTTTATACGAATTCCAATATCATTCAAAACCATGATATCCGTGCAATGAATGTTAACTTGGTGGTAATGCACTCAAGGCAAAGCCAGTATCATAATCTTCTGCGTCACGATTATAATTCCTGCCTGACTTGCTCGGTAAACAAACAGGGGTGCTCTTTTGTACAAGAGGCCCTCCAGCGTCAGATGGATCTTGGATGGATTCAAGACTACCATGATAGGAATCATTATCAAATCAACATGATTCAAATCTTCGATATTCGCTTGATGAATACCAACCTAGTAGAGTTACATGCTAAACAGGTCCGACTCAGGTTCCTGGTATCACATGATTATCAGGGCTGTAAAGCGGGTTGCAAAGACGATCAGGGTTGTGCCCTTGTCCAGGAAACACTTCAGCACCTGTTGAACCACTGTTGGCTTCAAATCTATATGGATGAAGACAACCAGCAAGTTAGTATTATTAACGGAAATCCTACTAGATATCATAGTCAGGATGTTCGGTCGATGGAAACAGACCTAGTAAGGTTACACTGTATTCAAAGAGGACGTGGCCATGTGCCACTACACAACTATGAGCGGTGTGGAGTTTGCTCAATGGATAATCAAGGATGCTACCTCGTGCGAGCAGCCCTTCAAAGTCAGTTGGACCGCAAAGAGATTCAACCATGGTCAAGTTCTGGATCAGTCAACTATCTCGCTGATCAAATCGAGGATGTCGTCGTAATCTCTGATCATCAGAGGACTAGGGATGTTTGTACCATTATCCCTCTACTTGATGAATCGAGAGTTCCCAACCGGAAACAGATCGAAATTACTTATGATGTTCAGAAAAATCAGAAGGCTCCCATAGTCATCCATCTATCGGGACTGCTACCATATGAATCAACTAAGGATATCCCATACAAATACGGTGCAATAACAATTGAGAATGGAAAGGAAATTTCGTTACCCTCCGTTGTGAATATTGCAGACATCAGTCGAGTAACACGGAGTGGTAGAATCTTCAACAGAGGAGTTGGAGAACCCAGCAAAGAAAAGGAACCTCAGACAGAAGTTCCCGATCCACCAGTCGGTTAATCCAGTAATCCCGACCTTTCAAAAAGCGATGATGAGATGCTAAAGCTCATCCAAAGGAGTGAATACAACATTGTTGATCAGCTGTTACAAACTCCTTCAAAGATATCGGTATTATCACTTTTACTCAGTTCCGAAGCCCACAGGGAGGCTCTGCAGAAAGTCTTGGAGAAAGCCTTTGTGGAACAGGATGTAACAAATAGATAGTTCGATAGCATTGTCTCTAACATCACTTCCTGTAATAACTTGGGATTTAGTGATGAGGAATTACCTGAAGAAGGTCGCCGTCATAACATGGCGCTCAACATTACAGTCAAAATGCCAGGACGATGCTTTAGCCAGCGTACTGGTAGACACAGGGTCAGCCCTGAATGTTATGCCGAAGTCCACTTTAATGCAATTATTATTCAAATGACCTCCGATGAAAACCAGCGAGGTCGTCGTCAAAGCATTTGACGGATCCAGAAAAACGGTTATCGGCGAAGTCGACCTTCCCATAACTATTGGTCCTCATACTTTCCAAGTCACTTTCCAGATCATGGACATCCGGGAAACATACAGTTATTTATTAGGAAGACCTTGGATACATCAGGCTGGGGCGGTCACTTCGACCCTCCACCAAAAGCTAAAGTTTGTCCAGAACGGCCAACTCGTCACAGTCTGTGGAGAACAAGCCTTGCTCGTGAGTAACTTGTCATCATCTACTTGTGTAGAACCCGAGGAGGTTGTTGGAACTCAGTTCCAAGCACTTTCGGTGAGTAACGACAATCAGTCACACAAAGGAACCTCGATTTCCTCATACAGAGATGCTCTCGAAGTGATCTAAAATAACAATACAAAAGGATGGGGATAGCTTGTCATTCCTATCGATAACGAAACAAAGAAGGGTCTTGGTTTTTCTGCAACCTGCACTCAGACAGCTGCTAACGATGAAAGTCTTCATCCCATCCAGAACTTCTTCCACAGTGGAGGCTTCCTTCAACCAGTGACTCAAGAAGTGAATACTATCAACGAGGGAGATTCCTCCGATACATATGAGGAATGGAAGTCCTATCTTAACGAGGGAAATTATATGTCTCTAGAAGAGGTGCCTATGCCATTTTACTATCCAGCACAGAGTTCGAGATGTATACCAAGGTCAGATGTCGAAATGATATACGGAGATTATGATCCGGAAGGATGCCGCGCTCCCCCAAACTCATTAGAGGAGGACACTCTGATGAAAGATAACTTTGACCATGACTATTATGGCCCGATGGATGGCCTGCCTATCTGGCAGCCATACCCAGGAAACTCGGGGCAAGAAAATCAGCCGAACAATGAAAATCAGCTGAGCATCATTGAACAGAATACTTGTGTCCCCGCCATGTCATGGGATCAACACTCAGGTCATTCCGAACTTATCCAGTATGATGATGAATTAGCAAAGCTTTCCGGACTAGAATTCATCAACTATGCTTTTCCCGAGGTCAACGTCATCGAGAGGGATGACTCCTCCAATTCCAAAGAAGTGTGGGACACCCTGGGACAGCCGAGTGGAAAGTAGGACTTCAAGGTCAAGTACACCGCTCCTGAAAGCTCTCGTATCAGGCTCGAAGACATCCAGCCAACTGGATAGGGAGATACAGCTGAGAGTTTAAAAACTACGCAAAATACAACTAAGGAATCCTCCTACGATAACTCTGCCTGGGAGACAGATCCTGCTCCGCCAGAAATCAGCGTCATTTCTGAAGACAAATCAAGGAAGGTACCAGACTTTGTGATTCACCGAGGAGTTCGCCGCCAATGGGTCGCTGTCGATGTTCCGAAGATTGTTCATAAGTCTAAGTAATTGTCATTTTTACTTTAACCTTTCACCCTACCCAGGTGAAACAGATGTTTTGATAGGGCTCACTTTCTGTAAATATCCCTCTTCGTTTTGCCCAAAGCAACAGAGTTTTGTTTTATAGGGCTGTAGTTTCAAGAATCAACTTGTTCATTAATAAAATAACGTCGTTCTGTAATTTTCGCATTAATTGTTGTTTTCTCTTTTCGTTTTTCAGAAAACGGTAATCCTAAAAAACAACTCAATAAAAAAAATAAGCAGTAAAGGAAAAATACACTACACACACTCTTGCATTCTCTCTATCTCTTCTAAACACAAATCATCACGTCATGCAGATTGCTTGTTTTAAACCCCGTTGAAACATACAATCCGATGCCTTCTCCCGACTTTGAGTTCCCGGTATCTGGGGCTGAAGAAGAAGTTGACAACGAAATTCCAGAAGAGATCTCCCGATTACTCCGACAAGAGGAAAGGTCCATTGAACCTCACAAAGAGCCGTTGGAAACAATCAACGTGGGTTCAGAAAAAGAGAGAAAAGAAATCAGGAATGGGGCACTGCTCAGTCCAACTGTCAAAGAAAGTTTGACAAAGCTTCTCAAAGAATTTCCTGATGTGTTTGCATGGTCCTATCAGGACATGCCAGGGTTGGATACCAGCATCGTGGAACATCATCTACCGTTAAGATCGGAATGTCCGCCAGTAAAACAAAGGTTGAGACAGACTCATCCAGACATGGATGTCAAAATCAAAGAGGAGGTACAGAAACAGATTGACGCGGGTTTCCTTGCCACATCAGAATATCCTCAATGGTTAGCCAACATCGTACCAGTTCCAAAAAAGGACGAAAGAGTCAGAATGTGTGTGGATTATAGAGATCTAAACAAGGCTAGTCCAAAGGACGACTTTCCTTTACCACACATTGACATGCTGGTAGACAGTACAGCAAAGTTCAAAGTTTTCTCCTTCATAGATGGATTCTCGGGCTATAACCAGATCAAAATGGCGCCGAAAGACATGGAGAAAACTTTGTTCATTACCCCCTGGGGTACCTTCTGTTACAAGGTAATGCCGTTCAGTTTGAAGAACGCCGGGGCAACCTATCAGAGGGCCATGACTACTCTGTTTCATGACATGACACATGAAGAAATTGAAGTGTATGTCGATGATATGATTGCAAAATCTAAAACAGAGGAGGAGCATGTGACAATCCTGTCAAAACTATTCGAGCGTTTGCGAAAGTACAAACTCCGCTTGAATCCCAAAAAGTGCACCTTCGGTGTCCGTTCAGGGAAACTCTTAGGGTTCATCGTCAGCCAGAAAGGAATTGAGGTTGATCCTGACAAGGTCAAGGCCATTCAAGAAATGCCTTCTCCGAAAACTGAAAAACAAGTCAGAGGATTCCTGGGACATTTGAACTACATCTCCAGATTCATATTCCTCATGACCGCGACATGTGCGCCGATTTTCAAATTACTCAAAAAGAACCAGGATTGCATTTGGACAGAAGACTGCCAAACCACCTTCGACGGTATCAAGGAATACCTGTCGAACCCGCCGATTCTATCACCTCCAGTGGAAGGAAGACCGCTGATCATCTATTTAACAGTCTTGGAAGACTCAATGGGGTGTGTACTTGGCCAACAAGACGAAACCAAAAGGAAAGAGTCTGCCATCTACTATTTGAGCAAGAAATTCACCGACTGCGAGACTCGGTACACTATGCTTGAGAAAACTTGCCGCGCTTTGGCTTGGGCAGCGAAACGTCTTCTCCAGTACATGATTCATCACACCACTTGGTTAATCTCTGAAATAGATCTAATCAAGTATGTGTTTGAAAAGCCTGCTCTCACGGGAAGGATTGCCCGTTGGCAGATTTTGTTATCAGAATATAACATAGAGTACAACGCTCAGAAAGCCGTTAAAGGAAGTGTTTTAGTCGATCATTTGGCTCATCAACCGATTGACGATCAGGAATTAGTCGGATTTGACTTCCCAGACAAAGATGTCATGTATCTAAAAATGAAAGACTGCGATGAACCGCTACCCAGTGAAGGGCCAGAACCAGATTCCCAATGGGGACTTATCTTTGACGGGGCTGTTAATCATTACGGAAACGGAATTGGGGCAATCATCATAACACCTCAGGGTACCCACATTCCTTTCACCGCCAGACTTACATCCATGTGCACAAATAATGAGGCCGATTACGAAGCTTGTATTATGGGTCTCGAAGAAGCGATCGAATTAAGGATTAAGAACTTGGATGTATATGGTGACTCAGCTTTGGTTATCAATCAGATCAAAGGAGATTGGAACACATACCAATCAGGATTGATTCCTTACAAAGATTACGCAAGAAGGTTGTTACCCTTCTTCAACAGAATCGAGTTTCATCATATCCCTCGTGAGGAGAATCACATGGCTGATGCCCTAGCCACCCTCTCTTCCATGATTAGTGTAGGTCAATGGAATGACTTACCTAAGATTGACATAATGCGCCTTGAACGACCCTCTTACACCTTCACGATTGAAGCAGTCATAGACGACAAACCTTGGTATCACGATATAAAATGCTTCCTTCAGAAACAAGAGTACCCACCTGGGGCACTAAGGAAAGACAGAAAAACCCTCAGAAGGATAGCAGGCAGTTTCTTTCCGAGCGGTGATACACTCTATAAGAGGAACTTTGACATGGTTTTGCTCCGATGCGTCGACAGACCAGAAGCAGACATGCTGATAAAAGAAATTCATGAAGGGTCCTTTAGCACTCATGCCAATGGGCATACAATGGCGAGAAAAATTCTGAGAGCAGGGTACTATTGGTTGACAATGGAATCCGATTGCTACAAGTACATGAGGACGTGTCACAAGTGTCAGATATACTCCGACAAAATCCATGTACCGCCTACACATCTCAAAGTTCTTTCTTCCCCATGGCCTTTTTCCATATGGGGAATCGACTTGATCGGCATGATTGAGCCCAAAACTTCAAACGGACATCGGTTCATCCTGGTATCCATTGATTACTTCATCAAGTGGGTCGAAGCAGCATCGTACGCTAATGTAACCCGACAAGTGGTAGTCCGATTTATCAAAAACAATATCATTTGTCGTTATGGTGTTTCGAGCCAGATCATTACAGATAATGGATCTAACTTGAACAATAAGATGATGAAAGAGTTATGCGCGGAGTTCAAAATTGAACACCATAACTCATCTCCCTACCGACCCAAGATGAACGGTGCGGTGGAAGCGGATAACAAGAACATCAAGCAGATCGTTCAAAAAAATGGTTGTAACCTACAAACACTGGCACGAAATGTTGCCCTTTGCTCTTCACGGTTATCGGACATATGTCCGCACTTCAACAGGGGTTACCCCTTTCTCTCTAGTATATGGCATGGAGGCAGTACTCCCCATAGAAGTAGAGATCCCATCAATCTGGGTATTGATGGAAGCTAAGCTTACAGAATCTGAATGGTGCCAAAGTCGGCATGATGAACTGAATTTGATCAAAGAAAAGAGAATCACGGCACTATGCCATGGTCAGTTGTATCAGCAAAGAATGAAGAAGGCGTTCGACAAAAAGGTCCGACCTCACATCTTTAGGAAAGGAGACCTTGTGCTCAAAAAGATACAATCATTTCTCACTAACTCTCGGGGCAAGTGGACTCCGAATTATGACGGCCCATATGTAGTCAAGAAAGCTTTCTCAGGCGGTTCCCTGAGACTTGCAATCATGGACGGAGAGGAAATTGCCTACCCCACAAATGTTGACGTAGTCAAGAAATACTTCGCCTAAATTTAAAAAAAAAACGTCTCGATGGATTGAAAACCCGAAAGGGCGGTCCAGGTAAAAATTAGAGACAAGATCAAAAATTATCCCGGTGGATTGGAAACCTCAAAGTACAATCCAGGAAAAAATTAGGGATAATGGCAAGTAACTACGTTCGACAAAGGGGCAAGTCCCTCGGCAGCAGTTACATCATCCGTCAGGAAAGCTCCGGTCAAGGTCATCTTCGACAGAAGCTCAGGATGCCCCGAAGTTAAATTTGGTAGAAGGATATTGGCCGTTATGTTTCGATGTAGCCCTTTTCCCTTAAATTACCATTTTCTAACTTTGTAAATACTCTATGGAATCACGCGTTTGGCTAATTTCCATCCTATCAATAAAATTTGAGCCCTTGTGCTTTTGTTTGCAATTCTTATTTGTTTTACCTATATAGAACGACGTTTTAATATGATTAACGAATCTTGAAATAAAACAAAAATGAATTTACTTGTTAAACTTTTTTCTGCTTTTAAAATAAATATGGCAATTTCTTTTGACTGTTGAACATCGAAAGAACATCGGTCGCTTCTCCAGAAGTAATCGAACCTCAAAGTGCAGAATCAAAGTACTCCTTCTAAACCATTGCACCTGAATGAAGGATCAACTGTGTCAGAGACCATTGTTTCATCTGACACCCCCTGCAGAGTTCTTATCTCCTAAGCCCGACCAACGTAGCTCCCCACGAGGACTACTTCTCCTAAGCAAGGCAGAATTGCTATCATGAACCAGTGATACTTTTCATCCCCCACTGTGGCCGAGTATCCAGTCGTGTTCATCTATTAGTTTGTATGTCGTGTCAGTTTTGTCAGCATATACACACATACATCATGCATTACTACTTTGCGTTCATATTCATGTTGCATCACTATCACTCTGGTCAGTCTTATCCCCTAGTGATAACAGTCCTCTCAATCGAGTTGTCAGTTCTTTCCTCGTCAGGAAATGTTGCGTCTGCACTACCTCTCACCTCTAGTTATTTCTGGGATGAAGTCAGGCTTTGACCACTTTGATAACTTGAACCTCTGAAAAACCAGAGAACCCTCAGCCAGCATCATTCTTCGCCATTGAAGATGATGTCTTCGCTTTCCCGGATTAAGGAAAATCACTAGAGAAAACCTCTCAACTAAAGACTTTCAGCAACGTATTGGTCCTTCTCTCCAGAATGTCAATGTCAACAAAGTCATCGGCACCTCAAAATTGGATCACACGTCATATGGCATTTCTCCGAGAAGATCTCTGAGAAAAGTATGATGAAATACCCCAAGCAAGAAACAGTCTCTCAAAGAGGCTCGTTTTCCCCAGTAGAGTCGACAAATGTCATCTCCAAACAGAGAAGTTTGTACACCTCTACAATTCAGATAGATGGGTTCCCCAGCAAGTCTGACATCAAAACTTTTTCCATCAAATGGCATCTCCCCAGGAAAATTCGGCGAGAAGTTTGAGGAGAACCGCTACAAATAGCGTCCCATGTAAATAAAGTTTATTGACAAAATAAACCAAGACCAAATCTTTGGTATGAAACCAGGATCGAAGGGAGGTTTATATCGGAAACTGAGACCAATTCCTTGGTAGGAAACCAGGATCGAGGGGAGGTTTATATCAGAAACTAAGACCAGTTCCTTGGTAGGAAACCAGGATCGAGGGGAAGTTTAATTCGGAAACTGAGACCAGTTCCTTGGTAGGAAACCAGGATCGAGGGGAAGTTTATTTCAAAAACGGAGACCAGTTCCTTGGTAGGAAACCAGGATCGAGGGGAAGTTTACCTTTTCTAAGCATCATTGCTTAGCAAAAGAGGAAGGATGCGCGAACTGCCATTCATAACCACCAACAAAATTTCGGGTATTCCGATATTTAATCCTCTTACACCCCGAATGCCCGAATACCTTCGCCATTCACACATTCGGGTCCAAGAAGATTAAATAGGGGCATCTGTCATACCCCAAATTTTTACCACTAAGATTTCCCATCATTGTACAAATCGTCGTCACAATATGGATGAAATATCATGTCTCATTAGTCTCCCCAAAGATGGGTGAGCATTCACTACTATCAAAATTAGGATTTCATGCCCTCTCAGAGTTCTTAGACAAAGGATCAATCAAGAAATAACCTGATCTTCAACTTGTCTAGCCTCTCAAACATCCACAAAGGATCAAGAGGACTCCCACTTCAAGAATCAAGCACAAGGTTGCAGCATTCTGAGTGGATCAAGCCTTAAGATCGCCAGTGTCACCAAATTAGGGTTTGGTCGACCAGGTCCTCCAGATGGAAAATTTCCTCTAGGCATGAGCCAATGGTTCAAAGCCTAACATATGATGCTCCAAGGGACATCATAAACCCAATCATCAAGTCAATTTTGCCTCAGGGGATGCATTTATAAAAAATCAGGAATTAGGGTTTCTTGACCTAATTCACCCCTAAGTTGACTTTTGGGACAAATCATGAGCCAAGACCTCAAGACATGATTTGAGGGTCTCTAACACACCACATTGGTCCATTTGTAACAATGGATTGAGCCAAGAAGCTTGAGCAACAAGTTTAAATTTCATCTGAACCACAATTAGGGTTTCGCGGGAAAATCAATTGTGCCTTTGACTTTTGACTAGGACATGCTCCCAAACCCTAGGACATGATTCAATACACCCTATAACACCTATGAAATCAATCCATTAAGTTTGATTTAGGTCAAGGACTTGATTTCATAGAGGATCGCACAGTTTGGAGTTCATCTGACAAAAAGTCAACTGTGCACAAAAGTCAACTTTGACTTTTTGAGATTTTTCACAATTATGGTTTTTTAACCCTAAAATGATGTTAATGTGTGATTGGAATCATCATTCATCAAGTAAAATCAAGAAAAGTGGGATAACTTGTAAAAGGGGTAACCATAAAAAACTTAGAAAATTTTCTAAGTTATGGAACAAAGTGGCTAGGGTACCAACTTTGGAGGATCATAACTCCTAAACCACAAGGCCATTTTTTCCCATCCAAAGCTATATTTGTAGCTCTCATTACCCTCTACAAAAGCTTCAACTACCACTCATTCCATTTCCCCATGGATTTCAAGTTATGGAATGATCAAAATCACAAAAAGTGAAAATGTCACTTTTTTCCAACACTTAGTGAAATTTTCACTAAGTCAGAATCTGCCTTCACTTTTTTCCAAATGTAGGGGCATTTTTCACTTGGATCCAAAAAGTATCAAAACCAATTATGATCAAACAGTTATTGTATCATATGAGGGCTTTCCAAAATGGCCAAGAACTCCATCAAATTCCACTTGAGCCATGAGATATGACAATGGCAACATGCCTTGCTGAAAACTGTCAAGGCAAGGCAGATTTTGGAGTTTTGCTCGATATGCCAAATTTGTGCAATTCCAAGCAACTCTATCCATCTGAACACCTCAAGGGGGGGCCAAGGAGGAACCAACTCTGATCCCAAGCCTCCCAAGTCTTTGGAACCAAAAGTAGCATGCCAAACCTAGAATTGCCTAAAAGAGGGACAAGACTCCAATTTTGAATTGGAGCATTGAATGCATACACCAAGGTGGCATGGACTGAGCCATTGCCAACTGAATTCATTCAAGACTTATCCAAGAACAAGGGAACCAGCAGCCTGTGCCCTAACCTCTAGTCAATGGCTAGAGGAGACTTGGATTCTCATTGCTCAACATTGGTCAAACATATGCAGCAGTTGCCATTCACTATTCCTTGCAAAACAAACTTGCTCTACTATAAATAGAGCTCATTTGTGATCAGTTTGAGTACACCAAAGCCATCAAACAGATGCTTTCCTCAAAATCACCTTCTCACTTCCAAATTTGCCTTCCAAAGCAAGTCACTATCGGGTTTTGAGTTTGAGAGCAATTCCAACCAAACGAATCACACACAAACCTCATAAATATCATATAGAAGTGATCCAAACACTCACATAACATCAGGAACACCAAAATAAAAAAATCACTAGCCACCTGCTCAAGCCTTTGACAGATTTGCAGTTGAGGCGCAAAAACAAGTTCCAGCTCAAATCAATCCACTCCAAGCATCCACACACACTCCATAGCACCTAGGGAAGCTTTCCATAACCTTGGAACCAAGCTGTAACACCTCTAACACAAAACACGATCACCAGCTGCGAGTGGTAACCATGAGCTCTTCTAGCTCTATGATCCATCCAATTTTTGCTGCACAATAATTTGGCCATATGTTCATAATCATGCATAGAGTGTTTACCCTCAATCAATTGCTTTGTATGAATCGTGTATGGAATTTCTGAACCTTCATGCAGAATTTAGGGTTCTTGAGGTTTCTCTTTGATTTCTTATTCCATGCTTAAAATAAATGAAATTAAAGACCATAGACATGATCGTGAGGTTGAAACGAGTAGATTGATATGTAGATTGCATGATATAATCAAGTATTCAGTGAGATTGGATAGAAAACGCAAATATGCAGAAACAGAGGAAGGGTGCGTGTTCTTGCCATGTTCTTGGCGCCCTTTTTCAAATATTTGAATATTTGAATTTTGTGATTTTGTTTAATTGATTCAAAAATTAATTTCTCTATGAGTTTTAATGATTTTGAGTTGATTCTTTTTTTAATAATTCAAAAAAATGTTAAAATATTTTATTTTACCAAAAAATCCCAAAAATATTATTTATTTCATATAAAATGAAATTTTTTGCAAAGAATTAATATTTTAATTGTTTTTGACATTTCAAATATTTTTTCCTTCTTGATTTTGCAAATTTTAATGACTTCTAATCATTTTGTAGGTCAAAACTTGATTTTTAAAACATTAATCCAAGATCACAATTTGTTTTCCACATGTTTAACATATTTGATCATTTTAATTGAATTTTTATTCAATTAAAATACATTTTGGAAACAAATTAGGGTTTTTGATTAATTCAACTCTCATCAAACTTTTTCATACTCTTTGGGCCTTTAATAGAGTGTAAGACCCAATCCTTTGTAAATACAAACCTATTTTGGGCCTCAAATGTTGTATAAGTCCCGTTGTATTTCAAAAGTTTGGCGCGATCATCGCCCGTTTAAATCAAACCATCTGGGCCTCTCCTCGAACTATAAGACCCATTCAAAATCATTTTGGGTCTCTATTAGAGTTTAAGACCCAACCCCTTTGAAAACCAAAACTTTTGGGCCTCAGTCATTGTATAAGACCCACTGCGTTTTCAAAAATCTCGGCGCAATCGCTATTTCAAAACAAAAACCATCTGGGCCTCTCCTTGAGTTGTAAGCCCCATCTTTTCTTTTAAAATCATTTTTGGGCCTCTAATAGAGTGTAAGACCCAATCCCCTTTTGAAACCAAAAAATTTTGGGCCTCAGTCATTGTATAAGACCCACGGTGTTTTCAAAACCTCGGCGCGATCGTCGCCCTTTTCAAAATAAACCCTGGGCTTCTCCTTGAGCTATAAGACCCATATTTGTTTACTTTCAATCATTTTGGGTCTCTTGAGAGAGTGTAAGACCCATCCCCTTGTACATAAAAGCTTTCTCGGGCCTCAGTCACTTGTATAAGTCCTTGTAAAAAATGACAGTTTGATCACTGATAAAACCCTGGGCCTCTCCTTGAGCTGTAAGCCCCAATTTTCCTTTCAAAAGCACTTTCTCCTTTGATTTTGAATATAATATTTTCATCAAAGCTTTCTTTGTTGAACAAACTAACCAAACAGCATGGAAGCTCTACAGCCGAGTAAGTGTTTACCCGTTTTCATTTACCGCTTTCATGTGTATATAACTGTATTATGGGGCTGTTTCACTGTAAGTCTTCTTTCATAAACTCATATCGACTGTGTAATACTAGTATAGATATTTAGAGTTTCCCCGGCAACTACGTCTAGAACTAGACAAAACCTCGTCTCCTTACATCCGACGTTCTCCCGGGTATTTCAACATAACCTAAACCATGAGAATTTTCTTTTACGACAATTTTAGATAACTAGATCTAAGAAATCTCCCCCTTGAACAGTTATATACAGAAGGCCAATGTTCCAAGTGAAACCCGTTCTGGAACTGTTCATCAGCCTCCTCTTGGGCTTAGTGCAAGGACCCACAGGCTTCCTAAAAGCATCCTCACCTCCTCTTGGGCATTGTACAAGGACCCGTCGACTTCTTAGAAGTTTTCACAGCCTCCTCTTAGGCTTTGTATAATGATTCTTCCTCCGGGAAGATAGCCTCCTCTTGGGCTTCGTACAAATTGTCCCTTCAGCTTCTTAAAAGTTGTTCTCGCCTCCTCTTGGGCTTCATACAAATTGTCCCGACGAACTCTTAAAGGTATAGGAACATAAATTATTCATCTTAATAGAACAGTCTTTCAAAGAGTCTAGATCTTTCAACCATGAACGTACTGTCTCTTAATCTCTCTTAAGCATAGTACAAAAGATAAAACTCTAGACTTGGACAGTCTAATCTCCTTGAGTCTCGAAGACATTCTCAAGTTCCTTTCAAAAATAGGAAAAAACACCCGTAGACTTGGGCAGTCTCAATACCCTTCGGATTCCCCGTTTCCTTAAAGAACAGGAAATAATCCCGGTCCTCAAATCAAATCCATGAGTACAACATTACCCATATAAGAACTGATTTTCTCTTTTAACCAACATACTGGACCTGTCACTCAACCGAAACAGTAACCCTAGCCTCCTCTTGGGCTTTGTACAATGATTCTCCCCAGCAGAGTTAACCTTTGCAGCCGTCATCTCGGGCTTTGTACGAGATACAAAACACTCTCTTATTGAGTATAAAAGACTCTCTTGTTGAGTCAATCCATTTTTAGCTTCCATCTCGGGCTTCGTGCGAGATACAAAATCACTCTCTTGTTGAGTATAAAAAGACTCTCTTATTGAGTAAAAAATTTTTAGCCTCCATCTCGGGCTTTGTATGAGATACAAAACACTCTCTTGTTGAGTATAAAAGACTCTCTTGTTGAGTCAATCCTCTTTTAGCCTCCACCTCGAGCTTTGTACGAGATATAAAACACTCTCTTGTTGAGTATAAAAAGACTCTCTTGTTGAGTCGATCACCTTTAGCCTCCATCTCGGGCTTCGTACGAGATATAAATCACTCTCTTGGTGAGTATAAAAAACTCTCTTGTTGAGTCAAACCCTTTTTAGCCTCCATCTTAGGCTTCGTACAAGACACATATAAAAACACTCTCTTGTTGAGTCAACCCTTTTAGCCTCTATCTCGGGCTTCGTACGAGACACAAAAGCATCCGCTTGTTGGGTCAATAGCCTCCTCTTAGGCTTTGTATAAAGAAATCCCCGTTTGATTCAATCAACCTTTTAGCATCAAATTATGCTTTGGTCACAACATACAAACATCAACAACTCCTTTTCCCTCGTCTAATTGCTGTAAGTGGCAAGCCTCTGGATTATTTACATTCACGCCTTTGTCCCTCTTTTAGCATGAGAAATTCCTAAGGAAAGATGGCATTGCTCTAAACTGAGTTAAAGTCTTCTCCTTCAGGTTGAAAATCCCCTATAAAGGAAATTATGGCATTGCTGGATTCGCGTATCCTAGTTAAAGTAATTCTCCTTTATAAATAGTCACCCAACAATTGTGACAAACGGGCCCCTTTAGAGATGACAAATTCTCTCTAAAGTCAACACCCTTTTAGCTTCACATCTTGGGCTTCGAACAAGATACAAATAGACCCTTCAGTTTCACATCTTGGGCTTTGAACAAGATATAAACCACCTTTAGCTTCATGTCTTGGGCTTTGAACAAGACACCAAAACACCATTTCCTCCCATAGAATAGGAGGAACTATGATCGTTCTGATTTCCCTATCCCGGGAATACGTAGGCATAAGATTGAAAAAGAATCTTAGTGAGCACACTAATCAAAAAACTCCAAAGTCCCCTACGTTCAGCCAATCTAGCACAGTATCCCAACAAATTCCCCATGAACAGTCCCGGTAATTCATTCTGAACAAAATAAGCAGAGAGAGGCCCACGAACTAAAACCGCATCTGTAAACCAACAGTTTTGACTGTTTAACCTCAGTATGCAAGCAGGGTTAGTTGGAGACATCTATTTCCCTTCCTTCATCAACTTCAATAGGATAAGAAATGAATCGACCTGCAGTACCCCAGAGCGACAGTGCTTAAGAACCACGTCCAAAATCGCTCGCTACACGGCGGTTTAGACATACAAAATGAAAGAGAAAGAAAAGGTAAGACATCAAAGCAAATGATTGGCAACAAACATAGGAGTCAATTTACGCAACCTTGCTGTAGTATGCTTTCAAAAGAAACCTGGCTTCAATTAGGTCTTTTGAAGGTTGTAACGTGGTCTGGTTCACGGTTTTTGAATCAAAGGATATAGGCTCAAAATTTATTTGTACCCAACCCATTCTTTGTGATGATCATCAGTCATATGCTCAGTTAATTCAAACTATGCATTCAGGTTCCAAGTGATTTTGGAATTGCAACACGGTTATGATGATGGCTCAAGTACCAAGGGATTTTTGAGATGGCAATCATTTCTCTTACAACATTTTGTTGTTTTTGATGAGGACCTTGGTCAACTCGTTTTGTCTTTGAGGATTTTGGTAACCTCTTTATTTTTCTTTTATTATCCCTAACTTTTTCCTAAACTGTGTCGTTTGAGTTTACAGTCTGCGGGATGCCCCAAATTTTGCCTAAGTCTCCTTCATAGATTTTGACTTAGCGGGCTTTTCATTTGATTTTTTATATTCTTTCTCGTTTTTTGAAAGATAGTGACTACCTGGCTTGATGATTATGGTGAACCATCATTGGATTTTGATTTGAAAGTCATCTTCGATACTTCTTTGATGTGTGCGAAGGAAAGCCTTTGATTGCAATGATTCTCTTGTGTTTAAATACACAGTCAAATTAACTGAGAACTACCCATCCCCAGGTTAAAATTGTAGGTTTTTTCATACAGAAAGAAACTCCAACTTCTAGGCTCGAAGGGGTTGACAAGGGATTAACTTCCTTATTTCTCCAGTGTTTGGGAGTTGAAACAATGCCTGTACATCGTCATCCAAGTTTTAATTGAAAGCATACAATCCAGCAATTTCAGGTATTTTGTTTTCATCATCCTCCCTCCAATCTTTTCATAAACAAAAGCTTGATAAAGAAAGTGAACACGAGATATATTTTTGTTTTGTGAAAAAGAAAACATAAAGATGCACACAGTGGACATAAATGAATTGAATCAAACATTGCAATGCTTATTTAATTGAAATAACCATGAAAGTACAAATAAAATTCGAAAACAAACAATCAATACAATCAAAGAAAAATGAAAAAAGAAAGAAACAATGCCTAGTGACTAATCAGCAACAAGGATGAGCTGTCCTGTCTGAAACACTGGCTTTAGGATATGATCTGTCTGAACTGAATCAAACTTCACTTGGCATGCTATGGCAAAGGATTGTTTACAACATTGGGAATATCATCAAGAAAAGTGAGGATCTTTGCTTTCACCAATTCTTGTACTCTAGCTTTCAATGCATAGCAACCTTCCAAGTTATGGCCTGCCCCACCTTGATGGAACTCACAATGAAGATTAGCCCTATAGCCGGCTGGGAGAGGATTTGGAGGAGGAGGTGGAGCCCTCATTGTAATCAAACCTTTCTTTACAAGTCATGGATACAACTCAATGTAGGACATCGGGATAGGATAATAGTTAACCCTATTGTGATTCTGGTTTTGTCTAACAGGCTGACGAGGAGCTTGGACTAGTTGAGCATTGACAACAGGAGTAACTGCAACTACATATTGTTGTTGTCTTCGATGAGGTTTCCCTTCACCTGAAACAACATGGGTATCACCATCTTTCTTCTTTTGCAAATTCCTAGCATACTTTTTAGCACCACTAAAGGCTTCAGCATTAGTAATCTTTCCCTTCTTGATACCCTCTTCTAGTCTTTCTCCAATAGTGACTAGGTCAGCAAAACCATATGATACACTGCCTATCATCTTTTCCCAAAAGAGTGGCTGAAGAGTATCCATGAAAAAACCAGTCAATTCCTTTTCAGCCAAAGGTGGCTCCACCTGAGCAGCTAACTCTCTCCAGCACTGAGCGTACTCCTTAAAGGATTCTTTTTCTTTTTGAGACATGTTCTGCAATTGGCGGCGGTCAGGTGCCATGTCCAGATTGTACTTATATTGCTTTAAGAAAGCATCGGCCAAGTCCTTCTAGCTTTGTATATGGTTCTTCTCAAGTCCCATATACCATTTCATTGAAGCCTCACTTAAGCTGTCTTGGAAACAGTGAATGAGCAGTTTGTCATTTTTGGTATGAGCGTCCATCTTGCAGCAGTACATCACCAAATGGCTTATGGGATAGGTGTTCCCCTTGTATTTCTCAAAATCAGGAGTTTTGAATTTTGCACGCATAACCAAATCTGAAACCAAGCACATGTCCATTGCGGCAGCACTAAAGGCATCACTTCCTTCCACGGCTCTTATCCTTTTATCTAGAGTTTTCCATTTCTCTCTGACTTCTTCAATGTATCCAGGTTCTCCCTAACTTTTAGATTGTGGACCAGCAGCATGGTACACGAAAGAAGGATTCTCAGGAATAGCTTCAGCAACAGAATGCACAACAGGCTGAGGTTCAGAGAACAATTGAGCTGAAGATACTGGCAGTACAGACGGGACAACCACTAGAGTAGTTGCAAAGGGTGGCGAGTAATTCAGAGGTAACCCAAATTCTGGCCAAGTAGAAACTGGTTGCTGAGTCAGTGGAGGGTCAACAGCAGCAGGTAAGATTTCAGAGATCATAGTCCTTTGAGGTGGTTCACCTCTAGCAATCAGAACTTGCATCATTTCTGTGAGTTTGGTCATGTCGGCCTTCAACTCATCAATTTCCATTCTGACTTCGACGTTGTGTTGTTCTTTGTTTTCCATTCTCAATCTGACTACAGCTCTAGTTCCGTAGTTGTGTTGAGGAAACAGCTTGACGGTGAATAGATAACTGAAGAGGAAGACAGTTGAAATGAGTTTCTGAGACAACTGGGAAGAATGCATATGTATGCTCATGGATGCAAGAGTGCATGGATGCAACAACCATAAACTAGATCACTCAAAGCACACGGGTTCAAGGTTCAAGTCACGGTCATGAATCAAAGGTTAAGAAACCAACCCACAAAGGTGTGTACTAAGGTTTTGTCTTCATTGTACCTGCAGAAAATAGCGGTTCTAACAGAGTGCCAAGGGTCCACAATCCACTATCAGACACACTAGCGCACCGATTTGCTCGGAGGTTGGTAGGTATCCTCAAGAGAATCTAACCTGAATGTGGCATCGTGTAACAGCTAAGTTGGATTTGCATCCTCATAGCTTCTGAGCCACGATCCTAAAAAGGCTAAGATGGGTTTAGGGTTACTACGGTCCTCAGTGTTATAGGCGTCTATGGAAAAAGTAATGCCTTCAACGATCGCTCGATCAGCATCAGTAATTTCAAAGAGGCAACCACCGAGTGGATGGATTCTCAAGTTCTTCTTTTTCGGGATTCGACTCCCTCAAAGCTCCCTTGACTATACCATCCTCCTATCTCAAAGTACACTCTGGTCCGGGTATATGACATATCTCGCACACACAAAGTTACTCCCAAATAGAACAAACAGGTAACAAGCAAATCAAACGAAAAGCAGTAAATAAATCAAAGTTGGCTACACCCCTCAAAGGAGGAATCCCCGGCAGAGTCGCCACTTTTCCTGTAGCGGCAAAATCGTGAGTGTAAGTTATTAATTAACTTAACTCGAAAAGCAAGAGTTGCCACGACACTTTTATTTTATCCAAAAAGGAAAGGAAAAAGAGCGAACAAAATCAAAAGAGTTCTAAAAAAAAGAACAAACAGAGAATGGATAAGGGGAGTTGGTTACGTTAAGGGAAGGTATTAGCACCCAAAACGTCTATAGTACTCTATAGGAACCCTTTGAAATATTTACGCTTTTGGTCTGAAAAGGTTTGTTTAAAAAGAAATTGAGGAGATGAGAAGAGAAGAGTTTTTTAAGATTTTTGTGTTTGGAGAGACTTGTCGCCTCATGCCTACGTACCCACGATGTGCAATGTAGGATCAAAACCCCATAGTTCGTGGTACAAAGAATGAAATTTGTTTGTTTTTATTGATTTTAAATGTAAAGATAAGTCCTCATTTCCAAACGAATAATTCCGCTTAAAGAAATGAATCATGTCTAAACTTATGAGAAAGTTTAAAGGAAAAAAAGTGCATAAGTGTCATACCCCAAATTTTGACAACTAAGATTCCCCATCATTGTAACACCCCCAATCTATACCCCCAATTAAATAAAGCGATAAAAATTAATCAGAGTATAATGAAAAATTCACGGCATAGACGGAGGCGCCACATCAATTGAAACTCAATACACAATAAACTTGCTCATAAAGATATGCAACAATCAGGTAGCAAATAACAGAGGAACTTAGTTCCTACTACCCACAATTCAAATACATAATAAAAGCTGAAAATCTACAACTGAATCTCATATATATATCACATAAAGAGTTTGTCTGTCATACACAGATCCATACATGCACAATCCAAAAGATATATATACATAATAATCACACTCGATCTCCCCAACTACCCGGTGCTACATATCAGAGCCGACCGACAAAGGAATGAAGACCTAAGCTTCACAAAAAGACCTCCAGCAATCTAATCTGCAATGCCTCATAGAGCATTTAAAACAACAAAAGGGTGAGAAACATAATCATAATATAATTGCATATAATTATATAATAACACAAAAATAATCACGTAAAATATTCTCACCACAACTTACACCAGAATTCAAATACAAAACAACACAATGCATATCTCATATATCCATCACCAATGCATATCAATCATGCACAATACAATTATCACCAACACAAATATATATATATATATATATATATATATATATATATATATATATATATCTCAACTCATCAATTCCAATCACAATTCCACACAAAATCAATCCATTCATGATTTATGCAAATGCACAGAGACCGACACAACGACTCTATGCAATGCATATGCGGTGCCATCCATCCATCATCTCATCACTAGTTTACTCAGGAACTATTGGAACCATTGCTTGTTACTTAGTGTAACTCCCCGTCGGGCAAACGATGTTCCCCGTTGCTTTAGGTCCTTTTGGTATAAGGCGCATGATGTTTATGGATTGCTTTAGGTCCTCTTTGTATATGGCGCACAATCCAATCGCTTTAGGTCCTCTTTGTATAAGGCGCACGATCGTCTATAATCATCGCTTTAGGTCCTCTTTGTATAAGGCGCACGATGTTATAGCGGATTCCCTCTGGAATCGTTTCGTCGCTCACACCTACTAGGGCACACGACATCACAAGAATGCATATCATGATGCTTGGCATACAATGACTCGTGACATTCAAATGCACACATATATGCAATCATCTCAATCAACAAAAATCATGCTTTGTATTCAAGCCCAAAACAATGCATTTAATTGCCATAAGGCCAAAAACCCTCATCACAACATCTAAACACATGCATTCACCTCATATAATCAGCACACAAGTCATACAACATATATCACCAGCACATTGCATGATAACACATCAATTACGCACAATTAAAACGCTAAAAATCGACAAAACGACACATTTCTAAATTCCCGACTTAATTAAATCGGTCAACAATCTCAAAACCACCATCATAAGAAAGTACACATCAATAGCTCTCCAACAGTTATAAAGAAAACAATTTAGAAAAGCTGTCATGTTCGCAATGCAAAGCTCCTAGCGAGTCCTTCGCTTTCCTCATTCGCAGTGCGAATTCCCCAGCGAACCATGGCAGAAATAAAATAGCCTACAGTTTCGTAGTACGAACTCCCAGCGAACCTTCGTTGTCCCCTTCGCAGTACGAATCCCCCAGCGAACCGTGGCAGAAAGAAAAACAACACAACGTTCGCAGTGCGAACCTCACGCGAACGTTCGCTTTCCCCTTCGCTGGCCATTCGTAGTGCGAACCTGCGAAACCAGAAAATCCCAGCACCGCTATAGATCACTCCCAACCAACATTTCAACCCCCAAAACACTTCCAAACCAAAACATAGCAATCAGAACATAACCCAATCATGGTAACAAGTATTCTACGCAGTTTATATCGAATTTCATCCGCGAACGCATCGATTCTATCATTTCGACCTAGAATCGAAAAGCTATGGAACACCACAAACAATCCACCACACACATACATAATCATACACAAACATATTATAACCGAGTTTCGCACCCTTACCCGATTTAATCGAGTTTTTGAAAGTCGGTTGATCGATTTCTTAATCCACAAGTTTTCTCTCTTTTTCTTCTCTCTTTTTCCTTCTTTCTCTTTTTCTTCTTCTCTTTTTCTTTCCTTACTATTTTTCTCTCTTTTCTTTCTATTTCTAACTTAAGGAAAATAAAGCAAAATGCCCAAATTACCCCTACACTCAAATATCTCACAAACGTTCCCAAAACGCGATAAAATATCACAACAATGAAAAATAACATATTTCCAAATAAAAGTAAAAAATAAAATAATATAATAATAAAAATAATCAAAACGACTCGATTAAATAAAACTAACCAAAACAGGGGCGTTACAACTCTCCCCCACTTAGAAATTTTCGTCCTCGAAAATAATACCTGAGACGAACAACTCTGGATACGACTCCCGCATCCGACTCTCCAACTCCCAAGTCAAATTGCCCTCAGCAGCGCCTCCCCACGCCACTTTCACAAGTTCAATATCCTTTCCCCTCAACCGCTTCAACTCACGATCCAAAATTCTCACTGGTAATGCCTCCAACGTAAGGTTCTCCCTTACCTCAACTTCATCCATCGGAATCACATGCGACGGATCCGGAACATACTTTCGAAGCTGTGAAACATGGAACACATCGTGCAAATTCGACAGATTCGGCGGCAACGCCACCCGATAAGCCACAGCACCCACTCTCGTGGATATCTGGTAAGGACCAATAAACCGAGAAGTAAGCTTCTTCGACTTTAATGCACGACCAACACTCGTTACCGGCGTAACTCTCAAAAATACATGATCGCCCTCTTGAAACTCAAGATATTTCCTCCTTCGATCATGATAACTCTTTTTCCTACTCTGAGAAGCCTTCATTTTCTCACGAATAAGTTTCACCTTGTCTGTAGTCTGTTGAATCAATTCAGGTCCAACCACCGTACTCTCACCAGATTCATGCCAACACAGCGGTGTTCGACACCTTTTTCCATATAATACTTCAAAAGGTGCCATTCCAATACTCGAATGGAAACTGTTATTATACGTGAATTCCACCAACGCAAGATAACTATCCCACGCACCACCTTGTTCAAGAACACAAGCCCGCAACAAATCTTCCAATGACTGAATCGTTCTCTCCGTCTGTCCATCCGTCTGAGGATGATAAGCAGAACTCAACCTCAACTTAGAACCCAATGCCTTTTGTAAACTTTCCCAAAATCTCGAGGTAAACCTCGGATCTCGATCCGAAACAATACTCAACGAAACACCATGTAGCTTCACAATCACACTGATATAAATCTCAGCTAGCCTCTCCAAAGAAAAACTAATGTCAATCGGAATGAAATGTGCCGATTTAGTCTGTCTGTCCACAACCACCCAAATAGCATTATGTCCCCTCAGTGTATTCGGAAACCCTGTTACAAAATCCATAGAAATGCTATCCCATTTCCACTCAGGAATATCCAACGGTTGCAACAAACCACTAGGCTTTTGATGTTCCACTTTCGACTTTTGGCACCTCAAACACGCATACACAAACTGAGCCACATCTCTTTTCAATCCAGACCACCAAAAGATCTTCTTTAAATCTTGGTACATCTTATTAGCTCCCGGATGTATACTCAAATTACTCCGGTGTCCTTCCTCCAAAATCATTCTTTTCAAGTCCGAATCATCAGGGATACAAATTGTACCACGGAATCTCAAAACACCATTATCCTCCACTCTAAAATCACCATTCACATCTTTTTCTCCAACCAACATCAAATCTACAAATTTCACATCCAACTTCTGTTTCTCGCTCAAGGTCAACAGAAACTCATTAATAACCTTTAGCATACCCAGCCTCACACTGTCGGATGTCACTTCACACACCAAACTCAAGTCCCTAAAAGCTTCCAAAATTTCCCACTCTTTAACCATTAAAGCGGACATATGCAACGATTTTCGACTCAACGCATCGGCTACCACATTAGCTTTACCAGGATGGTAATTTAAGCCAAAATCGTAGTCCTTCAAGAATTCCAACCATCTCCGTTGCCTCATATTCAACTCTTTCTGATCAAACAAGTATTTCAAACTTTTATGATCACTAAAGACTTCGAATCTTGCACCATAGAGATAATGCCTCCAAATTTTCAATACAAACACCACAGCCGCTAATTCCAAATCATGAGTAGGGTAATTTTTCTCATGCACCCTCAACTGCCTCGAAGCATAAGCCACGACCTTACCTTCTTGCATCAGCACACCACCTAGACCAATCAAAGACGCATCACAATACACCACAAATGGTTCACTAGGATTTAGCAAAATCAAAATTGGAGCTGTCGTCAATCTTCTCTTCAGCTCACTAAAACTTTCCTCACACCGAATATCCCAAATGAACGCTTGCCCTTTACAAGTCAACTGGGTCAAAGGAAGTGCTAGCTTAGAAAAACCTTCAATGAATCTCAGATAATAACCAGCTAAACCCAAAAAGCTTCTGATTTCAGTAACAGATCTAGGAGCCTCCCATTGTAGAACTGCATCTACTTTAGATGGATCCACAGCAATACCATTACCTGAAATCACATGTCCAAGAAAACTCACTTCTGACAACCAGAACTCACACTTGGACAATATGGCAAAAAGTCTCTTTTCCTTCAAAATTTACAACACCACACGCAAATGCTCCGCGTGCTCCTCCCGGGACTTAGAATAAATCAAGATATCATCAATAAACACAACAACAAATCGATCCAAATGCTCGTGGAAAATACGATTCATATACTCCATAAACACACCTGGCGCATTAGAAACCCCGAACGGCATCACAGAATATTCATAATGACCGTATCGTGTCCTAAAAGCCGTCTTCTGAATATCTTCCTCTTTCACTATAATCTGATGATAACCTGATCTCAAATCAATCTTACTAAACACACATGCACCTACCAACTGGTCCATCAAATCATCAATTCTTGGAAGAGGATACTTATTCTTAATTGTCACTTTATTCAGCTGGCAATAATCAATACACAATCGCATACTTCCATCTTTCCTTTTCACCAATAAAACTGGAGCACCCCAAGGCGACACATTTGGTCTCACAAACCTCTTTTCTAACAATTCATTCAACTGCTTCTTTAACTCAACCAACTCAGATTCCGACATACGATAAGGTGCCATAGATACAGGTCTAGTACCAGGAATTAGATCTATAGAAAACTCCACCTCTCTCTCTGGCGGTACATCCGAAATATCCTCAGGAAACACTTCCGAAAAATCACACACAACTGGAAACACATCAAGTGAAACTTGACTATCCATAGTCAACGATGCAAACAACCCAAACAACTGAGCTTCATCCGCCAAAAGTTTCTTCAACTCTTTGGTAGATAAGAAACTCGAGTCCTTGTCTTCCTCAAGAGAAGGAAACCTTACCAGCTTATGATAACAATCAACATGAACCCGATTAAACTGCAACCAATTCATACCCAGAACCACATCTAAACCCTCTAACGGCAAACACACCAAATCCATCTCAAAATCTTTACCATAAATGGTCAAAGGACAACTTAAACAAACCAAAGAAGTAGTTACTGACCCCATTGCTGGAGTATCAATAACCATCTCACCACCCATCGAAGACAACACAAGATTCAAACGCTTCGCGCACTTAGACGAAATAAATGAATGAGTCACTCCAGTATCAATAATAGCAACTAAAGGCGTACTATTAATAAAACAAGTACCTCTGATCAGACGATCTGCACTAGAAGTCTGAGTTCCTAACAATGCAAAAACTTTCCCACCAGCTGGAGCTTGCTTCGGTTTCAGACACTTTGTACTAATATGCCCAGGTTCACCACAGTTGAAACACTTCTCCACATTCATCCTCTTGCACTCAGCCGCTACATGTCCTAAACCTCCACAATTAGAACACTTCCTCATATCTTTCCTACACTCAAACCGACGATGTCCTAAGTCACTGCACCTAAAACATCTTGGAGAATTAGACATTCCTCCTCCACTTGGCCTTTTCTCAAAACTACCTCTTTGCATACCCTTATCAGCTGGTGTCACATAAGGACCACCACGGAACGGTTGCTTCCCTTTCCTTTCGTTCATACTCTTATAGTGAGTAGAACGAGCTTTGCTATCTTCTTCGTAAATCCTACAACAATCCACCAAATCAGAAAACCTTCGAATTCTCTGATAACCAATTGCCTGCTTAATCTCAGGACGTAATCCGCTCTCAAACTTCACACACTTAGAAAACTCCGCAGTCGCTTCAGCATAATGTGGATAAAACTGCACAAGCTACACAAACTTAGCAGTATAATCAACATCAGACATATTACCTTGATTCAATTCCAAGAACTCTATCTCCTTCTTTCCTTTAACATCTTCGGGAAAATACTTTCTCAGAAACTTAACACTAAACAAAGCCCAAGTGACTTCTTCCTCTGTAGCTTCCAACACCTGACGAGTACTAACCCACCAGTCATCCGCTTCCTCCTGCAACATGTGAGTACCCAGTCTCACCTTCTGATCCTCAGCACAATCCATCACTCTGAAAATCCTTTCAATCTCCTTCAGCCAAATCTGAGCACCATCAGGATCATGCCTCCCTTTGAATAGAGGCGGTTTGTTCTTCCTGAACTCATCATTCCCAGCAGCATTAGGTGCACCCTGCACAGCCTGAGCCATAGCTTGCATCGCAGCAGCTAAAGCATCATCATTCCTACCAGCCATATTTTGTTCATATCCAATAACAGCAACTATGGTTAAACAAACAGCCCACCCAACCACAACGACCAACAAGGACTGACACAAACTGACACGGACTGGCTCTGATACCACTTAATGTAACACCCCCAATCTATACCCGCAATTAAAAAAGCGATAACAATTAATCAGAGTATAATGAAAAATTCAAGGCATAGACGGAGGCGCCACATTAATTGAAACTTAATACACAATAAACCTGCTCATAAAGATATGCAACAATCAGGTAGCAAATAACAGAGGAACTTAGCTCCTACTACCCCAAATTTAGATACAGAATAAAAGCGGAAAATCTGCAACTAAATCTCATATATAAATCACATAAAGAGTTTGTCTGTCATACACAAATCCATACATGCACAATCCAAAAGATATATATACATAATAATCACACTCGATCTCCCCGACTACCCGGTGCTACATATCAGAGCCGACCGACAAAAGAATGAAGACCTAAGCTTCACAAAAAGACCTCCAGCAATCTAATCTGCAATGCCTCATAGAGCATTTAAAACAGCAGAAGGGTGAGAAACACAATCATAATATAATTGCATATAATTATATAATAACACAAAAATACTCACGTAAAATATTCTCACCACAACTTACACCAGAATTCAAATACAAAACAACTATCATGCACAATACAATTATCACCAATGCATATCTATCATGCACAATACAATTATCACCAACACAAATATATATATATATATATATATATATATATATATATATATATATATATATATATATATATCTCAACTCATCAATTCCAATCACAATTCCACACAAAATCAATCCATTCATGATTTATGCAAATGCATAGAGACCGACACAACGACTCTATGCAATGCATATGCGGTACCATCCATCCATCATCTCATCACTAGTTCACTCAGAAACTATTGGAACCATCGCTTGTTACTTAGTGTAGCTCCCCGTCGGGCAAACGATGTTCCCCGTCGCTTTAGGTCCTCTTGGTATAAGGCGCACGACGTTTATAGATTGCTTTAGATCCTCTTTGTATAAGGCGCACAATCCGATCGCTTTAGGTCCTCTTTGTATAAGGCACACGATCGTCTATAATCATCGCTTTAGGTCCTCTTTGTATAAGGCGCACGATGTTATAGCGGATTCCCTCTGGAATCATTTCGTCGCTCACACCCACTAGGGCACATGACATCACAAGAATGCATATCATGATGCTTGGCATACATACAATGACTCATGACATTCAAATGCACACATATATGCAATCATCTCAATAAACAAAAATCATGCTTTGCACTCAAGCCCAAAACAATGCATTTAATTGCCATAAGGCCACAAACCTTCATCACAATATCTAAACACATGCATTCACCTCATATAATCAGCACACAAGTCATACATCATATATCACCAACACATTGCATGATAACACATCAATTACGCACAATTAAAACGGTAAAAGTCGACAAAACGACACATTTCCAAATTCCCGACTTAATTAAATCGGTCAACAATCTCAAAACCACCATCATAAGAAAGTACAGTTCAATAGCTCTCCAACGCATCAAACTGCGCCTCAAACCGACTTACGACCCAACAGTTATAAAGAAAACAATTTAGAAAAGTTATCATGTTCGCAATGCGAAGCTCCTAGCGAGTCCTTCGCTTTCCTCATTCGCAGTGCGAATGCCCTAGCGAACCATGGCAGAAAGAAAATAGCCTACAGTTTAGCAGTGGGAACTCCCAGCGAACCTTCGTTGTTCCCTTCGCAGTGCGAATCCCCCGGCGAACCGTGGCAGAAAGAAAAACAACACAACGTTCGCAGTGCGAACCTCACGCGAACGTTCGCTTTCCCCTTCGCTGGCCATTCGTAGTGCGAACCTGCGAAACCAGAAAAACCCAGCAGCGCTATAGATCACTCCTAACCAACATTTCAACCCCCAAAACACTTCCAAACCAAAACATAGCAATCAGAACATAACCCAATCATGGTAACAAGTATTCTACGCAGTTTATATCGAATTTCATCCGCGAACGCATCAATTCTATCGTTCCGACCTAGAATCAAAAAGCTATGGAACACCACAAACAATCCAACACACACATACATAATCATACACAAACATATTATAACCGAGTTTCGCACCCTTACCCGATTTAATCGTGTTTTTGAAAGTCGGTTGATCGATTTCTTAATCCACAAGTTTTCTCTCTTTTTCTTCTCTTCTTTTCCTTCTTTCTCTTTTTCTTCTTCTCTTTTTCTTTCCTTACTATTTTTCTCTATTTTCTTTCTATTTCTAACTTAAGGAAAATAAAGCAAAATGCCCAAATTACCCCTACACTAAAATATCTCACAAACGTTCCCAAAACGCGATAAAATATCACAACAATGAAAAATAACATATTTCCAAATAAAAGTCAAAAATAAAATAATATAATAATCAAAATAATCAAAACGAATCGATTAAATAAAAATAACCAAAACTGGGGTGTTACAATCATCACAATATGGATGAACTATCTTGCCTCATCAGTCTCCCCAAAGATGGGTGAACACTTACTACAATCAGAATTAGGGTTTCAAGCCCTCTCAGAGTTCTTAGACAAAGGACCAATCAAGAAATGACATGATCTTCAACTTGTATAACCTCTCAAATATCTACAAAGGATCAAGAAGACTCTCACTTTAAGGATTAAGCACAAGGCTGCTCCCTTCCATGTGGATCAAGCCTCAAGATCGCCAGTGTCACCAAATTAGGGTTTGGTCGACCCGGGCTTCCAGATGGAAATTTTCCTCTGGTAATGAGCCATTGCTTCAAATCATAACCTATTATGCTCCAAGGGACATCATAAACCCAATCATCAAGTCAATTTAGCCTCAGGGGATGCATTCATCAAAAATCAAGAATTAGGGTTTCTTGAACTAATTCACCCCTAAGTTGACTTTTGGGACAAATCATGAGCTAAGACCTCAAGACATAATTTTTGGGTCTCCAACATACTACATTGATCCATTTGTAACAATGGATTAATCCAAGAAGCTTGAGCAACAAGTCTCAATTTCATCAGAACCACAATTAGGGTTTCGCGAGAAAAGTCAACTGTAGCTTTGACTTTTAACCAGGACATGCTCCCAAACCCTAGGACATGCTTCAATATACCCTATAATACCCATGTAACATGTCCATCAAGTTTGATTTAGGTCAAAGGCATGATTTCCTAGGGGATCACACAGTTTGGAATTCATCTGATAAAAAGTCAATTGTGCACAAAAGTCGAACTTTGACTTTTTGAGATTTTTCACTTTTATGGTTTTTTAACCCTAAAATGATGTTAATGTGTGATTTGAATCATCATTCATCAAGAAAAATCAAGAAAAGTTGGATAACTTGTAAAAGGGGTAACCATAAAAACTTAGAAAATTTTCTAAGTTAGGAAATAAAGTGGCAAGGGTACCAACTTTGGAGGATCATAACTCCTAAACCACAAAGCTATTTTTCCCCATCCAAAGCTTGATTTGTAGATCTCATGGCCCTCTACAAAAGCTAAAAACTTACCCCCCCCCTCCAAATTCATTATGGATTTTGAGTTATGGTTGGATCAAAATCACTAAAAACATGAAAGTACAACTTTTCCAACACTTAGAAAAATTCTGGGCAAGGCAGATTTTGTGTTGAAACACCAAAACTTGTGGGATTTTTTCACATAGATGCAAACCGAATCAGTTCCAAAGATAAACATCAATGTTGTTATGCATGTTGCCTACAATCTAAGCAACTCATTGGCATGAAACCACTCCACTTGAGCCTAGAGTTATGGCTGCTACAACACACCATGCCAAGGCTGCCATGAAAAATCAGTTTGTGAGTTTTCTTGGCATCCACGATTTCTGAGTCATAAGTAATGATCACTATGCCACATGCATCCAATCTGGTCATAAGCCAACTGATCCAACTGATAGGGTTGAGTCCAAAGGGCAAGGGATCTTCCAACTTGAGATTAATGCATTTTGGCCTATATGCCTTGAAATTCAAAGGCATTTATATGAAATAGGGCACTTTCAACAAAGCCATTCTACTCAGTCAAGTTCTCTGATTAAACAACAATAAAAACATCTGAAGAATGTGAATTTGGTCAAGGCATAGCCCTGCTCTTGGGAGGGGCTAGGTTGCCTTGTGTGAGAAGAAATGTCACCAAGCCAAAGCCTTTGAATGTGCTCTGATCCAGTCGCCATTCATTATTCCTCCAAGACAAGAGTTGATCACCTATAAATAGAGGTTCCAATGGATCATTCAACTCACACCAAAGCCAGTTATAGCACTGCTTTCTCTTATTCTCTCTTAAGTGCCAAGTTTTCTTGTTTTTGAGCAACCACTATCGGGTTTTGAGTTGCAGCCATAAGCAATCCATTCCAATTGCCCAAACACATCACATATGATGTACTTGAGGTGTCCAAACACTTAAACACCAATTGTAACACCCCCAGCTCAAAATCACCTATCAACCTAGCCATTATGCTTCAATTATGCAGTTGGAGTGCTCCAGCTTGATCCAAAGACTTCCAAAGTGTTCCAAAGCTTGCAACACACTCCACAACATCCATTGAAGCTGTTCAGATCATCACAACCCATCTGTAACACCTCCAACTCAAAAATCAAATTGCTCTTGCTGTCACGACCTTCAAGTAAGCCTAAACTTGGCCATCTCTTAATCTATGCATATTTTCTCGCACAATACTTATGCCAAACGTTCATAATCATGCATAGAATGTTTCCCCTCAATTAATTGCTTTGTTTGAATCGTGTATCAAAATTCTCAGCCTTCATGCAAATTTTAGGGTTTTTGAGGTTTTGTCTTGATTTCTTATTCCATGTTAAAAATAAATGAAATTAAAGACCATAGACATGATCGTGAGGTAGAAACGAGCAGATTGATAGGTGGTTTGCATGATATAATCAAGTATTCAGGGATATTGGAGAGAAAATGAAAATTTGGGCAAAACCCAGAACACGCGCGTGTTCTTGGGTGTTCTTGGCGCCCTTTTTTGAACATTCAAATATTTGAATTTTGTGATTTTATTTAATTGATTCAAAAATTAATTTCTCTCTGAGTTTTAATGATTTTGAGTTAATTCTTTTTTTTATAATTCACAATAATGTTAAAATATTTTATTTTATCAAAAAATCCCAAAAATATTATTTATTTCATATAACTGATATATTTTACAAGGAATTAATATTTTAATTGTTTTTGACATTTAAAATATTTTTTCCCTCTTGATTTTGTAAATTTTAATGACTTCTAATCATTTTGTAGGTCAAAACATGATTTTTGAAACATTAATCTAAGATCACAATTTGTTTTCCACATGTTAAACAATTTTGATCATTTTAATTGGTTTTTTTATTCAATTAAAATACATTTTGGAAACAAATTAGGGTTTTGATTAATTCAACCCTCATCATTCTTTTTAAAACACTTTGGGCCTCTAATAGAGTGTAAGACCCATGCCTTTTTGTAAAATAACCTATTGTGGGCCTCACTTATTGTATAAGTCCCTCTGGGTATTTTCAAAAACCTCGACGTGATCGTCATTTTCTACGCAAATAACTTTGGGCCTACCCTCGAGTAGTAAGACCCATTCTTCTTTTTTAAAACACTTTGGGCCTCTAATAGAGTTTAAGACCCAACCCCTTTTGTAAATACACAAATATTTTTGGGCCCCACTTATGGTATAAGTCCCAGTGTATTTCAAAAAGTTCGACGCGATCATCGTCCGTTGAAAAACAAACCTTGGGCCTCTCCTCGAGCTATAAGACCCATTCAAAACCTTTTGGGACTCTATTAGAGTGTAAGACCCAATCCCCTTTTAACTAAAACAAATTTGGGTCTCAGATATTATATAAGTCCCTCTGTGTTAAAAGAAAATCTCGGCGCGATCGCCATTTCAAAACAAAAAAACAACTGGGCCTACCCTCGTGTTATAAGCCTCATTCTTTTTAAAACTTGTTGGGCCTCTTGAGAGAGTGTAAGACCAATCCCTTTGTACATAAAACCTTTCTTGGGCCTTAGTCACTTGTATAAGTCCATGTACAAATTCAAACTCACAGTACGATCACAGATAAAACCTTGGGCCTCTCCTTGAGCTGTAAGCCCCAACATCTTTTCAAAGCACTTTCTCCTTTGGTTTTGTATATAATATTGTTATCAAAGCTTTCTTTGTTGAACAACTAACCAAACAGCATGGAAGCTCTACTACCGAGTAAGTGGTTATATGCTTTCTTTATCCGCTTTCATATACATATAACTGTATTGTGGGGCTGTTTCACTGTAAGTCTTCTTTCATAAACTCATATCAACTGTGTAATAATAATATAGATATTTAGAGTTTCCCCGGTAACTACGTCTAGAATTAAGCCCGTTGATCACTCTTAGAAGTAGACAAAACTAGATCCCCATAGGATTACCAGACACAGTCTTCCCTCCTCTTGGGGTTAAACAATATGGAGACGTGAAAGGCAGCATTCTCGGTGTACCCTTTCACAGACTGTCACCTTTAGAAATCGTCAAAGAAACTCTATTCCCCAGAGATGATCTTTTCTCCGTGAATGGCATCTCTTGAGTTTCTTCTAAATTCTCGAACTTTCCTGGCTTGATCTATTCTCTGTGAATAGCCTGTCTTGAATTTCTCGGGGTTTGGGGACCCACAGGCTTCTTAAAAGCATCCCCGCCTCCTCTTGGGCGTTGTACAAGGACCCGTCGGCTTCTTAGAAGTATTCACAGCCTCCTCTTAGGCTTTGTATAAATTATTTCTTCCTCCGGGAATGAAAGCCTATTCTTGGGCTTCGTACAAATTGTCCCTCGGCTTCTTAAAAGTTTCCAGCCTCCTCTTGGGCTTCGTACAAATTGTCCCGACGACCTCCTAAAGGTATAGGAACAGAAATTAGTCATCTTAATAGAACAGTCTTTCAAAAAGTCTAGACCTTGATACAATTGTTTCCTAAACGTAGTACAAAAGATGAAACTCTAGACTTGGATAGTCTAATTCCCTTGAGTCTCAAAGACATTCTCAAGCTCCTTTCAAAACTAGGAGATGAAACCCGTAGACTCGGACAGTCTCAATACCCTTTGGATTCCCCGTTTCCTTAAAGAACAGGAGATAACCCTGATCCTCAGACCAAGTCCATGAGTACAACATTACTCATATAAGAACTGATTTTCTCTTTAAATCAGCATACTGGACCTGTCACTCAACTGAAACAGTAACTCTAGCCTCCTCTTGGGCATTGTACAATGATCTTCCCTAGTGGAGTTAACCTTTTCAGACTCTCTTGTTGAGTCCAACCTTTAGCCTCCATCCCGGGCTTCGTACGAGATATAAAATCACTCCCTTGGTGAGTATAAAAGACTCTCTTGTTGAGTCAAACCCCTTTAGCCTCCATCTCGGGCTTCGTACGAGATACAAATCACTCACTTGTTGAGTATAAAAGACTCTCTTGTTGAGTCAAAACCCTTTTAGCCTTCATCTAGGGCTTTGTACGAGATACAAAACACTCTCTTGTTGAGTATAAAAGACCCTCTTGTTGAGTCCAACCTTTAGCCTCCGTCTTGGGCTTCGTACAAGACACATATAAAAGATTCTCCTGTAGAGTCAACCCTTTTAGCCTCTCTCTCGGGCTTCGTACAAGACACACAAAAATCACCCTCTTGTTGGGCTGATAGCCTCCTCTTAGGCTTTGTATAAGGAAACCCCGGTTAAACCAATCAACCTTTTAGCATCAAAGTTGTGCCTCGTTCACAGTATACAAACATCAACAACTCCTTTCCCTTCATCTAATTGCTGTAAGCAGCAAGCCTCTGGATCATATACATCCATGCCACTGTCCCTCTTTTAGCATGAGAAATTCCTAAGGAAAAATGGCATTGCTCTAAACTGAGTTAAAGTCTTCTCCTTTAGGTTAAAAAACCCTATAAAGGAAATTATGGCGTTACTAGGATTCACATATCCCAGTTAAAGTAATCCTCCTTTATAACCAGTCACCCAACAATTGTGACAAACAGACCCCTTTAAAGATGACAAATTCTCTCTAAAGTCAAGACCTTTTAGCTTCATATCTTGGGCTTCGAACAAGATACAAATAGACCCTTCAGCTTCACATCTTGGGCTTTGAACAAGATACAAACCACATTTAGCTTCACGTCTTGGGCTTTGAACATGACACCAAAACACCATTTCCTCCCATAGAATAGGAGGAACTACGATCGCTCTGATTTCCTTGTTTCAGAAAACGGGAATACGTAGGCATAAGATTGAAAGAAAAATCTTAGCGAGCACACTCAACCAAAACCCACAATCCCATACCCATATACATCAATTAAAAAGTATCAGTCCTAAACCCCTACCCATGAACAATTTCGGTTTTTCACTCAAAGAAATAAGAAAAAGGCCCCACTTCCATATTGTAGCCGTAACTTAACAGACCGCTGTTTAAACTCAGTATGCAAGCAGGGTTAATTGGAGACATCTATTTCCCTTCCTTCATCAGCTCACAATAGGATAAAAAATGAATCGACCTGTAGTAACCCCAAAAGAGCGACAGTGCTTAAGAAACACGTCCAGTTTCGCTCGCTATAGAAAAGTGGCGACCACTGTGGGGCCTGATAATTCCTTTCTTAAGATTTAAGGTGAAAACCTTGGACAAATCTTTTTCATGGCGGTGGCCACCACAGAAAAGTGGCGCCCACCGTGGGACCAAATTGAATTTCTTTGTGATTTCACTGGGATTGGACTTTTTGTTGACTTCACTAGGATCTTAGGTCAAAACCTTTTAAATAGGGAAGGTACCACAGAATGGCGACTCCGTCGGGGAGACATTTTTGTCAGGAACATAGCTCTTTAAAGTCTAGGACTTTAGGACAAATATATATACTGCTTTTCCTAATTGATACACGTGTTTATTTTTCTGCTAATGGGAATGCGTGTGATGCCGTATGTGGAAAGATTGAGTATGCACATAGGAAAATCACCTTTTTTTGTAGTACGGAAGCTATCCGGAATAGCTGTTACGTGATAAACTACCCTCTTCTGAGGTTTCTTTGATGGACATCACCTAGCACGGTTCCCGGCCCGCTGGTGTTCTCAGGAATCAATGATTTTGAGTGACAGGTACAAAAAATCACCCGTAGAAAACCTTTGGGGAGGGGGGGGTATAGCCTTGACTTCATGACACCGACCCTTTGACCCCATGTTTTTTCTACATTTTTGTGTGCTGCATTCATGCATTCATCTAGAAAACATTAAAACAAAGATATTTTCTCCAGTAGTCTCTCTTTTTTCAAATTAAACTAAGACAATGATTGCAAATGTCAGAGAAAAAAGGATTGCGCTAATGGATTTCGGTAGAAGGAGAACTCATAAGTATACCTTCAAGGTTCCAAAACTAGAGGATTTGAGAAGTTTAGCAAGGATGATCACTAACCCTGAAGCTTTCAGAGCCAAATACGGAGGTCCGGTACCTCTGTTAAGAGTCCATGTGATTGAAGGAATCATGGAAGCATTCATTCAGTTTAACGATCCCGTTTATCACTGTTTCACATTTCTGGATTACCAGCTCGCACCAACGCTGGACGAGTATTCTCACTTGACCGATCGACACATTACTGATCGAGCTCCATTTTCTGGACTGGAAGAAATTCCAAAGGATCAGACCATTGCAAGAGCAATTTATTTGGATGAGTTGGAAGTCAAGACTCACCTGACCACTAAGGGTGGCATCCAAGGTTTGCCAGCCCAATTCTTGATAAAGAAGGCCTTGTACTTTTCCAGTATAGGGAACGTGACTGCTTTTGAAAGCATCTTTGTTTTGCTCACCTACGGGTTATTTTTTGTTTCCCAACATTAATAACTTTGTAGATATCAATGCCATTAAGGTTTTTCTCATTGGAAATCCTGTGCCAACTTTGCTCGCAAACGCGTATCATTCTGTACACTTAGGGAATTTGTACAACGGAGGAATGATCACGTGTTGTGTACCCCTGCTATATAAATGGTTTATCTCCCATTTGCCCAAGTCTGCTGCATTTTGGGATCATAAGAGTGCCTTACGTTGGTCTCAGAAAATCATGTCTCTCATAAACTCTGACATAGATTGGTGCAATAGGATTTATGAGGGAATCAGAATCATTGACCATTGTGGAAACTTCCCCAACGTACCCCTCATAGGAACTAAAGGAGGAATCAACTATTATCCGGTATTGGTTCGTCGTCAATTCGGATACCCGATGAGGCATGTCACATGTAATGCTCATCTGGAAGGTCTTTTCTTCAAAGAAGGAGAAAATGACAGAGCACTAAAGATGGAAATAGTGCACGCTTAGAAACATGTTCACAAGAAAGGATGGGAGTCTCTAGGAAAACCGGACTGTGTCTCGGTGGAGCCTTATCTCCACTGGGTACAAACTAGAGCTCTCAAGCTAAAGATGCCTTATCCTCGTCACGGAGTTCTTCCACCGAAGGAATATGTCATGTACTTCATGACTGAAACGAAAAAACTTCAGGTTACTCTCAACAAAGTTCAACGGGAAATGAGGTCTTGGAAGAACAAGTACCGAACCCTCAATGTAGAGTGTATCAAAATACAGCAACTACTGAAGCATAAGGATGCTTTGATCGAGATTTTAGAGCAACATGTTGTGGATAATCAGGATGACCAAAGAAATTTGCTCACTCCTTTCACCCGGCAAAGGAATGACAACCCGACAACGGCCCAAGAGCCCCGGTCCAAGAAAAGGAAAGTACCAGAATCAGCACCCGAATTCTCCTCAGAGAGGACTCGGGACCCATTAGCTTAGGTTTCTGTTTCCGCACCTTGTAATTTACTGTATTTCTATTTTCGCAATCCTTTGAATTCAATAAAACGGGGTTTCCCCACTGTTTGATATTTGCAATCTAATTGTCGAAGTTTATTTTGATTAAACAAAAAAAATAATTAATATAATCATTGCATTCATCATTCTCTCGTCACGTATACTTCTTACCTATGAATCTTACGTTTGTGTCTCGATTCTAGAGTCAAACTGTCTCATTCGTACAATACTCGGGCCAGTCGTCAGAAAAAGATGGATGATCTTGAGAAAAAGAACAGAGAGTTGAAAGAAGAGATCGACGCTCTAAGAGAGGATATGAGAAAGCTTCGTATCGACATGCTAGCCATGGCAGAAGCTCAACAACAAAGAACTGTGATCTCAGAGATCACCTCAACGTACATAGTGGAAAAGTATGATCCTAGGTATCAAATGCCAAAAGATCGTCCTTGGGGCATGCTTGTTAATTATATCCCGGAAGGATATGTTCCACCGATCACTGAAGATCAAGGAATCACAACAGAAGCCGCTGGGCCTGAAGGTTACAAACTTCAGGAAAGCAAGGATGCCAGAGGCATACTGAGGACTCCTGAAGTTTACAAACTTCGGGAAACGCCAAGATTTGCTATCGTAGTCACGGTACCACCCCCTATGGTGCACACTGTCCCGGAAGGACAGATTCCGCAGATACCTTCTGGTGGAAACGACAACATGTTCGAAAGAATGAATGAGTTCCAGGAACAGTTCCTGGGAATGCAGAAAGAACTGCAGGCCCTCCGCGGTCAGGATTTATTTGGAAAGGACACCGCGGACCTTTGCTTGGTCCCCAATGTGAAAGTTCCGCACAAATTCCAGGTGCCCGACTTTGAAAAATACAAGGGTAACTCTTGCCCTCAGAGTCACCTGGTGATGTACGCTCGACGAATGTCAGCTCAGACAGAGAATCAGGACCTATTGATTCACTACTTTCAGGATAGTTTAACCGGTGCCGCATTAAAATGGTACATGGGTTTAAACCATGCCACGATCAGCACTTTCAGAGATCTTGGCACTGCCTTCGTCCAACAATACAAGTACAATTTGGACATGGCACCCGACAGAGATCAACTCAGATCAATGTCATAAAAGGACAAGGAAACGTTTAAAGAGTACGCTCAGAGGTGCCGTGAGATCTCCGCCCAAATTTGTCCACCTCTTGCGGAAAAAGAGATGACATAGATCTTCTTAAAGACCTTAAGCTCATTTTACTATGACAGAATGGTTTCCAGTGTGCCCAGTGATTTCACCGAAATGGTCGGTAAGAGAGTTCGTCTTGAGGAAGCCGTCCGGGAAGGACGTCTAGTAAAAGACGTTGGATCATCAAGTAGTACAAAGCGATACGGTAGTGCTCTCCCTAAGAAAAAAGAGCAAGATATTGGGAATATCTCTCTCGGAAGGCAACGACGACGTTATCAACCAGTAATAGCTGTGACTCCTACTATCAACCCTGCGCCTGCTCCTACGTATCAGCCTCAGGTTGCGCAAAGCCAACCTAATCAGCAAAGGACACAATAGCCTCTTCAGCAGGTTCGTCCTCAATACAACAACAACCGTACAACGCAGCCATCAGGATTTGATCCTATACCCGTATCGTACGCAGAACTATTTCCGTTACTACTAGCCAAGGGGCACATCCACACTAAGTCCCCTCTTACAGTACCGGAAAATCTGCCTTTTTGGTTCAAGATGGATCAGACTTGCCCTTACCATCAATGAGGACCAGGGCATAACATAGAGAACTGTCTCAGTTTCAAATCCGACGTGCAAAAGCTTGCTAGGAGCGGGGTCTTATCTTTCAAAGATACGAATTCGAATGTTCTCACAAACCCGCTACCTCAACATGAGAAAGCTGCAGTCAACCTGATAGAAGGAGAGTCTCACAATGTCTATCAAATTCATGATGTACTCTTGTTAAGGGACAACTTGGTCAAGATGCATTGTAGATAGAGTGGATATGGCCATGTGCCACTTCATAATTATCATCAATGTGATATCTGCTCTAAAAGCAATCAAGGATGTTCTGTGGTGCAAGCAGCTCTACAGGGGTAGATGGATCTTGGATGGATCCAAGAGCATCGAGTTCATGGGGTCAACATGGTCTATACGAATTCCAACGTCCTTCAAAACCACGACATCCGTGCGATGAATGTCGACTTGGTGGCGATGCACTCAAGGCAAAGCCAGTACCATAATCTGCCGCGGCACGATTACAATTCCTGTCTAACTTGCTCGGTAAATAAACAGGGATGCTCTTTTGTACAAGAGGCCCTCCAGCATCATATGGATCTTGGATGGATCCAGGACTACCATGATAGGAATCCCTATCAGATCAGCATGGTACAGATCTTCGATATTTGCTTAATGAACACCAACCTGGTAGATTTACATGCTGAGCAGGTCCGACTCAGGTTCCTGATATCACATGACTACTAAAGCTGTACGGCGGGTTGCGAAAACGATCAAGGTTGTGCCCTTGTCCTGGAAGCACTTCAGCACTTGCTAAATCATTGGTGGCTTCCCATCAATATGGATGAAGACACTCAGCAGATTAGTATCAATGACAAGAACCCTACTCAGCGTCAAAGTCAGGATGTCCGATCTGTAGAAACTAACCTAGTGAGGTTACATTGTATTCAAAGCGGGCGTGGCCAGTTGCCACCATACAACTATGAACGTTGTGGAGTCTGTTCAGAAAGTAACCAAGAATGCTACCTTGTGCGAGCAGCTCTTCAAGGTCAGGTGGATCGTAGAAAAATTTATCCATATCTAGGTTCCGGACCAATCAGCTGGACGCCAGGCTACCTTGCCAATTAAATCGAGGATGTTGTCGTAATTTCTGAACATCAGAGGACTAGGGATGTTTTCGCCATCATCCCTCTACTTGACGAATCAAGAGTTCCTAATCAGGAACGGATTGAGATTACTTACGATGGTCAGAAAAATCAGAAGGCTCCCATAGTCATCTATCTACCAGGACCATTACTGTATGAATCAACTAAGTCTATCCCTTACAAATATGGTGCAACAACAGTCGAGAATAGAAAGGAAATTCCATTACCCTCCATCGTGAATATTGCAGACATTAGTCGAGTAACACGAAGTGGTAGAATCTTCAACCGACGGGTTGGAGAACCTATCAAAGAAAAGGAACCTCAGACAGAAGTTCCCAATCCACCAGTTGGTCAATCCAGTAATCCCGACCTTTCGAAAAATGATGATGAGATGCTGAAGCTCATCCAAAGGAGTGAATACAACATTGTTGATCAGTTATTACAAACTCCTTCAAAGATCTCTGTGTTGTCACTTTTAGTCAGTTCAGAAGCACATAGGGAGGCTCTACAGAAAGTCTTGGAGCAACCCTTTATGGAACAGGATGTAACAATCAGACAGTTCGATAGTATTGTCTCTAACATCACTTCCTGCAATAATTTGGGATTTAGTGATGAGGAATTACCTGAGGAGGGTCGCCGTCATAACATGGCACTCAATAGCATGGTCAACTGCCAGGACGATGCTTTAGCCAGCATACTGGTAGACACAGGGTCAGCCCTGAATGTTATGCCAAAGTCCACCTTGACGCAATTATCCTTCAAAGGACCCCCGATGAGAACCAGTGAGGTCGTCGTCAAAGCATTCGACGGGTCCAGAAAAACGATTATCGGCGAAGTTGATCTTCCTATAACTATTAGTCCTCACACTTTCCAAGTCATTTTCCAGGTCATGGACATCCGGGCAATGTACAGTTGTTTATTAGGAAGACCTTGGATACATAAGGCTGGGGCGGTCACCTCGACCCTCCACCAAAAGCTAAAGTTCGTTCAGAATGGTCAACTCGTCACGGTCTGTGGGGAACAGCTTTTGCCCATAAGAAATTTATCATCAGCCACTTATGTGGAACCAGAAGGGATAATTGGAGCTCAGTTTCAAACACTTTCGCTACACAGAGGCGATCAATCCGAAGGAGGAACCTCAATTTCCTCATACAAAGACGCTATCAAAGCGGTCGAAAGTACCAATACAACAGGATGGGGACAGCTTGTCATTCCTACTAACAATAAAGCAAAAAAGGGTCTTGGTTTTTCTGCAACCTGTACTCAGACAGCTGCCAGCGATGAAAGTCTTCATCCCATTCAAAATTTCTTCCACAGTGGAGGTTTCCTTCAACCAGTGACTCAAGAAGTACACACTATCAATGAGGAGGACCCCTTTGACACAGATATGGAATGGAAGTCCTACCTCAACGAGGACGGTTATATGTCTCAGGAAGAGGTGCCTACGCCATTTTGCTATCCCGCACAGAGCCCGAGATTTATAATCAAGTCAGACGTCGAAATGATATACGGAGGGTGTGATCCGGAAGGATGACGTGCTCCACCAAACTCATTAGAGGAAAACACTCTGATGAAGGATAGCTTTGACCACGACTAATATGGCCCGATGGGTGGTCTGCCAATGTGGCAGCCTTACTCAGGAGACTTGGGGCAAGAGAGTCAGCCGAACAACAAAAATCAGCTGAGCATCATTGAAAAGAATGCCTGCGTGCCCACCATGTCGTGGGACCAACACTCAGGTCATTCATAAATTACTCAACATGATGATGAATTTGCAACGTTTGCAGGACTTGAATTCATCAACTATTCTTTTCCCGAGGTCAACGTCATCGAGAGAGATGACTCCTCCAGTTCTAATGAGGTGTGGGACACCCTGGGACAACCAAGTGGAAGGTTTGACTTCATGGTCAAGTACACCACTCCTGAAAGCTCTCGTATCAGGCTCGAAGACATCCAGCCAAATGGATGGGGAGATCTACCTGAGAGCACAAATGCTATGCAAAATGCAACAGAGGAATCCTCCAACGACAACTCTGCCTGGGAGACAGATTCCAATGATCCTGCTCCACCAGAAATCGGCGTTAGTTTTGAAGAAAAATCAAGGAAGGTGCCAGACTTTGTGATTCACTGAGGAGTTCGCCGCCAATGGGTTGTTGTCGATGTTCTGAAGATTGTTCATAAGTCGAAGTAATTGCCATCTTTAGCCTTTCACCCTGCCCAGGTGAAACAGATGTTTTGATAGGGCTCGCTTTCTGTAAATTTTCCCTCTTCGCTTTGCCCAAAGCGATAGAGTTTTGTTTTATAGGGCTGTAGTTTCAAGAATCGACTTGTTCATTAATAAAATAACGTCGTTCTGTAATTTCTGCGTTAATTGTTGTTTTCTCCTTTTGCTTTTCTCAGAAAATGGTAATCCTAAAAAACATCTCAAATAATAAAAACACTGTACACACTCTTGCATTTTCTCTATCTCTTCTAAATACGAATCATCACGTCAGATTTCTTGTTTTAAACCCAGTTGAAACATACGATCCGATTCCTTCTCCCGACTTTGAGTTCCCGGTATTTGCGGCTGAAGAAGAAGTTGACAACGAAATTCCAGAAGAGATATCCTGATTACTCAGACAAAAGGAAAGGTCCATTGAACCTCACATAGAGCCGTTGGAAACGATCAACGTGGGTTTAGAAGAAGAGAAAAAAGAAATCAAGATTGAGGCACTACTCAGTCCAACTGCTAAAGAGAGTTTGACAAAGCTTCTCAAAGGGTTTCCCGATGTGTTTGCTTGGTCCTAGGAGGATATGCCAGGGTTGGATACCAGCATCGTGGAACATCATTTACCATTGAGATCGGAATGTCCGCCAGTAAAATAGAGGTTGAGACGGACTCATCCAGACATGGCCATCAAAATCAAAGAGGAGGTACAGAAACACATTGACGCGGGTTTCCTCGCCACATCAGAATATCCTCAATGGTTAGCCAACATCGTACCCGTTCCCAAAAAGGACGGGAAAGTCAGAATGTGTGTCGACTGCAGAGACCTAAACAAGCCTAGTCCAAAGGACGACTTTCCTTTACCACACATTGACATGCTGGTTGACAGTACAACAAAGTTCAAAGTTTTCTCATTCATGGATGGATTCTCGGGCTATAATTAGATCAAAATGGCGCCGAAAGACATGGAGAAAACTTCGTTCATTACCCCATGGGGTACCTTTTGTTACAAGGTGATGCCGTTCGGTTTGAAGAACGCCGAGGCAACCTATCAAAGGGCCATGACTACTCTGTTTCATGACATGATACACAAAGAAATCGAGGTATATGTCGATGATATGATTGCAAAATCTAGAACAGAAGAGGAGCATGTGACCCACCTGTCAAAACTATTTGAGCGGTTGAGAAAGTACAATCTCCGCTTGAATCCCAACAAGTGCACCTTTGGGGTCCGTTCAGGGAAACTCTTAGGGTTCATCATCAGCCAGAAAGGAATTGAGGTCGATCCTGACAAGGTCAAGGCCATTCAAGAAATGCCTTCTCCGAAAACTGAAAAAACAAGTCAGAGGATTCTTGGGACGTTTGAACTACATCTCCAGATTCATATTCCTCATGACCGCGACATGTGCGCCGATTTTCAAATTACTCAAAAAGAACCAGGACTGCATTTGGACAGAAGATTGCCAAACCGCATTCGACAGTATCAAGGTTCAAGGAATACCTGTTGAACCCACCGATTTTATCACCTCCAGTGGAATGAAGACCACTAATCATCTACCTCACTATCTTGGAAGACTCCATGGGCTGTGTGCTTGGCCAACAAGACGAAACCAAAAAGAAGGAGTCTGCCATCTACTATTTAAGCAAGAAATTTACTTACTGCGAGACTTGGTACACTATGCTTGAGAAAACTTGCTGCACTTTGGCTTGGGCAGCCAAACGTCTGCGCCAATACATGATTCGTCACACTACTTGGTTGGTCTCCGAGATGGATCCAATCATGTATGTCTTTGAAAAACCTGCTCTCACGGGAAGAATCGCCAGTTGGCAGATGTTGCTGTCAGAATATGACATAGATTACCATGCTCAAAAAGCCGTAAAAGGAGGTGTTTTAGCCAATCATTTGGCTCATCAACCGATTGACGATCAAGAATCTATCGGGTTTGACTTCCCAGACGAAGATGTCATGTATCTTAAAATGAAAGACTGCGATGAACCGCTACCCAGTGAAGGATCAGAACCAGGTTCCCAGTGGGGACTTATCTTTGATGGAGCTGTCAATCATTACGGAAATGGAATTGGGGCAATCATCATAACACCTTAGGGTACCCACATTCCTTTCACTGCCAGACTTATGTTCAAGTGTACAAATAACGAAGCCGAATACGAAGCTTGTATCATGAGTCTCGAAGAAACGATTGATTTGAGGATCAACAACTTGGATGTATATGGCGACTCAGCTTTGGTCGTCAATCAGATCAAAGGAGATTAGAACACATACCAATCAAGACTGATTCCTTAAAAAGATTAAGCAAGAAGGTTGTTACCTTTCTTCAACAGAATCGAGTTTCACCACATCCCTCATGATGAGAATCACATGGCTGATGCATTAGCCACTCTCTCTTCCATGATTAGTGTAGGTCAATGGAATGGCATACCTAAGATTGACATAATGCGCCTTGAGCAGCCCGCTTACATCTTCGCGATTGAAGCAGTCATAGACGACAAACCTTGGTATCACGATATCAGATGCTTCCTTCAGAAACGGGAGTACCCACATGGGGCATCTAGGAAAGACAGGAAAACCCTCAGAAGACTGGTATGCAGTTTCTTCCTGAGCGGTGATACACTTTATAAGCGGAATTTTGACATGGTCTTGCTCCGATGCATCGACAGACCAGAAGGAGACATGCTGATAAAAGAAATTCACGAAGGGTCCTTTGGCACTCATGCCAACGGACACACAATGGCGAGGAAAATTCTAAGAGCATGGTACTATTGGTTGACCATGGAATCCGTCAGCTACAAGTACATGAGGAGATGTCACAAGTTTCAGATATACTCCAGCAAAATCCATGTACCGTCAGCGCATCTCAAAGTTCTTTCTTCCCCATGGCCTTTTTCCATATGGGGAATTGACATGATCGGCATGATTGAGCCCAAGGCTTCAAACGGACATTGGTTCATCTTGGTATCCATTGATTACTTCACCAAATGGGTCGAAGCAGCATCATACGCTAATGTAACCCGACAAGTGGTGGTCCGATTCATCAAAAACAATATCATCTGCCGTTATGGTGTTCCGAGCCAGATCATTACTGATAATGGATCTAACTTGAACAATAAGATGATGAAAGAATTATGCGCAGAATTCAAGATCGAACACCATAACTCATCTCCCTACCGACCCAAGATGAACAGAGCGGTAGAAGCGGCTAACAAGAACATCAAGAGGATTATTCAGAAGATGGTTGTAACCTACAAAGATTGGCATGAGATGCTACCCTTTGCTCTTCACGGTTATCGCACATCCGTCCGGACTTCAACAGGGGCAACCCCTTTCTCTCTAGTATATGGCATGGAGGCAATGCTCCCCATCGAAGTAGAGATCCTATCAATCAGTGTATTGATGGAAGCTAAGCTTACAAAGGCTGAATGGCGTCAAAGCAGACATGACGAACTAAATCTGATCGAAGAAAAGAGAATAACGGCTCTATGCCACAGTCAGTTGTATCAGCAAAGAATGAAGAAGGCTTTTGACAAAATGGTTCGACCTCGCATCTTCAGGAAAGGAGACCTTGTGCTCAAGAAAATACAATCATTTCTCACTGATTCTCGGGGCAAGTGGACTCCGAATTATGACGGCCCCTATGTGGTCACGAAAGCTTTCTCAGGCGGCGCCTTGAGACTTGCAACCATGGACGGAGAGGAATTTGCCTACCCCACAAATGTTGATGTAGTCAAGAAATACTTCGCCTAAAAAAACGTCTCGGTGGATTGAAAACCCGAAAGGGCGGTCCAGGTAAAAATTAGAGACATGATCAAAAATCATCCCGGTGGATTGGAAACATCACAGTACAATCCAGGCAAAAGTTAGGGATAATGGCAAGTAACTATGTTCAACAAAGGGGCAAGTCCCTCAGCAGCAGTTACATCATCCATCAGGAAAACTGCAGTCAAGGTCATCTTCGACAGAAGCTCAGGATGTCCCAAATTCAAAGTTGGTAGAAGGATAGTGGTTGTTATGTTTCAACGTAGCCGTTTTCCCTGTAAATTACCATTTTCTAACTTTGTAAATGCTCCATGGAATCACGCGTTTGGCTGATTTCCATCCTATCAATAAAATTTGAGCCCTTGTGCTTTTATTGGCAATTCATGTTTGTTTTAGCTTTACAGAATGATGTTTTTAACGTGATCAATGATTCTTGAAATAAAACAAAAAAATGAATTTACTTGTAAAACTTTTTCTGCTTTCAAAATAAAGTTGGCAATTTCTTTTGACTGTTGAACATCGAAAGAACATCGACCGCTTCTCCAGAAGTAATCGAGCTTCAAAGTGCAGAATCAAAGTACTCCTTCTAAACCAGTTCGCCTGAACTAAGGATCAGTTATGACAGATGTGAATACTCTGTCTGACCTCTTCGGACGAGTTCTCATCTCCTAAGTTCGACCAACATAGTTCCCAACAGGGACCGTTTCTCCTAAGCAAGGCAGAATGGTTATCTTGAACCAGCGGTACTTCTTCGCCCCGTGATGGCCGAGTATCCAGTTGTAATACCCCAAAATTTGCTCTCTCTTTTGTCATCATAGCATAGCATTATCATATACCATATCATATCCATCTCATTAGCCTTGTATTGCATCTTTAACATAGAAAAATGAAGCATAGCATCCCTCTTACCATCAAGGCATGTGATCAGGGGAAAGATGGACAATCAAGGAATCATTCAAGGCACAAAAGGTCAAACAAGTTGCCTCAAGGCAAGCCAAGAGGTCTTTCATGTCTCATAATATCTCAATTGATCATCCAAAACCTCAAGAAAGTGAGATTCAATAGGAGATTGAAGCATTACATCCTTCACTATGCAAGAGGTCCAAAAAACTGAAGGAAAACCCTCAAAAGAGATAGTTCATTGGTTCAAAAACACCCTCAAGTGGTATATCTCATCATCCTTTAAGAGGATACACAACATACTCTGAGGAATTTGAAATTGAAGACTACACTTTTTCCCCTTAGTAGGTGGATATCAAAACTAGGGTTTCCAATTAAATCAGGTTATCTCTGATTTTTGGACAAAACTTGATGTCATGGTATTCTACATGTCCTTAAGTGTATGTGTGTGGAAAATTGCCTCTCAATTGGTTTTAGAAGTGGTTCAATTGGAAGAAAGATAAAAAATCAGGAAAATTAGGGCTAAGTCAAATAATCAGAGGAAAAAGTCAACTCTTGACTTTTTGAGGCCAAATTCATGAAATTCATGTTAGATGTGACCAATTACAAAATTTGATCAAGAAACTCCAAAAGGATCATGAAAAATCAAGATTTGAAAAGTTGCCATTTTTGGAAGAAGTAGGGTTTCTAAATAAGGAAAGTTTTGGCCATTTTGCACCAAACTTTGAACCAAGGCCATTCAAAATTGAGACATCAAATAAAAATTCCACTCAGCCACAACAAAAGATCTAATCTTAAGCTTCAAATCCATGTGTATAACACTTCCATTGGATCAAAATTGAGAGAGTTATGGATGATCAAAGTTGAGGAAAACTTGGGCAAAATGCAAGTCAGCTTGGGCAAATCTTAGGTCATGCGCAGTCATTTTCACAAACATGTGGTGGGCCAAATGTTTTGATCAATTACTCATGGTCAGAGGCCTCAAATGAAAGTTCTTTCGACATGAAAGTTGTTCCTCTATGTGAGATCTTCAAAATTGGTGTTTGTGATTTTTTTCATTTGATCAAAGGATAAGAAGTTATGATGGCTCAAAGTAGGGTCAATGTAACTGAAAAATTGACTAAGTCATACCCTAGTCATGCCACACGCGCGCGCATTATGCAACATTTCAAACCAGTTTTGAGTTCCTATGTTTGAAGCACATTTCCAATATGTTACAAGCTTCATTTTCGTCTCTTTTCAACATCAAAGTTGTTGTATCATGTACACACTTTGTAATGATACCAGAATCATCCATTTCCATGGCCTGAAGAGAGAGATATTCATGCTGAAATGTCACCATTTCCAACTGATTTCATCATATGCTTCACATTAGAATTTGTAGTTCTTGGTTCACACACACCACAAACACTTCATCACATCAGCTTTCCTCTTTCAACCAAACACATATCATATACACCATACACACTTGCCTTGACATACATAGAAATGGAAAAGAAACAAACTTGTGGAACAAGTTTTCTGCTGCACCTTTGATCTTGCACGAATTCATCACCACCATCCATGTCCAGCTTCACCATAACATATCATAAGCCACCATTACCCTATCACAGCCAGCCTCACTCGCCCCTAACTAACTTGACTCAGTTAGTTAGGGTGCACTCACCTTAACCATCTTAACTCACTCTAACTCACTTATTTAACCACTCTGGTTCACTTCTAACTCAAATTATAAATAGAATTTCACTCTCATTTTTTCATTTCAACTCTGATTTTTCCACACTCACCTCAGAACCTCTCTCTTCTTCTCTCTCAATCTCTCAACATTGCAACTGGTTTTTGAAGTTTGATTTCAACTTCTCTCCATTGAATCATAAGCAACTACTTCATCTAAGCCTTTATTTGGCCAGGAGTGAATCAAAAGCAGCTTGGAATCTCTGGTTTTCTGAAGAACATATCAAAGTCACAAATCTTCAGGTACGGATTTCAGCCATTATAGACATGCTTTGAAGGTGTTATCAGGTTCTTGAAGCTTCTTATAAGCTCAAGAACTTGTCTGGCTAGTTGATAAGCCTTTAGAGGCATAGATGAAAAATTAGGGCAAAATTTCTTCTGTTCGATTCTCTTATTTCATGAACTTTATGCGCATTTCATCACTAGATTCATGTTCCTCGTCACTTCAGTTTTCCAATGATGTATATTTTGATCATTTGTGCTTGCCTATAAATCATCGTCACCGGAGGTTGGCCGGAGAAGATGACCGGAGGTCTTCTCCGGCCGGTGGTCTGAATTGTTAGGGTTTTATCATGTTTTAATCGTGACCGTTGGATGTTCATGATCTGATGGCCACAACATTGCCAGCACATTAAAATAAACGTGCACCTCACGTGTTCAATTTCTGATCTGATTTAAGCAATGTGTGGTGCAGTACATGGTAGTGAGTGTGTTCCTTCACGCGTGTGCATTGGATATGGTTACTTTGACTGGTTTGTTGACTGGACTTGATCCAATGGTGTTCATTGTTTTGACTTTTATTTTGACTGAGAGTGCACAATTGTTGGTGTGGACTGCACGTATATGGACCTTGGGTCATTGCTATTTACACCTCACATTTTAAAGCCCAAACAATTTGAACTGGTGGTTTACTATGCATACACCCCTTTCTTATTTCAATTTCTTTTTATTCTCTTACATGTTTCATTTTTAATTTTTAAAATTACAAAACAACATCAGAAAATGCTGGAAAAAATTCATGAATATTATCAAGACATTTAGGAAATTTTTGATATTTTTATTTCATGATTTTATCACATTTTTACCATTGTTTCATATTTTTCTTTGAATTTCCATTTGTATGCATTCCAAATATGATACATGAATTTGTAGAATTTTTTTCTTGCTCATTACCAACTGTTTTGGCCTGATTCTTTTTGCATTGATTCACTAATACATTGAAGCATGTTAGGTGATTTTTGTTTGATTTTTTAGGTCACTTTATGACACGTTTTGATGTTCGTCTTTGCACCATTTTGCATGATGTTTCAACTTGACCTAATGCATTGTTTGAAGTTATTTTGCTTTGAATTTTGACATGCTATCTTGATGTATGATTTACTTCTGACTTAGGCATTCAAATACCATGCTTGCATAATTTTCATAAGTCTATTTGATTTTTGTTTGATGCATTACATTTGAAGCCTAATACATGTCATATCATTCTAACTTAATTGTATGTTTGCATGAATTCTTTTGGGCATATTTGTATGAGCATTTGCATATTTTATGAGCCATTCATATGATATTATAGGTCCTTGGTACACACTATAGGTCATCTTTACATGTTCATTTCAACTTGAACTTTGTGCATCCTTAACATGTATTGTTTGCACTTTCCTTTTGAACTTTCACTTCACTTCTTCTTCTATTACCTCTTGAATGTCTTGAATGTTGATTCATGAATACTTTGAGATGTTTATAAACCATTTTTCATTTAGTTTCAATTCTGATTTTTGGATTACATGTTCCATTTATGCATGTTCTTTTCATTTCTTTTCATCTTTCATCTAACCTTTCTTATGATAACATGTTTAAATGTTATGGATGATGATTGTTGCTTATTCATTGGAACTTGTATGATGATATTCACTTGTCGTCAATATGATTCACATTCTGGTTGTGATGTAAGATTTGATTCTTCATCTTATTCTTTTGAACTTTATTGTGCATTAAGTGTTTTTTACTTCTTATACACGTTTCCATGTTTACTAACCATGTAGGGGCTTTGGTAAGTTGAAATTGAATGTGGATAAGGAATCCACATTCAAACCTCTCTCCTTTCATCTTTTACAATTCAACCTTGTGTTTTGTAAGTGCTTATGTGCTTTCTTTGATTAACTCATTATTTTCCCTTTTGAGTTACAATTCATCTTCTACTTTAGAAGTGAGTTGTTTAACTCATTCCTTCTTTAGACTTTAGGCTTTGCAACCTCATAAACCATTAGGATCACTCCCTTAACTAATCAATTAGGATTGAGTCTTAGTTCACATAGATTTTTACCTTGCTCGCCCACTTGAGTCTTTCATCTTCTCATCTCAAAGAAAATTCAAAATATCTAATAAAGGTAGGCACTTATTGCATTTAGGCCTTTCATATAAAGAAAAGATTATAAGGGGTCTTCTCTTATAATCTTAGAATGTGTAGCATATGGCCCATCTTAGGTCAATGTGTTAAACATTTGATCTTGTATGAGGGACTTAAATGCAATACTTGTTGAAGATACAAATAAAGAAAAACACTTCTTCATTTCATAATCAACAAAAAACACTTAATAAATACAAGTATGCTAGTGTGTTTGAACCTTAATAATTGAAACTAAGTGTGAGGGTCTTCTTCACACTTAGTGTACTTTCTTACTCATTCCATCTTAGAATGTAAGAATGTATACACTCCAATGACTAAGATTTAGATACACTATCATATGTAAACAAATGAAAAAAAAATTTAAAATACTTTAAACAAATAAACAATTCTTTTCTCATCTCCTTCACTCCTTTCTTAAGGACTCGTCAAGTCCGTTCTACCGTAAACAGGTAACGCCTAAGTCTTCATACAGCGAGCCACAACACCTAAGCTGCTGGGACGCGTACTCTGACGTTTCCGCTAAAAAACACAAACAAAGTGACCCTCGTTGAGGGGAACTACGTCGCTCTGATTCTCATGTTCCCGATGAGATACGTAGGTAATGGGGTAGGGCCCATTCGAGCACTTCTTCTATTTTCCCTACATTTGTTTCTCTTTCTCCTTCCATTCCTTTTCCAGTTCTTTTTCCAGCATCTTTCCTTACACCCTTTGATTGAGACAAGCAAGCGTGGATCCCATCGGGTACGATGGACGCGTAGGGGTGCTAATACCTTCCCTTCGCGTAACCGACTCCCGAACCCAGTTCTTTTGGTCGCAAGACCATGCTTTTCCTTCCCTTCAGGTTTATGCGGTGTTTCCATTCTCTCTTGTGGGATAAATACACATTGCTGGCGACTCTGTTTCGGTGCCACTTTCGCGTTTGTACTTGGATGAAAATCCCGGGAACGACAGCTGGCGACTCTGCTGGGGATAGGTTGACCTATTGCTGGTCCATCCTAAGCGAGTCAATCCTAGCGCTTGTTTGCTTTTCTTTCATTGGGTGTTTACTGTTATCTTGTATTTGCTGTTTACTGTATTACTTGTACCTTATTTACAGCATGTTAGCATTTACATTTCGTATATTATACTGTGTTGTACTGTTCTGTCTGTTTTACGGGATGGGATTTCTGAGAGATGAGCCCATTACCAAGGCTTGAGTGCATACTTAGATTTAGAGTGGAGAGTAGTGGGACCTACGTACCATCTGTGTACGTTGGGTAATCACGAAATTCATAGCTAGATGAGGCTATCTTGGGACCCATCATGGCGTACGCATCTTGCATATTCCAGGATGTCGATCTAGAGAGCTGTCGACTCTAGTGACCGATCATGAGGACCTTAGTGGAAACATCTCTCTTTAGTGGTGACAGTGGCAGACCACATTCTGTGGCAAACCAACTCGCACCCGAGGGCCCACTTTGGAACTTGCATAGGATGACCTTTATTTTCTAAGGTGAGTCAGTGGACGACCTCTTTGATTGGCATAGCATTGTATCCTACGGGCTGAATGTGCTATCGTTTCTCAAACCTTCGAAGCTGGCAAGCCTTGTTTTCTAGGAACCACATGTGAGTATGGGTGGGATGTTTACAGGTTTGCAGGTAACCTAGCCTCCTACATACCTTACTTATGATTCTATGATTGTTATAGATAGTGTATCCTATGACAGTGGTTTGAGTATTCATCTCAGATATATTGCCAGATTCAGTACAGAGACATAGTACACACAGTTCAACACAGATACAGACACCTGAATACTTGATCACTTGCCTTTTGCATTTGCATACTCATATCATAATAGGTTATGTTTGTCATTTTCAGGTACCTACCATATTGTCTGATTCCAATCATGAGTTTCCAAGAAGTTGAGGTTAAAAGGAAGAATAATGTGTCATATAAATTCCCTGATCCTAATCTGGATTCATTGAACAAGATGATAGGCATGGCTGGTTCTGGTGTTCTCAGCATTTTTCAGAAGGAATATGGAGAGCTGATTAAAATGGTATTTGCATTCACAAAGTATAAGAAGGATGGGTTGCACACTTTCTTACAGTTCTATGAACCATCAATGAGATGTTTCTTGTGCCCTGACTACATTTTGATGCCCACTTTGGAGGAATTCTCATTTCTTTTGGGAATTCCAGTCACGTCTTCTATACCGTATTTTTCTGAAGATGCTCTTACCCCCAAAGTAATTGCTGTTGTTCTACATTTGGACCAGTCTGTTGTGAAAAGTGGCCTGAGTAAACTTAAAGAAGATGAAGGATTTCATTTAGAGTTTCTTTTCCAACAAGCTCAGGAGGCTACCAAGGCTAAAAACTGGACTACTTACAATGCTGTGTTAGCTCTTTGTATCTATGGTTTGGTGCTTTTCCCCGGTCAACCTGACTTTGTTGATATGCAGGCAATGAAAGTGTTCGTTTCGAAGAACCTAATTCCTACCCTGCTAGGGGATTTTTATTACTCAGTACACTACAAAAATGAGAAGGGAAGAGGAAGTCTGGTTAGTTGCTGTACCCAATTGTTATGTCATTGGCTCTTCAAACATTTACCTCGAACTGGTGCTTTCGTAGAAACTACTGAGACAATGAAATGGTCCAAGAGATTGATAGGTTTGACTGCCAATAACATCATTTGGTTTGATCCCAAATTATTGACAATAGAGCTTACTGTTAAATGTGGAAGTTTTCCGAATGTGCCTCTACTTGGAAGAAGAGGTGGGATTAATTACAACCCGGTGTTGGCTGTTAGACAATTTGGTTATGCTTCGAGAAATCCTCCTCCTGATGAAGAGATTAGTGCTTCTCTGTTTTTCGTGGGAACCAAGAATGAAAGAGTGCCAGAAGTAATAAATGCCTGGAAATTTAGGCAAAGAGAGGGAAAGTTAACTTTTGGCAAAGGAGACTGTAGATCATACCCTGACTACGATGCTTGGATTGAGATGAAGGTCAAAGAGCTATTGCTACCCTTTTTAAGAGAGATTCTCTTATGTCCAAATCAACACTCCATGGTACCGGCTGAAGAGTGCGAGAAATGGAAGAAAATGATTAGAGAGTTGTAGATAGAGAACTCTGGAATGAGCAGATGTCTTCAGAAAGCTTTGGCTGACAACAAAAATTTGGAGAAGAGAGCATTGGAAGCGGAGAAAATATTGGCAGACAAGGAAGAAGATTTTGATGATAGAGCTCGGTACTTCCGAAAACTTACTTTAGGAGCAGATGATACTAGTCAGGCTCACAAGACTACAAAGCAGGCTTTAGCCCGAAGCAGGGATTCATTAGCTAAACTTCGTCAAGCTTGGGATGAAGTCAGAATTGAAAACTCTGAATTACTGACCCAGTTAAAAGATAAAGATGAAGAGCTGAAGAAAGCACATGTAGCAAGAAGAAAGTATCGAGAGGATCTTGGCAAAAGTCAAGAACAGGTAAGGAATGCTAAAGATAAGCTGAAAATTGCCAACAAAGAGCTTGAAGATGTCACGGCAGATCTGAAGCTGGTTAAAATTCAAGCTGGAATTAAGAGGCGCAAAGGAGCCGGTGAAGATGAAGCCTTGCTGATGCACATGGGCTCATTATCTGATGCATTGGAAAAAAGGGATGTCGTAATCAAAGAGCTGATTAAGAAGCCACATCATCTGCGTACTCGCATCCTGTTCGAAGAGATTAAGTATTCCAGCCAGAAGCTGAAGGACGTAGAGCTATCAGATTAATTATTTTTGTCATTTCTTTGTAATTTGCAATGGTTACCATCAGAATTGTTGATGGATACATTTGACTACTTGTTTCTTTTTCTGTTGCTGAAACTATGACAAATGTGCTTGAAAAATTTTGGGAATTTGTATGAAATGAGCTATTTCTGTTCACAATTTCTGGTCTTCAGATATATATGATGTAATAAGATATCTGCACACTGGCACACTACAAAATCACTATTTCTGGTCATCAGATATTTGTGATTGGCGTATATGAATATCTCTTCAAGGCAAAACTCAATAATCATGATTTCTGGTCGTCAGGAATTCGTGGTTATGATTGGAATCAGGATATGAAATGTATCTTGAAATGACAAACATAACTGTGCATTTGCATTTGCATAGAATATCATTTTTACATTACAGGTTTTCTTTGTGCAGGCGCCTGCTAACCTTTATTTGGTCTTCAGGCACGATAGCTGATACCCCAGTTCACTGATATTCTACCCGACGCAATCAAGCCAGAGTCATGGAACAAGTTCAGACTGAATTAACTGATTTGAGGGGGAGGATGGAGCAGTTCATGAACCTTATGCAGGGGATTGCTCAAGGTCAGCAGGAGCTGAGGGCCGGTCAGGAAACCATGAGGGTTGGTCAAGATGCCATGAGAGCCACTATTCAGAGGCTGGAGACTGAAATCCCAAATCGCAATGTGCGCACTACTCCTGTTGGCAACATCCCCACTGGTGGGGTACATCTGGGACTTGATAATAGTGGTTTAGAGGATGGTCAAGATGACCAGTTTACGGCATTCAACAACGACATGGGTTTCTACAATGAAGTACAATGGCAGTACCTGTCCCAAAACACATTTGCAAGCTTACAATCGCAAGATTGCCGCTTATACTGAAGACCAAAAGCTCTGGATGTATTTCTTCCAGGACACCCTGTCAGGCGCCTCCTTGGAATGGTACATTAAGCTGGACAGGGTTCATATAAAGAGCTGGAAAGATTTTTGCGCTGTGTTTCTGAAACAGTATCAATATAATTTGGACATGGCGCCCAATCGTACTCAGCTGCAGAGTATGACTCGGGATCACAAGGAGGGCTTTAAGCAGTACGCGCAGAGATGGAGAGAATTGGCTGCTCGAGTTCAACCACCTTTGGCTGATCGTGAGATGGCTGATATGTTCATGAGCACACTCCAAGGGCCGTATTTGGATAGATTGGTTGCGTGTCTGTCAACAGGGTTTACCGACATTGTTATCGCTGGGGAACGAATAGAGAGTTTGCTGAAGTTGGGTAAGATTCAAGACGTCAGTGGGACTGGTGCTTCGAGTTCGAGGAAACCCTTTGCTAACGGACCAAGGAAAAGAGAAGGGGAGTCAAGTGCTGTGCATAGAGGAAAGGGCAGAGGCAGGACTCAATCCTACCATCAGGTGGACGCTGTAACCATTTCGGTTCCAGCAGGATAGCAAGCTCCAGATCAGCAAGCTAGACCCCGATTCCACACTAATAGACAAAGGGACCGTAAGTTTGATCCCTTGCCTATGACATATGCTGCTTTGTTACCACAATTGCTCAGAGAGAAGTTGGTTGAACTTCGGACTATGAGGCCGCCAGATACGGGAAAATTGCCTCAAAATTATGATGCTAATGTTCGATGTGAATTTCATTCTGGTGCGTCGGGTCACTCGATAGAAAAATGCTGGGCCTTTCAACATAAGGTTCAGGATCTGATTGACGCAAAAGCTATTAATTTCTCTAAGCAGCCGAATGTTCGTGATAATCCAATGCCTCATCATGGAGATGCAGACATGCATGCTATTTCTGATGGCGAGAAATTGAATCTGATTACCGATGTTAATTTGGTAAAGACTCCGCTGTTGATTGTAAAAAAGCGTTTCTTAAAAGGAAAGGTATTTCCTGGATGTGGCTCTGATTGTGAGGATTGTTCAAGACAGATTAATGGCTGCAGTAAGTTGAAAGTTGGACTGCAGGATCTTATGGACGAAGGAAGCCTTCAGTTTGATAAGGTAGAGAAGGAAAAAGATGTTTATGCCATTACCATTTATTATAATCCAGTTGAAATACAGGTGCTCGTTGAAGATCCTGTTGCTATCATCGCGCCCGAGAGGCCGAGACCATTTACTATTATAGTTCCCGAATCTGCTTCTTATGTGTCTAATAGGACAGTTCCATGGCAATATGGAACTAATACTCATCAAGGAGGAAGTCAACAGAAAGCAGAGGCTGCTGTTGGTACCAGTGTTGAGAATGTCAGTGGACCAAGTGGTTTCACCAGGAGTGGTCGACTGTTTGCTCCCCAGACTCTAAGGAGTGATAAAGAAGCTGAAGCCGCTGCAAGAACAAAAGGAAAACAGGTTGTTGGTGACGAGGTGCCTGTTCAGGAAGAGGACCCTAAATTCAATTTTGATAGTGATGTTGAGGAATTTATGAGGATTATCAAAAAGAACGATTATAAGATCATTGATCAGCTCAATCAGACACCCTCTAAAATCTCAATATTATCCCTGTTAATGAGTTCAGATATACACCGGGCTGCTTTGTTGAAGGTTTTGAATATGGCCTATGTTCCCCAAGAGATTACTGTGAATCAGTTGGAGGGAGTAATTTCTAATGTCAATGTGAGCCACGGGTTGGGGTTTATGAATAGGAATTTGACTCCAGATGGACGTAATCACAACAAAGCGTTGCACATCACACTTGAATGCAAAGGAGCTGTTTTGTCGCATGTGCTGGTCGACACAGGTTCTTCCTTGAATGTGTTACCCAAAAAGGCCCTGATGAAAATTGAAGTAGATGGATTGATTCTTAGACCCAGCGATTTGATTATGAGAGCTTTCGATGGATCCCAAAGATCGGTGTTTGGAGAGGTAGAATTACCAATACAGGTTGGTCCACAGATATTCAAGACAATCTTTCACGTTATGGACATTCAGCCTGCTTACAGCTGTTTGTTAGGCCGACCGTGGATTCACGCAGCAGGCGCAGTTACCTCCACACTACATCAGAAGCTCAAATACGTGTTCGAGGGTCAAGTGGTTACCGTTTGTAGTGAAGAAGATATATTTGTGAGTCATCTATCCACTTTCAAATATGTGGAAATGGATGGAGAGATTCATGAAACCCTGTGCCAGTCTTTTGAAGCCCTGAATATCAATAAATTCCCAGAATCTACTTCAACATCAGTGGCGTCAAATGAGCCAGTTGGGCCGAGTGCATCAATTGTGTCCTACAAGCAGGCCAGAGAAGTGGTTGAAAGCGGAAATACCCAAGGTTGGGGTAAAGCTATCGACGTGTTTGTGAAAGAAGATAAGTTCGGCATTGGATACCAACCGGGCCAGACGCCAGGTCCCCGATTCCGTGGGCCAATTAATTTCAACAGTGGAGGAATTATCAACCCTAATCAGTCCTGCTCAACAATAGAAGATGACGCTGAAAGCTCAGATTATCTGGACAGATGGGTGTATTCACTGGCTCCGGGCGAGGCATTGCAAAACTGGTCTAGTGAAGAAGTCATTCATGTTGTACACCATTCAGAGTAATAATTCTTGTCTTTCATAATGCATAAAATCTCACACTCTGCCCAAGGTGTGAGGATCCATTTGTAGGGCCACCATATTTTCCCATATAATGTTCAAACATCAATAAAAAGGACGTTTTTGTTTACAAATTTGTGTTCCTTTATTCCTTCTTTATTTTTTTATTTTTGCACAAAGAAAATTAAAAATGATAATGCACTTTCTTTTCTTTTGTTTTCAAGCAAAAATAATCTAAAATAAAGCATCAATCCAATCATGCAGACTTAATTTTGTGGATTCCTCTGAAAATGATTCTGTTATGCCCACGTATGATTTCGACAATCCGATCTATCAAGCTGAGGAGGAAAGTGATGAAGACTATGAACTCCCGGAAGAGTTGGCTAGATTGTTGAAACAGGAAGAAAAGACCATTCAGCCTCATCAGGAAGCTCTTGAGGTTATCAATATTGGTTCAGAAGAAAGCAAGAAAGAGATCAAGATCGGTGCAAGTCTGCGGGCTGATGTAAAGCAAGAGCTGATAGTCATGTTACGTGAATACGTTGACATCTTTGCTTGGTCATATCAAGATATGCCAGGTTTAAATACAGACATAGTTATGCATAGACTACCATTGAAAGAGGCCTGTACACCGGTCAAGCAGAAGCTGCGCAGAACAAAACCAGAAATGGCTTTGAAGATCAAGGAAGAGGTACAGAAACAGTTGGATGCAAGTTTTCTGGCAGTAACCAACTATCCTACCTGGGTGGCCAATATAGTACCGGTGCTGAAGAAAGATGGCAAGGTCAGAATGTGCGTGGATTATAGAGATCTCAACAGGGCAAGCCCTAAAGATGACTTTCCACTCCCTCATATTGATGTGCTGGTTGAAAATACTGCTCAGTTTTCAGTGTTCTCATTTATGGATGGATTCTCCGGGTACAATCAGATAAAGATGGCGCCTGAAGACATGGAGAAGACGACATTCATTACCCCGTGGGGTACCTTCTGTTACAAAGTAATTCCTTTTGGGTTGAAGAACGCAGGGGCAACTTATCAAAGAGCAATGGTGACGTTATTTCACGATCTAATTCATAAAGAGATCGAGTGCTATGTGGATGACATGATTGCTAAATCAAAGACAGATGAGGAACATCTGATCAACTTGAAGAAGTTGTTTGAGAGGTTGAGGAAATTCAGGTTGAGACTGAATCCAAACAAGTGTACTTTCGGCGTGCGGTCCAGAAAATTGCTGGGTTTCATTGTCAGTGAAAAAGGAATAGAGGTTGATCCTGCTAAAGTGAAAGCTATACAAGATATGCCTGTACCGAGAACTGAGAAAGAAGTTCGCGGCTTTCTAGGGAGATTGAACTATATTTCAAGGTTCATATCTCACCTAACTGCCACCTGCGAACCGATATTAAAAATGCTAAGAAAAGATCAAACGGTCAGGTGGAATGATGATTGTCAAAACGCATTCGATAAAATAAAAAGATATTTGCAGGAACCTCCTATTTTGATACCTCCAGTTCTAGGGAGACCACTGATTATGTACTTGACCGTGCTCGAAGGATCCATGGGTTGTGTTCTCGGTCAACACGACGAGACAGGTACGAAAGAACATGCTATCTACTACCTGAGCAAGAAGTTTACAGATTGTGAATCGCGTTATTCAATGCTTGAGAAGACATGCTGTGCACTCGCATGGGCCGTAAAGCGATTGAGACAATATATGCTCACATATACAACCCTGTTGATCTCAAAAATGGATCCGGTTAAGTATATTTTTGAGAAACCAGCACTTACAGGCAGAGTTGTAAGGTGGCAGATGGTACTGACAGAGTAAGATATTCAATTTACTTCGCAAAAAGCAATCAAAGGAAGTATACTGTCAGATTATCTTGCGCAACAACCTCTTGATGATTACCAGCCCATGAAGTTTGATTTCCCTGATGAGGACATCATGTTTCTCAAAGCGAAAGACTGCGAGGAACCACTTCTGGAGGAGGGGCCTGACCCTAAATCCAAATGGAGTTTGATGTTTGACGGGGCAGTTAATATGAATGGGTGCGGAGTTGGTGCAGTTATCATTACGCCAGAAGGCTTTCACATGCCCTTCACTGCCCGAGTAACTTTCGGGTGTACCAACAATGAAGTAGAATACGAAGCTTGCATACTAGGGATTGAGGAGGCTATTAATTTACGAATCAAGACCCTCGATATCTTTGGTGATTCAGAACTGGTAATCAATCAAGTAAAGGGAACGTGGCACACACATCAGCAGAATTTGATTCCGTATAGAGATTATACGAGGAGATTGCTGACATTCTTTACAACTGTCAAGTTATACCATGTTCCTAGAGATGAAAATAAGTTTGCAGACGCCTTGGCCACTATATCTTCGATGATCAAAGTGCATGGTTGGAACTTTGTACCCAGGATTGATGTATCTCGTCTTGATAGACCTGCTTTTGTGTTTGATGTTGATGCAGTGTCTGACGACAAGCCTTGGTACCATGACATTAAATGCTTCTTGGAAAATCTAGAATACCCGCCTGGGGCATCTTCCAAAGACAAGAAGACATTAAGAAGGCTAGCCGGTAGTTTCTTCTTGAACAAAGATGGCGTGCTGTATAAAAGAAATTTTGACACGGTTCTGCTCAGATGCATGGATAGATACGAAGCAGACCTGTTGATGATTGAAGTGCACGAAGGCTCTTTTGGTACCCATGCCAGAGTACATGCGATGGCTAAGAAATTGTTGAGATCGGGGTATTATTGGTTGACAATGGAGCCGGATTGCTGCAAGTATGCCCGCAAGTGTCACAAATGCCAGATCTATGCAGACAAAGTACACATTCCTCCAAATCCGTTGAGTATCATGTCCTCTTCGTGGCCCTTTGCAATGTGGGGCATTGATATGATCGGGAGAATTGAGCCTACTGCTTCAAACGGCCATCGTTTCATCCTGGTCGCCATTGATTACTTCACTAAATGGGTTGAAGCAACATCTTATGCCAATGTCACTAAGCAAGTGGTAGCTCGTTTCTTGAAACGAGATATCATTTGTCGCTATGGAGTTCCCGAAAGAATCATTACTGATAATGGTTCTAATTTGAACAACAAAATGATGGCTGAGCTATGCCGGGACTTCAAAATTGAAAATCACAATTCTTCTCCTTAACGCCCAAAGATGAATGACGCGGTCGAAGCGGCCAACAAAAATATCAAGAAGATTGTGCAAAAGATGGTTGTCATGTACAAAGATTGGCATGAGATGTTACCATTTGCTTTGCATGGGTATCGAACATCAGTCCGCACGTCCACTGGGGCAACACCATACTCACTTGTATATGGTATGGAGGCAGTTCTACCAGTCGAAGTTGAGATTCCCTCTCTCCGAGTATTGATGGAAGTTAAGCTAGATGAAGCTGAATGGGTACGAGCCAGATTTGATCAGCTGAGCCTTATTGAGGAGAAGCGACTAGCGGAAGTATGTCATGGCCAGCTATACCAGCGCAGAATGAAGAGGGCATTCGATCAAAAGGTTCGACCTCAAGTTTACAAGGTCAGAGATGTGGTAATCAAGAGAATACTTCCTCCGAGTACAGATCACAGGGGCAAATGGACTCCTAATTATGAAGGTCCATTCGTGGTTAAAAAGGTTTTCTCAGGTGGAGCCTTATTGCTGACAACCATTGATGGTGAAGACTTTTCATCCCCTGTTAATTCAGATGCAGTTAAAAAATACTTCGCATAACTAGACCCGCTGGCTAAAAAAAAAAAATCCAGGCAAAAAAGGGCATCCCGGCGAACCAAAAACAGAATAAAGGTTTGGGCAAAAATTAAGGATATAATTAAAAAATTGTACACCCGGTAAGTTGAAAACCCGAAAGGGCAACTTAGGCAAAAATGGGTATCCCGGTGGATTGAAAACCTAAAAAGGCGATCCACGCAAAAGAGGGATTCAAGTGAATGACTGCAGTCTGAATTAATCTGTACGCTCTCTACTCTTCAGCAAAATAGCAAAGTTTTCGAAGGAGGAATTGTTCCGACCACGAACTTCCTAAGGCGAAGATAATCAAGAGAGTTGGAATACATACTGGCTATAACAGAATTAGAAATCAGTTGGAATCCAATTTCCGCATTGTCATTAGGATAGATTTCTTTTCTCAATTTTATGGCAATCAACTCTTTCAGGAGTTTGCTTCCAATTGTAAATTCGTCAATTTTGGCATTTCCTTAATAAAATTGAATATTCAGTCACAAGCTTTTATTTTCATTTTACTGTTTTGTTTACAAAAATGTTTGATTTTTGATAATAAAACATTGCTTTGAAAATATCATGGCCTTGCAAAAACATGCACAAAAAAGACAATTAAAATTACTTTGCTTGTTGGACAACCTTGGATGGCGGACTCAAAAAAACCACGCAATATCCTGGGGCATGTGCATTTTTTTTCTGTTGCAGGTAATGAGTACGATCGATCCAAGCAGCACGAAAGTTATCTCTCCGCATAATCAACAGATATTTGCTATGACTTGATATTGTTGTATCTTATTAAGTCGATTCTTTCATTCAAGATTTCCCACCGGGTTTTGCGACGACAACGGTTGTCGAAGATTGAATTCATCTATGTTGATAACGGTTATTAATGCAGTGAGCACTCCATGTCCATAACGAGTGCAAATCTTCTGGTACCTCGCAGACGATGTGAAGAGTAGTGCAAGAGCGAATGTTCGGAAGTTGAAGACAGGGTGTTCGTCTAAGAGTTTGAAAACGCTTGGTTTTCTATAAAAGCCTTTTAAGAGACGAAGCTTCTCGCAGTAACATCCCCTGTGGAGTTTATTCTCGGAAGAATTTACCAGCAAGTGGTAGTGTCATATTTCCCGCAGGTTTCAGCATGTGAAATTTGTCAAAGAATAATTTCCTGCTTAATTGTTTTCTCTCCCCACAGAGTTCGACATTTTGACAGTAATTTCCCCAGCAAGATATAAATAGATCGAGGGAATCTCTTCTTCAGCAAAGTGTAAGCATATGATATTACCCAGCCGGTGGTGTAATTCTCAGCATTGCTCATTTACAACTCAAAGTCCAATTTATTTTTGGCATACAGACAGTTGTTCATATTATTCCAGTAGGTGGGATAGTATTGCAGATGATTGTTCCAACAGGTGGGATGATCATACAGACAGTTTGTTCATATTATTCCAGCAGGTGGGATAGTATTGCAGATGATTGTTCCAGCAGGTGGGATGATCATACAGACAGTTTGTTCATATTATTTCAGCAGGTGGGATAGTATTGCAGATGGTTGTTCCAGCAGGTGGAGTGATTATTATATACAATCGTTCGTATTATTCCAGCAGGTGGGATGGTATTACATATGGTTTTTCCAGCAGGTGGGATGATCATTATATACAATAGTTTATATTGTTCCAGCAGGTGGGATGGTGATAAATAACTATATTCTCGGCAAAGTCCAATGTTGGTTTGGCAAAGCTTCCAAAGCCGGTTTGGTAAGCATCGAAGTCCAATGTTAGTTTGGCAAAGCTGCAAAAGTCCATCTGAGGATGGCAAGTTTGAGATTCCAAAGCCGGTTTGGTAATCATTGAAGTCCAACGATAGATTGGCAGAAATCCAACACGAATTGGTAAAAGTCCATTGTTTAGAATGGCAGAGCAGCTAAAGTTCATCCATAGAGTGGCAAGCCAGTAGTCGTCTGGCGTCGTTCAAGAAGACATTGTTGAAAGTCCATCCATAGTATGGCAAGCCAGTAGTCGTCTGGCGTCGTTCAAAAGACAGATTTCTCTGACAACGTTTCATTAAAAATTCAATCCAGCGGTCTCATTGGGTTTATATCCCTTTTGTTCTTCGTCATCCAGAGCAAATTTTTGGTTATATTTGGTATTCAATCACTATATACCTTGAAAGTCTGAAAGCAATCGCTTTCAGGCATTCAGGTCTATAGCGTTTGAATAGGGGCAGCTGTAATACCAAAAAATTTTCTCTCTCTTTTGTCATCATAGCATAGCATTACCATATATCATATCATATCTATCTCATTAGCCTTGCATTGCATCTTTAACATAGAAAAATGAAGCATAACATCCCTCTTACCATCAAGGCATGTGATCAGGGGAAAGATGGACAATCAAGGAATCATTCAAGGCACAAAAGGTCAAACAAGTTGCCTCAAGGCAAGCCAAGAGGTCTTTCATGTCTCATAATATCTCAATTGATCATGCAAAACCTCAAGAAAGTGAGATTCAATAGGAGATTGAAGCATTACATCCTTCACTATGCAAGAGGTCCAAAAAACTGAAGGAAAACCTTCAAAAGAGATAGTTCATTGGTTCAAAAACACCCTCAAGTGGCATATCTCATCATCCTTTAAGAAGATACACAACATACTCTGAGGAATTTGAAATTGAAGACTACACTTTTTCCCTTTAGTAGGTGGATATCAAAGCTAGGGTTTCCAATTAAATCAGGTTATCTCTGATTTTTGGACAAAACTTGATGTCATGGTATTCTACATGTCCTTAAGTGTATGTGTGTGGAAAATTGCCTCTCAATTGGTTTTAGAAGTGGTTCAATTGGAAGAAAGATAAAAAATCAGGAAAATTGGGGCTAAGCCAAATAATCAGAGGAAAAAGTCAACTCTTCACTTTTTGAGGCCAAATTCATGAAATTCATGTTATATGTGACCAATGTACAAAATTTGATGAAGAAACTCCAAAAGGATCATGAAAAATCAAGATTTGAAAAGCTGCCATTTTTGGAAGAAGTAGGGTTTCTAAATAAGGAAAGTTTTGTCCATTTTGCACCAAAATTTGAACCAAGGCCATTCAAAATTGAGACATCAAATAAAAATTCCACTCGGCCACAACAAAAGATCTCATCTTAAGCTTCAAATCCATGTGTAGAACACTTCAATTGGATCAAAATTGAGAGAGTTATGGATGATCAAAGTTGAGGAAAACTTGGGCAAAATGCAAGTTAGCTTGGGCAAATCTTAGGTCATGCGCAGTCATTTTCACAAACATTTGGTGGGCCAAATGTTTTGATCAATTACTCATGGTCAGAGGCCTCAAATGAAAGTTCTTTCAACATGAAAGTTGTTCCTCTATGTGAGATCTTCAAAATTAGTGTTTGTGATTTTTTTCATTTGATCAAAGGATAAGAAGTTATGATGGCTCAAAGTAGGGTCAATGTAACTGAAAAATTGACTAAGTCATAACCTAGTCATGCCACACGCGCGCGCATTATGCAACATTTCAAACTAGTTTTGAGTTCCTATGTTTGAAGCACATTTCCAATATGTTACAAGCTTCATTTTTGTCTCTTTTCAACATCAAAGTTGTTGTATCATGTACACACTTTGTAATGATACTAGAATCATCCATTTCCATGGCCTGAAGAGAGAGATATTCATGCTTAAATGTCACCATTTCCAACTGATTTCATCATATGCTTCACATTAGAATTTGTAGTTCTTGGTTCACACACACCACAAACACTTCATCACATCAGCTTTCCTCTTTCAACCAAACACATATCATATACACCATACACACTTGCCTTGACATACATAGAAATGGAAAAGAAACAAACTTGTGGAACAAGTTTTCTGCTGCACCTTTGATCTTGCACGAATTCATCACCATCATCCATGTCCAGCTTCACCGTAACATATCATAAGCCACCATTACCCTATCACAGCCAACCTCACTCGCCCCTAACTAACTTGCCTCAGTTAGTTAGGGTGCACTCACCTTAACCATCTTAACTCACTCTAACTCACTCATTTAACCACTCTGGTTCACTTCTAACTCAAATTATAAATAGAATTTCACTCTCATTTTTTCATTTCAACTCTGATTTTTCCACACTCACCTCAGAATCTCTCTCTTCTTCTCTCTCAATCTCTCAACATTGCAACTGGTTTTTGAAGTTTGATTTCAACTTCTCTCCATTGAATCATAAGCAACTACTTCATCTAAGCCTTTAATTGGCCAGGAGTGAATCAAAAGCAGCTTGGAATCTCTGGTTTTCTGAAGAACATATCAAAGTCACAAATCTTCAGGTACGGATTTCAGCCATTATAGACATGCTTTGAAGGTGTTATCAGGTTCTTGAAGCTTCTTATAAGCTCAAGAACTTGTCTGGCTAGTTGATAAGACTTTAGAGGCATAGATGAAAAATTAGGGCAAAATTTCTTCTGTTCGATTCTCTTATTTCATGAACTTTATGCGCATTCATGTTCCTCATCACTTCAGCTTTCCAATGATGTATATTTTGATCATTTGTGCTTGCCTGTAAATCATCGTCACCGGAGGTTGGCCGTAGAAGATGGCCGGAGGTCTTCTCCGGGCGGTGGTCTGAATTGTTAGGGTTTTATCATGTTTTAATCGTGACCGTTGGATGTTCATGATCTGATGGCCACAACATTGCCAGCACATTAAAATAAACGTGCACCTCACGTGTTCAATTTCTGATCCCATTTAAGCAATGTGTGGTGCAGTACTTGGTAATGATTATGTTCCTTCACGCGTGTGAATTGGATATGGTTACTTTGACTGGTTTGTTGACTGGACTTGATCCAATGGTGTTCATTGTTTTGACTTTTATTTTGACTGAGAGTGCACAATTGTTGGTGTGGACTGTGCGTATATGGACCTTGGGTCATTGCTATTTACACCTCACGTTTTAAATCCCAAACAATTTGAACTGGTGGTTTACTATGCATACACCCCTTTCTTGTTTCAATTTCTTTTTATTCTCTTCATTTCATACACGTTTCATTTTTAATTTTTAAAATTACAAAACAACATCAGAAAATTCTGGAAAAAATTCATGAATATTATCAAGACATTTAGGAAATTTTTGATATTTTTATTTCATGATTTTATCACATTTTTACCACTGTTTCATATTTTTCTTTGAATTTCCATTTGTATGCATTCCAAATATGATACATGAATTTGTAGAATTTTGTTCTTGCTCATTACAAACTGTTTTGGCCTGATTCTTTTTGTATTGATTCACTAATACATTGAAGCATGTTAGGTGATTTTTGTTTGATTTTTTAGGTCACTTTATGACACGTTTTGATGCTCGTCTTTGCACCATTTTGCATGATGTTTCAACTTGACCTAATGCATTGTTTCAACAAAAAACACTTAATAAATACAAGTATGCTAGTGTGTTTGAACCTTAATAATTGAAACTAAGTGTGAGGGTCTTCTTCACACTTAGTGTACTTTCTTACTCATTCCATCTTAGAATGTGAGAATGTATACACTCCAATGACTAAGATTTAGATACACTATCATATGTAAACAAATGAAAAAAAATTTTAAAATACTTCAAACAAATAAACAATTCTTTTCTCATCTCCTTCACTCCTTTCTTAAGGACTCGTCACGTCCGTTCTACCGTAAACAGGTAACACCTAAGTCTCCATACAGCGAGCCGCAACACCTAAGCTGCTGGGACGCGTACTCTGACGTTTCTGCTAAAAAACACAAACAAAGTGACCCTCGTTGAGGGGAACTACGTCGCTCTGATTCTCATATTCCCGATGAGATACGTAGGCAGTGGGGTAGGGCCCATTCGAGCACTTCTTTTATTTTCCCTACATTTGTTTCTCTTTCTCCTTCCATTCATTTTCCAATTCTTTTTCCAGCATATTTCCTTACAGCCTTTGATTGAGACAAGCAAGCTTGGATCCCATCGGGTACGATGGACGCGTGGGGGTGATAATACTTTCCCTTCGCGTAACCGACTCCCGAACCCAGTTCTTTTGGTCGCAAGACCATGCTTTTCCTTCCCTTCAGGTTTATGCAGTGTTTTCTTTCTCTCTTGTGGGATAAATACACATTGCTGGCGACTCTGTTTCGGTGCCACTTTCGCGTTTGTACTTAGATGAAAATCCCGGGAGCGACACCAGTCATGTTCATCTTTTAGTTTGTATGTCGCGTCAGTTTTGTCAACATATACATACATACATCATGCATTATTGATTTGCATACACATTTCATATTGCATCACTATCACTCCAGACGGTCTTATCCCTAGTGATAGCTGTCTTCTCGGTCGAGTTGTCAGTTCTTTCCTCGATTAGGAAATGTTGCATTTAAATAATCTCTCCTCCAGTTTATTTTTAGATTGAAGTTGGGTCCTTGACCACTTTGATAACTTGAACCTCTGAAAGACCAGAGAACCTTCAACCGATGTCACTCTTCGCCATTGAAGATGATATTTTCGCTTTCCCGGATTAAGGAAAATCCCCAAAGAAAGACTCTTAATCAGAGATCCGGCGGTACGGCAGTTTTTCTCTGAAAAACCGCTAATGAAAAGGTCATCGGCACCTCAAAATTGGATCCCATCATATGGCATTTCCCTGGGAAGATCCCGAGAAAAGTATGATGTAATATTCCCAAGCGTGAAAGTCGTCTCTCAGGCGACCTGCTTTCCCCAGTAGAAACAAATGGCGTCTCCAATAGAGAAGTTTGTGCACCCTTACAACACAGACGAATGGGTTCCCCAGCGAGTCTGACATCAAAACTTTTTCCATCAAATGGCATCTCCCCAGGAAAATTCGGCGAGAAGTTTGAGGAAAACCGCTACACATAGCGTCCCTTGTCAATAAAGTTTATTGACAAAAGAAACTACGACCAGGGCTTGGTAGGAAACCAGGATCAAGGGGAAGTTTACTTCAGAAACTAAGACCAGTTTCTGGGTAGGAAACCAGGATCGAGGGGAAGTTTACTTCAGAAACTAAGACCAGTTCCTGGATAGGAAACCAGGATCGAGGGGGAGTTTACTTCAGAAACTAAGACCAATTCCTTGGTAGGAAACCAGGATCGAGGGGAAGTTTACTTCAGAAACTAAGACCAGTTCCTTGGTAGGAAACTAGGATCGAGGGGAAGTTTACTTCAGAAACTAAGACCAGTTCCTTGGTAGGAAACCAGGATCAAGGGGAAGTTTACTTCAGAAACTTAGACCAGTTCCTTGTCAAGAAACCAGGATCGAGGGGGAATTTACCTTTTTTAAGCATCATTGCTTAGCAAAAGAAGATGAATGCGTAAGCTACCATTCATAACCACCATCAAAATTTCGGGGATTCCGATATTTAATCCTCTTGCACCCTGAATGGCCTAATACCTTTGCCGTTCACACCTTCGGGTCCAAGAAGATTAAATAGGGGTATCTGTCATACCCCAAATTTTGACCACTAAGATTCCCCATCATTGTGAAAATCATCATCATAATATGGATGAACTATCTTGCCTCATCAGTCTCCCCAAAGATGGGTGAACACTTACTACAATCAGAATTAGGGTTTCAAGCCCTCTCAGAGTTCTTTGACAAAGGATCAATCAAGAAATGACATGATCTTCAACTTGTCTAACCTCTCAAATATCTACAAAGGATCAAGAGGACTCCCACTTTAAGGATTAAGCACAAGGCTCCTCCCTTCCATGTGGATCAAGCCTCAAGATCGCAGTGTCACCAAATTAGGGTTTGGTCGACCAGGGCCTCCAGATGGAAATTTTCCTCTGGGCATGATCCATTGCTTCAAAGCATAACCTATGATGCTCCAAGGGACATCATAAACCTAATCATCAAGTCAATTTAGCCTCAAGGGATGCATTCATCAAAAATCAGGAATTAGGGTTTCTTGACCTAATTCACCCCTAAGTTGACTTTTGGGACAAATCATGAGCCAAGACCTCAAGACATGATTTGAGGGTCTCCAACATACTACATTGATCCATTTGCAACAATGGATTAATCCGAGAAGCTTGAGCAACAAGTCTCAATTTCATCAGAGCCGCGATTAGGATTTCGCGAGAAAAGTCAATTGTAGTTTTGACTTTTAACTAGGACATGCTCCCAAACCCTAGGACATGCTTCAATATACCCTATAATACCCATGGAACATGTCCATCAAGTTTGATTTAGGTCAAAGGCATGATTTCCTAGGGGATCGCACAGTTTGGAATTCATCTGATAAAAAGTCAACTGTGCACAAAAGTCAAACTTTGACTTTTTGAGATTTTTCACTTTTATGGTTTTTTAACCCTAAAATGATGTTAATGTGTGATTTGAATCATCATTCATCAAGAAAAATAAAGAAAAGTTGGATAACTTGTAAAAGGGGTAACCATAAAAACTTAGAAAATTTTCTAAGTTAGGAAATAAAGTGGCAAGGGTACCAACTTTGGAGGATCATAACTCCTAAACCACAAAGCCATTTTTCCCCATCCAAAGCCTGATTTGTAGATCTCACGGCCCTCTACAAAAGCTAAAAACTAACCCCCTCCAAATTCATTATTAATTTTGAGTTATGGTTGGATCAAAATCACTAAAAACATGAAAGTACAACTTTTCCAACACTTAGAAAAATTCTGGGCAAGGCAGATTTTGTGTTGAAACACCAAAACTTGTGGGATTTTTTCACATAGATGCAAGCCGAATTAGTTCCAAAGATAAACATCAATGTTGTTATGCATGTTTCCTACAATCCAAGCAACTCATTGGCATGAAACCACTCCACTTGAGCCTAGAGTTATGGCTGCTACAACACACCATGCCAAGGCTGCCATGAAAAATCAGTTTGTGAGTTTTCTTGCGATCCACGATTTCTGAGTCAAAAGTAATGATCACTGTGCCACATGCATCCAATTTGATCATAAGCCAACTGATCCAACTAATAGGGTTGAGTCCAAAGGGCAAGGGATCTTCCAACTTGAGATTAATGCATTTTGGCATATATGCCTTGAAATTCAAAGGCATTTATGTGAAATAGGGCACTTTCAACAAAGCCACTCTACTCAATCAAGTTCTCTGATTAAACAACAATAAAAACATTTGAAGAATGTGAATTTGGTCAAGGCATAACCCTGCTATTGGGAGGGGCTAGGTTGCCTTGTGTGAGAAGAAATGCCACCAAGCCAAAGCCTTTAAATGTGATCTGATCCAGTCACCATTCACTATTCCTCCAAGACAAGAGTTGATCACCTATAAATAGAGGTTCCAATGGATCATTCAACTCACACCAAAGCCAGTTATAGCACTGCTTTCTCTCATTCTCTCTTAAGTTCCAAGTTTTCTTATTTTTGAGCAACCACTTTCGGGTTTTGAGTTGCAGCCATAAGCAATCCATTCCAATTACCCAGACACATCACATATGATGTACTTGAGGTGTCCAAACACTTAAACACCAACTGTAACACCCCTAGCTCAAAATCACCTATCAACCTAGCCATTATGCTTCAATTATGCAGTTGGAGTGCTCCAGCTTGATCCAAAGACTTCCAAAGTGTTCCAAAGCTTGTAACACACTCCACAATATCCATTGAAGCTGTTCAGATCATCACAACCCATCTGTAACACCTCCAACTCAAAAATCAAATTGCTCTTGCTGTCACGACCTTCAAGTAAGCCTAAACTTGGTAATCTCTTAATCTATGCATATTTCCTCGCACAATACTTTTGCCAAATGTTCATAATCATGCATAGAATGTTTCCCCTCAAATAATTGCTTTGTTTGAATCGTGTATTAAAATTCTCAGCCTTCATGCAAATTTTAGGGTTCTTGAGGTTTTGTCTTGATTTCTTATTCCATGTTAAAAATAAATGAAATTAAAGACCATAGACATGATTGTGAGGTTGAAACGAGCAGATTGATAGGTGGTTTGCATGATATAATCAAGTATTCAGGGATATTGGAGAGAAAATGTAAATCTGGGTAAAACCTAGAACACGCGCGTGTTCTTGGCGCCCTTTTTTGAAAATTCAAATATTTGAATTTTGTGATTTTATTTAATTGATTCAAAAATTAATTTCTCTCTGAGTTTTATTGATTTTGAGTTGATTCTTTTTTTTATAATTCACAAAAATGTTAAAATATTATGGGTTAATAGTGAATTTCACCCCTGTAATGTTAGCGAATTTTGCTTTTCCCCCCTCCCAGCCTTTTGGCAACGGTTTTTTCAAAAAAACTGTTGCCAAAACCTGCCTTTGGCAACGGAGAGAGAGAGGGGGGGGGGGGGTAAACCGAAACACGCTCATATGGCAGGGGGGTTTCATATAATTAACCCAAATATTTTATTTTATCAAAAAATCACAAAAATATTATTTATTTCATATAATTGATATTTTTTGCAAAGAATTAATATTTTAATTGTTTTTTACATTTAAAATATTTTTTCCCTCTTGATTTTGTAAATTTTAATGGCTTCTAATCATTTTGTAGGTCAAAAAATGATTTTTGAAACATTAATCCAAGATCACAATTTGTTTTCCACATGTTAAACAATTTTGATCATTTTAATGGAATTTTTTATTCAATTAAAATACATTTTGGAAACAAATTAGGGTTTTGATTAATTCAACCCTCATCATTCTTTTTAAAACACTTTGGGCCTCTAATAGAGTGTAAGACCCAAGCCTTTTTGTAAAATAACCTATTGTGGGCCTCACTTATTGTATAAGTCCCTCCGGGTATTTTCAAAAACCTCGGCGTGATTGTCGTTTTGTACGCAAATAACTTTGGGCCTACCCTCGAGTAGTAAGACCCATTCTTATTTTATAAAACACTTTGGGCCTCTAATAGAGTGTAAGACCCAACCCCTTTTGTAAATACACAAATATTTTTGGGCCCCACTTATGGTATAAGTCCCGGTGTATTTCAAAAAGTTCGACGCGATCATCGTCCGCTGAAAAACAAATCTTGGGCCTCTCCTCGAGCTATAAGACCCATTCAAAACCTTTTGGGCCCCTATTAGAGTGTTAGACCCAATCCCCTTTTAACCAAAACAAATTTTGGCCTCAGATATTGTTTAAGTCCCTCTGTGTTAAAAGAAAATATCGGCGCAATCGCCATTTCAAAACAAAAAAACATCTGGGCCTACCCTCGTGTTATAAGCCCTATTCTTTTTAAAACTCTTTGGGCCTCTTGAGAGAGTGTAAGACCCATCCCTTTGTACAAAAAACCTTTCTTGGGCCTCAGTCACTTGTATAAGTCCCTGTACAAATTCAAACTCACAGTACGATCACTGATAAAACCTTGGGCATCTCCTTGAGCTGTAAGCCCCAACATCTTTTCAAAGCAATTTCTCTTTGATTTTGTATATAATATTGTTATCAAAGCTTTCTTTGTTGAACAACTAACCAAACAGCATGGAAGCTCTACAACCGAGTAAGTGGTTATATGCTTTCTTTATCCGCTTTCATATACATATAACTGTATTGTGGGGTTGTTTCACTGTAAGTCTTCTTTCATAAACTCATATCAACTGTGTAATAATAGTATAGATATTTAGAGTTTCCCCGGCAACTACGTCTAGCATTAAGCCCGTTGATCACTCTTAGAAGTAGACAAAACTAGATCCCCATAGGATTACCAGACACAGTCTTCCCTCTTCTTGGGGTTAAACAATATGGAGACGTGAAAGGCAGCATTCTCGGTGAACCCTTTCACAGACTGTCACCTTTGAAAATCGTCAATGAAACTCTATTTCCTAGAGATGATCTTTTCTCCGTGAATGGCATCTCTTGAGTTTCTTCCAAATTCTCGAACTTTCTTGGCTTGATCTATTCTCTGTGAATAGCTTGTCTTGAATTTCTCGAGGTTTGGGGACCCACAGGCTTCTTAAAAGCATCCTCACCTCCTCTTGGGCGTTGTACAAGGACCCGTCGGCTTCTTATAAGTATTCACAGCCTCCTTTTAGGCTTCGTATAAATGATTTCTTCCTCCGGGAATGATAGCCTAGTCTTGGGCTTCGTACAAATTGTCCCTCGGCTTCTAAAAAGTTTTCAGCCTCCTCTTGGGCTTCGTACAAATTGTCCCGACGACCTCCTAAAGGTATAGGAAGAGAAATTAGTCATCTTAATAGAACAGTCTTTCAAAAAGACAAGACCTTGATACTGCTGTTTCCTAAACGTAATACAAAAGATGAAACTCTAGACTTGGATAGTCTAATTCCCTTGAGTCTCAAAGACATTCTCAAGCTCCTTTCAAAACTAGGAGATGAAACCCGTAGACTCGGACAATCTCAATACCCTTTGGATTCCCCGTTTCCTTAAAGAACATGAGATAACCCTGATCCTCAGACCAAGTCCATGAGTACAACATTACTCATATAAGAACTGATTTTCTCTTTAAATCAGCATGAGAAATTCCTAAGGAAAGATGGCATTGATCTAAATTGAGTTCAAGTCTTCTCCTTCAGGTTAAAAAACCCTATAAAGGAAATTATGGCGTTATTAGGATTCACATATCCCAATTAAAGTAATCCTCCTTTATTACTAGTCACCCAACAATTGTGACAAACAGACCCCTTTAGAGATGACAAATTCTCTCTAAAGTTAAGACCTTTTAGCTTCATATCTTGGGCTTCAAACAAGATACAAATAGACCCTTCAGCTTCACATCTTGGGCTTTGAACAAGATACAAACCACATTTAGCTTCACGTATTGGGCTTTGAACAAGACACCAAAACACCATTTCCTCCCGTAGAATAGGAGGAACTATGATCGCTCTGATTTCCTTATTTTGGGAAACGAGAATACGTAGGCATAAGATTGAAAGAAAAATCTTAGCGAGCACACTCAACAAAAACCCACAATCCCATACCCACATACATCAATTAAAAAGTATCAGTCCTAAACCCCTACTCATGAACAGTCCCGGTTTTCACTCAAAGAAATAAGAAAAAGGCCCCACTTCCATATCGCATCCGTAACCTAACAGACCGCTGTTTAAACTCAGTATGCAAGCAAGGTTAATTGGAGACATCTATTTCCCTTCCTTCATCAGCTCACAATAGGATAAAAAATGAATCGACCTGTAGTAACCCCAAAAGAGCGACAGTGCTTAAGAAACACGTCCAGTTTCGCTCACTACAATAAGGATCGAAAAGAGATTGATGAGTTTGGTGTTTTTTAAAGTCTTTTGAAAAAGGTGTCAATGTGCTTATGTAGTTTAGCATTTGTTAAGAAATGAAAAGAAAAGAGTAAAATCACTTGACAAAGTCAAGGTTTAATTATGAAAGAGGTGATAGTTTGAAAACAAGAAGGTTTTGAAAAAGGGAGAAAGTTTTGAAAATTGAAGAATGGGTGGAGAAGAAGCGACTATCTTAAAGCATAAAGTAAAAGCTAAGGATGAGAAAGATCTAACCACAAATGTAGTTATCTTCACCATAAGCCAAGCAAAAGCACAAGGCTTCAAAGTCTTCGAACCATAATTCCAAAGCAAAGGGAAAAGGTCCTAGTTCTAAGTCCAAGGATCCAAGAATAGCATTGAAGTCCAAGGTCTAGGTGCAAAACTCCATGTCCATTGCAAAGGATAGTAACCATAGTCCAAGATTAGAAGCACAAGTTTTTAAGAGGTTTTGGCCTTTATTAGTGTTTTTTGGTCCAAGTGGAAAAAGAGAAAAAGGCATAAGCATAAACATGTGTCCAACGGACGAAGGAAAAATTGCGGAAGCATAAACATGATATGAAATGATAATAATGGAGCATAAAAGTAAAAGAGAGATAGGGAGCAATAAGAAAGTATAAACAAGATTAGTACAATAATATTGTTAGTAAGTTAGTGATTAGTTGTTAGAGTAAGTGATCAATAATGATTGAATAATTGCACTTAGGTCAAGGTTAATGAGAACTCATTAGAGGATTGATAAGACCAAAGCCTCCTAACAACAAGTTTCATAAGTGTTGAACCAAAAGACAAATAATCAACAATCTTTTATCGTTTTCTGATACGGGACATATGTTGCGCTATGTTAAGCAATCGCCGAGTAATTTATGGAGTAATTACCCTACAATGAGGCCGGTCAATAGATCTTTGTGTTAATGCATGCTAGATGAACGATATGTAGATCGCCATCCGAAAGCAATACCGCACGAAAAGAAAAGAAGGTAGCGATCTAGTCTTGATCAAAATTCAACAAAGGAATTCTATGATCCATAAGACTTTCATCGATCAAAATAAAAGAAGAAATAGATGAAGGGAAAGCCAAATTAAACCACAAAATTATGTGATCTAAGGCTAAGAACAAAGGAAAAGGGAAGAAAATGGAAAAGGAACCAAAACACTCCCAAAAACAAGGCAAAAACTGCATTCTGACTCAGAGTAACCGGTTACTCACCAGATGATAACCGGTTACTTAGTTCAAAATAAGCGCAATTTTTCAAAATTAACACAGAGTAATCGGTTACTCACTAGAGGGTAACCCGTTACTCTGCACCAGAATGCCGAAATTTATGCAGAATTCAGCATGATCCTCATTCAATCCTTTTTTCAAACACTTTATGATCGTGAAATGAATTTTGCACGAATTTTAAAGTATCAACAACAGAGAAACCAGCAATTAAACACAATTACAAGATCCAAAGGATCAAGTAACAATGATCTCCAAAGATCTACATTATGGAAGATGAAGATGAAGCTTCAATAATGGTGAAAGATTAATTACCACTTCAAATCTGAAAATTCCTTCAAATTGCTTCAAGATCCAAACACCAAAGTCTTGATATATAAGAATTGATGAAGAAAACAAGCTTGGATGAAGGTTTAGCTCAAAGTTGAACAAGATTCCATGTGAATTTTTGTTAACTTTCAAAAGAAGAAAAGTGAGCTTTAGTGAAATTTGTGGTTGGGGATAGAATTTGCAAGAGGTTTGTTGGCTATCAAAAGCTTGTGAAATGAATGAAATGAAGCCTCTATTTATAGAATTTAGGCTTGGAAAATTTGGTGGTTTGGAATTTGGTTTGGAAATGGAAATTAGACTTGGAATTTGAATTTGGAGGGAAAATCAAGATCAAGTGGTGATTAGTGAAGGTACATGGTGGAAAATGATCAAAGTGATGTAAGGGAATTAAAATGAGATGGTCTAGAATATTCCAAATATGATCAAGGGCTGAGATTGGTGCAAAATGAAATGAAACTTAATTTTTTTCCATTCTGCACGCAAGTAACCGATTACTTACCGGGTGATAACCCGTTACTCTGTTCAAATTTTCAAAAATAGAGTAAAAATACACTGAGTAACCCGTTACTCGCCAGATGATAACCCGTTACTCTGTGTAAAATTTGTGAAAAATGAGCATTTTGTTGCACTGTTGTGGTTCCGGCTCTATTCTTTTGCTTGTCAAAGAAGGCATGGAAATAAACACATGAACCTTGGAATTCCTTTAATAATAATCAATTAAAACTTGGGGAATCCTTGACCAGATAAATTTGGCATGACTGTGGATCAACTTTGAATTTTCTCAGATAAAATTCATTCGAGCTGTGGGACTGTTATTTTGGCATTTTTAACCTGTTCTTCCCCTGAAAATGTTAGTAAAAGAAAACAAAATATTTTTGAATTTTAATTAATGGTTAGTAAATATAAAGGAAATAAAGGCAAATAAAAAACACACAGATGCTCGGAGATCCCTGCAAGGTACAAACCCAAAGAAGAAAGGGACAAGGGAACCAAAGCATGATCTTGTTTGTGGTAAAGATTTAAACTGAGATGTGAATGATATGTGGAATCTTAGGGGTCAAAAATTAGGGTCTAACAATGGCGCAACAAATAATCTTTTCAATATGGGAGGTCCCAAAATATACTTCTTTTTGTCCAATTGTGTGTGACCCTATATCCTTAAATTCTACACGCTTTACCAGTATCTTTGAATTTTGGTAGTTCACAAACTTGGTTCGATACTTCACCTGGTGATAATCGAGGTGGAGGCAAATCTGTTACTCGTTGTCTTTTTTGAAATCAATCTTGTTTCTTCTATAGTGATGATTTCTTGGTAGGAATCTGCGGTGAGAGTCGGGAGGGAGGTTGTAAGGGGTTACAATAACTGGCCAACAAGAATATCCGCTTCGCGAAGCTTGGACATGTGGAGTAAAACCATCAAAGCATAATCCTAGCCTGACATTTCTAGATTCTGCGGCAAAATCAATATGTATCTTATCAAAGTGCTTTCATGCCTCGCCATCAGATGGATGTCGCATAGTGTCTGAACTTGTTTTGTTTGTATGATGCCATGTCATTTTACTTTAATTGTACATTGAAGCAAACATTCTTTTTAACCTTAGTATTATTGGAAGATAAAACATGGACTTTATTGCTACATATTTTTTCTTACGGTTAATGGCTTTACTGCGAACTTGATATCTTGGACTCTAACAGAACTTACATTACTTCAACGCTCCATCACTAGTACCAAACTCATTGTCATAAAACAACATGCAACCACTAATGCAACAATCAATCTTTCTTACTTCTAAACTCAACTTCAACACCAACTTTTTTGCATCATAAACACTTGTAGGCAAGTTGAATTTCGTAGGAGTCGCGTCGAGCATCATTTTTGCGAAGAATTCCAAACACTGATCAGGAACATTCCAATTTGCCTTGGCGGCCAATAATCTCACACACATTGATAATTTTGAGTCCGACGACCCCTCAAACAATGACGTATTCATCTCATTCAACAACTGATAAAATCTTTGCGCTTCCTTATTCGGTAACTCTTCCCCATCAAAATCTTCAAGTTCACCATAGGTCACGTTCACACCGAAAGCATCGCCCACCATCTCACCGATCAAATTAAAGTTTTCCCCATGTTCCATCGGTGATCGACTACTTAAAGCATGCATATTACTAATCTCTAGTGCGTTACTCGGCAGTTCTTCTCCATTATATGTCCAAACCCAATATTTTTCAATGAAACTCCTTCTCTTCAAATGAAGTTCTACTTCCTCTAGGTCACTAATTATAGGTCTACATTCACATTTAAGACAAGGACCTTTACTTCCTCATTCGCTTCAACAACATTCATGAAAAAATGCCTACGGGATAAACCCTTTAACTCCTTCCTTAATATTTGGTTTAAGTCCGCGTCTTCATGGATACAACCTATCGTACATCCAACTACGATAGTACCGATAATATTCTATACTGCATATTTATACAATCAATGCCTTTTTAATTACAAATGTGATTTTAATATATCAAACAATTTCGGGAATTTTGATAAAACATTATTTACAAGTATTAACTAACTATATATTATTCTTAAACATAAACTTATATTAACTAGAAACTTCTTTTCATACAAACAAATTTTCTACTATTTTATAATTAATCTTAATATATATAACAACAAATAAATTTCATACTACTTTGTTTTTTTTAAACTTGTATAATAATATATTTAAGATAAACATAAATATTTTATTTCTGTTTTAACTAAACATTTAAAAAACAAATAATAATTTATGATTTTAATAAATAACAATTATGTTCTATTTTAAAAAAAAAATTATATATATATATATATATATATATATATATATATATATAACATAACATATACTACATATAATTAATAACCAATATTATTTTTTATGACAAAAATAATTATGTTTAAAAAAAAACTATTTCACACCATTTGGTTTTTAATTAAGATATTATTTATTCTTTTAATATACATAAAATATAACTATATTCTATTTTATTTTGTTTTCAATATACATATATAATATATTATATTTTTAAAAAATATTTTGTTTAAAAAATTATTATTCAGTTTATATATATATATATATATATATATATATATATATATATATATATATATATATATATATATATATATATTATTCAAGTTTTAATATTTTGTTTCTATAATATATTCTATTTTTGATTATATGAAATAAGAACAAAACTCTAAATATAATATATTCTGTCATTATTTAAAATATAATATCATATATTTTATTTTTAATCTGTTTTTATTTAAAATTTAATATAATATATTTCAAAAAATAAAATATTAATAAAAATAATATTCTGAAAAATAACATATTTTAATAATATGTTACGAAAAATAATATTCGGTTTTTTTTTAAATAAACTGAATAATATATTATGAAAAATAATAAACTGTTTTTAAAAAAAAATCTGTTTAAAAAATATTAATAAATCAATTTTGAATTAACTATATAATTATTTTAATAATATTTTGTTTTTAAAAAAATTATGCTACATAATAAATTTACAATAACAACAACCAACAACCATATATATATATATATATATATATATATATATATATATATATATTTTTAAATCTAAAAAAATAAAATAATAAAAATTGCGTAAATACAACCATGAAGATAAAAAAAAGCTTGAATCTTAAACCTTGATGCTTGAATCTTGATATATCTTGATGAATCTTGAAGAAAAAAAATTAATGTTAATGATACATTTAAAAATCAATACAATATTTAACAAATAAAAAATAAAAAATTAAACAATTTTAAAATAGCTTTTGAGATGAATAACATTGGAGGATGCAAATTTGAAGATGAAAAGTTGAAATTTAAAGATTAATAATAATAATTGAGAGAGGAATGAGGAATAGGAAAAAAATTAAGAGAAGAATAAAATGAAGAACATGAAACTGATGTTTTAGCGAGAGAGAGAAATATGGAAATTGTATCACTACTACAAAACGCGTAAACAATAACGCCATGGTCACCACGTTTCTTTCCTACACTGTTATGACATCTCTAAACTAATGCACTATCATAATAATATTGTTTTTTGATTAAAAATTATTTGTGTATAACAACGGCTAAGGAGTCAACTGTTGTGATAACTTCAAGCTTTCATGGGTTCGAACCTCAGGGCACTCATATATGTTATTCCTTTAATGTTAAGTGGGGCCTTTTCTTTTTTAGTTATTTTTAAATAAAAAACTTAAAAGTTTGTGACGACGGTCGAAGAGTTTCACCGTTGTTAAGTCGCACCTTTTCATTTTTAATTATTTTTTAAATAAAAAGCTTAAAAGTTTATGACGATGGTTGAAGTGTCCACTGTTGTTAAGTCGTGCCTTTTCATTTTTAATTATTTTTAAATAAAAACTTTAAAGTTTATGACTACGGTTGGTGATTACAACCGTTGTGATATATTTTGTTTTTTATTTAAAAGTTTTAACTGTAAATACTCCGACGCTTTTTTATGAAATTTCACCATGAAAGTAAAATATCACTACGGTTACATGTATTGGCCGTTGTGGTAGCTTGATAATATTATACACTCCTAGTTAGCTTGTCTCTTCAGTATCCTTTTTTCCATTGCAAATAGAAACTAGACGAAACAATACATGATTTCAACCCAAACCCTAACGTTCAATACTGTGAAACATTACACGATTTCATCCAAAACACCATCGTTCACCCTTCACTGTGTATTTGTCATTATCGTCATCATCTTCAACCAAGTTGACAAGACCATCACGATCAACCAAGTTGTTACCGTTTAGAAGGAAAACAACAACAACATCGTCGTCACCTGTTAGCTCCTAATTTCGACGCTACATGATTTCAAACAATTTGGCTTTTAAAGAAGTTATTCTTTAAAATATAAGCTAAAGGAGAATAAGGTTTCGACCAAGATGTATTCGACTATATTTGTTGGAAGCCTGAGTCGAATAGAATGATTTCAAGACTTCAAATATTTCTAAGTCCAAAGAATCAATTCGACAGGGTAAATTGGCTATGGATAATGCGCTGCAGTTATAACTGAATAGTGGAGGGAAGTTCTACTATTTGAATTTGAAAAGAGGACAAGTGGCGAGTATCTAGAAGTTGAAGACATGCAAGGTGCCAAGTGGCGTGATCTAGGAGTAAACCGTCAAATGGTGGTTACTTTAGAGTATTATAAATAGGTTAGTCCTAGAGTTAGAATAAGTGTGAAAAAATCGTGTTGTACAAGTAACTCTGAAATCACTCAAAGTATCCAGCGTGTAGAGAAAAGAGTGAGGCGAGAATGTACGTGATTATAATCACCATTTTCTTTTATTGCAATGCCATTTTCTTTGAAGTTTCTGTTTTAGATCCTTTACTTTGAAATCTTTAGATTCAGTCTTTTACTTCTAAAGCATTCTACGTTAATAAGTGTTACTTTGCAATTTTAAATTAAAAAGCCTTTACTTTCAAGCATTTACATTCCTGCAATTTAAGATCTTTATGCACTTTTTTCCAGCATTTAACCCCAGTTTTTATCAAACCTTTACATTCAGTTTTTTTTCTTTTTGATGTGTTGTTCGACTTCAACATTTCTTTGATTTCTGTCACTTTCCTTTATATTTTAAAACACGTTCTTTTATTTATATGCACTGTCGAAATGTATACTTTGCTTAATTGTGAGGTATTCTAAATACACCCATAACACATGTCCTAGGATCAATCTGATCGATCCTGTAAGTTACTAGAACTTTGTTATTTTAGAAGATCAGCGGTTGTTTACCAATTTTCAAGGTAAACAAATTGGCACGCCCTGTGGGACAGTGCTAAACGTGTGTTTGGAAGTTTGTAACTTTTAAATAACTGTCAAAAGAAAGTTTTATAACTGCCTTTTTGAATATTTTTTGTTTCATTGGTCAAGATTGTGGCAAACTTTTTTGTATGCACTTGAGAAGTGGAAAGGTAGCCAGTTCAAAAGAATATAGACCAAAGAGAAGAAACCCGAGGAAAATGGCATCTGGCCAAGGGAATTCAAATCCTAGTTCTGCTGGGACTAATCCTCAACCAAGCAGTTCAAGAGTTTAGAACAACACCATAAATCCTCAAGAATTACCAAGAAGTACTGTGGCGCCAACTCCAGTTCCTTCGACAGGAGGGTCAACAGTGTTAACCATGGTGACATAGCCAGCGCCTTCGACAGCAGGGCAAGGGGAGATATATGTGAGGCCTTACACTCAGCCAGTCTTGGAGTACATTGGCCCATCAGTGACAAATCCTCAGACTCTGCCAGGAGGAAGTTCGACATATAGGCAGTTTCCTCCCCCAAGATTTTTGCAGCCTTTGCCTAGGAACCCAATCTATGGCATGCCAACGGCAATGATGCAGAATTTGCGTACTGTACCCCCAATGTTTTCAGAGAATGTGATATCTTCCCCTTTGCAGGAGTCAGGCTCTGGAATTAACATGGGTCGAAACAGCCAGTCCATAGGTTTGGGATGTTCTGCTCAAGGACCCAACTTAACAAATGAATCTGCAGCATATTTAAGGCAACAGATGGATGAGAGCAACATGCAAATGGTACATACTTTATCTCAGACAATGGGAGAAATTTTCCAGCCATTGATCCAAAATACTACTTAAACCAATCAAATGATAGCAGCCCAGATGGCGTGTATAGCAGAATTCATGGGGATGCCTGTTCCTGTTCAAAATCAAGGAGTCGAAAGGAGGGAAAACGCTCAACAAGTGAATCCGGTGAATCCAGAGTTGGTCGAACCACCTAGGGAGGAGCCTCCTAGGAATCAAATACCTATACTTGAAGAGGAGGAACCAAGGATGGTGTTAGTAAACAGAAATCAAAACGCTGATCATGTGGTGAATCAGGTTCGACGCAATAATGTAGCAGCAGAGAATAATTTGGCAGCCATGGTTTAGAGAATAATGGTTCGAAAAGGCCTGAATATGGGTTTTTCTAGGCCAAATTTCACTTCGCCTATAGTAGACTATATACTCCAAGCTGAACTGCCTCCCAGGACAAAAGTACCAAAGTTCACTAAGTTTTTAGGAGATACTACAGAATCTACCGTCGAACATGTGGCGCGCTACCTGATCGAAGCTGGTGAGATTTCAAATGATGAGAGTCTAAGGGTGAAGTATTTCCCTAGTTCCCTCACTAAAAATGAGTTTACGTGGTTCACCACGTTACCATCTGGTTCGATTTGTAATTGGACCCAGTTAGAACGTTTGTTCCATAAGCAATGTTACATGGGGTAGACTAAAATCAGTTTGAAAGAATTGGCTAGTGTGAAACGAAAGTTCAATGAGCCAATAGATGATTACTTGAATAGGTTTCGACTACTCAAGGCTAGGTGCTTTACACAAGTGCCTGAGCATGAACTTGTCGAAATGGACTTGATTAATCTATCAGGAAAAAATTGGACACCCAGTATTTAAGGAATACGGCCCAGTTAGCTGAGAGAGTTCGACAGCTAGAGCGTCTCAAAGATGAGAAACCTAGGGTGAACAAAAACAAGAAGGTAGCTTATGTCGAATACCAGGAGGGCATCGAAGAGTTGTATGACGAGCCTGTTAGGTTCGACGAAAGTGAAATAGATCTTGCTGAACATAAGCAAGGTCCTCCTTATTCTTGTAAATTATTAGTCCCATCAAATGGGAAAAACCCTGCCGAAACCGAAAAGAATGATAGGTTCCCAAAGAAAACATACACTTTCGACATCACTAAATGTGACGAGATTCTTGATTTGTTAGTTAAGGATGGTCAAATACTAGTACCTCCTAGTGCTAAAATATCACCTTTAGAGCAAAGAAAAAAGAGAGGCTTTTGTAAATACCATAATTATTTGGGTCATAAAACTTCTCAATGTTTTCTTTTCAGGGATCTGGTGCAGAATTCTATTCAGGAAGGCAGACTCAAATTTGGGGAGAAAACTAAGACCCAAATGAAAATTGATACCAACCCTCTTGAAGTAGCTGAAGCAAATTACACAGAGCCCGAAGAGGTTAACATGGTCGAACTAGTTGAGGAATCTGACAGTAGCTCAGATAGTGTTAACACCAACGAAGCTCTTGGCAGAAATGCCACAGTGGTGGAGGTTACTGAGGACCTTACCAATGATGTTGTGTTCATTAGAGAAGTCGAGGAAATGGATGGATACCAGCTTGAGCATTTGATATGTATGGCTGTTGAACACTACTTTAGCACATCTTCTAAAGTTCAATGGTTCGGCGCTGAGGCTACAGTCGAGATCCATGCTGAAGCTGAAGCACCAAAATTACAGATGGTGACAAAAGATACTGTTGACCGTTTCAGACAGATGGACAAGGCTGCTGAAGGTCTTGATGTCAACTTCTCCAAAATGCGTTTAAAAGATGAAATTAACATAAACATGGTCGAAGTGACTAACATACAGGCCATGGATATTGATGAACAGGCTCATCAAGAAGACTGTAACAAGCTGGCTTATCCCAGAGAAGATGAAACCATTGTTGATTTTCTCCACAAGTGCCAGGGGAAGAACTCTGAAGTCATGTTGTGCCCTCGATGCAGTGCTATCTTCGACAAAGAAGTTGCTCATGGCATCCAAGCGGGGAAAGAAGCCAAATCTGGACGTGAGAAAAAAGCTGCTCAAAGGCCAGGGCGTTTCGACCCAAGGAAAGCTACTAAAAAACAATATGGCCAAAGGCCACAAATGCCAAGGGCTAAGCAGGCTACTTTCAAGCCTAGCAGTGATGTACCAACTGGAAAGTGGGTGAAACCAGTGGAAGCAGCAGGGAGAGGGAAACAGAGATGGAAGAATTTCGACGTGGCTAGAGGTTCTCCAATTGAGTACCAGAAAGAATTCAAGTCCTCCAACAAAGCTGCCTATATTTCTGAGAATTACAAAGGAAAAAATCCTATGTCCAGGTCCCAGTGGAGAAGGGAACAGAGACGAAGGAAGGCTTTGAGAGAGGCTCAGGCCAAAGACTTGACTGAGACTAGTAGCAATGTTCTTCCTGCTAGCAATAAATGTGTTGGGACGAAAATAACAAACCCGGTGCCTGTGGGGCGAAGGTTGTTTTCTAACAAGAAAGAAGAAGCTGAGAGGTTTTCAGTCGTAGCAGCTGAGGACGAAGATTCGACTCACAACTTTGATTCCGACTCCGATGCCTCCTTAAACATCATTGTCAATGTAGTCTCAGTAATGCCAATAGAATATGATAGAATAACTGAGGTGGAAAACTTGGATGCCAACGCTGAGGCTGAAATGGCAGCACACCAACCTGTGTGCTACTATGTAATGAACAATGGCTGTGTCGAAGAACAGAATGCTTTCTTTGAACGACCAACTGAGGCCATGAAAGGGCACTTGAAACCTCTGTACATTATAGGGAAAGTAGAGAATGTGGCTGTGAATAAGATCTTGGTGGATTGTGGGGCTACTATCAATTTAATGCCACATTTTCTGCTAAGTAAGATTGGTAAATTCGACACTGATCTTAAACCCCACAACATGGTCCTTTCTAACTATGAAGGGAAAATTGGGACCACTCTAGGTGTCTTACAGGTTGATTTGATTGTGGGTACAGTGACTAGACCTACCTTGTTTATGGTAGTCGAAAGAAAAGCTAACTACAACCTTCTGCTAGGAAGGGAGTGGATCCATGGCATTGGAGCAGTACCTTCATCAATACACCAACAAATAACCATATGGAGGCCTGATGGCATAGTTGAAAACGTTGAAGCGGATCAAGGGTACTTTAAGGTGCCTGTTAATCATGTTGATGGTGTTAGTTCGACAAAAATTTGGCACATATTGCGCCTTGTACTCCAGCAGAATTTGATTTCACCCCAGATGACCATGCATTCTGCTCATTACACTTGCACCAAGTGAAGGGATTTCGATGGGACAGAGAAGTCATAAGGGAAGAAGGCAATGTTCCATACTATGGGCTGCCTGAAGTAGACCCCACAGGCTGGGGAAGTGAATTCAGTAACAATGACTGAATTCGACACACTACAAAGAATTTCGGCCTATGTGGCCAAATCTAAGTTACAAGCGGCCTTGGAGGCTGCACACAATCACATAGCTGTCGAAGCCACAACTCAGATTTATGGAGTAGGCCCTGGTAAGGACTTTGAGCCTGAACCACCTAACGGGTCTCGAATCGAAGACCAAAATCAAAGGCTTGATGCTATTTATGATAATGAGCCTTTGGGTTTCGAAAAGGATTTATTGTCAGACAACATTAAAATGCTGGCGCAAGATCCTTTGGAAGAAATTGACTTGGGTGAAGGGGGAGTAAAAAGGCCTACTTATGTTAGTGCTAATCTCGACCCACAACTCAAAGTCAAAATGGTCCAACTATTGAAGGAATTCAAGGATTGCTTCGCTTGGGACTATGACGAAATGCCTGGTTTGAGGAGAGAGCTTGTTGAACATAAGTTGCCAATCATACCTGGGAAAAAACCAGTCTAGCAAAATCCAAGACGGTTTGCCCCAACAATACTTTCAAAGATCAAAGAGGAAATTGAGAGGTTACTTAGATTCAAGTTCATCCGTACAGCTAGGTATGTCGAATGGCTAGCTAATATTATACCAGTCATTAAAAAGAATGGTTCTTTAAGGGTCTGTATAGATTTTAGAGATCTAAATTCTGCAACCCCTAAGGACGAATATTCTATGCATGTGGCAGAAATGTTGATTGATTCTACTGCCGGACATGAATACTTGAGTATGTTTGATGGTTATTCTGGTTATAACCAAATATTCATTGCTGAGGAAGATGTCCCAAAAACTGCTTTTCGATGTCCAGGGGCATTAGGCACTTATGAATGGGTAGTAATGCCTTTTGGTCTAAAAAATGCTGGGGCAACTTACCATCGAGCAATGAATTCGATATTTCATGATTTCATTGAGACTTTTATGCAAATCTATATTGATGGTATTGTTGTTAAGTCTTTTTCAGGAAAAGATCATTTAAGCCATCTTCGACATTCCTTTGAAAGGATGAGACAACATGGTCTTAAAATGAATCCTCTCAAATGTGCTTTTTGTGTGCAGGCAGGGGATTTCTTAGGCTTTGTGGTCCACAAGAAATGGATCGAAATTAACTAGAATAAAACCAAAGCCATTATGGAAGCAAAAGCGCCATCAACAAAGAAGGAATTGCAGTCTCTCTTGGACAAAATAAATTTCTTGAGGAGGTTTATATCCAACTTGAGTGGGAAAACGCAAGCCTTTTCGTCGTTGCTTCGAGCTAGAAAGGATGGATTCGACTGGGGACAAGCTCAACAGGAAGCCTTCGATAAGATCAAAGAGTACCTGAGTCACCCCCCGATTCTCTCACCACCTTGTGGCAATAAGTGTATGAGATTGTACATAGCTGCGTCAGATAGAACTTTAGGGAGCATGTTAGCTCAAGAGGATGATGATGGTGTCGAAAGGGTCGTCTATTACATTAGTAGAGTTTTAAATGATGCAGAAACTAGATATAGCATGATTGAAAAATTATGTTTATGTTTGTATTACTCTTGTACAAAATTGAAGCATTATATAAAACCAGTTGATGTTTATCTTTCTTCTCGTTATGACGTTATTAAACATATGTTGTCCAAACCTATTTTGCATAGTCGAATTGGAAAATGGGCATTAGCATTAACTGGATATTCTTTAACTTATAAGCCTTTAAAAGCTGTTAAAGGACAAGTAGTGGCAGACTTTATAGTTGACCATTCTACAAATGAGACCCCTCTGAACTATCTTGATGTGGAACCTTGGAAGTTATATTTCGACGGGTCGAGCCACAAAGATGGAACAAGCATAGGAGTGCTTGTTATTTCTCCTAATATAATTCCAACAACACTTAAGTATAGAATTGAAGGCCGTTGTTCTAACAATGAAGCTGAATATGAAGCTTTAATTGTTGGATTTGAAGTATTGTTGGAATTGGGGGCAACTCATGTCGAAATAATGGGAGATTCAGAACGGGTCATAAAACAAGTTACCAAGTGTAATACCCCAAAATTTGCTCTCCCTTTTGGCATCCTAGCATAGCATTATCATATATCATATCATATCCATCACATTAGCATTGCAATGCATATGTAACATAGAAAGTGAAGCATAGCATCCCTCTTACCATCAAGGCATGGGATCAGGGGAAAGGTGGACAACCAAGGAATCATTCAAGGCACAAAAGGTCAAACAAGTTGCCTCAAGACAAGCCAAGAGGTCTCTCATGTCTCATACTATCTCAATTGATCATCCAAAACCTCAAGAAGAGGAGATTCAATAGGAGATTGAAGCACTACATCTTTCACTATGCAAGAGATCCAAAAAATTGAAGGAAAACCCTCAAAAGATATGGTTTATTGGTTCAAGATCACCCTCAAGTGGCATATCTCATCATCCTTTAAGAGGATAAACAACATATTCTGAGGAATTTGAAATTGAAGACTGCACATTTGTCCCCCTAGGAGGTGGGTACCAAAATTAGGGTTTCCAATTAAATCAGGGTATCTTTGATTTTTTAGACAAAACTTGATGTCATGGTAGTCTACATGTCCTTAAGTGTATATGTGTGGAAAATTGCCTCTAAATTGGTTTTAGAAGTGGTTCAATTGGAAGAAAGATAAAAAATCAGGGAAATTGGGGCTAAGTCAAATAATCAGAGGAAAAAGTCAACTCTTGACTTTTTGAGGCTAAATCCATGAAATTCATGTTATATTTGACCAATGTACAAAATTTGTTTAAGAAACTCCAAAGGGATCATGAAAAAATCAAGATTTGAAGAGTTGCCATTTTTGGGAGAAATAGGGTTTCCAAAAATAGTAATTTTTGGCCATTTTGCATCAGACTTTGAACCAAGGCCATTCAAAATTGAAGCATCAAATGAAAATTCCACTCGGCCACAACAAAAGATCTTGTTTTAAGCTTCACATCCATGAGTAGAACATCCCCATTGGATAAGAATTGAGTGAGATATGATTGATCAAAGTTGGAGGAAAGTAGGTTCAAAATCAGGTCATGACCAAGGATTCTTAGGCCCACGCGCCCTCATTTTTACAAACAGGTGGTGTGCCAAATGTTCATCTATTTTTCTCATGGTTAAAGGCCTCAAACGCAAAACTTGTCAACATCAAAATTGTTCCTTGCAATGTCCTCTTCAATGTTCATGTTGGGCAAAATTTCATTTGATCAAGTTTTGAGGTATAAATAGTGGTCTCAAGTTAGGGTAATCTTGCTGAAAATCCATGCCATGCTTGCCTTGCCAGTCAGCCTCATTGCCACGCTCTTCTATCAGTTCCAAATATGGATGTTATAAGTCATTTTTCAACTTATTCCAAGCATTATTTCAACTCGATTTTCATACCAAACTTGTAGCATTACATCTCCTCTTTCAAATGAATCGAAAAACACATCAAACCATCCATGGAGTAGAGAGAAAAACATCATCAAATCACCATATCTCCATTGTTCTCAGCTGTCATAAAAATCAGAAACAAAACCAATGTTGTTGATGTTGTTGTTACAAGCTTGCACGTTCATTATTCATACCTTCTATCCATTGCCCTTTTAAACCAAACACCTTTCATACACACCCTAGCACGTGCCTCATTATGCATGAAAGTAGAAAGAATGGAAACTTGCTGAACAAGTTTATGTTGCAATAGCCTTGCCATTGCAAGTTCATTTTCATCTTCACCATAGCTTACCATAAGGCATCATCACCATATCATTGCTCTCCCTAACTAACTTGACTCAGTTAGTTAGGGATGACTCACCTAAACTCAAATTGGACTCAGTTAACTCACCCATTTAACCATGGTTAGAGCTCACTATAAATAAAATCCTCACTCTCAAAAATTCATTTCTAACACTCATTCTCACACTCTCACTCAGAAACTCTCTCTTCTTCTCTCTCAATCTCACCATTGCCATTGATTTTCGAAGCTCATTTTGTTCAATTCTCTCCAAAACTCTCTCTGATTATCTCTCAATTTCACCACATTGCAACTGGTTTTAAAGCTTGGATTTCAATTCTTCTACATTGAATCATCATCAACCACTTCACCTAAGCCTTTATTTGGCCAAAGGTAGTTCAAAGAGGAAGCAGAATCTCTGGTTTTCTGAAGAACATCTCAAGGTTACAAATCTTCAGGTATGAATTTCCACCATTATAGACATGATTTGAAGTGGTTTTTAGGTTCTTGAAGCTTCTTATAAGCTCAAGAACTTGTCTGGCTAGTTGATAGGCCTTTAGAGGCATAGTTGAAAAGTTAGGGCAAATCTTCTTCTGTTCGATTCTCTCATTTCATGAACATTTTGGAAATTTTATCACTGGATCCGTGCTCTCCATTACTTCCTCTTCATTTTGGTATAATATTTGTGAAATTCTGGGAAACATGAAGTTGCAGACGGTGGTTGTGGACTGGAGAAGATGGCCGGAGGTCATCTCCGGCCGGTGACTGTTAATGCTAGGGTTTTGGTGTGTTTTAATCGTGGCCATTGATTTTTCATCATCGTGTGGTTCAGGACGTGCCAGCACATTAAAATGCACATGCACCTCACGTGTGTTATTTCTGAATTCACTTAAAATTTATGTGACGCAGTGCATGGTAGTTAGTGTGCTCATTCGTGCGTGTGTGTTGGATTTAACTACTTTGACTTTGGTGTTGACTTGACCTGATCCAAGGGTGATGATTGTTTTGACTGTTGTTGACTGAGGGTGCATGATAATTGGTGTGGATTGCGTAGATGTGGACCAGGCTTGGTATTGATATTTTCACCCCATGTTTTTGAAGCCCAAACCAATTTGAACTGAATGATTGCTATGCATGCACCCCCTCTCTTATTTCCATTTCTTTTTATTTTCTACATTTTGTGCACGTTTCATTTCTAATTTTTAAAAATATAAAACTACAATAGAAAATTCTGGAAAAATTCATGAATATCTTAAAGACATTTAGGAAATTTTTGATAGTTTTATTTCATGATTTTATGACATTTTTGCCCCTGTCTCATAATTTTCTTTGAATTTCCATTTGTGTGCATTTCAAATGTGATACATGAATTTGTATAATTTTGTTCTTGATCATTACAAGCAGTTTTGACATGATTCTTTTAGTATTGATTCACTAATACATTGAGCCATGTTAGATGATTTTTACTTGATTTTTTAGGTCATTTTATGATATGTTTTGATGCTTATCTTTGCACCACTTTGCATGATGTTTCAACTTGACCTAATTGCTTTGTGTAAAGTCTTTTTGCTTTGAATTTTTACATGTTATTTGGATGTATGATTTACTTCTGACTTAGGCATTTAAATACCATGTTTGAATAATTTTCATAGGTCCATTTGATTTTTGTTTGATGCATTACATTTGAAGCATAATGACATGTCATATCATTCTAATTTTTGTGCATGTTTACATGATTTCTTTTGTGCATATTGGTATGATCCTTTGCATATTTTGTGAGCTATTCATGTGACATTATAAGTCATTGGTACACCTTATAGGTCATCTTTACATGTTCATTTCAATTTGAACTTTGTGCATCATTAACCTGTATTGTTTGCACTTTCTTTTTGAACTTTCATTTCAATTCTTCTTCTATTACTTCTTGAATGTTTTGATGTTTGATTCATGAATACTTTGAGATGTCTATAAGTAATTTTCCACCTAGTTTCAATTCTGATCCTTAGATTACATGTACCATTTATGCATGTTTCTTCCCTTTCTTTTCATCTTTCAACTTCCTTTCTTATAAAGACATGTTTGAATGCTATGGATGATGATTGTTGTTTATTCCTTTGAATTTGTATGATGATATTCACTTGTTATCCATATGATTTACATTCTGGTTGTGTTCCTAAGACTTGATTCTTCATCTTTTTCTTTTGAACTTTATAGTGCATTAAGTACTTTTTTACTTCTTATGCATGTTTCCTTGTTTACTAACCATGTAGGGGCTTTGGTAAGTTGAAATTGAGTGTGGATAAGGAATCCACATTCAAACCTCTTTCCTTTCATTTCTTTTACAATTCAATCTTGTGTATTGTTAAGCACTTATGTGTTTTCTTTGATTAACTCATTACTTTCCCTTTTGAGTTACAATTCATCTTCTACTTTAGAAGTGAATTGTTTGGCTCATTCCTTCTTTAGACTTTAGGTGTTGCAACCTCACAAACCATTGGGACCACTCCCTTAACTAATCAATTAGGATTGAGTCTTAGTTCACATAGATTTTACCTTTCTTCTCTCTTGAGTCTTTCATCTTCTCATCTTAAAGAAAATTCAAAATATCTAATAAAGGTAGGCATTTATTACATTTAGGCCTTTCATATAAGGAAAAGATTATAAAGGGGTCTTCTCTTGTAATCTTAGAATGTATAGCATATGGATCATCTTGGGTCAATGTGTTAAATATTTGATCTTGTATGAGGGACTTAAATGTAATACTTGTTGAAGGTACAAATAATAAAACATTTCTTCATTTCATAATCAACAAAAACACTTAATAAACACAAGTATGCTAGTGTGTTTGAACCTTGACAATTGGAACTAAGTGTGGGGGTCTTCTTCACTCTTAGTATATTTTCTTACTCATTCCATCTTGGAATGTGAGAAGGTATACTTTCCAATGATTAAGATTTAGATACACTATCATATGCAAACAAATGAAAAAACTTCTAAAAGACAAAAACAAACAATAACGTCTTTCCTTTGGGAATTCTTTCCTCATCTCCTTCATTCATTCCTTAAGGATGCGTCATTTCCGTTCTACCGCAAACAGGTAACGCCTAAGTCTCCCTACAGCGAGCTGCAACACCTAAACTGCTAGAATGTGAACGCTGACGTATTCCACTAAAAAACACAAACAATCCATCCCTAGTGAGGGGAACTACGTCGCTTTGATTCTCATGCTCCCGATGAGATACGTAGGCGGTGGGGTAGGGCCCATTCGAGCACTTCTTTTATTTTCCCTACATTTGTTTCTTTTTCTCTCTCTTTTTTCCTTTTCCTTTTCCAGTATCCTTTCCTTACAACCTTTGATTGAAACAAGCAAGCGTGGATCCCATCGGGTATGATGGACGCGTGGGGGTGCTAATACCTTCCTCGCGCGTAACCGACTCCCGAACACAATTCTCTTGGTTGCAAGACCATGCTTTCCCCTTTCCCCCAGGTTTATGCAGTGTTCCCTTTCCCTCTCTTGGGATAAATACATATTGCTGGCGACTCTGTTTCGGTGCCACTTTCGCGTTTGTACTTGGATGAAAATCCCGGGAGCGACAGCTGGCGACTCTGCTGGGGACGAGTTGACCTATTGCTGGTCCATCCTAAGCAAGTCGATCCTAGCGCTTGTTTGCTTTTCTTTCATTGGGTGTTTACTGTTATCTTGTATTTGCTGTTTACTGTATTTTATTACTTGTACCATATTTATAGCATGTTAGCATTTACATTTCATATATTATACTGTGTTGCACTGTTCTGTCTGTTTGGCGGGATGGGATTTTTGAGAGATGAGCCCAGTACACAGGCTCGAGTATACACTTAGATTTAGAGTGGAGAGTAGTGGGACCTACGTGCCATCTGTGTACGTTGGGTAATCACGAAATTCACAGCTAGACGAGGCTATCTTGGGACCCATCATGGCGTACGCATCTTGCGTATTCCAGGATGTCGATCTAGAGAGCTGTCGACTCTAGTGACCGATCATGAGGACCTTAGTGGAAACATCTCTCTTTAGCGGTGACAGTGGCATACCACATTCTGTGGCAAACCCACTCGCACCCGAGGGCCCACTTTGGAACTTGCATAGGATGACCTTTATTTTCTAAGGTGAGTCAGTGGACGACATCTTTGATTGGCATAGCATTGTATCCTACGGGCTGAATGTGCTATCGCCTCTCAAACCTCCGAAGCTGACGAGCCTTGTTTTCTAGGAACCACATGTGAGTATGGGTGGGATGTTTACAGGTTTGCAGGTAACCCAACCTCCTACATACCGTATTTGTGATTCTATGATTGTTACAGACACTGTATCCTATGACAGTGGTTTTGAGTATTTATCTCAGAAATATTGCCAGATTCAGTACAGAGACACAGTGCACACAGTTCAACACAGACACAGACACCTGGATACCTGATCACATGCCTTTTGCATTTGCATACTCATATCATAACAGGTTATGTTTGTCATTTTCAGGTACCTACCATATTGTCCGATTCCGATCATGAGTTGCCAAGAAGTTGAGGTTAAAAGGAAGAATAATGTGTCATATAAATTCCCGGATCCCAAGCTGGATTTCTTGAACAAGATGATAGGCATGGCTAGTTCTGGTGTTCTCAGCACTTTTCAGAAGGAATATGGAGAGCTGATTAAAATGGTATGTGCATTCACAAAGTATGAGAAGGATGGGTTGCACACTTTCTTACAGTTTTATGAACCATCAATGAGATGTTTCCTGTTCCCTGACTACATTTTGATGCCCACTTTGGAGGAATTCTCATTTATTTTGGAAATTCCAATCACGTCTTCTATACCGTATTTTTCTGAAGATGCTCTTACCCCCAAAGTAATTGATGCTGCTTTACATCTGGACCTGTCTGTTGTGAAAAGTGGTCTGAGTAAACTTAAAGAAGACGAAGGATTTCATTTGGAGTTTCTTTTCCAACGAGCTCAGGAAGCTGCTAAGGCTAAAAACTGGACTACTTACAATGCTGTGTTAGCTCTTTGTATCTACGGTTTGGTGCTTTTCCCCAGTCAACCTGATTTTGTTGATATGCAGGCGATAAAAGTGTTCGTTTCGAAGAATCTGATTCCTACCCTGCTAGGGGATTTTTATTACTCAGTACACTACAAAAATGAGAAGGGAAGAGGAAGTCTGGTTAGTTGCTGTACCCAATTGTTATGTCATTGGCTCTTCAAACATTTACCTCGAACTGGTGCTTTCGTAGAAACTATTGAGACAATGAAATGGTCCAAGAGATTGATAGGTTTGACTGCCAATAACATCATTTGGTTTGATCCCAAATTACTGACAATAGAGCTTACCGTTAAATGTGGAAGTTTTCCGAATGTGCCTCTACTTGGAAAAAGAGGTGGGATTAATTACAACCCGATGTCGGCTGTTAGACAATTTGGTTATGCTTCGAGAAATCCTCCTGCTGATGAAGAGATTAGTGCTTCTCTGTTTTTCGTGGGAACCAAGAATGAAAGAGTGCCAGAAGTAATAAATGCCTGGAAATTTAGGCAAAAAGGGGGAAAATTAGTTTTTGGAAAAGGAGACTGTAGATCATACCCTAACTACGATGCTTGGATTGAGATGATGGACAAAGAGCTGTTGCTACCCTTTTCAAGAGAGATTCTCTTATGTCCAGATCAACATTCCAAGGTACCGGCTGAAGAATGCGAGAATGGAAGAAAATGGTTAGAGAGTTGCAGATAGAGAATTCTGGAATGAGCAGGTGTCTTCAGAAAGCTTTGGCTGACAACAAAGATTTGGAGAAGAGAGCTTTGAAAGCGGAGAAAATCTTGGCAGACAAAGAAGAAGATTTTGATGATAGAGCCCGGTACTTCCGGAAACTTACTTTGGGAGCAGATGATACTAGTCAGGCTCATAAGGCTACAAAGCAGGCGTTAGCCCAAAGCAAGGATTCATTAGCTAAACTTCGTCAAGCTTGGGATGAAGTCAGAATTGAAAACTCTGAATTGCTGACCCAGTTAAAAGATAAAGATGAAGAGCTGAAGAAAGCACATGTAGAAAGAAGAAAGTATCGAGAGGATCTTGGCAAAAGTCAAGAACCGACAAGGAAGGCTGAAGATAAGCTGAAAATTGCCAACAAAGAGCTTGAAGATATCACGACAGATCTGAAACTGGTTAAAATTCAAGTTGGAATTAAGAGGCGCAAAGGAGCCAGTGAAGATGAAGCCTTGCTGATGCACATGGGTTCATTATCTGATGCATTGGAGAAAAGGGATGTCGTAATCAAAGAGCTGATTGAGAAGCCACATTATCAGCGTACCTGTCGCTCCCAGGATTTTCATCCAGGTACAAACGCGAGAGTGGCGCGGAAAAATAGAGTCGCCAGCCGTGTAAATTTATCCCAAGAGAGGGAAAGGGAACACCGCATAAACCTGAGGAAGAGGGAAAGGAATGGTCATCGCAACCATAACCTGGGTTCGGGAGTCGGTTACGCGAGGGGAAGGTGCTAGCACCCCACGCGTCCATCGTACTCGATGGGATCCACGCTTGTTGTCTATTCTAAGGGTGAGTCATACTATCATCTAGGGCTGTACTAAAACGGAGAGGGAAAGACAAAGACCGACTCGGTAGGACGTCGACGTCCTAGGCCTACGTACCCCCCTTGTGCAATGGGGAATTCAGAGTCAACGTAGTTCGGACCAAGTTCTTTTTGTGTTTTTTATGAGCAACGCTAAGTTCGCATCCGGCAGTTAGGGTCGATGCCTGTTTGCGTCTCAGACGGAAGGTAACGTGCCCTTTTTGAAAGTAGCCTTTAAGTTTGAAAATCCCGAAGGACAAAAAGGTTTGAAGTTGGTTTGTGTTTTTTAGGACAGAAGTGGCTTAAGTTAGTTCCTAAGTTGCATTGCACCAAAGTCTAGGGCACAGGGGCGAATACTTAACGCATCGTCCCAAGACAGGACGCTCGCTAAGCACTCTAGAAAGATGAGAGGAAGCCCCTCATTTCTCATTCCCCATACTTAAGGCTCGTGCGCAATACACCTTATTCTTATTAAGTGTTTTAAAGAAATTTGAGATGAGAAGAGAGAAGACACAAGGGTGACTCTAAAGGGGGACTATGAGTCCTAAAGTTATCATGCATGGGTGACCTACGGTTAGTGAGGTTTGACGACAACCTAAACCTAAAGGAAAGAGATGAGAGGAGGAAAAAGTAAGGGTGACCATGGATACTTATCCGTACCCTTAAGAACTTACCTTAGTCCCTGCATAAAAGGTTAGTACGAAACGGACACAAATAATATCAAGGCAAATGAAAATCAAACAATGGCAAACAATAGTGATTATAATCCAACCATGAATTCAGAAATCAAAGAAACAACCCCAAAGCAAATGGCACAAGTGCCTTTCAAACAAGGACTTAGGCATGATCAGAAATACACATATAAGCAGATCTCAAGTGAAAGCAAATCAAATAATTAGAGAAATAACTCATAAAATTCCCAAATTAACTATCAAGGTTTCTCAACCAGAGACAAACCAAATATCAAAAATTCATGCAAAAATTCAAAGTGTTAGTCATTCAAACAATTGGGCAAAGCTCAGGTGAGGAGTGGGGTTCAGTATGCCAAAGGGAAGGACCAAAATGCAATATGAAATAAATTTAAAAATGAAAGAAAAATGTTTTAATGCACTTTAGGATGTTAGTGAACAAATGCAAAAAGAACGGATCAAAAATATTTTAGGATGCAGAGAAATAAAATAAATAGTTTTAAGTATGCATGATATGAGTGATGCAAAAATAAATTGAATAAATAATTAATTTGGATGATAAAAATAAAATAAAAATAAAAAATAAAATTTGTAAAAATTTTATAAAATGCTGAAAAATATGCATGAATTTTATGATGATTTTTAAATGCATTTATGTATTTTTAAAAATTAAATATGAAATGTAATAATTAAAATAAAATAAAAATGAAGTGAAATGCAAAGGGGGTGTGGGAAGTAAGGAATAGGCGTTGGAAATGAAGGTTGGGCCAGGGTGGGGGGTGCGAATAGCAGCCCAGCCCACCCAAATATTCAGAAAAAAAATAAAAAAACTGGGGAGCTTACCGTGGAAAGCCATGTGCCTGGCACATGTGCTTTTTAATGTGTTGGCCTGACGTGGGTCGTTTGATGCATCAGACGGTTCATGATTAGTCAATGCAATAGAAAGTAAACAAAAAGAAATAACATAATTGGGTGGTACATGGTAGCTACGATGGGTGAATATACACGTGATCAATAATAAAAATTCAGAAAAAAAATAAAAAGAAAAAACACATGGCCGCGTGAGGACCGTTGGATGCATGGATCGGACGGTCCACACTTCTTCTTCTTCCTTTGGACCTCTCGTCGGACTGGTTTTTCCGGCCGCCACCGGAGTTAGGGTTCCGGCCCCTACTCCGGTCACCTGCAAGCTAAAATCGCCCAGAAAATTCGTGCGAGTACACTATTCAACCCAGAATTTCGTCAGGAATCCAAATATTCAATAAAAAAACAAACAACGCATGGATAGAGAGAATCGAAGGAAATATGTTTAGGGTTCAAAACTTTAAATCAACATTCCAAGCAAACTACACGTCCAAATTCAAAACCAATTATATTAGGATGATCAGCAGACATAACACGTCAATATTCATGCTTAAAAGGAGAATTTTATGATGGTCAAAAAACCTACCAACCTGAGATGGTGCAACTCTACCCTTTGCTTTTGGCTGTGAATGGTGGTTGATTTCTACTCTGTGGATCACCAGGACTCTGTTGGTGAAAGAATTTCTTCAAAACTCTTTGTGAATTGAGAGATCCAATAATTTCAAGAATTAGGGCACAAGTTGTTGTTCTCCTCCAAATGCACGTGAATGAATCCTAACCAGTGCATGGATAGGTTTATATAGGCTAGGGTTTGTCACTGATAATGACTTGGGCTTGGGTGAGTAATTGTTTAATGAGTTTTTGAATTATCTTGAAAAATCACATTATGTTAAGTACACCTCCTCCATGCATATATATTTAAGAATTCCATGATGGATCACTTTCATTTGGATTGCTAGTTACACCTCAATGGAACTTGGGCCTTGAAAACAATTGATTCATGAGCTTTTAATAGTTTGGCATTTTGAATAACGGAGAATAATTGATAAATATGCCATGGAACCACTTGGTTAAAAAGCCAAAAATGCTTCTTAGGAATTGTTTTTGGATGTTAGAACATGTCTTGAAGCAATGGAATTGATTATAGGTCATTATCCCCAAAGTTGTGAAAATAGAGCCATGAAAAACCCTAAAAACCACCTTTCCTTCTTTTGATCATAACTGGAGTTTCACAAACGATATGGAGACCCACTAGTACTTGTTGGAAAGAGGAGAAAAATATCTTCAACTTTCATGTTGGATAAAAATTCATTTTAAGCTTTCTTGATGATGAAAAGTCAAGTTGAATGCAGTGCAGGAACTTGCCCAAAAAGGAAACTTTTCATTATAGGTCACTTTCCAAATTTAGAAACTTTGCACCAACCCCTGATTCCTGATAAATATGTATGAAACTTGACCCTTGATGACCATATGAGGATGTAAGACCTTGAAAACCTTGGATAGAACCTCAAAATTTCACAGTTGACTTTTCCTCTTACTGTTGACTTTTACCTCATTCACCTGATTTCCAATCCATTGGCCAATTGAACTTCTCCTGAACCAAACTGATGGACAACCTCCTATCCCTAGGTACATAGGGACCCAAGGAATACCATGGAATCAAGTCTTGCCCAAAAAATCAGAAATAAACTGACTTTATAGCAAACCCTAGTTTTGGTACCCTCAGTCTAGGAGGAAATAACACAGTCTCCAAATCCAAATTCCTCTGAATATGATGTGTATCCTCTCCAACAAAGATAAGATATGCCATTTGATGATGATAAAAACCCAAGGAGCTTGCCATTGAAGCAATAAACCCAAGAATTTCAAAACCCTAATTCATGCACTGGTTAGGAGAGAGTGATCCCTTGAGATCCCTTGCCACTTGTGAACTCTTGATGATGGGATAGACCAGATAGGACCTTCTTGAACTGCCTCACGCACCTTGACCCCATGCTAATGATATGCATACATGATAATGCAAAAAATGAAATGAAACATAAGCCAGTTAGTACTAAAGTAAGGAGAGCAAATTTTGGGGTGCAACAGTACCCGCATCCTGTTCGAAGAGATTAAATATTCCAGCCAGAAGCTGAAGGAAGTAGAGCTATCAGATTAATGATTTTTGTCATTTCTTTGTATTTTGTAATGGTTACCATCAGAATTGTTGATGGATCCATTTGATTGCTTGTTTCTTTTTCTGTTGCTGAAACTATGACAAATGTGCTTGAAAATTTTTGGGAATTTGTATGAAATGAGCTATTTCTGTTCACAATTTCTGGTCTTCAGATATATGTGACACGATAAGATATCTGCACACTGGCACACTACAAAATCACTATTTCTGGTCATCAGATATCTGTGATTGGCATATATGAATATCTCTTCAAGGCAAAACTCAAAAATCATGATTTCTGGTCTTCGGGAATTTGCGGTTATGATTGGAATCAGGATATGAAAAGTATCTTGAAATGACAAACATAATTGTGCATTTGCATTTGCATAGCATATCATTTTTGCATTACAGGTGTTCTTTTTGCAGGCGCCTGCTAACCTTTATTTGGTTTTCAGGCACGATAGCTGATACCCCAGTTCACCGATACTCTACCCGACGCAATCAAGCCAGAGTCATGGAACAAGTTCAGACTGAATTAGCTGATTTGAGGGGAAGGATGAAGCAGTTCATGAATCTTATGCAGGGGATTGCTCAAGGTCAGCAGGAGCTGAGCACCGGTCAGGAGACCATGAGGGTTGGTCAAGATGCCATGAGGGTCACTATTCAGAGGCTGGAGACTGAAATCCCAAATCGCAATGTACGTACTCCTCCTGTTGGTACCATCCCTGCTGGTGGGGTACATCTGGGATTTGATAATAATGAGGATGGTCAGGATGACCAGTTTACTGCATTCAACAATCACATGGGTTTCTACAATGAGGACCGGAAGTATGAAGGGTTAGATGAAAGACTCAAGGCTATTGAGAGTAAAAATCCTCTGGGGATTGATGTGGAAGACATGGGTCTCGTACAGGGTGTGAGAATCCCTCCTAAGTTCAAGCTCCCTACATTGGATAAGTACAATTGCAGTACCTGTCCCAAAACACATTTGCAAGCTTTCAATCGCAAGATTGCCGCTTATACTGAAGACCAAAAGCTCTGGATGTATTTTTTCCAGGATAGCCTGTCAGGCGCTTCCCTAGAATGGTACATTAAGCTGGACAAGGTTCATATAAAGAGTTGGAAAGATTTGTGCGCTGCGTTTCTGAAATAGTATCAATATAACTTGGACATGGCACCTAATCGTACTCAACTACGGAGTATGACTCAGGACCACAAGGAGGGCTTTAAGCAGTACGCACAGAGATGGAGAGAATTGGTTGCTCGAGTTCAACCACCTTTGGGTGATCGTGAGATGGCTGATATGTTCATGAGCACACTCCAAGGGCCGTATTTGGATAGATTGGCTGCGCGTCCGTCAACAGGGTTTGCCGACATTGTTGTTGCTGGGGAACGAATAGAGAGTCTGCTGAAGTTGGGTAAGATTCAAGACGTCAGTGGGACTGGTGCTTCGAGTTCGAGGAAACCCTTTGCTAATGGACCAAGGAAAAGAGAAGGGGAGTCCAGTGCTGTGTATAGAGGAAAGGACAGTGGCAGGACTCAATCCTACCATCAGGTGGATGCTGTAACCATCCCGGTTCCAGCAGGACAGCAAGCTCCAGATCAGCAAGCTAGACCCCGACACCAGGCTAATAGACAAAGGGACCGTAAGTTTGATCCTTTGCCTATGACATATGCTGCTTTGTTATCACAATTTCTCAGAGAGAAGTTAGTTGAACTTCGGACCATGAGGCCGCTAGATACTGGAAAATTGCCTCAAGGTTATGATGCTAATGCTCGATGTGAATTTCATTCTGGTGCGCAAGGACACTCGATAGAGAAGTGCTAGGCTTTTCAACATAAGGTTCAGGACTTGATTGACGCAAAAGCTATTAATTTCTCTAAGCCGCCGAATGTTCGTGATAATCCAATGCCCCATCATGGAGGTGCAGGCACGAATGCTATCTCTGATGGTGAGAGATTGAATCTGATTACGGATGTTAATTTGGTAAAGACTCCGCTGTTGATTGTAAAAGAGCATTTGTTAAAAGGAAAGGTATTTCCTGGATGTGGCTCTGATTGTGAGGATTGTTCAAGACAGATTAATGGCTGCAGTAAGTTGAAAGTGGGACTGCAGGATCTTATGGACGAAGGAAGACTTCAGTTTGATAAAGTGGAGAAGGAAAAAGATGTTTCTGTCGTTACCATTTATTATCATCCAGTTGAAATACAGGTGCCCGTTAAAGATCATGTTGCTATCATCGTGCCCGAGAGGTCGAGACCAGTTACGATTATGGTTCCTGAATCTGCTTCTTATGTGTCTAATAGGGCAGTTCCATGGCAATATGGAACTAATACTCATCAAGGAGGAAGTCAACAGAGAGCAGAGGTTGTTGTTGGTACCAGTGTTGAGAATGTCAGTGGACCAAGTGGTTTCACAAGGAGTGGTCGACTGTTTGCTCCCCAGACTCTAAGGAGTGATAAAGAAGCTGAAGTCGTTGCAAGAGCAAAAGGGAAATAGGTTGTTGATGACAAGGTGCCTGTTCAGGAAGTGGACCCTAAAGTCAATTTTGATAATGATGTTGAGGAATTTATGAGGATTATCAAAAAGGGCGATTACAAGATCATTGATCAGCTTAATCAGACACCCTCTAAAATCTCAATATTATCCCTGTTAATGAGTTCAGATGCACATCGGGCTGCTTTGTTGAAGGTTTTAAATATGGCATACGTTCCCCATGAGATTACTGTGAACCAGCTGGAGGGAGTAATTTCTAATGTCAATGTCAGCCACGGGTTGGGGTTTACAAATAGGGACTTGACTCCAGAGGGACGTAATCACAACAAAGCGTTGCACATCACACTTGAATGCAAAGGAGCTGTTTTGTCGCATGTGCTGGTCGACACAGGTTCTTCCTTGAATGTGTTACCCTAAAAGGCCCTGATGAAAATTGAAGTAGATGGATTGATTCTTAGACCCAGCGATCTGATTGTGAGAGCTTTCGATGGATCCCAAAGATCAGTGTTGGGAGAGGTAGAATTGCCAATACAGGTTGGTCCACAGATATTCAAGACAATCTTTCACGTTATGGACATTTAGCCTACTTACAGTTGTTTGTTGGGCCGGCCGTGGATTCACGCAGCAGGCGCAGTTACCTCCACACTACATCAGAAGCTCAAATATGTGTTCGAGGGTCAAGTGGTTACTGTTTGTGGTGAGGAAGATATATTTGTGAGTCATCTATCCACTTTCAAATACGTGGAAATGGATGGGGAGATTCATGAAACCCTGTGCCAGTCTTTTGAAGCCCTGAACATCAACAAATTCCCAGAATCTACTTCAACAGCAGTGGTGTCAACCGTTCCAGTTGGGCCGAGTGCATCAATTGCGTCCTACAAGCAGGCCAGAGAAGTGGTTGAAAGCGGAAATGCCCAAGGTTGGGGTAAAGCTATTGACGTGTTCGTGAAGGAAGATAAGTTCGGCATTGGATACCAGCCGGACCAGGCGCTAGTTCCCCGATTCTGTGGGCCAATCAATTTCAACAGCAGAGGAATTATCAACCCTAATTAGTCCTGCTCAGTAATAGAAGATGACGCTGAAGGCTCAGATTATCTGGACAGATGGGTGTATTCACTGGCTCCAGGCGAGGCATTGCAAAACTGGTCTAGTGAAGAAATCATTCATGTTGTACATCATTCAGAGTAATAATTCTTGTCTTTCATAATGCATGAAATCCCACACTTTGCCCAAGGTGTGAGGATCCATTTGTAGGGCCACCATATTTTCTCATATAATGTTCAAATATCAATAAAAAGGACGTTTTTGTTTACAAATTTGTGTTCCTTAATTCCTTCTTTATTTTTATTTTTGCACAAAGAAAATAAAAAATAATAATGCACTTTATTTTCTTTAGTTTTCAAGCAAAAATAATCTAAAATAAAGCATCAATCCAATCATGCAGACTTGATTTTTTGGATTCCTTTGAAAATGATTCTGTTATGCCCATGTATGATTTCGACAATCCGATTTATCAAGCCGAGGAGGAAAGTGATGAAGACTATGAACTCCCGGAAGAGTTGGCTAGGTTGTTGAAACAGGAAGAAAAGACCATTCAGCCTCATCAGGAAGAGCATGAGGTTATCAATATTGGTTCAGAAGAAAGCAAGAAAGAGATCAAGATCGGTGCAAGTCTGCGGGCTGATGTAAAGCAAGAGCTGATAGTCATGCTATGTGAATACGTTGACATCTTTGCTTGGTCATATCAAGATATGCCAGGTTTAGATACATACATAGTTGTGCATAGACTACCATTGAAAGAGGACTGTCCACCAGTCAAGCAGAAGCTGCGCAGAATGAAACCAGAAATGGCTTTGAAGATCAAGGAAGAGGTATAGAAGCAGTTGGATCCAGGTTTTCTGTCAGTAACCAACTACCCTCCCTGGGTGGCCAACATAGTACCAGTGCCGAAGAAAGATGGCAAAGTCAGAATGTGTGTAGATTACAGAGATCTCAACAGGGCAAGCCCTAAAGATGACTTTCCACTCCCTCATATTGATGTGCTGGTTGATAATACCGCTCAGTTTTCAGTGTTCTCATTTATGGATGGATTCTCCGGGTACAATCAGATAAAGATGGCGCCTGAAGATATGGAGAAGACAACATTCATTACCCCGTGGGGTACCTTCTGTTACAAAGTCATGCCTTTTGGGTTGAAAAACGCAGGGGCAACTTATCAAAGAGCAATGGTGACGTTATTCCACGATCTAATTCATAAAGAGATCGAGTGCTATGTGGATGACATGATTGCTAAATCAAAGACAGAAGAGGAACACCTGGTCAACTTGAAGAAGTTGTTTGAGAGGTTGAGGAAATTCAGGTTGAGACTGAATCCTAACAAGTGTACTTTCGGCGTGCGGTCCGGAAAATTGCTTGGTTTCATGGTCAGTGAAAAAGGAATAGAGGTTGACCCTGCTAAAGTGAAAGCTATACAAGATATGCCTGTACCAAGAACTGAGAAAGAAGTTCACGGCTTTCTAGGGAGATTGAACTACATTTCAAGGTTCATATCTCACCTAACTGCCACCTGCGAACCGATATTCAAAATGTTAAGAAAAGATCAAACGGTCAGGTGGAATGATGATTGTCAAAATGCATTCGATAAAATAAAAAGATATTTGCAGGAACCTCCGATTCTGATACCTCCAGTTCAAGGGAGACCACTAATTATGTACTTGACAGTGCTAGAAGGATCCATGGGTTGTGTTCTCGGTCAACACGACGAGACAGGTAGGAATGAACATGTTATCTACTACTTGAGCAAGAAATTTACATATTGTGAATCGCGTTATTCAATGCTTGAGAAGACATGTTGCGCACTCGCATTGGCCGCCAAGCGATTGAGACAATATATGCTCACACATACAACCCTGTTGATCTCAAAAATGGATCCGGTCAAGTATATTTTTGAGAAACCAGCGCTTTCAGGCAGAGTTGCAAGGTGGCAGATGGTATTGACAGAGTATGACATTCAATATACTTCGCAAAAAGCAATTAAAGGAAGTATACTGTCAGATTATCTTGCGCAACAGCCTCTTGATGATTACCAGCCCATGAAGTTCGATTTCCCTGATGAGGACATCATGTTTCTCAAAGCGAAAGACTGCGAGGAACTACTTCTGGAGGAGGGGCCTGACCCTGAATCCAAATGGAGTTTGATGTTTGATAGGGCAGTTAATATGAATGGGTGCGGAGTTGGTGCAGTTCTCATTACGCCAGAAGGTGTTCACATGCCCTTCACTGCCCGAGTAACTTTCGGGTGTACCAACAATGAAGCAGAATACGAAGCTTGCATACTAGAGATTGAGGAGGCTATTGATTTACGAATCAAGACGCTCGATATCTTTGGTGATTCAGCACTGGTAATCAATCAAGTAAAGGGAACGTGGCACACACATCAGCAGAATTTGATTCCGTATAGAGATTATACGAGGAGATTGCTGACATTCTTTACAACTGTCAAGTTGTATCATGTTCCCAGAGAAGAAAATAAGTTTGCAGACGCCTTGGCCACTATATCTTTGATGATCAAAGTGCATGGTTGGAACTTTGTCCCCAGAATTGATGTATCTCGTCTTGATAGACCTGCCTTTGTGTCTGATGTTGATGCAGTGTCTGACGACAAGCCTTGGTACCATGACATTAAATGCTTCCTGAAAAATCAGGAATACCCGCATGGGGCATCTTCCAAAGACAAGAAGACAATAAGAAGGCTAGCCGGTAGTTTCTTCCTGAACAAAGATTGCGTGCTGTATAAAAGAAATTTTGATATGGTTCTACTCAGGTATGTGGATAGACACGAGGCAGACATGTTGATGATTGAAGTGCACGAAGGCTCTTTCGGTACCCATGCCGGAGGAAATGCGATGGCTAAGAAATTATTGAGATCGGGGTATTATTGGTTGACAATGGAGTCAGATTGCTGCAAATATGCCCGCAAGTGTCACAAATGCCAGATCTATGCAGACAAAGTACACATTCCTCCAAATCCGTTGAGTATCATGTCCTCTCCGTGGCCCTTTGCAATGTGGGGCATTGATATGATCAGGAAGATTAAGCCTACTGCTTCAAACAACCATCGTTTCATCTTGGTCGCCATTGATTACTTCACTAAATGGGTAGAAGCAGCATCTTATGCCAATGTCACTAAGCAAGTAGTGGCTCGTTTCTTGAAACGAGATATCATTTGCCGATATGGAGTTCCTGAAAGAATCATTAGTGATAATGGTTCTAATTTGAATAATAAGATGATGGCTGAGCTATGTCGGGACTTCAAAATCGAACATCACAATTCTTCTCCGTACCGCCCAAAGATGAATGGCGCGGTCGAAGCGGCCAACAAAAATATCAAGAAGATTGTGCAGAAGATGGTTGTCACATACAAGGATTGGCATGAGATGTTACCATTTGCTTTGCATGGGTATCGAACATTAGTCCGCACGTCCACTAGGGCAACACCATACTCACTTGTGTACGGTATGGAGGCAGTTCTACCGGTCGAAGTGGAGATTCCCTCTCTCCGAGTATTAATGGACGTTAAGCTAGATGAAGCTGAATGGGTACGAGCCAGATTTGATCAGTTGAGCCTTATTGAGGAAAAGCGATTAGCAGCGATATGTCATGGCCAGCTATACCAGCGCAGAATGAAGAGGGCATTCGATCAAAAGGTTCGACCTCAAGTTTACAAGGTCGGAGATGTGGTAATCAAGAGAATACTACCTCCGAGTACATATCACAGGGGCAAATGGACTCCTAATTATGAAGGTCCATTCGTGGTTAAAAGGGTTTTCTCAGGTGGAGCCTTATTGCTGACAACCATTGATGGTGAAGATTTTTCATCCCCTGTTAATTCAGATGCAGTTAAAAAATACTTCGTATAAAGAGACCCGCTGGATAAAAAAGAAAAAGAAAAATCCAGGCCAAAAAGGGCATCCCGGCGAACCAAAAACAGAATAAAGGTTCGGGCAAAAATTAGGGATATGATTGAAAAATTGTACACCCGGTAAGTTGAAAACCCGAAAGGGCAACTTAGGCAAAAATGGGTATCCCGGTGGATTGGAAACCTGAAAAGGCGATCCACGCAAAAGAGGGATTTAAATGAATGACTACAGTCTGAATTAATCTGTACGTTCTCTACTCTCCAGCAAACTAGCAAAGTTTCCGAAGGAGGAATTGTTCTGACGACGAGCTTCCGAAGGCGAAGATAATCAAGAGAGTTGGAATACATACTGGTTATAACAGAATCAGAAATCAGTTGGAATCCAATTTCCGCATTATCATTAGGATAAATTTCTTTTCTCAATTTTATGGCAATCAACTCTTTCAGGGGTTTGCTTCCGATTGTAAATTCGCCGATTTTGGCATTTCATCAATAAAATTGAATATTCAGTCACCAGCTTTTATTTTCATTTTACTGTTTTGTTTGCAAAAACGTCTGAGTTTTTTATAATAAAACATTACTTTGAAAATATCTTGGCCTTGCAAAAACATGCGCAAAAAAGACAATTAAAATTATTTTGCTTGTTGGGCAACCTGGGATGGTGGACTCAAGAGACCACGCAATATCCGAGGGCATGTGTGTATATCTTTTCTATTGCAGGTAACGAGTACTATCGATCCGAGCAGCACGAGAGTTCTCTCAGCACGAACAGATATTTGCTATGACTTGATAATGTTGTATCTTATTAAGTCGATTCTCTCATTCAAGATTTCCCACCAGGTTTTGGGACGACAACGGTTGCCGAAGATTGAATTCTTCTGTATTGATAACGGTTATTAATGCAGTGAGCACTCCATGTCCATAACGAGTGTAAATCTTCTGATTCTTCGTAGACGATGGGAAGGGTTCACTCGTCACCTTTTTGTCACAACGTTTACTGATGGAGTCCACCATTCGGTCGACGGTCGGTCACGACGTTTCGATAATCGGTGAATCGAGTTCGACTTGATACTGTTGTATCTTATTAAGTCGATTCTCTGATTCAGTACTTCCAACAACTACAAGCTTTTCTGTGTCGATAACGGTTGCCAATTGCCCAGTAGAGTTGCCTCGCAGACACCGAAGATGATAGTCAATTCCCAGTAAAGTCGCCAGGAGTTTGAAGATGCTTAATCTTCTTTAAAATCCTCTTAGGACGTTTCTTCAGACAAGTCTTGTATCATGGAACAAAAAGCAAGTTGTTGACCCTCCCAAGCATGGGGCATAGTGGATTTCCCCAGCGAGGCGTTCCAAGTTTATTATCCCCAGTAGAGTTGGAAGACATTTGGTCTTCTGTAAAATCCTCTTAAAAGGCATTCCCCAACACGAAACGCTTTAAAGCAGTTTTCTCCAGCAGAGTTTGTTATAAACTCATCGTCCCCAGAGGAGTCATCAAACGGGAAGTTCGCCTAACATGAGGCATTGTGGTACTTATACTAAGCTTGACAGTCGTATTCCTCAGTAGACTATTGTGGAACTGCCTTGGGTTTCCCCAGCAGATCTCTAGGGACCCTTTCTCAGCATGTAGCAACGGGATGTCTTCTAACCAAGATTTGCATATCCCCGGCAGAGTAGCCCTGATCCCTAGCAAGATCGTATCTCTGGTAATGGTATCCCCACAGAGTTCAGCATTGAATCTTTGTCAGCTATACTCCCCAGCTGAGTCGCAGTAATTTCCCCAGCAAGGTCTAAATAGATCGAAGGAATCTCTTCTTCAGTAAAGTGTCAGCATATGATATTACCCAGCCGGTGGTGTATTTCTCAGCATTGCTCATTTACAACTCAAAGTCCAACGACAGTTTGGCAAAGCACTCAAAGTCCAACGACAGTTTGGCAAAGCAACTCAAAGTTCAACGACGGTTTGGCAAAGCACTAAAGTCCAACGATAGTTTGGCAAAGCACAGAAGTCCAACGACAGATTGGCAAAAATTCAACGACAGTTTGGTAAAGCTGCAAAATTCCATCTGAAGATGGCAAGTTTGAGATTCCAACGCCAGTTTGGTAGTCATTAAAATCCAACAACAGATTGGTAAAAATCCAATGACAGATTGGTAAAAATCCAACGACAGATTGGTAAAAGTCCAACGACAGGTTGGCAGAAATCCAAAGACGAATTGGTAAAAGTCCAACGACAGATTGGCAGAAATCCAAAGACAAATTGGTAAAAGTCCAATGACAGATTAGCAGAGCAGCTCAAGTCCATCGACAGTATGGCAATCCAGTAGTCGTCTGGCGTCGTTCAAAAAGACATTGTTGAAAGTCCATCGACAGTATGGCAAGCCAGTAGTCGTCTGGTGTCGTTCAAAAAGACATTGTTGAAAGTCCATCGATAGTATGGCAAGCCAGTAGTCGTATGGCGTCGTTCAAAAAGACATTGTTGAAAGTCCATCGACAGTATGGCAAGCCAGTAGTCGCCTGACGTCGTTCAAAAGGCAGATCTCTCCGACAACGTTTCATTGAAGATTCAATCCAGCAGTCTTGTTGGGTTTATATCCCTTTTGTTATTCATCATCCAGAGCAAAATTTTTGTTATATTTGGTATTCAATCACTATATACCTTGAACGTCTGAAAGCAATCGTTTTCAGACATTCAGGTCTACAGTCTTTGAATAGGGGCAGCTGTAATACCCCAAAATTTACTCTCCCTTTTGGCATCCTAGCATAGCATTATCATATATCATATCATATCCATCACATTAGCATTGCAATGCATATGTAACATAGAAAGTGAAGCATAGCATCCCTCTTACCATCAAGGCATGGGATCAGGGGAAAGGTGGACAACCAAGGAATCATTCAAGGCACAAAAGGTCAAACAAGTTGCCTCAAGACAAGCCAAGAGGTCTCTCATGTCTCATACTATCTCAATTGATCATCCAAAACCTCAAGAAGAGGAGATTCAATAGGAGATTGAAGCACTACATCTTTCACTATGCAAGAGATCCAAAAGATTGAAGGAAAACCCTCAAAAGAGATGGTTCATTGGTTCAAGATCACCCTCAAGTGGCATATCTCATCATCCTTTAAGAGGATACACAACATATTCTGAGAAATTTGAAATTGAAGACTGCACATTTTTCCCCCTAAGAGGTGGGTACCAAAATTAGGGTTTCCAATTAAATCAGGGTATCTTTGATTTTTTGGACCAAACTTGATGTCATGGTAGTCTACATGTCCTTAAGTGTATGTGTGTGGAAAATTGCCTCTCAATTGGTTTTAGAAGTGGTTCAATTGGAAGAAAGATAAAAAATCAGGGAAATTGGGGCTAAGTCAAATAATCCGAGGAAAAAGTCAACTCTTGACTTTTTGAGGCTAAATCCATGAAATTCATGTTATATGTGACCAATGTACAAAATTTGATCAAGAAACTCCAAAGGGATCATGAAAAAATCAAGATTTGAAGAGTTGCCATTTTTGGGAGAAATAGGGTTTCCAAAAATAGTAATTTTTGGCCATTTTGCATCAGACTTTGAACAAAGGCCATTCAAAATTGAAGCATCAAATGAAAATTCCACTCGGCCACAACAAAAGATCTTGTTTTAAGCTTCACATCCATGAGTAGAACATCCCCATTGGACAAGAATTGAGTGAGATATGATTGATCAAAGTTGGAGGAAAGTAGGTTCAAAATCAGGTCATGACCAAGGATTCTTAGGCCCACGCGCCCTCATTTTTACAAACAGGTGGTGTGCCAAATGTTCATCTATTTTTCTCATGGTTAAAGGCCTCAAATGCAAAACTTGTCAACATCAAAATTGTTCCTTACAATGCCCTCTTCAATGTTCATGTTGGGCAAAATTTCATTTGATCAAGTTATGAGGTAGAAATAGTGGTCTCAAGTTAGGGTAATCTTGCTGAAAATCCATGCCATGCTTGCCTTGCCAGTCAACCTCATTGCCACGCCCTTCTATCAGTTCCAAATGTGGATGTTATAAGTCATTTTTCAACTTATTCCAAGCATTATTTCAACTCGATTTTCATACCAAACTTGTAGCATTACATCTCCTCTTTCAAATGAATCCAAAAACACATCAAACCATCCATGGAGTAGAGAGAAAAACATCATCAAATCACCATATCTCCATTGTTCTCAACTGTCATAAAAATCAGAAACAAAACCAATGTTGTTGATGTTGTTGTTACAAGCTTGCACGTGCATTATTCATACCTTCTATCCATTGCCCTTTTAAACCAAACACCTTTCATACACACCCTAGCACGTGCCTCATTATGCATGAAAGTAGAAAGAATGGAAACTTGCTGAACAAGTTTATGTTGCAATAGCCTTGCCATTACAAGTTCATTTTCATCTTCACCATAGCTTACCATAAGGCATCATCACCATATCATTGCTCTCCCTAACTAACTTGACTCAGTTAGTTAGGGATGACTCACCTAAACTCAAATTGGACTCAGTTAACTCACCCATTTGACCATGGTTAGAGCTCACTATAAATAAAATCCTCACTCTCAAAAATTCATTTCTAACACTCATTCTCACACTCTCACTCAGAAACTCTCTCTTCTTCTCTCTCAATCTCACCATTGCCTTTGATTTTCGAAGCTCATTTTGTTCAATTCTCTCCAAAACTCTCTCTGATTATCTCTCAATTTCACCACATTGCAACTGGTTTTAAAGCTTGGATTTCAATTCTTCTACACTGAATCGTCATCAACCACTTCACCTAAGCCTTTATTTGGCCAAAGGTAGTTCAAAGAGGAAGCAGAATCTCTGGTTTTCTGAAGAACATCTCAAGGTTACAAATCTTCAGGTACGAATTTCCACCATTATAGACATGATTTGAAGTGGTTTTCAGGTTCTTGAAGCTTCATATAAGCTCAAGAACTTGTCCGGCTAGTTGATAGGCCTTTAGAGGCATAGTTAAAAAGTTAGGGCAAATCTTCTTCTGTTCGATTCTCTCATTTCATGAACATTTTGGAAATTTTATCACTGGATCCGTGCTCTCCATTTCTTCCTCTTCATTTTAGTATAATATTTGTGAAATTCTGGGAAACATGAAGTTGCAGACGGTGGTTGTGGACCGGAGAAGATGACCGGAGGTCATCTCCGGCCGGTGACTGTTAATGCTAGGGTTTTGGTGTGTTTTAATCGTGGCCATTGATTTTTCATCATCGTGTGGTTCAGGACGTGCCAGCACATTAAAATGCACATGCACCTCACGTGTGTTATTTCTGAATTCACTTAAAATTTATGTGATGCAGTGCATGGTAGTTAGTGTGCTCATTCGTGCGTGTGTGTTGGATTTAACTACTTTGACTTTGGTGTTGACTTGACCTGATCGAAGGGTGATGATTGTTTTGACTGTTGTTGACTGAGAGTGCATGATAATTGGTGTAGATTGCGCAGATGTGGACCAGGCTTGGTATTGATATTTGCACCCCATGTTTTTGAAGCCCAAACCAATTTGAACTTAATGATTGCTATGCATGCACCCCCTCTCTTATTTCCATTTCTTTTTATTTTCTACATTTTGTGCACGTTTCATTTCTAATTTTTAAAAATACAAAACTACAATAGAAAATTCTGGAAAAATTCATGAATATCTTCAATACACTTAGGAAATTTTTGATAGTTTTATTTCATGATTTTATGACATTTTTGCCCCTGTCTCATAATTTTCTTTGAATTTCCATTTGTGTGCATTTCAAATGTGATACATAAATTTGTATAATTTTTTTCTTGATCATTACAAGCGGTTTTGATATGATTCTTTTTGAATTGATTCACTAATACATTGAGGCATGTTAGATGATTTTTTCTTGATTTTTTAGGTCATTTTATGATATGTTTTGATGCTTATCATTGCACCACTTTGCTTGATGTTTCAACTTGACCTAATTGCTTTGTGTGAAGTCTTTTTGCTTTGAATTTTTACATGTTATTTGGATGTATGATTTACTTCTGACTTAGGCATTTAAATACCATGTTTGTATAATTTTCATAGGTCCATTTGATTTTTGTTTGATGCATTACATTTGAAGCATAATGACATGTCATATCATTCTAATTTTTGTGCATGTTTACATGATTTCTTTTGTGCATATTGGTATGATCCTTTGCATATTTTGTGAGCTATTCATGTGACATTATAAGTCATTGGTACACCTTATAGGTCATCTTTACATGTTCATTTCAATTTGAACTTTGTGCATCATTAACCTGTATTGTTTGCACTTTCTTTTTGAACTTTCATTTCAATTCTTCTTCTATTACTTCTTGAATGTTTTGATGTTTGATTCATGAATACTTTGAGATGTCTATATGTCATTTTCCACCTAGATTCAATTCTTATCCTTAGATTACATGTACCATTTATGCATGTTTCTTCCCTTTCTTTTCATCTTTCAACTTCCTTTCTTATGAAGACATGTTTGAATGCTATGGATGATGATTGTTGTTTATTCCATTGAATTTGTATGATGATATTCACTTGTTATCCATATGATTTACATTCTGGTTGTGTTCCTAAGACTTGATTCTTCATCTTTTTCTTTTGAACTTTATAGTGCATTAAGTACTTTTTTACTTCTTATGCATGTTTCCTTGTTTACTAACCATGTAGGGGCTTTGGTAAGTTGAAATTGAGTGTGGATAAGGAATCCACATTCAAACCTCTTTCCTTTCATTTCTTTTACAATTAAATCTTGTGTATTGTTAAGCACTTATGTGTTTTCTTTGATTAACTCATTACTTTCCCTTTTGAGTTACAATTCATCTTCTAATTTAGAAGTGAATTGTTTGGCTCATTCCTTCTTTAGACTTTAGGTGTTGCAACCTCACAAACCATTAGGACCACTCCCTTAACTAATCAATTAGGATTGAGTCTTAGTTCACATAGATTTTACCTTTCTTCTCTCTTGAGTCTTTCATCTTCTCATCTCAAAGAAAATTCAAAATATCTAATAAAGGTAGGCATTTATTACATTTAGGCCGCAAGGAAAAGATTATAAAGGGGTCTTCTCTTGTAATCTTAGAATGTATAGCATATGGCCCATCTTGGGTCTATGTGTTAAACATTTGATCTTGTATGAGGGACTTAAATGTAATACTTGTTGAAGGTACAAATAATAAAACATTTCTTCATTTCATAATCAACAAAAACACTTAATAAACACAAGTATGCTAGTGTGTTTGAACCTTGACAATTGGAACTAAGTGTGGGGGTCTTCTTCACTCTTAGTATATTTTCTTACTCATTCCATCTTGGAATGTGAGAAGGTATACTTTCCAATGATTAAGATTTAGATACACTATCATATGCAAACAAATGAAAAAACTTCTAAAAGACAAAAACAAACAATAACGTCTTTCCTTTAGGAATTCTTTCCTCATCTCCTTCATTCATTCCTTAAGGATGCGTCATTTCCGTTCTACCGCAAACAGGTAACGCCTAAGTCTCCCTACAGCGAGCTGCAACACCTAAACTGCTAGAACGTGAACGCTGACGTATTCCACTAAAAAACACAAACAATCCATCCCTAGTGAGGGGAACTACGTCTCTCTGATTCTCATGCTCCCGATGAGATACATAGGCAGTGGGGTAGGGCCCATTCAAGCACTTCTTTTATTTTCCCTACATTTGTTTCTTTTTCTCTCTCTTTTTTCCTTTTCCTTTTCCAGTATCCTTTCCTTACACCCTTTGATTGAAACAAGCAAGCGTGGATCCCATCGGGTACGATGGACGCGTGGGGGTACTAATACCTTCCTCGCGCGTAACCGACTCCCGAACACAATTCTCTTGGTCGCAAGACCTTGCTTTCCCCTTTCCCCCAGGTTTATGCAGTGTTCCCTTTCCCTCTCTTGGGATAAATACACATTGCTGGCGACTCTGTTTCGGTGCCACTTTCGCGTTTGTATTTGGATGAAAATCCCGGGAGCGACACCAAGGATTACAAGTGCATAAAAGAAAACTTGATTATGTACTTTGTAGTTGTGAATCGACTGTTGAAAAGGTTCGTCGCAGTTAGTTTTCGACACATCCCTAGACTGGAAAACCAGGTAGCTAATGACTTGGCTCAGATTGCATCAGGGTATAAAGTTTCAAAAGACAAATTACAAGATGCAATCGAAGTTGAAGTCAGAGGAAGGGTGGTGTCAGTGGGATTAGCCCCATCAGATTTGGAAGAAACTAAGCTTGGATACGTTGATGAAGATAATTTTGCAATTCTGGCAGTTGATAGCATAACTGACAAGGATTGGAGAAAACCTATAGTAGATTATCTAAAAAATCCAATATCTTCGACAGAAAGGAAAATCAAGTATCAAGCTTTGAGTTATGTCATGTTGGGTAATGAATTATTCAAAAAGACTCCTGAGGGAGTATTGCTTAAGTGCCTCAGTGAGGCAGAAGCATACTTGGCCCCTTCAATGGTTCATAGTGGGGCATGTGGGGCACATCAGGTAGGCCATAAAATGAAATGGTTGTTGTTTCGACAAGGCATGTATTGGCCTACCAAGTTAAAAGATTGTATTGAATTTTCTAAGGGTTGTCAGGAATGTCAAGTTCACGCTGGCATTCAACATGTCCCTGCAAGTGAATTACACTCTATAGTGAAACCATGGCCTTTTAGAGGATGGGCTTTGGATTTGGTTGGCGAAATTCAACCACCATCATCTAAGAATCATAAGTACATTTTGGTGGGTATTGATTATTTTACCAAATGGGTTGAAGCTATCCCTTTACCAAATGTTGATCAAGAAGATGTGATTGAATTTATCTAGAAACACATCATCTATAGGTTTGGAATCCCAGAGACAATTACAACAGACCAGGGATCAGTCTTCACTGGTCGAAAAATGCAAGAGTTTTCTAAAGAAATGGGATTCAAGCTTCTAACATCCACACCTTATTACGCTCAAGCTAACGGCCAAGTCGAAGCGGTAAATAAAGTAGTTATTGGGTTGATAAAAAAGCATGTGGGAAAGAGGCCAAGAAATTGGCATAAGACATTGGACCAAATACTTTAGGCATGTCGAACGTCCCCCAAAGAGGCAACTAATACTACCCCATTTCGACTAACTTTCAGTCATGATGCAGTTTTGCCTCTAGAAATTTATCTTCAGTCCATAAGGATTCAAAGGAATCATGAGATTCCATATGAATCTTATTGGAATATGATGCTTGATGAGTTAGTGGATTTAGATGAATAGAGACTCCATGCATTAGAGTTGTTGAAAAGGCAAAAGAAAAGGGTGGAGAAGTCTTATAATAAAAAGGTCAAGAGTAAAACTTTTTCAGCTGGGGAACTGGTGTGGAAAGTGATATTTCCTATGGATCGAAAGACCAGATCTTTAGGGAAGTGGTCTCCTGAGTGGGAAGGTCCTTTTCAAATTATTGAAGCATTCAGTAATAATGCTTACGAGATGCAGGAGATTGAGGGTGATCTAAGAGTCTTGAGGGTAAATGGGAAATATTTGGAAAAATATAAGCCTATTTTGCAAGAGATTCATATTGAGACATAAGTTTTATTCAGATTATAAAAGCCAAAATAGGCCATGTGAGGCCAAAATGGCATACAAAGGAAAGAAAACAAAGTACAACAACATGAAACCCAGGAGAATGATCATGCATAGTCTCTCTAATTAATAGAGTTGAGGAAGGCGACATAATCTTCGTCAGCTTCATCATCAGAGTTTTGTGCTTTGGAATGTCCTTTCTTGGGGACCTTCATCTTAGTTTCTCGCTTCTTGGGGAGAGAGGTTGCTTCAGTTGAAGTATCATTGTAGACAGTAGTTGTTGCCTCAGCTTTCTTTGTCTCCTCATCCACCTTCTGGGTCACTGCCTTCTTTGAGGAAGTACTCATGCTTGCTTCTGTGGGTGCAAAATATGGCTCATGTGAAGAGGATTTTATAGAGGCAAATTCTTGTAACGATTGGCCAGTCAACAATGGAGAAACGTGAAATGGCTCTTGGGAATATACCCTAGGGTTGTGCTATTAATATTCCTTTATGGAATAGGAACGTGTGCCATTGGAACACTAAGCTGTTAAAAGCTGCGTTATTTTCGTGATTTCCAAGAAAAGAGGCAGAGTACGTTAATTACAAAGATTAGCAAAGTTTAGGAAAAAATGCGCCATGATTTTATCAAAGATTTTGCAAGTCGAAGAGTTAATAGCAAACAGAAGTATTTAGATAAACGCCAGGGGGCATTAAGATTGTTTTTACATAGGGCCTCAAAAGGGCCAGCAAACATGATGATCAAAAAGAAACTACAAATAAGAAATCATAGGACAATAAAAAAGGAAGCTTCGACTTCAACTCAAGAAAGTTGACCTTGTGATTCTGAAGGCGTTTCTCACACAGAGATTTGTTGAGCTTAGCTGCTGAAAGTTCCTTTTCAAGCGTTTGGGACTTATCAAGGAAGTCTATAGTGCGTTTTAGCTCTCTGGCCATTTCAGTATCATCGAAGTCTTTCAGCTCAAGATTGCCCTTTTCAGCATTAGAAATCTTATTTTGCAGCTCTTTAATTTGCTGCTTCCAGGTATCAATGTCCTTTTGGTTCGACTCCACCTCTTCCTGCCTTTTCTATTGGTCAATCTCCAGACTTTCGACCTTAGCTTCTGATGCGTGTGCTTCATCCCAAGCTGAATGTTCTAGTCCAGTTGTAACTTCAATGTTGTCTTGGATCATGGGAAGGAGTTTGAAGTCCTCAGAGATATGATTTATTAAAGCAGTTAACTCCACAAGGAATTCAGACACATCTTTACCAAGAGTCAAAAGGTCCAGTTTTTGGAGGCTATCTTTCAGGAAGAGAGGAGCAGTTCGATCTGAAAGTAAGACATTGTGGATGTCTCCCTTGAAGAATTTGTCTTTGATCTTTTGAAGGATAGGGTTGGCAAAGTCATCTGGAGCTGGACCCCCAGAACTGGTCGAAGTACTAAGGCTAGTACCTGAAGAGCTGTACTTCTTCCCAAGTATCATTATGGCATAATCGCGAGGATTTGACCTTTTGAGGGCAGCCAATGGGTCTCTAGTGGGGGATTCTCCAGCAATTGAAGTGACTGTAGGCCCAGGAATTGGATTGTTGACAGGACCTGTTTCAGCCACAGGTGAATGGGTTTGATCCTGCTCAGTCTTTTCCCTCTCTTCTTCTTATTCTTCTTTATTTTTGACCTCCTCTTCTTCCTCATCAGTTGGTTGTCCTTCCACGTCCATGGTAATGGTCTCTGTATGGTCGAGAGGTTGTTGATTAGAAACATCATCCTCTTCATGATCAGAGCCATCAGTTTGGGATTGTTGAGTGTTGGTCCTGGCAGGCGAGTTTTTGTTTGTTTCATCTGCTTCAGGAGGAGGAATTGTAAGAGGAATAGGTTGGTTAATTTCGCTCAATGAACTATATCCAGAACTAAGGTCAGAGGTAGGGTGATAAGTTGGCTCACCTTGGCTATTCAGGATAGTTGTTTCAAAGCTGAATGAAGTTTGTGGTGGGTTAGAACCACCTACATCAGCCTGAAGATCACAAGTAAAGAGAATAAGATTGAAAGAAATCTGAATACGGAATGCAAATACTGAGTAAAGATAGTATGCATACCTGTACAGTTGCGGTATCAGGACTTGAGTTTGCACTCTCAGGATCACCAGCAGTCGTTTTCGACGCAATCTTGGAGAGTTGTTTCTTGACACCACTATAAGTAGGTGTTTTCTCAAGAATTTTGGCGGCCTTTAAGGTGGATAGGGCGGTAGCTCCAGAAGCTTTGGTAAGCTTCCTTTTCTTTTTAACCACTACCTCCTCAGGGGATTCATCATCAACATTTGAAGGGACAACTGCTTGAGCACCTTTCTTGCCATTTTTTGAAGGCGTTGGAGGTTTTCGAGCAGTCCAAAAGGTGATGCAAATATTAGAAGTTGGTTACACAAGAAGATGTAGGCAAAGGATATAAAATACCTTTGTGCCTTCAGTCTCTTTTTCGACTACTGCAGCACCCTTCGATGAGCTGGTCTTCCTAGCCATAGCTGAAAGGCAGATGATTATTACAAGATTAATAATTGAGTGGTTGGTTAAAGATCACAAATCGAGGGCCTCAAACCTTCATATATTTCGGATTAGACACGAACATCCTCGACCCCTATATGAAGGTGTCCTTTGAAACTGTCCAGCGTATGTTTAGTCGCAACCACCTGTTGGGCTTTCGGTTGGGACTGCTGTCGAAGGAGTTTTAGGTGCTCACCACAGACAAACCAGTCTGGAAAGGGGGGGGGGAAAGTGCCACTCCCAAATCAGCGTTAGGCAGTCGAGGGAACTTTGGAGGAAAAAGTTCAAAAGCCACCTCGTAACGTTTCTTAAGAGGAACGTTTGAAGGGATTTTCAACTGATCCATTTTTTGTAGAAATTTCTCCTTCAAAGTGACAGCAGCCTCACGAACGGTTCGACTAATATCATCTGGTCAATAGACAGTTTCAAAGTACTTTTGGAAGGCCTGGATTTCTTTGACATGAATGAACTTACTCTTCTTGGTCTTCTCCTGCACATCAAGAAAAGCTTGGTCAATTAACGAAGAGAAGGCAGTAACATCAATAAATTGTTCACTATAGTACTTCGACCACCAGTTGTGAAATGGTTTAGTGCACAAAAATATGGGTCGAAAGTGCACAGGGGAGAGAGTTGCTTTTCTCACGTTCCACCGGTCGAAAGCGACCGCATCACTTCCCTCATCAAAACTGGCAGTATGAAGGACTACATGGCCTTTTTTCCTATACAGACACTTGGGGAAAATTTGAGCCAACCCAAACTGTCGAGATACAAGGTTTGGTTGGTAAGCAATCAAGGCTGCCATATCTCTTCCAAGATTCAGCCTCTGAATTATAAATCTAGGAATCAAAAAGGCTTCCCAGATTGAAACAGATTCGGCATCGAGTTTGTTGGATGAATCAGGGAATGGCCTTGTAAACCACTCAGGTCCACATTTTCTTTCAGTAAAAGGGGCCATACCGGGTGTGAAATCATACCGCTTGGCGAACATCATAATGTAACTAGAGAAGGCTCCTTTGAGAGTTTCCCCATCATCAGTGGGTGTGAGTTTCACCAAGCGAGTACCTTCGACTCTCCTTTCTTTGATTTCAGCAGAGTTCTCATCGACTTGCCCTTTTCTGGGAAGGCTAGCTTCGAAAGTTGCATTAAGCCACAATTGAAGTAGCCAGAGGGGGCCATTTAAGTGAACAGTACCCTAGGCCTCCAAGTCTCTGAGTCGAGCCGCCCCTTCGCTGAGAAACTCATAGAGGTTTTCCAAAATCAACCCACTAAGGCAAACTCCTCTGTTGTTGTGAATTTGTTTGGCCAGAGTGAGATATTTCTTGGCCACCTGTAGGGATTTTGAACAAAATACATACCTCGAAACCATGCAGTGAGGAATGCAATATGTTCCTTGTCAGTTATTTCTTCAGTGTCACGTTTATGGTAGTTTATGAAGTGGGTGTATGTAAGCTTGGAGTCAGAGATCCCTATGGTATCCTCTGCATCCGTTTCAGGATCATATGAAATGCCATCTGGTCGAAGCCCTGCAATGGCAGCCAGGTCGAAGAGTGTGGGGGTAACCATCCCACAAGGAAGATGAAAAGTGTAGTGGGTACTATCCCAAAAGTAGAGTGATGCTGCCAGCAGGTTCAAACAATAAGGAATATTGGTCTTCGACAGCATAAGCAGATCATAAATTCCAACGGTCTTCCAATGATCAACTTTGACCTTTTCCATTCTGGACATCCAGAGGTCAAAATCCTTTAACTGGTTAACAACTCTTACCAATCTAGTACCGACATGAAGATACCAAAGATCCATCTTAGTCAAAGTGGGTGTATCAAGGGAAGCTTCATCTTCTTTAGGGTTGATCTTTTTCCCTAAAGGTCTTGATTTACGGTAAGAAGGGAAAAACTCACTAAGCTTCTCATCAGTGAGTTTAACATCAGCTAAGGGGCCACCAAAAGCATAAGGTGTATCAGAAACAATGAGAGGGATCATTACCTGAGACTCGTAAATGCTCCTCACTTCCGCAAGAAGGGGTTCTGGCATGAACTGTTGATTCTTCACCACCTTAGGTCCTGGAATGTTTGAAAATGGCAAAAGGGTTTGCTTGAACGGTGCGGCTCTACCTTTTTGACCTTTTGTTGCTTAGGGAATGGTTTGAGAAGACGCCATTATTGGAAGTTGAAAAAATGAGAATGCGTTCTGGGTTTTTTCTTGAGAGTTTGAAGAACGAAGAAATAAGTTGCAAAAAAGCCTGAGAATGCGAAAGTTTGCAAATTGGAGAAAAAGGGTATTTATAGGCGTTTGGAAGATAAAGGGACTATGAATCCACCGTTAAAATAAATACGATAGTGGGACGCGTGTCCTCTTTTGAAATTGTTGGATGGTGGTGGTTATGGTCAGACTACAAATGTCTGGTTCCAAGAAAGGTGATGATGAAAACTGTTCACAAATACGGCTGAAAAAACGTTTGAAGATTTTCCATCATGACATGGCGTCACAAGCATGGTTGAAAGAAACTGAATAGTTTCTAGATCGTGGGTTGGTCAGTTATGACCATGTCTTTCATAGTCGAATGATCGGGCGTCGAAAAATTATTTTATCAAAAAATTACCTTCCTACCAACACTGGCGAAAGGGCATTTTTGGGGGGCAATTTGTTAGCTCCTAATTTCGACGCTACATGATTTCAAACAATTTGGCTTTTAAAGAAGTTATTCTTTAAAATATTAGCTAAAGGAGAAGAAGGTTTCAACCAAGATGTATTCGACTATATTTGTTGGAAGCCTGAGTCGAATAGAATGATTTCAAGACTTCAAATATTTCTAAGTCCAAAGAATCAATTCGACAGGGTAAATTGGCTATGGATAATGCGCTGCAGTTATAACTGAATAGTGGAGGGAAGTTCTACTATTTGAATTTGAAAAGAGGACAAGTGGCGAGTATCTAGAAGTTGAAGACATGCAAGGTGCCAAGTGGCGTGATCTAGGAGTAAACCGTCAAATGGTGGTTACTTTAGAGTATTATAAATAGGTTAGTCCTAGAGTTAGAATAAGTGTGAAAAAATCGTGTTGTACAAGTAACTCTGAAATCACTCAAAGTATCCAGCGTGTAGAGAAAAGAGTGAGGCGAGAATGTACGTGATTGTAATCACCATTTTCTTTTATTTCAATGCCATTTTCTTTGAAGTTTCTGTTTTAGATCCTTTACTTTGAAATCTTTAGATTCAGTCTTTTACTTCTAAACATTCTATGTAATGAAGTTTTACTTTGCAATTTTACATTAAAAAGCCTTTACTTTCAAGCATTTACATTCCTGCAATTTAAGATCTTTATGCACTTTTTTCCAGCATTTAACCCCAGTTTTTATCAAACCTTTACATTCAGTTTTTTTTCTTTTTGATATGTTGTTCGACTTAAACATTTCTTTGATTTCTGTCACTTTCCTTTACATTTTAAAACACGTTCTTTTATTTATATGCACTGTCGAAATGTATACTTTGCTTAATTGTGAGGTATTCTAAATACACCCATAGCACATGTCCTAGGATCAATCTGATCGATCCTGTAAGTTACTAGAACTTTGTTGTTTTAGAAGATCAGCGGTTATTTACCAATTTTCAAGGTAAACATCACCACAAGGAAGGAAGACAACACCATCACCAACACCAACATCATTTACTTAGTCATCAGGTTTAGGGTACGCAACATATTTTTTCCCATGCATCTACAATAAACTTCATTTGCCATTGTTGTGGTTGTTGTTGTTTCATTTTTTGGTTGATGTTTATGTTCTTGTTGTTCATGTTGTTGTTGTTGTTTTTGAACTTAGATGTCGACCTTATCGAGTTCTACATCAGAAACTAGCTAAGAAACTCAAACAAATGGAAGGTTAGCCAATGAAACACAAACAACTGAAACTCAAACGAAAAATCACAAAGAGGTGTCACAATGATGCCCTAATTCACATCAGTCCAGAACTCACCAGGTGAAAAAATTCCTATGCAGTTTGATTCGTTGTACAGAGTAGTGGATTGTGAACATTACTCTACTTTTAAGAGTTATGTTTCGTTTCGTGCACGTAACAAGGTCAGTATATTGATTGATGATTGGAAACAAGTTGATGATAACGTCAAAGAAAACATATGGACTGACGTTAAGGTATTACATACTATAATTTCCATATATCACCGATATCAATATCTATAATTTCTAATACATACTTATATATTGATTTAAATGTAGTTGAATTTTGAGTTTACCGATGACTCAAATTTGAAAAAAAGTGGATATCATATGCTGGTATTTGTTGGAGGGGATTTAAAGCACATCTCACGGCTGACTACATTAGAAGGCCTAAGAGCGGTCTTGCTCGTCCATGGATTCGATATAGTTTTATATCGAAGAAGCAATGGAAAAAGTTTGCAAAGATATGTCGTTCTGAGGAATTCAAGGTTAGTATTATTCTCATGTAACCGATAATATTATGCTAATGAGTTATAAATACTAATCATATATTTTTTTCACTATGTTCATAACAGGTTAAAAGCAAAGTCGGAATACTTAATAAGGCCAAGAACATGTCTCCCATAGATTGTCTCGTGGGGGTTATAGGAAACTTGAGAAAAAAATCATGCTTGAAAAACAATTAGAAACAGGAGATGATCACATCCCATCTCCACCTTAAATACATGAGAAATGGAAGAGGGCTCAATTAAGACCAGATGGAGAGTACACCTTTGAGGCATCAAGAGTAGTTGCCGAAAATTTTGTAAGTATGATTTGGTTTGCTTATGTTATTTGTTATTTAACTGCATTGGTAACAATATATGTAAGTTTCTCATGTTGTATAGGATAAGTTTGTTGAGGCAACCCGTGAAGGCACATTTGTTCCAGATGCACGGCATGACATATTAGTAGAAGTTATCGAATCAGATGAGCATGGTGGGCGTGTCTGTGGTGTTGGAGAAGGTGTTGGCTTGAGGTCATTCTTTGGGTCTCAAAGAAAAAGTACCGAAAGCCCGAAAATTATTGCACAAAGACAAAAGATTGAAAATTTTGAGAAGCAATTAGAAGAACAACGGAGAATGTTAGAAGAGGAGAAGGAAAAAAGGGAGAAAGACATGGAAAGGTTTCAAGAGTTATATTCGGTATGTACTTTACTTGAGATGTTAGTTTTTTATCGGAAACGTATGATATATATTGTGCTTATTTTTGTTTTATGTTTTAATTGAATATTATGATGTAGAGATTAAGTGAAAACCTTGAACAACGGACAAATAAAGATCACCATAATGTTGATGGTGATGATGATGATCGAACTCCAAGTAGAAGTGTTGTATGTCATGCTTCTACAAAGGAAATAATCGTTAAGCCCATCCCCTCTGCGGATAACCGCAATGATATAATGGACCCTAACCCAAATGAAATCACAATGTTATACTTGAAAGTTGTGGTGATAAATGAAATGCAACTTTTCCCGGTAGAACATTGTCCACATTTGGATTTATTCTATTACAGTCCTGAAGATGTAAGAGATTCTCTTGGTGGGTATAAGTGGTTTGACATCGGGATATTGCAAGTTTGGTGCACGTAAGTATATAGTTGAATATACATGTCATTATAGAACATTATCATTTATAGAACATCACCCCTAATTTATTCATTTTCTTTAACCATTTAGGTACATTCACCGTCTTTGTATAGAGTTGAATAAATCGAGTTCTTATGGAATCTTGGATCCGCTTTTTATTCGACGGGCTTTTAATTAATCAAAAGATATAAAATAGTACTTGAAAACACTGTTAAATGAGGGAGGAAAATAATGTTACTTAGCACCATTCCTCTGTTCGTAAGTATTTTTGAAATTGATGTTTATGTATTCTATATTTAGTTTTGTTTTAGCAAATACCATTAATATATATGCTCTTGTTTATTCAGTGGTCATTGGTAATCGATCATCATGTCATTTAGGACGAATACGTTAACTTTTCTGTGTTACTTGCATGATCCACTGGAAAAAATGAAAGATATTATTAATTCGTAAGTGTATGCTTAATTCATTTTCTTTGACATTGTAATTAGTTTATCATGTAATATGTTTAATTCAAATTCAATGTACAGTGTTGTGGAGCAAGTGAATATGATGAACAATGTTAGAAGAAAGTCCACATGGATCTGTCCTAAAGTAAGTGGCCCAATTACATGTTTCTTTCATTTACATTCATGTGTTGTTGTATTCATGTCATTTTTGCTTAAATTTATAGACAAGGAAACAACCCAGGACTTACGAGTGTGGTTATTATGTCATGAAACACATGTTCAACATTGTCCTTGCCGACATTGTTGATTCATGGGATAAGGTATACATGTGTTTACCTTGGAATTGGTAACCAACCGTTGATCTTCTAAAACAATAAAGTTCTAGTAACTTACAGGATCGATCTGATTGATCCTAGGACATATGCTATAAGTGTATTTAAAATGTTTCACAAATGCATAAAGCAAACATTTCGACCATGCTGGCAAACAAAAAGGATGTTTTGAAATGTAAATAAAAGTGATAAAAGGCAGGAAAATGTTTAGGTCGAACAAGAAACTTAGAGAAAACAATGTAAAAGCAAATTCAATGAAAGACTGAAGTTTAAATGGTAAAGAAAATGCATAAAGTCTTGAGTAAACTGCAGAAATGTAAATGCTTGTAGGTAAAGGCTTCTTAATGTAAAAACTGCAAAGTAAAAACTTTGTAATGTAAAATGCTTAGAAGTAACAGACTGAATTAAAGGACTTCAAAGTAAAGGATCTAAGGTAGAAACTTCAAAGTAAATTGCATTGCAATGAAAGATAATGGTGATTACAATCACATACATTCTCGCCTCACTCTTTTCTCTACACGCTGGATACTTTGAGTGATTACAGAGTTACTTGTACAACACGATTTTTTCACACCTTCTAACTCTAGAACTAACCTATTTATAATACTCTAAAATAACCACCATTTGACGGTTTACTCCTAGAACACGCCACTTGGCACTTTGCATGTCTTCAACTTCTGGATATTCGCCACTTGTCCTCTTTTCAAATTCAAATAGTAGAATTTCCCTCCAATAATTAACTGTAACTGCAGCGCATCATCCATAGCCATTTTAACCTGTCGAATTGACTCTTTGGACTTGGAAATGTTTAAAGTCTTAAAGTCATTCTCTTCGACTCAGGCTTTCAACAAATATGGTCGAAGCCTTCTGGTCGAAGCCTTCTTCTCCTTTAGCTTATTATTTTAAAGAATAACTTCTTTAAAAGCCAAATCTATTTGAAATCATGTAGCGTCGAAATTAGGAGCTAACAAATTGCCCCCCAAAAATGTCCTTTCGCCAGTGTTGGCAGGAAGGTCATTTTTTTATAGAACCATTTTCGACGCTTGCGCATTCGACTATGAGAAGACGTGGTCATAACTGACCAACCCACGATCCAGAAACTATTCAGTTTCTTTCAATCACGCTTATGACGTCAGACCATAATGGCAAATCTTCAAACGTCTTTTCCACCGCATCCTTGAACAGTTTTCATCATCACCTTTCTTAGAACTAGACATTTGTAGTCTGATCATAACTGCCACCACTCAAACAATTTTGCAAAAGAAGACACGCGTCCCACTACCCATTTTGCTCCATTGGTGGATTGACAACCTTTTTAACTTCCAAACGCTTATAAATACCCTTTTTCCATAACTTATTAAACTTTTGCATTCTCAGAATTTCTTGCAACCCTATTTCTTCATCCTTCAAACTCTCTCAAGAAAAACCCAGAACGCAATCTCACTTTTCATCAACTTCCAACAATGGCGTCTTCACAAACCATCCCCCAAGAAACAAAAGGTCAAAAAGGTAGAGCCACACAGTTCAAGCAATCCCTTCCACCATTTTCGAATATTCCAGGACCCAAGGTGGTGAAGAATCAACAGTTCATTCCAAAACCCCTTCTTGCGGAAGCGAGGAGCATTTACGAGTCTCAGGTAATGATTCCTCTCATTGTTTTTGATAAACCTTATGCTTTATGTGGCCCCTTAGCTCATGTTAAACCCACCGATGAAAAACTTAGTGAGTTTTTCCCTTCTCACTGTAAATCAAGACCTTTAGGGCAAAAGAGCTACCCTAAGTAGGATGAAGCTTCCCCTGATACTCCCACCCTGACTAAGATGGATCTTAGGTATCTTCATGATGGTACTAGATTGGTAAGAGCTGTTAACCAGTTAAAGGATTTTGACCTTTGGATGACCAGGATGGAAAAGGTCAAAGCTGATCATTAGAAAACCATTGGAATTTATGATCTGCTTATGCTATCGAAGACCAATATTCCTTATTGTTTGCACCTGCTGGCAGCATCACTATACTTTTGGGATAGTACCCACTACACTTTTCATCTTCCTTGTGGGATGGTTACCCCCACACTCGTCGACCTGGCTACCATTGCAGGGCTTCGACCAGATGGCATTTCATACAATCCTGAAACTGATGCAGAAGATACCATAGGGATCTCTGATTCCAAGCTTACATACACCCACTTCATAAACCACCACAAACGTGACACTGAAGAAATAACTGACAAGGAACACATTGCATTCCTCACCGTATGGTTGTCGAGGTATATATTTTGCTCAAAATCCCTACAGGTGGCCAAGAAATATCTCACTCTGGCCAAACAACTTCACAATAACAGAGGAGTTTGCCTTAGTTGGTTGATTTTGGCAAACCTCTATGAGTCTCTCAGGGAAGGGGCAGCTCAACTCAAAGACTTGGAGGCCCAGGGCACTGTACACCTGAATGGCCCCCTCTGTCTGCTTCAATTATGGCTTAATGCAACTTTCAAAGCTAGCCTTCCCAGGAAAGGGCAAGTCGATGAGGACTCTGCTGAAATCAAAGAAATGAGGGTCGAAGGTACTCGCCTGGTGAAAATCACGCCCAATGATGATGGGGAAACTCTCAAAGGAGCCTTCTCCAGTTACATTATGATGTTTGCCAAGCGGTATGATTTCACACCCAGTATGGCCCCTTTTGCTGAAAGAAAATGTGGACCTGAGTGGTTTACAAAGCCATTCCCTAATTCATCCAAAAAACTCCATGCTAAATCTGTTTCAATCTGGGAAGCCTTTTTTATTCCTAGATTTATCATTCAGAGGCTGAATCTTGGAAGAGATATGGCAGCCTTGATTGCTTACCAACAAAACCTTGTCTCTCGACAGTTTGGGTTGGCTCAAATTTTCCCTAAGTGTATGTATGAGAAGAAAGGCCATGTAGTCCTTCATACTGCCAGTTTTGATGAAGGAGGTGCTGCAATCCCTTTCGACCGGTGGAATGCTAGAAAAGCAACTCTTTCCCCTGTGCACTTTCAACCCTCATTTTTGTGCACTAAACCATTTCACGACTGGTGGTCGAAGTACTATAATGAACAATTTCTTGATGTTGCTGCCTTCTCTTCATTACTTGACCAAGCTGAAATTCTGGTATCAGACGTGTGATGTTAAGGTGCGATTTCACAACAACACACTCTACACAATGGACAGAATAAACAGCAAAATAACACCAAGGAATTGTTGACCCAGTTCGGTTACAGCCAACCTACATCTGGGGGCTACCAAGCCAGGGATGGAATTCACTACTTGTAGATATAATTTATAGACTCAACAACCCATTGAAAATCTCCTAAACTTATACTCTACTAATGACTTCCTACCTAAGAAACCACCTAGGATGAGAACACCACTCAATCCCTTACAAACCACTCAAAGAAACCACTTTGAGTAACCTTGATCTTACTTCACAGCTTCGATCAAGCAACCACTCTCTATTGCTTCACAGCTTCTAGAGAGGACAGAATACGACCCAGCAATTCACCCTAGAATTCTGGTTATACAACTCGTACAAAATACTCAAGACCCTCAGCCTATGCTCTTGATCTTCTCTCTGTATTTCTGTACCTTTTTCCTTTGGTCTTGGGCGCTTTATATAGATCCTTGAATTGGTCTTGGACTTGCTACAATATCTCCCAGATTTGTTATTTAAAACTGAAAATTTAAAACAGATTTTCTCCTAAAATCTTTTTAAATCTTCAACCTTTTAAATCTCCTACAAATCTGCACCAGATCTCCTATGCAGCAGAAAATATCTATCCCAAGATATTCGCATCCAATGAGACAGCTTGCTCTCCACAATTCCAGCTAACACGCAACCCTAACAACAACACAACCTGCTGTTGTTAATTCTGCAGATCTAATGTCACAACATCGCCTATGTGACATCAGACATCCAGCTTCAGCAAATTAAATACTTAACACAACCCAGTGTTAAGACTTCAATGTTGCAACATCAGCACCTTGACATCAACATTGAACATACTTTGTTTTACCAAAATTCCAGCCAATCCAAGAACTAACAATCTCCCCCTTTGGCTAATTTTGGCTGAAACAATCTCTGCACTCTGCAAACAAACTCTGCACTCTGCACCTTCAGAGACTTCAGCAGCGGAATAAAACTTCAATCAATAATTTTGAAACTCTTCAACAGCAGCAGTTTGACAATTTTCATAGTCTTCATCACTTGATCTGCTGCAGCACCATCTTCATTATTGACAACAGCCAATTGGTGCTCCCCCTCAAAAATATGAACCAGCATCACAGCTGTTCAATAGCTCACAATGTGCAGCACTTCTCCCCCATGATGTCTGCTTGGCTGCACTCTTCAAATGCTATGATATCTTTACTTTTGCTCCCCCTCAATACAACAACCAGTATAGCAGCAGTCAATTTCTTCCCCTTAATATCTGTATCACATTAGCAGCATTTGGCATTCTTTGACACTCTTGACTCTCTTGGCTATTTCTCCCCCTTTTTAGCCACAATTAGACAAGCTTCAATCAGAAGCCCTAATAACTATAGTCAGTACACCATAGCTCTCATTGTTAGCCTCACAGTTAGCAACCAGGCACAACAAATCATAGACGGAAACTAAAAACATAAACAGTGCATATAACAGCACAATATTCAAATTATATAACCAAGCACACAATGTGCTGAAACAAAAACTAAAACTACTAGGCGCAAAAGTAACTAAGCTAGTCTTCTTCTGAACTTGCATCATCTGCACTATCTTGTCCTTCATCTTCTGAGTCAGCATGATCCTCTTGTTCCAAAATTTGGATCATTTTCTCAATCTTTTCTTTTCTAGCCAGACTGGTATTAATCACAACATCCAAGTCTTTGCGGGTTGCCATCAGCTCTGCTAGCAAATCAGCCTTGGAAGTTTTCTTCTTGATACCTGCATTTGATGTTGACACAATATCTGCAACATGGCTTCCCATAAACAATTTCTGATGCAAGAATAGTGGAGACTTCCTATTGCATGCTTTATCTGCACAAGTCAAAATTCCTGGTTGTTGACTCAGAACGACTCCACTAATGAGAGAAGGAAATTCTATTGGCATTTTAATAACATTTATTGTTGCATGTTTTACAGTCTGATCAAATATGTATGTGCCATAGTCAAACTTTTTCTGTGTACCAACAGCATAGATAAGCCTTCCTAATCCCACAGCTGTGGTGGTTTTATGATTCGTGGGCACCCAGTTTGCAGCTCCAATTCTGTGTAGTATAGCATACTTCACACTCAGTTTGCTATTTGGTAGCTTATCTTTTAATGGCCATACTCTAACCTGTCCAGCAGTAATTTCCTTGCACACTTCATTATTTGTATCCTCTAGTTCTGTATACTTGGCATCCTCTCTTCCTAAGTAGCTGTTGACAATCTTAGGTGAGAACTCAACACATTTTCCTTTGACAAAGACCTTCATATAATCTGGACTGCTCTCGTCAGAGATATTTACAGAAAGATTTACTATGAATTCCTTTACCAGGCCATCATAGCACCTTGAAAATCCACACACAGTTTTCATTAACCCAGCAGCTTTAATTCCCTCCATCACTTCTTTAATCTCCATGGCTTCTTTGCCAATCTCTCTTTCAAGAGCAATTCTCCTTTGGTAAATGAACTTCCACATATAGGCATTGCTTGCACGGTGGAAGGAGATGTTATCCACAGGTACATCTGGGACTTTGTCTGCAATCCTTTTTGCTATAGATTTTCTGACATGAGTGATGTTCTGAACATCATCCTCATCATCATGCTCAGACTCAAATTGTTCCACAATCTTCCTCTTTCTTGGAGTCACCTCGACCTTGCTCCAAGCTTTTGTTGGCCCAACAACCGTCTGTTTCTTCTTATCATCAGAAGACTTCTTTGGAGACGATTCACCCTGCTTTTCTTTCCTTGTCCTTAGTCTCTTATCCAGACCAGGCACTGCTCTTCCAATGACTTCATCATCAGATAAGTCATCAACATTAATCACATTAGTACTCATTAACTCTGAGTTACCTTTCAGCATTCTGACATCATAGTCTGATGTTATAACATCAACTTGAACATCGTTAATTGAATTTTCTTCAAGAGAAATCCACTGATAGCAGTTATCTTTGGTTCTGGCACCCTTCATTACAACCTGATTGTGCTCATCAGATACCACACACTCATCCTTAGTGTAGTTTACCTTGTAGCCTTCATCACACAACTGGCTTATGCTGATCAAATTTTCCTTTAACCCACTGACAAACAGAACATTGTCAAGTTCAGGTCTACCATCACCTTTTACTTTCCCAACTCCTGCACCAACACCTTTTTCTCCATTGCCAAACATAACCTCATGAGAGGGACAATGACTGACTCCAGCAAACATGGATCTACATCCAGACATGTGTTTGGAACACCCACTGTCAAAATACCATGTTCCTTCTTCAAACTCTTTGTCAGCCATGTGAGCCAATAAGCACTTCACCTTCTCCTTAGGTACCCATTGTTTAACAACTTTGGGCTTGTACTCTCTCCATCTGTTTTGAGGCTGAGGGTATCCATGCAGTTTGTAGCTTGAGTACTGCATATGTCCAAACCTTCCACAATAAAAGCATCTCACCCTTTCATCTTTGAATCTTCTGCCATGATGAGATTGCTTAGGCTGCCATCCATAATGTGGTCTCCTCCTACCATAACTGGCCTGCTTCTATTATGCTGGTATCTTCTTCTATAAGAAGGCTGAGAATGCTATTTCCTGGAATGTCTCCTATGATGGTGTGGCTTTCTTCTTCCATAGTAATAAGGCACAACATTGTTGTATCCATATTCATATCCATGCCTGTTTCCTTGATGTTGAGACAACTGATGAGACATGTTCTGCTTGAACCTGGCAGCTTGCATGCTCTGGTGATATCGAGGAGGCATATACTGACTAGCTCCTTGAGGCTTCTTTTTCTTCTGATTAGGACCAGTCTTCTTCTCAATCTTCTTAGGTTGTGAAACATCAGCTTTCTTAGGTGTAGGATCCTACTTCTTTGGCTGATGTTGAGACAAAGGTTGTGACACCTCCTCCTTTGCTCCTGAGGTGCTTGCCACATATCCTATACCAGACTTGTCACCTGCAACCTTTTCTGTCTGAAGGATCTTGTCAAGAGTGTCTGTACCACAGCTCAGCATCCTAACAGACTTGGTCATTTGATCAAGGCGAGCTCTAACTAGTACAACTTCATTTTCCATATCTGTCTTTTCATTCTCTAGCTAAGCAATCTGTTGCTTGTGGCACTTGTTTTCTTGACAAATCTCAGTACTTTTTAAACACAGCTCTTGATAAGTAGATGCTAACTCCTCATAAGTTATTTCTCCATCACTAGAATCATCATCAGAAACAACAGCTCCTGTTAAAGCTCTAACATGCTTTGCTGACTCACTTTCACTTTCACTATCTGAGTCAGACCAGGAAACTGTCATGCCCTTCTTCTGCTTTTTCAAGAAGGTGGGACATTCTTTCTTGACATGTCCATACCCTTCACACTCAAAGCACTGAACTCCTTTATCTTGGGCAGTTTTCTCTTCATCCTTCTCTTTTGACTTGTTGGTGTCAGAAGATATGTTCTTGACATTAGGCCTGGAGTTATTGTTCATTCTCTTGAATACTTTGGTGAACTGTCTTCCTAACATAACTATTGCCTGAGATAGATCCTCCTGGGATTCAGAACTCTTCCCTTTCTCTTCTTCACCATTTGACACCAGGGCTATACTCTTTGGCTTCTTTTCTGGTTCTTCCTCATTCAACCCAAGCTCAAAAGTTTGAAGGGATCCAATGAGCTCATCAACTCTCATTTTGCTGATGTCTTGTGATTCTTCAATGGCAGTTACCTTCATCTTATACTTCTTAGGATGGGACCTAAGGATCTTCCGTACAAGCTTTTCATCTGACATTTTCTCACCAAGAGCACTGGATGCATTAGCCAACTCCAGAACATTCATGTGGAAGTCATGAATAGTCTCATCGTCCTTCATCTTCAGGCTTTCAAATTTTGATGTTAAAATCTGAAGTCTTGACATCTTGACTCTAGATGTTCCTTCATGTGTAGCCTGCAAAATATCCCATGCTTCCTTAGCAACTTCACAGGTATTGATTAACCTGAAGATATTCTTGTCCACTCCATTAAAGATGGCATTTAGAGCTTTGGAATTTCCAAGGGCAAGCTCATCTTCCTCCTTGGTCCACTCTTCTTCAGGCTTTGGCTTAGAGGTGCCTTCTTTATCTTTGCCAGCATCATCTTTCTCACACATGACAGGTGTTTTCCATTCTTTAATAACAGCCTTCCATGCCCTGCTGTCCAAGGATTTTAAGAAGGTGGTCATCCTTGGCTTCCAATAATCATAATTGGATCCATCCAAAATAGGGGGTCTGTTGACGAATCCTCCAACTTCTTTGTCCATCTTTACACCAGAAAGTAACTTCCCTAGATCTCACCCAGAGACAGACAGGATGCCTGCTCTGATACCAATTGAAATTCTGGTATCAGACGTGTGATGTTAAGGTGCGATGTCACAACAACACACTCTACACAATGGACAGAATAAACAGCAAAATAACACCAAGGAATTGTTGACCCAGTTCGGTTACAACCAACCTACATCTGGGGGCTACCAAGCCAGGGATGGAATTCACTACTTGTAGATATAATTTACAGATTCAACAACCCATTGACAATCTCCTAAACTTATACTCTACTAATGACTTCCTACCTAATAAACCACCTAGGTATGAGAACACCACTCAATCCCTTACAAACCACTCAAAGAAACCACTTTGAGTAACCTTGATCTTACTTCACAGCTTCGATCAAGCAACCATTCTCTATTGCTTCACAACTTCTAGAGAGGACAGAATACGACCCAACAATTCACCCTAGAATTCTGGTTATACAACTCGTACAAAATACTCAAGAAACTCAGCCTATGCTCTTGATCTTCTCTCTGTATTTCTGTACCTCTTTCCTTTGGTCTTGTGCGCTTTATATAGCTCCTTGAATTGGTCTTGGACCTGCTACAATATCTCCCAGATTTGTTATTTAAAACTGAATAATTAAAATAGATTTTCTCCTAAAATCTTTTTAAATCTTCAACCTTTTAAACCTCCTACAAATCTGCACCAGATCTCCTATGCAGCAGAAAATATCTATCCCAAGATATTCGCATCCAATGAGACAGCTTGCTCTCCACAATTCCAACTAACACGCAACCCTAACAACAACACAGCCTGTTCTTGTTAATTCTACAGATCTAATGTCACAACATCGCCTATGTGACATCAGACATCCAGCTTCTGCAAATTAAATACTTAACACAGCCCAGTGTTAAGACTTCAATGTTGCAACATCAACACCTTGACATCAACATTGAATATACTTTGTTTTACCAAAATTCCATCCAATCCAAGAACTAACACAAGCTTTTCTTAATGTGAAGGAGAAAACCAAGAAGTGTAAGTTCATTCATGTCAAAGAAATTCAGGCCTTCCAAAAGTACTTTGAAACTGTCTATCGACCAGATGATATTAGTCGAACCGTTCGTGAGGCTGCTGTCACTTTGAAGGAGAAATTTCTACAAAAAATGGATCAGTTGAAAATCCCTTCAAACGTTCCTTTTGAGAAACGTTATGAGGTGGCTTTTGAACTCTTTCCTCCCAAGTTCCCTCGACTGCCTAATGCTGATTTTGGAGTGGCACTTGCCCCCCCCCCGCCCACTTCCAGACTGGTTTGTCTGTGGTGAGCACCTAAAACTCCTTCGACAACAGTCTCAACCGAAAGCCCAACAGGTGGTTGCGACTAAACATACGTTGGACAGTTTCAAAGGACACCTTCATATAGGGGTCGAGAATGTTCGTGTCGAATCCGAAATATATGAAGGTTTGAGGCCCTCGATTCGTGATTTTTAACTAACCACTCAATTATTAATCTTGTAATAATCATCTGTCTTTCAGCTATGGCCAGGACGACCAGCTCATCGAAGGGTGTTGCAAGAGTCGAAAAGGAAACTGAAGGCACAAAGGTATTTTATATCCCTTGCCTAAATCTTTTTGTGTAACCAACTTCTAATATTTGCATCACCTTTTAGACTGCTCGAAAACCTCCAACGCCTTCAAAAATGGGCAAGAAATGTGCTCAAACAGTTGTCCCTTCAAATGCTGATGATGAATCCCCTGAGGAGGTAGTGGCTAAAAATAAAAGGAAGCTTACTAAAGCTTCTAGAGCTACCACCCAATCCTCCTCAAAGGCAGCCAGAATTCTTGAGAAGACACCTGCTGATAGTGGTGTCAAGAAACAACTCTCTAAGATTGCATCAAAAACGACTGCTGGTGATCCTGAGAGCGCAAACTCAAGTCCTGATGTCGCAACTGTACAGGTATGCACACTATCTTTACTCAGAATTTGCATTCCTTACTCAGATTTCTTTCAATCTTATTCTCTTTACTTGTGGTTTTCAGGCAGATGTAGGTGGTTCTAACCCACCACAAACTTCATTAAGCTTTGTAACAACTATCCTGAATAGCCAAGGTGAGCCAACTTATCACCCTACCTCTGACCTTGGTTCTGGATATAGTTCACTGAGCGAAATTAACCAACCTATCCCTCTTACAGTTCCTCCTTCTGAAGCAGATGAAACAAACAAAAACTTGCCCACCGGGACCAACACTCAACAATCCCAAACAGATGACTCTAAAGATGAAGAGGATGATGTTTCAAACCAATAACCTCTCGACCATCCAGAGACCATTGCCATGGACGTAGAAGGAAGCCCAATTCAAGAGGAAGAGGAGGAGGTCGAAAATGAAGAAGAACAAGAAGAAGAGAGGGAAAGAACTGAGCAGGATCAGACCCATTCACTCGTGGCTAAAACAGGTCCTGTCAACAATCCAACTCCTGGGCCTACAGTCACTTCGACTACTGGAGGATCCCCCACTTGAGACCCACTGGCTGCCCTTAAATGGTCAAATCCTCGAGAGTATGCCAGAATGATACTTGGGAAGAAGTACAGCTCTTCAGGTACTAGCCTTAGTACTTCGACCAATTCTGGGGGTCTAGCTCTAGATGACTTTGCCAGCCCTATCCTTCAAAAGATCAAAGACAAATTCTTCAAGGGAGACATCCACAATGTCTTACTTTCAGATCGGACTGCTCCTCTCTTCCTGAAAGATAGCCTCCAAAAACTGGACCTCTCGACTCTTAGTAAAGATGTGTTTGAATTCCTTGTGGAGTTAACTGCTTTAGTAAATCAGATGTCTGAGGACTTCAAACTTCTTCCCAAGATCCAACACACCATTGAAGTTACAACTGGATTGGAACATTCAGCTTGGGATGAAGCACACGCATCAGAAGCTAAGGTCAAAAATCTGGAGACTGACCAAAACAAAAGGCAGACAGAGATAGAGTCGAACCAAAAGGACATTGATACCTAGAAGCAGCAAATTGAAGAACTGCAAAACAAGATTTCTAATGCTGAAAAACGCAACCTTGAGCTGAAAGACTTCAACGATACTGAAATGGCCAGAGAGCTAAAGCGCACTATAGACTTCCTTGATAAAGCCCAAACGCTTGAAAAGGAACTTTCAGCAGCTAAGCTCAATAAAGCTCTGTGTGAGAAACGCCTTAAAACTCACAAGGTCAACTTTCTTGAGTTGAAGTCGAAGCTCCCTTTTTTATTGTCCTATGATTTCTTATTTGTAGTTCTTTTTTGATCATCATGTTTTCTGGCCCTTCTGAGGCCCTATGTAAAGACAATCTCCATGCCCCCTGGCATCTATCTAAATACTTCTGTTTGCTATTAGCTCTTCGACTTGCAAAATCTTTGATAAAATCATGGCGCATTTTCTCTTAAACTTTGATAATCTTTGTAATTAAAGTACTCCACCTCTTTTCTTGGAAATCATGAAAATAACGCAGCTTTTAACAGCTTAGTTTTCCAACGGCACAAGTTTCTATTCCATAAAGGAATATTAACAGCGTAACCCTAGGGTATATTCCCAAGAGCAATTTTACGTGTTTCCATTGTCTACTGGCCAATCCTTACAAGGCTTTGCCTCTATAAAATCCTCTTCACATGAACCATATTTTGCACCCACTGAAGCAAGCATGAGTACTTCCTCAAAGAAGGCAGTGACCAAGAAAGTGGCTGAGGAGACAAAGAAAGTTGAGGCAACAACTACTGCCTATAATGATACTTCAACTGGAGCAACCTCTAGCGCCAAGAAGTGAGAAACTAAGATGAAGGTCCCCAAGAAAGGACATTCCAAAGCACAAAACTCTGATGATGAAGCTGACGAAGATTATGTCACCTTCCTCAACTCTATTAATTGGAGAGACTATGAATGATCTTTCTCCTAGGTTTCATGTTGTTGTACTTATTTCCTTTCCTTTGTATGCCATTTTGGCCTCACATGGCCTATTTTGGCTTTTACAATTTTAATAAGACTTATGTTCTAATATGAATCTCTTGCAAAATAGGCTTATATTTTTTCAAATCTTTCCCATTTACCCTTAAGACTCTTAGATCACCCTCAATCTCCTGAACCTCGTAAGCATTATTACTGAATGCCTTAATAATTTGAAAGGGACCTTCCCACTTAGGGGACCACTTCCCTAAGGATCTGGTCTTTCGATCCATAGGCAAGATCACTTTCCACACCAATTCCCCAGCTAAAAAGATTTTAATCTTGACCTTTTTGTTATAAGACTTCTCCACCCTTTTCTTTTGCCTTTTCAGTAACTCCAACGCATGGAGGCTTTCTTCGTCTAAATCCACTAACTCATCAAGCATCATATTCCAATAAGATTCATATGGAATCTCATGATTCCTTTGAATCCTTATGGACTGAAGATAAATTTCTAGAGGCAAAACTGCATCATGACTGAAAGTTAGTCGAAATGGGGTAGTATTAGTTGCCTCTTTGGGGGACGTTCGACATGCCTAAAGTATTTGGTCCAATGTCTTATGCCAATTTCTTGGCCTCTTTCCCACATGCTTTTTTATCAACCCAATAACTACTTTATTTGCCGCTTCGACTTGGCCGTTAGCTTGAGCATAATAAGGTGTGGATGTTAAAAGCTTGAATCCCATTTCTTTAGAAAACTCTTGCATTTTTCGACCAGTGAAGACTGATCCTTGGTCTGTTGTAATTGTCTCTGGGATTCCAAACCTATAGATGACGTGTTTCTGGATAAATTCAATCACATCTTCTTGATCAACATTTGGTAAAGGGATAGCTTCGACCCATTTGGTAAAATAATCAATACCTACCAAAATGTACTTATGATTTTTAGATGATGCTGGTCGAATTTCTCCAACCAAATCCAAAGTCCATCCTCTAAAAGGCCAAGGTTTCACTATAGAGTGTAATTCACTTGCAGGGACGTGCTGAATGCCAGCGTGAACTTGACATTCCTGACAACCCTTAGCAAATTCGATACAATCTTTTAACATGGTAGGCCAATACACGCCTTGTCGAAATAACAACCATTTCATTTTATGGCCTACCTGATGTGCCCCACACGTCCCACCATGGACAGTCGAAAGGGCTAAGTACGCTTCTGCCTCACTAAGGCACTTAAGCAATACTCCCTCATGAGTCTTTTTGAATAATTCATTACCCAACAAGACATAACTCAAAGCTTGTTACTTGATTTTCCTTTCTGTCAAAGATATTGGATTTTTCAGATAATCTACTATAGGCTTTCTCCAATCCTTGTCAGTTATGCCATCAACTGCTAGAATTGCAAAATTGTCTTCATCAGCGTATCCAAGCTTAGTTTCTTCCAAATCTGATGGGGCTAATCCTACTGACACCACCCTTCCTCTGACTTCAACTTCGATTGCATCTTGTAATTTGTCTTTTGAAACTTTATACCCTGATGTAATCTGAGCCAAGTCATTAGCTACCTGGTTTTCCAGTCTAGGGATGTGTCGAAAACTAACTGCGTCGAACTTTTTCAACAGTCGATTCACAACTACAAAGTACATAATCAAGTTTTCTTTTATGCACTTGTATTCCTTGGTAACTTGTTTTATGACCAGTTCTGAATCTCCCATTATTTCGACATGAGTTGCCCCCAATTCCAACAATACTTTAAGTCCAGTAATTAAAGCTTCATATTCAGCTTCATTGTTTGAACAACGACCTTCAATTTTATACTTAACTGTTGTTGGAATTTTATTAGGAGAAATAACAAGCACTCATATGCCTGTCCCATCTTTGTGGCTCGACCCGTCGAAGTATAACTTCCAAGGTTCCACTTCAAGATAGTTCAGAGGGGTCTCATTTGTAGAATGGTCAACTATAAAGTCTGCTACTACTTGTCCTTTAACAACTTTTAAAGGCTTATAAGTTAAGGAATATTCAGTTAATGTTAATGCCCATTTTCCAATTCGACTATGCAAATTAGGTTTGGACAACATATGTTTAATAACGTCATAACGAGAAGAAACATAAACATTAACTGGTTTTATATAATGCTTCAATTTTGAACAAGAGTAATACAAACATAAACATAATTTTTCAATCATGCTATATCTAGTTTCTGGATCATTTAGAACTCTACTAAGGTAATAGAAGGCCCTTTCGACACCATCATCATCCTCTTGAGCTAACATGCTCCCTAAAGTCCTATCTGACGTAACTATGTACAATATCATACACTTATTGCCATAAGGTGGCGAGAGAATCGGGGGGTGACTCAGGTACTCTTTGATTTTGTCGAAGGCTTCCTGTTGCGCTTGTCCCCAGTCGAACCCATCCTTGCTAGCTCGAAGTAATGGCGAAAAGGCTTGCGTTTTCCCACTCAAGTTGGATATAAACCTCCTCAAGAAATTTATTTTGCCCAAGAGAGACTGGAATTCCTTCTTTGTTGATGGCATTTTTGCTTCCATAATGGCTTTGGTTTTATTCTGGTTAATTTCGATCCCCTTCTTGTGGACCACAAAGCCTAAGAAATCCCCTGCCTGCACACAAAAAGCACATTTGAGAGGATTCATTTTAAGACCATGCTTTCTCATCCTTTCAAAGGAATGTCAAAGATGGCTTAAATGATCTTTCCCTGAAAAAGACTTAACAACAATATCATCAATATAGATTTGCATAAAAGTCTCAATAAAATCATGAAAGATCGAATTCATTGCTTGCTGGTAAGTTGCCCTAGCATTTTTTAGACCAAAAGGCATTACTACCCATTCGTAGGTGCCTAATGCCCCTGGACATCGAAAAGCAGTCTTTGGGACATCTTCCTCAACAATGAATATTTGGTTATAACCAGAATAACCATCCAACATACTCAAGTATTCATGTCCTGCAGCAGAATCAATCAACATTTTTGCCACAGGCATAACATATTCGTCTTTAGGGGTTGCAGAATTTAGATCTCTAAAATCTATACAGACCGTTAAAGAACCATTATTTTTAATGACTGGTACAATATTAGCTAGCCATTCGACATACCTAGCTGTACGGATGAACTTGCATCTAAGTAACCTTTCAATTTCCTCTTTGATCTTTGAAAGGATTGTTGGGGCAAACTGTCTTGGATTTTGCTTGACTGGCTTTTTCCCAAGTATGATTGGCAACTTATGTTCAACAAGCTCTCTCTTCAAACCAGGCATTTCATCATAGTCCCAAGCGAAGCAATCCTTAAATTCCTTCAATAGTTGGACCATTTCGACTTTGAGTTGTGGGTCAAGGTTAGCACTAACATAAGTAGGCCTTTTTACTCCCCTTTCACCCAAGTCAATTTCTTCCAAAGGATCTTGCGCCAGCATTCTAATGTTTTTTGAGACTGGATCCCTTTCAAAACCCAAAGGCTTATTATCATAAATAGCATCAAGCCTTTGATTTTGGTCTTCGATTTGAGACCCATCAGGAAGTTCAGGCTCAAAGTCTTTACCAGGGCCTATTTCACAAATTTGAGTTGTGGCTTCGACAACCATGTGGTTGTGTGCAGCCTCCAAGGCCGCTTGTAATTTAGATTCGGCCACATAGGCTGAAATTCTTTGTATTGCATCGAATTCAGTCATTATTACTGAATTCAGTTCCCCAGCCTGTGGGGTCTACATCAGGCTCCCCACAGTATGGGACATTGCCTTCTTCCCTTATGACCTCTCTATCCCATCAAAATCCCTCCACAGGGTGCAGGTGTAATGAGAAGAATGCATGGTCATCTGGGGTGAAATCAAATTCTGCTGGAGTACAAGGCGCAATATGCGCCAAGTTTTTGTCAAACTCGACACCATCAACATGATTAACAGGAACCTTAAAGTACCCTTGATCACCTTCAATGTTTTCTACTATGCCATCAGGTCTCCAGATTGTGATCCGCTGGTGCATTGATGACGATACTGCTCCAACACCATGGATTCATTCCCTCCCCAGCAGAAGGTTATAGTTAGCTTTGCTTTCGACTACCATAAACAAGGTAGGTCTTGTTACTGTTCCCACAGTTAAATCAACCTGCAGAACGCCAAGAGTGGTACCAATTTTTCCTTCATAGTTAGAAATGACCATGTTGTGGGGCTTAAGATCAGAGTCAAATTTATCGATCTTGCTTAGTAGCAAATGTGGCATTAAATTAAGTGTAGCCCCACAATCCACCAAGATTTTATTCACAGCCACGTTCTCTACTTTCCCTATAATGTACAGAGGTTTCAAGTTCCCTTTCATGGCCTCAGTTGGTCGTTCAAAGAAAGCATTATGTTCTTCGACACAACCATTGTTCATCACATAGTAGCACACAGGTTGGTGCGCTGCCATTTTAGCCTCAACGTTGGCATCCAAGGTTTCTACTTCAGTTATCCTATCATATTCTCTTGGCATTACTGAAACCACATTAACAATGATGTTTAAAGAGGCATCAGAGTCGGAATCGAAGTTGTGAGTCGAATCTTCGTCCTCAGCTGCTTCGACTGCAAACCTCTCAGCTTCTTCCTTCTTGGAAGTAAATAACCTACACCCCACAGGCATCTTATTTGTTATTTTTGTCCCAACATCTTTATTGCTAGCAGGTAGAACGTTTGTACTAGTTTCAGTTATCTCTTTGGCCTAAGCTTCTCTCAAAGCCTTCCTTCGTCTCTGTTCCCTTCTCCACTGGGACCTGGACATAGGATTTTTTCCTTTGTAATTCTCAGAGATATAGGCAGCTTTATTGGAGGACTTGAATTCTTTCCGGTACTCCATTGAAGAACCTCTAGCTACGTCGAAATTCTTCTATCTCTGTTTCCCTTTCCCTGCTGCTTCAACTGGTTTGACCCACTTTCCAGTTGGTACCTCACTGCTAGGCTTGAAAGTAGCCTGCTTAGCCCTTGGCATTTGTGGCCTCTGGCCATATTGTTTTTGAGTAGATTTCCTTGGGTCGAAACGCCCTGGCCTTTGAGCAGCTCTTTTCTCACGTCCAGATTTGGCTTCTTTCCCCGCTTGGAGGCTATGAGCAGCTTCTTTGTCGAAGATAGCACTGCATTGAGGGCACAACATGACTTCAGAGTTCTTCCCCTGGCACCTGTGGAGAAAATCAACAATAGTTTCATCTTCTCTGGGATAAGCCAGCTTATTGCAGTCTTCTTGATGAACTTGTTCATCAACATCCATTGCCTGTCCGTTAGTAACTTCGACCATGTTTATGTCAACTTCATCTTTTAAGCACATTTTGGAGAAGTGGACATTAAGGCCTTCAGCAGCCTCATCCATCTGTCTGAAACGGTCAACAGTCTCTTTTGTCACCATCTGCAATTTTGATGCTTCAGCTTTGTCATAGATCTCGAATGTAGCCTCAGCGTCGAACCTTTGAACTTTAGAAGATGTCCTAAAGTAGTGTTCAGCAGCCATACATATCAAGTGCTCAAGCTGGCAGCCATCAATTTCCTCGACTTCTCTAATGAACACAACATCATTGGTAAGGTCCTCAGTAACCTCAACCACTGTGGCATTTCTTCCAAGAGCTTCATTGGTGCTAACACTGTCTGAGCTGCTGTCAGATTCCTCAGCTAGTTCGACCATGTTAACCTCATAGGGCTCTGTGTAATTTGCTTCAGCTACTTCAAGAGGGTTGGTATCAATTTTCATCTGGGTCTTAGTTTTCTCCCCAAATTTGAGTCTGCCTTCCTGAATAGCATTCTGCACCAGATCCCTGAAAAGAAAACATTGAGAAGTTTTATGACCCAAATAATTATGGTATTTACAAAAGCCTCTCTTTTTTCTTTGATCTAAAGGTGGTATTTTAGTACCAGGAGGCACTAGTATTTGACCATCCTTAACTAACAAATCAAAAATTTCATCACATTTAGTGATGTCGAAAGTGTATGTTTTCTTTGGGAACCTATCGTTCTTTTCGGTTTCGACCGGGTTTTTCCCATTTGAATGGACTAATAATTTACAAGAATAAGGAGGACCTTGCTTAAGTTCAGCAAGATCTATTTCAATTTCATCGAACTTAACAGGGTCGTCATACAACTCTTCGATGCCCTCCTGGTATTCGACGTAATTTACCTTTTTGTTTTTGTTCACCCTAGCTTTCTCATCCTTGAGACGCTCTAGCTGTCGAACTCTGTCAGCTTACTAGGCCATATCCCTTAGATACTGGGTGTCCAGTTTTTTCCTGATAGAGTAATCAAGGCCACCAGCGGCCATTTCAACAAGTTCATGCTCAGGCACTTGTGTAAATCACCTATCCTTGAGTAGTCGAAACCTGTTAAAGTAATCATCTATTGACAGTTATTTAAAAGTTATAAACTTCCAAATACACGTTTAGCACCGTCCCACTGGGCGTGCCAATTTGTTTACCTTGGAAATTGGTAACCAACCGCTGATCTTCTAAAACAATAAAGTTCTAGTAACTTACAGGATCGATCAGATTGATCCTAGGACATATGCTATAAGTGTATTTAAAATGTTTCACAAATGCATAAAGCAAACATTTCGACCATGCTGGCAAACAAAAAGGATGTTTTGAAATGTAAATAAAAGTGTCTTCAACTTGGCACTTGGCACTTTGCATGTCTTCAACTTCTGGATATTCGCCACTTGTCCTCTTTTCAAATTCAAATAGTAGAGTTTCCCTCCAATAATTAACTGTAACTGCAGCGCATCATCCATAGCCATTTTACCCTGTCGAATTGACTCTTTGGACTTGGAAATGTTTAAAGTCTTAAAGTCATTCTCTTCGGCTCAGGCTTTCAACAAATATGGTCGAAGCCTTCTTCTCCTTTAGCTTATTATTTTAACGAATAACTTCTTTGAAAGGCAAATCTATTTGAAATCATGTAGCGTCGAAATTAGGAGCTAACAACATGTCATAAAATGTTTACATATATTAATATATAAGTTGACTATTGAATTATTATCACACATGTTATTGGCTCTTTGTTATGTAGATGTTTAACGAAGAAACCCCATTCCCCGTTGAGGACTTCATAGATCTTCGTAAACGTTGGGCGCATATCCACAATGTTCTTAAAAGTCCTGCTGATTGATGATGTGAATAACATTTTTCTGTAGAGATGATGTGAATAACACTTTTCTGTATTGATGACATGAATATAGTGTTTGGTGTAAATATGATTATAATAGTTACAATACTTACATAATTAATAATATGAAGAAATTTTTGGCTTTTGTCAATGAACAATGTTAGCTGTATTTTATGCTCTTTATGCATGTATACCTTATTTGTTATGGTTAAAATGGTTACAGGTTAAAAAATGGGATGAATTTGAATTGCTGAGAAATGCATATTTAAAACATAGGAAGTTTTGACAGCGGTTATAAGACCTAGTCGTGGTTGTATATTTGTGTCTGCAGAATATATAACGACGGTTATATAATTTAACCGTCATAATATCTCGCGCGCTGCACGGAAAAAAATTAATATCAAAACGGCGCAGCTGGGAATCGAACCAAGGACCATTATATTTATCACAACAGTTCGTTTGAATAACCGTTGTGATAGAGCACGCTATTTCCAGGTTATTACAACGGTTAATGGCCCGTGATTATAAGTATCATTTTACAACGACACTCTACATAACAACGCCTGCGCCAACGTCATTATATACCTTTCTCAACCGTTGTTAATTGGTTTTTACGTAATTGTGTATAGACCATTCAGCGACGTGAATTTCACGTCGCAACCTGGCAAAATGAAATTCACGTCGCAACTCCCCAACAGTCAAAAAGTTGCGACGTGGGAATCATGACACAAATAAATGTGTCAGTCAATTGTCCTCTATCAAGTCAGTGTCAGTCTTCTTCCCTCCTTAACGTTTTTTTTTTATTTTTGAATTTCATATTGCGACGTGATGTTCATGTCACAACTTAAAATTTAAAATTTTCAAATCTCCCCCATCTGCTAACCTTTGCATGTCTGACTTGTTTTATTTTTTATTTTACTTTTAAAGTTGCGACGTGATTACTACGTCACAATATTTTGTTTAAAATTTTTTTTAGTGTTTCCCATATGCATGCAGTGTCAATTTGTTAATAATAAAAATATGTAGCGACTTGATAATCACCTCGCAACTCCATTTTTTTGTCACATGATTTGCACTTCACTATATCACGTGGCTATAGACCATTTTTTTTGTAGTGGATGAAGAAAAATCAAACAATTAAAGTAGAGAAAAAATGAAAAAAAATATAAAAAAATATTAAAATAATATCAAAATTATTGAAATGGATAAAAACAGGATATTAAATAGAACAATATGGCCGAGTTTGTTCCAATCCCATTTAGTAAGAAAAGAATAGGTTGTTGTAACATAAATTAGAAAAAGAAAAAGTTCAGATTACTAACGTTTAAATAACCCTGGCGGTTGCGTTGGAATCGCATAAAACTTTCACAAATTTGATATGTATATATGCTGTGTTATAGATCACTATTGTTGTGGTGTAAATTATGTATAACATTGCTCAATAAAATTAGATTCCATTTTCATTGGAAAATAAAATTTTTGTTCAAAATTTTGCACTAGAGTGAAATAACCTGCTTCTAAAATGGTACCTGTTTAGTTATTCTATTACCCACTAATTTCCCCAAGACATCATGTTTTGGTATTAAACAGTTACTTCAATTTCTGAATATTTTGAGGGTTGTAGTTTTTTATCCTTCCTACCATTTACATTTCCAAACTTGAATTGCTAAAAAAGGAAACTGAAACTGATTAGATAATGTCTGGAAGGAATAAAAAAAAGTTTAAAAGAAGAAAATAGTAAAGGGACTTTTTCTAAAATTAATACCTGAAAAAGGATGTAGAAAAGAAACACGCGTCTTGAAGAAACTAACGCAATGCCTATATGTGGAAACATGTAGGATTCCAAAAGCTGACAAATATTTGCTAAGTGTTTGGTTGAACAACAAAGTAGTAAGTCGAAAGAACTTTAATAATTTGGTATTTGATTCAAATTTTTGGAGGAATGGGATAACTCATTGACTAGTCAAGAGTAAACCATAAAGTTATGAAACTATTCTAAAAACGTGTTACTATTAAATTAAGAGTTTAACTACTATGCATTGACAGTGTAAAAAGTTTTACATTGTCAATACATCACCTTCATCTGTTTGGATTATTTTACAGATTATTAAATTAAAAGTCAAACTCCTCTTTACATCCAACGGTTATAATTAACTGACAGTGTAAAATCCTTTTACACTGTGAGTGCATTTCAATTAATTCCTTAAATTAATTTTATTTTGACAAAAGATATTTTTTAATTTTAAAATAATATGTTTTCCAATTAAAATATTATAATGACCATCTTTCCCTACTGTTAACTATAATATTTATTTATGTTTTAAACAAAAAAAAATACACAGTTAAGAGAAGGCATCAGTGATAATGGCGCCCGCACTACAAAATGTACGGATACGTCTATCTCACTGACACTTGCATTACTAATGGGCCAACAGGTTTAGCGCATGTGATGTAGGCCAGAGAGAATGCGCCAGTAGGTTTGACGCTTATGTGTATTAATATTTTTTTAAATATTAAATTTATAATTGATTAAAAATAAAAAATTATGAAATAAACAAATTAAATATTAATATTATTTAGGGTTAAATATGTCTGAGATCACTATAAATACGCAAACTTTCAAGTTTAATCCCTCCAAAAATTTTCTTCAAATAATGGTACTCACAAAGTTTTCTGTCCATAAAAATGGTCTTTCCCGTTAGTTTCCCCTAATGAAGGGTGATGTGGCATGCCACGGGGATCCTTGTCATGACCACGCCAGTTTGATTTGGAATAATTTTGTTGTTATCATAAATAGTAGTGCCAAACTGAGTGAACCCTAATCCTTTTGTTCACTGTTTTCCTCCATAACACCACATTCCTGCAATTGTTCACATTCAACCATTGCCATTCGTTCTTCTTCTTCTTATTCGTCTCCCTCCTCCATCTCAGAAATATGTTGTCTTCATCAAGGTTAAGCAAAGTAGTTTCATGCTATTCGACGAGTGTGACGAACCGTTGAGTGAAAAGGTGTGGATGCAATGGTTTTATGGTTTCATACATGTGCAAGAACGAAAAGAACAAAGGTCGATTGTTTTGGAAATGTCTGTATTGAAAAAACGAGAATACTTGCAATTTATTTACTTGGGATGATGAAATTGCACAAGGAAAGGATGATGAGGAATGCGTAAATTCATAATGGAGGAATGATGAGAGTGAGGTGAGGGAAATGCAAGCTTTAGAAACTCTGAAGGAGCTTTATGAATCATCCATGAAGAAGAACAAGAGGTTGAAGATGAAGATTAAGACAGAGGAATTTTGGGGGAAGATGAAAGACAATAAGTGTTATAGTTTCAGTCTTGGTCAACTTGTATTTGTTAATTAGGTGTAATTGTTGATTAGGTGTAATCTTCTGTAATGTTGTGTAAGTGTTAATCTTGTCTAAGTGGTATTTTGTGAAATGTAACCTGAACTGGTTTTGTAATGTTGAATAGGTATGAAATAGAAATTGGAATTTTGTGTAATTCATTTAGTATTGTTCGATTGGTATGTTCATTTTGTAAATTCAGTCAAGTAACATAGTTTTGGCACAATATGACCTATAAATTGGACATAATATGAGATATAAATTGTGCAGAAAAGGTGGCCTTAATAATTGACTTATAAAATGTGCAGACAATGGTCATCAAAGCTTGCATTTCTGTATGTCTAACTAGCATATAATTCATGTATAAAATTGACCTATTAAGTGGCCTTAAAATTTAGACATACAGTGACATATAAGTCTGGCATGATATGAGCCATAATTTTCAAGCAAAATGATCTATAATTTTCACATTGAAACCATATGACTCAACATATTTCACCAGAATGATATATTATCAGTCAAGGAACATGAGTACAAGAAACCGATCAAAACTGAATGTTCACAGGTTCATAATTAGCATACCATAACATGTTCACAAGACAGATTGGACTCAACAGATTTCACTAAATTATCATACCTTAACAGTTTCACAAGACTACATCAGTACAAGAAACTGATCAATACAGTACATCATTTCCATTACATCAAAAGAACATGATTTGTTCAAAAGGCTACATCAATACATCACATAGAGCAAAAAACTACACCAGTACATTACATCAAAATATTTGTTCCTAAACAAGTCCATCTGCAAAATACTATTGCTTCATTGGGTTAGACCTTTTCCAATTGTGTTGTCTTCTTCAATTTGATCCAAAGGGTCATTGGGTTTCTTTCTAGGGCCAAGAATGTTCTTTGTTTTCAAGGTCCTCAACCTTTCACTATGCCTTTTTTCTACTGCAACATTAGTCTGTGTCTTGTACCTGCTCTGGGTTTTAAACTTAGGTGGTTCACTAGAACTTGGCCTTGAAAGATTTGTTCTAATCCCAGGTGGTTTGAAAGGCTTATTCTTGCACACTTTAGGTTGCTTACCAAAGAAAAACTTGACATTACTTTGCCTTGGTGCAGTTGCCTTGAGAGGTGATTTGTCAACCCTTAAAGGTTAAATGTCCAAGACCGCATCACCCCCTAATAATGTAGCTAGAGTTTCATCCAAACACGAAGAACGTGTAGGTTGGTCCCTTTTAGTTGGCTCACATGGTTTACTTACCATTTCCTCAATGACAGTTGCATCTTGATCAATTGGATCTGTTACTATATCCTCCTTGACAGAATCTTTTCCATCCTTGACACTAGCCTTTCCCTCCATGACAGTTGATTTTCCCTCCATGATAGTAGCCTTTCCCTTATTGACAGTTGCTTTTGTCCACTTGATAGTAGATTTCCCTCCTTAACAGTAGCCTTTCCTTCATTGACAGAAGCCTTTCCTTCATTGACGGAAGCATTTCCCTTCTTGACAGTTGCCTTTCCTTTATAGACAGAAGCCTTTCCCTCCTTGACAGTTGACTTCCCCTCCTTGACAGTTGACTTTCCCTCATTGACAGTTGTTTCCTCAGTAACTCTTGCTTCATTGACAATTGGTTCCTCAATATTGGTTACCTTATTAACAGGTGCGTCTTTGACTATTCCTTCCTTGACTTTTGTTTTCTTTGTTCCCCCCTTAGATGTCCAATTGTTGGTAGATCCCTTGGGCCTCCCCTGCATGAAACAAACAAATAATTAACATTGTTACCCTAGCACAAAATACCTAGGTAAACAATCAGAAAACGTAAAATTTAAGTTAAACAATACTCTATTTTTTGGTGCCAAATTGACCTTGCTAGTCTGACTTGCTTGTGTGGGTAAGTCTTGAGTGGCCTGGTTTGACAATTCTTGACTGGGCTGGGTGGGTAATTCTTGACTGGACTGGGTTGTATTTCCAGAGGAAACAACCATAATCTGCTTATTCTACTTCTAGGTCCTTATTGTGACCTAGTTTAAAACAAGCCTTGCGCCTATGGCTTGTATTGGTTCTATGTCACTTTGTCTGGTTCACTTCATCTAGCTCTCTCCTTCTATGTTTCTTGGGCCTACCTAGGCCACGTTTGAACAAAGGGGGCAACATGGTTTCATTGGATGTTTTTGGCCATTTGTTTTGGCCATTCAATGGGGTGATCACTTCACTATAACATTTTTCGTATGTGCTTTTGGGATAACACTTATGCACATATTTCACAGGCTCATCCACTATCCTTTGTATGGCAGCCATACCTTGTCTACATGGAATCCCAACAAGTTCCCAATAGTTGCATGAGCATGATTGTTTTTCTAAATCCACTACAAAAAAGTATGATCTCTTTTTCGTGTTTTTCGTGTGATCCCATGCACATATTTTTCATATTGTTTTTCTAAATCCCTTAATGGTTTTGTCATTATCTGAGTTTTATAACTATCAACCTTTTCTCTAAGTGTGGCAAACCTCCCCATTAGGTAATTCCTAATCCACGCAAACATGGTAATGATTGGGTTGTCTCTTTGTAAAAGAATGGTTGCATTAAAAGACTCACTTAAATTGTTCATTAAGACATCACACTTTGAGAAAAAAGGAAAAGCATGCTTACACCATTTTATTTTGAGAATTGCCTCTAACCACTCATAATCCTCCAAACTGACCTCCTTGATCATAAGCATCCTAGCCTCATGTGCCTCAAAATAAGTTGCCTTTGCAGCAACCATCGTAAGGTCTCTAAACAAAGTTCCTCCTCCAAATTTCATTTTGAAGTTGCATAGAAGTTCCTTAAACAAAACCTGTGTTTATAGGTTGGATACTCCTATTCAAAAACCTTAACAAGACCCTAAGCCAAGAAAATGTTATTTGCATTAGTACACTCAAGTGATTGAAAAATTCTCAGATGGAAAATATTGATGAAAGTAAAACTTACTATTTGTTGGTCAGAGATGAAACACCATCTGCCATCTCCTATATCTTCAATAAGCAATTTTAGAGACCAACTCCATGAATCCTTTGATTCAGTCTCAACAACAACAAAGACAATTGGCATATATTGATCATTAGGGTCTCTCCCAACAACAATGAGTAAAATACCACCATACTTGTGTTTCAAATGGCACCCATCTAGTCCAATAAAAGGCCTGCATAGCTTTTTCAAAGCTTTCTTGGTCCCATCAAAACACATATAGCATCTCTCAAATCTAGGTTTCAAGCCAAGATTAGGAACACTGGTGTTGATCTTGAAAGAGTTCCTAGCTGAATCCCTTCTTAACTCAGCAACATAGGACCATAAAAGACTAAATTGTTTGCTAGAATCTCCTTCAACAATGTGTCTTGAAATCTGTCTTTCCTTGAATGCTCTGCATACTGGAATTTATGTTGCATACCTTTGTCTAACATCTGCTACTACCTCACTTAACCTCATCCTAGAGTTATTCTTTAATCCATCAACAATTACCTTGGCCACCCACTCTGCTTTAGTACTTTTGTTGAAGAACTGTCTTCCACATTTGTGCTTTGCAAACAAAGACTTAATTCTAATTATGGTGGATGTTAAAACTCTACTACACAAGAATGTATAATTACATTTTTTCTTATCCTTCCATAGTACCCTACATCTGTTAGCGTCATTTTTTTGCAAACTTAACATCCCTACCATTCAAAACATTATGCCCTAAGGTAACATCTTTGAACTGCCTCAAAGAAGAAAACTCCATTCCCACCTTTAAAACAAAATCCTTGCTTAAAGATTCATCTTGATTAAACCTGATTACACATGGCCTTTCATCATAGTTGTCATCGTCACCACCACTGTCTAGTTCATCAGTCATGTAGGCATCCTCAATGACATATTCCTTACCCATCTCTTCTGTTATAAGCATCTTCTTGTCAACATGAGCAGTGCCCTCTTCATTTGCAATAGGTCCATCTTTTTGTTCTCCTTTAACTCCATTATCAAACACTTCATCTAGGCCTTCTTCAAACCCTTTCATTCTCTCCTCCACACTATCATCAAAGTGAACACCTCTAACAGATTCATCACTAGAATCATCACTTGCTTCAATCAACCTGTCAACATCTTCATCACATTTGATTCCCTTTCCCCTTTCTCTAAACCTTTCCATAAAGGTATCCTCTCCTACAACTTTAGGCTCATAAAATATCTAAACATCAGACTTATTTCCTACAGCATACATGGCTAACTTAGAAGCATCTCCATCATCCTTAAATGGTTTTAAGTCGTGTTCAAATGATCCTTCATCATGTTTCTACCACATCTAAACACCGCATATATCAAACTTAGGTTCAATCAACTTAACTAGGTCACATGCTTCAAAGAAATACCAATAATCAAGATATTGACCAATAAAAGCATACATTTCCCCTCCCTCATATCTTATGCTAGGGTCTTTTACGAAACGGCCCTTTGAGTAAAATATAACCCTCAACTTATCCATTTCCTATACACAACATTTAACCTACGTTTAAATTTTACCATTACAATGTAAAATTGATTTACCCTAATTTTTTCTAAAAAAGGGAACAAACTTATTATACAAATGGTAATACCTACTAATAAATTGAATAAAACAGGACCACTGAGAAAGCAACACATATGATATTCAAATGATGGAACATAGAGGAGACAGTTGCATCTTACTTGGGACCACTTGCTCGCCTTCTCAGGAACTTGTTATTGGGACCACTCCAAAGAAGTCGCTTTGGGACCACTACAAATCACCTAATTTCTTCTTTGAATGGCGTGAATCAATGTTTGTTGTTTCTTAGTCATGCGCACCTCCAACACATAAACAATGGAAACTTATGCTAGGCCACACTTCGGAAGTTGACTGATTTTTCCGTGTTTCATTTACATCATTTAACAGGATTATCTTATCAGCATTTTCCATGCTGGCGAATTGGAATAAAACATATCACATGTAATCAAAGATGTTATTACATGTGGCATGACACATTAGCCTCCGCCAGTGAAAACTAACGGGAGGGACCATATTTGAAGACGAAAAACTTTATGAGGACCAAAATTTGAAAAAAAATTTGGTAGGGACTAAACTTGAAAGGTGCCATAATTATAGGGACTAAAAACATATTTAACACTACTATTTAATTTAAAAAGAATTTACGTGCGAAAAATTTTTGTAAATAAATTTTAACGACTCGCTTGATCATAACGACCACCGATTTTACACCCCAGCGATGTCCTTTGCAGTTGAGGCCTACCACGATTCCCTTGAGGTGTTTGATGTCGTTCAGAATTCACCCGAGGTGTTTGGTGCCAAGTCCATGGGATATTTGTGTTCTCCATGAAAATTAACATCTATTCCCAGATGCCATCGTAATTTAATTTGGTGTCCATGTCGTCGTAGTTTGGTCATGTTGATTGGGTTACGACCAAACTACGACAACATGAGCACCAAATTAAATTACGACGGAAACTGGAAAGAGATGTTGGCTTTCATGGATAACATTGATATCTTACGGACCTCACACCAAACATCTTAGATAAATTCTGGAAGGCACCAAACACCTTAGGGGAATCGTGGGAGGCCTTATCGAAAAAGGGCAACGTCAGGGTATGGATCAGTAACCGTTATGATTAAGCGGGTCGTTAAAATTATAAAATTTTTCTGCAAGGAATTCTATTTAAATGAAATAAAATTAGTATTTAATTTTTATTATTTCACACTTTTTTAATTTTTAATTAATGATAAATTTAATTTTAAAAAAATAATACATATAGGTGCTAGACCTGCTGGTGCCTTCTCTTTGACATACAACACATGCGTCAGACCTATTGACACATTAGTAATGCATGCGCTAGTGAGATAGACTTCTATGTGCATTTCTTTTGCAAGCTTCATTATCAGTGGTGTCTCCTCTTTACTGCGGATTTATTTTATATTATCAGTGCATCACTTTTTTTCCTTAGTTTTTTAAATAGTTTTATTTTCTTTATTTTGAAATCTATTATTTGGCGGCTTCTAAGATGAAGGGTAAATTATATCCCTCATTCATGTTGCATTAACTTTAACCATTAGATTAAATAAATTCATATGACATCAATTTACTCTTTTCTCTCTGTCAACAATTTCACTCTAACTCTACATTGTTCATCGGTGCCTCATTTTCATAATCATAAAGAAAGAATAAAATAGATTTCTCTAAACCTAAAATATTCCATGCTAATACAATGAAAGTAACTACCAAGCTTTTCATTCTTCTCTTCCAATAACTCTCCTATATCCATCCATTTTTTTGAAATTACACGGTGAGTTTTATGAATAAATAAATTAACAACTTAATGATCTAATGACATACATCATTAGATAAGAGACTTGATTTATCATTTGTAAAGCATCAACTCACACCTTTGTTAACATCCATTTTTTGGTTGTTTTTGAAATTGTTGACATCCTTTTTATATACCAGTTAAATTTAAGAAATGAAAAGGTTAGTAGAGGACGAAAGGTGGTTTGAAGTAGATCCAGCCATTGTGGGGTTCTGGACACAGAGAACGTGACAAATGTATAAGGTATTCTACTTTTTTGCAGAGAAATGGTGAGGGAGAGAATAGAAAAGAAAATAAACTCTGGTGTGAAAGGGTTTCACTACGCCAAAAATAGGAATAGACAGCACCAAAAAGACAGCGCTTTTATAAAAAAAGCGCTGCTAAAAAGAATAAAAAAAATTCGCTAAAAAAAAGCGCCGTAAAAGACAGGCTTTAGAAAGCGCTTTCCAAAAAGCGCTGTAAAAGAATGTAAAAGAGTGTCACCTTAGACAGCGCTTTTCAAAAAGCGCTGCTATAGGTATCACTTTAGAGAGCGCTTTTAAAAAGCGCTGTCTAAAGGCCACCTTAGAAAGCGCTTTTAGAAAGCGCTCTAATAGGGCTCAATTTCTTTTTATTTTAGAACGCGCTTTCTAAGAAAAAGTGCCCTCTAAAGTCATTTACTAATTATACTTAAAAACATCATGAATCACAAAAAATGGCAAAAGGGGGGGTCGAACCCACGCCCTTTAGGTAGGGAAAGGAATTTTAAATTATATTAATATATCAAATTATATTTAATATATTAAAATTATATATTTTAACTTATTTAAATTATATTTAATATATATAAATTATATTAATATATAATTTAAAATATATTAATTTAAAATATACTTTAAATTATATTAATATATCAAATTATATTTAATATATTTAAATTATATTTTAAATTTTTTTAAATTATATTTAAAATTATTCAAATAAAATATTTAAATATATTTGTTTTAAATACAAACATTTTAACTTATTTAAATTATATTTAATATATATAAATTATATTAATATATAATTTAAAATATACTTTAAATTATATCAATATATCAAATTATATTTAATATATTTAAATTATATTAAATTATATTTTAAATTTTTTTAAATTATATTTAAAATTATTCAAATAAAATATTTAAATATATTTGTTTTAAATACAAACATTTTAACTTATTTAAATTATATTAAATACATATAAATTATATTAATATATAATTTAAAATATACTTTAAATTATATTAATATATCAAATTATATTTAATATATTTAAAGTATATTAAATTATATTTTAATTTATTTTAAATTATATTTAAAATTATTCAAATAATATATTTAAATATATATGTTTTAAATACAAACATTTTAACTTATTGAAATTATATTTAATATATATAAATTATATTAATATATAATTTAAAATATACTTTAAATTATATTAATATATCAAATTATATTTAATATATTTAAATTATATTAAAATATATATTTATTGAGTGAGAAGAAACAATGGATAAGGGCGTAGTACCGCTGGTCAAGGAGGTTTGTTTATGTGTTTGCCATGCTTTGAGTCTGGGGTTCGAATCCCCCTTGCCCCAGACTCATTTTTAGATTTTTTGACATTTTCAAGTAAACCTTAGACAGCGCTTTAAGAAAAGCGCCCTCTAAGGTCTTTAAATCTCCTCACTTTAGAAAGCGCTTTTTAAGGAAAGCGCCCTCTAAGGTCTTTAAGTCTCCTGACTTTAGAAAGCGCTTTTTAAGGAAAGCGCCCTCTAAGGTCATTTATTAATTAAAATATAAAACACATTTCATTTCATTTTCTGAAACTGCGCGCTTCTAATCATTTTTTTCTCTCTTTCTTGTCTGAAACCCTTTCTCGTTCATTGTCGTGACCACTGCTGCCGTCGTTTTGCTGCCGTCGTGACGAAGAAGAGGTACATTGTTCTTACTTCTAACATTGTTCGTTGTTGCATGTTATTGTTGTTCGTTGTTGCTATTCGTTGTTCGTTGTTACTTCTACTGCAACTTCTTCTTTTTTTAAAACTATTTTTGTTGATGTTTAAACTATTATTGTTCGTTGTTCGTTGTTCTTGTTGTAAGTATTCATTAACAAGAATTAGGTAAAACTGATTGAAATGTAGGTTGGTTTGAAATGTAGGTTAAACTATTTTTGTTGATGTTTAAATGAGTGTTGTAGTATTGAACTGGTATTGTGTGGATGGTGTGGATTGTTGTGGATTTTGTTGATGTTTAAATGTAGGTTCTTGTTGTAGGTTAAATGGTTGTTGTAGTATTGAACTGGTATTGTGTGGAAATGATATTAGAATGATAATGTGGTGACTTAATTGAGCTATGGCATTCTTGTAATTTGAAACAGAACTGTTAGTGATTGAAATGGATTTGTTAGCATAATGGAAATGTGATTGATGTTATTGAATTGCAACTAAGCTAATGTTAGGAGTGGTTAATTATACTAAAAAGAATTAGGAACTGTTAATTATTTGAAAGATGGTGGCCTTGTGCTTTGTCAACTTGAATTGCATATTAATCAAGATGTTGACATGTTGTGATGCATAATAATTTTGAATGCTATGTAAGATTGTTTTGGTGTGAAGTTTGGACTGTTTGGAAAATGAATTGTTGCAATGTGAAGAATTAAAAAAACTAGTCTGTTGATGATAAAGTTAGTGAAGTAGGTTAAATTGATACTAGAGAGTTAGTGAACTTATTCTTTTGTTGCTATTAAATGTTGGTATTTGACTGTTATTTCTTTCTTACAGGTAAAATGTCTAATAACCAGGAAGACACCCACGAGACACATGATTCAGAGGAAGCTCAGAATGGAACTTCGAATGTAGAACATGAAATAAAAAGAGGAAAAACCATTATGAAGAGCATCATCCGTGCTAGAGATAAGGGGATGAGATTTGATGTACATTGGAGTCAACAGAACCAACTAGTTGAGCCTAACGGTTCAATGTTGGCTTCATACATTGGTTCACTCGTCCGTCAGCATATTCCAATCACTTCTGATAATTGGAGGAGTAAAGCGTTGGATGCCGGTAAAGAAAATATATGGACCGAGATAGAGGTACTTACCAAATATGAATGATGTTATTAGATTTTTGTTGACGATTAAGTCTTTAATTTACTTATACTAACACACTTTATATATGTTTATATGTGTATGTTTTTTTGTAGAGGTCCTTTAATATTGAAGAAACCCGGAAAAAGTATTGTCTTCAATTGGCCGGAAAGAGACACAGAGGGTTTAGAGCCTTGTTATCAAACAAGTATCTTAGGGATGAAGACAAAAATTTTGTTGAAGGAGAACTTCCACCGTTGTATGCGGATTTGATTACACCGGAAGAATGGAGCCTTTTTGTAGACAAACGGAAAACCGAAGAATTCAATGTAATGTTATCTTGACATGTCTATTGATTGTGTTATATATTTGTTTTATTAGTTTGTTTTGATATGACTTAAACTTGTTTATCCAGAAATTGAGTGCCATTAACCGCGAAAGAGCATCAAAGCCCGCGTATCCATACAAAAAAGGGCGTTTGGGATATGCACGGTTACAACAAAAATTGGTAAGTATATATATTAATGCTATGATTTTATTCATTGTATTATTGTGTTATAATTGATGAAATTAGTACATATCTAAATGTGTAGTTAGAAGAGTCTAAAAGTGAAGAATCATCACTTCCGGACCATGTATTGTGGAAGGAAGCTCGCGTGGGTAAGGGTGGAGCTGTTACAGAAGATGTTCAACATGTTTATGAAGAATGTGTAAGTATAACATTATGTCTCAAAGTTAATTGAAATTTTATTAAATTATAATTAATTTTTAATCCCCACTAATTATTTTCGATATGTCAATGAATTTCAGGAGAATATATCTAAATCCATACCCGCAGATGAGTCTGATTGCAGGAGCATTCTTAGTCGAGTACTAAATGCTCCTGAGTATCCCGGTCGGGTGAGAGGTAAAGGATTTAGTGTGACTCCATCATCCTTGTATAAGCAATCAAAGAAAAAAAATCCCACCAACCAAGAAATCATGCAAACTATGATGACACTACAAGCGAAAATCCAAGCATTGGAGCAGGATAAAGAGAGATATGAGGCGGAAAGGCGCGATTCCGGTTTGAAAGATGCTAGTGACAAAGCTAGTATCAATTCTCCAATTAAAATTCCCGAGGTAATTAGTACATAATTAACACATTTATTTTATTTGACCTTTATACATATTAACAGTTACATATTTATTATTGCTTCAGGGCATTTCATCTTGCCAGCTGTATTTGTCGTTTCCGACTTATCGCATGGTTGGCAAGGGAAAAGTGCATAACTTTGCAGGAGCGTTACTTCACCATCATCCGCTCCCACAAGGTTATCTGAAAGTGTCAGTTGATATCGCTTTAGATACGGATGCGTTACTACCGATACCAGACTCGGTTTCAGAGGTTACATTGCTGCGGGATGCAATAGGTTCGTTTGTTGCATGGCCGTTAGACCTCATTTTCATAGGTGATGAGGTATGTTGAAAACCATTACGAATCTCTTAGTATTCAAATGTCAATTATGAATGATTATGAAAATCATTCTGAACCATTACTTACATTTTTTTTATGGTAATGTTAGACTCCTACAAAACCCACAGCAAAGAATAAAGGGGTTTTGCTGCAAAACGAGTCTGTTGAATCACACAGAGAGGTAGCTTTTAAGTGTTATTCAATTATCCGAATTCATGATTTTCTACTTTACCTAACTTATATGATTGTTAGGTTACTGCTCAACCTTCCCAACAGACCGGCAAGAAAAAAACTCCTACAAGGACCGTGAAGGAAAAAAGTAGACCTCACTTTCAGACGTGTCTAGGAACACTTTTGGAAATGTCAGATTTGATGCAAGGTGCTATTCGTCAAATCAACATGGACGAAGGTGTTTTTGGTTTTCCTCATTCCGAGATAATCGGAAAAGAGGACATGGAGCAGGTTCTGAATCATACTGAATTAGGCATCGGTGTTATGCATTCATACATCTGGTACTCCAATCAATCTATTATTTATTTAGTTGAACAATTTATTTACACATTTCAATGATAATAGTCTAATGTTTATTATGTTTTTATTTAAGGTGCACGTATGAAAAATTCTTGCGGGGGACGAATTTGGCAAACAAATTCCATTTCATCTCTTGCAGCCTTGTGAATGCACCGAGAATTGGTACGAATGCAATTGACGTAAGAGACCACTTACTTGAGCGATTTACGGCCAGCACCACAGAATGTCTGTTTCTTTTACCGTATAATACTGGAAACGGGTAAGATTTTCATTATAATTTCATTCTAATCTTTAATTTGTATCTTTTGCGTACAAATTATCCATCTAAACTTTTGTTATACTTTATAGTGGACACTGGTTGTTGGTTGCAATTAATCCTATTACAGAAGTGGTCTATTATCTTAATTCATTGGATACTGATTGGTCCACATATCAGAATATGAAGGATGTGGTTGACACGTAAGTGAGACTGTTCGTAATATTCGTGTGTATTTGTATATCTAATTATTTCTGTGACATTGTTCTAAGTTTACGTTTTTCTTTTATAGAGCTATACTACTATACCGTGCACAAAGAGAGACTCGAGTAGCACGGGCTAGGTCAACCAATATTACATGGGTCAAAGTGGAGGTATATTAATTTTCACAATATTGCTTATTAGTGATGCTACTTAATAACACAACACATCTATATATTATTTCTTATTTATTTGTCTATGTGTAGTGCCCTCGTCAGCGTAATGGCATAGACTGCGGGTACTTCGTTTTGAGGTTCATGAGAGAAATCATTCAAATGGACCAATTGGAGATTCCTAAAAGGGTATGCATGGTTTTATAACTTAGGATTTATTTTAATATTTATCGGATATGTCATATAATTTATTATTTTTAACTAAATAATGCGTATTTTGTTTTGTTATGTAGTATTTCGAAGATATTGCGTGTTCTTCTTACACAAGGAAACAATTGAATTATATTACGGAAGAATTGTGCGAATTCTTTCTTCTAAACAAAATTTATTGAATGTATAGTTTTAGGAATGTAAATTTTAGTTTTGTGAATATAAGAAAATTCTGTTGTAAAATCAATTCTGTTGTAAATTCTAGTTTTGAGAATAGAAGGAAATTCTGTGTTTATTGAAATGTATATGAATTCTGTTGTTCAAGAATTCTATTTATTGAAATGTATAAGAATTCTGTTGTTGCAAGAAATTCTATAAGAAATGCAGGTTTGAAACTAAGCAGGTATCTGCATAAAAAAAATGGTTAAAATGGGATTTTTAAAAATAATCTTTAAAATTATACGTAGACAAAAGAGAGCGCTTTTGAGGAAAAAGCGCTTTCTAAAGTTATAGAAAAAAAATCAATAAAATTATAGGTATACTTTAGAGAGCGCTTTTAAGAAAAAAGCGCACACTAAAATCCTATTTAGAGAGCGCTTTTAGGGAAAAAGCGCTCTCTAAAGTTATATTAAAAAAATCATTTCCATATACATTAGACAGCGCTTTTTAAAAGCGCTGTCTAAAGCCCCATTTTAGAGAGCGCTTTTTCATAAATAAAAAAGTGTTGTCTTTACCTACGACAGCGCTGGCTTAGACAGCGCTTTTAAGCGCTGTCATAGGCCAAAAAAAGCGCCCTTTTTTCCCTTGTTTGGCGTAGTGTTTATCATAAGCTTTGATAAAGAAACATAATCTAACTGTTCTTATTTGTGGTCCACCATGAGTCACTTATTTGGTGGTTCACCCTAGACCCATCCTACTTTTTATCATTCAGTTTTAATTTTTTCCATATTTTATTTCAGTGCCACAAATTTAAGATTATACCATAATAAAATTGTATTTGATAAATAGAATGGAAACAACACCCTCCAACATATGTTTACGAATTTGTATACTCTGTCACATTTTTGTCATGATTTCTGTTGGAATTAAATCATAATCTTGGAGATAATTTGAATCAATCTTGCTTAAACAGGAATTAATCTTTTTGATTGATCACATTCCTCGTTCTTTGCTCTTTACTCAAGTGTTTTAACCACACTTTGGTTGCAAGATGATTCTACTGCTTAAAGATTATGAGAGAAGATAATTTGAGAGAGAAAAGAGAGAAAATGAAAATTAGAATTTTGGGATAAGAGAGAATTTTATTGAATGAATCTAACTGAACTGCTTACATTTACAAAAAATGATGTCTTCCTATTTATATCTGATATTGCTTTTACACCAAACAATCTCTAACTAACTCAGTTGTTACACAAAACAAATGTTAAGTTCAACTTTGTTGAAGTAAACTGATTTAACTCGGTTTAAATGCACAAACTTAGACTCTGTCAAAGTTAACTCCTTCATCAACAACATACTCAGACATCTGTCGAATACACTTCAACAACAACATACTTCAAAATCTGCCGAATACACTCTTGACACAAAAAATTACATATTTAACACACCACCTAATTCATTGTGTCTAAGCTATCTACATTCATCATTGTTTTTAATCTCTTGAACAATTTTGACCTGCACAACCTTTGTGATTAGCTGATTGCATTGTTCCAAGTTCAGCTTCTCATTTCCTACTTTCTCTCAAAGATAACGAAACCTCATCTCGATATGTTTTCTTCTTCCATGTGCTATCGGATTCTTAGCTAGATTTATAGCAGACATGTTATCGATCTTCATAGCCTTTGCTCTATGATTCTTCCTTATAATTTCTTTGACCAAATTCACGATTCATGTTACTTGAAATGCATAGAGAATCACAAAAATAAACAATTTAATTTGATTGTTTTTGGATAAAGAATCACAAAAACATAACCTCAATATCAGTCTCAATCACAAACTCAAACTCAATAGCAACTACTAAACAACAACATATAGTTTTTCATAACTTCGGGATGTAGAATAATTATAAACAAAAACAACAACAATAACATCAACAACTCAAAAACAACAGCTTACATTAAACAACAACTCAAAAAAATAATCCCTCAACAAAAATACAACATCATCATCAATAAACCTAAAACATCAATCTGTTTAAACAACATTAACAACAAGATTAAACCTCTAGGGTTTCAGATCTCAAGAACAACAACAAAATAACAAAAATAAAACAATAACAAACAACGACAACAAAAAATACAACAAACACATTAATGTAAGATGTGTAATGATGTTTCACGTACCAGATCTATGGAGAAGTGAAAGAAATGATTTGGATTTTCTATTATGGAAAGTATCGAATGAGAGCCCTAAATACATATCATCTCTTCCTTCAGGCGAACTTGTCTATTCAATGTTTGTAGTGATTTTAGTAAGGCGTAAAGGGGGCCCATCCCAGAAAACCTCCTAAAGACACCCAAACTCCTCTTGTAGGCCTGGTAGCATAAAATAAGAAAAAAGCCCCTACAATATGAGAAATTTTTAGATCATCACAAACCATCTCAAAAGCGCTAATGAAACCCCGACTTTGAAGGAACAACTGTGAGTGTGCAACATTGAGAACCTTTAGAACCTCAATGAAGAAAGGAAAAGAGGAGGAGAACCCCCCATAATCTTGATAGGGAGAATAGAAATAGGGAAAGGGGAGATTAGAAGATATGAGCATGGTCACCTTGTCCGATGGTGAACAAGGCTCCTTGATAACCATTTCTTCGTCTTTTGAGGAAGAATCCCCCATTTCTGTTCGAAAAAGGAGGATATGTTCTTCAGAAGAATAGTAAGGTCATATGCTTTGGCATCCTTAGGAAGAATAGATGGGGAAACCATTATCTTTTTGTTCTAAGGAAAACTAAAGCACAAAAATAAATTACCACCATCGTCGCAATTGTCAAAGGGATTATTATGACCCCTAAAACCTACAACTTTTCACTAACCTAAACCCTATTTCGAACATTACTTTATAATTCATACTCCCAACTACTACAAAAGGAAGGGAAAGAAAAAGATATCCATATCTGAGTAGCCTGTGAACAAAGAATCAAAGGTGTGTAGAGAAGCTATGCAGTTCAAACGAGCATGCAAAAGTTGTGAGAACATAATAGAGCAAGTGGTGTTATATCTATAAGAACCCCAAATATGGTTGATGCGAGGGTTCCCGCCCCATTAGGTCACGCTTGGGCGCTATATTTGCATAGTATACAGGCTCGCCCCCTAATAATACATATACATAATGCTAATATCCCTCCACAAGTTATGCATACGGAAACATACCACGACTTCGTGGAGAAAAGATAGTCAACAACCTTCCCTAGTTACGGAAAGCAATTACCACTTCTTAGAGTTTCTTAGGTCCTAGGCTCGAGATTTGGTCTAAGTCTTCTAGACTTACACCTGGTGTCAATGAATCCTAACTCATATATATATATATATATATATATATATATATATATATATATATATATATATATATATATATATATATATATATATTAAATCCGATAATTCGGTTGAATAAATCGGTCTTTATAACAAAACAATATAGTTGTTAAACCGATCAAAATAGATGACTCGTTCTCTAAAAAAATCACAACTGCTACAAATTTTCAAAATTTCTTAATTTTACAATTTATTCTTTAAATTTTAATTCTATAATTAGTCATCACACACAACAAAATATAAATGTAAAGGCAAAATACTCTTTTTGGTCCTTTAACTTTACCTCGTGGTTCATTTTGGTCCCTTAACTTTAAAAAGTGTCATTTTGGTCCCTTAACTCTTCAAAACGTTCCACATCGGTCCTTTTTCCTTATTAACGACAAATTTAGCAACTGATTTTTGAATTTTTTCGTCGCTAATAAGACAAAAAGGACTAATATGGAACATTTTGAAGAGTTAAGGGACCAATATGACACTTTTTAAAGTTAAGGGACCAAAATGAACCCCGAGGTAAAGTTAAAGGACCAAAAAGGGTATTTTGCCAAATTTAAATAAATGTTGAACAAAATTGAATTACAAAAATAAACTAATAAAATAATCGACAATGCTTAATAAATTTAATTCTATTAAGAGAAAGTTGTTCTAAATAAATTTTGAACAAATTTTATTGGTATTTTAATTTTTAATTTTTATAAAAAATTATGAAAAACATCATCGTATTGTTTAAGAAAAAAAGCAACCATTTAATCTGTAAAATTTTCCAAACCGATGGCTCGTCGGTATTTCCTACTTTTAGTCGGTTGTAACGGAAATACTTTACTCGATCCAACAATCAGATCAAACCAATGACCACTCCGATTCCCAATTCATACCATTTGATCGGCCGATTCGTAAAACACATTTTTAGTTTAGAGTAGCCTTAGCTACTTGACGGAAAACAGAAGGGGCACTTAGTTAAAAAAAGGATAATGCTAACTTGTGCCCTAAGGGTACAAGTTAAAAGATAAATAAAACAAAAATTGATTGGAAATTGTGTTCTAAATTTAATACAAGTTTATAATTAATAGTTTTATTGATTTTTCTGATACAAATTTTTTATTTGTGGACTTTTTAACATGTGACCCAAAGGCACAAGTTAGCATTACCCGAAAAAAATTATAGAAAAACATTTTAAATTTGTTTCAAGAACAATATTATCCAATGATAAGTTACCTCATTTTACATTGAATTTCGACAGGACTTCTATTTTTTCCGTCCCCTGAATTCAAAAACAAGTACATTTCCATACAAGGGACTGAACTAAATGTTTATTATGTTCTTGGCTTAAATAGTATTTTCGTCCCTGTAAGTTAGGGAGTTTTTGGTTTTCGTCCCTGTAATTTTTTGTTTTGTTTTAATCTCTATATTTCACATTCGCGTTCATTTTAGTCCTTAAAATCAAAATCTGCAGGAAACTCTGCAGGAAACCTTCGGATTTTCCTACGGATTTTAATTTTAAGGACTAAAACGCACGCGAATGTGAAATATAGGAACTAAAACCAAAAAAGAAATTACAGGGACAAAACCCAAAAACTCGCTAATTTACATAGACGAAAATACTATTTACGCCTATGTTCTTTTATGTAAAATATACCGTTCAAATATTACTTGAAATGAGAATAAGTTGTTGATGTATCTTAATTCATACAACTTGAATAGCTGGTATAATCAATAAGAAATCATTTTTTGTAGTTTGCATGAGTATGTCAACACTTTTCTAGAGAGAGAAGTTCTTCCTTCTCTCTAGATTTTTTCTTCCATTTTTCATTTAGTTTTCACTGTTCCATTGGTTCCTTTGGTGATAGGTGGTGATCCTTTGCCTGGTATTTTTGGCTTAAACTCCTAGCTTTAGGGCTAGGGGCCTTGGTACTAGAGGAGGGTGATCCATTTTTTATATCATCGTTGTTGGCCATGGATTGGATAGTCATTTCAAGAAAGAAGAACAAATTTTTCCCTACTAGATGTTTGGTTTGGAAGGAAAGAGGTGGGATGGGAGCGAATGAGGGAGAGCACGTGACGTCTTTCTTCTTCACGGAGTTCCCTGATTCTATGGGGGCTAAAGACCTTTTTGAGGTGTTTAAGGTGTATGGTTTGATATCTGAAGTATACATCCCTGCTAAAAGAGATAAGAGAGGAAAGTGATACGGTTTTACGAGATTTAGGAAGGTGCATGATGCGCATCTCCTTGCGGTAAAACTGGACAGCATTTATCTCAATGATAAGAAAATTTATGCGAATATTCCTAGGTTTCAGCCAGTTCCTCCAGCTCGTTTTGGTGTATCTCATGCAGCTGATAGCAGGCTCTTTAAAGGCAGTGAGATTTCTGGGCTTAATAATGGAACCTCTTCTTTTGCCCAAGTCGTGAAAGGTATGACTAAGTTGGACGAAGTTGAAGATATTCCTTGCCAAGGTAATAATGTCTGCAGAGTTTCGATTAAACCCAGCGAGTTGTTGAGATTTTCCAAAGCTTTTGTTGGAGAGGTGCATTACAACGGGAATCCCTTTTTGATTCAAAAGGAGCTTTTTGAAGCCGGTTTTTTTGATATTAAGGCCTCTGCCTTAGGTGCTAGCCTTTGCCTTCTGGAGGCTTTGAACGATGGTGATATTTCTTCTGTTCTTGGGGGTGCTAAGAATTGGTGTGACTCTGTTTTCAAATCCTTACGCCCTTGGAACCAAGAGATTATGGACTCTTTTAGGTTCGTTTGGGTGAATTGCTGGGGTTTACCTGGTCATGCTTGGAATGGCTTTGTTTTCAACCGTTTAGTGGAGAGTTTTGGGAGTTTCATTAAGTGTGACGACGAGACGGACAACTGCACCAGTTTTGCGGTGGCCAGAATTTGTATTAAGGTCGAAGGTTTTGAGAAAGTAAACAAAGTTATTCCTATTGAGGTGAACGGGGTTGTCTTTAAAGTGAGAATTTTCGAAGAAAACAAGGCATTGTCTCTTATTGACCCATTCGAAAAAGAAGATGCCTCCGATGTGGATTCTGATTTTTTGTTATCAACTGGCGATGACAAGGGTTTGTTTTCTGACGATGATTTCGAGGATGTCTTGTGTCCCAAAACCGACTTTTCAAGGAATCAGTTAGTCAATCAGGAGGGCTCTGAGTCGCCTTTTGATAAAGTGAGTAGGGCTGACTCTGATCATACTTTCATCTGTGATTCTGTGGCGGCAAAAGAAGATATTGATGGTGACTCAGCTGCTAATCTTGGTGACTTTCCCTGCCAGAATTTTTGTTTTTTTGGGGGAAATCCTTAAAAATCCGATAGCGCAGTCTGATGCTTTTAATCCTGATGTTGACCATGCTGTGGATAAACAAACTCCTTCTGGTCTGGTTACTTCCAAAATTGACAATTTGGTTGGTGGTTTGGTGGACCCACCCTCTTTGTTGGAGTCTCGTCTTGGGCCAGACAGATCTTTAGACCCTTCTCCTCTTGAGTCCGACCCATTTTCTTTTCCGGAAGATTTGCCTAGTGGGCCTCCAGTTGGGCCTAGAGAGAAGAAAAAAACCCTTTACAGAGATTTATGGGGATTTTCAGATTCCTTTTTCACCTTCTTTCTACTCTACACTCATCAAAATTCCCTCTGCTTCTCGATCGAACCTGAATAAATCCAATTTTAAGAAGAAGCTGAATCTATCTGTTATTAACGAGATTGGTGATCTTAGGTCTGTTCCGGAACCCTCCGTCTGTGCGTCAGTGGATGAATCTGATATTATTCGAAGTAATTCCATGTGCTCCAAGAGATTGAATCATGTCCTCCAGCGTATTTGGGAATCCTGCAAACTCCTTGGGGTAGATGTTGTTGAGGAAGAGGATTGTGTTGAGATGGTTAATAATTTGGAGATTAGAGATAGTAAAGAGTATGCTTGCAAGAAGGCTGTTGAAAAAAAAGATTTATGATAGTGGTAACTTTCAACGTTCGAGGCTGCAATTCTTCTATTAAGTGGAGAAGAATCTGTCATACTTTATACAAAGGTAAAGCTGATTTGGTTCTTATTCAGGAATCCAAGATTCAATTGATGACTGATAAATTAGTTAATAGTTTGTGGGGTGACTGTGGGTTTGGTTGGTCTGCGGCTGGGTCTGAAGGAGCATCGGGTGGAATCCTGACGATTTGGAGAAAGGATTCTTTCATTCCTATTTCTAGCTTCAAAGTTAAAGGCTTTCTATGTTATAATCTTTTCTGGAGAGGTATTAATTTATTCGTTGTCAATATTTACTCTCCCTGTGACTTGAGGGAAAAAAGGATTCTTTGCTCAGAATTATTGTCCTTTAAACAAAGCTGTCCAGAGGGAAGGTGGTTATGTGGTGGAGATTTTAATGCTGTTAAGTCTAGTGATGAAAGGATAGGTAGTGGTTTATCTAGTAGACGGGAATGTGAAGAGTTCAATTGGCTTATCATTAATTTGAACTTGGTGGACCTTCCTTTTGTGGGTAACAAGTTCTCTTGGTTCAATTCTAATGGAGGTAGTTGCAGTAAACTTGACAGATTCCTTATTGATGAGTTTCTAGTTGACAGGTGGGAGCTTAAAGCTCAATTTGTTGGGTCTCATGACGTTTCTGACCATCGGCCTATTTGGATTAAACCTAATTCTTCTAACTGGGGGCAAAAACCTTTTCGATTCTTTAACTGCTGGCTTCAACATAAGGAATTCTGGGATTTTGTCAAAACTCAATGGAACTCAGTTTCCTTTCAAGGTTCTCCTCCCTTTGTTTTTAAGGGAAAGCTTAAGTTCTTAAAGTCTCGTTTGTCTTGGTGGAATCGCCAGGTGTTTGGGTGGATAGACCTTAAGTTGGATAACAGTGTGGAAGGCATAAATGGTATCGATTTGGAATTGGCTTGTGCTGACTCCTCCCTGTCTGAAGAGGTGATTAAATTGACGGAAAAGCTTCAGGGGGATTTTTGGAGTTCTCTTCAGATTAAGGAGGCCTTGATTGTTCAGAAATCTAGATCTACTTGGATTATGGAAGGCGATATTAACTCTCGGTTTTTTCATGCTTCTCTTAAAATGAGAACCAGACTTAATGCTATTACGGCTCTAGGCTCCTCTGAAAACCTTCTTGAGGATCCTGACGGTATAAAGGAAGCAGCGTTTGACTTTTTTTCTCTAAAATTCAAGAAGGTGGACTCTCTTAGTATTAAAGTGGATTTGTCTGGTTTGAATAGGCTTCCTCCTGCTGACAGAATATGGTTGGATTCTGATTTTCTCCTGAAGAAATCAGGCTGACTGTGTTCGATTGCGATGGGAGTAAATCTCCAGGGCCTGATGGTTTTTCCTTTACGTTTTTCAAAGAAGGATGGGAGATTATTGGTGATGATTTTACAAAATGTGTTCTTCACTTTTTTAGAACTGGTAAGCTTTCTAAAGCTTATTCTTCTTCTTTTTTAGTTTTGGTCCCGAAAGTCAATAATCCGCAGTCCTTTGTGGAGTATAGGCCTATAAGTCTCATTGGTTGTGTGTCCAAAGTTATTTCTAAGCTTTTGGCTAAAAGACTCTCTGTTGTCATTAGTAGTTTGGTTTCTTTGTCTCAAACTGCTTTTATACCGGGTAGAAATCTCTTAGATGGTGTGCTTGTGGCGAACGAAATAATCGATCTTGCAAAAAGAGAAAAGCGTAAATGTATGCTTTTTAAGGTGGATTTTGTGCAAGCTTACGATTGCGTCGATTGGGACTTCTTATTATCTATTCTCGAGGCTATGAACTTTGGGCCCAACTAGTTAAAGTGGATAAAAGGGAATGTGTGTTCCAGCTTCGTTTCAGTTCTCGTTAATGGAAGTCCTACCAGGGATTTTAAGGCAACGAGGGGTCTCAAACAAGGGGATCCTATAGCTCCTTTTCTTTTTGCAGTTGTGGCTGAGGTTCTTTCGCTTATGGTTAAGAGAGCGACCAACTCTAATTTACTCTCTGGTTTTTGTTTTAAAGAAGGCGAATTGGTTGAGTTATTACAATTCGCTGATGATACTATTTTGGTTTGTAATGGCGAGTACTCGAACTTGTGGGCGGTGAAATCTATTCTTCGCGGATACGAGATTGCATTTGGTCTTAGAATCAATTTTGCAAAAAGCTGCATTTTTGGAGTTGGTCTTGACCCTGGTTTTCTCCTTGCTGCTGAATCTTTCTTATACTGCAAGTTGGGTGCCCTTCCTTTTAAATTTCTCGGTATAGTTGTTGGAGGGAACCATAGAAGGCTCTCGTTTTGGGAACCGGTTTTATCGGCTTTCAAAGCTAGACTTAGTTCTTGGATAGGGAGGAATCTCTCTCTTGGAGGCAGAGCTACCCTTATCAACTCAGTTCTTACCAATCTTCCCATTCATTATTTGTCTTTTTTCAAGGCTCCTTCCAAGGTGGTTAAATCTATTATCTCTATTCAGAGGCGTTTCCTTTGGTCGGGATCGGTGGACAAAAAGAGTATCTCTTGGGTTAATTGGAATTCGATTTGTAAATCTAAGAAGGAAGGAGGTTTAGGAATTAAACATATTGGGTTGTTTAATAAGGCTTTGTTAGTTAAGTGGTTGTGGAAATTCCTAAATCAAGGGAACGAGATTTGGAGAAACTTGTTGATTAACCGTTACGGAAACTTGCCTAATCTTGTGGTTGGCCCGGATATTTCTTATATTCCTTCTAAATGTTCGGTTTGGTTTAAGGATGTTCTGAAACTCAGAGTTCTTAATTCTAGTACAGTTTTTGTGGACTTGGTTAATCCTATTGTTGGAAATGGGAGGGATATCCTTTTCTGGCATCATCACTGGTGTGGTGATTTTGCTCTTAAATTCGTTTACCCTGCATTATTTGAAGCAACAGACAATAACGACTGCTCACTGTCTGATGTCGGATCTTGGTCTCAAGCGTGTTGGACTTGGAATTTCGATTCCTTGGGGTTTCATGACAGTCACCATGATGTTAGATCTGTGCAAAACTTGACTGGTTTGGTTTCAGGCTGCTTGCTGGACTTTGTGAAGGCTGATAGGTGGGCTTGGAATGTGGAAACCAATACTGAATTTTCGGTGAATTCTGCATATTTTTTCTTTTGTTCTGAGATTGCAGGGCTGGGTATTAACGCAGAAGTGGCTTCTGTTCTTGAAGAGATTTGGAATTCCTATGAAAGTTAAAATTTTCAGTAGGAGAATGCTGATAAATAGGCTGCCCACTCGCGACAATTTGGCGGTTAGAGGTGTAGTTTTTTCTTCTCATGATAAGGTTTGTCCTATTTGCTTTTTGGAAGAAGAAAATGCGTCCCATCTTTTTCTCTCTTGTTGGAAAATTCAAGCCCTGTGGAGTAAGATTTCCTCTTGGTTGGGAATCCAGCCGGTTCTTGCTAGTACCGTTCCTAACCATGCTTTGGCTTGGTCTATTGCTTTGAGAGATTCATGTAAGAAAGGAATGTCGACTTTTATTTGGCAGATCGTGAACTGGTGTATTTGGAGTACAAGGAACAACATCATTTTCGGTAATGAGTTTGGAAATGTCGAAGATATTTTTAACCGTATTTTGATTCTTTCTTGGAGATGGCTGGAGATTGGAGGTGTCAAGTGTAGCTTTTATAATTGGCTGAAATTCCCTCTTGATTTCTTGTAATTTTTAAAAGTTTTCTCCTTATCCTTTTTATTGACTCTTGTATTGGTTTGAGAAGCCTTTTTCTCCTTATTAATCCAAGTTGCTTATTAAAAAAAAAACTTGAATAGCTGGTATTTGGCTCAGATTAAAAAATAAGTATATTAATTGAGTGTCATACACACTTTTACACATTCACCCATATTAAAAAATGCGATAATGACTTATTCTTATTAGGTATTGGCTTAGAGCCTAATATTAATTAGAGGATACAATTAAAATTACATTGAAAAGTAAAAATTAATTATTTTAGAATAAATTATTTTTAAACATTTATTTTTGGATGATGAAATAGTAGATAATGTGCATTCCTTCTAAACAGCAGGATGAATTTCAAAGCATTCTGATTCTGAAACACGTTTCTTGTATTTGCGGATAAAATCATCAGCTCTCTTGTTAATATTGGGCTCAGCAACACCCCATTTGCCTTTGTCTTCATCGCTAGGCCATGTCCGGCGCCCTGAATCATAATTGTAGTAACCTGCTCTATGCTTATTCTCAGATGTGAAGCAGTCGAAAATAGAGAAGAAACCAGATGAAGACTTGTTCTGCCTATTACCACCTCCCATGATGATTATAATGACTTTGTTTTCCAATGACAGTGTAATAGCTCGTATCTATATATAATAATAATAATAGTAGTAGTAGAGGAGGCTTGAACTTGAATAGAGGTAAATTAAGAATATGATAATTGATAAATGAGTTGTAAAGAGTAACGTAAATGGTTCAAATCAAGCAGATTTGGCAGGGTGGAAAGTCACTTTTATAAATAAAGGATTTCTACCATTAGCCCATCATTGCTGGTCCTGCTTTTGTACTTTTCTTCTCTTCCAAGATTCAAGTTAGTTATTACTAATTGATACTTTTCCACTTCTAATTCAACCACTTAAACTATATGTTGGCATAGTTTAGAATTAGATTATGATTTTAAATTTGTAGTTGCGATTGCAACCATTAGACTGACATCATAAATACAAAATTTTAGGTTGAATGAAGCTTAGCATATTTTTCTTCTCATTTTCAACTAATTACTGTCTTGGTAAGTGCGCATTAATAATTAGAAAAATATTGCAAATACTAAAATATGATAAAATTTAGTGATTTCTTACCTAGTAATATAAGGTCAGTTTGTTTTGGCTTTTTTTTTTAAAATGATTTATATAGTATAATATAATTTTGTGGGAAAAAAATTTACAAAAAAAACTTTTCATAAAAACTTCAAATGAAAAATTGGTTTGAATAATTATTCGTAAAATATGATTTTAGATATATCAACATTTTATCGAAAAAAATTTTGGATATAAAAATTTCAAAAACTCAATTAATTTTGAAGCTATTTCAAATAGTTTTTCATAAAAATCATTTTTGAGATAGAACTTGTTCTGGACTGGGTCGGCGTCTGCCCATCCATCGGGCAGACCCAACCCAATCCCGCGATGCGGCCCAACAAGTCCAAGTCTGTCTGTCGTAGAGCACACCCGGATCTCTTCACCTCCGGGCACGTAATGACTAATTACTGTCGAGCAGGGGTTACATACGCCGGGGAGAGGTCACGCCTCTCCCCCCCACGATATCCACGTGCTCCTCCCCGCGAGGACACTTCATCAGGTAACGTCCACCTCCGAAAGAGCTGGTCAACCCATTCTCTGGAGATCATTGGACCGTTACTCCAAGGCGAAGACCACGTGTTGATCTTCACTACGCCAAGTATGCCCTGGCAGTTGTTTGCATTGAGCCTTCCGACCCAACCCATTGCAGATGACCGATGGCTCTGTGCTGGGGGCGGCTTATAAATACCCTCTCACTTGAGAGGGCCAGGTTACTTTCTAACTCACCCTTACTTTCTGTACTTGCCTAATCTTTTTCCTGACTTTGGCAACGAAGTACCTTGTAGGTACACCCCCCCCCCCGACCGTTTCATCACCACCGGAGTTGCAGAGCTCACGACGTCGCTGGCCACTATTCTCCTTTCTGATCAGGTACGACCAGTGGCGCCGTCTGTGGGAACTCTTTGCTTCCCCGTTTTCCTGTTCGTAAAACCAAATCAGCATCCATCTTTCTTACAACCATGGCCAGCTCCCTGCCTGAGAACAAGACTCCGGACACCTCCTTTGCGCAGTTCGATAACAGAGACGACCGCGGGGATAATGTGGTCGCCAATGTTGAAGAAGGCAACGAAAGGGACGAGCAGACTGCCTCCCCTTCCTCTGACGATGCAGCTTACCACGCCGCTCAACAGGACAACACTTCCGCTGTCTACCAGCCAATCGCTGCGCCACCAAATGCTCACCCAAACACGGTGGCCCTATTCGCTCTAATCAATCAGACCAACCAACTGATCTACCAGCAAAATGTGGGGATTAAAGCGCTTGAAAAGGGACGACAACGACGCTCTCCCCTGCGTAGACACCTTCGTCCCCCTTCTCCCAACCGTTCTCCTTCCTCGGGAAGGACACCCCTGGTCGACTCTAGAAGCCCGACGCCCCCACCTGCTGGACGCCACCTTCTCCTAGAACGACCCTAGCCTATGGTCGCCCAGAAGCGCCACCGATCATCTCCTCCGAAGGAGCAACGACGCTCCCCTTCCCAGAAGAGGAGCAAAGCTGACGGTGAAAAGTTGAAGGGCCATTCGAGGAGCTCCCCCCGGCGACACGGGCCTTGTCGGGGCCATCACTCACCGTCACGATCACCAGTCAGGTGTAAGGAGGATGACCAGCGGACCCCACTGTCCAGAGAGATTATGGAGACCCCTATACCTGTGGGGATGCAAAAGCCTCCACCATTGGGGTCGTACGACGGTACCTCTGACCCCGACGACCATGTCGAGAGCTTCGAGGCTATGCTTAACTACAGGAATGTCCAGGGAGCTATTTAATGCAGGCTTTTCCTGACCACCCTCAGAAAAGGTGCCATGACTTAGTACAAAAGCCTTGCACCAGAATCCATCACGTCCGGGAAACAACTGAAGAGACAGTTCTCCAGTCATTATACTGCATCTCGCCGCCATCCGAAGACGGTGGCCTCTTTGGAAGCCATCCTCCAAGGGAGGAACAAATCTCTCAGGGACTACATCGAGAGATTCAACCGGGAAGCCGTCGAGGTACCCGCAACTTGGTCGAGCGGGGGACTACGTCATGGGATCGAGTTCGCCAAATCTGTAGGCATCCATAGACCCCGCAACTTGGAAGACCTCCTCCACCGAGCCCAGTCGTACATCCAATTCAAAGAGTCAGAGGCCGCCCACGTTACCCGAGACTCGCGACACCAAGAGGGCCCCCGGAGCTCTAGGGATGAAGACTCTACTACCCCTGGCGCGGGGAGAGAGTAGACGTGAAGGCCGCCCCAGGGACTCTCGCGAGCCGAGAGGTCCATCTGGAAGGTTCATTGAGTACACTCCACTCAACTATCCCCGCGAGCGAATTCTCTCCGAGTGCGCCAACTCGGAATTTCATAAAGGGGGTGTACGCTTTTCGAAGCCGACACCCCCCAAATCAAACACTAACAAGTCCAAATACTGCAGGTTCTATCGGAGTCACAAACATGTCACCAAAGATTGCATCCACCTCAAGGATGCAATTGAGATCCTAATCAAGGAGGGGCATCTCAAGCAGTATACCAAGAGGAATGACGTTCCTCGCCCAGATGCCCAGGACACACAAAGCGTCGAGGAGACGAAACCTCCCTCCGGAGAAAATAGACTGCAAGTCACCCTGAGCGTCACTCATAAAGAGGACTTTTACGTCCCCGAAGGAATCGAGGATGCCACGACAGTTCACAGCATGTGGGAGAGCTTTCCCCCCAAAGACCCTGTTACTGCTCGTAGCACATGGGAAAGCTTCCCCTCGACGATGGTTATATCCGGCGGGGGCTTCGACAAGATCTCTGACTGGTCAATCAAGCGGAAGTTCGACGAGCTAGAATCTGCGACCTCGGCTCAAACTGCCATCTTTAAGAAGGTGCAAGGGAGGTCAAACCCCATCATTTTCTACCTCGAAGAATTTCCTGGAGGGGCACCCAACTCCACCATCCCTCTCCTGATCTGGGCGTAGATAGCGAATTTTGACGTCCGCAGAATCCTGTTCGATCAAGGGAGTTTGGTGGAAATCATGTATGCCCACCTCTTCGAGCCCCTCCAGCTCGACGAAAAGCATTTGACCCCTTACGTGGGCTCGGATCTACAAGGGTTCATGACACCACCACCAGACCATGGGGCTATGTCAAACTAATGGTCACCTTCAGAAACGAGGACACTGCCCGACAAGCCAAGACCCGCTTCCTAGTAATAGACTGCCCTTCCCTGTACAATTGTATTATGGGGAGGACCACTCTGGCCGAACTCACGCCAGTACCATCTACGGTTCATCTGAAGATGAAGTACTATACCGCCAGAGGCGGGGTCATCACCATGCACGGGGACATTGAAGCTTCTAGGAGATGCTTCGAAGCTGCAACCAAGGGCCTGAGCTCGATCAATGTTAAGCCCGAGGCCGGAGAGAAGTCAACCCCGGACGCAGTGCAGAAGCCACTCTCTCGCGTCAACGAGGTAGATCTCGACAGTCGTTTCCCCGCCGAGCAGGAAGAAGGCAGAGCAATGGACAATGACCTCCCGGCTGAAGGCAACGGGTAGCCTCTCCACCCAACGCGCCCCATCCCAGATGGAGACTTCGAGCTCGTCACCCTCGGAGATGATCCAGATAGGAGCGTGAAGATCGGCACCGGGCTCCCCGACCTGGCGAAGAAACAGCTGAATGCATGCCTTCGAGAGAACGCTGATTTGTTCGCTTGGCCTCGACCCCGAGGTGGCCTATCACTAGCTCACTGTAGATCCGACCGTTAGGGTCATAGTACAACATAGGCGTAGGCAGTCTCCCGAAAAAGCGGAGGCTGCTGAAAAAGCTGTAAAAGATCTCCTATAGGAAAATTTTATTTCGGAGGCCAGGTACACAACCTGGCTGTCCAACGTTGTACTTGTCAAAAAGAATTATGGAAAATGGAGGATGTGCGTTGACTATACCGATCTTAACTGGGCATGCCCGAAAGATTCTTATCCTTTGCCTAACAATGACCAGTGGGTCGACAATTCTGTAGGTTTCAAACTATTATCCTTCATGGACGCCTACTTGGGGTACAACCAAATCCCCATGGCCAAGGCCGACAAACAGCACACCGTCTTCATGACCGAGCCAGGCAATTACTACTACAACGTAATGCCCTTCGGCCTGAAGAACGCCGGCACGACCTACCAGCTGATGATGAACAAAGTCTTCCAGGGAGAGATTGGCAACATGCTCGAGATCTACATGGACGACATGATCGTCAAATCCGAAGAAGAAGTCGACCACGTTGCCCATCTCACAAAGGTCTTCGACACAGCGACAAAATGTAGTATGAGGTTCAACCCCGACAAATGCACCTTCGGCGTTCGGGCGGGCAAGTTCGTCGGTTTCTACATCACGGAGAGAGGAATTGAGGCAAACCCTGACAAGTGCAGGGCTTTCTCCGAGATCCCGACCCCAAACTCGAAGAAGTCAATACAGTTGCTGAACGGGATGTTGACCTTGCTGTCCCGCTTCGTGGCCAAGTCTGCATAGTACGCACTCCCGTTTTTAAGCATCTACGCCAGAAAGCCACGTTCGAGTGGAGTGAGGAATGAGAGCAAGCGCTCCTCCACCTCAAACAAGTCCTTTCACAACCCCCGGTCCTCTCACGACCAGAGTGCGGGGAGACGTTATTCCTTTACCTCGCCATCACAGGCGAAGCGGTTATTGCGGTTCTAATCGGGGAAACCACCGACGGGTAGTAGCCAATTTACTTCACTAGCAAAGCCCTCAAAGGTCTAGAACTTAGGTACCAGCAAATCGAAAAGGTCGCCCTAGCTCTCGTCACCGCGGCCAAAAGGGTGCGGGATTACTTCTTGGCCCACACGATCATGGTGAGCACCGAACAACCCATACGACAACACCTCAGTAGGCCGGACATGGCAGGGAGGATGCTCAGATGGTCGCTCGAACTCGCTGAGTTTGACATCCAATACGAAGGCAGAAAGGCCCTGAAAGCTCAAGTACTGGCTGACTTCGTGGCGGAAATGACCATCCCAGAGCCTTCGGTGAACGAATCCCAAAAGTGGACGATCTACATTGATGGGGTATCCAACTCGAAAAACAGCGGAGCAGGCATCATCCTCGAGAACAGGGAAGGCATCCTGATCGAAGTCTCCCTCACATTGTCTTTCCCGACGTCGAACAATCAGTCCGATTACGAGGCCTTCCTCGCCGGTTTACGCTTAGCAGAAGACCTTGGAGCCAAAGAGGTCAAAATTTTCACCGACTCCCAGCTCGTGGCCTCCTAGGTACGGGGAAAATACCAGGCCAAGAATGACAGCCTTATCGAATACTTGGCTCTAGTGAAGGAAACGATGAAAAAGTTCTCCTCGGCGGAAGCGAATCACGTCCCGTACGAACATAATACTCGAACAGACGTTTTATCGAAACTCGCAAGCACAAGGAAGAAGGGAGGGAACAAATCCGTCATTTAAGAGGTGCTCTCTTATCCGAGCATCGAGAAAACCGCCCCCGCGGCTGACGTGAAATCCATTGGAGATAGCCATAGCTGGATGGCCCCGGTATACGAGTACCTCAGCACGGGCAAGCTACCCGACGACCCTAAAGACGCCGAAGTCGTTCGGCGATGTGCCTGCTCCTACACAATCGTCGGGGACAAACAATATCGACGCAGCTTCTCGATCCCTCTTCTCAGGTGCGTCGAGGAGTCCAAGGTCCCTGGTATACTCCAAGAGATTCACGAGGGGATCAATGCGTAACACCTCGGCGAACGATCACTGGCCCGCAAAGCGTTATGAGCAGGGTACTACTAGCCCACCATGCAACAGGACGCCAAGGAACACGTCAAAAAGTGCGAAAGATGCCAACGTCACGAGGACATGCGCCTGGCCCTGCCCAGTGAGATCAAAACTCTATCGTACCCCTGGCCGTTTACGTGGTAGGGGATGGACATCCTCGGCCCCTTTGTTGTTGGGTCGTACCAAAACAAGTACCTGATCGTCGGCGTGGACTATTTCACGAAGTGGATCGAGGCAGAAGCCCATTTATGTTGTATGATGTCAAAATTAGTTTTGCAATTTATAAAAAGCAAATATAGAAAAATTTATAATATTTTGAAAAACGGTTTTACAAAATCCAGTTTTTTAAAGTTAAAACAAACAGGCCCATAGTTAATTAGATTCTAGATTAAATTTTGATAATTTGGGTTAGTTTGGAGAAAGTGAGAACATGGAAAATTATGTAATTTCTGTAAACTTCCAAAGGTATAAGAATAGTCTCCTCCATTCTTATAACTATAGTGGAAGCAAGAATATGTATTTCTCTTAGGAGAAGGAATCACATGATGCATTGGAGAAGAATAAAGGAGTAGTATTCTTAAATGTTTCATGCATGGAGATTAGAATCATAGCAAAACAAACCAAGTTAACTATTTTGAAATTCTATCTATCATCTCAAAAATATATATTATTATGTTATATAAAATATTTACTTACTAGTTTTTCTATATCCCCCCTTAATAATCATGACGAATAACATGCACATCATCTGAATCATTTTCTTCAAATGAAAGACGTACATGTGTTACAAAAGAAGGGGTCTCAAATTTTAAATCTTGATTTTCATGATTATCAGGAATATATTTTCTTTATAAAACATTTGACCATATTGTGTTAGAAAGATCAGTGACATAAAAAACTTATTTTTCTTGGGATGCAATTATGAATGGTTATTTCATATAAGTTGTCTTTCAAAGATCAACCTGTATGATTCTTATTCATCGGTTTCTACACCAGTGTTACTGTCAATCCACTTACACTTAAATAAAGGAACTTTAAAAGTAACATAATCAATCTTCAAAATGTCCCCAATTCCCCCAAACTATGCTCTAGATGCCAGTACATGAATGTTATCTTTGGAACTAGACAACTATATGGATTCCGCTTTAACCATAACCTTACTATTTTGCATAGTCCTACGAGTATCCTTTGATTTTTTATAGAACTAAATTTTAGTAATGTCACATACACTCCAAGTGATTTCATTAAACTTAGCCATATGTGACATTCATTTAATTGTCTCTGGTGCACTTCTATCCTTAGAAACTCTTTCATTAAACTAAGTTATGAAAGTTTTGTTATGCTATGTCAACAACATTTTTTCACTCATCCGAAGATATTTTCCTTTATAAGGCTTTTGTGAGAGGACAAGTATGTTTGAAATTCACCAACATTATTCAATATATAGAAATGTGATTTAAGAACTACAGCTCGTTCAAATGTATTAACATTTAAATCATGATTACCTCTACCATCATATCTTCCATCATGACGAGATTACGAAATTCCTATAGAGTTCGCTTCTGACTAATAGTTTGTACAAAACTCAATAGCTTCTTGTATGATGTATTGTTCAATGATCAAAGCTTATGGACGGTGATGATTCTTTGTATTCTCCTTAAAGATCTTCATGTATCGCTCTACCGAATACATCCACTATAAATAAACTAGACCATAAATTGTAATCTCCCTTACTAGATGAACAACTAAGTGAACCATAATGTCAAAAAATGATGGAAGAGAAAACATCTGAAATAGACACAAGATAATTGCAGCTTCATATTTCAACTTATCTGAATTTCTAAGATTAATGACTTTACTACATATATCATTGAACAATAAGCATAATTTGGTTATAGTTACCCTTAAATTTTTTATAAAATGCCATGGATAGCCACTGGTAAAAGTTGTTGCATCAAGACATGAAAATTGTGTGATTTTAAGCCAACTAATTTGAGATCATTCATTGACACTAATTTCTTCACATTTGATGAGTACCTTGGGGGAGCTTTGATTCCATGCAAACAATTGCAATTTTTTTTTCTTTTTTAGATAGAGTGTGATATGCTGGGGAGAAAATATGTTATATTTCTTATATATTTCGGGACTAACTCTTGTCATATAACCATCACCACCATATCTTCACATGATTTCTTAGTATCTTTTGTCCTGTCTTTAATGTTTAGAAGTGTTCCAATTAAATTATCACATACATTTTTCTCCACATGCATCACATCAAGACAATGTCTTACATCGAGAATAGTCCAATATGAAAGATAAAAGAACACCGACCTCTTTTTCCAAATATTTTCCCCATAAGACCATTTTGATTCTTTCCAAAACAACATTAATGTGTTGTTGTACTCTTTTATAAACTTCCTTTCGGGTTAAGGGCTTTGGAGAGATATCAAACTCTTACTTTCCATTAAAAGCTTTCTGTAATCTACAATATGGATGATTAGGTCTTAGAAAATTTTGATGGCCTATGTAAACAGTCTTTTTTCATTCTATAATTGGTGGAAGCATGTAACATCTTCACATATAGGGGAAGCTTTATCTCCCTCAACGATGTACCTAGAAAAATTATTGTATGTAGAAAAGTCATTGATTGTGCGAAATAACTTGGCACACAACTTAATGTTTTTACCTGTATACGCATTATTAACATCAAGGCCTTCCTCCCACAAAAGTAATAAATATTCAATAAATGGCGTTAAATAAACATTTATGTCGTTCTTTGGTTATTTTGGATCCAAATTCATCACTGATAACATCATATATTTGCGCTTCATGCATAATGTTGGGGCGGTAAAGCGGCAAGCAACAAAAGTTTTTGGAAGTATTTATTCGGGAAATTATCGTGTCCACAGAGATTAGTGTTATTGAACTGTCGTTCGACAATTTAAATGTTATTGAGTTAGATTTTAAAATGGGTTTAAATTAAATGTGGGAAATAAAACTTATGAACAGAAAAATAATTCATTCTTTTAAGAGTAGAGAACTCTCGGGTTCGCATTTCATCTACCCTATCAAATACTTAAACTTACTACCCAGTTGTACGCAACTTAAATCACTCGTCTACATTATCACGTATCTCTCACACAAAGGTTATCTCTAACACAGAGTAAGACAACGAAAGTATTACTCGCGTCGACGATCTCTCAGCGCAACACAAACAACACAACAACATTAAGTTCCGATACCCAATTGAATATTAAGCCTAAATCTATCTCTAGAATCTATAACCTAATAGATGTTCATCCTAAATCCGAATTCAACCCGTCCATGTCTGCAACAACTCAAACCTAAATAAAGAAAGCAATCATCAACATTAATTTGTAAAATGAGTTTTATACAACACCATGAGCAATAAATATACATATAATCAAGGTAAACTTACATACAAACTCACAACAAATGGAAACTACAAAGGGAAGAGAGAAGAGAAATCAAAATCTCTCGCGGTATTATTCACGATCCAAGAATCATCCACCCCTAATCGTCGAGTTGCAACCTCTATTGATATTTTTCTATGATCTGACTATCAAAAATGAAGGTTTGATGAATTGGGAACAAATACCCCAAAACATAGCCTAAAAAAATGTGTTTTACCCCTTTAAATGTGTTTCTTCCTAGACTAATTCGCCCGGCGAAGTAACGGTTCGCCCGACGAGCAAAGGCGATATTTTCTACTACTTCTGGAACTTTTGGCTTGCATCTATCTCGCCCGGCGAGCTCGAGGCGAGAGCTGACAGTAACAGAAAAATTCAACATCTTGTTTTCTTCATAACATTCGAACCATAACTCGGTTTTATTCAAAGGATTCAATACAAATGAATCGATAAGTGCCGCAAAACTACTACTCAAAACACGATATTTTGTCACTTATCAAACTCTCCCCAACTTAAAACATTGTTTTTCCTGAAACAAATTCAAACAACTTAAAGAAACAAAAGACGATAATCCAAGAATCACGAATCAATGGGTTTTTTAAAACGGAAAACAAATGCATGGTTCAAATAAAAAACGTACATGCAAAGTAAACACCTACCACCATCCTACAATGACAACATGAAAACGAAACAAATCCTAAATACAAAAATCATGCCAAACAATCTAAAACAACACAAGCTAAATCATGAATCACATCTAGCAAAAATTCATCGAGGGCTGAAAAACACACAAAGGTTTGACACTCATCCAACAATCTTGCAAACAAAAGACTAAATTATGCATTCATATAAAATTTCACATTGAACATACAAAGGAATAAATCACATGGGCTTTTCAAGGTTGTAATGTGGCTTGATTAACAAACAAAGGGTAATTCCTATAGCTATTTGAAACAAAAACTTTCCTAAACGTAAGGGAGTGATAAACTCACAAAAGTTCAAACACAAAATTTTAATCAAACTTCTTCTTTCATCCCAAGTGTTACACCAAACACACCTTACTTATAAGCACAATTATTTGATACTCTTTTTCTTTTTATTTTTCAAAACTTTTCTCTTTTTTTTTTCTTTTTCTTTTCTTTCTTTTTCTCTTTTTTCCTTTTTTTTGCTTTTCTTTTTCACAACCGCATAGCAACCAACAACATAAGTGAGCAAACATTGCTCTCCCCAACTTGAATTAAACCAACATCAATGTGTGAATACTCCCTACTTTCTAAGGCAAGGTAAAAATTCAAACAACAATACATGGTTGAGAGTTCAAGAAAACAAATAATCAACATCGATTCAAAAAGGTGAACTAACACTCGTAGACAAACATCAAGTTGAAAAACAACATGGACATTGACAAAAAGGCTCAAAAGGGGTTAACAAAAGTTCACACACTCACAAGGTGAATTGACTATTTGATTAGGTAGTTGTGCTCAATAATCAAACAAAATGCCTTGATCATTTTCATGCTTTCATACAATCAGCACAAACAAATGATTAAACATAATGAAATCCAGTTAAAACAAGAATTGTGGCCTCCAGCATATACGAACAATGGAAAGCTTCCTCACATTTGGGGATAAAAAGGGAACTAAAGTGATTCAATAAAAAAACATGTAACAGAATGAATGACATGGCATTTGTACAAATGAAAAGCTTTCTAAACATCTTATGCTATAGAAAGCGATAAACGAGTACCTGACGTGTACCAACTTCAAAACAATATCATTACCATACATCCGCAAGTTGAAATGGTCAACTTGGAAACCACCTCAAACTTCCTCAAGATACTCAAAACAAGCTCTTGGACAAACACAAAAAATAACAAATTAAAACAAAATACTATAAACATACTAAAAGATCAGGTGAAATTGAATTAAACAAGTTGAAAAGTGAAGATTTGAGAATTTTAAGAACTGGTCCAATTTCAACTTTTTTAACCAATTCACCGCACTACCTATACTAATACAATAAAAACAATAAAGAAACTAAAAACAATACAACATACTTGTTTTACGTCGTAAGCTCGACGCCTATTATTTTCAAACCAACACGTTGCTTTAGAAGAGCCAAATGCTTTCACTCCCGCCTTTGCTCTCATCTCTTCGAGCTCTAACCGGAACTACACATCTAACCACACTTTTGGCAAACATGAAGAGAAACAAATAAATACACTATTTTCACAAGTATGCAAAACATGTAAAATTCACAAATACTGTAAACATATACAAGTATCAATATAAACAAGTGAAAATAGACAATATATACGATATCTACAAAACTCAAAAACAAAGAAACTATCGCAATGCAATCCAATAAAAACACCAATCCCCGGCAACGACGCTATTTTGTTGGTGCGGTAAAGCTGCAAGCAACAAAAGTTTTTGGAATTATTTATCCGGAAATTATCGTGTCCACAAAGATTAGTGTTATTGAACTGCCGTTCAATAATTTAAATATTATTGAGTTTGGGTTTTAAATGGGTTTAAATTAAATGCGGGAAATAAAACGTATGAACAGAAAAAGAATTCATTCTTTAGAGAGTAGAGAAGTCTCGGGTTTGCATTTCATCTACCTTATCAAATACTTAAACGTACTACCGAGTTGTACGTAACATAAATCACTCGTAAACATTATCACGTATCTCTCACACAGAGGTTATCTCTAACACAAAGTGAGACAACGACCGTATTACTCGCGTCGGCGATCTCTCAGCGCAACACAAACAACACATAAGCATTAAGTTTCGATATCCAAGTGAATATTAAGCCTAAATCTATCTCTAGAATCTAGAACCTAATAGATGTCTATCCTAAATCCCGATTCAACCCGTCCATGTCTGCAATAGCTCAAACCTAAATAAAGAAAGCAATCATCAACATTAATTTGTAAAATGAGTTTTATACAACCCCATGAGTAATAAATATACATATAATCAAGGTAAACTTACATACAAACTCCCAACAAATAGAAACTACAAAGGTACGAGAGAAGAGGAATCAAAATCTCTCTCGGTGTCAATCACGATCCAAGAATCATCCACCCCCAATTGTTAAGTTGCAACCTACATTGATGCTTTTCTAAGCTCTAAACTATCAAAAATGAAGGTTTGATGAATTGGGAAAAAAATACCCGAAAACATAGCCTAAAAAGATGTGTTTTTACCCCTTTAAATGTGTTTCTGCCCAGACTAATTCGCCCAGCGAAGTAACGGTTCGCCCGGAGAGCCAAGGCAGCATATTCTATTTCTTCTGGAACCTCTGGCTCGTGTCTGGCTCGCCTGGCGAGCTCGGGGCGAGAGCTGACAGTAACAGAAAAATTTAGCATCTTGTTTTCTTTATAACTTTCGAACCGTAACTCTGTTTGAGGCCGGGTCGGAAGCCTCAGAAAGCTTATTCAATGCTCTAACTAACAATGACTAAATATCAATGCTTGATTACCTACAAAAAGGAGATATAAACAATTAAACTCAATGATATTTACATGAAAATACTACTATACATTAAATATACACTTTTACAAACAAAGTGGGGTTTTATTCCAAGAATTCAATACAAATGAATCGATAAGTGCCGTCAAACTACTACTCAAAACATGACATTTTGGCACTCATCACATAACCACATAGATATGTTATAAATTTGGAGAAGAACAGAGCATGGAGTATGGTTAATACTCAAATTACCAAATGGGTTCATTCCGTCGGTGGAAAGTCCAAGCCTAAAGTTCCTTGGCTCAAGGGAAAAATTTAGAAACAACAAATCAATTTTTTCCATTGCAATGAATCATCTACATGTAAAATTTTTCCATCACATACTCTTTCATCTATATGTCATCAAGTATTATTTGCATCATTTACATTCGAAAACAGTCTTTTCACTAGTAGAAAAAACACTTTTTAAGTCGGTTAAAAACAACTTTTTAAGTCAGGCCCGAACCCGATCTAAGAGTTGCTGACATAAGAAGTTTTGACTTCTTAAGTCGGTTTTAGAACTGACTTAAGAAATAGTTGTTAGGTCGGGTAAACAGAAACCGACTTAATAAGTCTAGGCTTTTAAGAAACTCTTCCGCCTTTTATATCCGAACTAATAATTTCATTTCTTAAATCGGATATTATTAACCGACCTAACAAGTTGAATTTTTTTTATTATAATATATATATATATATATATATATATATATATATATATATATATATATATATATATTTTTTAAATTTAAAAAGCTAAAAGTATTAAGGTCATCCGTCTTTAATTATACACTTCTAGATGATCAAATTGTTGGTACGCCTGTGCATGCATTTAGCTATCACTAACCATGCTTATGTATAAATAGAAAAATAAGCTACGCATGCTTATATGATCACCAATACACACTACAAAGTGGTTAGGCATGTATTATCCCGTTGTCATGATTGTGGCTAGTATGAAATATATTATGAAAAAAATATATAATTAAATATAACTTAAGTTGAAATATAGTAGTAGTAGTAGATGGTTGACTTGAATTAAAAATATATTGTAAGGAATATAACAACAACATTCACATAAAACTAATCTTATTATCAGTGAATATAATTATGCATAACTAATATATGCAGAAACTACCAACACAACATGGACAAGAGGCACCTCTTGAACTTTTTCATATTTGCTTTGATTTAGGAGCATTAAGTACTGGACTTAAGAATAATACATGTGGTAAAGTAAGCAATATGCAATGAGAATCAGTTAAGAAATTAATAAAGATATAAGATGTGAGCATTTCAATTCTCAAGAATTCAAAACACAGAAACACTGGGAGTTGGCAGCCAAATTAAAAGCTACCAGCTGAATTGAATATAAGCCTATATCACCAACAAACTTCAATCTCTACATCGGAACTTCAACTCAATGTTTTCTGTCTCGAACTGGAAAAATTGAAAGAATACAGAGACAGAACGTTAAGTATGTTGATGATATCATGCCCCAAATTTAGATATTTGTGATATCCCTTTCACTTGTCTTTGGTCTTATCAAAAGTATATAAATCAGACATTGCTAATAAGATTAATATCAGTAAATCAGCAGAAAGCTATAATTATGTATCGCTGGTTTGACAATGCCTTCATAAAAGCAACTATTTTATTGTATGATTGCATATCATCAATACAATCATTGAGATACAAGCCCAAGGAACACAGTTGTCAGGAAAATCAAACAATATCAGCTATATCATGTATATATGGCACACATTAGCCAGACAATCAAACATACAAGAATAAAAAACAAGATGAACCCTGTTTCTAAAAACAAATCAACCCTGAGTTGTTTTTTTCAGAAAAAAATGCAAGCTCCTTTTTCCCCATCACAATGTTTACTACTAAAAACTGGAGTGAATTAGTGAGTAGTAATCATATCAACATTCACACAACACACAAGAACTAATTACATCAAGGTTCTTATTCAAACATACCTCAAACTCAGACAATTGAAAAGGAAAAGAAAAATCACAGTGAAGTATATGAATGTAACCTGGGATCCATGCTGATCACAAACAACCAGTCGAGGCACAGGAAATCAACTTTCATTATTAAATCTGAATCATCATGAGGAGCTCATAGCAACTGAGCAAATGCCTGCAAAATATTTTACTCAAATTAACTAAATTGCCAATGTGAACATAAGATCGTTACTCATTTAGCAATGTTGCAAATAGTAGATGGCCATAGCATGGATTTCCTAATTAAGACCTTAATTATGCCCCAAATAGTCAAATGCTTAATAGAAGATGGACATAGCATGTATGTCCTAATTAACACCTTAATTATGCCCCCAAATAGTCAACCCACAAATCCCAAATTAATCTAAACAAACAAATCAGTCATAGAAAATAATTCAAGGCCCAATAAACTGAAAATCGGTGCTCAGCTTCAGCCTAGGGTCAGCAACATTTAGTAAAACCTAATAGAAGATGCAAACACGTCCCTATTTTGAAATATAAACTTAAGCATAGGCAACTTATCGAACCAAATCTTGAGTCATAACGATCAAGTAAAGCACATAAATTACTACAATTTGTCCTAACAATGAAACTGCCAAAATAATGGTCCGGCCTTCCGCATTTGGCCACAATGTGCCTTCCTTGTAAAAGCTATAGCCTTATGTACCTGCCTTCACACATAGCATAAGGTATTTTATTGATGCAACAAGAAAGTGTGCACGTCACAACATATATCAGAGTAATGGGGCCTAATATTAATTATTACAAACTCATAATTATAGCCTCATTAACAAACAACCCTTGGCAAGTTAAGAAAAAACACATTGTAGCCTCATTAAGGTCTACCTTTCGTAACTCATAATTATTACAAAGCATCTACTATGCTTAAGGCTTGAACTTCCAGTATGGTCTGCCATTATCTTCCTGTAACGCTTGAACTAGCAGTAATCTATGAATTCATGAAACCGGTTTTTAAAACAGAATAGAACCCAAACACCAAGCATATACACAGAAGAAATTCACAACTCAATAAATAATCGAATCAAAACCATAGCATGATATCAAGGCGAAGCAGAATCATAACCAGTTCAGATTTACAACTACAATTTCGGATAGAAAAATTACTAAATGTGGGACTGCTACCGCAAATATCGATGTTGTTGGAGTTTTGTTGCTCTTCAGAAAACTACAGCAAGCTTGTGGTGGTCTGAAATTGGAGTGCAACGTTTTGACGGTGGTGGAGTAGTTATAGTTTCAGCAGCAACTTTTCCTTTACTTCAATCTCAGCAACAAAACGTTGATTTCAGATTCTCAAATCCACACAGCCTATACTCCTTGTTCATCACAGTGACCTCAAAGTTCTTTCCATAAAGGGCCAGTAGGACTCAACAGGACTCGACCACTCAGCTTACCAAAATCAACTCACAAAAATTACTTCGGCCCTATCAATCACATTACAATCCTGTGTATCACCAAGTGGCTCAGGATAACAGTCTTTCCATACAACTGTCCTCTTGCTCAAATTCACATCTGAATCTTCTGCCTTCAAAGGAACATCGAAGAAGAGAGGCTCTAAATTCCCAAAAAGTGCGTACCAGTTTCCAACATAATCACGTCTTTCGCAATGTTTTGAAGCTGATAGATAACTTCAATTCCCTCAACGGATAGCTCAACATTGGAAAAAGAAAATCCACGTGGCTTTAAGCCCAGAATCGAGAAGAAGGAAAACGAAATCAATAGTGTCAGCAACAACAATTTCTCAAAGAGATAAATCAACAAATTGTCTTTAGGGATTGAGTTGTGTCGTTCTTCAAAGAGAGGAAATATAAGAAATTGAACAAATTGAAGAGATTGAGTTTCATCAATCTTCAAAGGAATGGGCTTTAGGGTTTGGTTTTTTAGAACAAGGTAATTGACAGTTCATTCTAAAACGATGGTAAAAAACAATTTCTCAAAATGAACCTTGATCCTTTAGTTTTCTTAGAAATGGAATATTTATATATTTTTTAATGATGTAATGTTTTTTAATTTAAAAAATATAAATACCTCTAATTATTTAAATAATGTTTTTAAGTGATGATTTTCTTTTTAAGAGGTACTGAGTTCGATTCCCGCATAGTACACATTAAAATTTAATTTGTTAGAATAAATAAAACTTTTTAGGTCGGATGGTCGACATGTGACTTAATAAATTGACTTCTTAAGTCAGTTAGGCAAAACAAGCGACTTAAAAAATTTAATACGAAATATATTTTTTTAATTAATGTTTGTTAAGTTGGTTTTAAATGCACCCGACCTAACAAAGTTATAAATATTTACGGAATTGCCACTGCGTCGCTTCTTAAGTCAGGTGGCAGGTGAACTAACTTAACAACCTCTGCTAAAAAGGTTTTTTTGTACTAGTGTTTAAACCTTTTAAATATCGGTTGGTTCCACATCACCTTTGAAGGTGTGGTATTTTGGATCGAACTCTAGTCTCAACAGGGGATAACTTCATGGTTCGACAAAGGTTTAGCATGTAGTCGAAATCTGTTCACATGTTGATCCTGTATCTTATAGTCGAAGTATGCTTAAGCATGCAGTAGTCAAAATGCTAGGATTGTTAACATGTCGAATTGGGCCTTGCTTGTAAGCCCAATTGTTAAGTTAGCTTGTAACCTAACTTAGCTTAGTAGTCTATAAATAAACTAGTTATCTCAGGTTATTGAGAGAGAGGTTAATTCTTATTATTCACTTGTAATATTTGAACTGTTATTGAGTAAGTGAATAATAAAGCAGTTTTAACCAATTCCAGTTCTTCTTCTTCATTCTTCTCTCCCTATTGTAAAACATAATAAGGTTTTTGTGTTTATTCAAGAAATTAAATCTTTATCATATTTTGATTTGTTCTTGACGACATTGATTAACAACAATCTGGTGCATTAAGCGCGGAGAAGAAGATGTCATCAACAAAGCATGAGATTGAGAAATTTACCGGTGTGAATGATTTCGATTTGTGGCGCTTGAAGATGCCATCCCTATTTGTTCAGCAAGGTATTTTAGAAGCATTTAAAAGATCAGAGAAGATGGATGTTTCCCAAACAGAAAAAGAGAAGACGACGATGATCGATAACACCCATAGTGCCATCATATTGAGCCATGGTTATAGGGTTCTCCGACAGGTCTTGAAGGAGAAGACGACTATGGATATGTGGAGCAAACCCGAGGGTTTGTATATGATCAGATCCCTGGTTAATCGACTGACAAGAGAAAGGTCGACAACAGTCATCAAGCCACCCCTGAGATTTGGTTATATAGATCTCATAGTTTATATCTTAATCTCTGCAAGTGAGGTTCTGGAGGAAGAACCTAGAGACTATAAGAAAATTATAAGGATTTGAGACAAAACTGAATGGCCAAAAGCCATGGATGATGAGGTGAAATTTTTTTATGGTAATAACACTTGGGAGTTGATTGAGAAACTTGGGCGTTGATTGAGAAACTTGCAGTGGCTAGATACAGAAGTAGATTATTATATTGAGAAATTTATCCACACTTTTATAATTACCACACTATCTCTTGAATATTAAACCTATACAAAGTTGTAAATCATAATTATGTTTTTCGATAATATGTTATTGGTGCTGCATAATTACCACTTCTCTGTGTGAAGAATACTTATTGCTATGTAGTTTGGGTGTTATTAAGTCATAGTTATAGTATGTTTCATTTTATCAAGAATTTCATTCCTCTTCTCAATTTGACTTGTAGACATTTTATGGTTAATATTTGATACTATTTTAAAGCATCTATCATGTATGGTTTTAAGATTGTGCTCCCAATGAAATTGCATATAGTTATTTTTAAAATGAAAATTTAGATATTCTTAAAATGTTATTTTAGATATATTAATATTTTATCGAAAACTTTTTTAGATATCAAAATTTCAAAAAAACACTTAATTTTGAAGCTATTTCAAATAGTTTTTCATAAAAATCATTTTTTAGATACAACTTTTTTCAAAAATAAAGATTTCGACTATGTTTTGATCTTCAATAATATATGTTTATGTTGTATGATATCAAAATTAGTCTTGCAATTTAGAAAAAATTAATATATAAAAACTTATAATATTTTGAATAACGGTTTTACAAAATCTATTTTAAAAAATATAAAGAAAAAATTCATTTTTTTAAGCTGAAATAAACAGGCCCATTATTAATTAGTTTCTTTTGGAAGAATTTCTAACTCTGCACTGAAGTTGATGAACATGTTCCTTAATCATCTTGAAACTTTTTTTTATTATAATATTTTTATCATCCATGTCAATAATAAATAATTTTTGAAACTTATCAATTGATTCAACTTTTGTGTGTTACCTGCATTTTAATCCTAAACATGATGTACTCTTTATCTTTATATTCTCGTTGCTTGGCTAATGTTATTAATCTTTTGTGTAACTTTAGAGACAAGTCTATAAACAGATGGCAGAAGATGACTCAAGTAACAACTAGTGTTTGTCACTTTGTCCCATTAAAGAAAAACAGACGTTTTTAATCAGGTCAGATTGTGTTACATGATAAAGGATTTTAATGTGATAGACAGGAAACTTTACTCCTAATCGGTTTTATTGTTACAAGACAACAGTAATTAAGTTGATGCTTATATGATATGTCCAAGTAGAATGATCATGAAGATGCGATTGGGAAAATTAATGGTTAATATATTTAAATCAATAAGTTAGTTATATCATTATTTTAAAATTTTGTTGCAGATTTCATAGTAGACTGAAGCATATGCATAAAGAGTAAATTGAAATCACATATACGATGGATGATTTCAAGTTTTGTTTTCTCATAGTCAAATATTTTCACGCACCCACCATTGCAAATAAATGCTACGCGCCTCAATGTTAAAAATTGAAACAGTTATACATATTATATAGTCAAATTGTTTGGTCATCTGTCAATTTCTTCTAGTGTCAGACTAGGAATTTTCATATGGGAACTATTTAATTTCAATATACTTCAGTTCTACTTCAATCGAAGCCAATTCAATTGTCTTGGAGTTCTAGTTTTATATTATAGCTCTTTACTTGTTTTTCCATTTCTCATTTTCTCTCAGCGGATAAGGATAAACAATTCTTATGGTGACCTTGTTTCCTCTCCGGCCCATGTTCATGTTGATGATGCTGAAGAAATTTTAAGTTTTGTAGGGACTCCAAATTCTGTTGGAGATTCTATAGGGATGAGGAGGTTTCAAAAAGCAATTCAAGGATAAAAAAAAATTAGAAAAGCTTCCGACTAAGATTTGGGAGGCCATAAAGGGTTTGGGAGTGGAAGGAGAAGAAGACGATGAAGTATTCGAAATTATCGTTCGCAACTGTGAGAAGGAGGTTAGGAGTGAAGTGATTAGATTGAAGAATGTAGAAAGGTCCAAGAAATGAATTTCTTGACTTACAACATTAGAGGGTGTGGTAATAGCTCGAAGAGAAGAAGATTAAGGGCTTTAATAAAAAAGGAAGATGTGGATTTTGTTTTCCTTCAGGAAACCAAATGTGTTCATTTGACTGATGATATAGTAGTTAGTATATAGGGAGACAAAAAATGTATGTGGACTGCGTCTGATTCTATTGGGCTGGCATGAGGCATTCTCACTATTTGGAGAATTAACTCGTTGGTGCCTATTAGCAGTTTTAAGGACAGTGAAATTGTAAGAGTGAATGCAACTTGGCGAGGTATAAACTGTTACTTCTTGAATATTTATTCTTCGTGTTCCAATGCTGAAAAAAGAATTCTCTGGAGTAAAATTCTTCACCTTAAAAGTACGATGGCGGAAGGGGAATGGATTATAGGTGGCGATTTCAACGTCATCAAAATAGGAAGGAAAGAATTGGATGCAACAATCATAGTAGGAAAATTACAGAAGAATTCCATGAGTTTATTGAACTGTCAGGTTGTATTGATGTACCTGTCAGTGGTAATAAATATACATGGTTTAATGCTTTGGGGACGTCGTGCAGTAGACTCGACGAGTTTCTAATTTCTCCTGGTTTACTTAACAATTGGAACACCGTGACACAGAAGGTTGGAATCAGAGATATCTCCGATCACAGGCCAGTGTCGTTAGTGGGTAGGAACATAAATTGGGGACCGAAACCGTTCAGAACATTAAATTGTTGGTTTGAGCATCATGAGTTTATGCCTTTTGTTAAAAAGTTATAGGATGCGTACGAAGTCAAAGGTAAACCTTATTTTGTTCTCTCTAAGAAGTTACAGCACTTATGTTGTCGTTTACGATGGTGGAATGCCAAGGTTTTTGGATGGATCGATACAAAGATTAATGAGAACATAGATATCATTAATGAGACAGAAGATGAGATAACGCAAGACAAGGGAGGTTGTAGAGATTCTTCGTTATTGAATAGAAAGAAGGCGGAGGATGATCTTTGGAAGAATTTGAGAACAAAGGAAAGTATCTTGAAACAAAAAGCTCATCTAAAATGGATCAAGGATGGAGACCTAAACTCAAAATTCTTTCACACTGCAATCAGACAGAGATACAGTTCCAATGCAATTCATTCTGTCAACGTCGAGGGGTGGTTCATAGAAGACGTTACTGGTGTAAAGAATGCTGCTGCAAATCATTTTGAACACAGGTTTAAAAAAGTTTCAAGACCTATGACGCGTATAGGAAGTGTGGAATTTAAAAGGTTGTCTGAGGCAGAAAGTTTATCAATGGAACATCCTTTTACTGCTGAAGATGTAAAGACAGTTGTTTTGGATTGTGACGGAGACAGAAGTCCTGGACCAGATGGCTTTAATTTGAATTTTGTAAGGCTTTGTTGGGAGGTGTTGGGGAATGACTTCACGCTTTGTATTTTGGAATTCTTTGAGACAGGTTATATGCCAAAAGTTTTCTCATCTTCTTTCATTGTATTGATTCCTAAAAAGGAAGAAACAAGTGGATTAGAAGATTTCCGCCCCATTTGCTTGATTAGTTCAATTTATAAGGTGGTGGTGAAGCTTATGGCGGGCAGACTTCAGAATGTTATGGATAACATCGTCTCGGTAACACAAACTGCTTTTATCAAGGGAAGGAATATTCTGGATGGAGTGTTAGTGCTGAATGAACTAATAGACATTGCAAAGAGAAGCAACACAAGTGCCATGATGTTAAAAGTTGACTTTGCAACGGCATACGATCGTGTGGAGTGGAGCTACTTAAAAGACATCATGCATATTATGGGCTTTGGGCGTAAGTGGATGTCTTGGATTGAAGGAACGGTAATGAATAATTTTATGTCTGTGCTTGTCAATGGAAGTGCCACACGATACTTCAGGGTTACCAGAGGTCTCAGTCAGGGAGATCCACTATCTCCATATCTTTTCACCATTGTAGCAGAAGGTTTCGCAATTTTGGTACAGAGAGATATCCGTGAGTCTTCATTCTAGGGAATAAAAATTGATAATAGGGTGTCGTACGAACTTCTTCAATATGCAGACGACACGGTGATCGTATGAGAAGGATCATGGAGTAATCTATGGACAATTAAGGCAATTCTCAAGGGATTTCAATTACAAGAAAAATGCGTTATACGGAATTGGTATGGATGATGGATTTTTGAAAGCGGCTGCAACTTTTCTGGGAGTCCAAATTGATGGCTTCCCGTTCAAATTCCTTGGCGTCTACGTAGGTGGTAATCATATACGGCTGTCTTTTTGGAAGCCTATGATTGAAAAGGTTCAGGTCAGACTCGCAATCTGGAAAGGAAGATTTTTGTCTGTGGCAGGTAGGGCAATGTTAATTAATGTTATCTTATCCAATATTCCAATGCATTTCATGTCGGTTTATCTCATGCTAGGCTAAGTAGTAAAGATTTTGACGAACATTCAACGAAAATTTCTCTGGTGCGGTTCTGCGAAGGATAAAGGAATATCTTGGATTAAGTGGAGCATTGTTTGTCGACCTAAAGAGGCTGGCGGTCTTGGTATAAAAAATGTCAGAAGTTTCAACTATGCTTTGGTGGCAAAATGGTTATGGAAATTATTTTGATTTAAAGGAAGGTTATGGCATGGATTGTTAGAAGCTAGATATCATGATTATATTTGGATTTTCACTTGGGAATTCTGCCTAATTATTCAACTGGTTCATCCCTATGGTGGATATATATTTTTGGCATTTTGAATGGGTTTGGGAATGAAGGATTCATGAAGCAGATTAAATACAATGTAAACAGAGGGAAAGGTGCTTTGTTCTGGCTATCAAATTGGTGCGGTAATGGTTCCCTTAGTTCCTTATTTCCAAATTTATGGGATTTGTCCAACAATAAATTTGGAAGGGGGTGGACTTTGTTGATCATGACAGTGGTTCTGTGTAGTGAAAGTTGCATTTTAATGACTCAGCTTTGTCGGTAAATGGCAAGATGGAGGTGGACGCCTTGGTTCAGCTGCTGCGAGATCGTAGGGGAAGTCCTACAGCTGACGACGAATGTGTTTGGGCTGGTGGTGAGGATCAAGAATTCTCGGTCCGCTCAGGATATCATTTATTGGAGGACGCATATGATGTTCACATTGAAAGTGACGAGCAGCTGGCAGCTTTCAAATTGTTGTGGTTATCATGTTCTCCTTCTAAGGTTCAGACATTTGGTTGGAGAATGCTACATGATAGATTACCCACGCGTCAAAATTTATGCAACCGAGGTATTTTATCGAATTCGTATAACATTTCCTGTCCTTTATGCTTTAGGAGGGAGGAATCCGCTTTTCATGTTCTATTTTCTTGTGAAAAAACGGTGGAAGTTTTGTGGCGTCTTGGACAATGGTTGGGAATTGATGTTGGAATCCATGAAAGTATATTATCGCATTTCCGCCACTAGATTGAGGCTTTGATTGGTAGGAAGGTGGCTGTAAAAAATTCTGTTGGTTTATGGATGACTTTAGCATGGTGTTTATGGTTAAATAGAAACAAAATTTTATTTAAAGATGACATATGGGATAGTGATAGGATAATAGATAATATAATTATGTTTACTTGGTGGTGGATAGGAAAAAGGATTAACACGCAAACTACTTGTAATTACTACGAGTGGATCAACTTTCCTTGCGAATTTTTGTACTTATCGATTTGGTCAGTTGATGTTTTTTGTACAGGGTTGGATACTCCCCTTAGTATCCTGTTGAAATGAAAATTTTTGCTTATAAAAAAAAAATAATAATTTGATTTGACTTATGCTAAGGTAACAAAATGCTTACATGATTGTATATCTTTGATTCAATCTATGCTTATTTGTAGTTGTATTCTACGATTCTATTTTGGTGATTCTGTTTGGTGACTATTTTGAGATATTTGAACTAATTTATTTTCTGCTTCTTGTATTTGATGATTTTATTTTTGTATTATTCATGTAATTAGGTTTGAAAAGTTGTGACCTATGTTTTGTTTGTTTAATTGTGAATTTGTTAATAAAAGATTAGGATTTTTTTATTGATATATGCTTAATATGGTATTTATTTTTCTTGTGTCACTACTACAAAACACGCAAACAACAACGCCCAAGTCACCACGATTCTTCCAAAAACCGTGATGACATCTTTAAATTCATGCACTAACATTTTATTTTATTTTTTAATTATAAATTTTTATGATATAATAACGGTTGACGTTATTACCTATATGATACAATCTATCTTTCATGGGTTCGAACCCAGCTCTCTCAAAAGGTTTATTCATTTAACGTTAAGGCGCTCGTTTCTGTTTTATTTATTTTTAAATAAAATAATAAAAGGGATATCATTAAGGTTATTATGAGTAACCGTTGTGATATTAAATTTTATTCATTTAATGCTAAGGCGCTCCTTTCTTTTTTATTTATTTTTAAATAAATAATAAAAGGGATATCACTACGGTTATTATGTGTAACCGTTGTGATATTTTTTTATATATAAACTAAAGTATTTGTTGCCCAGTTCATAACAGCCGTTTCTCTCTAAAGAAAACCCTAACACAACCCTCTCCTCTCATGACGCTTAAAGAATATATGACGGGAGCAACCTCCAGCGCAAACTCCTACGACATCGAAGATGGTATGTTCTCCTGCTCTCTTCTTTCTACTCTTCTTCTGGATTATGTTGTTGATGTTTTAGGGTTAAGTTTGAAGTTTGTTGTGTTTCCTTTTAGATACATGATTATGATGGTGGTAGCAAGCGTATGGTGGTAGCAAGCGTATAGTATGGTGATGTTTCATATGGTTTTTGTTGCCATGAAGAAAAATATAAGAAGTATCAAGTTATTAAATAAACTTCATCCACCTTATATTTTTGGTTCATGGCATCACAAACTAGATGAACTTGATATATCTTGATTTGTTACAATTCCATGTTTATTTTCAATAAAAGGTGCGTTATTGGCTCAATGTATATTGATTTGTTACAGTCCCACTTAGGGTTTTGTTTCAACTATAGCTGAATTTGTTTTGAATACTAACAATTTTATTTTATTTGAAATAGTTGAAGCTGTATAATAAATATGATACATGGTGATGATGATGGTGGTAGCAAGCGTATAGAATGAGTTGATAATGTACATATGGTTTGTGCTAATATAATGTATGTTTTTTTTATTGTGTTGTATGGATTTGTTGTGTTGTTGTATGTTGTTGTTGTTGAAAAATATTCTCAAAACAATTACAAAACATTGCTAAGTCATAAGAAAGAGGCTTATTGCGACTTAGCAATGTTTTGTTCTTTATATTCTTATACAGGTTGACAGGAGAAGAAGTTTAGTTTATTATATACTATGTATATTGTTTGTTTCACTAACCTTTTAATGAAAATGCAATCATTTAAATTGACATAGATCTTATATTGTGAAAATTAAGATGTATTTGAAAATCAACCTATATCAATCAATGTTTTCTGAATCGCATTCATCTCATTCTGCACATTTTATGTTCTTTAACACATAATATATCGTTCAATAGTTTATCACAGCAATTGTTAGGATCATGCTTGTTATGATGATAACTCATCATAACAATTGTGATGATAAGCGACAGTAATAAAAGATATCGATGCATTGAAAGAATCAAACCATTGAACCATATATGTGTTAAAGAACATAAAATGTGCATGATGAGACACATACAATTTGAAAAACAGTGATGTGTTTAAGTTGGTTTTCAAGAATAATTTAATTTTCAGATTATATAGTTCTTTACCAATTTTAATGGTTGTATTTCTTTAATGATGTGTATGGTAAAACAAGCAATATACGTTAGTATATAATAAACTATGAGTAAATTTCACAATTGTTTTCTACATTATCTGTGATCTAATGTAATTTATTTGCTGGGGTTCGAACCCAATACTGTATATATCACAACGGTTATTAAGCATAACCGTTATGATATATCACGCGCTTTCCAGAATACGATAACGGTACCAGGACCGTGATTATAAATAGCGCATTTACGACAATACTCTACATAATAACGCCTTGATCTGCGTGATTATATGTATTTTTCAACCATTGTTAAATGGGTTTTCCGTAGTAGTGTGGATGGAGTTTTATTGTTTATAAACAAAAATAAATTTCAAAAAGGGCTCCAGGTTTACTGATATGTATGATTTAGGTTGACCGTAAATCATAATTTCATTTAAAATAAAAAAATTTGTGCAAGATCTGGTGTGTACAATTATTAAGGGTCTGCTTTATGTGAAAGTGGTACTTTGATGTAAATGATAAATCAGTGAAAACTCTGGGTGTATTGTATGTGAAAGTAGTATTTGTATTATTATCATAGAATCTGGGGAAAAAAAAAAAAACTAGAACAATGTTACTAGTTTTTCATATTATTCATTCCCTTGTGATGAGTTTCCTAATTAATCTTTCACCATGTAATTTTAAATTTGAAATAGTGTTACTCTCTCAACATAGCATATTTTTTAATGATTAAAGTCTTGCAATTAGGTTGATTATATCATATTAAGTTACATAGACATACTGTTTAGAATGTGTTAATTTGTCTTCCCTTAATATTTTGTATATATTTCATTGTTATATATTAGTTTTTTTCTTTCATTATTGGTCTAGAACTGTAAAGCTTGCTTGAGTTTTTATTGGGTGGATGGACATTTGAATTAAAGAAGTTAAGGATGACTATATTAGATAACTTTGGGCTTAATTTTTTTTTGCAAATGGTTGAAGAGCAAAAGGTTGAAGAATAAAATGTACTACAAGACCAAATTCAAATGGTTGAATAACATAAGCACCAAGAAAACAAAGGAATATTGCCAAACAAAAGTGAAGAAAGAAAAATTATATAAAGATAGATTTTGTTCCATTAATATTTTGTAGATGTTATATAACGAAAGTGATTGAATATTTTGTTGTTGTTACATGAAGAAATATTATGACTTGTGATTTACTATTTTGTTGTTGTTACATAAAGAAATATTATGACTTATTGGTACGAGATAATATGATTTTGATATATGACTTTTTGGTATTAGATAATATGATTTTGATGTAAGACTTATATATGATGATGCTAGAATATGTTTGTTTTGGTTGTGTTTTTTGTTTACTGAATAAATGTTATATAAAAATATTTGATTTAATGATTTTTTTTAAAAATAAAATTAAAAAATAATCTGAGTTCTTTTATACACGTTATAAGATTTGTTTACTGAATGTCCAACGGTATACAAAAATATTTGGTTGAATGAAATAGGGTGTAAAAGAAATTAAATATAATATAATTATGAAATATTTTACACCAGTGATAACTAAAATAGGGTGTAATATACCATATTTTTACACCCTATTTAATGAAAATGGGTGTAAATTTGTTGACATTCATAGTAAACATTATTAATTTTACACCCGATTTTTATCAAATGAGGTGTAAATTCGTTTGATTTAAATGTATATTTGCAATAATTTACATCAATTTTCCATAAAATATGGTGTAATAAACCCTATATTTACATTTGTTTTAAAATGAGTGTAAATTCGTCAGACATTTCTCACCCTTTGAATTTACACTCTCTAATAACAGGTGTTAAATGTATAAAAACACGTGTGTAAATTCTTATTTCTGCACTAGTGGAAAGAAAATGAAGAGAAAAACGAATAGAGTTTTGGCCTAGTTTAGTGAATGATTGGTTGTGAGATTTGTGAATGAGAATGATTTTATTTATAGGCTCTAAATAGGATAGTTTAGGAATTATGCAAAGAGTGTGAGTGCCTTCTAGAAACTTATTTAATTAAATAATAAATAATGATGTAATATATGCATGGAATAATAATGTAATAAATGAAAGATATTTTAGACCTTCTAGAAACATTGATTTTTGTTTTAGGATGCATGAAAATGATTAATAAAATTCAAATGGATATTTTAATCATAAGGCAAATGATCATGAATTTATTTTTCAAAATGCATAATGAAAAAAAATGCAATTTTAGTCAATTTCTTCAAAATGTAAAATGTTAACTTTATGTTGACTTATTTACTATAATGCATATATGCATGTTTATGGTGACTTTATTTGATGATAAAAATGAAAAACTTGACAAATGAACATGTATCAGATGAATTTAAAATGCCCGGACCAAATTGGGGTATGACAGATTGTAATTCAAACCAAAATCACAGTCCTTCCAAAATTATAACCATCTCTTCTGCCTCGTATTGAGCTCATTCTGATCAAACACATATTACAAGCTCTTATGATCGATGAACACCTAAAACCTCGAACCATACAAATAGTGCCAACACACTTTCAGCACAAACACCACTGTTGCCAAATCTAAATCATAGGTAGGATAATTCCTCTAATGAATGTATAACTCTAGCGAAGAATAAGCTACCATTTTCCGTTTTGCATAAACACACCACATAAGCCCATCTTGGACGCATCACAATATATCAAAAAAGGTTCCTTCGCATCTGGTAAAACTAGAATGGGCGTTATTGTCAACTTCTTGTTCTGTTATTGAAAACTTTCTTCGCACTAGAAATCTCACACAAATGCTTGACTCTTTAGAGTCAATTGAGTCAAAGGCAAAGTTATCTTTGAAAAAACTTTTATAAATCTCCTATAATAACCGGCAAACCTCATAAAACTTCTGATCTCTATAATTGACTTAGGAGCCTCCCATTGTAGCACTGTATCTACCTTGGACGGATTCACTGCTATCCCACAACTAGAAATCACATGGACAATAAAACTTACTTCCTGCAACCATCAATCACATTTGGATAACTTGTCATACAATTTCTTACCTTTTAAGATCTAACGCACAACTCGAAGATGCTCTTCATGATCTTTATTTGATTTAGAATACACCAGAATATCATCAATAAACACTACAACAAACTAATTCAAGTAGGGATGGAAGATCCTATTCATATACTCCATAAACACACTGGCATTAGACATAACGAATGACAATATTGAGTACTTATAGTGACTGTATCGTGTCCTAAATGAAGTCTTTAGGATATCTTCATCTTTCACTCAGATCTGATGATAGTCTGATCTCAAAGCCAATTTAACCAATTGATCCATAACGTCATCAATACTACGAAGAGGATACTTATTTTTAATTGTAAACTTATTCAGTCATCGATAGTTAACACATAGCCTCATACTAACATCTTTCTTCTTTACTAAAAACACTAGAGCTCCCCACAGTGATACACTTGGTCTGACAAACTGCTTTTTAAGAAGATCTTCTAACTAACTTTTCCGTTCACCCAATTTTGACACAGACATCCTGTATGGTTCCATTGACATAGGTCTGACACCAGGTACCAAATATATGGCAAACTTAATCTCTTTCTCTCTCTTTCTCTCTCTCTCTCTCTCTCTCTCTTTTTCTCTCTCTCTCTGTGGCGCTATATCAGTAATGTCGTTTGGAAACACATATGGAAATTCACACACTACAGGAACATCAACCATTACAGCTTCAGTCTCGACTTTCTAAGAAGTGAACATAGAAATCACTTGGGCTCCATCTTTCAAAGAATCCTCCACTTGATTATAAGATATGAACTTTGAATCATCCTCTTCAACAAACTCAAGAAACATAACCACCTCATCAAAAAACTTGCACTCTTGCAATCAGTGGCACGATAAAGAAACCCTCCACACCTAAAACATATTCGAAAAGAAGAAGTTTCTCCCCATCTTGTTTCAATATCGCTCCAACTGGAAAGCGGTTACAAAAATAAACAAGCACGATAGTGTTTCACACACATGTCACATACCAATAAAATAGATAAAAATCTTAAAACCTGGTTGGAACCTGCTCTGATACCAACCATGTGACACCCTATTTCCCGACTCACAAAATAATACAATAATTTAGAGTATAAATTCACCCAATGGGTGTTACACATTCTCAAGTAAAACATCTATTATGAATTTAAACAACTCTTAGCATAAATATCAAACATTAAACAACACCTTCACATGGTCTCATAAACAAAATTACTCATTTAAAACATCATTTGCGAAAAACAACTCAAAAATTATCCAAAAATAAAGGAAACAACGTCCCATCCCCTATGTTACAATACCAGAATGACACAACGGGTACTAAACAAAATGGAAAATTACAAAGAAGGCAACAACTGCAATTCAACCACACAACAACACTACATGCTACATGTGTCTGCAAGATGGGTGTAAAAGCCACACACAACGAAAAGAAAAGGGTGAGAATAATCCTTATAAATGTTAGCGGTGAAAGTAAACAACATGTCAATTATAAAAATACACATATCATTCTCACATATCAACAACAACAATACAATTTATAATGCAATGCAAAATGCACCAATTTCTCCTCAAATATGCATGTGGTACCTAGTTTTGCACATCAAAGTTGTGTTACTGATTTATCTGTGTCTCCGGTTCCTCTATGAACTGTGTCCCTCTCTAGTCATGAGATAGTCATGGTTCCTCTCTGAATCTGGCCTCCTTGGACCGAAGTCCTACCTTACTCCAATATATATGATGCATGATCGTTGTAGAAATCAATAATAAAACTCAAATAATTACCACAATCATTCTTAAATTTTCATACTCAAATAGGTTCCACTCTTGAACCTTAAATTTGCCAATTACCAAGCCTCACTGTAATTTCTTTAGATTACTCAACTCAAAATATAATTAATTTTAATGATTATATAAGTTCGACGATTATCAGGCCTCGCTAAAATTCCTCTAAATTACTCAACTCAAAAATACTCATATAATTAATTTTAATAATTACATTATAACTCAAAAATTATCAACAACTAAATAAAGGTGTATTATTACTCATCATCTCGGAAATTCATCAACATACTCAAACATCTCAATAGAGTATTTTATTATATACTCACAGCTCATCAAAGGTTATAACATTATATATATATATATATATATATATATATATATATATATATATATATATATATATATATATATATATATATATATATATAAAACTCAACAGATTTCTCAAAGAATTCTAAAGAGCTCAACCACGACTCCTAAACCTCAAAATGACTCTATAGTACTAAAAAATACTTAAAGTTCTCAAACATGCTCTATTGACAACTTTTCATAAATGATAACTCTACTGAACTCTAAGGGCAGACAACCTGACTCAAAATTACTCAAAAATAAGTCAAAGGTAACAAAAGGGTCGCCGACACCAAAATTGCTACGAAAATCACCGAACTGACCCCCGGTCATCATAATCAGTCGTCGCTATCGCGGTGCGGCCTAATCATCGGCCACCCCGACACTACACCATGATTTTCGGCCGCTTCCATCGCGCCGCGACACCTCGCTTTTTGAATTCCTGTATTCTTGATTTTTTACTTTATGACATTCCACGATATTATGGGAAAAAAGGATACAAAGGTTTGCACGGATATTCATCTATAAACACATTAACTGTAATATACATCCCTAAAATTCCAAAAAGGCATAAAGCACAAATCAACAAGGTTTGATAGCAATTTGTAGAATCATTGATTTTCATATCCGATTCATCAAAAATAGAGCAAAACATAGAAACCTTTTTTGGCCAAAACATAGAAACTATATTCATACGTATTTTTCATTCAACACTCAAAACACAGATCTACAATCAATCGATCACCTTAGGGGTTTTGGCCAAGCCTCTTTGGTCACCAACAAAGCCACAAACAGTGCAAAGTGAAATACAGAGATAGGAGGGTAATGACTTTAGCGGTGAAAAATTGGAGATTAAGCTATTGGTTAACTTAACTCACAAAGTTAGAGTCGCCACCGCTCTTTATTATTTCCAAAGGAATGGGAAAAGAAGGAATGTTTTAAGAAAATAATTTTCCATCTTCAAAGTCAGGATCATAATTTAGAAAATAATTTAGAAAATCACTTGACAAAGTCAGGATCATAAAATTGAACTAGAGTATTAAGAAGTCCATCTTCAACATAGGTGAATAGAATAGCCAAGGTCTTCCATAGCAATCTTTGAATAGTGAAATACCAGTAGACAGAATCATAGAACTGAACTAGAGTATTAAGAAGTCCATCTTCAACACTGGTTAATAGAATAGCCAAGAGTTTTTCCATAGCGATCTTTGAAATCCACGGGACCAACCATTAAAGATGCTAACTTTCTCAACTCTTTTAGATCAGGAGCTTTGAAACTATACTTCTGAGTGTTTCTTCTTCCAATATCCATGATCACAATGCATGCGATGTTTGTAAAGAGAATCTCTAAGTTCCTTGAAAACTAAGTGAAATGATGTTCATCAATGCATGAGTGCATGGTTATGCAACAATCACAAATAAGATCACAAACAAGTTTCAAGGGTTCGACGTCACGAGCATGGAGTCAAGGGTAAGAACCATCCACAAGGGAAGTAATAAGGGTAAATCACCTGTATAATAAGGTTCTACAAAGTTCCTAGAGTCATGATTCCATCTTTTGGATATTACTGGCTTAAATGACTACTCGTCAACCAATAATATTCTCAAGAGAAAATCGTCTAAGTGTAGTATCGCATAACAACTAATCAAAGTCTACACCTGAATAGTCACCACACTACGTTCTAAAAAGGTGAAGATGGGTTAAAGGTTTCTAAGGTCCTCAGCTTCTCGAGTTCTCAGGTTGAAAGTAAAATGCCTTCACAACTCACTTTTTCATCGTATTTACCCTTAAAGAGGCCTCCACTGAGTTGGGGATCTCAAGTCATCTTATTAAGGATTAACTCCACGTAAGCCAAACATGACTATACCACCATCTTATCTCAAGTGCACTCAAGTCCGGGTATATGACTTATCTCACCACTCAGAGATCACCAAGCACCAAAAACAAAAGCAAACAAGCAGGTAATAATAAAACATAGATAAACAAGTTTGGCTAAACCCACTTAAAGAATGAATAAAACCCACAAAACGAATATAAACAAAGAGATAAGGGTACGGAAGGTGTTAGCATCCAAAACATCTATAGTACAATATAGAAACCTCTTGAGAATATGTGTTTTGGCTTAAAAGGGGTTGGTTGCAAAAGATTGTAGAGATGAGAAGGGAAATGTTTTTTAAGATTTTTGTTTGACAAGACTTCTTGAGTCTCGTGCCTACGTACCCATAAAGTGCAATAAAGGATCAAAACCTCGTAGTTCATGGTAAAAATAATAAAAAGTGTTTGTTTTGATTGATTTTAAATGAATAGACATTTCGTCGTATTCAAGTAGAAACTCAACTTACTACCCACAATTAATGAGGAAGGAGTATTTGCATCACCTTAAGGTGAAGGACTTTTGCTTGGATTGAAATCAACAAGTCTATCACTCAACATCTACGTGGAAAATATCATAACTTCACTACATTATTATGGAAGTATAGGAGTTGCATCACTACAAGAACAAAACTAATGACTATCCTTAAGAAAAGGTTTTAAAGGAAAAGGTGCACAAAGGCACAAAATATTTCAATGAGTTTTGTGTTTTTTAAGTCTTTGAAATTGTTTTTTATATGCTTAAGTTGTCTTAGCATTTATTTAAGAAAAATATTTAGTAAATCACTTGACAATGTCAAGGTTTATTGAGAAAGTGGTTGAAGTTTGAAAACAAGAAGGTTTTAAAAAAGGGAGAAGATTTTGAAAATTTAAGAAGGGTAGGAGATGAAGAGACTATCCTAAGAAAAGCATAAAGTGGAAGTGTGTGCAAGTGTACTAATCAGGATCTAGCCAACACTTGACAAGAGTCAAAACCAACATCCAATTCTTTTGGAGTAGGCCATAAGAAATAAGATAAGACAAGCTTCAGTTGAAAGAAGACCTAAAGCCATATGGTCAAAGTTATGTATCAGAGCTAAGTCTTCAAAGGTCAACCAAAAGTCTCAAGTATAAGATGAATCCAATAGCATAGGAATAAAGTAACCAAAGTCCATAGGTCCAAAAATCCAACTCCAAATCAAGCAAAGGATAGTAACCACAATCCAAGAGAGATTCAAGTTTTTTTAGGGGTTTTCCTTTATTAGTGTCTTTAAAAGAAAAAGAAATGTCCAACTTGACAATGGAAAAAGAAGCATAAACATAAACAATATGAAATGTAATTCTAAAATTAAAGGCATAAAAGTAAAGAGCAAGAAATTAAATGACAAGAAAATTAAATGGCAAGAAAAGTAAATGACATAAAGTAAAATTTAGCACAATAATAATGTTAGTATTGATGTTAGACTTAATGAATTGATTTGAGACAAATTTAGCGCTATGTTAAGCAATCGTAGCACATTTTATTAGGAAGGTCATACTTTGAGAGGCCGATCAATAATAATTTATGTACCATACATGTAAGAGATATGGTAGAAACCATACTCCTAAAACATGTAACACAAGTAAAAATCAAGGAGGGGTCAAGCACTAAGGCAAGGAGAATGGTCCATTACATCAATCATCCTTCATGACAACTTAGGACAAACTTATGCATCAATCCAAAGTATGTCAAATGATCCATGATAAATTGGAAGGTAAGTTTGAAATGATGAAAGTTCATCAAGCATCAATCGAAACTTCATGAACAAGATGGACTCCTAATCATCCAATTGATAAAGAGAAAAGAAAAAGAAAAAAGAAGGAGAAGGAGGGATGAAGAGAGATACCAAATTGAATCATGACTTGAGATTCATCAATCATCAATTTCAATCACCTCTCTTAGTGGATTAAGGTACTAAACCTATCATCAATCAAAAGAACTAAAAATGATCCAAATGATCATTTAATAATAAGTTTGAATTGATGAAGATTCATCCAACCTCATCAACACCCATAGTCCATTGAGATTGAGGAAGATTTTGATCAATCAAGTCTTAATCCAAGTCAACAGCAGTCAAACAATATAAAATGCAATAAACAACAAATAAAATGCATATAATTTTTAAATTGATTTTAAATGGAAAATAAAAGAGAAAATGCAAATGAATCATCTAAACATCAAACAAAATCTCAATAAAATCAAGATAGGTCCGAAACAAGTCAAGGATCATAAGATAATTTTTGAAGAATTTAAAAGTGCATAAAAGTATTTTTGAACCAATTAAAATGCATTAAATATGAGAAAATAAATGAAAAAAATCAAATCATGAAATAAAAATATGACAAAATGCACATAAGGTAGAAAATATTTTAAGAAGATTATAGAAAAAAAAAATTTAATGAAAAAGATGAAGGGAACTGTTTTTTATGACTTTTTGAAATAAATGAGAATTATAAACAAATAAAATGAAATAAAAATGCAGCAAAAAATCACAGCCAAGGATCAGATCAAGGGATATCATTCACATACACGTGTGGCCATCAGATCAAATTTAAAACACATCCAAGGGATCTAATCAAAAGGAACATGTTAGACCTTAAGTGAAATAACGCGTTGGATTATTTTTAAAATCAAACCAACTCAGGCCACCACTGCTGATCTTCGGTCATCTTCTCCGGTAGCACCTCAACCGAGCTTTTGAAAATGGTAACATTAGAGAATAAGACCACCACCATTGTGACCGTTACCGCATTATGAATCCAACCATAGGCTCAAAATTCATTTATAAAAACTGAGCATGGAGAATTTCCAAGGAACAAGTGAAGAAAGGAAAAACGAAAATCAAAATTAAATGCCATACAAGATCAATCAAAGAAATATAAATTAAGAGAAAGCATCAGAGAGTATCAGGCTACGTTGTGGTAAATTGTTTATATGAAAATGAAGCCTCAAACTACCTTGTCCAAATATGATCATAAGAGCCTGTAAAGTTGATTTAGTCATCACGATTCAGAGGCTCTCAAGGCTTGGGAATTGTTGCAACAACTTCAGAAGATTTCAAAGGAGCTAATGGAACCAAGAAATAGAGTTGAAATGGCTCAGATTTTAAAAATGAAATCTCAAAATTTCAGTGAAAAGTGTGAACTCAAGCAGGGTTTCTAGAGGCTATCCAAGCTTAAAATTTAATATAGAAGCTTTCTCTATTTATAGCTAAGCTGAATAAATGGGATGCATATGAGAATTTGTTGCAATTCGTGTGAAATTACGTGCACCAAATGTGTGATCATTCTTGGTTATAAAGTCACCAAAACACAACTCAATCCTTCCAATTTTAGGTCATTTTTTATCCTTAAGTGTCACTTAACATCATCATGGACAAAACACGTGCAATGCTTGGCTTAAAATTGAGACTTGAGTGATTTTCAAATTTTGACCATGAGCAATTTTTAGTTCCATGAGGCCAGGTTCAAACCAATGGGAAATCTTGTACACTTGACCTTTAATGCTCTTTCTTTTTGCAAAATGATCACATCATAACAAATAATACATTGTGAAAATAAAGGTTTCAGTTGGATGCTTGAGTAAAAATATATGAGCTTGCAAAGTTTGCATGATGACCTGTAATCAGAGATCAAGAAAATTCTAAGTCCAAAATGACCTATAATGTCTTCAAACTTTTCATGGCTTTCCATGCATTATTAGCCTTTGATCCTTGAGACAAACTTGTAGAGGGCATAAAATATTACAATTGGAAAAAAGAACCGTCCATAAAAGTTGAAAATTGAGAGAGTTATGACCTTTAGAAATTAGGCAAATATCCCTTGAATTTAGGTCAAATTTCACTAAGTCCACAAAATGACCTCTAATGTTTCCAAACTTTTAATGATCTAGATAATTGGATCTTGACTTATAAAGAGAAGTTTGAGAGGATGTCAAGAAGAGTCATTTGCCCAAAGAAGCACTCAAAAATGTTGAAGTATGGAGAAGTTATGAATCTTGAACTTGGACTTGAAATGTTGACTTTTTAGGTCAAGCCTCTTTGAACAAACTTGTAACCTTGGACTTTTTCTTGCATTTCAAGGTACAATTATGATCATATGAACTCAAAATTATGTACTCTTGATTTTCCTTTCATTATTCTTGTAATGGCTTGAGGAAACTTGTGATGAAGGCATGGAAATAAACACATGAACCTTCGAAGTTTCTTAAGAAACAAGCTATCAAACTTTGATGTTTGTTTCATCAAATGAAGCTGAATAATGCTCAAAACCATATGCTTTGAGATTAGAGATCATGATTTGATGAATATCCTTTGAAAATCAAGGGTTGACCACACTTTGACTTGACGAATTCAAACCCTATCTGAGTAGACAATCACTTGACGCTCTTGATCCCAAACCCTACCTTGAAAAAGAAACAAAAGGGACAAGGAATATTTTTTTTGTATTTTGATTAGTGGTTAGTGAATTATTAAGAATATAAGTAAAAAAATGTAAAAGATACACAAAGATGGTGCTTGATGATCTTTTCAAAGGCAAACCCAAAGACGAGAGGGTTAGGAGACAACCAAGTTTGTGATCTTGATGCATTGCAAAGGTGTAAATGATATGGGATCTTAGGGGTAAAAATTAGGGTATGACAGATTTTCTTATTTAAGTTTCTTCTATCCGAAGATATGAAGATTGACATCTTCGTCTTAACGAGATTGAAGAGACTTAAATACAAAAGACCCAATTTCGGCCCTAAATTACCACAACATGTTCATGATATGAATGCATGCATAGGATTCTGTAGGAAAAGTGCCATAAGAGACAAACTACTATTGGAGAAACCTAGCAAGGGATACAGAATCTCCGGAGGAAAAAAACAAGAAACGACCCAACTGGGGAATATAAAATACCACAAGAAATGAGGAAAGTGTGTAGATGAAACTACGACTTGAAATTGCTGGAAATAAAGAGAAGAAAAGAGATTCACCAGGAAAATAAACCATTGGGGAAAGACTCGAATCAGGGATAACTATGCATGGAAATAAACCAAATCACAGTTAGAGCAGACTGCAAAGCAATATCTGACTGGGGAAAACTTAACAATACAAGCAGTAAAAAGATATACTCACTCCATCGGGGAATAAACCCGGAGAAGCAATGGACCACTGACTTTATTGGGGAATGTTACGCTGAATAAGTAGTGAGAAAATAAGGAGGTTATGGACTCCACTAGGTAACCTCAAAGGAAAAGTCATTTGCTCTACTGGAAAAAAATCTCCAAGGTAGACAATGAGAAAAAAAGAATCACTACTGACTTACTACTGAAGGTAGTAAACAAGATAATATCGACTCAAAGAATGAAGATAAACAAAGATCAACATGATAACAGGCTTCCATTATTTCTGGTATTCCACCTAGAAGGGGTCCCAGCTTCTTCTTTAATCAAGTCTCAAACTTGAGAAGGATAATAGACAAGCATCACAAAGGATAGCCAGTTGCTGGAGAAAAACAAAAACTTTGCCGAAGATACTCAAAAGAGATGTGAGCAGGTCAGATCATACAATAGACTTCTCAAATAAAGAGACAACCATCTGTTAGGGAAAAATAATTAATGGATCACAAAAAGATTATCAATTAAGGAGATAAACACATGTTCAAATTGAATTGATAACAAGCTTCCACTATTAGAATAGGGCTCAAATTATTCTTTAATCAAGTCTCTCACTTGAAAAAGGACCAAATACAAGTTGTCTCCGCTAAAGGGACTTCTACCTGCTAGGAATTATCACAAACTTCCTAAATCTCTAGTCATCAGTCATGAATGGGTCACAGTTTCTTCTTCAATCAAGCCTTAAACTTGAAGAAAGGACCAAATAAAAGTTGTCCCCGCTAAAGGGATTACCACCTGCAAGGAATTAGGAATCAATAACTCTACCAGGGATTTTCAAGAGAGATACAGGAAGGTTAGATTGCATAACAGACTTCTCAAATAAAGAGACAACCATCTGTTGGTGATGATAAAAATTTCACAACAAACTTCTCTGCTGAGGATAAACTGGAGATATGACATTTGATGGAAAAGTTGATGGAGTCGCAAAAGGATTCTCAAATAAAGAGATGCCACCTGTTCAAATAACGAGTTCATGGCTTCACTTGATTGGATAAGGATGAAGGATTTCACAAAAAACTTATCTGCTGAGGATAAACTGGAGAGATGTCATTTAATGTATTTGGGGAAATACATGTTTCTCAAATAAAGAGAATGCCGCTTGAAGTCGCACAAAAGTTGAAAATAGCAAACAAGCTTTTCAAAGAGACTGCCACTTGTCATTGCAAAGGTTTACTATGTTGGGGACATACAAGCTTCTCGCATAAGGAGACTGTCACTTGCTATCAGACAAAGATTCTAAGAGAGTGTTCTGACAACACTGTTGGGGAAACAAAATCTTCATATTTTGACAGAGAGTCATAAACATATTTTTGCTGAAGAAAATAAAAATCCTCAAAGGTTCAAAATAAATTCCTTCTCATCATCCAGGTTTCACAACCTAGAGAGATTCAAAATAAATGCTGCAGGAGACCAAAGTTCAATCCAGGAACAAACTAGAGAGAAACGATCAAACAAGACTCTACTACAACTGGGGAATCGTTTCATCCAGATACTGGGCTTCATAGGATAACTAAAGCAAAAATCTTCCACGAGGGGAATTAGATAAGATATACACTTTCTTCTTAAGGTAGACATTCTAATGGAGAAAGGATACACACACTCTGTGGAGGTAACATCATAAAAGAGAGTGGATAAGAAACACCAAGAAATGCAAGATGAGCATGAATCTTCATTCATATTATCATGACGTATTTATGACTGAATGAATGCATGTATGTATGTATGTATATGGTGGAAAAGTAGGCACAAAAATAAACTTGGGACGACCAAACATCATAATACAACCAGATACTCGATTAAATCTCAACAAGATGGAGATATCACTGGAGATTCTGCTGAAGGTCCTACTAGGGATTCAGCTGGAGATAAACAGAAGCCAATGAAAGAACGAATTCCCACTGCAAGGCTCACATCTCTGGGGAAAGGAAGATACTTCTTGGGGAGAAACCCAATGTTCAATTTTCTAACATCAATAATCCACTAAGGGGATAACAACATGAACTCCGTTTTAAGGGAAAGGAAATAATTGTTGGGAAAACACAACAACACTAATCTTCCAAACTCTTCTTGGGGAAAAACAACACAAACTCTACTATGGGATGATGAAGACTTGCTAGGTGTTAGTTCTGTTATTGGCTGGAATTTTGTTCAAACAATGTGTTGGTTCAAGATGTCATGTCTGATGTCTTAACATGTGTTGCTAACATTCTTCCTGAGGTGTGTTACTTAGGGCTGCAGTTTTGTGCGTGATGTCAAGACTGATGTCTTAACATCTATTGACAGAACATTGTGTTATGTTTTAGGGCTGCGCGCTTTTGTTATGCTTTGAGAGATTCTGTTTGAGAGATTGCAGGCGAAAATTTTGGAGAAGATCTGTTCTGATACAATTATTTGTGGAGTATTTATTGTTACTGTTTTAGGGCGAAAAGATTTGAAGATAAAATCAGTTTTAATTGTGAATCAAATCTGAGATTTTCAAGGAGTCCAAGCCTAAGAATAAGTTTCTATTTAAAGCAGCCTCAACCCTACTTGGAAGATACGAAGACAAGAGATTGTGTACCGAGTGTCAAGTATTAGGGTTTGTGTTTTCGTCTGTGTATTGTGAGCCATTCATTCATCTATTTTGATGTTTGAATTGGACTGATTTAGTTGAGTTGTATGTTGTCCACTCTAAGCTTTTAAGCACGAGTGTTTGTTCTTGATTGAAGCTTTTAAGCAAGATCAAGGTATTGTGGTTTGAGTGTGTCTTCTTGTTTTGTTATTTTCTGTTTTCATCACTGTTGTGATTGAGGGGGAATGAGAGGGTTCTCATACCAAAGAGTGTCTTAGGTAGAAGTGTCATTGGGTAGTGATTAAGTGAGTAGATTGTCAATTGGTGTGTTGACTGTAGAATCTACAAATTGATACTACTAATAGTGAATTTCCTCCCTAGCTTGGTAGCCCCAGACGTAGGTTGTTAGGCCGAACTGGGTGAACAATTCTCTGTGTTTGTTTACTGCTTTTAAGTGTTGTTCTTTTACTGTCTTGTTTATATAGCAGATATTGATGTTGTGACATCTCACTCGACATCACATATCTGATACCAGAATTTCAATTTGTATCAGAGCAGGTCATCCTGCTCTGTATCTGGGTGAGATCTAGGGCTGTTACTTTCTGGTGCAATGGACAAGGAGAATGATGGATTTGTGAATAGACCCCTTATTCTAGATGGATCAAATTATGACTATTGGAAACCTCGCATGGTTGCTTTTCTGAAATCTTTAGACATCAGGGCTTGGAAGGTTGTTCTGACAGAATGGAAACATTCTGTCATTGTGGGAAAAGATGGTGTGTCAAAGCTGAAACCTGAGGAGGAATGGACCAAGGAAGAAGATGAACTCGCTCTTGGGAATTCTAAGGCCTTGAATGCTTTATTTAATGGTACTGACAAGAATATTTTCAGGCTGGTCAACACATGTGAAGTGGCTAAGGAGGCTTGGGATATCCTGAAAACAACTCATGAAGGAACTTCCAAGGTCAAGATGTCAAGACTTCAGCTGCTTACAACAAAGTTTGGAAGTTTGAGGATGAAAGATGAAGAGACCATTCATGATTTTCACTTGAATATACTTGAACTGTCAAATGCTTCTAGTGCCCTAGGAGAGAGGATGTCTGATGAGAAGCTGGTAAGAAAAATTCTCAGATCTCTTCCCAAGAGATTTGATATGAAGGTGACTGCTATAGAGGAAGCTCAAGACATCAGCCAGATGAGGGTAGATGAACTGATTGGTTCATTGCAAACATTTGAATTAGGGTTGAATGACAGATCTGAAAAGAAGGTCAAAAGCATAGCTTTGGTGTCTAGCACAGAAGATGATGAGAAAGAGTGTGGCCCTGAAACTCAGGAAGAGCTATCCAATGCTATTGTTTTGCTAGGAAGACAGTTTAATAGGGTTTTGAAAAGAATGGATAGGAGCTATAAACTTAATGTCAAGAACATCACATCTGACATCAACAGGTCAGGTGATCAGATGAAGAAAACAAGAACTGAGGAGAAGCCTAATTATGACAAAGGAATTCAGTGTCATGGATGTGAGGGTTATGGTTATATCAGAGCTGAATGCCCTACATATCTTAAGAAGCAGAAAAAGGGGTTATCTGTGTCCTGGTCTGATACTGAAAGTGGGGAAGATGAAGAGACTGCCAAGCAGATTAGGGTGTTGACTGGAAGGTGTACATCTGATGATGATTTTAGGGATGAAGAGAGCATATATGATGAGCTTACTGATTCTTATAGAGAGCTATGCATTAACAGTGAAGAAGCTTGTCAAGAAGGGGAGATGCAGAAGAAGATCATTGCTCAACTCAAGGCTGAAAAGACAGAGCATCTGGAAACCATTGCCAAGCTGGAAGATGAAGTATTTGTGCTGAACTCTAAACTTGAATCTATGTCCAAGTCTATCAGAATGCTGAATAGTGGGACCGATGTTCTAGACAAGATTCTTGATGTTGGAAGAACTGCAGGAGACAAAAGTGGGTTGGGATTCAACAGTGGATCTGCTTCAAATGATGTTATTCCTAGTTCCAAGCCAGTGATGTTGAAACAGATGTTGAAACATCCTGACAGGACTCCCTCTAGGAAGAAATTCAGGCGCTGGAGATGCCATCATTGTGGGAGCTTTGGACACATAAAGGCCTTCTGTTATAAGTTGCATGGGTATCCTAAGAGTACTTCTAATTGTGCACCCAGACAGGTCATTCATAAAAGTAATCAAGTCATCAAGCAAAAGAAGCAATGGGTCTCCAAAACTGATGTTGTCAGCTTGATAGCTCATACTTCTCTTAGAGTCTCTGCTAAAGAAGACTGGTACTTTGACAGTGGCTGTTCAAGACACATGACAGGAGTGAAGAATTTGCTGGTGGATGTTAAACTTCATTCTTCTGGCCATGTGACCTTTGGTGATGGTGTCAAAGGAGAAATCAAGGGTGTGGGAAAACTGAATTGTGAAGGTACACCTAGACTTGATGATGTACTGCTAGTCAAGGGGTTGACAACAAATTTGATCAGTATTAGTTAACTATGTGATCAAGGACTCATAGTTAATTTTACAAAAACTGAGTGCATTGTCACAAATGAGAAAGGTGAAGTTATCATGAAGGGTGCAAGGTCTAAGGACAACTGTTACCTATGGGTGTCGCAAGACTCAAGTTCTTCCACATGTGTTCTTACAAAAGAAGATGAAGTCAGAGTATGACATCAAAAGCTAGGATATCTACATCTGAAGGGAATGAAGAGAATCATATCTACAAAAGTAGTAAGAGGAATCCCTAAGCTTAAAATTGAAGAGGGAAGAGTCTGTGGAGATTGTCAGATAGGGAAACAGACCAAGATGTCACATCCAAAGCTTCAACAATTCACCACTTAAAAAGTTTTGGAACTTCTTCATATGGACCTAATGGGGCATATGCAGGTGGAAAGTCTAGGTGGGAAGAAATATGCTTATGTTGTTGTAGATGACTATTCCAGGTACACTTGGGTGAACTTCATCAAAGACAAAACAGAAGTGTTTGATGTGTTTAAAGATCTATGTCAAAGACTCCAAAGAGTGAATGAGAGCAATGTCATAAGAATAAGGAGTGATCATGGGAGAGAGTTTGAAAATAGCAAGTTTGTTGAGTTTTGTTCTGCTGAAGGCATCAGTCATGAGTTTTCTTCTCCCATTACCCCTCAGCAAAATAGAGTAGTTGAAAGGAAGAACAAAACTATTTAAGAATCTGCTAGTGCAATGATTCATGCCAAAAAGCTTCCTTACCATTTCTGGGCTGAAGCTATGAATAATGTCTGTTACATTCACAACAGAGTGACTTTGAGAAGAGGTACTTCAGCTACCTTGTATGAACTATGGAAGGGGAGAAAACCAAGTGTGAAGTACTTTCATGTATTTGGTAGTAAGTGTTATATCCTGACAGATCGTGAACAAAGGAGAAAAATGGATCCAAAAAGTGATGAGGGAAGATTTCTTTCAATTCCAGAACCAAAGTCATGATGGAATCTATAAATGTGGTTGTTGATGACAATGGAATAAAGGAAGATGTTGATGTCCTAGATGATGTTGGAACATTTTTTGATGATGTATCAACAGAAGCTGAAGACAGAGGTGTAAATCCCAGTCCTGTTGCTTCTGAACCTGATCCTGAACAACCTAACAAGGAACCATCTATCAGAGTGCATAAGGACCATCCAAAAGAGCTTATCATAGGTGATCCAAACTCAGGAGTTAACACTAGGTCAAGAGAAGTTGTGTCAAACTCTTGCTTTGTATCCAAAATTGAGCCCAAAAATGTTAAAGAAACCTTGAAAGATGAGTTTTGGATTAATGTCATGCAAGAAGAGCTGGGACAATTCAAGAGGAATGACGTGTGGGAGCTTGTGCCAAGGCCTGAAGGAATAAATGTTATTGGCACCAAGTGGGTTTACAAGAATAAATCTGATGAACAAGAAGTGGTCACCAGAAATAAGGCTAGACTGGTTGCCCAAGGTTACACTCAGGTAGAAGGAATTGATTTTGATGAGACTTTTGCTCCTGTGACCAGACTGGAATCTATCAGGTTACTCTTAGGTGTGGTTTGTAACCTCAAATTCAAGTTGTTCCAGATGGATGTAAAGAGTGCTTTCTTGAATGGGTACTTAAATGAAGAAGTTTATGTAGATCAACCCAAGGGGTTTATTGATCCAACATTTCCTAACCATGTCTACAAACTAAGGAAAGCTCTTTATGGATTAAAACAAGCACCTAGAGCTTGGTATGACAGGCTTACTGAATTCCTGTCTCTGAATGGTTACAGAAAAGGAGGAATTGACAAGACATTGTTTGTCAAAGAGGAAGGAGGAAAACTGCTAATAGCTCAAATATATGTTGATGACATAGTGTTTGGTGGGATGTCAGAAGCAATGGTTCAACATTTTGTGAAACAGATGCAGTCTGAGTTTGAAATGAGTCTTGTTGGTGAGCTCAGCTATTTTCTGGGTCTGCAAGTTAGACAAATGGAAGACTCCATATTTATCTCTCGGAGCAAGTATGCAAAGAACATTGTCAAGAAGTTTGGTCTGGAGAATGCTAATCACAAGAGGACACCTGCTCCTACTCACCTGAAGCTGTCCAAGGATGAACATGGGGTGAGTGTGGATCAAAGCTTATACAGAAGCATGATTGGAAGCTTACTGTATCTAACAGCTAGCAGACCTGATATCTCCTTTGCTGTAGGAGTTTGTGCTAGATATCAATCTGAACCTAAGGTTAGCCACATGAAACAAGTGAAGAGAATTCTGAAATATGTGAATGGTACTAGTGACTATGGTATTCTGTACAGTCATGGATCAGGAACTGAATTGAGTGGATATTGTGATGCTGATTGGGCAGGGAGTGCTGATGATAGAAAAAGTACTTCTAGAGGGTGCTTCTTCTTAGGGAATAACCTTATCTCGTGGTTTAGCAAGAAGCCGAACTGTGTGTCTCTCTCTACTGCTGAGGCTGAGTACATAGCAGCAGGAAGTAGTTGTTCACAACTGGTTTGGATGAAGTAAATGTTAACTGAATACAATGTCAAGCAAGATGTCATGACATTGTACTGTGATAATCTGAGTGCTATCAATATCTCTAAGAACCCAATTCAACATAGCAGGACTAAGCATATTGATATACGTCATCACTTTATAAGAGATCTGGTTGAAGATAAAGTGGTTGCTTTGGAACATGTTGCTACTGAAATGCAATTAGCTGATATTTTTACTAAGGCTTTAGATGCAAATCAGTTTGAAAATTAAAGAAGCAAATTAGGGATTTGCATATATGAGGATTAGTGGATCGTTTGTTGGTGTGCAGGAGGATGATGTGTTTGGTGCAGTTGTCTTATGTATGTGAGCTTATCTAGTTGGTGAAATTGACAAAATAAGAATGTTTGGAAACAAACAAGAACATTTTTATTGCTGGAAGTAATCAACATTACATTTTTTTTGAAACTACAAGCAAGAGGTTTATTGGTTGGATTCAGCTACTCATTCCAACCACCTGAGTTAATGAAATTAACCCAGTCTTCACCTGCTTCATCATCATAAGCATGTAGTAGCACTGGAGGTTGCTTGATAGTCTTCATTCTTGTTTCTGTCTTTCTGCTTGTTCTTGTTGCTCCTGTAGAAGACCATGTTGTTGTCAATTCTTTGGACTTCATCTCATTTGGTTTGGTGGTCTTGTTTTTCTGGTCGTGCTTCAACTGACCCTTGTATGTATCAACTGTCTTGGAGGACTGACTCATGTTTCCTTTTGGTTGTATTAAGAAGCAGTTTGGTGTAGTTTTATAATGAAAACGCCTTGTTTGTATTGCCTGGTCAGTCAAAGTTGTGTGACACTCTTTCCAAGTTGTGTTACAACTGTTTTTCTGGGTACTTGAGCATGTTTGACTAAGTGTCAGAACATTGATGGTGGTCTTTTGGCCAATTGTGACTAAAAAGGGGGAGAAGTGAGTGAGTAGAGTATTTTTTTTGGATGTTTGGTGATGATTTTTGTGCTGCTAAATGTGCAGCTGGTTTCCTTGGGTGTCTGTTTCTGCTGAATGTTAGTGTTGTTATGTGGTACTTTCTGCTGCAGGTATCTCTGATGTGTGCTGATATTGTTTAAGCCAAAATTAGCCAAAGGGGGAGATTGTTAGTTCTGTTATTGGCTGCAATTTTGGTAAAACAATGTGTTGGTTCAAGATGTCATGTCTGATGTCTTAACATGTGTTGCTAACAGTCTGCCTGTGGTGTGTTACTTAGGGTTGCAGTTTTGTGCGTGATGTCAAGACTGATGTCTTAACATCTGTTGACAAAACATTGTGTTATGTTTTAGGGCTGCACGTTTTTGTTATGTTTTAAGAGATTCTGTTTGAGAGATTGCAAGCGAAAATATTAGAGAAGATCTGTTCTGATGCAATCATTTGTGGAGTATATATTGTTACTGTTTTAGGGAGAAAAGATTTGAAGATAAAATCAGTTTTAATTGTGAATCAAATCTGAGATTTTCAAGGAGTCCAAGCCCAAGAATAAGTTTCTATTTAAAGCAGCCTCAACCCTACTTAGAAGATACGAAGACAAGAGATTGTGTACCGAGTGTCAAGTATTAGGGTTTGTGTTTTCGTCTGTGTATTATGAGCCATTCATTCGTCTATTTTGATGTTTGAATTGGACTGATTTAGTTGAGTTGAATGTTGTCCAATCTAAGCTTTTAAGCACGAGTGTTTATTCTTGATTGAAGCTTTTGAGCAAGATCAAGGTATTTTGGTTTGAGTGTGTCATCTTATTTTGTTATTTTCTGTTTTCATCACTGCTGTGATTGAGGGGGAGTGAGAGGGTTCTCATACCTAAGAGTGTCTTAGATAGAAGTGTCATTGGGTAGTGATTAAGTGAGTAGATTGTTAATTGGTGTGTTGACTGTAGAATCTACAAATTGATACTACTAATAGTGAATTTCCTCCCTGGCTTGGTAGCCCCCAGACGTAGGTTGTTATACCGAACTGGGTGAACAATTCTCTGCGTTTGTTTACTGCTTTTAAGTGTTGTTCTTTTATTGTCTTGTTCATATAGCAGATATTGATGTTGTGACATCTCACTCGACATCACATATCTGATTTCACTAGGGATACACACAAAGTAAAATTCTTTGGGGAATATCAACCTCTAAGAGGGATAACACCTGTATCAACTCTACTAAGGGAATGGAAAAACCAATTGGGTAAACACAACATGAATCTTCAAAAAGGCAACGTTTGAGAGGGAAAAAACACAACTTTGCAGACATTCTGTTATGGGAGAAAATAGATCTGTTGAGGATCAACGCCACAAAAATTCTTCCAAAACTTAGAGTAACAATTAAACAAACTCCACTGAGGGAAATTTAATCCTGGAGAGCATCAAAGAAAGCTCTTCGGGGATAAACAAACTTTGAAAAACACATCCTGAACTTGCAGGGGAAACTAAGAATTTAACATCACAGCAGAAATCCGACCTTCGGGGGATTTTAAATCAAAACTCAACACGAGGTAAGAGAAAATCCAACAGTTGACTGATATTTCAACACTTCTTAGTAGGGAATACTGCTCAAGATTTGCTACTTGGGTGGCACACAAAAGCAACAAAACCATAACAAAGAAGGTAAAAAACTGCAGGGGATTCTACATTAAATCTCAACACAAAGAGAGATAGAATTCAATAATCTGAATAAAATTTCTAGGCTTCACATACTTGTTTGATCTCAACTTGGATAGAGAATCACATTCAGCTGAAGAAATATGAATCAAGACTTAGCTGGGAAACCCGGGATTAGGATTCTACTAGGAAATGATGAATTCATTACTCAGGTGGGGAATACCCAAACTAATGCTCAACTAGGGGAATTGGATCACGAGACCCAACACATCATCAACTTGGAGGAAACCCACTATCTGATTAACAACGGTAGGGGAAACCTGAATACATCCACAAGAACAACTCTGCTTGGGAGAACACTTTGTTCTGCACTTTGAGATTTTACATTTCTTGGAATAACTATTGACATTCCTTTTTGTATTCACAAATCAAAGGAAAGTATTTTTGGTAATTTTCAAAAGCATGATTGTTATTTATCTTTTGTTTCAAAATTTATTATAAAAAATATATGAAATTTTGCAACGCAGAAACAACATAAGAATTGCCAACAAATGGAAAAATGTTCAAATTTTATTAATAGAATGGTAGTCCGCAATTGGCGTGACTCCATAAATCATTACAAATTTTTAAAATGGAAAATAAAGGAAAATGCTACATTGAAATACAATGACCACTATTATCCCTAACAACTTTGAATTCCACTTTGCTCAAAACTTCTATCGAGAATGATGAGAAAGAGAATCCTTGAAGGGCAATGTTACTTCAAGTGATCAAGTCTGGCCCGATGCAGTTACTTGTAATATTCCCTAACTTTTTCCTAGATTACCCTCATCCAACCTCATCAACACCCAAAGTCAACTGAGATTGAGGAAGATTTTGATCAACCAAGCCCTAATCCAAGTCAAAAGTAGTCAAACAATATAAAATGCATTAATTTCCAAATAAAATGCATTAAAACAAAATTTAAAGTGATTTTAAATTGAAAATAAAAGAGAAAATGAAAATGAAGCATATAAACATCAAACGAAAGCTCAATAAAATCAAGATATGTCAGAAACAATTCAAGGATCTTAAGATAATTTTCGCAGAATTTAAAAATGCACAAAAGTATTTTTAAACCAATTAAAAGATCATGAAAATGAGGAAATAAATGAAAAAAAATCAAATCATGAAATAAAAATATGAAAAAACGCACACAAGGTAGAAATTTTTTTAGAAGAGTATAAAAAAATTTTTGAATGAAAAAGATGAAGGGGACTATTTTTTATGATTTTTTTTGAAATAAATTAGAATTTTAAAACAAATAAAATAAAATAAAAATGCAGAAAAAAACCACAACCATGGATTAGATCAAGGGATAGCATTCACATACACGCGTGGTCATAAAATCAAATTTTAAACAAAACCATCAGATCTAATCAAGAGGAACACAATAGACCTTAAGTGAAATAACGCGCTTGATTATTTTTAAAATCAAACCAACTCAGGCCACTACTGCTGATCTTCGGTCGTCTTCTCTGGTAGCTCCTCACCGGAGCTTTGGTAAATGGTAACATTAGAGAATAAGACCATCACCATTGTGATAGTTACCTCATCACGAATCCAACCATAGGCTCAAATATGACAAATGGCAAAAAGAACCACCCACAAAAGCTGAAAATTGAGAGAGTTAAGACCTTTAGAAATAAGGCAAATATCACTTGAAGTTAGGTCAAATTTCACTAAGTCCACAAAATGACCTCTAAAGTTTTCAAACTTTTGATGATCTTCCAAGCATAATTGGCTCTTGAATTGTAAAGAGAAGTTGGAGAGGATGTCAAGAAGAGTCATTTTCCCAAAGAAACACTAAAAAATGTTGAAGTATGGGGAAGTTATGATATTTTGAAACTTGGACTTGAAATGTTGAATTTTTGGTCAAGCCTCTTTGAACAAACTTGCAACCTTGGACTTTTTCTTGCATTTCAAGGTACATTGATGATCATATGAACTCAAAATGATGTACTATTGATTTTCCTTTGATTATACTTGCAATGGATTAAGGAAACTTGTTTATGAGGCATAGAAATAAACACATGAACCTTTGAAGTTTCTTTGATCAAATGAAGTTGAATTATGCTTAAGACCATATGATTTGAGATTAGAGGTCATTCTTTGATGGATAGGCTTTGAAAATCAAGGATTGACCACACTTTGACTTGAGGAATTCAAACCCTATCTGAGGAGAGAATCACTTGATGCTCTTGATCCCAAATCCTACCTTGCAAAAGAAACAAAAACGACAAGGCATATTTTTTGTATTTTGATTAGTGGTTAGTGAACTATAAAGCATATAAGTACAAAAATGCAAAAGATACACAAAGATGATGCTTAATGATCTCTGCAAAGGCAAACCCAAAGATGAAAGGGTTAAGAGACAACCAAATTTGTGATCTTGATGCATTGAAAAGGTTTAAATGAGGTGGGATCTTAGGGGCAAAAATTAGGGTATGACAATGACCCCTTACCATCCTGATTGTTTAGATTCATCCATGAGTAACGAAATCCCCTACCCCTTTACCTTGAAGTTTGAAGGTTGATGGAATCTTCCCTTTTCTCACGATCGCTCCAAGGTTGCTTTCTTCCCACTTCAAACCCGCCTCTTTTCCCAAATTCCAATTTTTCACGTAAACTCTCATGTCCCTCACTTTAGTTTATATGTAATCCTAAAGTTGCAAATTGTTTCTACCCACACTAATCTCATTTTAATTAAAATAAGATATATATTTTATTTCATTTAAATAAAATTCCACTAAATAATTATTTTAAAAAATCTAAATTATCTAATAATTATAAAATACTCATTTTCTATTAAATCTCATAATTTCTCTAATTACCTCAAATAATTAAATTATCTAACTATTTATAAATTAAATTGTTCTATTTTATTTCTCCGTTCTCAATACCCTATATTCCTATTATTTATTAAACTACCAAAATACTCTTAAATCCCATAAAACACAAAAAATAACGAATAATAGAAACAATTCAAGCAAGACATATATATTTATTCAATTAAATCTAATAATTTAAGTAAATTATTAAACCAAAGTTGGAGTGTTACAATATATATATATATATATATATATATATATATATATATATATATGTGTTAAAAAGGGAAATGCAAAACTCAATTTAACAAGTCTCACCATTCTTATTTTTTTTTATTTAATGTGTGATGGTATTAAACTTGTGAATGAAAATGGATGACAAGCGAAGTTCAAAGTTTTTCAAACCTAATTCCACTTATTTTTTATTTGAACTTGAATGAGGACATCATAAAACTATGATTTGATGAATCATTAAAAACGAACCTAATTTTAAGTTATGCTTATGTGGTTTTTAACTTGAGAAAGATAAAAGTCACATTTATGATGTAAATGAAAGAAACACTACTACACAAAGTATATACAACGCCCACATTACCACGATTATTCAATCAACCAAAATAACAGATGATATTTAGATGCCTTTATTTATTTATTTTGATTTATTAAAATATTTTTCACTTCGGTCCTTAATAACAACTGTGGTGAAAAGTAGAAAGACAACACTATTAACAATGGTTGGAATTCCAACCGTAGTGAAAAGTGACGTTTGGTCATGGGTTCGTATCCAAGCACCAACATTTTGGCTTTTTACTTATTTTTAAGCCACTTATCACCAAGATTGGAATTCCAATTGTGGTTAAAAGTGGCGTCTAGTCATGGGTTCGAATCCCAACACCAACATTTTTTTCTTTTTACTTATTTTTAAGCCATTTTTCACCACGGTTGGAATTCCAACCGTGGTGAAAAGGGGAGCCTTCTTATTTTTTAAAGATATATAAACGCTCTGTCTTCATTCTCTTTTGCCATAGACGTACTTAGATATACTTCATCTTCTTCCTCAAATCTTCTTTCATTTACAGAACATTATTCCTCTACTAAACCAAACTTGAAAACATCATTTCTTCCATAAATGAAACTCAAAAGCATTTCTTCCATTAACGAGTTTAGGAACTACATTATCTCTTCTCCAAATTGAAAGAGGTATGAAAAGCATGTATTCAACTTAGAAATGTTATTTGTTGGTGTTATGTCAAGTAAAATTTTCTTGTTTAACGATTTTATTTATTTACTTTATTGTCGTTGTCGTTGTTGTTGTTCTTGTTGTTTTATTGTTGTTATTGTCGTCGTCGTTGTTGTTGTTGTTGTTGTTGTTGTTGTTATTATTGTTGTTTTTGTTGTTGTTGTTCTTATTGTTAAGTTGTTGTTGTTGCTCTTCTTATTGTTGTTCTTGTTGTTCTTCTTCTTGTTGTTATTGATCTTGTTTTTGTTGTTATTATTATTAATTATGTTGTTGTTGTTGATGATGTTTTTACTGTTGTTCTTCTTGTTGTTGTTGTTATTCTTGTTATTGCTCTTGTTGTTCTTGTTGTCTTTGTTGTGTTAAATATATTGAATATTATATATTGTGATTAGCATAATCAATTTAGTCAGGAAAAACATGAGGAAACAATAAAAAATGTTGACTGACCTTTCACCACGGGTATTTAAAACAACCATTATTATAGGTAGCACACTTTCTAGTTTTCTACCACAGGAACCGGACCGTGTGTTGTACCCCAAATTTTACCTCTTAGATCTCATAACATATTGCATAGACATTTAGGATCAATCATATATGCACTATTTTAACTAACCCATATCTTGAAGCTTGTTTCTCTTATGATTGAAATTAGGGTTTGCATAGAGAGATTCAAGGCCTCATAAGGTATTCTTTGGCTCCATACAATCATCACAAAGGTTCACTAGTTGTTTAGAACCAAGATCTCAAGACTTTGAATCAAGTCAAGTCAATAAAGGATCACCAGACCAAGGTGTGGAATTAGGGTTTTAACCTGAGGAATCACTAAAGAATTTTGCCCTATCAAGTCAAAATTTGCTTGGTTCATCAACCATTTGAGTTACCTACATCCAAGAGGTCTCACTCAACAAGAGTTCAAGGTCATCTGGCTCTCATCATGATTAGTTTGAGGCATAGTTTCACCTTGTCTCCAAATTAGGGTTTTCTATAAGACATATGGATCGTTGGCCTTGATTTTCATCAGGAGGTGCCTTCAAACCCTAAACCATGACTCCATGAGTTAGTAAACATCCCTAGAGGCCTTCTATGAGCTTTGGATGTGAAGAAAGAAGTGGGATCACAGAGGTTTATCTCAGTGCATTCACAGTCAAAATTAGGGTTTTGACTAAAACCCTAATCTTTGAGATTTTGATCCAAATGGAATCTTCTTTGCCCCAAATCATCATAACAGGTCTTATTGATGATTTAGAGTGTCAAGATCAAGTTTCAAGAAGTTTCTTACAAAGGAAGTAAGTTTATGATCATAAAACTTTTCATTGGAGGAAATTCCCTATCTTGTGCAAATTTGAAATGGTCATAACTTCCAAACCACACATCCAAATTGAGAGATTCAAAGACCAAATGAAAGCTCTCTCCAAGATCTTTAAAGTAATATATATGAATTTTCTCCAAAAAATGCATAGTTTTTGAGTTATGCAGCTTGCAAACCAAACTGACCCAAGACTTAGAGAAATTTCAACACTTTTTGCCTTAATGACCAGCTGACTTTAACCTCATTTTTCACTAAGTTCCTCTATGATTCAGACCTTGGGTCCAAAATAAAATTTGTAGAGGGCCATGAGAGCTTTCCAAAGAGTACCAGAACTCTTCCATCCTTCAAAGGAGCTAGGAGATTCGAAGGTCCAAAGTTAGGGGTTTCATTACTTAACATTCAAGAAACTAACTTTTGGATTTTGTTTCTAACACATCCCTAATCACCAATATTAGTCATTTCTGAGTCTTAATGATGAAATTAACATATAAAAAAGCTTTTCCACGAAATTCAAACTGATTGGTAATAAAAAATGAGTTTATTTTGGTTGATGCAAGTTGGAGGGAGAGAGAAGCTTTCCAAAAGTGGAAATAACTTTGTTTATTCATTGAACATTGGACCAATCAGTTCACAACAGTCCTTGCTCAGAGTTTCAGAGATTTTAGAAGATTTTTCTCTGCATTTTGAATCCCTCACACGAAATGGGAAGGGTATTATTGGCAACTTTTGCAAATTGGCCATACCTTGAGCTCTCTTGTTTTTGCTATAAATAGCAGCTCAATCCTTTGCATTTCTCACCAACAATCTTTCACAAATGCTCCAAATACTTCTGAGATTGAAGTCTTGCACAAGGAAAAGGAGGAGGAAGTTTGGCTCTAGGAGTTTAAGGTTGGTTCAGCAATAGGAAGTTTGTTCATACTTTGAAGTTGTAGTGGACATATTCCACTTGGTAACATCTCTTTTTTCATTGTTTGTATGCTTACTCATTGTACATCTCATGCTATAATATATGTTTTGTGCATTTTTTATCTCAGTTATGCATAAAATATGTGTGTAAATTCTCTGCTTTAGCCTTTAACCATGGTTTGTTTATTCTACTGATATAAAGTAGATGTTATGCATCATGTTGTGTTGTTGTTATTATGTATGAACTATTTCTGGCATTCTGAGTATGAGTAAAGTTGCATGTCATTGTTGAACTTGTTAATGCTTGAATGAAAGAAGAAAACAAGCAGGTTTATGACTATTTCAGGTATGTTTGCGGGTTGACATGACAATGTCCACAGATATAGCTCATTCTTACCAGCTTAAAATCCCTACACCTTTTGTAGTGGTATACTCATTTGTATTTGTCCATGATTTTTTTCATGTTCTGATGTGTGTACCATTTTGGCTTGCCATTAGATTTGTATTTTGTACTAAGCTAGTTTTCTTATGCCTAAGTTTGATGTTTGAGCTGATAACTTGTTGGAGTTGTACACGGACTATGATTTATGGTTTTGACTTGTTTGTGATATGTTTAATTGTGTATGCCATATTGTTGTCAGTATTGATTGATAACTAGTGAATATGTATAAACTCATGATGTGTATGTTCCTACTTTGTCAAGATTATTCTATCCATATGCCTATCTAATCTCATAATGATGCATTCCTTTTTTATGATATGCCATGAACACATACCTATTATCATCATGCTAGGCCTAGCATTGAGGACATGAGTGTGTGACTTCAAGATGCCCTTTTAATGTATGTCTGTGTTAAGAGTGACTCCAAGCATTGTGTTCATTTTGTATGTTTAAAAACATGTCTTAATATGTAGATAGTTTGTGTGAACCATTGTTATATCTTGCATTCACTTTACCAACTACTGCTGAATCTTTTGAAATTTATGCCTGCTGACTTGTTTGGTGCTCACCATGTTTCATGATATGTTGTTTTGTTACTCAAGATTTGGACAGATTGGTATGCTAGGATAGATATGTACTTTTGAGAATCCTTTGAGGTTTTTTCTTTGTGACATCATGCCATATTGTTCATGCTAGGCTTTGTGCCTAGGATATATATACAAACCTTGAATTACCATTTGACATGTTTCCAAGTTGTGAATATACTTGATACACTATGTGCTCATAATGTGTTTGTTAACCTGTTTTGAATCTGGTCCCTATGTGTTATATATGCCTGTCTCTTTGTGATTATTATCCAAGCTGAGGGCAGCTATGTCGTGCTTTGTGTTTAGGAATGGAGGTGTTATCTGATACATGTCTGCTTTGAAATATAGAGATTATTGTTGAAACTACATGTTCATAATAGACAAGGAAAATTGATAGCATGTTTTACATCACACATGAACTATGCTTATATCTGTCCTTTGTGTGTTGTCTTTGAATCAGCTAGTGCTTTAGGCTAAACTGATATGTGCATGTGAAATTAAAATATGAGCTACTTATCATTTTGAAATTCATGTCTGTTGCTATACTATGACAATGCCCTTCAACCCCTTCTCATATTGTTGTTGAGTAATGGCCTGCTATCTCTGCATATTTGAAATACAACTTGACAAAACACTTTCCATGACAATGCATTCTTGATGCATCTATGCTCCTTGACATGCCAAGCATCATGACTAATGTGTGTGCATAAGATCATGTTCAGATATGTGACTAAGTTGTGTAGACCATTGCTATATCTTGTCTTTATTCTTTTGTATGTACATTTTCTTGTTAACCCCTTTTGGGGATCATGACTGTTGCCCTGCCCTATCAAATGATAGTTGGTTTAGGTGTTGATGCTTTGTGAGTTTTCATCTCCTCATGATTGCTCATACCATGTCAGGCCTGATGTATTTTGCATATGTGTCATCTTGATTCGAACTTGGTCAGTATGTGTGTATGCCTGTCTGGTTGAATCTGCTTCACTGTTGATCATTATCCAAATTGAAGACTGCTATGCCATGACAAGAGCACTCATACACTCATTATATGCCTAGAATTAATGAGTAGGCATTGTCACCTTTTTATGTTATCTGGTATAAATACTTCACTGATGAGTGAAGTTTGCCAACTCCATAATGCATTTGTTTTATGCCCTCATTGTGCCACAAATGTATGCTAATGTATGAACAAACTATTGTCACCAGTTTTTTTCTGTCATGTCCACATATCTGTCTTTCCTAAAGTACACAAATGAATTGTTTGCTTGGCACACTTGATCCTTATAGTGTGCATTTGTTTAAGTTGCTCATCATTTGCATATATGCCTTTATGTTGGTTCTTGCCTTCTCACCACCTATTGATATTGAATCTCTTCAACTCATGCTTGTGTTGTGTTTATCTCATTTTATGCCATGTATTCACTCCATGCCCGTGTTGCTGACACAAAGATTCACTTATCTCACTTGACTTCTACATAGTTCACTACCAACCTTAAACCTAAGAGGCGCATAAATTTAGCTTAAAGCTTGGCATGATTATGGTCCTGGTTTGTGCATCTTCATCTGTCATATGCATAACAGTCAGGCTGCATTCTTGAAGTCACATATTATGTTTATCATGTGTTGCTTGCTATCATTGAGGTCATGTTGCTTTCTTACCACTTTGAAGACACGAATTGATAATGTTGGGTTTGCTTACTGATTTCAATTTGTTTTTCCTTTGTGTATGATTTCTCTTTGGTAACATAATGTTTGTAAAAATGTTTGGAACATGCTTTATCATAAACCTGACTTCATTTGTCTGATGTGCATCTACATTATCAAACATCAATCCACATATATCCAGACTGATCTAAGTTAACTCATGTTAATGAGGACATTTGGTTTGTATTGGTTTAACATTGTTCTCCCTCATTTGTTAGTTAAGGAATGACCATTGGTATAATCATTTGTTGTACCTTTTATTTGCTTCACACCTTAAAAATCAGTTGGCAAGGCATTTTGTTTCTTATTTGTATCTGTAGTGCAAAGTGTTTATTGGTTTTGTGGCAAACTAGCCATCTGCCAATTTTCACTCAAGCGAGGGTTATATATTTATTGAATCACGTTTATGACGGATGTAACAGCCACCCCAGTGGTAAGCACACACTAACACACGCCCATTTCACCTATAGGACTGGGGTTCGATTCCCCCTCGCCACAGTCCTTTTATTTAATTTTCCATTTTTTTCAACTTGTTTTGCATATGTACATTTAGTAACCATCCTTATTACATGCGCGCGCCTTAGTAGAGTTGGCTTTGTTTTGGGGCTGCACGCATGAGGTCCTGGGTTCAATACCCATGGGGGCCTCCCCTTCTTTTTATCACTTTGTGTGCTTTATATATTTTTATGGTTTATACTTTGAATTCAATAATATATAATTTAACCATTTTTAACTATTTTTCATTCATTTCTTTTTTGCTAAATACTCATGATAGAATTTACCTTTTGATTATAAAAATAAATTTTGAAAAATATTTAATGTGGAGACATTTATTCATAATGAAAGTGGAAAGATCAGTTTTAGGGCTTTTGTGATCATGATGTTTTGCTTAATATTTATATGTATGATTTGTTAGTCTTATATGATTGTTATAAGCTTTGTTCAAATTGAGTGTTTTGTTGTTAATATCTCATCTTTATGAACATATCTTTTGTAATTTTTACCGTTTCGTAAAACTATTGTTCTCCCCATTCCAAAGGAAACTCCCTTTTAATTGACTCATAAGTAAATAAACAAATCACACATACTACCTTGGCTTCATAAGAGCCTTAATCCCCTTCTTAGCCTCATGAGAGCCATAAGTCATAACTTAAAACCAAGTCAGAGTTTGTGAACTCTATATGATTCTCATCATCATGAGAACTCACCTTTCCCCATCATAACTTAGACTTAGAGAGTTTCTTAAAACTCTAAAACTGAGCTCACACTCATTCCCCCCCACCCCCCCCCCCCCCCCTTGGAACTTTGGCCATAGTCAATGGTTCCTCAAAACTCACCTTAGAAAGGTGAACTACGGTTGCTCTGATTCTTTAGTCAGATACGTAGGCACAAGATACGACGTCTTGGCGAGCAAACTTAGTGTACATACTCTTAGGTCTTTACCTTTACCTTTAGCAGATATCTTAGCAAGCAAACATAACATAACACAAACTAAACAAGAGGTTCCTGTAGAGTACTACAGATACTTAGGGTGCTAATACCTTCCCTTAGTATAACAAACCCCCGAACCTAGATCCTCTTAGGGTTTTCTTCGAACTTTACCCTTTCCTTTGGATAAATCAAAGCTCGGTGGTGAATTCAAAGTTTTGTGATGCAAGTTAATTAATAGCTTGTTATCCGATTCTCACCGCAACACCGTGGTTGTAAATAACCTACATACAATCACACCCTACTTAACAACGGTTGTTCAAACTTTATTATAGGTATTTCACAATCGTGATTATATGTTTTTTTCGTAGTACTGAAAACCAATTCAAATTCGAACTCAAAATGACATAGTTGGACAAAGAAAGAACTATTAATCCCACTCCTTATTAACATGCTCCTAAAAACTCTAAATTTTGTCTTGGGATTAATTAATTCAAATTGAAATAAGCAACTAAAATGAAAAACAAAGGAATAATCTTGATAGAAAGAAATATGATGTTCTTCGGGTCACAATCTTTTTAACACTTGCAACTAGTGACAAGCTTATATGACAAAAGACCAAAGGTTGTATTTGAAACAAAATGTCCCTTTCTCTTTGTTATGCAATGTGTCATATTGAAGTAAAAATGATAATGAATACAATTGAGATGCAAAAAATCATAATGAATGCAAACAATGCATGAATGTCTGAGGGAAAAATTACAGTATGACATATATCGACATGAAGATGACCTCTATAATTGTCCATGTTATACTTAATGTAAACTACTCTATGATGAGGGGTTTTCACTTCATTATTTAAAGTTAATATAGACCCACATGTAAACCAGTCTGGAAATGGCGGACGAAAATCTATGCCCAATTCATAGGTTGACAATGGTGGAAGTTTAGAAAACTAAAATTTTAAAGAAAAAGAATATCTATCATTTACATAAGGGGGAGTTTTCATGTTTGGAAGCTTTTCAGTAACTTTATGATTTAAAGTAGGGGTTGCATCATAGATAGTTTGATAAAGTTCACATGGATTATATACAGTTTCAAAATATTTTGGGAATGCTTGAATTTCTTTTATGTGTGTACCTCGACTTATCTTGGATTTAGTCTACGAAAATGAAAAACTATTTGTTAAGTGTTGAAGGAGAAACAAATGATCTAGAGAAAGGGCGAGATAATAAGTCGACCACCACTCTTCAAATTATTGTGTACAAAGATAAGAAACATCAAATTTAAAGGGGGTTAGAGTAGTAGAGTTTATTATAAGAAAGTATATACATATGTGATATTCTTTCTCTGTCCGTTCAGTAACAACCTGGAGGATTTTAGCTCTATTGAGGAAAAATTACTTTGGAAGTAATTGGCCACTTGGTTAGGTTGGTAATTAACAAGTCCCAAGCCACCTTTTACCAACAAAATTCTGGTCGACATAATTATAGGCATGAGAAGTGTTGCCCAGATTTTAAGAGCCTCAAAATGGTGTTCAGGAGAAAGAGGTTGAAACTCTCTGTCGCGGTGAGAATTGGATATCAAGCTATTGATTAACTTGAATCACAAATCGTTTATTTCACCACCGGTCTTTGATTTATCCAAGGGAAGGGAGAAAGATCGAATGTCCCACAGTATGTAATGTAAATGCAAAACTAAGAGTCTAAGGTTCGGGGGTTGGTTATACCTAGGGAAGGTGTTAGCATCCTAAATATCTGTAGTACTCTACAGGAACCTCTTGTTTTATCATTTTATTTGTTTTTATTTTGTTTGCTAAGGGTTTAAGGGTAGGAAGACCTAAGATTCTATTCCTAAGTGTGCTCGACAAGATATCGCATCTTGTGCCTACATATCCTTTCGGGAGTGGAATCAGAGCTCTTGTAGTTCCTCTCTGAAGGATACTAAAGGTTGTTTAAAGGTTTAGGAGAAAAGATGAGTCATCATCTTAAGAAACCACCACAGTTTTGAGACTTGTTTGTATTTGTGGGGTATGAGATTGTATGTCTCTTCTTTGAGATGATTCACATCTAATTCTCTTGTGTGGAGAATTAGGTGAGCTAAATTTTGATTGTGAAATCAAAAGTAAGGGGGACTAACTTAGGAAATTTATCCTAAAGTTGCATAATAAACTTATCTTAAGGGTATGGAGACCTATAGGGAAGTATGAAATGCATATGCACCATGCACAATAATTGATTATCATGCATGGGGTTTTCCCTTGGATATAATGCAATCGATTATATTAACATTTACGCTAGCAAAGTGGTGCTAGTCTTGTGTATGGTGACCAAAGGTTGATAGCGATGCTCGAAAGCAATCGACTTACATAGGTGGAAAATGGCTCGATGTTGGATCGAGAGTTTTTACTTTTGAAAGGGTTTAGAGCACAAAAGGATGCATACATCAAGTACAATGGTAAGCAAACAAATGCATAAACAAGGCATGATATCAATCAAAGGTTCTAATCTATTTCACACAAGTGTACGATTAAGCGCAATGCGGGATACTAACGGGGAACGGTTTATTAAGAAAAAGAGTTTTTATTTTTAAGGGAAATTAAAAGGTTTATATTTTGGGAATTTTATGTTAAAGATTATTATTGATTTAAAAGTTAAAGGTTTTCCTTATTGATCAAAAAGGATTTTAATATTTAAAAAGGTTTTATTATTATTTATTGTTGTTTAGTTCTAAAATTAATTTATGAATAAGTTATTTAAAGAAAAGGAAAAAGGTTATTAAAAGAGTTTTTTTTTTTTAAGATTTTAATTTTAGTATAATAGTAAATAATAGTTTTTAATAAAAAAAGCTTTTACTAATTAAAAAAAGTTTAACAAAAGTTTTGATTTTATTAATTTAGTTATATTTTAAGAGAAAATATTTTGAGGAAAGGTTACTTAAAAAAGTTCTACGTTTTATTAGTATTAGTTAAAGAAACAAATTTTAAATTGATTATTAAAAAAGAAAAAGGGAGGTTAAAATTAAAGAGGTTTTAAATGAAACGGAGAGAACAGGAGAGGGTCTATCGCAGACCATCAAACTATGGTTGTGTGATGAGGTCATGTGATGGATCTAAAGGCCCAAAAGACGGCGCATGGTGGCATGGTGTACGTGTGTGTACGGGAATAAAATTAACAAACAAAAGAGGAAAACAAACACACCCGAACTCTCGTCTATCTCTCTCTCTTATATCTTTCTTCTCTCAGAAATTAGGGTTTTGAAACCCTAATTGCGCCGCCGCTCTCTCGTCTCTCTCGATCAATCAAGCAATAACCCTAACCCCAAACAGTCCCGTACCCCAATTTACTATATGATTTCAGAGGTTACATTTTACAATAATGTGAAAGATGAAGCAAAAAGGAAAAAGAAAAGTTAACGAAGCTGAAGACAATCTGCGAACGGCCCGGCGAATCCTCAATCAGGGATGAATCTCCTTCCTTCTTACCTTTTGTATGATTTTTCTGCTTCTTTCATGTTATGTGACTTTCTGAAATGATGATGAATGAGTATATCTTTGAATCTCTGTGGTTTTTTGAATTTGGTAAGGGAATTGATGATTTTGGTCGTTGTGTATAGGTGGTGATTTTCTTAGCGATTGGAATTAGGGTTTGATGTTTGTGGTTGATTTTTGGATTGAAAGGTTGGCGATGATGAGTCTCTCTTTCTGTTTTTTCGTCTCTCTTAGGATAGGTTTTCTCATGTGGTTTCAAGTGTCATAAGTGCTTCTTATATACCTCTGAGGTTGTTATGGATTTGATTGTGTATTGATTGTGTTTCCTTCTTGGTTACGGGTCTGTCTTGAATATGATTCGAAACTGTGTACTTAATCCGCTTTGCATATTGCCTTGAAGACTTACCTCTTTGGTTTGATTGTGTTGGAACCAATTTGGAAAGTTTGGATAATTTACTTCTTTTTTGTGATTTGGTGAATGACTGATTGCGATTGTTTTTGCTTTGTTTTAACGGTAATAACCAAGGATGAAAAAAAATAGAACATTGATGACATTTGAAAGGTGCCAAAACTTGCCATCGTCGGGCGAAAATTTGATAAAAAGATTCTGAACCAACGTCCACTTTGATTTCCAAATGATTTCCAATTTTGCACGGCTGATTTTACTAACTTTTCTGAGTCCAATATGTTGTGGTAAAATTATGAACACACTTAATGAATGTTTGGTCTAGATAACAACTTGGTATGAACATTGGAAATTGATTGAAACATGTCTGTCTTGCTTGAATATATATGAACTGTTTGAATAACCTTTCTGCTCTTTGATTTCATATTGCGCTTAGATATTCTCAAAATAACACTGCTGGTGGAAATGTCAACCAACATAACTATCATTGGCTCAACCAAGGACAGAGGGGCCGGCGAGCAAGAAAAAGGTAGGCTCGAAGAATAAATTCCTTCTCAATTCCTTCTTATACCAATATTGCTTTTGAACCATTTGCGAGACAATAATACCGTACCCTATTGAATTTACTTTCCCTCTCTTTCATGTGTAGCTGGAAACAATGCTGGGTATGGACGAAGGTGTGGACTGAAGTTGTTAAACCAGTTCTTACCACTATAACAGGTATATCTTAATTGTGCATTTAAAGTGAGACGAAGGTTTTGAAATCATAGTCAACTCGGGTATACTTGGCATGAGTTTAATTTTGAGGTTGCTAATTAGGCTAGTTTGATCTAATGTACTTTGATTCTGATTTGCCTCCGTTGAGTACCATGATCTATTTCAAATTGTAGTGAGATTTCGAATTCTAAAATGAGTGGCCTAAACTGGTTTTGCTGTTTTGGGGTTGACAAATCCAAACTTGAAATGTCTACTTTCCATGGAACTTGTGACTGTTGTATTTTGACACTTCCTCTTGTTTACATACCCTTGTTATGTGAATTTCTGTAATGTACCAATTTTCTTTTTTCAAATGCAGGAGTTATAACATGTCCAAAGGCCTTTACTTGATGAGGGCTTGAAATTGATGAATTATGTGAAATGGATGCTTTGGAATCACAAAGAGTTTGTCTCCCTGTTAAAGTCTTGGATACTCAGGCTCCTGTCTAAATACTTCCAAGGTTCCAAAGTTTCTGTTGGCACAGCTCCAGAACAGAATGGTTACAGAAGGTCGGATAGGTACGTTTACATTGTCTTAGCGAGATCTTTGACTTCCTTTCAGTCAGAGCTTAGTGGCTGAACAATTTAGTACTTGAATATCTGTCTCAAAATATTGATAATTTTCTTGCTGAAGTGTTGACCAAAACTAAAATTCGAGATTTGTATCATGCGTCATCATATTCTAATCTGTTCAATTTCCTTGCAGTCTCAATTGTCTTTGGTAGGAAACATTAGGGGTAGTGCATCCGATGGTGTTGGAGTCTCCGGCGAGAAGTTCTACGCACAAGTTGGTTGCGAAAAGTTTATCTTTGCCAATGAAACTAAAATCATTTTAAGCTGGACTTGTAACCTTGATGAGGGAAGAGGATCATGGAGCTTTATTTTTGAATTCTAGCTCCTGTCGTGAGTCTTAGTATAGGGTTATTTTGGATTTTAAGTTTGGGGTCAATGAATTTGTAACTTACTGCTAGGTCATGTAGCTTGAAATTCCATGGGAAATTTTGAAAGGTGTTTCTTGAATGAATTGAATTTTCAGTGAGTTTTCAGTAGGTTGTCTGGAATAAACTAAAAGAACTTTCACATATGCATGAACTAATGTCCTGTGAATTAATTTATCTATAAAGACTTGTGTCGCGGCCGGCAAAAATATCGAGTCGCCATCATAATTTTTTAAGGAAAATAAATGATAAGCCTAAAATCCTAATCCTAAGGGTAGAGATTACTAAGGTTCGGGAGTCAGTTAACTGAGGGGAAGGTGTTAGGCACCCCTCACCTCCATTGTACTCAATGGGATCCTCCTTAAGTTATAGGGTATGGTTGTTTGTTACTTTAATGTTTAGCTTTTCATTATTATTTACAAAAAATCCTATTATTATACAAAGAAGAAAAAATAATCCAAGAGGGGACCCTAAGTTTTATTATTATTATACTCGTTAGGGTTTACAACCCTATGCCTAAGTACCTTCAATTTTGAAGGATCAGTGTAACCGTAGTTCACCTCCCCTAACCCCTATCCCTATCCCTATTCCCATTCCTAATCCCAATCCCAATCCTAATATTAATCTAAATCCTAATCCTTTATTTATACTCTTGGATTACCAGAGGCCTATCCCATATCTTTATCCCTTATTTATACTCTTGGGTGAAGAGTTCTATCCCTTAAATCCTATCCATTATTTAGACTCTCGGAAGAAGAGTTTTATCCCTTAAATCCTATCCATTATTTATACTCTTGGAAGAAGAGTTTTATCCCTTAAATCATATCCATTATTTATACTCTCGGAAGAAGAGTTTTATCCCTTAAATCTTATCCATTATTTATACTCTCAGAAGAAGAGTTTTATCCCTTAAATCCTATCCATTATTTATACTCTCAGAAGAAGATTTTTATCCCTTAAATCCTATCCATTATTTATAATCTCGGAAGAAGAGTTCTATCCCTTAAATCCTATCCATTATTTATACTTTCAGAAGAAGAGTTTTATCCCTTAAATCCTATCCATTATTTATACTCTCGGAAGAAAAGTTTTATCCCTTAAATCCTATCCTTATTTATACTCTCGGAAGAAGAATTCTATCCCTTAAATCCTATCCATTATTTGTACTCCTTAAATATCCCTTAAATTTTAAATTATAATTATTAAAAATTTATTATAAATCTCTTATCCCTTATCCCTACAATTAAAAAAAAAACTCCTTTAAACATTCATAGTAATAGGAAAGGTAAATTTCAAAAAGGAAATATTTTTAATCCAATTATATTTGTAAAATATAATAATAATTTCTCCCAAATAAATAAATCCCCAATTTAAAAGAATTATGTCAAAAATTAAAACTCCATATCAAAATTATAAACCCTTATTTCCAATATATGAAAAATAATAAACCTATATTTTATTATAAAAATAAATTATATAATCCAAAATTATAATGAACCCCATAATATAAAATATAAATTAAATCCAAAATTTTATTAATAAATCCCAATTAAAAAAAAGAACTCCAACTAAATTTTTATAAATAATCCACTTTAGAATAAGCCAATCCATAAAAAAAAATTATTAACCAAATTTTCAAATTATGAAAATAAACAAGTATATCCTTAAAATATATCAATAATCAAATTCTTTGATTTTAAACTCTAAATAAATCCAAATTATTTATATTAAATCCCAAATAAAAAGTATTAGAACCAAATATTAAACTCCAAATTAAAAGAAACACAATATTATTAATAATCCAAAAAAAAAAACCTTTATTCCAAAATCCTTAGGAGAATATTAAGACTATTAACCCTAAATTCCCATATTTATATAAAACATTCATTCCCAAAAATATTATTAAATTCTTTATCCAAATTCTAATTATTTAAAAATTTAAGTTAAAATTTGATTATACATAAAACATTTAATCGATGAATTATTTACGAAGTCTAAATCAAAATACATATATGCACACAAAGATAAATCCTTCAAACAGAGTCATAACAAGCAAATTATACGTACAAATATCTGAGATTTGGGTTTACCAACCTGAATTGCCGTGACCAACTTAAGCTGCTGCTTCCTCCCTTCTTTTTTTTGTGTTCTTTGTTTTTCCCTTTCGATCTTTCCCTATCCCTCGCGTCCTTCTTTCGATTTTCCCTATTCTTCGAGTTCTTCCTTCGATCTTTCCCTATTCCTCGCGTTCTTCCTTTTTTCTTTCCTTATTCCTCGCGTTCTTCCTTTTTCTTTCGATCTTTCTTAATCAGCAAATGATGGAGGCTAAGGTTTATTTGTTGTTGTTCTTTAGTGTGAAGAACAACAACTTTTAGGATTTTGTTTATGTGAATAGTTCCTCCCCTTTTGTGAATGAATTATGAAATTATTTATATGGACACAATTAGGTTAAATAAAAAGGAAATTAATCAATTAAAATAAAAGTTCACAAGTCAATTTTATGTGATTTTGATTTAGTGATCAATCACATTAATTTTCCTTTCAAAAAAGAGGATTATTATCCTAAAATGCAATATGAACAAAATCTTTTCAAATATTTTTTTATTTTATAATTTTTGGACATTTTTTTGCTAAAAAGTCAAAAAAAGTGAAAATTAACATTTTTTAAAAATGCCTAAAAAATAAATACGAAAATTAATAATTAAAAAATGAAAAATACAAATTTTATGATTTTATATTTTAAGTAACAATCAAATAAAATCATTTTACTTAAAACCTAGATTTAGTAGAATTAAAAATAGAATTAATTTAATTAATTTAAATAAGAATGCATTTAAGACAAGATATATATTTTTATTTTTTGGATATTTGTCTTTTCACTAAAAAACATGCAAAAAGTGAAAAATAATATTTTTTTTAAAATGCCTAAATAAAAAATACGAAAATTAATAAAAAATGATTAAAAACTGCAATTTTTGTGAATTTTTAAAAGAAAAATAAATAAGTTGAAAAAACCCTAAAAAGTTATGAATATGAGATTTATTTATACTAAATAAAATTAGGTTAGTAAAAGAGAAAAAAAACATGAATGATAATTAAATCCATTATTAGCCCTAATGATTGTTTTTATTTTGACTTGCCAAAATAGAAAAATCAAATCAAAAAATTTATCTTGATCAGCAAGTGAAAATTATGATTTTAATGAAAAAAAAAAGGATTTTCTTAAAAATGCAATAAAAAACAATACGAAAATTAATAATAAAATGATAAAAAAATATTTTTTTTTGTGATATGAGAGATAAAAATAAATAAAAGAGAAAAACATCCTTAAAGTGAGAAATGTGGGATTCGAACTCACGATCTTCATCCCTCTTGTAACTCCCTATACTCCCCTTGCTACCAACTATACCATTTTATTTATTCAAAATAAAACAATATTAGCGAGTATTTACTAAAAATTTTAATAATAATAATTCCATGATAATATTAATATTAATATTAACATTAATCCTCTAATAACCCCACTATGACCCTAGTATAATTCGATTAAAAATTAATATGACCCTAATTAATCCCTATATATTAAAATAAAAATAATAGTAATCTAACTCTATCTAACTTATAACGCTATCATACTTTATTCTACCAAAACAATCCCTTTATTACTTACTATTATTATCTTTTATTAAGGAAACAAAAAAGCAAAAAAAGAAATAGAAAGGTGGTCAAAATTTGGGGTACGACAGATGCCCCTATTTAATCGGCTTTGATTCAAAAAGATGATGTCGACGAGCCTTCATCCTTTTGAGAAGGAGACGAATAAGTACAAAAGGACCCCTAATTTTGACCATGGATCCTTTGACAAGTATAGTGTTGACATGACTCCGTCATTAGTATTCCATTAATATCACATTATCCCTTATGTTATATCCCTGAGTACAGAAGTTAAGTAAGATTATGACAATCTTCCCATTTTGTAGTAATAAACCCTTATGGAACCCCTGATGAAATCCTGCATTTGATAGAACCCCTGTAGCGCTTATCGGTGGAACCCCTTAGATAATCCCTGACAATCCGTTTCGACCCTTTTGGGTGGATCTTGTCTATGATTCCTATGATTATCCGATCATATTATTGGAATCAAGTAGAACTTTAGTGATATCCTGTTCACTCTTGATGAAACCCCTGAATGAAACCCCTTTTAAAAATAGTGATCAAAACCCCTTGATAATCCCTTGGATAAAAATCCGATAGAACCCCTTTCCTTTTTTAATAAACCTTCTTGAGACAATCCTTTAGTACAACTCCTAATAGTAAACCTAATATGTTTGATGGCACACCCTCCGTGGGTGTGATAAGTTGCTTAAGTGTAAGGTGAAGACCTACTCACTGATAGATGATAATCCTGAAAAATCCTTTACTGAAGTGTTATTTTCGCGATATAGTCGAGAATTAAATCCTTAATGGTGATTATGAATCCTATGCATGTAAGCATGTTTGCGTATATGAGTGCATGTATGCATGCTCTTATGTATGATGCATTATTTGGGCTAACACCTCTTTTAATGTAGTGCAATGTATGTCTTTGTCTGAAATAATACTTTCCATAATGTGCTAACTCCCTGACCCTTGAGACTTTGATAATTGTAGTAAGCCATGCTACCCTTGATTCCTGTTTAATATGCCGTTAAAGAATCTCCCATGTTGGTTAGATTGTAACGTATATTGTGTATAACCCCTATATCCTGCTTTGGAAGAATATGATCCCTTTGATGATTCCAAAAACCGATGTAAAATCCATTTTCCCTTTTCAAAGCTTTTATTTATACCTGATATTTCAATGCATTATTTCACAATTAATCCACACCTTGTAATCAAGCGGAATAATTTAGGAGGGAAATAAATATATTTGAAAAGCAAATTTTATTGAAAATTGGCCCGAAAATGGGTAATAATACGTAAGGAGGGTAATTCCCATAAAGAGATATTACCCTAAATCCAGAAAAGATGTAAAATGGCAATAAGAAAACAAATTTATTTATGTCCCTATTATATGTAACACCAGCTAATATCCCTAAGTCTCCAAGATCACGACACTTCGCTTCTGACGATGACGGCTGGAATGATCGCTGCCTTCTAAATTCCTGTTATGGGGTGACTTGAGTGTTTTCAGTCATATGCCTTTTGGATATCCCTAACTTTTGCTTGGACCGCTCTTTTTAGAGTCATAGTCCACCGAGATGATATACCATTTTTTTCGACTAAGCCGCCCTTTAGGGTTTTCGACTTGTCGGGTATCTTTTTTATTTAAGTCCCTAATTTTTGCCTGGATTGCTCTTTCGAGTTTTCAATCCACCGGGACGCCCTAATTTTTGCCTAAGTCACCCTTTTGGGTTTTCGACTTAGCGGGCTTTTATCCTCTTTTTCTAGGCATAGCATTTTTTACTGAATCGGAGTTCACCGGTCGTGGTAAATCCGCTCCATCCATGGTTGTTAATATTAGTGCTCCGCCAGAGGAGGCACTCTTCACGACACATGGGCCTTCATAGCGTAGGGTCCATTTGCCGCGGTGGTCCTTATGGATGGGTAATATTTTCCTTAACACCAAGTCTTCCTCTTAGAGTAGGCGAGGACGAATTTTCTTGTCGAACACTCTCTTAATTCCCTATTGATATAATTGCCCGCAGCTACGCGTTTCCCTTATACGAGGTTTACCTGATCGAGTCTAGTTTGCACCCATTCTGCCTTATCTAGTTTAGCTTCCTTTATGATTCTAAACTCCGATTCATAGCCCATATCCTTATGCAACTATAAGTTTCCATCAAGATCCAGGTCCAGGTCCTTCATAGGAGTACGAAGTTTCATAATCCTTTATAACCATGACATCTATGTCCGGGAAGTCCATCTGCATGATTTTGATAGTCGTCAACTGGTTTATGAACGAGACGATTTGCTAGTGTACTTACTTTAATAGCCTTTGGAGTGACGTATTGGATGTCACATTCATTTAATAACATATGCCACCTAGCTATTCTCCCTGATACGTCATGTTTCCCTAGTTCACAACCCATTGAATTTTCAAGCATTGTTAAGTACATTATGAGTGGTCTCCTTAGGACTGGTGGCACCAATATAGGTGGCTTTTGCAAATATTCCTTGATCCAATAGAAATCCTTTTAACAATCTTCATTCCATTCAATGATTTGATCCTTTTCTGAGTAATTTGAAGATTGGCTCACAAGTAGCTGTAAGGTGTGAAATGAACCTCGTAATATAATTTAATCTCCCAAAAATCCACGAACTTCCTTTTTTGTCCTTGGAGTTGGCATCCCTTGAATGGCTTTCATGTTGTCCTTTATTCCCCTTTGACTGACCATGGACCCTAATATTTTTCCGGATCTTATTCCATAAGTACACCTTGTAGGATTTAGTCGTAACTTGAATTTCCAACAACTTTTGTAAGTTAGTTATGTGATCTTCTTCTTTTTGTGAATTGGTAATCATATCATCCGCCTGAACCTCTATCTCCTTATGCACCATATTGCCATAGCCCTTTGATAAGTTACTCCTACATTCTTTAACCCAACAGGCGTTACCTTGCGACAAAAAGTCAAATTGTTTCTTGACTTCTTCCCTGATCTTGAGGATCATGTCTGATCTAGTCCTCTTCAGATTTTGCTTGATTGGCGTGCATTCTATCTTAAGCGGTGATTTGTGCTCAACGATGTTCGTATCATGTCAAGGCATATCCTGGTATGCCCGGGCGAACATATTTGTGTATCCTTGCAAAAGCTCGATCAATTTTCCTTTATATATGCATCTAGAGAAGCACTAACTTTGACCTCTTCTTATCTTCCTTAGTTCTCAGATTGATCACATCCACTAGTTCCTGGTGAGGTTGTATTTCCTTGTCCTCTTGCCCCAACAGTCTGGCTAACTCTTCGGGAAGCTCACACTCGTCCTCATCACCCTCTTCCGTTTGGCTAATCGGTAATTCGAAGTCATTCGAGATTATAGCGGTGTCATTTTCAATAGGTTCATTTTTAAATTTGCACAAGGACGTTTTTTTATTAGTATCCACTTTTTTTTTTAATTGATGGAATGAAAATATTGAAAGAAGGTATATTGCCATTTTGAACAAACGGAAAATGAAAGAAAAAGGTCTTAATTGAAAACAAAATGCAATTTTATTGATAGAAATAATCCAATGAAATAAAATGTGGCCCTACAAAGTATTGTCCACTTGCCTTGGGCATGGCAAGGGACTTATTATTATTTTAAGAAAAAAAGTAAATTACTTCAAAATAGAAATTATCTCAGGAATCCCGATGGTTTTCCAATTGTCGAGATTAGGCATTCCTTTTTTCCTCTTCCATTGCAGCCACTTGATTCTTATCCTAGAACCCAAAACTATGAAAATTGTCTTCTAATCCTTCATTAGCAAGTTTGTAACCCAGCCCGAACAATCCCTTCTCCTCAGGTGACTCCCATTGTTTGCCCCAGTTTGTTAGGTCTCTCTTCTTAATAAGGAATTCATCTTTCATCCCTTCCATGGCTTTGACTGTTTCCCCAATGTTCCCCAGTAATACGTTATCCCCTAAATTTGGACCTTCCGGGTCTAAACCACGGACATCGTTTTTCTCTGAGTGATTTCCAGAATACCTTTTATTGTTATGTTGATCAGAGGATGACTGCCCAATCTTTCCTGTCTTTAAACCGTTCTCAATCCTTTCTCCAATAACGAAGTCAGCAAATCCTATTGAGACTGGCCCAATCATCTTATTGTAGTACATTCCTTGTAGGGTATCCATAAACATATCTACAAGTTCACTTTCCAATAATGGAGGTTGCACATGGGAAGCTAGTTCTCTCCATCTTTGGGTATATTCTTTGAAGGGCTCATTCCCCTTTTGAGACATGTTTTGCAAATGCGTGCGGTTAGGAGCCATGCCCACGTTGTATTGGTATTGCTTCAGAAAGGAACTTGCAAGGTCTTCCAAAGTCTTAATGTGTGTCCTCTCCAATTGCATGTACCAGTCCACGGATGCCCCACTAAGGCTGTCTTGGAAAGTGTGCATCATCAGCTTCTTATTAGTAGCATGTGCACCCATTTTTAGAACAAACATCCTAAGGTGATTCTTAGGACAACTGACACCCTTGTATTTCTCAAAGTACGGAGCCTTGAATTTGGGAGGTATGACCACATCGGGCACCAGACATATTTCCAAAGCATCCACTCCAAAAATATTGAATCCCTCCACGGCCTTCAACCTTTCCTCAAGTGCTTTGTACTTATCGTCAACCCATCTCCTTTCCATAACAGTGGCTCCTTTATTTTCGAGGGCCACTTGCCTTGGATTTTGACCCTCATATTGGAGGTTCCAATCTGCGTAATCCTCACGTGGAATAGGTATGTAAGTAGTACGAGGTGCCCTATTGGAAATTGGTAGAGAGATGGTTCCCTCGAGAGGTTGGTTAACCGTTTTTTGCTTAGCAGTTTCGGCCTCCTCACATTCCAGATCATGGACAAACCCTAGTAGAGGGTTATTGTCCTCAAGATGGGGGGTAAGAGTAGGAACCTTCCTTTGATGACTTGACTTGGTTCTTCTGGCTATCAAATTCTGGATGGCAAGTGTCAGTTGATCAATCTGGCTTTTCATACCGTCCACGTTCTCCTTAACAGTATCCATTTCTCCTCTTAGAGTGACCAGATCCTTTTCGAACTGATCCATAGCTTTCCTTCGGTACGCTCGAGTGCGAGGTCGGGAAGTCAGATTGTTATGCTCAATGACTCTGAGACAAAGTTTGTAAAACAAAATGATTTTTTCCTTTATTCCTTTTTCCTTATTTTTTTCGTATGCATGTTGATGCATGGATGTATGAATATGCATAATGTATGATAAATAATTTTAAGATTTATTTGGGGGGAATTCCAAAATTCATTGTAGTTAGAGATGAATATATTAAAAGGATGAAACCCATGCACATAGAAAAAAATTACTTTATAAAATTCAAATCCATTAGCCAATTCCAAATCCAAAATGGCTTCCAAACTTAGAAAAATATAAATAATTCCTTGGGAATAACCCAAAATAATAATCCAAAATGAAAACTCCTGAACTTAAAAGGCGTAAACTAAATAGATACCCCCAATGCCTTCTTCAAATGAGCTTTAAACTCCTCCAAGTATCCTTTCTTGAGCCCATGCACTTCCCTATCCTCCTTGTAGTGAGATAATAGATCTTCAACAGGTACAACTGAGTCTTTAGGCTTGGCCTTGTTTCCCCTTTTTTCTCTTTTGTTTTTTGTTTTTGTTTTTGTTTTTTTTTTGTTTTTTTTTGCCCCCATATCCTTGTAAGGTTTTTCCCTCTCCTTGTAAGTATAGTCCAAACTGTTCCAGTGTAGGAGCTAGTTAAAAATCCTTGAAGAGGAATTCACATTGAGGAGGATCATAAAATTGTGCAAAAGAAATTACAGCCTCTACCTTCATAGGGATCCCTAAGAGATCGAGGATCCCTCCATACTTGTGTATAAATATCCTTTGAGCAGATTTTGGCATTAAGTATTAAAGGTCTTTGAGACTTTGTAAATCAGCACTTAGCATTCTGATGCGTAGAGTAGCCCTTTTGTTTGAATCCATCTTTCCAATGTTCCTACAACACATCTTGAAATTCCCTATAAAAATGCGTATATGCAAAAAATGTTTTTAAATGCATGATGACATGGACATTTTTGTTTTTTTATTAAGTGTTTTTATTCGGTTAGGATAAGGTGAGATGCAAGATGAGCCTAACTAGGTAAGCTCCCTACAATGGTTTAGATCTAAGTCTTATTTACCCAATCCCGTCACATGTAGGATATATAGTTTTGGATAGCATAACGGCCATAGAATTTACGGACTATACCCTTTTTTTTACCATGAGAAGGATCAAACCTTCCTATGGTAAACCTTTGGGATAAGTCTCATCTAGGAAGACCCTAGTAACAACCCTTGAGGGTTGAATACTTAGGATAACCATGAGTTGATAGGGTTTTCTAAAGGTCCTCAGAATCTTGGACCACATCCAAATCATCAACTATGTTAAGGGCTAGCCTTAACAAGAAGACAACTTTGGAGGGTCTATCTGAGTGTGGCATCAATGCATTGTCGGGATGTTACATCCCTTTAATTAACATTTCCGTTTCACGTCCTAACTTAGGGTATCCTCCAAGCTTGGGTTTTAGCTTCACACATCACAATATCCCAATCCAATGCATGATGACAATATAATCAATATGAATAACAAATATAACAAATAAAAACAAAATATAAAACATATAATAATCATGAAAATGTATAAACAAAATAGAAAACAACGAAGACAAACAAACAAGGACCCTAAAACCTAAGGTTAGGATGGATTCTCTTTAGGGAGGCTTCCCCAGTAGAGTCGCCAGCTGTCGCGGCCGGCAAAAATATCGAGTCGCCATCATATTTTTTTAAGGAAAATAAAAGATAAACCTAAAATCCTAATCCTAAGGGTAGAGATTCTTAAGGTTCGGTAGTCAGTTAAATGAGGGGAAGGTGTTAGGCACCCCTCACCTCCATTGTACTCAATGGGATCCTCCTTAAGTTCTAGGGTATGTTTGTTTGTTATTTTAATGTTTAACTTTTTATTTTCATTTACAAAAAATCCTATTATTATCCAAAGAAGAAAAATTAATCCAAGAGGGGACCCTAAGTTTTATTATTATTATACTCGCTAGGGTTTACAACCCTATGCCTACGTACCTTCAATTTTGAAGGATCAGAGTAACCGTAATTCACCTCTCCTAACCCCTATCCCTATCCCTATTCCCATTCCAAATCCCAATCCTAATCCTAATCTTAATCTTAATCCTAATCCTTTATTTATACTCTTGGATTACCAGAGTCCTATCCCATATCCTTATCCATTATATATACTCTCGGGTGAAGAGTTCTATCCCTTAAATCCTATCCATTATGTATACTCTCGGAAGAAGAGTTTTATCCCTTAAATCCTATCCATTATTTATACTCTCGGAAGAAGAGTTGTATCCCTTAAATCCTATCCATTATTCATACTCTCGGAAGAAGAGTTTTATCCCTTAAACCCTATCCATTATTTATACTCTCGGAAGAAGAGTTTTATCCCTTAAATCCTATCCATTATTTATACTCTCAGAAGAAGAGTTTTATCCCTTAAATCCTATCCATTATTTATACTCTCGGAAGAAGAGTTTTATCCCTTAAATCCTATCCATTATTTATACTCTCGGAAGAAGAGTTTTATCCCTTAAATTCTATCCATTATTTATACTCTCGGAAGAAGAGTTCTATCCCTTAAATCCTATCCATTATTTGTACTCATTAATTATCCCTTAAATTTTAAATTATAATTATTATAAATTTATTATAAATCTCTTATCCCTTATCCCTAAAATTAAAAAAAAAAAACTCCTTTAAACTTTCATAGTAATATGAAAGGTAAATTCCAAAAAGGAAATATTTTTAATCCAACTATTTTTGTAAAATATAATAATAACTTCTCCCAAATAAATAAATCACCAATTTAAAAGAATTATGTCAAAAATTAAAACTCAATATCAAAATTATAAACCCTTATTTCCAATATATGAAAAATAATAAATCGATATTTTGGTATAAAAATAAATTATATAGTTCAAAATTATAATGAACCCCATAATATAAAATATAAATTAAATCCAAAATTTTATTAATAAATCCTAATTTAAAAAAAAAAAATCCAACTAAATTTTTATAAATAATCCACTTTAGAATAAGCCAATCCATAAAAAAAATATTAACCAAATTTTCTACTTATGAAAATAAATAAGTATCCTTAAAATATATGAATAATCAAATTCTTTGATTTTAAACCCTTAATAAATCCAACTTATTTATAGTACAACTCAAATAAAAAATTATTAGAACCAAATATTAAACTCCAAATTAAAAGAAACCCAATATTATTAATAATCCAAAAAAAAACCTTTATTCCAAAATCTTTAGGAGCATATTAAGACTATTAACCCAAAATTCACATATTTATATAAAACATTCATTCCCCAAAATATTATTAAATTCTTTATCCAAATTCTAATTATTTAAAAATTTAAGTTAAAATTTGATTATACGTAAAACATTTAATCGATGAATTATTTACGAAGTCAAAATCAAAATACATATATGCACACAAAGATAAATCCTTCAAACAGGGCATAACAAGCAAACACAAGCAAATTATACGTACAAATATCCGAGATTTGGGTTTACCAACCTGAATTGCTGTTACCAACTTAAGCTGCTGCCATCTCCCTTCTTTTCTTTGTATTCTTTCTTTTTCCCTTTCGATCTTTCCCTATCCCTCGCGTCCTTCTTTCGATCTTTCCCTATTCCTCGTGTTCTTCCTTCGATCTTTCCGTATTCCTCGCGTTCTTCCTTTTTTCTTTCCTTATTCCTCGCGTTCTTCCTTTTTCTTTCCTTAAAAAGGAAATTAATCAATTAAAATAAAAATTCATAAGTCAATTTTAAGTGATTTTGATTTAGTGATCAATCACATTAATTTTCCTTTCAAAAAAGAGGATTATTATCCTAAAATGCAATATGAACAAAATCTTTTCAAATATTTTTTTATTTTATAATTTTTGGATATTTTTTTGCTAAAAAGTGAAAAAAGTGAAAATTAACATTTTTTAAAAATGCCTAAAAAATAAATACGAAAATTAATAATTAAAAAATGAAAAATACAAATTTTATGATTTTATATTTTAAGTAATAATCAAATAAAATCATTTTACTTAAAACCTAGATTTAGTAGACTTAAAAATAGAATTAATCTAATTAATTTTAAATAAGAATGCATTTAAGACAAGATATATATTTTTATTTTTTGGATATTTGTTTTTTCACTATAAAACATGCAAAAAGTGAAAAATAATATTTTTTTAAAATGCCTAAATAAAAAATACGAAAATTAATAAAAAAATGATTAAAAAATGCAATTTTTGTGAATTTTTAAAAGAAAAATAAATAAGATGGGAAAACCCTAAAAAGTGATGAATATGAGATTTATTTATAGTAAATAAAATTAGGTTAGTAAAAGGGGAAAACCATGAATGATAATTAAATCCATTATTAGCCCTAATGATTGTTTTAATTTTGACTTGCCAAAATAGAAAAATCAAATCAAAAAATTTCCTTATTCATGTTTTTATTATATTTATGATTTTTGGCTATTTTATACATGAAATTATGATTTTAATGAAAAAAAGGATTTTCTTAAAAATGCAATAATAAAAAATACGAAAATTAATAATAAAATGATAAAAAATTTTTTTTTTGTGATATGAGAGATAAAAATAAATAAAAGAGTAAAACATCCTAAAAGTGAGAAATGTGGGATTCGAACTCACGATCTTCCTCCCTCTTGTAACTCTCTATACTTCCCTTGCTACCAACTATACCATTTTATTTATTCAAAATAAAACAACATTAGCGAGTAGTTACTAAAAATTTAATAATAATATTAATTACATGATAATATTAATATTAATATTAACATTAATCCTCTAATAACCCCACTATGACCCTTGTATAATTCGATTAAAAATTAATATGCCCCTAATTAATCGCTATATATTAAAATAAAAATAATAGTAATCAAACTCTATCTAACTAATAACGCTATCATACTTTATTCTACCAAAACAATCCCTTTACTACTTACTATTATTATCTTTTATAAAGGAAACAAAAAAGCAAAAAAAGAAATAGAAAGGTGGTCAAAATTGGGGGTACAACAGGTTCATAAGAGACATGGAGCTGTACTGCTCTTGTAGCATTAAATATAGCAGACCTATGAGCCTTTCAAGGTCTAGTTCACATGAAGTTCCTTGGTTTTCTTGCTAACTGATGCCTTGCCGTATAGTGCAAAATTAATTGGATCTAGAAAGAGTTCCTGATAAATGGTAGTAATAGGTCTTAACGAAATCATATCACCCTTATGCATTCTGCCTTCCTTTTATTCTAAGAGCCTTAATTCCTTTGTTTTAAGGTTTTATGCTCATCCTTTGTCAGCAACTACTAACTCCGTTAATTGAAAATATATGACAAGTCTTTTTTAGAACAAAAACATTTCATTGTTCTCACACAATGGTACCACACGGATAGTACCTAATCACACAATTATGCCATCCATCTGAACACTCCACCTCGTTGCTTGACCCCCAAGAACGCCACATAAACCAGAATCCAATTCTTTAATCCAATTCTTTTGCAAACATTGTCCAAGATGCTTGATGTCTTTCGAACCTGCCTAAATCAATGAATCCCTTAACCTCATAAAATTCCAAGCAGATCTTTGGACGGTGATGGTCTTTTCACGTAAATCAAATCTTGAGGAATCATTAGAAATAAGGATGGATACAACTTGAAATTAATGCGCCTGCGTGAACTGGCTAGTCACAATAAACACGCATAAAGACTAAAGGACCTAAAGATGCTATGCAAAAAGAAGAGGGATCTTAGGGTCAAAATTAGGGTGCGACACTCTCTCTTAAGCTAATCTAGACCATGACTTCGACTAGCGAATGGGGCCACAGAAGAGTCGAATGTGGAACAATCTACGTACAAGAGAAAATCATTTTTGAAGGCTAAGTAGATCGAGAGACTAGTATCTTATGGAGTAATAAGAGGAAGTCTAGTGAATTCAACCTGCATTGTTTCAATTTATTTTGTTAAGCCAAGACGAATGGTAATTTTCAAAGAAGGTTTGAAAGTGGTATTAAGCCACAACTGCAGAAGCCACCTAGGGCCAGAGATCTTAAACTTATTATTTGGGTTTGAGACAAATATGGATTTTAGTCCAGATGCAGAATACCAAAAAGCTTCATACAAGGAGCCAAAAATTAGTTTGCTCAGACAAATGTTCTTCCCTTCGTAGATATGAGTGGCCAGAGGTATAGACTTCTTGGCTATCTTCAAAGAGTTATAACAAAAGTCAAAACTTTAGTTTGGTTCTAGTCAAGAGAGTAGGGTCGAAGGTCTTCCCAGTCAGCCAAAGGTCAGTAATAGCAGCAACGTCAAAGAGGATATGTGTTACCATTCCATAACAAAGGTTGAAGGTGTTGGTCCATCCTTACTAAAAGAAAAGGGTTGAGATAAGCATGTTGGCATTGTACTTAGGGGAAACTTGATAGTTGAATCATATCATAGATTCCTTGATCTTCCCAAAATTATCCCTTTTTCTTCTTTACCTAGTCCAACTAGCTGATGAACGCTTCATTTTATTAGAATGAGAGGAATGAAAAAAATGGGTTTACTCATGAGCCCTAAATCTTAATATTTATCCTGAAATACTCGAGGTTTGGAGCCATAGTAACAAGGGAAAAACCTCTTCAGTTCGTCAAGTTTATCAGAAGTTCTAGGAAGTAGGCCTAAAAAATGCACAAACAAAACCAAAAATAGAGAAAGGGATCAATACTTGAGAAGCCCATATCATAGATTTTTCCTCCTCCATTGATGGTTTAGGAATGTAAATGATTTCCAAGAAAGGTAGGAGCAGTAACTTCAGCAGCAAATGAATTGGAAGTTGTTACACTGGAGTAGAAGAATAAGCCATTCCTGGTGAAGTTTGATGAAGGAGCGAGAATAGAAGCTTGCAAGGATTTTAAGAGTTCTAGGGTTTTGAAGAATAAGAAAGTGTGAAAAGGGGAAAATGAGAAGATGAAGGTGCATAAATAGTGGAAGAAAGCATTTTAGTGACTCTGTCAAAACTGAACAAGCGACGCTTCATTTTTCTAATTTAATATAAATTAATCGATTTCTTTATTGTGAAATTGATTTTTGTGGCCCATGATGTCCTAGGAAATTTGAGTAATGATGGCTAAGTGCATACATATGCACTGACGTGACAGTTTGGTGAAAAGTGATTATGATGATTGTGACGTCATCAGACTACATTAAACACCGTCAATCAGATAATAAAACTCCTACCCTTCTTCCCTCTTTTGCATATGATTAAAAGTAGAATTTTTGGGGGACATCAATTAGCCTGTGGTTTTTGATATAGCCTGGTTTGTAAGAGTCTCAGAAATAGACCCACAAGATTAGGATAACTCTATCTTCAAAACATGTCCAGAATCTTGAAAAGTTTTGAACAAATCAGCACCTCGACAAGTGTTGAGTTCGACACATCCATTAAATGTTGGGGACTTAGTGTGTTTTTAAGTCTAGAATTAAGTTAAAGTAAGGATGCTTCGACATAAACTATAGGAATCGAGTGAAGATTCTTAACAGAGGCTGTTGAAAGTTTTAAAGGAAGTGATCAGTGTAAGTGATAGTTTGAAGTAGTTCAAACATTGAAGACGCGTGGAAGCCATGTAGTGGCTAGTAACCCATGCACTTGTGAAAATGTTGAGTGCTGAAAAAGTAACTGTTGTTGACATTTATTTTCACTTGTATATAAGTCGAATTTCTACACTGCAACTAGGGTCGCAAATTTCATTAAGTTATCTATAGAATCCAATATCCAAGTTACAGTGATTTAGTAATTCGGTGAGAAATATATGATCATGCGTACCATTCACTACTACAAAATAGATATTTAGTAACACCAAATTTACAACGCTCTTCGAAATTTAAAGGACATGTCACAACGGTCATATGTAACAACCGTAATAAAATGAAGCTGGAGTGAAATGGTTCGAGTCCCAACACCGACAATTTTCTATTTATTGGGATAATAATGTGATTGACCTTGTATGTCATCACGGTTCTTGTTGTCAATCGTGGTGAAAGGTGCTACTTATTTATATATAAGCAAAATCATCTCTCGGTTTAGTACATAACAGTCGTCTCTTTCAAAATAAAACACAAACAACTCTTTCAATAGTCTCTCTCAAAACAAAACTTTAACATCTCTATTACCCGTCTCTCTCATATGGAAACCCCAAAACGAAACTATAACATCAAATCTTTGCTAATGTCTATTTATAGGTTCGTTTTCACTATAGTTTTTGTTTCAAAATATGTTTATGTGTTATTGTTTATGTTTCAATAGCTTGTTTCATAATGTTTGAACTTTCTGTTTGCTTTGAGTTTTAGGTAGGGATGCTTGTTTCAATAAAGAGCATGAAGCAAGAGTTAGTGTTGCAAACTTGTGTCAAAGATCCAGAATGACATCCATTCAAAATAGACACAAGTTTGTGGCTATAACTATAGCTTCATCCTTTTTTCTTTGTGAACACACCATTATGGGACTTATATGGTACGTTTCTGAAGAATTCTATGACTTAACATGTTTTTTGTATCGTGTACAAGGTTGTCTCAACCCTTAGGCTAGTAAGCCCTCGCTGTAGGCCCCAAAATTTTTTAAACTAGTATATATTAAAATAATTCCTAAGGGAGAAAAACGAGAAAGACGATGACTAGTTTAATATCAAGATTTAGATAAATCATTTTGTTTTTGTTGCAAATCGTTTAATAATGTTTATACTTCAGATAAATTAGCTAATGAAGGAATTAGGAATTGAATAAATATTAGATTTAAGTTAAGAAATCATGAGATATCTAACGAACACATTAGTAATACAAGTTCTTGAGTTGATTTAAAAACAAAACTATTAAAAAAAACAAAATAATTGCAAAACATATTCAAGAACAAATAAGAAGAATTATTATAATATAATAACCAATTTTACATCTCAGAAAGCCAAAATATAATAAATTTTATTTAAATTATTTATATCATTCTCTAGTCCGATGTCTAGGTTGTTTATGTCTTAATGATTTATAATTTTTAAGTTTCTTGAATAAATAATTTGGACACGTGAATAAAATAATCGGCTTATATGGTGGCACTTTGATGTCTATTCATCTCCATTATGTTATTCTATTATTGACTAATATATTCTAAGTTTGAATTGCCAAAGAAGGAAAATGAAACTGATAGATAATATAAGGAAAGAAAAAGTAAAAGAGACTTTTCTAAAATTCAAACCTGAAAAAAGAAGTACGAAAGATACATTCATGCGTGATGCGTCTTGAAGAAACAAGCACAATCCTCGATCTGTGGAAACATGTGGGATTTTAAAAACTGATAAACACTTGCTAAATGTTTGGCTGGATCAACGACAGAAGAAGGTGAAAGAGATAACTTGTAGACCGGTCAAGAATAACACATAAAGTCATAAAGCATTTTGAAATACATGACTATTACTCGAGGAATTTATCTAAAACATCCAAAGTTGTATATACCACCCCATTCTTTGATTAAAAAGACTTATATTACCCTTTAACTAAAAAAAATAAAAGTGTTAAACCAATTAATCTTTTTCAAAGTTTTAAAAACTTTTGAAGTCTTTTTGCCTTTTTTTGTTTTTTAAATTTAAATTTATATCAAATATTTCTCATATTTGATACAAATCCGATATAAATACTTTTTATTTATTTATATTGAATTTATAATATAATTGCAATAAAAAAATGGACTTATACTACAATCGAATAGGTTTGAGTTTCAAATATTTTATAAATGGAATGTAGATAAACTGTCTTTTTTTCATTTTTTAATTGGTGGTGACATGTATCAACTTTACATATAGGACACATTCTATGGCCTTTGACGCTGTATCTAGAAAAATTACCGTATGCAGGAAACAACATGGCACACAATTATCTCCTATATACGCATCATCAACATCAACATCTTCCTCCCACAAAAGTCTCAAATCTTCAATCAATCGTGTTAATTAAACATCAATGTTGTTGCCTAATTGTTTTGGACCCGAAATCATCATTGATATCACCATATACTTGCGCCTCATGCACAACCATGGAGATAGATTGTAAATTATGAGAAGAACATGCCATGATGTATGGTTAGTACTCAAATTAACAAAAAGGTTCATTCCGTCGGTGACAAGTCCAAGCCCAAAGTTCCTCGGGTCAAGGGCAAAATCTGGATACAAAGAATCAATTTTCTTCCATTACAATGAATCAGCTACATGACAAATTTTTCTATCACACACTCTTTCATCTGTATGCCATCTAGTATTCTTTGCTTTAATAAAATTAGCAAACAATCTCTTGAAACATGTAATTATCGGTAGGTACCACATCACCTTGGCAGGAACACACTTGCTAGTTACACCATTAACATCATCAACAACATTGCCCTTCTTCTTGTAGTGTTGTAACTCCCGGCACCTTAGCACTCCTTCAAGTTTTCAAAATCTTTCCTATATAATATGCAATCATTATGACATGCATGTATTTTGACATAGTCCTAACCCATTGGACACATATCTTCTTGGCCTCACAAGTACGATTCGACAGCCTGTTACCTTCGGAAAACATTTCTTTCAACAATTCAAGCAATTCAGTGAAACTTTTATTCGTCCACCCACCTCCTTCTTTAAGATTAAATAGTCTTAACACAACCAACAATCTTGTAAAATTTTTACATCCCAGATACAAGGAATCTTCATGTCTCTTCGCAAAGTATCTACCAATGATGTCTTCTTGAAAGCCTTAACTCCAATATCACGAATGATGTCTTCTAGGGTATCATTCATAACTTCATCATCATCAACTGTATGTGATAGAGGTATCTTATTTCATACCCATTTTGTGTAATTTTGAATAATTCCATCATCACCACAATGATTAAATATAACATCCATATGATGTTTTTTCTTATTAAAGCAGTTTTTACAAGGACAATAAAAAATTCCATTATTGTCAAGAAGGTTTTTTTCTGCGAAATCAAGAAATTGTTTTAATCCATTCTCATATTATACAGTTAATCTATTGACTTTCACCCAACTACTATCCATAATCACATAAAGCTTGTGAAAAAAAATAAAAATAATATACATCCTGTAGCATACGATTTTTGTCGGTGACGCGACCACCTTATTGTAACACCCCAATTCCCATCTAGCTGGTAAATAATACATAATTAAATCAGAGTGAATAAAAAAATTACGACAGAAATAACGATGCCACATTTTAGAAAAAACATAATCCACCTGGTTGTAACTTTGATACATAACACAAAATGGAATAAATAATAACTGGAAACTTTTTCCAACAAATGGAAAGTTCAATTATGGAATAAAGCGGACGATCCATAATTGACTCATTTTACAAAATAAGTTGTTTCATAACATCAAAATATACGTACAAGTTATCCTATATATATATATATATATATATATATATATATATATATATATATATATATATATATATATATATATATATATATATATATATATATATATATATATATATATATTCACATATATAAACATAAATAACAAAAGCGTTTCCCCCGACTCCCGTGTTACGTATCAGAACAGACACCAAAGATCTAAGCAAAATGAAGATCTAACTCTTCCACTTGCCTCCACGCCTCTACAGTGGCTAATCTGCACTATGCCATAAAAGCATATTCCAGCAGAAGGGTGAGAAATAACAACTAAATCAAGATTGCATAATAATATGTAAACATATAATTCACATATATTATTCAACTCACCCACACACCACATGCTAACACATATAGCATACAAAGATATCATATATTCATATACACAAGTTATGATATATATCTGTACTTCCCAAGAAACACAGACACAAGAAACAACAAAGGGGTGAGAACTACATTCAATAATTAATGGTGCAAAATACATGTTTAGGAGTAGAAATCAAGCAATCACACATAATGTGCCCACATTCACGACACACTTGTCCCATTCGGTTATAATCCAACAAAGACATAATAATGCAATGTGACTCAATGACACAATGCAATGTAAGTGGTGCCACCCACTATGGTTCATTCAATCAAACCCAATTCCCAATGGAATCCGGATAAATCAAATACACTCGCACTGAGCAATGATTTATCTCCTGGAACCACACACCCTGGTTCATTCAATCGAACCCGATTCCCAAGGGAATCCGGATAAATCACATACACTCCCACTGAGCAATAATTTATCTCCATACAACTCCGCATTGGAGTCCGGACAATACTAGGCACCCATCATGGATTTCCACCTAGTTGTCTCCATCAGACACATCATGAAATGCACGACACAATTGATGCACACAACATAAGTATAATAACAACTATACCTCTTCACGATCCACTTGATCACACGTGAAATACATACTCACCGTAATACACAATAGTATTACCATACCTGTCCAATCAATTCAACATAACACATACACCCTCCGGTCACTATTATAAGCAAAAAAAAAGCTTCAATTCTTGGTCACTATTATAAGCAAAAATCAATTATTACTAAAGTTTTTAATGCTATAATTCCTAATATGCTCCTCTTTAATTCCATTTTCATTTTCCAACATATAAAGTTTTTAATTTGGTAGGTTGGTGTACTACGTGTAGGTTGTAGGTGTAATAATATGACATTTCTAAACAAATTTCAACTTCCTAGGAAAAAAAGTCATTTGGTACTATAAAAACCCATTTTATGTTTCTTAGTTTCATCTTCTTTCCACCATCCCTACCTTCTTCTTTTCTCTTAAAAATGGCATCCTCACAAAAATGGTTTGAAGGGCCCTCTTTTGATTTGAGCATTGACAACGACTTAGAAAATTTTTCTTCTCTCATTGTTGAAGATTCACTCGATGAGACAAACCAAATTCAAGATACTTCATTTGGAGATGAAGTGATGTCTCTAAATGATGAAGAGACCACAACAAAGGAAACATGGGTGTTTAAAGATGAAGCATTTTCAGAAAATTGCAAGAAAACTTTTGACCAGAACAAAGTCTCTAATGAAGATGGATCATGTATAAATAAATGCGATGAAGGAATGGAGAGAGCTTTACTGGACTCAAACATGGGTGTTTTGGATCAAAATGAGTTGGAAATTGAAGGCATGGACTATGAACGTAAGAGTGATGAGTTGAAGAAAGAGATTCAATATATGCTGAAATTTTTCTTAGATGTTTTGTGCTAGGTGTGGCATGAATGTTTACTATCTTTAAAATATTCTTGACGTTACATGTTGTTCTTCAGTTGATGCTTCCGTTATAGTGAAATTTAAATTTTTAGTGAACATGAAATGGATATTAATGTTTCTTTGCAATATTATGATAATCTTAGTTTAATTCAACAACTCTTTCTCTTGAGACAATGCTTCATACCAAAACAACCACTTGTTACTAGATATAATATCGCGGATGAAACCGGAAGCGAAAAAAACGTCGTCACAAAAAACTGTTTGTTTTAGTAAATATCACATACAGTATGATTTTAGAATAAGGTTGTAGGATGAGAATGCTTTGATAAGAATCTAGGATGAGAATGCTTTGATAAGGTTGTAGTAACTTTTTAATCCTGAACGTTCAAGTGTCCAAGTAATTCACCTGGTGTCAATATTTTTTAATTAAAATATTTTTTAACTTGTTAATGCTTTTTTAATTAAAATAACAAGTGTCCAAGTAATACTGAACGTGCAACTTGTTAATGTTTTTAAATTAAAAATTTTTTTAACTACTGGATGCATGTCCTCATAATTATGACTATTTGTAGTTCTCATAATATAGGAACTAGATACTGGTAGCGTATTTGGTTATGCAGTAAAGGGATTGATAGAATTACATTCATGCACAAAGTATAAACCAGTTTTAAAGTTATGTTACATTAAAGTATAAAGCAATTTTACAACTAAGTAGTAGACCATCAAGTTCTAACATTATGCAGATATTCATGAACTTCACGAAATAATTCTGGATGACATTTTAGTTGAGCAGGTAATATGCCTCTGTTAAGCGTCATATCTTTTTTTAAATGAGGAATTTTGTAGTGATTAGATCCTTTGGCTTTCATGATCTCGACCATACACGACTGAAGTGTGAGAAAAATTTTGTTCAAACTTTTGGATGAATAATTTTCAAATGACTTTTCCACAGCATGAATAAGTGCATCAACTGAATTAGTCACTTCCTTTTGCTGTAATGATTATATGGCGGCAAAAAATCCTAAATCCAAGACATTTAAATCAGGAGAATTAGGAGGTTGAAAAGTCAAACGGATGTCAAACCCTCCCTCAGAAGTTGTTCGACGAAACTCTTGATCATCCAAAGACACATGGCATGGTGCATTGTCTTGTTGTATGTAAATTGTTTCATGCGCATGTTCTCGTGGCCATTTTTCTTTGATAGTTGGTAAAACCTTGTTTATTAAGAATATTCTACTGACTTCTTTGGTGATAGACGTGATCGGTTTTGTTTCAAGTGTCCCGGACATTCTATTAACACTTGACCTTTTTGCTGGTACTTTGGTAACTAGGGGAAAAACACCAATTTTTCCTGAGAACCTCTCATTACCTTCAACATCAAATCTTGGTCTTGCCACAGCAACTAGAAACATGACCTTTCCAATGTAGTTTTTATTCTTGCACGTGCGATACGGTTCATCTTCGTCTGTAAGAAGATAATAATTTGATGACTTTTTAGTCATGAAAAACCACTTTTCATCTATGTGAACCACATTATACATGGACTTAAACATTGGATCATGGGGAATGCTACTCTCCTCAAGCATTGACAAACAAAATTCAAGTCGTGCTTTCATATTTTCATCTTTCAAATGTGGTTTCAACACATTCGAGTGTCGGCGTAAAACCCCTTCTTTAACATATCTTAGCAAAGTTGTCTTGCTTTTAATGCCTAAGACAGTTTGTAAAGACCGGAGAGTACTTCTCTTAGCTAACGAAGCTTCACGTATTTTTTCGAAATCTATTTGAACTCTTTTTCTACCACAATTTTGTGTTTTCTTGTGATATGCTACACCCGTTTCTCTTATTTGCCTCCAAATTCGATAAATGACATCTCTAGAAACCGAAAAATAAGATGCCACCCTTTTGATAGTTCCAGAACAAAATTTTCCACAACGAAGTGAATGTAACAATATTTCAGAAACACGTTGTCGTTGATTGTTATCCAAAAAAGATCGTTTTCTTCGAGATGGTTGAGTTTCATTGATATTATTTCCTTCTGCATAATTAAAAGAAAAAACTTATTAAAGTGCTATATGTCCTATAAATAATTCTGCATCTAAGCTAATTGGGTTGTGATGGAAAAGATGCAGTATGTCACTATTAAAGTTGCAGTATGTCACTTATCTAAGCTAATTGCTTATTAAAGTTGGATTAAAGTTGCAGTAAAAGTGGTTTTTCTGCATCTAATTTTTTATAACACACACTACATCTAGAATAAGTGGCATTGCTCTTTATAAGTGCTATAAGTGACATATAAGCATCTTTAATTCTAGTTTTTTTTACAAGTGGTTGAAAATCACAAATGCATCTTCACTTATAGCACAAACTGTATCTTTATTGACTAGTGTAAAATTGAAGAATTAAAATTTGAATTGCCTCACCTTCAATTAATGCACTATGCATATCTCCATCTTCTTCACTAAATAAATAACTCAAATCTTCATCTTCTTCACTTAATAAGTCAGCTATACCATCTCTATCATCTTGGTTCCCTGAAATATTTATAAAAAACACTACAGAGCCATATTTATAAAAAACACTACAGAGTCATATGTAAATAAGAGACATACAACCCTGAAATATTCTTATACACATGAATAAAACCATTTGATAATATCAGAACAGAGACAAAAGTACTAATAGATAAATAGAAAGAGTTGTGTCATATTCATAACTTACCTCTATCATTAATTTCATTCCTATCTGTGATATCTTCAACCTCATTTACAGAGCCTTCTTCAAATGGAGTAAAATCATTCATATCGAAAATGCATTCTTCATTGGAAAGTTGCACGTTTAAATCGATGGATAACGAAGTTCTACTTCCATTTACTGATGAGTTGTCGGCGACGGCAACAACAGCTACATCAGAAAAACTGTGAGGTTGCAGATTTAAATCAATGGATAATGGAACTCTATTTTCATTTACCAACAACTCGTCGGCAACATCTGCATCCAAATCGTTATAAGGTTCATTCAAGTTAAAATTCAAAGCCATAGTGAGCAACAGTATGCATAATGAAAACTAGGACTTGGGGTTTTTATAGATGAAGTTTGGCGGAAAAGTAAAATTATTTTTTGGCGGAAAAGAAAAAGATGAAGTTTGGCGGAATTGAAAAGTTGAAGTTTGGCGGAACAGAAAAAGATGAAGTTTGGCGGAAAAGTAAAAAGAGGAATTGGAAAGATTAAAATAAAACGTGTGTACTGCAATAAATTAGAAAAAGATCATTATAGTAAATTTAATCAATGTTTTACACAAAATAACTACATTTAATTTAATTTCTTAATAACCGTGAAAACAATTTTTTTTGCTTATAAAAGTGTCCGGAGGGTGTACATAACAAGAATTATGCACAAAACACATGTATAACAATCAGTTATACATTTACACGATCTTCCTGATCACACGTGAGATACATACTCCCCGTAATACACACTAGTATTACTACAATTGTTCAATCAATTCATCATAATACACACAATTAAGGAGGATACCTCACGTGGGCCTAATTAGTTAATTATCTAATTAGTCCACCCAAATTACATTTTAATCATTCTTTACTACCATTGATATTAGGTTTTCTCACTAGTTCACCACTTGAAGCTTGTAGATAATTCCGATTAATTCCCATAATCTACAAAAATCCACATTATAAATAATATATTTTGTTTTCAGTTCCAGGTCGCGCTAAGCGCGCTACTCACTGCCTGGAAGAGGCGAAATTTCTTCAGGCCGCGCTAAGCGCGCCTACCGCGCTAAGCAGGCACTGGGTTATGCAGAAAAATATCCCTTTTGACAGCAACTTCCAAATCACAAATTCACCCTCAAAACCATACACAAACAACCAATAAAGGTATATTATTATGGTTCTATCATGTATCAACAATCAGGAACCTTAAAACATGATTTCCAACACAAAAGTTTTGGATCCAAATCTCAAAATCTCAACATATAAAATATTGTAATTTTCCATCAAATTCAACCAAACATGTGAAAACATACAAGTAAGCATTTCCAACTAATTCCTAACCTCACCCGACTATACTATGCGATTTATACCGAGTTTCAACCGTGAAAACATCAATTTCCACTCAATTTACCATTAATGCCCTACATCTATAATTCTCTATAACTCAATAAAAAACTCCTCAAATCTTACCAACAAGCATTTCCGATTAGACCCAAACGTCACTCGACTATTCTACGCGTTCTATTGCGCCTTTGAACCATTAGAACATCGATTCCCACACATTTGTTCTTCAATCCAGCCAATAAGGAAAAGTATATATTTCAACCAAACAAATGCAACAACATATACATATACATATACAATCGAAATATAATCGAAACTTCTCACCCTTACCCGATTAATCGAAGATCAAGCTTTGATTTGATCGATTTCCTCTTCTTCCCCTTCTTCTCTCTTTTCTTTCTCTTCTTTCTCTTCTTTCTCTTCCTTTTTCTATCTATTTCTCTCTCTTTCCCTTTTTATAACAAAATATCTACATTTATAAAAATATCTAACCCCTCAAAAGACTATTTTACCCTTTTGCTTAAATATCTCCCAAACGCTCTCAAAATGCAATAAAACATTAACAGCGATGCAAAATATATCAGGAATTAAAAGTTAATAAGAAAATATTATCAATGGCAATTATTTTATCTATCTGTCATACCCCAAATTTTGACCACTAAGATTTCCCATCATTGTGAAAATCATCATCACAATATGGATAGGCCATCATACTTCATCAGTCTCCCTAAAGATGGGTGAGCATTCACTACAATCAAAATTAGGGTTTCAAGCCCTCTCTGAGTGCTTAAACAAAGGATCAATCAAGGAATAACATGATCTTCAACTTGTTTAACCTCTCAAACATCCACAATGGATCAAAAGGACTCCCACTTCAAGGATTAAGCACAAGGCTGCTCCCTTCTAGGTGGATTAAGTCTCAAGATCGACAGTGTCACCAAATTAGGGTTTTGGTCGACCAGGGCCCCCAGATGGAAATTTTTCATCTGGGCACAAGCCAACGATCCAAAACCTAACCTAATATACTCCATGGAACCTCATGGACCCAATCATTAAGTCAATTTTGCCTCAGGGGATGCATTCATCAAAAATCAAGAATTAGGGTTTCTTGACCTAATTCACCCCTAAGTTGACTTTTAGGGCAAATCATGAGCCAAGACCTCAAGAAAGGGTTTGAGGGTCTCTAATGAACTATATTGATCCATTTGCAACAATGGATTAATCCAAGAAGCTTGAGCAACAAGTCTCAATTTCATCTGCACCACAGTTAGGGTTTTAAGGAAAAAGTCAACTGTAACTTTGACTTTTGACCCAGACATGCATCAATATACCCTATGACACCCATGGAACATGTCCATCAAGTTTGATTTAGGTCAAGGACATGATTTCCTGAAGAATTGCACAGTTTGGAATTCATCTGATAAAAAGTCAACTGTGCACAAAAGTCAACTTTGACTTATTGAGATTTTTCACCAAAATGGATTTTTAACCCTAAAATGATGTTAATGTATGATTTGAATCATCATTCATCAAGAAAAATCAAGAAAAGTTGGATAACTTATAAAAGGGGTAACCATAAAAAACTTAGAAAATTTTCTAAGTTAAAAATAAAGTGGCTAGGGTACTAACTTTGGAGGGTCATAACTCCTAAACCACAAAGCCATTTTCTCCCATCCAAGGCTTGATTTGTAGATCTCATTGCCCTCTACAAAAACTTCAACTAGACCTAATTCCAACTCCTCATGGATTTTGAGTTATGGAGTGATCAAAATCAAGAAAAGTCACTTTGTTCCAACACTTAGTGAAAATTTCACTAAGTCAGATTTTACCCTACTTTTTGCCAAATGTAGGGGGATTTTTCACTTGGATTCAAAAGAGATCAAAACCAAATATGTTCAAACAGTTGTTGTATCATGTAAGGGCTTTCCAAAATGACCAAGAACATTACCAAATTCAATTTGAGTCATGAGATATGACATTGGAAAGTTGCCTTGCTGAAATCTGCCAAGGCAAGGCAGAATTTGCATTTTTGCCCGATTTGCCAAAATCAGCCAAATCCAAATGCTCCTATCCACTTGGACACCTCTGAGGATTGAATCTAAAGGGGACAATCACTGAGCCAAGCCTCCAAAGTCTTTGGAACAAGAAATAGCATGTTGAACCTAGAATGGCCAAAATAGGGACAAGACTCCAATTTTGGATTGGAGCATTCAATGGAAGCATCAAGGTGGCATGGACTGAGCCATTCTCAACTGAATTCAGTCAAGACTTATCCAAGACCAAGGGAACCACAGCCTTGTGCCCTAACCTCTAGTCAATGGCTAGAGGAGACTTGCATTTCCATTGGCCAACATTGAACAAACACCTGCTGCAGTTGCCATTCACTGTGGATCCCAAAACAAACTTGTTCTACTATAAATAGAGCTCAATTGTGATCAGTTTGAGTACACAAAAGCCATCAAACAGATGTTTTCCTCAAAACCTCTTTCTCTTGGCAAAAATGCCTTCTTTAGCAAGACAACTTTGAGTTTTTGAGCTTGAGAGCTTTTTCATCACAATCAATCACACACACACCTCATATATATCATATGTAAGCTATGCAAACTATCACAATTGACCTGTAATCACAAAATCACAAAGTCACTTCTCAAAACCTCAAAATAGGCTTTTTTTTAACTTTTCAAGCCATGTCTTGATTCAGTCACTTTCCAAACTAGATAAAACCTCAAACACACTCCAAATATCATCCTTGAACTGTCCCAAATGGTTCCCCTCATCTTGAACACCATTTGAGAGAGTTGCTATTTTGGTCACTTTTAACCCCTTTTGCAAGAAAGAGACTGTTTGTGTTTTTGCAGGTAACAGTCAATTCCAATCATCCCAAAAGCTTCTAAGGGATCATTTGAGTGTGTCTAAAGCATCAAATCATTTCTGGAACAAGAGGTTTGACAGATTGCACAAAAGCTCCAAAATCTCAAAAAAGAGGTAAGCCTCACAACTTGGAATCTTTCAAACATGCAATGCTTTGAAGTCCATTGATCATAAACATCTCATACATGTTGTATATGTTGTGTTTGAGCTAATTCACCATGTAATCCATGCTTGTACTAAGTTGTAGCATAGAAAATGCATTTATAGGTCATTTTCAAAACCACTATCGGGAGTTCATTCACAGCATACAAGTTGAGATAGCCGGATTTCGTTTCGCAAATAAACCATAACGAAAAGTCGCATTACACTTGCAAAGTCACAGATTACAAACTTGCTCCAACAAATAAATAGCAGTAACAGACAATAGAATGGCATAGAAAAGAAAATTAACAAAAAAATTCATAGCAGAGAATTCACTAACAAAAGTTCCTAACAGAAAAATCTAACAGACTACTCCAAACCATAACAGTTTCTTCTCACTCTAACAATTCTAACCAAAATTTCCTCAAGATAAATTCCTAACAGAACTCAATAACAGAACCTCACAAATCTAACAAACCCTCTAACATATCCTCTCCTCTCTCCTTCATCCTGCAACATCTTCACCACCTTCAATTTCCTTCTCAATTCTGCATCACCAAATCCTTCAACGGACTTCAATTTTCGGCAGCTCCCATTCATCTTCAAGAATAAATACCCTACCTTCTTAGAACTCCATCATCCTCAATTTTCTGCAGCTCTCATTTCATCCTTCAACAACCTGCAAAAGTCACAACCGTAACAAATTTTTGCATCAATAATCAATGGTGACGCACACTCAAAGAAAGGTAAGAGGAGGAAATCCATAGTGCAAATCACCACGTTGACACCAACGGATTCTTCATTCTCCACACATTAACTGCATCGCATAGCTTCAAGAAAAAACGTCACACATCATCATCATCAATAAGCTTTAATCATTCTCCATCAGCTTCAATACCTAAAAATCACAAATCGCAACATCAATCAAAACCATCTCAAGAACATTCGCAGAAAGAAGAGGTAGAGCTTTCAAATAACGAAAGGAGAGATCGGAACGAGCTTCATACCTGAATCATTTCAGTGATCTTTCATCTGCAATTCGGTAATCTTCTGTTGAACTTATTCTTGGTGATTCTTGTTTGCGATACGTGTTTTGGTTTTTGTATTTGTTGTTCATGCGAGTCGAATCGGAGGCAGGATGAAAGACGACGGTGAAAGCAGGAGAACAGTGCGGTTGAGAGTGAGGGCTATGTTGTTTCGGTTCTCACTTTCTATGATGAAATGTTAGGTTAAACTCATAGTGAAGGCGTTGGGCCTTTGTGTTCTTCTTGCACACCCTTTACTGATTTACGCCCGATTCCCCTTCATACCACCTAATTTCTGCCGCACCCCCTTGTGTTTATTTGTTTTGGATTTTTGTTATTAAATATTTTGATAATTGTTAGATAATTGGTTTTAGATAATTAAGTTGGGATATTTGAATTAGGACAATTGAATTGGAATTAATCTTAGAAATTAATCCTGGCTTTAATCTCTTTTTTTACATGGTGTAGTTGTGGAATAATCGTAAATTAATTCTGGTTAGATTTTAGTTCTAAATTTTAATTAGATCTTGATCTTGATAATTTTGATTAATTGTTGATTAGTTATTAATTATAGCTTAGGTTAATTTTTCTTAGTTAGAATTTAACCTCGATTTTAATTAGTGACTAATTTTGGCTAAGTGCCAACTTTACTTTGATTGTTGTGATTGTGAATACTTGGTTAGACAATTCGATTTTTCATCATTGTTAATAACTGTTTAGGATTCTTGTAGTTAATTCCTGATTGTTTCTCTCGTCATATCAGTGTTGATTAATCTCGTGGAGATTTTGTAGAATGTTTTTCATAACCTGGTTTGGACTAATGAGTTATCTTGATGCAGATGGTGCTTAGTCCCTGATATCGTTTGGACCATTGCTGGATATTAATTCTGGTTCTCTTGGTTGTTTACCTTTGATGATAGTTGCTTACACCTGATGCTTGTTAAATTCTGCCATTGTTTGGACTTGATGTTAGATGCTTGACTACTGGACTGGCTTACTTATTGGAAGTGTCTGATAGCTTCGAGGCTTGAGCTTGTTGTGCGCTTTGAAGAGGCAACGAACCTTCTCCGTTAGGTACCACTTGCGCACTTGTAGGAAGCATGCTTAGGGCTTAGCACTTCTTCTTGTAGCTTGTTGTTAAGTGAGGAGTTTACACTCCTAGATGTATACTTGGCTTGGTTGCCAATTCACTGATACTCTGTTATTGTTTTCTCCTTTTCTGTCTTACTTTGTGATGGACGAAGAGTCACTCAACTTCCTAATAGTTGAGATAACGACATCATTTTCATCTTGTGGTTAACGAAGAGTCACTCAACTTCCTTATAGTTGAGATCATGACATCGTCCTTTTCTATTGCATTTACCTGGTTGACGAGGAGTCGCTCAGTTTGGCTGCTTGGCTGAGATCACGACATCATTCATTTTGTGATTGAGTTGCTTCGTGTTTACTTGTGGTTGTTCACATGATCCCTTAGGATTCCTAGCTCCACTGAATTTCTGATTAAGTTGGAGGTAGGAGAGACAGTAGGCTTTCAATCCATGCATGACAACATTAGGTAGATTTCCCTCCTGACCCTGACCTTAGAGCCACTTTGCATGATAACTTGTAGGATCAATTTCCCTTAGACCTTCTGTGCATCTCTTTCTTTTCTCTCGCCTCAGTGTGATCGAGATCCTATTTTCCCATAGTCTTGTGAACTACAGATGCTCTGATTCTCATTCCCGATGAGATACGTAGGCACGAGATGCGATGTCTTGGTGAGCACACTAACAACTAACTTCCTTTTTCTCTCGCCTCAGTGTGATCGAGACTAACTTATTAATCGAACCTTTTCTCTCGCCCCAGTGCGATCGATATCTTTTACCGACCCGTAGGTCGAACTACGATTGCTTTGATTTCCTTTTACTTGTCTGATTGAGGATACGTAGGCACAAGACGGCGACGTCTTGGCGAACAACCTTCCCCCCATCAATCCCGTAGTCCTCCGAACTACGTTGACTCTGAAACGAACAAAGTCCGATAGCAAGTTCTAAACAGCTAATTTTTCCTCCTTAACCTTATGCATATAAGTATATATAGGTGTATAATGTACTTATATAAATTTTGTAGATAACATCACAATCACATGCAAGGACGTGCATGCATAACTTCTTAAAGTAACTCACTCAATAACGTAAATAATTATTTTTATCTATAAAACAAAAGTTTTTACATTAATGACATTCATATTATTTTTAATGAAATTGTTAAATTTTCTTACAAATAAATGTATATAAGCTAAATAAGTTTGTAATTAATTATAATATTTGTTTATTAATTTGAATTGTATTCTTAATATATATAAAATTATTTAAATAACTTTTACACTTTATTTTTTTAGATTATATTTTTAAATTATTTTTAAATTATTTATATAGAGGTTGTAATTAATTAATATTTTTATTTATTATTTTTAATTGTATTCTTAATATATAAAATAATTTAAATAATTTTTACACTTTCTTTTTTTATTGTCAAAGAAGAAAATCATTACACAAATATGTTTTAGGCCATATTGATTCTAATTATGAGTCTCATTGGACTTTACATCCAAATTGTACTATATAAGTAACCTCATTATGCTACACTTATAACTTGCCACAACCTTAGAAAATTTTCATTCCACGTCCTAAACTACAACTATGTCAAATAAAGGTTGGAATATATTGTTGTGAATTAGGATGCCAGAATATCAAAGTATATTTGGTTTCTTGAACACCAAGAAATCCACAAGGGTAGAAAAGAAGGAAAAAATCTTGAACAAATGCACAAAACCCTATTAGAGTTCACAAAGAAAGAGAAAAGAGGAAGAAGAATAGAGAATTGGTTAAATCTGTTTTACTATTCACTTTCTCAATAGGGTTCAAAGATTACAAGTGAATACCAATAATTAACCTCTCTCAAACTAATAAGGATTTGCCACGCCTTATGAAGAGAGACTAGTATGCTATTTATAATAAACCTAACATACTAAACTAATGGGCTTTTTAACAATTACCCATTACAATCTAACTTAAACAATTGGATCCATAACACAAGGCTCAATTCGATCACCTACATACAAGAACACAATTCGACCACAACATGTAGGTCTTCGAAAACAACATGTGAGCGGACTTCGACGACATGCTAAAACTAGAGTTCAATCCAATATCTCACAAATCTCCACCTTGGAACAAACTCTATAACATTAAGGAATAAATTAGCTTTCTTCATGCAGCTTTATCAACTGCATACAGTGGAAAAACTTGCAACTAGGCAATGTCTTGGTGATCATATCAGCAACATTATGATCTGTCGAAACCTTTAGCACTTGGACTTCTCCATGCTCGATTACCCCTTTGACGAAATGCAGCCTCACATCGATGTGCTTGGTTCGCTCATGATAGGCTAAATTCTTCGACAGGTGTATTGCACTTTGACTATCACATTTAACAGTCATAACTGGACCTTGAAGTTTCATCTCCTTTGCAAAACCTTAAAGCCACAATGCTTCCTTCACAGCTTCAGTTAGGGCGATATATTCCGCTTCAGTGGTTGATAAGGCAACAACCTTCTGAAGTGTTGCTTTCCAACTGATTGATGTCCCAAACATAGTGAACACATATCCAGAAATAGATTTTCTGGATTCCATACAACCTGCATAATCACAATCGACATATACTTCGATTGCTGCTTTACTATCTTCACCCAAGGCTCCACCATAAATTAGGACTCTATTCAGAGACCCATTTATGTACCTTAAAATCCACTTCAATGCTTGCCAGTGAGCGTTTCTGGGATTCGCCATGTACCTGCTTACAAGACTTACTGCATATGTTATGTCAGATCTAGTACAGACCATAGCAAGCCATCTTAGATACACCAAGATTCAGACATGTAACATCTACTCCTTCTTGTAGCTCCCACAAACTGTATTAGATAGACCTTTTTGAAGCATCAATTCCATTTATTTCTAAAAAGATCAACTTATCTTACGATGATGCGTCACAACATTAACTAAGACCCTGAAGTTTCTGCTAGATGTCACAACATCTGATCAGACATCCAGCTGAAGAATTCAGTTCTTCCTTCTTCCACTTAGAAGTACTTCCTCCCTATAACAGAACAAGAGTTCCATGTTCTCATAGACTTGATCAATGATATCAAGTTAGAGTAAACAACCTTCATCCTACTTCGTTGTACTGCAACAACCACCTCATCTTCAGACATCCCAAACCTGCCAAAGCTTGATTCTTCAGAAGAGATTAGTCACACAAGATCTTTAAAAAAGGAATCCCACCTTCCTTAAATAGAGACTTCTGCAGAAAGTCAAAGATAATTGCCACTTATCCTTGATCTCCAATATGAGCAAGTTCACATGCTCTTACGCACCTAGATCAGAAATAAGCTGACCCAAGCAGTGCTACCACCAGCACCATATTCTAGACAACTCTCTTGCTAGGAAACTTTCCAGATAAAAATCAGATGCTTTTAGGAAAAACTGGAACACACCTGCTGCACTCCAATACTCCTGGGTCAGAAATAAACTGAACTAAGAGAATTGTCTTCATCTTCACTTCCAACAGCACTACAATCTAGTCAAGCTTCCTACCACGAAACTTCCTAGTCTGAATACATGCCTTGTAACAAAGACTGATCCTACCACACACACGTGTATGGTACCAAGATCATCAGCTACAACTCCTTTGCACCAGAGATTCACTCTTTGAATAATCGGGCTTTTGCATATACTCCACTGTCAAGATGTTTCAACATCTGATAGACACCAGTTCCTTACCTTGACTATACCCATTCTCCAATGAACAAATCCTTGAGCAGATGCAACAAGAGATGTTGTACTTCCAGATGTGCGAACTTGTCACCAGTGATCTTGTATTCCAATATACAAGGATAGTCAATTAAATACTTGTAAATTCCACAAATAGCAATTGATCTTAAATCCTTGTCCTTAAAACCATACATCCTGAAGGATATACGATCTACCAGATATCAACACAACTGTGTCAACATCTTTCTAGTCAAACAACATGTTGAGACATCAAGTCTGCCACCCTTGACTCAAACTGCCAATGACTTTCCTTTGCTAATAGAATCCTTGTAAATTATGAATGGTGAAAATAAATCACCTCCCATTATCTCTAAGTTGAATAACATCCATCAGCACCAGAGATATTCAGAAATCCATCTTCAACATGAGAACAACTTATCCTTTTGAAATAGCTCTTCAGCCACGACCAGAGATGCCTTTATGAGTGGACTTGAGTGAAAGCTCAAGTATCTTTGGCAACTTTTTCGAAAAGAACATTTACCAAATTCACAGATCATGAATTTGATAAACACGATCTCAATTCAGCTTCTCTTCAAACTAACTTCAAGATACAAGTTGGAACCAAACCTCCAAGTATCAAGTCAACATGACAAGAATCAACCAACAACTCTCTCCATTCCATTGCTCCCGACTTTGGAATGACTAGAGCTTTCACAGATGCTGATATCTTCAAGAAAAGAAGCCAACAGTCAAGATCTTCCACCATCTTTCTTCAGTCACAACTCCAGAATCCCATAAATACCAGAGTTCTTCCATCAGAAACATATGCAGGGGAACCACCAAGGAACATCTTTAACATGCCCTAATAAGACGTAAGAACATCTTATAAGACACCACACAAGAGAACTAGCCACTTCTTCTGCAGTTGCTATAGAAACTCCTCAGAAAACATGAACAACCACCAGTAGTTGTTACCTTTGATCTAGAATAACCGTCCATCCATTAATACCCTTGAGTATGTCTGAGTGAATGATCTGATCTCCCAAACTCCTCCTAGTTTAAAGCGCCAGAGAGTATCTCCCAAGATCTCATCCAAAAACAGACAGGATGCCTGCTCTGATACCAATTGAAATTCTGGCATAATAGATAGCAGATGTCCTAACACATGTCAAGACATTGTTCTCTGCACAACTTTAAAACAAGAGTAGAACAAATAAATAGATATTCAAAATATCAGTAATGGCAGCAAGACAGATGTTTCGACATCTGTTAGAAAATGTTAATCAAAACTGAACTGTAAATTGCATAATGATAAACAACACAAAATATGATAACCCATTTTGGTGCAAATCGCCTACATCTGGGGGCATACCAAGCCAGGAAGAAGAATCCACTATCGGTAGTATAATTTTATGTAAACAACTGCTGGTTTATAGTAAACAACCTCTGGTTTACCTATCACTACCCAATGAAAACTTTATCTAAGAACTCCATCCTAGATAAGAGAAACCCATTTCTCTCCCTAAATCACAACCTATGAATATCTATCAGTTATAGTCACAATAACTGTATCATCCTACTTGAAGGACACCCCTTTCAATACAAAGTTCAGTCAAGCATTCTTGACTAACAAGCTAACTCGGATTTACTTAAAAGCTTCATCCAGGAACAATACACGATTCATTACCTAAGGATTTCTGAATCTATACAAGTCTCTATATTTTCCACAATGTATCAAATCGATACAGAGGGACACTTAAAAGAAAGCCTACGACTCTCAAAACCCTAAACCCTATTTTCTACTTTACAAAAGTGTTACAATAGGTTCCTAAGTCTATGTCGTTATCTCTTTTATAATAATCTGTTGTCTTGGGCTTCAAATCTTATTTCCTTGATCCACTGCCAATCGTACCTTGAATATTGGAACAAATTTAAAAACAAACCTGCAGTGATAGTCATGATGTCGAGTCTGTTAGACGAAGGTAATTGATCTAGAAGAGGGGGGGGGGGGGGGGGTTGAATAGATCACTTCTTTTTAAATGCGAGTCAGCGCTAAAATTTGTTTTTAAAAATATTTTGCGGAAGCGACCGAGGATAATTCGTCTACACGAACCGAGTTACTAAGAGAATCGGATATACGTAGGTCAAATGGAACGAAAGGCTCGAAGAGAAAAATAGAATCGCAACTTAATAATTAATCAATTTTCTAAAAGCACTTAATATGGTGCAATCTCCAATGAGCAGTCCAAAATTAAACCAAACTTGACAATATATCAAACACCTTGTAAGCATTCTATTTATCGAGCACTTGGAGTGCATAAAACTCCAAGCTAAACCTTCTATGATAGTTGATACAAAATTTTCACTAAGCACAATCCAAAAATGATTGTGCAATGGTTTTCAAATTTATTTTCTGCTCTAAACTATACCAGAATTTTTATCGATCAATTGAACAATTACAAGCGTAAATAGTTCGAAAATTAAATGAGATAGGGAAAGAGAAATGACACCAGGTTTGTTTAGGCAGTTCCCCTTTCGTCCTCGCTTCTAGTACGTCTGCCCCCAATTCTAAATCTAGAATTGAGATATCTATAACTTGTTTGCAAATTGTTTTTACAAGAGAAAACTTAGTTATCACACACTCAAGAAACTTCGTTGATGCAGATACTATGTCTTTTTTTCCCTTGATTCGAGTCGAATCAAGTGCCTCAAACTTGTTAGAAGAACCTCCGTTTACCGTTACTAGATTGCAAGAACACATAGGTCTTCAATCACCTTCACTCGGCTAATTCTGATCCACACATAGTTCGATCCCCAAACCTTGTTGCACAATCCTCCGGTTAACACTACTAGATCGACAAAACCCACCGTTCTTCGATCACCTTCGCTCGACTGAATTCAATGCACACAAGATCTAAACCAAAAACCCCCAAATCCAAATGATCTTGGAGGGCAAAACCCTAGAGGCTTTATTCAAGAAAAAACCCACTGAAACACTCACCCCAAACCAAGATACAATTCTATGTTTGGACGTTATCACTTCATGATGCAGAAAATCAACAAAAAAGATTATGTGTATTTGTTGAGAAAGGTGCAAGATGAAGATGAAGGTGATGAGAGAAAAGTTTCAATGTATATCTTTCACTTTTTCTTATTGTTCTTGTAAAAAAGAGGAACCAAGTATTTATATGATACAAGGATCAACAACCAATCATAACAACATTTTAAACTTAGAAAAAATCAGAAAAATTAATTGAAAGTAGCAAACGGTCGACCAAACATTAAAGAGGGTCAACCTGCGCTGAGCCGTGGACAAGTCTGCACATGTTGGAAGACCATGCGTCGACCACTACAGGGGTCATGCGTCGACGCATGGCAGAAGAAAATGCAGAATGAGAAATGACAAAGGCATGCGTCGACCAAAAGGTCAGTGCGCGCTTACCTGAGCAAAACACACAAACTGTCAATAATTCATGAGTCGACCATACCTCAGCTTAGGTCGACTCAAGCTTCAAAAACACTTAAAAATTAATTTTTCGACACGTTTTCATCTACTTAGGCACAATTTATGCATGCCTAATACTAATACCATGATCACACATATGTAAGGGATATGAAATACTCCTCTTATATGTTTGGACTCATGATTATGCATTGCAAAATAAAAATGCCGACAATAATGAGATGATACCGTCCAAATTACAAACTATGAGCTAATACACATTTTGACATCATTAAAATAAAGCTCAAGTGAGAGACACATTGCCCTCACATACTCCCCCTTTTTTATGATGGCAAAATCTTCTTTAGCTTGTTTTGTAATTTGAATCTCATCCTCCCCCTAACTGTGTGAAGTCCTCTAAGATTCAACTTTGCTGGTTGTAGATATCCTTCTCCCCCTTTGACAACATCAAAAAGAGAAAAAGACTATGGTTAAAGAATCTCATATCATATACTTATGGATACACTCAACAACTTGCAAACAAGATACACCAACATGCATTCACATATAATGATGCTACTGCGAATATTATATGGATAAATAAGGCACAAGAAATGCATACATAGAGACTCAAAATACATTCTATAATGGATCAAATGTCAACATATTCCAAATGAAAACCAAGTACATAAGCAAAATTCAGCAAATAAAAAGTCATACAAACAAAAAACTAGATATAACATGCATTAAACTAGGATCCTATTCCTCATGGTCTTCTCCCCCTAAAGTGGTGACCCCTTCCTCTGAAATGATGGTCTAGAGGTGGAGGAAGTGGTTGTTCTTCCAACCGCTCATTCAGTTCCAACACAACCTGATTAAGAGTGTTGATATCATTAGTCACATAGTGTGTCTGACTTTCAGCAACAGTATCTAACTTGTCAAAGCGAGTCATGATAGCAGTAGCAAACCTGTTGAAGTTTTGATTTTGTGCTTCCAACTGGTTTGAGAGAGCCGTATACCTCTCTTCCTATGTGCTCATGAAACTTTCTTGATGAATCTGCATTGAGCGTAACATGTCGAGGATTTCCTCATTTTTCTGTTGTGGTTGCTGTGTAGGTGTAGGAATAGAATATTTGGGTTGGTGCCATTCATATTCTTCATGTTGGTGCCATTCCTGATTCGGAGGATTATAAGATGAACCAAGTGAGGTCCATCCGGTGTGCTGTCATTCACCCCATCCCTGATTAGCATAGGGATCTTGAGGTGGAGAGTATCCCATCCATTCAACATTATCATCTTCCACATTATTCACCTTAGTTTGCATGTCGTTACCAGCTTCTCCTTCTTGTGCATTCTCTTCTTCATCCTCTTCTTCATCTGCAATATCATACTGAGTATCTTGATATGTTATTCTGTGCCTAAATTTGTATTCTTTGTCTTGAGTGTCCCAAAAATACCCCATCATGGTAAGAGTATTTTGAGTAATCTCTTGATCAGTAGTAAATGTCACGTAGGGAATGCCTGGGACCTTTACTTCAGCCTTGTTCAAGATACACTGAATGGAAGAAGCATAACATAAATCCCTACCTCGAGTAGAGTCGCGAAGTGCAAACATCCGACTTGTGATGTAATGCGACTAGTCAATGCACTTTTTGTTTTTCAACAGATAAATCAAATGAAATTCAGCTTGATCAACTCTTGAGTACCCTCCTTTTTTAGGTCGTAGGATATGAGCAACAATCCATTGAAGAATCCTATCAACGGGTTTCAACAGTCCCGTTGTGACTGTCTTAGGAAATAAGTTGCTATTCACAATGCTCTCCGAGTAAGGGTCTTGTAACATTGAGTTCAAGGCATCTTGAAACTCATAATTTTTGACAAATATAGAGTCTGTGACCTTAGGAAGATTTGATGCATCTAGTTTAACCAAACTTTTTGAAATAGATGCATTAACAGAGTACTTTTTACCACCAATCATGTATTGAAAATCAGTACCTTCGAACTTGCCCAGAATCCCAGTGTAGAACAACTTAACCAAGTCTTCATTATACTTGGCATCACATTCTAGAAATTCATCAAATTTTTGAACGTTCAGAATTTCAATAATTTCAGACAGATGATAGTCTTCAGCCCTCAAGGGATAGTACACAAATTGTTTAACAACATATCGATTTCAAAAATCATTGTTGAAGGTATCAGTTAGATTATCAGACAGTAAGAAAAGAGCATTTACTGGCATGGTTGATGTACCTGCCCTTGAAGTTGATGCTCTGGAGGTTGTTTTTCCGGTAACCCTTTGTGAAGCCATTGAAGAACACTCTTGTAAACACGGATGAACAGTACCAACCTTGTAGATGATGATAAACAGTATTGAATCTTGATGATAAAGATGAATAGACTGAGAGACCTTGGAGGGCAAAACCCTAGATCTGAACCAAAAACCCCTAAATCTAAATGATCTTGGAGGGCAAAACCCTACAGGTTTTATTCAAGAAAAAACCCACTAAAACACTCACCCCAAACCAAGATACAATTCTATGTTTGGACGTTATCACTTCATGATGCAGAAAATCAACAAAAATGATTATGTGTATTTGTTGAGAAAGTTGCAAGATGAAGATAAAGTTGATGAGAGAAAAGTTTCAATGTATATCTTTCAATTTTTCTTGTTGTTCTTGTAAAAAAAAGAGGAACCAAGTATTTATATGATGCAAGGATCAACAACTAATCATCATAGCATTTTGAACTTAGAAAAAATCAGAAAAATTAGTTGAAAGCAGCGAACAGTCGACCAAACATTAAAGAGGGTCAGCCTGCGCTGACTCGTGGACAAGTCTGCGAATGTTGGAAGACCATATGTCGACCGCTACAGGGGTCATGCGTCGAGGTATGGCAGAAGAAAATGCAGAATGAGAAATGATAAAGGCATGAGTCGACTGCAGGGTCAACGCGCGCTTACCCGAGCGAAACTCACAAACTGTCAACAATTCATGAGTCGACCAGACCTCAGCTTAGGTCGACTCAAGCTTCAAAAACACTTAAAGATTGATTTTTTGACACATTTTCATCTACTTAGGCACAATTTATGCATGCCTAATACTAATACCATGATCACACACATGTAAGGGATATGCAAGACTCCTCCTATATGTTTCGACTCATGATTATGCATTGCAAAATAAGAATACCGACAATAATGAGATGATACCGTCCAAATTATAAACTACGAGCTAATACACATTTTGACATCATTAAAATAAAGCTCAAGTAAGAGACACCTAGCCCTCACAGAGTCTTCATGCTGGAACATTTCATTCGACATCTTTGGTGTGGGCAGAAATCTTTATGTTGGAACATCCTTCACAACATTATGTTTTACCAAAATTTGCTTAAATCCTTGGAGCTTTCATGATTAATCTTATCCAGAACAGCAGAATCATTAGCATTCATATCATTCAGAATAGTCAAAAGACTATCTGTCACGTATGCAACAAAAGACTCAGAATAGTCACACCTTTTACAATCCTTGGCATACCTCCCATCTTGCTTCATTTGCATATTTTGAAGCATTCTCATGATGGATGAGGTATTAGCAAAACTAGTACCAAAACTGGAACTATGACCAACCTCATGATGAATATCTTGCATAGTAGCATCTCCATCATGAACGTCACGAGGAACCTCCATAGGTTTCTCATCATCCATATGAGCTTCATCGACATTATCACCAAATTCAGCAGAATCGCATAGTAGTAGATCTTCCTGCCATGCTTGCCTAAGCGAAGAAAGTATGCTCTACGTTTGATATCCCAAAAATAGTTCATGTTCGTCAAGTACATTCAGAGGACTCTTGAGATGAACTGGGAATTTTTGTAGACCAAGTTCGGCATACCGATGTTGAAATAGTTCAGAATCTTAGCAATTATACAGGAATAGCAGAATAATGTTCCTCTATTGCTTGTCTTGACAGAGAACACGTGATATACAAAGTAGTGAGGCCAATTTATTCTGACCTTGTGCAGGAGAATATAGACCAAGTGAATCCCCACAAAATTAATTCTCGAGTATCGACCATTCTTTTACCTTAGAATATGAGATACCAACCACAATAAAATTCTTGGTACCATCTTCATTTGATCAGTAGAAATAGGATCAAAGTAACCCTTATCACGAGGAGCTTTGAGCAGCTCATTCACATGGATATCCCAATCAAAATTCAAATGGGTACTAGCATCAATCACTAATGGATCGGCCTCTTCAAGCTCATCAACATCAACCACCGTAATGCCAAATAATGTTTTCCATAAATCATTAGTAAACTTATAAACTTTATTACCTATTGAAAACTTGAAACATGAGCCTTGCATGTTGTGTAGTCCGGAATAGAAATGCGAATAAGATCCACATTGTAGTCCTGAGCAAGTTGTAGGAAATAGTCATCAATTGATCCATAATCAACCTAACAACATTGGGCAAATACAAAAATCCAACCGTAATTGGCTTCCACATATATTGTTTCACCACAAGCCTAGCTTGATGCTTTAACTCAAATCTTTTATGTACTTTTTTTAGACCAATGTATAATAGGATTCTCAATAGCAATAGTAGAGGTAGAAGCTTTGCCCTTTCCTTTAACATCGGCTTTGGTCTAGAGCCATGGAAATATTGAAATAGAGTGTGCCTACCAAGTTTTTGATGAAATGTTTGAACGAAAAAATGAATGAGTGTGAGAGATTGATGGATACCCACACATTCAACCAAGACAAACATACACAAACAAGTGAAGATACACAAGAGGCAAGTGAAAATTCAGATGTTTGATGAAATTTGGTGAAATGGAGTTTTGAAAGGGAAAAGAGAGAAATTTGATGGAAATGAGAGAAGTTTCTTGGAATTTTGAGTGCAAATGATGTGGAATGGATGAACATAAAAGATGTAATGAGAATTTGATGATTTTCAAGGTGCAAGATGAAATTTAGATAGTTAAGAGTTTAGGTTGCATGCAAGAGAGTGAAGGAAATGAAGAAATTAATCAATTATGCATTTATGAGTCGATCTGTGAGTGCATATGTCGACCTATCAAGGTCCAGGTCGGCATATACAGAAGCGAATAACTGGAAATTCAAAATTTTATTTCAAAGGAAGACCTGTCTATAGCATGTGTCGACACACACTGTAGGAATTTTGATAAATTCAAAAACTCTATTTTATGTGTGGACCTACATGAATTTAGTGTCAACACAGAACATCCAAAACTCAAATATTTGACACTAGTGAATTGTGAATGACTTTTTAGGACTCAACTTGGTTCATGGATGATTAGTTAATGAGAGACACATGCATATGATAATATTTTATCGTTTGTTAACATATATCATGCAAACATGAAAATGTAGGCACGAAATGGTACAAGATATAGATCAAAATGTGAAGACATTTAGAATTTATCCATTATAAACATGTAAATGCAAACACACAATGGCCACATTTGAAATTTTTAGAAGTGAAATCATATAACAAATATCATACATATAATACATCATACAGCTTCAAGAAATAAACAGGTAAAAGAAATACTTACTTACAATATAAGAAAAGGATTGAAACGATATTACCTCACCGTATGAAAGACGGAGGATGCACTTGCATTCCAAAATGAACTCTTGAAAAAAGTTGGAATAAACTCAAATCGTGCCACAAACACAAACGAAACCAAAACATCCATACCACTTTTTTCTTTGTAAAAGTACTTGAAAGTGTGATTAATAATGTATTCAATATGTGATTGGCTTGATGATCATCCTTGTCGTTGGACTCTCATTCTTGTTCAATCATGATGATTATATTGCTCCTCCTCATGTTTCTTTATCTTAGTTTGATCAATCCCAATTTTATGTACTTGAGTATGTCTTGTTGAATATAGACCTACATCATTAAACATAATACTTTTCCGACACTTTTTGAATAGAAAATATTAGTAATAATCAACACACTTTTACCAATTAAAGAAACAATAAAGGTTAACCTTCTCGGTAACACAATACACCTTATTTGCCACATAGTCAACACAATAAGGACATGTCACCTTATTATGTATTGAACCTCGGTTGCATTGAGGCAATCATTGAAAGAAACCTTTAGGAACAAAGAGTTTTCTAAACTTACATTTTGCAATGGTGTGACCGTTTTTGCAACAATAAAGACAATACAAAATTAAAAGAAGATGTGCTTTTTCTACTTGGTTCCTTTTTAACAAATCTATACTTTCTATAAGGATTATGAGAAGTCATATAATATTTGGAAGTATCTATAGCAAAAGTAACCTTAGGTTGCAAAGCCTTGTCCAAATTGACTTTAAGGGTCCTTGATCCTTTAGAATATCTAGCATAAACTTCCTTAGAGCTTCCATATTCTTTTCATTTTCCAAAATTTTAGCTTCTAAGTGAGAAATGATTCTTTTGTTTAAAGCTAATCTTTTGTAGATTTTCAAAAGATTATTGTAATTGAGAAAAAGCTATGTCATAAGAAGATTTAAGTTTAGAGTGACTTACAACCTTTTTCTTCCTTTTGTTTTCCATGTAGATAAACTTGGTCGATTCAACACTTGAGTTGGAGCTTTCATCACTTGAAGAATCACTTTCGCTCTCCCAAGCAGCATAACCTCTTCTAGACTTGCTAGATCTCATATCATAGCCTTTTTATTTGTCTGTATTGATTGTAGGACACTATGGCTTATAGTGGCTTGATTTTCCATAATTGTAGCAAGTACTTCTAGACATACCCTTCTTGTTCACATCTTCCTTGGAGGAGTTAGACAACCTTCTAGATTTTCCTTGGTTCTTGTAGGAGTATTTATTTTCATATTTCCTTATGTATCCATTATACTTTTTGATAAACAACCCCATATCTTCTTCATCAGAATCTTCATAATTTTCGGTTTCTTAATCACTTTTCTCTTTTTGAGAGGACCTTGAGCTTAAAGTCTTTAGAGAAATAGACTTCTTCTCTACTTCCTTGTCTTTACCTTTGTCCTTCTTCACTTTCTTTTCATACTTTTTTTCATGTTTTTCCAAGCAAGAGAGTTCTTGCTCATGCTTTTCATACTTTCAGATCATCTGCCTCTTTGATAGTGGTGATCTAGGGTTGCCATTCCCTACTTAAACATCTCAACACTTTGTTAGTAGTAATCTCATTAGAAATAGGCTTACCTAGCGCTTTCAATCGATTGATAAGATGTGTGAACCGTTTTTGCATGTCCACAATGGTTTTACCATGCTCCATACAAAATAACTCAAACTCTTGATTTAATGTGTTGATCCTAGATTATTTGACATCATTAGTACGCTCATGGGAAACTTCTAATGCATCCCACATAGCCTTAAAGGTCTCACAATGAGAAACACGATAATACTCATCAACATCTAAAGTGGGTGTGAGAATATTTTTCGCTTTCCAATAATGTGGCCATAATTTCCAATCTTTTTCATTCCATTGTGCTTCCGGTTTAGGTACGGTAACACCCTCTGCATTGGTCACGGAAATTTCATTCGGACAGTTTTTGATGGCGTCCCATATACCCTTGTCAATGGAGTTGACATGAATAAGCATACAAGCTTTACAATAGCCATAATTTTCGCCGGTGAAATTTGGTGCTCTATTGTACCCTCCCTTAGGTTAGGTAGCCATTCTTCTAAAAAACAAATCTTAAGCACAAAATTAACTGGAGCTCTTGATACAACTTGTCAGACGATAGACTTCGATCTAGAAGGGGTAAATAAATCACAAGTTTAAAATCAAACTTTTGGAAAAAAAAGGCTTTTAAAAGTTTTATGTGTCATACCCCAAATTTTGACCACTAATATTTCCCACCATTGTGCAAATCACCACCAGAATATGGATGTATCATCATGCCTCATTAGTCTCCCCAAAGATGGGTGAGCATTTACCACAAACAAGAATTAGGGTTTCAAGCCCTCTCTGAGCACTTAGACAACAGGATCAATCAAGAAATGACATGATCTTCAACTTGTCTAAAACTCTCAAACACCCATAAAGAATCAAGAGGACTCCCACATCAAGAACCAAGCACAAAGTTGCAACTTTCCAAGTGGATTAAGCCTCAAGATCGCAAGTGTCACCAAATTAGGGTTTTGGTCAACCAAGACCTCCAGGTGGAAATTTTCCTCTAGGCATGAGCTAATACTTCAAAGCATAACCTAAGATACTCCATGGGACCTCATGGACCCAATCATCAAGTCAATTTAACCTCAGGGGATGCATTTACCAAAAACCAAGAATTAGGGTTTCTTGACCTAATTCACCCCTAAGTTGACTTTTGGGACAAAACATGAGACAAGACCTCAAGACATGATTTGAGGGTCTCCAATACACCATATTGATCCATTTGCAACAATGTATTGATCCAAGAAGCTTGATACACAAGTTACAATTTCATCTGAACCACAATTAGGGTTTTGAAGAAAAAGTCAACTGTATCTTTGACTTTTGACCAGGACATGCTCCCAAACCTTGGGACATAATTCAATACACCCTACAACACCTATGGAATCCATCTATTAAGTTTGATTTAGGTCAAAGACTTGATTTCATAGAGGATCGCACAGTTTAGATTTCATCTGCTGAAAAAGTCAATTGTACAAAAAGTCAAAGTTTGACTTTTTTATTTTTTGGTCGACCAAGGTTCCTTAGCCCGAAAATGATGTTAATGTGTGATTGCAATCATCATTCATTAAGAAAAACCAAAGAAAGTGAGATAACTTGTAAAAGGGGTAACCATAAAAAACTTAGAATTTTTCTAAGTTATGAAACAAAATGGCTAGGGTACCAACTTCCAAGGATCATAACTTGAGATCCAAGCAACCATTTTGGATGATCCAAAGATGGATTTGTAGATCTCATGGCATACTTTAAAAGTGTCAACTACATATCATTCCAATTCTTCATGGATTTTTAGTCATGGAGTGATCAAAATGGCTGAAAACATGAAAATCACATTTTTCCAACACTTAGTGAAATTTTCACTAAGTCAAAATCTGCCTTACTTTTTCCAAAATGTAGGGACATTTTTCACCTTGATCCAAGTCAAACCAGGTCTTGGGTTCGACATCAAAGTTGAAGTATATCATGAGGGCTTTCTAATAAGTACCTGATCATCTCCAAATTCCATTTAAGCAAGGAGATACAACCCTTGAAACATGGCCTCATGAATTGATCTTTCCAAGACAGATTTGGCAGATTTTGTGCATTTTGCTCGATTTTTTCAAATCTAACAAATCCAAGCCTTGTCATCATTTTGGAGACATCTGAGGAACAAATCCAAGGGGGATGATCTGATCTCCAAGATTCACAAGTCCATGAATCTACAAGTAGCATGTCAAACCTAAAAAGGCTAAAGATGTTTCAAGACTCCAATTTTGTTTTCAAGCATTCAATGGATGCACTAAGGTGGCATGAACTGAGCCTATTCCAACTGAATTCAGTCAAGACTTATATCTGAACCAAAGCTACAAAGCATGTGCCCTAACCTTTAGTCAATGGCTAGAGGAGACTTGAGATTCCTTTTGTATAACATTGGCCAAAGGCCTGCTGTAGTTGCCACACATTATTGCTTGCAAAACAAACTTGCTCTAATATAAATAGAGCTCATTTGTGCTCAGTTTGAGTACACCAAAGCACTACAACACTTGATTTCCTCAAAATCTCTTTCTTTAGGCCAAAATGCCTTCTTTTGCAAGGTAACTCTGAGTTTTTGAATTAGAGAGCATTTCCACCACAACTCATGATCCAAACACATCCAATATGTTATATCTAAGTTGTCCAAACTCTCACATGTGACCTGTAACACCAAAATCTCAAAATCCCCTCTCAAAACCTCAAAATTGGACTTTTTTGCATTTTTCAAGCCATGTCTTGATTCAGTCACTTTCAAAATCAGATAAAACCTCAAACACACTCTAAATATCATCCTTGAATTGTCCCAAATGGTTCCCCACATCTGGAACACTATTTGAGAGAGTTGTCATATTGGTCACTTTTGCCCTTTTTGCAAGAAAGAGCTCAAACTTCTTCCTAAGGATTCCAGCTGGTTCCAACCATTCTAAAAGCTTCTAAGGGATCAATTGAGAGTGTCTAAAGCATCAAATTACTTCTGGCACAAGAAACTTGGCAGATTGCACAAAAAGCTCCCAAAGAGGTAAGCATCACAACTTGAACTCTTTGAAATATGCATTGCTTTGAAGTCCACTGGTCATGCACATCTCATACATGTTATATATGTTGTGTTTGAACCAATTCATCATGTAATTCATCCCTGCAACAAGAGGTATAGGCCTATTTTAAAAACACTATCGGGTTTTGAAATAGGAGCCTCATCTAAAAAAACCACCACCACCATTGGATTCCTTGTGAAATTCTAGGCAGGATAAACCTAAATTTTGTCGAGAAAGTTACAAGCTTCACGTTTTTGGCCAAAACCTTGCCTTGCCTTGCCTTGACCAGGACAAAAACAAGGCATGCCTCATGTATTCATGGGGTGGTTTTGATACATGGATGTATCACCATCCCAGTGGTAGAAGGCGCACGCTGCACCCTAGAGGTCTGGGGTTCGAATCCCCCTCGCCCCAGATCCTCTTTTTACCACTTTTTCCCATTTTTTATATATTTTGTTATATTTTAAATGATTTGAAAAATTAATTTCTCCTTCAATTTTAATGATTTTTTTATTGGTTCTTTTTGCAAAAAATCACAAAAATGTTAAAATATTTTATTCCCCAAAAAAATCAGATTTATATTAATTATTTAATATAGTTGATATTTTTGTAAATAAATTCATTTTTATTGTTTTTAAACCTTTTAAAAATGAATATTCACCTTGAAAAAACAAAACCAAATGAGTTCTAAATCATCTTGTGATTAAAACTTCATTTTTCAAACCATAACCAAAAATCACAAGTAGTTTATTTAGACTTATTTGGTATTTTTGTCATTTTATTCATTTTATTAAAAGGATTACTTTTTTAAAAAATGATGAAATTAGGGTTTCTTTGATTTTCACCCTAACAAACTTTTTTCAAACGCTCATGGGCCTCTAATAGAGTGTAAGACCCAATCCCTCTTTGAAACCAAAATAGTTTGGGTCTCAGTCATTGTATAACACCCAACACATTTTCAAAAATCTCGGCGCGATCGCCAGTTTAAAATAAAACCACTTGGGCCTCTCCTCGAGTTGTAAGCCCCATTCTTTTTCTTAAATAATCCTTGGGCCTCTAATAGAGTGTAATACCCATTCCTTGTAAATAAGATACCTTGTTAGGCCTCAGACATTGTGTAAGATCCGCAGTGTTTTCAAAAACCTCGGCGCGATCGCCGTTTTTCAAACAAACCATATGGGCCTACCCTCGTGTTGTAAGTCTCATCTTTCTTTTTCAAAATAATCTTTGGGCCTCTCCTTTAGTTGTAAGACCCATACCTTTGTACAAAAAACCTTTTGGGCCTTAGACATTGTATGAGTCCTAATACAATCTTTTCAAAGCAATTTCCCTTTTGATTTAGGTTCAAATATACAGTTGTTATCAAAACTTTCTTTAATTTCTTTGAACAACTAACAAAACAGCATGGAAGCTTGCTCACCTGTAAGTTTTATCCGCTTTCATTTACTTGCTTTAATATATATAACTGTATTGTGGGAAGCTACGCATGGTTAGTCTTCTTTCATTCTTTTAAATACATGTCAAATATATATAACTGTATTGTGGGAAGCTGCGCATGGTTAGTCTTCTTTCATACTCCTTTACATACTTGTCATATATCAACTGTATATATACTAGTATTGTTATTTAGAGTTTTCCCTAGTAACTAGGTCTAGAACTAGGTAAAGCCATGTTGGTCACTCTTAAATACAGTCAAAACTAGATCCCCATAGGATTTCCAAATACAATCTTTCCTTCTCTTGGGGTTAAACAATATGGAACAAAGAGAAAGGCAGTATTCTCGGTGAACCTTTTCTCAGACTGTCACCCCTAGAAATTGTCAAAGAAACTCTACTCCCTGGAGTTGATCTATTCTCTGTGAATAACATCTTCTGAGTTTCTTTAAATCACAGAACTTTCACTAGATGATCTATTCTCTGTGAATAGTATTTCTTGAACTTTTCTTGGTTTGGGACCCACGGGCTTCCTAAAAGCATCCCCGCCTCCTCTTAGGTTTTTTACAAGGACCCTTCGGCTTCTTAAAAGTTCTCCTGCCTTCTCTTGGGCTTCATACAAGGACCCTCACGACCTCTTAGAGGTATAAGACAAAACTTAGTCATCCTTTGCTAGAGTTGTCTTTCTAAAATGAGTCACAAAAGCCCTCAGACCAATTTTAGGGTTGATACTCATCCCTTAAACGAGTCGACCTCCTCTTGGGCGTTGTACAAAGATAAACCACACTAACAGACTTGGACAGTCTAAATCCCCTCCTTGAGTCTCAAAGACATTCTCAAGTTCCCTACAAACATAGGAAGAAACCCGGATTCTAGATTAATCTCCAGCAGAGTTAAAACTTGTGGGTTCTAAAACCCCGTCTCTCTCCTAAAATCCCCCATCCAGGGTCAGTTTATCATCATATAACCCAACCTCAAATCAGAACCTCAAGGTATCTGATCTATCAACTCTTCTGCATCGTCAGCAAGAGTTGATTCCCCATTTGGAAATGCCTCGGGATCTCAATAATTCCCAGCAGAAGATAGCCTCCTCTTAGGCTTTGTATAATGATCATTTCCTCAGGAAAGTCAGCCTCCTCTTGGGCTTTGTACAATGATTCTCCCCAGCGGAGCTAACCTTTTCAGACTCTCTTGTTGAGTCAATTACTTTTCAGACTCTCTCGTTGAGTCGATCGCCTTTTCAGACTCTCTTATTTAGTCAATCACTCTCATAGACTCTCAAGTTGAGTCAATCATCCGTTTCGTACTCTCTTGTTGAGTCAACCCCTTTTATCCCTAATCTCGGGCTTCGTACGAGATAGATAAAAAATACTCTCTTGTTGAGTCAACCCTTTTTTAGCCTCATTCTCGGGCTTCGTACGAGACAGATAAAAAGCACTCTCTTGTTGAGTCAACCATTTTTCTCCTCAATCTTGGGCTTTATACAAGACAGATAAATACCTCCCAGGAGTTAGTCTCTTTTAGCCTCTGTCTTGGGCTTTGTACAAGACACCAATATATCCACTCTCTTGTTGAGTCGGTCTTATACAGCCTCCTCTTAGGCTTTGTATAAGGACTTCCCTAGTGGAGTCAATCAACCTCTTAGCTTCAACCTTGGGCTTTGATCAAGGCACACAAAAATCAATATCCCTTATAAAGGAAATTATGGCATTGCCAGATTCTCATATCCCAGTTAAAGTAATCCTCCTTTATAAATAGACACCCAACAACCATGATAAATAGACAAGATGTCTCCCCTTTAGAGATGACAAATTCTCTTTCAGTCAACATTTTAGCTTCAATCTTGGGCTTTGAACAAGACACAAATACTCTTTTTATCCTCTGTCTTGGGCTTTGAACAAGACACCAAAACATCTTTTTCCTCCCTTAGAATAGGAGGAACTATGATTGCTCTGATTTCCCTGTTTCGTTTAAACGGGAATACGTAGGCATAAGATTGCGAAATCTTAGCGAGCATACTAATAAAAAACTCTAGGTCCAATACCTGCATAAATCAATCAAAACTTAGGTCCAGCACCTTACCAAAAACATCAACAAAAATCTCACTCTCCCTGTCACATTTCCCAAGAAACTTTCCCAAATCCATTAACGGATAAACACCATCAAGTACAAAGCAAAACCTAAAGTTAATATCCTGTGGATAACCACATATAAGATGGGTAACTGACAACTGCCCATTGTATAACCTGACCCCGGAACCCCCAATCTCTTTAAGCGTTTGCTCAGTTAAACATTCGCGTGCAAGGTTTGTTTTAGATAGCTTCCCTTTCCCTTCCAACTTCATTGGATAAATAAGAAATCAGAAAGTAGCACCCCTTTCTCCTCGAGGAGGAAAACCCAATTCCAGCGATAAGGTGGTCGCGTCACCGACAAAAATCGCTCACTACAGAAAAATGGCGACTCTGCTGGGGAGGTATTTATCTGTCTAGGACTAGGATTATTATAGCTCCTAAGAGGTCTAGGATGTTAGCTTTAGGAATGAATATATATATATATATATATATATATATATATATATATATATATATATATATATTGCTTTTCCTACTTGATATCCGTGTTTATTTTTCTGACAATGGGACTGCGGGTGATGCCGCATATGGAAAGATTGAGTATACACCTAAGACAGGTGATGGCACGAGATGGGTAATCTTATAGGGAGTGACTCCCAAGTAAGAGGTATCGGTAGACCATCGAATCAGTGGAGATACCATTTGCAGATTCAATGCATATACAACTTCGGTTGTTGAAAGCAGATTGTTCGATTGGGGTGTCTGTGAAACTGAGGATTTTAGTAGACTAAGACATGTTACTATTTTGTAGTGCGGAAGCTATCGGAAATAGTTGTCACGCGATACTACTCTCATTTTAGATTACTCTAAGATACATCAGCTCGCTCGAGTGAACCAGCCTGCTATTGTTATCCCAAGAGGGGTCAATGATTTTGCGGACAGGTACAAAAAATACCAGTAAAACCTTTGGGGATGGGTAGAGCCTTGACTTCATGACACCGAACCTTTGACCCCATGTTTTTTCTATGTTTTTGTTTGCTGCATTCATGCATTCATTTCATTAAAAAACTTTAAACAAAGAAAATTTTCTCTTCTAGTCTCTCTTTTTCAAATTAAACTGAGACAGTGATTGCAAATGTCAGAGAGAAAGATTGCGTTATGGATTTAGGTAGAAGGAGGACTCACAAGTATACATTCAAGGTTCCAAAACTAGAGAATTTAAGAGGATTTGCGAGGATGATCACCAACCCTGATGCTTTCAGAGCTAAGTATGGGGGACTGCTGTCTCTATTAAGGGTCCATGTAATTGAAAGAATTATGTCCACACTCATCCAGTTCTACGATCCAGTCTATCACTGTTTCACATTCCCAGATTATCAGCTAGCACCAACACTGGAGGAGTACTCTCACTTGACTGATTTACCTATTATTGACCAATCTCCCTTTTCTGGACTAGAAGAAATTCCAAAAGATCAAACCATTTCATGAGCAATCCATTTGGACGAGTCAGAAGTCAGGACTCACATGACCACTAGGGGTGAAATCCAAGGTTTGCCAGCCCAGTTTTCGATAAAGAAATCCCTGTACTTTGCTAGTATATGGAATGTGCCTACTTTCGAAAGCATCTTTGCTTTGCTTTCCTATGGGTTATTTTTGTTTCCCAACATTGATAGCTTCGTTGATATCAACTCCATTAAGATATTTCTGATTGGAAACCCTGTACCAACCTTGCTCGTAGATGCTTATCATTCTGTACACTTAAGGAATTTGTACAGCGGAGGAATGATCACATGCTATGTACCCCTGCTATACAAATGGTTCACTTCCCATTTACCCAAGTCTGCCGCATTTTGCGATCAAAAGAGTACTTTACGTTGGTCGTAGAGAGTCATGTCTCTTACCAACTCTGACATCGATTGGTACAATCGAATTTATGACGGGATCATGTCATACCCCAAAATTTGACCACTATGATTTCCCATCATTGTGTAAATCATCATCACAATATGGATGGACCTTTAGTCTCCCCAAAGATGGGTGAATAGTCACTACTATCAAAATTAGGGTTTCAAGCCCTCTCAGAGCTTCTAGACAAAGGATCAATCAAGGAATGACATGATCCTCAACTTGTCTAAACCTCTCAAGTATATACTAAGGATCAAGAGGACTCCCACTTCAAGGATTAAGCACAAGGTTGCTCCCTTCTAGGTGGATCAAGCTTCAAGATCGCCAGTGTCACCAAATTAGGGTTTTGGTCGACCAGGGCCTCCAGATGGAAATTTTCCTCTAGGCATGAGCCAATGCTTCAAAACATATCCTAAAATACTCCATGGAACCTCATGGACCCAAGCATCTAGTCAATTTTGCCTCAGGGGATGCATCCATTAAAAATCAGGAATTAGGATTTCTTGACCTAATTCATCCCTAAGTTGACTTTTGGGACCAATCATGAACCAAGACCTCAAGAGAGGATTTGAGGATCTCTAATATGTCATATTGATCCATTTGGAATAATGGATTGATCCAAGAAGCTTGAGCAACAAGTTTCAATTTCATCTGAACCACATTTAGTGTTTCGCGAGAAAAGTCAACTGTAACTTTGACTTTTGACCAGGACATGCTCCCAAGCCCTAAGACATGATTCAATATCCTCTATACCATCCATATAACATGTCCATCAAGTTTGATTTAGGTCAAGGACATGATTTCCTGAAGAATTGCACAGTTTGGAATTCATCTGGTAAAAAGTCAACTGTGCACAAAAGTCAACTTTGACTTTTTGAGATTTTTCACTAAAATGGATTTTTAACCCTAAAATGATGTTAATGTATGATTTGAATCATCATTCATCAATAAAAATCAAGAAAAGTTGGATAACTTGTAAAAGGGGTAACCATAAAAACTTAGAAATTTTTCTAAGTTAAAAAATAAAGTGGCTAGGGTACCAACTTTGGAGGATCATAACTCCTAAACCACAAAGCCATTTTCTCCCATCCAAAGCGTGATTTTTAGATCTCATTGCCCTCTACAAAAGCTTCATACTGACCTATGTCCAAATTCCTCATGGATTTTGAGTTATGGAGTGATCAAAATCAAGAAAAGTCACTTTGTTCCAACACTTAGTGAAAATTTCACTAAGTCAGATTTTGCCTTACTTTTTTCCAAATGTAGGGACATTTTTCACTTGGATTCAAAAAGTATCAAAACTAAATATGATCAAACAGTTGCTGTATCATATAAGGGCTTTCCAAAATGGCCAAGAACATTACCAAATTCAATTTGAGCCATGAGATATAACATTGGCAAGTTGCCTTGTTGAAATCTATCAAGGCAAGACAGATTTTGCACTTTTGCTCGATTTGCCAAAATTGTGCAAATCCAAACACTCCTATCAACTTGGACACCTCTGAGGATTGAATCTAAAGGGGACAATCACTGAGCCCAACCTCCAAAGTCTTTGGAACAAGAAATAACATGTTGAACCTAGAATTGCCAAAATAGGGACAAGACTCCAATTTTGGATTTGAGCATTCAATGGAAGCATCAAGGTGGCATGGACTGAGCCATTCTCAACTGAATTCAGTCAAGACTTATCCAAGACCAAGGGAACCACAGCCTGTGCCCTAACCTCTAGTCAATGGCTAGAGGAGACTTGGATTTCCATTGGACAACATTGGCCAAACCTCTGCTGCAGTTGTCATTCACTGTGGATCCCAAAACAAACTTGCTATACTATAAATAGAGCTCATTTGTGCTCAGTTTGAGTACACCAAAGCCATCAAACAGATGCTTTTCTCAAAACCTCTTTCTCTTGGCAAAAATGCCTTCTTTAGCAAGGCAACTTTGAGTTTTTGAGCTTGAGAGCTTTTCCATCACAATCAATCACACACACACCTCACATATATCATATGTAAGCTGTGCAAACTATCACAAGTGACCTGTAATCACAAAATCACAAAGCCACCTCTCAAAACCTCAAAATAGGCCTTTTGTGCATTTTTCAAGCCATGTCTTGATTCAGTCACTTTCGAAACCAGATAAAACCTCAAACACACTCGAAATATCATCCTTGAACTGTCCCAAATGGTTTCATACATCTGGAACACCATTTGAGAGAGTTGCTATTTTGGTCACTTTTAACCCCTTTTGCAAGAAAGGGACTGTTTGTGTTTTTGCAGGTACCAGCCAATTCCAATCATCCTAAAAGCTTCTAAGGGATCATTTGAGTGTGTCTAAAGCATCAAATCATTTCTGGAACAAGAGGCTTGACAGATTACACAAAAGCTCCAAAATCTCAAAAAAAGGAGGTAAGCCTCACAACTTGGAATCTTTGAATCATGCAATGCTTTGAAGTCCACTGATCATATACATCTCATACATGTTGTATATGTTATGTTTGAGCTAATTCACCATGTAATCCATGCCTGTACCAAGTTGTAGCATAGAAAATGCAATTATAGGTCATTTTCTAAACCATTATCGGGTTTTGAGGAGGGAGTGTGATCTGAAAAAAATACCACCACCATTGGATTCCTTGTGAAATTCTGGTCCAGATGCATTTTGTCTCAAACCATTAAGAATTGAGAAAGTTATGACCTTCACGTTTCTGAGCCAAAACTTGCCAAATCTTGCCTTGGGCCAGGCCTAAAACCTAGTCATGCCTTGTATATTTGTTGTTTTGTTTCAAACAATGGATGTATCACCACCCCAGTGGTAAGGCGCGCGCCTTGTAACCTTGAGGTCTTGGGTTCAAACCCCACCCATGCCATTTTGTGTTTTTTCACATTTTGCCATTTTTTCCAATATTTTCATGTTTTGTTAATTAATTGGAAAATTAATAACTCTTTCAATTTTAAATATTTTTTATTGGTTCTTTTTGCAAAAAATCACAAAAATGTTGAAATATTTTATTCCACAAAAAAATTAAGTTTATATTATTTATTTAATATAATTAGTATTTTTGTGAATAAATTCATTTTTATTTGTTTTTAAACATTTTAAAATGAATATTCATCTTGAAAAAATCAAGACCAAATGAGTTTTAATATCTCTTGTGATTTATACCTCATTTTTCAAACCTTAAACAAAAATCACAAGTGGTTTATTCAAACCTATTTGGTATTTTTCATTGATTTTCTTTAAATATTTACTTTTAAAGAATAAAATTAGGGTTTCTTTGATTTTCACTCAAACAAATCATTTCCAAACACTCATGGGCCTCTAATAGAGTGTAAGACCCAACCCCCTTTTTGTAAAATACCAAAATAGTGGGCCTCACTTATTGTATAAGTCCCTCTGTACAAGTAAACAGCGCGATCGTCGCCTTTTAAAAAATCAATTGGGCCTCTCCTTGAGCTGTAAGCCCCATCATTCATTCAAAACTTTTGGGCCTCTAATAGAGTGTAAGGCCCAATCCCCTTTTAACCAAAACAAATTTGGGCCTTACATATTGTATAAGTCCCTCTGTGTTAAAAGAAAATCTCGGCGCGATCGCCATTTCGAACGAAAAATCATCTGGGCCTACCCTCGTGTTATAAGCCCCACTCTTTTTCTTTAAACCGTTTGGGCCTCTTGAGAGAGTATAAGACCCAAATCCCTTTGTACAGCAAAACATTTTTTGGGCCTCAGTCACTTGTATAAGTCCCTCTGTACAAATTCAGTAGTGCGATCACTGATAAAAACTTGGGCCTCTCCTTGAGCTGTAAGCCCCAAATCTTTCTTTTTCAAAGCACTTTCTCCTTTGATTTTGAAATATACTGTTGTTTTCAATCTTTCTTTGTTGAACAACTATCCAAACAGCATGGAAGCTCTACAACCGAGTAAGTGGTTATTGCTTTCATTTACCGCTTTCATATACATATAACTGTATTGTGGGGCTGTTTCGTTGTAAGTCTTCTTTCATAAACTCATATCAACAGTGTAATAATAGTATAGATATTTAGAGTTTCCTGGCAACTACGTTTAGCATTAAGCCCGTTGATCACTCTTAGAAATAGTCTAAACTAGATCCCCATAGGATTACCAGACACAGTCTTCCCTCCTCTTAGGGTTAAACAATATGGAGACATGAAAGGCAGCATTCTCGGTGAACCCTTTCATAGACTGTCACTTTTAGAAGTTGTCAAAGAAACTCTATTCCCCAGAGATGATCTTTTCTCCGTGAATGGCATCTCTTGAGTTTCTTCCAAATTCTCGGACTTTCCTGGCTTGATCTATTCTCTGTGAATAACGTGTCTTGAACTTCTCGGGGTTTGGGGACCCATAGGCTTCTTAAAAGCACTTGTCAAGAAACTCTACTCCCCAGAGATGCTCTTTTCTCCGTGAATGGCATCTCTTGAGTTTCTTCCAAATTCTCGGACTTTCCTGGCTTGATCTATTCTTTGTGAATAGCCTGTCTTGAATTTCTCGGGGTTTGGGGACCCATCGGCTTCTTAAAAGCGTCGGCCTCCTCTTGGGCATTGTTCAAGGACCCACAGGCTTCTTAAAAGCACCCACCTCCTCTTGGGCGTTGTACAAGGACCCGTCGGCTTCTTAGAAGTATTCACAGCCTCCTCTTAGGCTTCATATAAATGATTTCTTCCTCCGGGAATGATAGCCTCCTCTTGGGCTTCATACAAGGACCGATCGGCTTCTTAAAAGTTTCCAGCCTCCTCTTGGGCCTCGTACAAATTGTCCCGACGACCTCCTAGAGGTATAGGAACAGAAATCAGTCATCTTAATAGAGCTGTCTTTCTAAGAGTCTACTACTGTTTCTCAAAGCATAATACAAAAGATGAAACTCTAGACTTGGACAGTCTAAAACCCTTGAGTCTACAAGACGTTCTCAAGCACCCTTCAAGAATAGGAAGGAACCCCGTAGACTCGGACAGTCTCAATACCCTTTGGATTCCCCATTTCCTCAAAGAAAAGGAATATCCCTGATCCTCGAATCAAAATCCTTGAGTGCCAACATTGCTCATATAAGAACTGATTTTCTCTTTAAATCAACATACTGGACCTGTCACTCAACTGAAACAGTCACCATGGCCTCCTCTTGGGCTTTGTACAATGATTCACCCCAGTGGAGCTAACAATTTTAGCCTCCATCTCGGGCTTTATACGAGATACTAAGAGACTCCCTCGTTGAGTCAATCACCATCTTTAGCCTCAATCTCGGGCTTCGTACGAGATACAAAAACACTCTCTTGTTGAGTATAAAAGATTCTCATGTAGAGTCAACCCTTTTAGCCTCCATCTCGGGCTTTATACGAGATACAAAAAGACTCCCTTGTTGAGTCAAGGCCTTTTAGCCTCCCTCTCGGGCTTTGTACGAGACACATATTAGCCTCCTCTTAGGCTTTGTATAAGGAAACCACTGGTTGATCCAATCAACCTTTTAGCATCAAGGTTGTGCCTCGTTCACAGTACACAAACATTAACAACTCCATCCCCTTCATCTAATCACTGTAAGCGGCAAGCCTCTGGATCATCTATATCCATGCCATTGTCCCTCTATTAACATGAGAAATTCCTAAGGAAAGATAACATTGCTCTACACTGAGTTAAAGTCTTCCCCTTCAGGTTGGAACCCCCCTATAAAGGAAATTATGGCATTTCCGGATTCACACATCCCGGTTAAAGTAATTCTCCATTATAAACAGTTGTGACAAACAAACCTCTTCAGAGATGACAAATTCTCTCTGAAGACAACACCTTTTCAGCTTCACATCTTGGGCTTTGAACAAGATACAAATAGACCCTTCAGCTTCACATCTTGGGCTTTGAACAAGATACAAACCACCTTTAGCTTCACGTCTTGGGCTTTGAACAAGACACCAAAACACCATTTCCTCCCTTAGAATAAGAGGAACTACGATTGCTCTGATTTCCCTGTTTCGGTAAATGGGAATACGTAGGCATAAGATTCAAAGAAAAGTCTTAGCGAGCACACTAAACAAAAACCCAAAATCCCATACTTTTGTACATCCATCCTAACATCTTAAACCTCCCACCCATCGACCGAACACTACTTTTAAAAAAATAAACCTAACAGAGACCCCGAATCTTTGTAGCATCTGTAAACCAACAGTTTTGACTGTTTAACCTCAGTTTGCAAGCAGGGTTAATTTGAGACATTTATTTCCCTTCCTTCATCAGCTTTAATAGGATAAAAAATGAATCGAGCTGTAGATACCAAAGAGCGGTAGTGCTTCGCAACCACATCCAAAATCGCTCGCTACAAATCAGGATCATTGATCGTTGTGGAAACTTCCCTAATGTACCCCTCATAGGAAATAAAGGAGGAATCAATTATCATCCAGTTTTAGTTCGTCGTCAATTCGGATACCCGATGAGGCATGTCCCACGCAATGCTCATCTGGAAGGTCTTTTCTTCAAGGAAGGAGAAAACGACAGGGCACTAAAGACAGAAATAAGGCATGCCTGGAAACACGTTCACAGGAAAGGAAGAGAGTCTCTAGGGAAACCAGATTGTATCTCTGTATAGCCTTATCTCCACTGGGTAAAAACTAGAGCTCTCAAACTGAGGATGCCTTACCCTCGTCACGAAGTGCTTCCATTAAGGGAATCTGTCCTTTATTTTCTGTCTGATACGGAAAAACTTCAGGTTACTCTCGCCAAAGTTCAACACGAGAAGAGGTCTTGGAAGAACAAGTACCGTATTCTCAATGTGGAGTGTAACAAAATACAACAACTGTTAAAAGATAAAGATGCTCTGATTGAGATTTTAGAGAAACATGTTGTAGAGAATCAGGAAGACCAAAGGAATTTGCTCGCTCTTTTCACTTGGTAAAGGAATGACAACCCGACAATGGCTCAAGAGCCCCGGTCAAAGAAAAGGAAATCACCAGAACCAACACCTGAGCTCTCCTCAGAGAGGACTCAGGATCCATTAGTTTAGACATTTTGAAATTATGGCACAAATATCAGATGTCCTACACAGATGTTGAGACACTGATATCCAACACAATGAACAAGAATACAATAAGAATAACAGTGCAGAAAGTAAATAACACATTGATATGTTTACCCAGTTCGGATCAACAATCCTACTCTGGGGGCTACCAAGCCAGGGACGAAACCAATATACGATAGTATCAATTCACAGATCATACAATTACCGAATAATCTGCGCACTTAATCACTACCCTTCCTATGACTTCTACCTAAGACTCACCTAGGTATGAGGCCCTCCTCAAATCCCTCTATAACCACAACCCGTGATTGGTTTCTTTCCACACAAGTAACAAACCGAAAGTCACACTTTCAAAACACACAATTCTCAATACTTCAAAGTTTATGAGAATAGACACACAAGAAACTCAATGCTTAAAAGCTTATGAGTAACTGACAGAACTTACAACACAAAAACCAGTCCTTATACTGTTATCAGAATGATTCCAGTTAGGCTCACAAAATACACTCGAAAACCCTAACAAAAACACATGTAAGTTCCACACCTAAACTAGGTTTACATCAGTCAATATATAGCATTTAATCTGGACTGAATTGGGCTTCAAAAACGCAGCAAATAGACAGCTCACAAATCTGCAAAATAAACTCCAAGAAAATAGGTCTTCAATCCAAAGTTTCCTAATATGTCTCCATGATTAGAAACAGCTGAAAATCCGAAAAACCAACATATAAACACAATCCAAAAATGCTTTGGATGCCACATAGGATAACCAAATATTCACAGAATATTTAGTAACAATTCACAGCAACAGAATCTGCTTTAAAAACTGAATCCAGACGCGATGTCCTATGAGCAGGTATGGGACATCTTCATTCGACATGTTGAATGCAGCAAATTAGAACATCGTGTTTCAACATCTTGCTGCTAGAATAGTTTTAGCAAAATAAATGCCAACCACAGAATCAAAGAAATAACACATTTCCTTTTAGAGCACTTTGTAAATTACTGTATTTCCATTTCCGCAATCTTTGAATTCAATAAAACGGTGTTTTCCCCACTGTTTGATATTTACAATCCAATTGTCAAAGTTTATTTTGATTAAATAACAAAAATTTTAAATAATATAATCATTGCATAGCATTCATCATTCGCCCATAACGCATTCTTCTTCCCTGCGAATCTCACGTTTGTGTCTCGATTCTAGAGTCAAACAGTCTCATTCATACAATACTCGGGCCAATCGACAAAAGAAAATGGATGATCTCGAGGAACAGAACAAAGAGTTGAGAGAAGAAATCGACACTCTGAAATAAGATTTGAGGAAACTTCACAATGACATGCAATCTCTGGCAGCAGCCCAGATGCTACAACAAAGGACTGTGATCTCAGAGATCACATCGACGCCCATAGTGTAAAAGTATGATCCTCGGTATAACATGCCAAAGGATCGTCTCTGGGGCATGCCACTCAACTATATCCTGGAAGGATATATTTCCCCGATCATGGAAGATCCGGAAACTGCAGCAGGAGCCGCTGGGCCTGAAGGTTACAAACTTCGGGAAAGCGAAGATGCAAGGGGCATGACAACAACTCCTGAAGGTTACAAACTTCGGTACAGGGAAGCACCAAGAGTCACTGCCGTAATGACTGTACCACCACCCGTGGCACACACTGTCCCGGAAGGACAGATTCCATAGATACCTTCTGGTGGAAATGAAACTATGAACGATAAAATGAAGGAATTCCATGAACAGTTCCTAGAGATGCAGAAGGAACTGCAAGCCATTTGCGGTCAGGATCTATTTGGAAAGGACGCCACAGACCTTTGTTTGGTCCCCAATGTCAAAGTTCCGCACAAATTCAAAGTGCCCGAATTTGAAAAGTACAAGGGTAACTCTTGCCCTCAAAGTCATTTGGTGATGTACGCTCGGAGGATGTCAACTCAGACAGAGAATCAATAGCTACTTATCCAATACATCCAGGACAGTTTAACCGGTGCCGCACTCAAATGGTACATGGGATTAAACCGCACTAAGATCGTCACTTTCAGAGATCTTGGCGCTGCCTTTGTTCAACAATATAAGTATAATCTGGACATGGCACCAGGCAGAGATCAACTCAGAGCCATGTCGTAGAAGGATAAGGAAACCTTTAAGGAATATGCTCAGAGATATATAGCATTTAATCTGGACGGAATTGGGCTTCAAAAACGCAGCAAATAGACTGCTCACAAATCTGCAAAATAAACTCCCAGAAAATAGGTCTTCAATCTAAAGTTTCCTAATATGTCTCCATTATTAGAAACAGCTGAAAATCCGAAAAACCAACATATAAACACAATCCAAAAATGCTTTGGATGCCACATAGGATAACCAAATATTCACAGAATATTTAGTAACAATTCACAGCAACAAAATCTGCTTTAAAAACTGAATCCAGACGCGATGTCCTATGAGCAGGTATGGGACATCTTCATTCGACATGTTGAATGCAGCAAATTAGAACATCATGTTTCAACATCTTGCTACTAGAATAGTTTTAGCAAAATAAATGCCAACCACAGAATCAAAGAAATAACAATCTCCCCCTTTGGCTTATTTTGGCTAAAACTACACACCAAAAAAAACTTGCAAAGAAGCACAAAAAAAAACATCCATATCAGACAGCAGCGAAAACACCAACAGTTACCAACAGCACACAGCAAAAAAATCCAGCATAGCAGCACTCCCCTTCAACTGCGTACAACACACAGCACAATATATAACACATCATAGCAGCATAGCAAAACTCCCCCTCAACTGCAGCAACATTCCACAATCTCCCCCTCAACTACTGCAGCAGCACAAGCACACCACACACAAACATATTACTCCCCCTTTTTAGCCATAAATATGACAAAGGTAAGTAGAACTGTTATTAATATTTGAGAAATGGTCAAATCATAAACTAGAATAAACAGCATCAGAGAGTAGATGCACACTACATCACATGACCAAGTGTCATGCTCAAACATCAACATTTCCCTCCATTCACACACTGCACTACCAGAACCTCCTTTAAACTTTCCAATCTGGCAGCCATAAGGAACATTAATTGCTATAGTTCTTCATGAATGCAAACCCCAAGTCTGCTTCTCAGGTTTTCAAACTGAACTGCATCTAGAGCCTTGGTAAATATGTCACCAAGCTGATTTTCTGTGCTCACATGCTCAAGAGTTATGACTTTGTCCTCCACAAGTTCTCTGATGAAGTGATGCCTGATATCAATGTGCTTAGTCCTGCTATGTTGAATGGGATTTTTGGAAATATTAATAGCGCTCAGGTTGTCACAAAATAATATCATGACATCTTGTGTGACATTATACTCAGATAACATCTGCTTCATCCATACCAGTTGAGCGCAACTACTACCAGCTGCTATGTACTCAGCTTCAGCAGTAGAAAGAGATACAAAATTTTACTTCTTACTAAACCATGAAATAAGATTATTTCCCAAAAAGAAACATCCTCCAGAGGTGCTCTTTCTATCATCAACACTTCCAGCCCAATCAGCATCACAGTAACCTACTAAAATGGGACTTGAGTCTTGGGAGTACAACAACCCATAATCACATGTACCACTCACATACTTAAGAATTCTCTTAACTTGATTGATGTGACTGACCTTGGGTTCTGCTTGATATCTTGCACACACACCAACAACAAATGTTATGTCTGGCCTACTTGCTGTAAGATACAGTAGACTGCCAATCATACTTCTGTACAGACTTTGTTCAACATTCACTCCCTTTTCATCTTTGGATAACTTCAAGTGAGTAGGAGCGGGAGTTCTCTTATGCTTGGCATTATCCAGTCCAAACTTCTTCACAATGTTCCTCGCATATTTGCTCTGATAGATAAAAATGGAATCTTCCATCTGCTTGACTTGTAATCCAAGGAAGTAGGTCAATTCACCTACCAAGCTCATCTCAAATTCAGATTGCATTTGGTTGACAAAATGTTGGACTATTTCATCCGACATCCCACCAAACACAATATCATCTACATAAATCTGAGCAATCATTAGTTTCCCATCCTTCTCCTTGACAAAAAGCGTTTTATCAATGCCACCCTTCCTGTATCCATTGTTGACTAAGAACTTAGTCAGTCTTTCATACCAAGCTCGTGGAGCTTGTTTCAGCCCATACAAAGCCTTCTTCAGCTTGAAAACATGATCAGGAAAATTTGGATCCACAAACCCTTTAGGCTGCTCAACATAGACTTCCTCATTAAGATAGCCATTCAGAAAGGCACTCTTGACATCCATTTGAAACAATCTAAATTTCAACAAACATGCCACTCCTAGCAGCAATCTGATGGATTCCAATCGAGCCATAGGAGCAAATGTTTCATCGAAGTCTACTCCTTTAATCTGTGTGTATCCTTGAGCAACTAATCTAGCTTTGTTCCTGGTAACAACTCCTTGTTCATCATACTTATTCTTATAAACCCATTTTGTTCCAATCACATTTGTTCCTGCTGGTCGTGGTACCAGTTCCCAGACTTCATTCCTCTTGAATTGACAAAGTTCATCTTGCATAGCACTTATCCAGAACTAATCTGTCAATGCTTCTTTGACATTCTTTGGTTCAATCTTTGAAACAAAGCATGCATTTGACAAAGTCTCCCTCGTTCTGGTTCTTACACCTTAATTCAGATCTCCAATAATCAATTCCTTAGGGTGATCCTTCTGAATCCTTATAGAGGGTCCCCTATTAGCATCCTCTACCTCTTCATTCTCAGGTCTAGTGTCGGTTTCTTGAGCATTATCTTCTACAAACTCAATGTCTTGGGAGATTTCATTGTTCATGGGAAGGCATGCTCCAACATCATCTGGGACATCTTCATCTTTGCCAGAGTCATCAACCACCACATTTATGGATTCCATCATCACCTTAGTTCTGGAATTAAATACCCTATATGCTTTACTGCTTGTAGAGTATCCAAAAAATATTCCTTCCTCACTCTTAGGATCCATCTTTCGCCTCTGCTCACGATCCGCCAAGATATAACACTTACTCCCAAACACATGGAAATACTTCACATTTGGCTTTCTACCTTTCCATAGCTCATAAAGAGTGACAGAAGTACCTGATCTGATAGTCACCCTATTGTGCATATAGCAAGCAGTATTCATGGCTTTAGCCCAAAAATGATATGGAAGCTTTTTGGCATGAATCATGACTCTTGCACACTCTTGTGATCGGTGATGAGAATTCATGAGTGATTCCCTCAGATAAGCAGAACTCTTCAAACCTGCTATTTTCGAATTCCTTCCCATGGTCACTTCTGATCCGAACAACACCACAATCCTTTTCTCATTGAATCCTTTGACACAACTCTTTGAAGGCTGCAAATACTTCAGACTTTTCTCTGATAAAACGTATCCAAGTGAATCTGGAGTAGTCATCTACGACAACATAGGCATACTTCTTCCCAGCAAGACTTTCAACCTGCATAGGTCCCATTAAGTCCATGTGAAGTAGTTCCAGAACTCAAGAAGTTGTGGTAAGATGTTGAAGCCTCTTGTGTGACACCCTTGTTTGCTTCCCAACTTGACATTCACCACATATTTTATCCTCATCAATCTTCAGCTTGGGAATACCTCTAACAGCTTCACTTGACATAACTTTATTCATCCCTTTCACGTGTAAGTGACCCAATTTCTGATACCACAATTTGGTTTCATCTTCCTTTGACATCAAACAAGTAGACAAACTTTCCGGTTCTTGAGGATTCCACAGATAGCAGTTATCCTTAGACCTGGCTCCCTTCATAACAACTTCATCTTTCTCATTGGTTACTAGACATTCAGATTTGGTGAAATTTACCTTGAGACCTACATCGTACAATTGGCTTATACTGATTAAATTTGCGGTCAGCCCTTTGACAAATAGAACACAATCCAGATTTGGTTGTCCTGTGTAGTCCAACTTTCCAACACCTTTTATTTCACCCTTTGATCCATCCCCAAAAGTGACATAATTGGTGGAGTAAGGCTTGATATCTGACAAGAATTTCTTCACACCAGTCATGTGTCTTGAACAACCACTGTCAAAGTACCAATCTTCTCTTGCAGATGCTCTAAGAGAGGTATGTGCTATGAGACCAGCCATCATTTTTCTAGGAGTCCATATTCTCTTCACTTTACCCCAACTCTGTCCTTTATTTTGTTGTTGAGCAGTTTTGGGATAGCCGTTCAACTTGTAGCAAAAGGACTTTAAGTGACCAATCTTTCCACAGTAATGGCATCTCCATGGTTTATACTTTGATCTACAAACTCTTTTCTGATGCTTCATCTTATGTTGAAATATGTGATTTGACATCCCCTCTTCTTGCTTTATTTTCTGAGGAACAAACTTCAATACAGGCTTCTTGTAAGTCTCTGCTTGATTGTTAAAACCAATGCGTTACACATTTCCAGCATCTTTCCTAGTCTGAAGAATCTCATCCAGCTGTGTGGTACCATTGTTCAGCATTCTTATAGATTTGGTCATATTGTCAAGTTTTGACTTTTGCCATTCAACCTCCTCTTTCAGATCAACAATGGTTGATAGATGTTCTTCCTTCTCGGCTTCTAGTTGAGCTATCAGAACCTTCTGTTCTAATATTATCTGGCATCTTTCTTCATTCTTGATACACAACTCTGAGAACCCTGTGAAGACTTCTTCCTTAGTGAGTTCTCCAATATAGGATTCTTTGTCAGAGTCAGACTCACAAGTAGTTTCTCCATCAGCCTTACAGATCCCAGTCAAAGCTGTCACTAATTTTGCAGATTCTTCTTCAAGATCACTCTCAGACTCTCTTTCTGACCAAGACACTGATAAGCCCTTCTTTTGCCTTTTGAGATACGTGGGACACTCAGTCTTTATGTACCCATATCCCTCACATTCAAAACACTGAACTCTCTTCCCTTGATTGGAGTCTTCTTCAGTTCTGGATCTTTTGCCTCCATCCTGGTTTTTACTGATGTCGAGTGACTTATTCTGAGCATTTGCTCTCGACTTCCAGTCAATCCTTTTCAACACTCTGTTAAATTGTTTTCCAAGCAATACCAGATCTTTAGACACCCTTTCATCTCTGACCAGGTCACCTTTATCTTCTGAGTCACCAGCATTTGACACAAAAGCTATGCTCTTCTTCTTTTCTGACTTTTCACTGATCCCTAATTCAAATGTTTGAAGAGATCCTACCAGTTCATCCACTTTTATCTTGTCTATATCTTGAGCTTCCTCTATAGCCGTCACTTTCATGTCAAATCTTTTAGGTAGAGATCTGAGTATTTTTCTGACCAGTTTGCTGTCAAACATCTTTTCACCTAGGGCACTAGAGGCATTAGCTATCTCAATAATGTTCATGTGAAAATCATGAATGCTCTCATCCTCCTTCATCTTCAAACTCTCAAACTTGCTAGTGAGAAGCTGAAGTTTTGACATCTTCACCTTTGAAGTCCCTTCATGAACAACCTTCAAGACCTCCCACGCCTCTTTTGCAATGGTGCAATGTTCAATCAACCTGAAGATATTCTTGTTGACACCATTAAATAATGCATTCATGGCTTTGGAATTTCCCACGGACCCTTTGTAATCTGAATCATCCCAGTCTTCCTCTTCCTTCACCACATCAGTAGGGGTACCTTTTTCATCTTTAACCTTTGGGGGCTCCCATCCTTTTATAACAGCTTTCCATGCTTGATCATCCATGGATTTGATGAATGCTATCATCCTTGGTTTCCAATAGTCATAGTTGGAACCATCAAGCAGAGGTGGTTTGTTCAAAAATCCTCCATCCTTGTCCATTGTACCAGAAAGTACCTTCCCTAAATCTCACCCAGAACCAATAAGGGTGCAACCTCTTGATGCCAATTGAAATTCTGGCACATATATCAGATGTCCTACACAGATGTTGAGACACTGATATCCAACACAATGAACAAGATAACAATAAGAATAACAGTGCAGAAAGTAAATAACACAGTGATATGTTTACCCAGTTCGGATCAACAATCCTACTCTGGGGGCTACCAAGCCAGGGACGAAACCAATATACGATAGTATCAATTCACAAATCATACAATTACCGAGTAATCTGCTCACTTAATCACTACCCTTCCTATGACTTCTACCTAAGACTCACCTAGGTATGAGGCCCTCCTCAAATCCCTCTACAACCACAACCCGTGATTGGTTTCTTTCCACACAAGTAACAAACCGAAAGTCACACTTTCAAAACACACAATTCTCAATACTTCAAAGCTTATGAGAATAGACACACAAGAAACTCAATGCTTAAAAGCTTATGAGTAACTGACAGAACTTACAACACAAAAACCAGTCCTTATACTGTTATCAGAATGATTCTAGTTAGGCTCACAAAATACACTCGAAAACGTTAACAAAAACACATGTAAGTTCCACACCTAAACTAGGTTTACATCAGTCAATATATAGCATTTAATCTGGACTGAATTGGGCTTCAAAAACGCAGCAAATAGACTGCTCACAAATCTGCAAAATAAACTCCAAGAAAATAGGTCTTTAATCCAAAGTTTCCTAATATGTCTCCATGATTAGAAACAGCTGAAAATTCGAAAAACCAACATATAAACACAATCCAAAAATGCTTTGGATGCCACATAGGATAACCAAATATTCACAGAATATTTAGTAACAATTCACAGCAACAGAATCTGCTTTAAAAACTGAATCCAGACGCGATGTCCTATGAGCAGGTATGGGACATCTTCATTCAACATGTTGAATGCAGCAAATTAGAACATCGTGTTTCAACATCTTGCTGCTAGAATAGTTTTAGCAAAATAAATGCCAACCACATAATCAAAGAAATAACACATTTCCTTTTAGAGCACTTTGTAAATTACTGTATTTCCATTTTCGCAATCTTTGAATTCAATAAAATGGGGTTTTCCCCACTGTTTGATATTTACAATCCAATTGTCAAAGTTTCTTTTGATTAAATAACAAAAATTTTAATTAATATAATCATTGCATATCATTCATCATTCGCCCATAACGCATTCTTTTTCCCTGCGAATCTCACGTTTGTGTCTCGATTCTAGAGTCAAACTGTCTCATTCATACAATACTCGGGCCAATCGACAAAAGAAAATGGATGATCTTGAGGAACAGAACAAAGAGTTGAGAGAAGAAATCGACACTCTGAAATAAGATTTGAGGAAACTTCACAATGACATGCAATCTCTGGCAGCAGCCCAGATGCAACAACAAAGGACTGTGATCTCAGAGATCACATCGACGCCCATAGTGTAAAAGTATGATCCTCGGTATAACATGCCAAAGGATCGTCTCTGGGGCATGCCACTCAACTATATCCTGGAAGGATATATTCCCCCGATCATGGAAGATCCGAAAACTGCAGCAGGAGCCGCTGGGCCTGAAGGTTACAAACTTCGGGAAAGCGAAGATGCAAGGGGCATGACAACAACTCCTGAAGGTTACAAACTTTGGTATAGGGAAGCACCAAGAGTCACTGCCGTAATGACTGTACCACCACCCGTGGCACACACTGTCCCAGAAGGACAGATTCCACAGATACCTTCTGGTGGAAATGAAACTATGAACGATAAAATGAAGGAATTCCATGAACAGTTCCTGGAGATGCAGAAGGAACTGCAAGCCATTCGCGGTCAGGATCTATTTGGAAAGGACGCCACAGACCTTTGTTTGGTCCCCAATGTGAAAGTTTCGTACAAATTCAAAGTGCCCGAATTTGAAAAGTACAAGGGTAACTCTTGCCCTCAAAGTCATTTGGTGATGTACGCTCGGAGGATGTCAACTCAGACAGAGAATCAACAGCTACTTATCCAATACATCCAGGACAGTTTAACCGGTGTCGCACTCAAATGGTACATGGGATTAAACTGCACTAAGATCGTCACTTTCAGAGATCTTGGCGCTGCCTTTGTTCAACAATATAAGTATAATATGGACGTGGCACCAGACAGAGATTAACTCAGAGCCATGTCGTAGAAGGATAAGGAAACCTTTAAGGAATATGCTCAGAGATGGCATGAAATTGCCGCTCAGATTTGTCCACCTCTTGAGGAAAAAGACATGACAAAGATCTTCTTGAAAACCTTGAGCTCATTTTACTACGACAGAATGGTCGCCAATGCGACCAGTGATTTCACCGAGATGGTGGGCATGGGAGTTCGTCTTGAAGAAGCAGTTCGAGAAGGGCATTTAATTAAATATGTTGGATCATCAAGCAGTACCAAAAGATACGGTAGTGCTTTCCCTAAGAAAAAAGAGCAAGATATTGGCAATATCGCTCTCAGAAAGCAACTGCGACGTTACCAACTAGTAGCAGCTGTAATTCCTACTATTAACCCTGCGCCTGTTACGACGTATCAACCTCAGGTTGCTTAAAGCCAACCGCATCAACAACCATATCAGCAAAGGACACAACAGCCTCTTCAGTAGGCTCGTCCTTGTAACACCCCACTTTCCCTTTTTTGAAATTATAAAAATATTACGAAAATAATCAGAGTACAATCAAAATGTAGGATGCTACATCATTAAAACCAATCAACAAAACTCCATTTTATTAATAAGCAGCAGAACTAATTGTTTTATTCAAAATGCGGCAATTTGCCGGCAACACAAAACTCCACATAAAACGTGGTCCACCATAAGTTCAATAAAAGAATGATACGTAACAAACAATAAAGAATAACGAATAACAATTGACAAAAAACTCCCAAAATCCCGTGTTACGTATCAGAGCAACTCCTAAGACTCGATAAAGCAACACGCAACCCATGCACACTCAAGTACCTGGATTATCTGTACTTCCTAAGAAGCACAGACTCAACAAACAACAAAAGGGGTGAGAATTACATTCAATAATACACGGTAAATAATACATGATAAGAGTAATCATTCACACACCATCACACAATCACATAATCACGACATACTTGTCACTCATAATCAAAGTAAACATAAACAATGCAATGTGACTCAACAACTGACACAATGCATGTGGTACCAAACACTATGGTTCATTCAATCGAACCAGATAAATCACATACACCTCTACTTGGCAATGATTTATCTCACCATACTAATCACCTACAATCCTCCTGAGCAATGATTCTTATTCACCCAATACACCATGAGTGCATGAAAACATCTATGCATATAGACACATGTGTAATAATAACGCACGTGCACACGATCCTCCTGATCACACTTGAAGTGCATAGTCACCATAATATGCACCAACACCAATATTCTTGCATTCAATTCATTAACACACCAAAGAAATTATCCAAACTGTATTAATCAACTAAGTACCCGATTATTTTCCAAAATTCCATTTTATTACTCATTCTACGGGTGGACATTAATTGCGGGCATATGTACTAATCCCCTTAAGCTAAGCAACAGAAAAGAAATGCACTGCAAACACAGCACAGAAGGAAAGTAAAGAAAAATCCAGACTGAACAGTGTGACGATCGCCACACTCGCATGACCCTCGTCACACGCAATTAATCCCGTGACGGTCGCCACGCACCCATTACGGTCGTCACACCTATGTCGGCCGTCTCCTTATTCTCACGATCATCATACATGTTCTAAACAGAATTCAGAATTCTGCTCTCGTCTCCACTGCATCACACCTATGTTCGACATTCAGTTCTAAAAATTACTCTGCATTGATTTTAAGACGATAATCTCACATGATAATCCAACCTTGTAATTACTCCATCATTAAGTATTCCTAACACCGTAATTTATGATTTCTGTTTACCCTGAAATCAACCATGCACACCAATGTTCATATCACCATAATAGCAACAACATGTTTTCCCTTTTCACGATCCATGACAGTACAACAAAATTTTTATAGAGTTATCACCCAATTCATACCAGATCAACAATAGCACACCAACAGTAAGTTCAAGATGCACATACTGAACATGTATACATAATTCCTACGAGGATAAGGATTCCTCACTACCCTTTCATGTTATTATCACCCATTAGAGAAATCATTCTCCCCCTTACCTGAATTCTTGATAAAATTCTCCGATAATTGGTGAAGAAACCTTGCCCTAGCACCCTTGTTCTTCCTTCCCTAGCTCTTTCTCGTTTTTACGTGAAAACTGTTTTTCTTTTTTGATTAACCTCCCCACTAACCCTTACTAATTTTTGTTTAATCACTAATCTACCCTGCTTTTTTCCACTAGCCCATTATCCACTTAATTAAATAAGATATTTAGTTTAACAAAAATAATATTATTGCTAGTAATTTTATTCACATAATAATCATAATTCTACCAGTGATAATATTAATAATAATAATAATAATAATAATACTATTACTACTCATACTCCAAAATTACACTCGACACCTCTAATATACCCGTCCCACTAAGGACCACACGCCTACGTGCCCAACCCCACACACCCTGAACAATGTCAACAACGAAAAATAACACGACGATTAAATAATTTAAATTGGGGTGTTACAAGTCTCCCCCACTTAAATTATTTTCGTCCTCTAAAATGTACCTGATGGAAATAGCTCCGGATATGACTCTCACATCCTGCTCTCCAGTTCCCTGGTCACACTTCCTTCAGCAGCTCCTCCCCAAGCTAGTCTCACCAAAGAAATCTCCTTCCCCCTGAGTTGCTTCATCTTGCGATCCTCGATCCTTATCGGCATCGCCTCCACAGTAAGATTATCCCTGATCTGCACCTCATCCCTCGGGATAACATGAGATAGATCCGACACATACTTCCGAAGTTGCGACACATGAAACACATCATGCAAGTTCGAAAATTCGGGCGGTAACGCCTCCCTATAAGCAACTGCACCAACTCTCTGCAAGATCTGATACGGTCCAATAAACTTAGGATCCAACTTCTTCGATTTTAAAGCACGTCCAACACCGGTCACTGGGTTAACTCTCAAGAACACGTGATCACCCTCACTGAATTCCAAATCCTTTCTCCGATTATCATGATAACTCTTCTATCTACTCTGAGACATTTTCATCTTCTCCCGGATCATCTGAATTGTCTCAGTAGTCTGTTGCACGATTTCAGGTCCAAGCACTACATTCTCACCTGTCTCGTACCAACACAGAGGCGTCCTACACCTCCTACCATACAAAGCTTCGAAAGGTGCCATTCCAATACTCGAATGGTAGCTATTGTTATACGTGAACTCAATCAATGGCAAATGAGTATCCCACGCACCACCTTTCTCCAACACACAAGCTCTCAGCAAATCTTCCAACGACTGAATAGTCCTCTTTGACTGACCATCGGTCTGTGGATGATAATTCGAGCTCAACTTCAATTTAGAACCCAAGGCTTCCTGCAAGCTCTTCCAAAATTCTGAAGTAAACCTCGGATCTCTATCCGACACTATGCTCGATGGAACACCATGTAACTTCACAATTATCCTGATATAAATCTCTGCCAGCTTTGACAACGGGAAACTGATGTTAGTTGGTACAAAATGTGCGGATTTCGTAAGTCGATCTACCACTACCCAAATAGCATCGAAGCCTCTCGCCGTATTTGGAAAACCGGTAACAAAATCCAAGGTAATACTGTCCCACTTCCATTCCAGAATCTCAAACGTTTGCATTAATCCCGAAGGCTTCTGGTGCTCTACTTTTTACTTCTGACATGTCAAACAAGCATAAACAAACTGATCTATGTCCCTCTTCATACCGAACCACCAAAACAATTTCTTCAAGTCATGATACATTTCCGTAGCTCCCGGATGAATGCTCAAGCTACTCCGATGACTTTCCTCTAAGATTGCCTTTTTCAATTCCACATTATCCGGTACACATATTCTGCCCCGGAATCTCAACACACCAACATTATCCACTTTAAAATCATTATCAGGATCATCCTCTCCTGCAGGCATCAGATCCACCAGTTTCACATCCAGTTTCTGGTTTTCTTTAATTACATCCAAAAAGTCATTGTTCACTTTCAGCATACCCAATCTAATACTCTCTGGCGTAGTTTCACAAACAATACTCAAATCTCTGAACTGCTCAATGAATTCCATTTCCATCAACATCAAGGCTGACATATTGATTGTTTTCCGACTTAGAGCATCTGCCACAACATTATCTTTTCCTGGATGGTAATTCAAATTAAAGTCATAGTCCTTCAGAAATTCCAACCATCTTCTCTGCCTCATATTCAACTCCTTCTGATCGAATAAATATTTCAGACTCTTATGATCACTAAATACTTCAAATCTTGATCCATACAAATAATGTCTCCAGATTTTTAACACGAACACCACTGCAGCTAATTCAAGATCACGAGTAGGATAGTTCCTCTCATGCACCCTCAATTGCCGTGAAGCATAAGCCACTACATTGCCATCTTGCATCAACACACCACCTAATCCCATCTTAGACGCATCACAATACACCACAAAAGGTTCACTTGGACTCGGTAGAATTAACACTGGCGCTGAAGTTAATTTCTTCTTCAGTTCCTCAAAACTTTCCTCACAAGCCGCATCCCAAACAAAAACTTGATTCTTTCTAGTCAACTGCGTCAATGGTAACGCCAAATTAGAAAACCCTTCAATGAATCTCTTGTAGTAACCTGCCAAGCCCAAAAAGCTTCTAATCTCCGTTGCTGTCTTCGAAGCTTCCCACTGAAGTACTGCACTTACTTTAGATGGGTCCACCGCTATGCCATCACCAGAAATAACATGACCCAAGAAACTCACAGTATTCAACCAGAATTCACACTTCGAGAACTTTGCAAACAATTTGTTAACTTTCAACACCTGCAATGCAATTCTCAAGTGTCCTGCATGATCTTCATCAGACTTAGAATAAATCAGTATATCATCAATGAATACTACAATAAACTGATCCAGATAAGAGTGGAAGATACGATTCATATACTCCATAAACACACCGGGCACATTAGACACTCCGAAAGGCATCACTGCATATTCGTAATGTCCGTAACGAGTTCTGAAAGCAGTCTTCTGAATGTCACCTTCCTTTACTCTAATCTGATGGTAGCCTGACCTCAAATCAATTTTACTGAAAACACGAGCTCTTACCAGCTGATCCATTAAGTCATCAATCCTCGGAAGTGGATACTTATTTTTAATGGTCACTTTATTCAACTGACGGTAGTCAATGCACAGACGCATACTACCATCCTTCTTCTTCACCAATAACACTGGAGCTCCCCACGGTGACACACTCGGTCTAATAAATTTCTTATCAAGCAATTCTCCAATCTGAGACTTCAACTCTGCCAATTCTGATGCAGACATCCTGTACGGCGCCATAGATATGGGTCTAGTACCAGGAACAAGATCAATAGTAAATTCAACTTCTCTCGTCGGAGGAAACTCTGAAATGTCATCCGGAAATACTTCAGGAAATTCGTTCACTACTGGCAATTCATTAACCGAAGTCTTACTTTCGACAGATAACGAGGCAAACACTGCAAACATCTTAGCTTCATCCTCCAACAATGTCCTCAACTCCCTGCTAGACAACGAATCTGCTAATGCTTCCGCCTCCGGAGTAAGAAACAATAACATCTTCCTAAAACAATCGATATAAACCCGATTGAATTCCAACCAGTTCATCCCTAAAATGACATCGAGACTACCAAGTGGCAAACAGATCAAGTCCACTCTGAAATCTCTACCAAACATAGTCAGTGGACACTTCAAGCACACCAAAGAAGTAACCACCGAACCAATAGATGGAGTTTCGATCGTCATCCTCTGCTCTAGAGTAGATGGCACAATCCCTAATCTCTTCACATAGTCAACAGAAATAAACGAGTGGGTTGCACCCGTGTCAATGATAGCAATCAGAGGAATATCGTTAATAAAGCAAGTACCTTTGACGGAACGCTCCTCATCAGTGGATTGGGCTCCCACCAAGGCAAATACTTTTCCACTGGCCTGAGCTTTCTTTGGCTTCTCACAGTGAATGCTGATGTGACCCTTTTCTCCGCAGTTATAACAGGTAGGCATAGTGGCCCTACAACCTGCTATAACATAACCTGGTTTACCACACTTGAAACAATTCTTCACCTCATTCGGACAGTTGTTAGCACGGTGACCCGCACCACCACATCTGAAACACTTGAGAGTATCAGCACCTACTCCTTTCTCCTTTGGTTTCTTCCCCACATCAGTTTTCTGTTTCCCCTTATCGGCTGGAGCACTGTAAGGAGTACCTTCAAACCTCTGCTTAGCCTTCTTCTCATTCACAGCTTTGTAATGAGCAATCCTAGCTCTGTTATCATTGTCATAGATTCTGCTTCTGCTTACCAGCTCTGGATAGTTTCTTATCTTCTGACAAGTAATTCCCAGTTTGATCTCGGGACGCAGCCCATTCTCAAACTTTAAGCACTTAGAAGTCATTGCCTCTTCTGTATTGTAATGAGCACAATACTGAACAAACTCTTTAAACCGAGCAGCATATTCAACAACAGTCAAATTTCCTTGTTTCAACTCCAGGAACTCAATCTCCTTTGCACTTCGGATGTCTTCCGGAAAATACTTTTCCAGAAATTCAGCTTTAAACACTGTCCAAGTAATCTCAGTACCCATAGCTTCCAACCTCTAACGACTATTGTCCCACCAGACTTCAGCCTCACCTTCCAGCATATGAGTACCAAACCGTACCTTCTAAGCATCACTGCATTCCATGGTCCTGAAGATTTTCTCAACAGCCTTCAGCCATTTCTGTGCAGCCTCTGGATCCAAAATGCCTCCCTCATATGTCGGCGGCTTATTGCTCTGGAACTGTGCCAGGTCGCAGAATTGCGCACCCCAGCCTGATTGTTGTTCTCTACAGCTTGTGCCATGGCTTGCATAGCGGCAACAAGAGCAACATCATTCCTTCCTGCCATACTGTTCAACAATCAACATACGGTCAGAACGCACGACTCACTCTATTCTAAGGACAGACTCTATTACTCAACCTGGTCGGACGAACCGACCTGCTCTGATACGAATTGTAACACCCCACTTTCCCATTTTTCAAATTATAAAAATATTACGAAAATAATCAGAGTACAATCAAAAAGTAGGATGCTACATCATTAAAACCAATCAACAAAACTCCTTTTTATTAATAAGCAGCAGAACTAATTGTTTTATTCAAAATGCGGCAATTTGCCGGCAACACCAAACTCCACATAAAATGTGGTCCACCATAAGTTCAATAAAAGAATGATACGTAACAAACAATAAAGAATAACGAATAACAATTGACGGAAAAATCCCAAAATCCCGGGTTACGTATCAGAGCAACTCCTAAGACTCGATCAAGCAGCACACAATCCATACACACTCAAGTACCTGGATTATCTGTACTTCCGAAGAAGCATAGACACAACAAACAACAAAAGGGGTGAGAACTACATTCAATAATACACGACAAATAATACATGATAAGAGTAATCATTCACACACCATCACACAATCACATAATCACGACATACTTGTCACTCACAATCAAAGTAAACATAAACAATGCAATGTGACTCAACAACTGACACAATGCATGTGGTACCAAACACCATGGTTCATTCAATCGAACCCGATAAATCACATACACCTCTACTTGGCAATGATTTATCTCACCATACGAATCACGTACACTCCTCCTGAGCAATGATTCTTATTCACCCAATACACCATGAATGCATGAAAACATCTATGCATATAGACACATGTGTAATAATAACGCACGTGCACACGATCCTCCTGATCACACCTGAAGTGCATAGTCACCATAATATGCACCAGCACCAATATTCTTGCATTCAATTCATTAACACACCAAAGAATTAATCCAAACTGTATTAATCAACTAAGTACCCGTTTATTTTCCTAAATTCCATTTTATTACTCATTCTATGTATGGACATTGATTGCTGGCATATGTACTAATCCCATAAAGCTAAGCAACAGAAAAGAAATGCACTGCAAACACAACACAGAAGGAAAGTAAAGAAAATTCCAGACTGAACAGTGTGACGGTCGCCACACTCCCATGACCCTCGTCACACGCAATTAATCCCGTGACTGTCGCCACGCACCCATTACGGTCGTCATACCCATGCCGACCTTCTCCCTATTCTCATGATCGTCATACATGTTCTAAACAGAATTCAGAATTCCGCTCTCGTCTCCACTGCATCACGCCTACGTTCTACATTCAGTTCTAAAAATTACTCTGCATTGGTTTTATGACGATAATCTCACATGATAATCCAGCCTTGTAATTACTACATCATTAAGTATTCCTAACACCGTAATTTATGATTTCAGTTTACCCTGAAATCAACCCTGCACACCAATGTTAATATCACCATAATAGCAACAACATGTTTTCCCTTTTCACGATCCATGACAGTACAACACAATTTTTATAGAGTTATTACCCAATTCATACCAGATCAATAATAGCACACCAACAGTAAGTTCAAGATGCACATACTGAACATGCATACATAATTCCTACGAGGATAAGGATTCCTCACTACCTTCTCATGTTATTATCACCCATTAGAGAATTCATTCTCCCCCTTACCTGAATTCCTGATAAAATTCTGCGAGAATTGGTGATGAAACCTTGCCCTAGCACCCTTGTTCTTCCTTCCCTAGCTCTTTCTCGTTTTTACGTGAAAATTGTTTTTCTTTTTTGATTAACCTCCCCACTAACCCTTACTAATTTCTGTTTAATCACTAATCTACCCTGCTTTTCTCCCCTAGCCCACTACCCACTTAATTAAATCAGATTTTTAGTTTAACAAAAATAATAATATTGCTAGTAATTTTATTCACATAATAATCATAATACTACCAGTGATAATATTAATAATAATAATAATAATAATAATAATACTATTACTACTCATACTCCAAAATTACTCTCGACACCTATAATCTACCCGTCCCACTAAGGACCACATGCCTACGCGCTCAACCCCACACACCGTGAACAAGGTCAACAACGGAAAATAACACGACGATTAAATAATTTAAATTGGGGTGTTACAATCCTTAGTACAACAACAACCCTACAACACGACCACCTGGGTTTGACCCTATACCGATGTTGTACACATAATTGTTTCCACTACTACTGGTCAAGGGGCACGTTCAAACCAGGTCTCCTCTTACAGTACTGGGAAATCTGCCTTTTTGGTTCAAAGCAGATCAGACTTGCCCTTACCATCAAGGAGGACCAGGGCATAACATAGAAAACTGCCTCAGTTTCAAATCCGATGTGCAAAAGTTTGTTAGGAGCGGGGTCTTATCCTTCAAGGATACAAATCCAAATGTTCAAACGAACCCGTTGCCACAACACGAGAAAGCTGCAGTAAATTTGATAGAGGAAGAGTCTAAACACAGCTATCAAATTTATGACGTGCTCTTATTAAGGGCTAATCTGGTCAAGATACACCGCAGACAGAGCGGATATGGGCATGTACCACCTCATAACTATCACTAGTGTGATATCTGCTCGAAAGACAATCAGGGATGTTCAATGGTGCAATCAGCTCTACAGGAACAGTTGGATCTCGGTTGGATCCAGGATCACATAATTCGTGGGGTCAACATGACTTATACGGATTCCAACATCATGATCTGCCACGACACGTGTAGCGCGATTTTTGTGGTCTTGAATCACGGTCGCCTGGGTACTACAGTTCAATTCATTTTTTATCCTATTGAGCTGATTAAGGAAGGGAAATAGATGTCTCCAATTAACCCTGCTTGCATACTGAGTTTAAACAACTGATTGTTAGTTTACAGATGCTATTAAGACGTGGGTCCCTCTTCGGTTATTTTGTTAAGATTAGAATGTCTGGGCTATTTGCGAGGTTTTTGGTAAGATGATAGGATTTGGAGCTTTTGGGTTAATTTGATAGAGGTACTGGGTTAGGGGTTTTTTATTAGCATGCTCGCTAAGATTTTACAATCTTATGCCTACGTATTCCCGTTTAACGAAACAGGGAAATCAGAGCGATTGAAGTTCCTCCTATTCTATGGGAGGAAAAATGTCATTTTGGTGTCTTGTTCAAAGCCCAAGACATGAAGCAAAAGATGATTTGTATCTTGTTCAAAGCCCAAGATGTGAAGCTAAAGGGTTTTGGATGAGAGAGAATTTATCATCTCTAAAGAGGAGTTATTGATGTTTGTATGTTGTGAGCAAGGCACATATTTGATGCCAAAAGGTTAATTGACTCAACTGAGGTTTTCCTTATACAAAGCCTAAGAGGAGGAGATTGACCCACCAAGAGGGTGCTTTTATGTGTCTTGTACGAAGCCCAAGACGGAGGCTAAAAGGTTTTGACTAAACAAGAGAGTCTTTTATCTGTCATATATGAAGCCTAAGATGGAGACTAAAAAGGTTTGACTCAACAAGAGAGACTTTTATACTCAACAAAAGAGTGTTTTGCGGTCTCGTACGAAGCCCGAGATAGAGGCTAAATGGGGATTGACTCAACAAGAGAGTCTTTTATACTCAACAAGAGAGTGATTTGTTGTCTCGTACGAAGCCCGAGATAGAGGCTAAAAGGATATTGACTCAACAAGAGAGTCTTTTATCTGTCTTATATGAAGCCTAAGACGGAGGCTAAAAAGGGCTTTGACTCAACAAGAGAGTCTTTTATACTCAATAAGAGAGTGTTTTTCTTTTGTGTGTCTTGTATGAAGCCCAAGACAGGGGCTAAAGGGGAGACTCACTCAACAAGAGAGTCTGAAAAGGTTAACTCCGCTGGGGAGAGTCATTGTACAAAGCCCAAGAGGAGGCTACCTTACCACCGTGGATTCTGGAGATCCTGAAGCGAGTCCAAGTATAGGGAACTCTCATGAGAGAGACCTGGTTTCTGCCTATGTTTGAAGGGAACTTGATAATGTCTTTGAGACTCAAGGGTCTTAGACTGTCCAAGTCTAGAGTTTTATCTTTTATACAATGCCCAAGAGGAGGCACAGGTATTAAAGGATGGGTATCAACCCCACAACGGCCGGAGTTTTGACGCTGGAAAGACTGCTCTAGCAAAGGATGACTAAGTTCTGTCTTATACCTTTAAGAGATCGTCAGGGTCCTTGTATTAAGCCCAAGAGAAGGCATGAGAACTTCTAAGAAGCCGAAGGGTCCTTGTACAACGCCCAAGAGGAGGCGGGGATGCTTTTAGGAAGCCTGTGGGTCCCCAAACCAAGAGAAGTTCAAGACATGCTATTCACAGAGAATAGATCAAGCCAGGAAGGTTCTTGAATTTGGAAGAAACTCAAGAGAAGCTATTCATGGAGAATAGATCAACTCTAGGGAGTAGAGTTTCTTTGACAATTTCTAAGAATGACAGTTTGAGAAAAGGTTCACCGAGAATACTGCCTTTCTCTTTGTTCCATATTGTTTAACCCCAAGAGAAGGGAAGACTGTGTTTGGAATCCTATAGGGGATCTAGTTTTGACTGTATTTAAGAGTGACCAACAAGGCTTTACCTAGTGCTAGACGTAGTTGCTGGGGAAAACTCAAAATAACTATACTAGTATTATACAATTGATATTTGACACGTATATAAAAGGATGTCAAAGAAAACTTACAGTAAAGCAGCCCCACAATACAGTTATATACATATGAAAGCGATAAATGAAAGCGGATAAACACTTACCTGTTGTAGAGCTTCCATGCTGTTTTGTTAGTTGTTCAACAAAGAAATCTTTGATAACAGTATTATATTCAAAATCAAAGGAGAAAGTGCTTTGAAAAGTTTGTTGGGGCTTACAGCTCAATGAGAGGCCCAAGTTTAACGATGATCGCACCTCTATTTTGAAAACTGTACAGAGGGACTTATACAATATGTGAGGCCCACAAAGTTTTTATGTACAAGGGGGTTGGGTCTTACACTCTATTAGAGGCCCAAAGTGTTTTTGTACCAGTGATGGGGCTTACAGCTCAAGGAGAGGCCCAGGGTTATTTTTGTACAAGAGATGGGACTTACAACTCAAGGAGAGGCCCAGGGTTTTGTTTTAAAAGGCGACGATCGCGCTGAGATTTTGAAAATACAACGGGACTTATACAACATCTGAGGCCCAAAAAGGTTTTGTATTTACAAAGGATTGTGTCTTACACTCTACTAAGAGGCCCAAAGTGTTTTGAAAATGATTGATGAGGGTTGAAATCAAAGAAACCCTAATTTTGTTTTTCTTTAAAAGTAAATATTCAAAGAAAATCAATAAAATGATAAAAATACCAAATGAGTTTGAATAAACCACTTGTGATTTTTGTTTAAGTTTTGAAAAATGAAGTTTTAATCACAAGATGAATTAAAACTCATTTGGTTTTGATTTTCAAGGTAAATATTCACTTTTAAAATGTTTAAAAACAATTAAAAATGAATTTATTCACAAAAATACTAAGTATATTAAATAAATAATATAAATTTTATTATTTTGTGGAATAAAATATTTCAACATTTTTGTGATTTTTTGCAAAAAGAACCAATAAAAAATAATTAAAATTGAGGGAGTTATTAATTTTTCAAATCAATAAAAATAATATGAAAAAGAATAAAATATGAAAAAGTGGTAAAAAAGAGGATCTGGGGCGAGGGGGATTCGAACCCTAGACCTCTTGTGTGAGGCATGCGTGCCTTACCACTTGAGTGGTGATACATCCGTGTATTGGAACACAACCACAAATATACAAGGCTTGCCTTTGTTTTTTGGCCTGGCCCAAGGCAAGGCAAGGCAAGATTTTGGTCAGAAATGTGAAGACCATAACTTTCTCATTTCTCCATGGATGGAGACAAAATTTATATGCATCTGGCCTAGAATTTCACAAGGAATCCAATGGTGGTGGTGGTTTTTTCAGAAAACAAATCCTCCTCAAAACTCGATAGTGGTTTTGAAATAGGCCATATTTTGCATTTTCTTTGCTACCTCTTGGTACAGGCATGAATTACATGATGAATTGGTTCAAACACAACACATATAACATGTATAAGAGATGCATGATCAGTGGACCTCAAAGCAAGGCATATTTTAAAGAATTCAAGCTGTGATGCTTACCTCCCTTGGAGCTTTTGGGCAATCTGCCAAGTGCTTTGTTCAAGAAATGTTTTGATGCTTTGAACACTCTCAAATGATCCCTTAAAAGCTTTTAGGATGATGGGAACCAGCTGGAAACCTCAGGAATGGAAACTGGCCCTTTCTTGCAAAAGGGGCAAAAGTGGCCAAAATAACAACTCTCTCAAATGGTGTTCCAGATGTGTGAAACCATTTGGGACAGTTCAAGAATGATATTTAGAGTGTGTTTGAGGTTTTATCTGGTTTGGAAAGTGACTGAATGAAGACATGGCTTGAAAAATGCAAAAAGTCCCTATTTTGAGGTTTTGAGAGGGGACTTTGTGATTTTGGTGTTACAGGTCACTTGTGAGAGTTTAGATCACTTATATATGATTTTTTTGAGGTGTGTGTGTGTGATTGGTTTGGTTTGAATTTCTCTCAAGCTCAAAACCCGATAGTGACTTGCTTTGGAAGGCAAATTTGGAAGTGAGAAGGTGATTTTGAGGAAAGCAACTGTTTGATGGCTTTGGTGTACTCAAACTGATCACAAATGAGCTCTATTTATAGTAGAGCAAGTTTGTTTCAGCTGCAATAGTGAATGGCAACTGCAGTAGAGGTTTGGCCAATGTTGATCAATGGGAATCCAAGTCTCCTCTAGCCACTGACTAGAGGTTAGAGCACAAGCTGCTGGTTCCCTAGTTCTTGGTTATGTCTTGACTGAATTCAGCTGGAAATGGCTCAGTCCATGCCACCTTGGTGCATCCATTGAATGCTCCAAAACAAAATTGGAGTCTTGTCCCCTCTTTAGGGATTTCTAGGTTTGGCATGCTACTTTTGGTTCCAAAGACTTTGGAGGCTTATGGATTAATGTTTGTCCCTCCTTGGTCTCCCCCTGAGGTGTTCAGATGGATAGACTTGTTGGTTACTTGGAAAAATTGGGCAAATCGAGCAAAATGCACAAAACTGCCTTGCCATGACAGTTTGCAGCAAGGCATATTGCCATTATCATATTTCATGGCTCAAGTGGATTTTCATGGAGCTCTTGGCCATTTTGGAAAGCTCTCATATGATACAACATATGTGTGATCATAGTTTGTTTTGATACCTTTTGGATCCAAGTGAAAAATGCCCCTACATTTGGAAAAAATTGAAGGCAGATTCTGACTTAGTGAAAATTTCACTAAGTGTTGGAAAAAAGTGACTTTCACTTTTTGTGATTTTGACCATTCCATAACTTGAAATCCATGAGGAATTGGAATGAGGTGTAGTTGACATTTTTAAAGTATGCCATGAGAGCTACAAATCCATCTTTGGATCAGCCCAAATGGTTGCTTGGATCTCAAGTTATGATCCTTGGAAGTTGGTACCCTAGCCACTTTGTTCCATAACTTAGAAAATTTCTAAGTTTTTTATGGTTACCCCTTTTACAAGTTATCCCACTTTTCTTGATTTTTCTTGATGAATGACGATTCCAATCACACATTAACATCATTTTAGGGTCAAAGAACTATAATTGTGAAAAATCTCAAAAAGTCAAAGTTGACTTTTGTGCACAGTTGGCTTTTTGTCAAATGAATTCCAAACTGTGCGATCCTCTATGAAATCAAGTCCTTGACCTAAATCAAACTTGATGGATTGATTTCATTGGTGTTATAGGGTGTATTGAATCATGTCCCAAGGTTTGGGAGCATGCCTGGGTCAAAATTCAAAAGCACAATTGGATAAATGTGATGTATTAGAGACCCTCAAACCATGTCTTGAGGTATTCGCTCATGATTTGTCCCAAAAGACAACTTAGGGGTGAATTAGGTCAAGAAACCCTAATTCCTGATTTTTTTGATTAATGCATCCCCTGAGGCTAAATTGACTTGATGATTGGGTACATGATGTTCCATGGAGTATATTAGGTTATGCTTTGAAGCATTGGCTCATTCCCAAAGCAAAATTTCCATCTGGAGGCCCTAGTCGACCAAACCCTAATTTGGTGACACTGACGATCTTGAGGCTTGATCCACTTAGAATGCTGCAACCTTGTGCTTGATTCTTGCTGTGGGAGTCCTCTTGATCCATTTTGGATGTTTGAGAGGTTAGACAAGTTAAAGATCATGTCAATTCTTGATTGATCCTTTGTCTAAGAACTCTGAGAGGGCTTGAAACCCTAATTATTATTTGTAGTGAATGCTCACCCATCTTTGGGGAGACTGATGAGGCATGATGGTTCATCCATATTGTGATGATGATTTGCCCAATGATGGGAAATCTTAGTGGTCAAAATTTTGGGTATGACAGATGCCCCTATTTAATCTTCTTGGACCTGAAGGTGTGAATGGCGAAGGTATTCCGGCATTCGGGGTGCAAGAGGATTAAATATCGGAATACCTGAAATTTTGATGGTGTTTAGGAATGGTAGTTCCTGCATCCTTCTTCTTTTTCTAAGCAATGATGCTTAGAAAAGGTAAAAACTTCCCCTCGATCCTGGTCTTCAGCCAAGGAACTGGTCTCAGTTTTCTTTTGATATAAACTTCCCCTCGATCCTGGTTTTCTACCAAGGAACTAGTCTAAGTTTCTGAGATAAACTTCCCCTCGATCCTGGTTTCTTACCAAGGAACTGGTCTAAGTTTCTGATGTAAACTTCCCCTCGATCCTGGTTTCCTACCAAGGAACTGGTCTAAGTTTCTGAAATAAACTTCCCCTCGATCCTGGTTTCCTACCAAGGAACAAGTCTAAGTTTCTGATATAAACTTCCCCTCGATCCTGGTTTCCCACCAAGGACCTGGTCTCAGTTTCTGATATAAACTTCCCCTCGATCCTGGTTTCCTACCAAGGAATTGGTCTAAGTTTCTGATGTAAACTTCCCCTCGATCCTGGTTTCCAACCAAGGAACTGGTCTAAGTTTCTTTTGTCAATAAACTTTCTTGACAAGGGACGCCATGTGTAGCGGTTTTCCTTAAACTTCTCGCCGAATTTTCTTGGGGAGATGCCATTTGACAGAAAAACTTTGATGTCAGGGTTGCTAGGGAACCCAGTCGTCTGAGTTACAGAGGTGCACAAACTTCTCTGTTGGAGATGCCATTTGTCGACTCTATCGGGGAAAACGAGTTTCTTGAGAGACTGTTTCTGCTTGGGGTATTACATCATACTTTTCTCGGGATCTTCTCGGAGAAATGCCACATGATGTGATCTAATTTTGAGGTGCTGATGACCTTTTCGTCAACAGATTTTTCGGAGAAAACTGCTGTATTGCCAAATCCCTGATTAAGAGGCTTTCTCTGGGGATTTTCCTTAATTCGGGAAAGCAAAAATATCATCTTCAATGGCAAAGAGTGATGTTTGTTGAAGGTTTTCTAATCTTTCAGAGGTTCAAGTTATCAAAGTGGTCAAGGGACCAACTTGTATCCAGAAATAAACTGGAGGCGAGATTGTTCAGACGCAACGTTTCCTAACGAGAAAGAGCTGACAACTCGATTGACAAGAGGACTTTACCACTTAGAGTTAAGACTGACTAAAGTGATAGTGATGCAATATGAATATGAATGTAAATCAATAATGCATGATGTATGTATGTTTATGCTGACAAAACTGACGCGACATATAGGCTAGTAGATGAACACGACTGGATACTCGGCCACAGTGGGAGATGAAAAGTATCGTTGGTTCATGATAGTAATTCTGCCTTGCTTAGGGGAGATAGTCCCTGTGGGGAACAAACGTTGGTCGGGCTTAGGAGGTAAGAACTCTGTCGGGGGTATCAGATGGGAAAGTCGCATCTGATATAGCTGGTCCTTCATTCAGGCGCACTGGTTTAGAAGGAGTACTTTGATTCTGCACTTTGAAGCTCGATTACTTCTGGAGAAGCGAGCGATGTCCTTTCGATGTTCAACAGTCAAAAGAAATTGCCATCTTTATTTTAAAGCAGAAAAAATTATAACAAGTAAATTCATTTTTGTTTCGTTTCAAGAATCGTTAATCATCTTAAAAATGTCATTCTGTAAAGCTAAAACAAATAAGAATTGCAAACAAAAGCACAAGGGCTCAAATTTTATTGATAGTATGGAAATCAGCCAAACGCGTGATTCCACGGAGTATTTACAAAGTTAGAAAATGGTAATTAAAGGAAAAATAGCTACATTGAAACATAACGACCACGATCCTTCTACCAACCTTGAATTCTGGGCATCTTGAGCTTCGGCCGAAGATGACCTTGACTAGAGTTTTCTGATGGATGGTGTAATTGCTGCTGAGGGACTTGCCCCTGTTGGACGTAGTTACTTACCATTAATCCCTAACTTTTGCCTGGATTGTACTTTGGGATTTCCAATCCACCGGGATGATTTTTGATTCTGTCTCTAATTTTTGCATGGACCGCTCTTTCGGGTTTTCAATCCACCGAGACGTTTTTTTTAGTTTAGGCGAAGTATTTCTTGACTACATCAACATTTTTGGGGTAGGCAAATTCCTCTCCGTCCATGGTTGCAAGTCTCAAGGCACCGCCTGAGAAAGCTTTCTTAACCACATAGGGGCCGCCATAATTCGGAGTCCATTTGCCCTGGGAATCAGTGAGAAATGATTGTATCTTTTTTTAGCACAAGGTCTCCTTTCCTGAAGACGCGAGGTCGGACCTTTTTGTCAAACGCCTTCTTCATTCTTTGCTGATACAACTGACCGTGGCATAGTGTTGTTATTCGTTTTTCTTCGATCAGATTCAGTTCGTCGTGTCGACTTTGACACCATTCAACTTCTGTAATCTTAGCTTCCATCAATACCCTGATTGATGGTATCTCTACTTCTATGGGGAGCACTGCCTCCATGCCATATACTAGAGAGAAAGGGGTTGCCTGTTGAAGTGCGTACAGATGTTCGATAACTGTGAAGAGCAAAGGGTAGGATCTCGTGCCAATCTTTGTAAGTTACAACCATCTTTTAAACAATTTTCTTGATGTTCTTGTTAGCCGCTTCTACCGCCCCGTTCATCTTGGGTTGGTAGGGAGATGATTTATGGTGTTCGATCTTGAACTCTGTGCACAACTCTTTCATCATCTTGTTGTTCAAGTTCGATCCATTATCAGTAATGATCTGGCTTGGAACGCCATAACGGCAGATGATATTGTTTTTGATAAATCGGACCACGACTTGTCGGGTTACATTAGCGTATGACGCTGCTTCGACTCACTTGGTGAAGTAATCAATTGCTACCATAATAAACCGATGTCCGTTTGAAGCCTTGGGTTCAATCATGCCAATCATGTCGATTCCCCATATGGAAAAGGCAATGGGGAAGAAAGAACTTTGAGATTTGTTGGTGGTACATGGATTTTGTCGGAGTATATCTGACACCTGTGACACTTCCTTATGTACTTGTAGCAGTCGGATTCCATGGTCAACCAGTAGTACCCTGCTCTCAAAATTTTTCTCGCCATTGTGTGTCCATTGGCATGAGTGCCAAAGGACCCTTCATGAATTTCTTTCATCAGTATGTTTGCTTCTAGTCAGTCTACGTATCGGAGCAAGACCATGTCGAAATTTCTCTTATAAAGTGTATCACCGCTTAGGAAGAAGCTACCTGCTAGCCTTCTGAGGGTTTTTCTGTCTTTCCTTAGTGCCCCACGTGGGTACTATTGTTTCTGAAGGAAGCATTTGATATCGTGATACCAAGGTTTGTCATCTATGACTGCTTCGATCGCGAAGATGTAAGCGGGTCTTTCAAGGCGTATTATGTCGATCTTAGGTAGGTCGTTCCATTGACCCACACTAATCATGGAAGAGAGAGTGGCTAATGCATCAGCCATGTGAGTCTCGTCACGAGGGATGAGGTGAAACTCGATTCTGTTGAAGAAAGGTAACAACCTTCTTGCGTAATCTTTGTAAGGAATTAGTCCTGATTGGTATATGTTCCAATCTCCTTTGATCTGATTGATAACCAGGGTATAGTCGCCATATACATCCAAGTCCTTGATCCTTAAGTCGATGGCTTCTTTGAGACCCATAATGCAAGCTTCGTATTCGGCCTCATTGTTTGTGCACTTGAATGTCAGTCTGGCAGTGAAAGGAATGTAGGTGCCCTGAGGTGTTATGATGATTACCCCAATTCCGTTTTCGTAATGATTGACATCTTCGTCAAAGATTAGTCCCCATTGGGAACCTGGTTCTGGCCCTTCACTAGGTAGCAGTTCATCGCAATCCTTCATCTTTAAATACATGACATCTTCGTCTGGGAAGTAAAAACCGTTTGATTCCAGATCGTCAATCGGTTGATGAGCCAAATGATCGGCTAAAATACTTCCTTTAACGGCTTTTTGAGCATGGTACTCTATGTCGTATTCTGATAACAACATCTGCCAACGGGCAATTCTTCCCGTGAGAGCAGGTTTTTCAAAGACATACTTGATTGGATCCATTTCTGAGATTAACCAAGTAGTGTGACGAATCATATACTGGCGAAGACATTTGGCTGCCCAAGCCAAAACGCAGCAAGTTTTCTCAAGCATCGTGTACCGAGTCTCGCAGTCGGTGAACTTCTTACTCAGATAGTAAATGGCAAACTCTTTCCTTTTGGTTTCATCTTGTTGGGCAAGTACACAGCTCATAGAGTCTTCCAAGACTGTTAAGTATATGATTAGTGGTCTTCCTTCCACTGGAGGTGATAGAATCGGTGGGTTCAACAGATATTTCTTGATACTGTCGAAGGCGGTTTGGCAATCTTCTGTCCAAATGCAGTCCTGGTTAATTTTAAGTAATTTGAAGATGGGGGCGCATGTCGCGGTCATGAGGAATAAGAATCTGGAGATGTAGTTCAAACGTCCCAGGAATCCTCTAACTTGTTTTTCAGTTTTCAGAGAAGGCATTTCTTGAATGGCCTTGACCTTGTCAGGATCAACCTCAATTCCTTTCTGGCTGACGATGAACCCTAAAAGTTTCCCTGATCGGACACCAAATGTGCACTTATTGGGATTCAAACGGAGTTTGTACTTTCTCAACCGCTTGAATAGTTTTGACAGGTGGGTTACATGCTCCTCTTCTGTTTTAGATTTAACAATCATATCATCGACATATACCTCGATTTCGTTGTGTATCATGTCATGAAATAGAGTAGTCATGGACCTTTGATAGGTTACCCCGACGTTCTTCAAACCGAACGGCATTACCTTGTAACAAAAGGTACCCCATGGGGTAATAAATGAAGTTTTCTCCATGTCTTTCTACGCTATTTTAATCTGATTATTGCCCGAGAATCCATCCATGAAGGAGAAAACTTTGAACATTGTTGTACTGTCTACCAACATGTCAATGTGTGGTAAAGGAAAGTCGTCCTTCAAACTAGCCTTGTTTAGATCTCTGTAGTCCACACACATTTTGACCCTTCCGTCCTTTTTTGGAATGGGTACGATGTTGGCTAACCATTGAGGATATTCATACGTGGCAAGGAAACCCGCGTCAATCCTGTTTCTGTACTTCCTCCTTGATTTTGATGGCCATGTCCGTGTGAGTCCGTCTCAACCTTTGTTTTACTGGCGGACATTCTGATCTTAATGGTAGATGATGTTCCACGATGCTGGTATCCAACCCTGGCATGTCCTGATAGGACCAAGCGAATACATCGGGGAATTCTTTGAGAAGTCTTGTCAAACTCTCTTTGGCAGTTGGACTGAGCAATGCCCCAATCCTAACCTCTTTTCTCTCTTTTTCCGAACCCAAGTTTACCGTTTCCAGCGCTCTTTGTGAGATTCGAGGGACCTTTCCTCCTGTTTGAGTAGTCGGGAGATCTCTTCTGGAATTTCTTTGTCAACTTCTTCTTCAGCCCCAAATACCGGGAATTCAAAGTTGGGAGAAGGAATCAGATCGTATGTTTCAGTGGGGTTTAAAACAAGCAATCTGCACGACGTGATGATTTTTTTTAGAAGAGATAGAGAGAATGCAAGAGTGTGTGCAGTGTATTTTTGAAAACTGCTTGTTTTTATTATTGAATTGTTTTGTAGGATTACTATTTTCTGGAAAAACGAAAAGAGAAAACAACAATAAATATGGAAATTACAGAACAACGTTATTTTATTTATGAACAAGTCGATTCTTGAAACTACAGCCCTATAAAACAAATCTATGTCGCTTTGGGCAAAGAGAAGAGGGATAATTACAGAAAGCGAGCCCTATCAAAACATCCGTTTCACCTGGGCAGGGTGAAAGGTTAAAGACGATAATTACTTTGACTAATGAACAATCTTCGGGACATCGACAGCAACCCATTGGTGGCGAACTCCTCGGTGAATCACAAAGTCTGGTACCTTCCTTGATTTGTCTTCAGAAATAACGCTGATTTCTGGTGGAGCAGGATCATTGGAATCTGTCTCCCAGGCAGAGTTGTCGTAGGAGGATTCCTCGTTTGTATTTTGCATAGTATTCGTGCTCTCAGGTAAATCTCCCCATCCAGTTGGCTGGATGTCTTCGAGCCTGATACGAGAGCTCTCAGGAGCAGTGTACTTGACCATATAGTCGTATTTTCCACTTGGTTGTCCTAAGGTGTCCCACACTTCTTTGGAACTGGAGGAGTCATCCCTCTCGATGACGTTGACCTCGGGAAAAGCATAGTTGATGAATTCTAGTCCTGTAAGCTTTACGAATTCAACGTCGTACGGGATATTTTCTGAATGACCTAAGTGTTGTTCCCATGACATGGTGGGGACACAGGTATTCTGTTCAATGATGCTCAGCTGATTTTCATTGTTTGACTGATTTTCTTGCCCTTAGTTTCTGGGTACGGCTGCCAGATAGGCAGGCCATCCATTGGGCCATAATAGTCATGGTCAAAGTTGTCTTTTATTAGAGTGTCTTCCTCTAATGAGTTTGGTGGAGCACGATATCCTTCTGGATCACAATCTCCGTATGTCATCCTGACATCTGACCTGGGTATAAATCTCGGACTCTGTACGGGTTAGCAAAATGGCATAGGCACCTCTTCCTGAGACATATAACCGTCCTCGTTAAGATAGGACTTCCACTCCTCATCTGTATCAGAGGGATCACCCTCGTTGATGGTATGGACTTCTTGAGATATTGGGTGAAGGAAACCTCCACTGTGGAAGAAGTCTTGAATGGGATGAAGACTTTCATCGTTAGCAGCTGTCTGGGTACAGGTTGCAGAAAAACCAAGACCCTTCTTTGTTTTGTTATTAGTAGGAATGACAAGCTGCCCCCATCCTTTGGTATTGTTACTTTTGATCACTTTGAGATCATCTCTGTATGAGGAAATCGAGCTTCCTTTCTCTGATTGATTCTCATTGCTCACCGAAAGTGCTTGGAACTGAGTTCCAACAACCTCCTCGGGTTCTACACAAGTAGATAATGACAAGTTACTCACGAGCAAGGCTTGTTCTCCACAAACCGTGACGAGTTGATCGTTATTGAAGAACTTCAGTTTCTGGTGCAGCGTCGAAGTGACTGCCCCAACCTGGTGTATCCAAGGTCTTCCTAATAAACAGATGTATGCTGCCCGGACGTCCATGACCTAGAAAGTGATTAGGAATATGTGAGGACCGATAGTTATGGGAAGTTCGACTTCGCCGATAACTGCTTTCCGAGATCCGTCAAAGGCTTTAATGATGACCTCACTACCCCTCATCGGGGATCCTTTAAATGATAGTCACATTAAAGTGGACTTTGGGATAAAGTTGATTGTCGATCCTGTGTCTACCAGTATGCTGGCTAAAGCATCGTCCTGGCAGTTAACTGTGATGTTGAGGGCCATGTTATGACTTTTGCCCTCTTCTGGAAAATCCTCATCACTGAATCCTAAGTTGTTGCAAGAAGTGATGTTAGAGATGATACTATCGAACTGTCGTATTGACACATCCTGTTCCACAAAGGCCTGCTCTAAGACTTTCTGTAGAGACTCTCTGTGGGCTTCGGAACTGAGTAAAAGTGATAGCACAGAGATCTTTGAAGGAGTTTGTAACAGCTGATCAACAATGTTGTATTCACTCCTTTGGATGAGCTTCAACATCTCATCATTGTTTTTTGAAAGGTCGGGATCACTGGACTGACCGACTGGTGGATTGGGAGCTTCTGTCTGAAGTTCCTTTTCTTTGTTAGGTTCTTCAACTCCTCAGTTAAAGATTTGACCGCTCTGTGTTACTCGGCTGATGTCTGCAATATTCAAGATGGAGGATAATGGAATTTCCTTTCCATTCTCAACCATTGTTGCACTGTATTTGTAAGGGATCTCCTTAGCAGATTCGTACGACACTGGTCCCGGTAGATAGATAACTACAGGAGCCTTCTGATTTTTCTGGCTGTCGTAAGTAACTTTAATCAGTTCTTGCCTAAGAACCTTTGATTCGTCAAGTAGAGGGATGATGGCACAAACATCCTTGGTCCTCTCAGGATCAGAGATTACAACCACATCTTTGATTTGATCAGCGAAGTAGTCTGGCGTCCAGTTAATGGACCCCGAAACTAGATATGGGTGAATCTCTTTGTGGTTCAACTGACCTTGAAGGGTTGCTCGCACGAGGTAACATCCTTGGTTATTTTCTGAGCAAACTCTACAGCGTTCATAGTTATGTGGTGGCACCTGACCACGTCCACTTTGAATGCAGTGTAACCTCACTAGGTCTATTTCCATTGATCGAGCATCTTGACTTTGATGCCTAGTAGGGTTCCCATCGGTCATACTGACTTGTTGGGTGTCTTCGTCCATATAGATTGGAAGCCACCAGTGGTTTAACAAGTGTTGTAAAGTTCTTTGAACGAGAGCACATCTCTGGTCGCTCTCACAACATCCTTTACAGTTCTGATAATTATGCGAAGTCAGAAAAATGAGCCGGACTTGCGTAGCGTGTAATTCCACCAAGTTGGTATTCATCAAGCGAATATCGAAGATTTGAACTATGTTGATCTGATAAATATTTTTATCATGGTAGTCCTGGATCCACCCAAGATCCATCTGACGCTGGAGGGCCTCTTGTACAAAAGAACATCCCTGTTTGTTTATCGAGCAAATCAGACAGGAATCATAATCGTACCGTGGAAGATCATGATACTGGCTTTGGGTTGAGTGCATTTCCACCAGGTTGACATTCATCGGACGGATGTCGTGGCTCTGAATGATGTTGGAATTCGTACAAGTCATGTTGACCCCATGAATTCGGTGCTCTTGGATCCATCCGAGATCCAATTGTTTCTGTAGAGCTGATTGCACCACAAAACATCCTTGATTATTTTTAGAGCAAATATCACACTGGTGATAATTATGAGGTGGTATATGGCCATACCCGCTCTGTCTGCGATGCATCTTGACCAGATTGGTCCTCAATAACAGTACATCATGAATTTGATAGCTGTCGTTAGACTCTCCCTCTATCAAATTGACTGCAGCTTTCTCGTGTTGAGGCAACGGGTTCATGAGAACATTTGGATTCGTATCTTTGAAAGATAAGACCCCGCTCCTAACAAGCTTTTGTATGTCGGATTTGAAACTGAGACAATTTTCTATGTTATGCCCTGGTCCTCCTTGATGGTAAGGACAAGTCTGATCCATTTTGAACCAAAAAGGCAGATTTTCCGGTATTGTAAGAGGAGACTTGGTTTGGACGTGCCCCTTGACCAGTAGTAACGGAAGTAGTTCTGCATACAAAATTGGTATAGGGTCGAACCCTGGTGGTCGCGTTGTACGGTTGTTGTTGTACGGAGGATGAGCCTACTGAAGAGGCTGTTGTGTTCTTTGCTGATATTGTTGTTGATTAGGTTGGCTCTACGCAACCTGAGGTTGATACGTAGGAACAGGCGTAGGGTTGATAACAGGAGTTACAGCTGCTACTGGTTGGCAACGTCGCCTTTGCTTTCCGAGAGAGATATTCCCAATATCCTGCTCTTTTTTCTTAGGGAGAGCACTATCGTATCTTTTTGTATTACTTGATGATCCAGCGTCTTTAACTAAACGTCCTTCTCGGAAGGCTTCCTCAAGACGAACTCCCATGCCCACCATCTCGGTGAAGTCACTGGGCGCACTGGCGACCATTCGGTCGTAGTAAAATGAGCTTATTATTTTCAAGAAGATCTTTGTCATCTCTTTTTCTTCAAGAGGTGGACAAATCTGGGCGGCAATTTCACAACTTCTCTGAGCGTACTCTTTAAAGGTTTCCTTGTCCTTTTGTGACATTGATCTGAGTTGATCTCTGTCTGGTGCCATGTCCAGGTTATACTTATACTGCTGAACGAAGGCAACGCTAAGATCTCTGAAAGTAGCGATCTTAGTGCGGTTTAAACCCATGTACCATTTGTGTGCGGCACCGGTTAAACTCTCCGGAAAGTAGTGAATCAGTAGCTCCGGGTTCTTTGTCTGAGTTGACATTCACCGAGCGTACATCACTAAATGACTTTGAGGGCAAGAGTTACCCCTGTACTTTTCAAAATCGGGAACTTGGAACTTGTGTGGATCTTTCACATTGGGGACCAAACAAAGGTCTGTGGCGCCTTTTCCAAATAGATCCTGACCGCGAATGGCTTGCAGTTCTTTCTGCATCTCCAGGAACTGTTCCTGAAACTCATTCATTCTGTCGAACATACTTTCATTTCCACCAGAAGGTATCTGTGGAATCTGTCTTCCGGGACAGTGTGCACCATAGGAGGTGGTATAGTTATCATGGCAGAGACACTTGGTGTCTCCCGGAGTTTGTAACCTTCAAGAGTTGTTGTCATGCCCCTGACATCTTTGCTTTCCCGAAGTTTGTAACCTTCAGGCCCAGCGGTTCCTGCTGCGTTTTCCAAATCTTTCATGATCGGCAGGATATATCCTTCCAGGATATAGTTGAGTGGCATGCCCCAGGGATGATCTTTTGAAATTTTGTACCTAGGATCAGACTTCTCCACTATGGACGTTGATGTGGTCTTCGAGATCACAGTCCGTTGTTGTTGCATCTGAGCTTCTGCTTGAGCTTGCATGCTGTTATGAAGCTTTCTCAGATCTTCTTTCAAAGTGTCGATCTCTTCTCTCAACTCTCTATTCTCTTCCTCGAGATCATCCATCTTTTTCTGTCGATTGGCCTGAGTATTGTACGAATGAGACACTTTGACTCTAGAATCGAGACACAAACTAGAGATTCGTAAGGAAGAAAAATGCGTTTATGCAAGAATGATGAATGATATGCAATGATTTTATTAATTATTTTTTTTTATTCAAAGTAAACTTCGACAATTAGATTGCAAATATCAAACAGTGGGGAAACCCCATTTTATTGAATTCAAAGATTGCGGAAATGGAAATACAGTAGATTACAAAGTGCTGAAAAAGGAAATGTCTAAACTAATGGATCCCGAGTCCTCTCTGAAGAGAGCTCAGGTAATGGTTCTGGTGCTTTCCTTTTCTTTGACTGGGGCTCTTCAGCCTTTGTCGGGTTGTCATTCCTTTGCCAAGTGAAAGGAGCAAGCAAATTCCTCTAGTCTTCTTGATTCTCTACAGCATGTTGCTCTAAAATCTCAATCAGAGCATCCTTTTTTTTCAATAGCTGCTGTAGTTTCTTACACTCTACATTGAGAATACGGTACTTGTTCCTCCAAGACCTCCTCTCCTGTTGAACTTTGTTGAGAGTAACTTGAAGTTTTTCCGTGTCGGACATGAAATAAAGGACATAGTCCCTTAACGGAAGAACTTCTTGACGAGGGTAAGGCATCCTCAGCTTGAGAGCTCTAGTTTGTTCCCAGTGGAGATAAGGCTCCACCGAGATACCGTTCGGTTTTCTTAGAGACTATCTTCCTTTCCTATGAACGTGTTTCCAAGCATGCACTATTTCTATCTTTAGTGCCCTGTCATTTTCTCCTTCCTTAAAGAAAAGACCTTCCAGATGAACACTCCGCGGGACATGCCTCATTGGGTATCCAAATTGATGACAGACGAGAGTTGGATAATAGTTGATTCCCCCCTTAGTTCCTATAAGGGGTACATTTGGGAAATTTCCGCAACGGTCAATGATTTTGATCCCGTCGTAGATTCGATTGTACCAATCGATGTCAGAGTTGGTAAGAGACATGATTCTCTACAACCAACGTAAAGTATTCTTTTGATCCCAAAATGCAGAAGACTTGGGCAAATGGGAAATGAACCATTTGTACAGCAAGGGTACACAACACGTGATCATTCCTCCGATGTATAAATTCCTTAAGTGTACCGAATGATACGCATCTGCGAGTAAGGTCGGTACAGGATTGCCAATCAGACATATCTTAATGGCATTGATATCTACAAAGTTATCGATGTTGGGAAACAAAAATAACTCGTAGGTGAGCAAAACAAAGATGCTCTCGAAAGCGGCCATGTTCCCTATACTGGCAAATTACAGGGCTTTCTTTATCAAGAATTGGGCTGGAAAACCTTGGATGCCACCCTTAGTGGTCATGTGAGTCCTGACTTCTGACTCGTCCAAATAAATTGCTCTTGCAATGGTTTGATATTTTGGAATTTCTTCCAGTCCAGAAAAGGGAGCTTGATCAGTGATATGCAGATCAATCAAGTGAGAATACTCCTCCAGTGTTGGTGCTAGCTGATAATCTGGGAATGTGAAACAATGATAGACCGGATCGTAGAACTGAATTAGTGTGGACAGGATTCCCTCAATTACATGGACCCTTAACAGAGACAGCAGTCCTCCATACTTGGCTCTGAAAGCCTCAGGGTTGGTGACCATCCTCGCCAAACCTCTCAAATCCTCTAACTTTGGAACCTGGAAGGTATACTTGTGAGTTTTTCTTCTACCGAAATCCATAACGCAATCTCTTTATCTGACATTTGCAATCATTGTCTTAGTTTAATTTGAAAAAGAGAGAGACTAGAAGAGAAGATTTTCTTTTTTGATGTTTTTTAAATGAATGTATGAATGCAGCACACAAAAACATAGAAAAAACATGGGGTCAAAGGGTCGGTGTCATGAAGTCAAGGCTCTATACCTCCCAAAGGTTTATACTGGTGATTTTTTGTACCTGTCCGCAAAATCATTGATCCCTCTTGGGATAACAACAGCAAGCGGATCACCAGCGAGGTGATGTATCCTAGAGTGATCTCAAATGAGGGTGGTATCGTGTGACAACTATTTCTGATAGCTTCCGCACTACAAAATGGATTCTGTCTACTAAAAACCTCAGCTTCTCAGATAACCCAGTCGACCACACTACTTTCAACAATCGAAGTCGTATAGGCAATGTATCTGCAAAGGGAGTCTCCGCTGAGTTTGATGGTCGACCGGGGACTCTTAGCTAGAATTCACTCCCAGTAAGATTACCCGTATTGCCATCACCTATCTTAGGTGTATACTCAATCTTTCCACATGCGGCATCACACGCATTCCCATTAGCAGAAAAATAAACACAGATATCAATAAGGAAAAGCAGTATATATATATCTGTCTTAATCATCCTAGACCTTTAGTCTTATGATCCTATACAGACAATGACACCCCAGCAGAGTCGCCGTTTCTGTGATACCTTGTGAACTCAGGGTTTTCTACCTAAGAGATGGGAAGAGAACAATATCTCATTATCCCCAGTGGAGTCGCCATCTTTCGGTGGCGTTTCCTAAACTTAAGGTTTCTACCGAAGATTGTAAGAAAGAGAACTGGGCCCCACGGTGGGCGCCATTTTTTCTGTAGTGCGATTTTTGTGGTCTTGAATCATGATCGCTTGGGTACTACAGTTCGATTCATTTTTTATCCTATTGAGTAGATTAAGGAAGGGAATAGATGTCTCCAATTAACCCAGCTTGCATACTGAGTTTAAACAGCTGACTGTTAGTTTACAGATGCTATTAAGACGTGGGACCCTCTTCGGTCATTTTGTTAAGATTAAAATGTCTGGGCTATTTGCGAGGTTTTTGGTAAGATGACAGGATTTGGTGCTTTTGGGTTGATTTGATGGAGGTACTGGATTTTGGGTTTTTGATTAGTATGCTCGCTAAGATTTTACATTCTTATGCCTACGTATTCCCGTTTAACGAAACAGGGAAATCAGAGCGATCATAGTTCCTCCTATTCTATGGGAGGAAAAAGGTCATTTTGGTGTCTTGTTCAAAGCCCAAGACATGAATCTAAAGGTGATTTGTATCTTGTTCAAAGCCCAAGATGTGAAGCTAAAGGGTTTTGGATGAGAGAGAATTTATCATCTCTAAAGAGGAGTTGTTGATGTTTGTATGCTGTGAGCAAGGCACAAATTTGATGCTAAAAGGTTAATTGACTCAGCCGATGTTTTCCTTATACAAAGCCTAAGAGGAGGTGATTGACCCAACAAGAGGGTGCTTTTATGTGTCTTATACGAAGCCCAAGACGGAGGCTAAAAGGTTTTGACTCAACAAGAGAGTCTTTTATCTGTCTTATATGAAGCCTAAGACGAATCCTAAAAAGGTTTGACTCAATAAGAGAGTCTTTTATACTCAACAAGAGAGTGTTTTGATGTCTCGTACGAAGCCCGAGATAGAGGCTAAAAGGGGATTGACTCAACAAGAGAGTCTTTTATACTCAATAAGAGAGTGATTTGCTGTCTCGAACGAAACCCGAGATACAGGCTAAAAGGATATTGACTCAACAAGAGAGTCTTTTATTAGTCTTATATGAAGCCTAAGATGGAGGCTAAAAAGGGCTTTGACTCAACAAGAGATTCTTTTATACTCAACAATAGAGTGTTTTTCTTTTGGGTGTCTTATACGAAGCCCAAGACGGAGGCAAAAGGGGAGACTGACTCAACAAGAGAGTCTAAAAAGGTTAACTCCGCTGGGGAGAGTCATTTTATAAAGCCCAAGAGGAGGCTACCTTACCGCCGTGGATTCTGGAGATCCTGAAGCGAGTCCAAGTATAGGGAACTCTCATGAGAGAGACCGGGTTTCTGCCTATGTTTGAAGGGAACTTGAGAATGTGTTTGAGATTCAAGGGTCTTAGACTGTCCAAGTCTAGAGTTTTATCTTGTGTACAATGCCCAAGAGGAGGCACAGGTATTAAGGGATGGGTATCAACCCCACAACGGCCGGAGTTTTGACGCTAGAAAGACTGCTCTAGCAAAGGATGACTAAGTTCTGTCTTATACCTTTAAGAGGTCTTTAGGGTCCTTGTATTAAGCCAAAGTAAAGGCATGAGAACTTCTAAGAAGCCGAAGGGTCCTTGTACAACGCCCAAGAGGAGGCGGGGATGCTTTTAGGATGCCTGTGGGTCCCCAAAACCAAGAGAAGTTCAAGACATGCTATTCACAGAGAATAGATCAAGCCAGGAAGGTTCTTGAATTTGGAAGAAACTCAAGAGATGTTATTCACGGAGAATAGATTAACTCTCGGGAGTAGAGTTTCTTTGACAATTTCTAAGAGTGACAGTCTGAGAAAAGGTTCACCGAGAATACTACCTTTCTCTTTGTTCCATATTGTTTAACCCCAAGAGAAGGGAAGACTGTGTCTGGAATCCTATGGGGGATCTAGTTTTGACTGCATTTAAGAGTGACCAAAAAGGCTTTACCTAGTGCTAGACGTAGTTGCCGTGGAAAACTCTAAATAACTATACTAATATTATACAGTTGATATTTGACACGTATATAAAAGGATGTGAAAGAAAACTTACAGTGAAGCAGCCCCACAATACAGTTATACACATATGAAAACGATAAATAAAAGCGGTTAAACACTTACCCGTTGTAGAGCTTCCACGCTGTTTTATTAGTTGTTCAACAAAGAAAGCTTTGATAACAATATTATATTCAAAATCAAAGGAGAAAGTGCTTTGAAAAGTTTGTTGGGGCTTACAACTCAAGGAGAGCCCAAGTTTAACGATGATCGCACCGCTGTTTTAAAAGCTGTACATAGGGACTTATACAATAAGTGAGGCCCACAAAGTTTTTATGTACAAGGGGGTGGGTCTTACACTCTATTAGAGGCCCAAAGTGTTTTTGTACCAGTGATGGGGCTTACAGCTCAAGGAGAGACCCAGGGTTATTTTTGTACAAGAGATGGGACTTACAACTTAAGGAGAGGCCCAGGGTTTTGTTTTAAAAGGCGACGATCGTGCCGTGATTTTGAAAATACAACGGGACTTATACAACATCTGAGGCCCAAAAAGGTTTTGTATTTACAAAGGATTGGGTCTTACACTCTACTAAAAAGCCCAAAGTGTTTTTGTACCAGTGATGGGGCTTACAGCTCAAGGAGAGGCCCAGGGTTATTTTTGTACAAGAGATGAGACTTACAACTCAAGGAGAGGCCCATGGGTTTTTTTTAAAGGCGACGATCGCACTGTGATTTTGAAAATACACTGGGACTTATACAACATCTGAGGCCCAAAAAGGTTTTGTATTTACAAAGGATTGGGTTTTACACTCTACTAAGAGGCCCAAAGTGTTTTGAAAATGATTGATGAGGGTTGAAATCAAATAACCCCTAATTTTGTTTTTCTTTAAAAGTAAATATTCAAAGAAAATCAATAAAATGATAAAAATACCAAATGAGTTTGAATAAACCACTTGTGATTTTTATTTAAGGTTTGAAAAATGATGTTTTAATCACAAGATGAATTAAAACTCATTTGGTTTTGATTTTCAAGGTAAATATTCACTTTTAAAATGTTTAAAAACAATTAAAAATGAATTTATTCACAAAAATACTAATTATATAAAATAAATTATATAAATTTGATTTTTTTGTAGAATAAAATATTTCAACATTTTTGTGATTTTTTGAAAAAAGAACCAATAAAAAATAATTAAAATTGAGGGAGTTATTAATTTTTCAAATCATTAAAAATAATATGAAAAAGAATAAAATATGAAAAAGTGGTAAAAAAAGGATTTGGGGCGAGGGGGATTCGAACCCCAGACCTCTTGTGTGCAGCATGCGCGCCTTGCCACTAGGGTGGTGATACATCTGTGTATTGGAACACAACCACAAATATACAAGACTTGCCTTGTTTTTTGGCCTGGCCCAAGGCAAGGCAAGATTTTGGTCAGAAACGTGAAGGCCATAACTTTCTCATTTCTCCATGGATGGAGACAAAATTTATATGCATCTGGCCTAGAATTTCACAAGGAATCCAATGGTGGTGGTGGTTTATTCAGAAAACAAATCCTCCTTAAAACCCGATAGTGGTTTTGAAATAGGCCATATTTTGCATTTTCTGTGCTACCTCTTGGTACAAGCATGAATTACATGATGAATTGGTTCAAACACAACACATATAACATGTATAAGAGATGCATAATCAGTGGACCTCAAAGCAAGGCATATTTTAAAGAATTCAAGTTGTGATGCTTACCTCCCTTAGAGCTTTTGGACAATCTGCCAAGTGCTTTGTTCCAGAAATGTTTTGATGCTTTGAACACTCTCAAATGATCCCTTATAAGCTTTTAGGAAGATGGGAACCAGCTGGAAACCTCAGGAATGGAAACTGGCCCTTTCTTGCAAAAGGGGCAAAAGTGGCCAAAATAACAACTCTCTTAAATGGTGTTCCAGATGTGTGAAACCATTTGGGATAGTTCAAGGATGATATTTGGAGTGTGTTTGAGGTTTTATCTGGTTTGGAAAGTGACTGAATCAAGACATGGCTTGAAAAATGCAAAAAGGCCTTATTTTGAGGTTTTGAGAGGGGACTTTGTGATTTTGGTGCTACAGGTCACTTGTGAGAGTTTGGATCACATATATATTATCGCTCCCGAGATTTTCATCCAATTACAAATGCGAAAGTGGCGCGGAAACAGAGTCTCCAGCAATTTGCATTTATCCCAAGAGAGGGAAAGGAAACACTGTGTAAACCTGAGGGAAGGAAAAAGCATGGTCTCGCGACCAAGAGAAACAGGTAAGGGAGTCGGTTACGTGAGGGGAACGTATTAACACCCCCACGCGTCCATCGTACTTGATGGGATCCATGTTTGTTGTCTCGATCAAAGGGTGTCGTCATCTGGAGCTCCACTGCTACTGGAAAGGGAAAGGAACGGGAACAGAAAAGAACGAAGAAGCGAAGAAGAAAAGAAAAAGAAGAGACTCGATATGACATCGCCGTCCTAGGCCTAATTATTCCCTCGTGCAATGGGAAAGTCAGAGTCAACGTAGTTCGGACACGAACTAAGGGGGGAGGTTGCTCGCCAGACATCGTCGTCTTGTGCCTACGTATCCTCAATCGGACAAGAAAGAGGATATCAGAGCAGTCGTAGTTCGACCTACGGGTCGAAAGGAGACAAAGAGGTGATGAAGAAAGGTTGTGAAAGAAATGTGTTGTGCTCGGAGAGATCTCGCATGATATCCTGCCTACATATCTCCATTAACCAATGAAGAATCAGAGCAACGTAGTTCCCCTCACTAGGGGTGACTTTGCTTTGTTTGTGTCTTTTATGAGCGACGTTAGATTCGCGTCCGGCAGTTAGGGTCGATGCCTGTTTGCGACGAGACGGAAGTAACATGCCCTTTTCTGAAAATGAGTTTGAAACTGAACGATCCTGAAGGATAAAAAGGTTTGATTTTATTTTGTATTTTTTAGACAAGAAATGGATTGAAGTTAGTTTGTAACTTGCATTGCACCCAAGTCTACAACATAGGAACAAATACGTCGCGTATCGTCCCCAACAGGACGTACACTAAGTACCCTAGAAGAATGAAGGGAGATCCCCCATACCTCACTTCCCATATATAAGGCTCATGCGCAATACACGTTATCCTTTATTACGTGTTTTAGAAAGGTTATGAGATGAGAAGAGAAGACTCAAAGAAAAGAAAACACTAAGGGGAAACTAAATGTTCCTAATGTTATCATGCAAAGGTGGCCCTAAGGTCAAGGTTTGAGAACAACCTAAGTCTAAAGAAGAGAGAGGGATAGCAATACCTAATGTTTATCCTACCTCACCTTAATAAAAAATTAAGGATGAGCTAGGATCCCAAAGGGTGTGAGAAAGTTGTACACTAAGCATTATATCATGCTATTCACAAAAGGAAAAGGCAAGTAAGATAGATGAGAGATGAAAGAAAAGATGAACATGGATAACCATCCACATGTTCAAGCACCTTACCTCTGCCCCTACATAAAAGGTTAGCACCAAATTATTACAAGTAATGAATACAAGTATCAAAAGTAAACCAAACAAATGCTAGTTGCTTAAAGAAGACAACTTAAGAAGCAAACAAGCGTTAAACCAAAAGGGAAGGGCCCTAAGGGTTAAGAAACACCCAAGGTCAGTAGGTACATGTCAAGGTTCCTTACAAAAGTAAGCATGCCAAATGAAAGCAAACAATGTCAAACTATACACCAAATGTTCACACAAATGCATGTTATGCACTAACTACGCAAGATGGATGCAAATGGTTCATAAACATAAATGAATTCACACATAAACATCAAAGTCAGAAGTCAATGACATTTAATAAGGCATGGAGAAATCATTAAGATAGCATGTAAATCATAAATGAAAGCATTGATTAAGCAAGGAGAAGTGGAAACCAAATACCATTCAAATTCATACATGAAGCATACTTGTAATGTAAGTAAGAAAAGAAGATGCAAAATGAACATGATTGTAAATGAATACAAGTCAGTAGCACATGACATTTAAGATGAAATATAGAAGTCAAGAATGATCATATAAAGTCCACACAAGTGTCATGTTGAAGCACATTGAAGATTAGAAGTAAGCATGTGCAAATTAGGTCAACCAAACATGCAAAGGTTTATGAACTTAGAAACATGCAAAATGATGTTAGAATTCATGGAATATGATTTAGAATGATCACAAATAGAAGTGGAATCATTTTTAAATGGATGTACAAGATCATGCAAGCATTTTTGAAAATAAACCATCAAAAATGTGCAAAGGATGGAACACAAGTCCACAAGACAATTCAAGTTTAAATAAGTGCACATAACTCAATTCAAGATGGACAAGCAATGACCTATAACATGAGAAAAATGACCTATAATGTTCATACAACATGTGTCAATAGGTCTCAACAATTGTCAAAGAGGGTTGCACACAATCTCCATCAAAACCCAAGCATATGATCTCTAACATCCACACAAACAAGCATTCATTTATGAATTCATAAGGATCATGTTAAAAAGAGATGAAAAATTGAAAAAGGAAAGCATCTTAAAGTGCAATCAGTGTGTTAACATGCCTCAAAAGAATGATTCAAAAATCATTAAGGATCACCCCAAAACATGCTTCACAAGTTCACCTAAGTGACACAAACATTAGGCACAAATAGGACATTCAAACATTGGTCAAAAAAGCCTTTAAAAATCCACAAAATTACAAAAAGAGTCTCAAGATGTCTTACAAGCATGTACCAATTTGCATGTGAAAATTAAGATCATAGGTGTGTCAAACAATTCAAGAATGAAGCATGTGTCATGAAACGATGTTCATACAAAAGAAATTGAATGGAAATTCATGGAAAAAATACCAAAATGTGCTAAAATCAGAAAATAAAATATGAAATAATTATTTAAATTCCTAAGAATGCATCATGAATTTTTTCAGGATTTTATCATACTTAAAAGTATTTTTAAAAATAAAAAAGGAAACATGTATGAAAAGAAAGTTAAAAAACCAAGAAATGAGCCAGGGGGTGCCACGAAAGCAATTAGCTAGTTCAATGTGCTTGGGCTCATAAAAGAGGGGGGCGTGGATATCAATAAAGGCCCAATCCACAAATACACGCTCAGATAAGGTGTATGATATGGATGTTAGTTAAACAATTGACTCATCCTCAGCCATTGGATGGAGTCAGCACATGATGATCAAGAAAGTAACACAATCAGATGGATCACAACGTGTACACATGTTAAGCAATGATGAAGCATACACATGGAATCACAAGGATCATAAAATGAATCACGTGACACACCACACCTCTCATTAATGCGTTGGCGCATTCTTGTGCATTGGATTAAAACGCATCAACGGTCATGTTTTAATCTGAGAAATAGCTAGGGTTCAGGTGAGTTGATGAACTTAGGTGGCTGGAGAAGACTCCGGTCGTCTTCTCCGGTGAGCAGCCACCGTGCTCAGCCTGACATCTCACTAGAAATAGGCAAACCATACACCATTCTCTTCCTCTCTACAAGAAGATCACGAATCCACTCTTAGTTTTCACAAACCATGCACACACGATGCAGATTGAAACCAAACAGTTTTGCCCTAAGATTTTAAACTAAGCACCTAAGGTGCCTATCAACTAGCCGGAGGTTCACATGCTTCTATTAAGCTAAAAAATAGTAAAAAACAATTTAAAATCGCAAGAAAAATTGAGAATGAAACCTGTACTCTTTGATGAATCCTTTCACAACAAGAAAACCAGAGGTGGAGCACTTGATCCTTGAAGTGAATATTGGCCAAATAAAGGTTTAAGAGAGCTTTGAATCATTTGAAATGCAGTTGATAAAGATGAAGAAGATTGAAGTTCAATGCTATACTTCACTGCCTTTAATCCACTTGATTCTTGATGAAGATGAATATGGAGATTTTCAGAAGAAATTCAAGTCTCAGAAGCTTCGAGAGAGAAATAAATGAGAGAGAGTATGACGTTTGAAGGAGAGTGAAGAATGAAGTGAAGAATGATCCAAGTTAGTTACAATTCTGTTATGAATTAGCTTTTATATGCTTGGTTAACTGTTAACCCCTTTGGTTAACAGTTAGAACCATGGTTTATGAGGTTAGAAGGTGAGTGAGTTAAGAATGAATTGAAATGAGAGTGAGTTAAGTGAGAAATAAGCTAGCCCGTGTTTGATTCAATGTGGAGAGAAGCATGACAACTATGGTGTGTTCATGATGTAGGGTGGTGATGATTTGTACTGAGCTTGTCGCAGCAACAACTTGTGATGCAAGTTTCTCACTTCTCTTTTGTTTGCACACTTATGGTAAAGAGTGTGTGAGGTGTATTGAGAGTGAAAGAGAGTGTTTGGAAAATTGAGGCAATGTTGGTGTATGATGTGCGTGTAAAGCAATAACAACAATATAACTTTTTTCTATTTTTACAGCCAACACAACCATGTTGATGTGTGTGACTTTAATGGACAATTTCTCCTTACTCAAAGGATGGAATTAGGAGCTCTAGGTGGCTATGGAAAGAAAGGATGGAGGACAACAACATTGGTGTTCAAAACGAACACAATTGAATCCCTTAAGATGCTTAAAAATGTCCCTGAAATCTCTTGGTCAGGACTGGGTTGGCTGACCAACCTGCCTTGGTCGTGCCTGGCTCATGTGTGCATGGGATGAATCAGTTGATACCACTACTTTGATCGATCATATCTCCTCATACCTTGATCAAATGAAAATTCCTCCAACACCAAAGTTGTAGAGGAGATCAAGAGGAAAAATATTGATGTTGACCACTTTTAGATTTGGAGCCTCCATCAAGAGGAAAAAGATTGATGCCATTTGGTGATGATAAAAGATCAAGGATCTTGCCCATTGGTGTGTTATACTCAAGAATTCCAAAACCCTAATTTTGCACTGGTTAGGAGAATGTGATCCACTTGAAGTTTATTGTCAAACTCGATCATATGATAAGGTGGTGGATCAATTAAGATACCTTGAGGCTCAAGGCTCCTTGGATTGGACTTAGATACCTTGATCCCATGCTAAGACCAATGATATGCAAAGATGATAATGCAAGAATGCAATGAAACATAAGCCAGTTAATGCTAAAACAAGAGGGCAAATTTCACTAGTGTAAAAAACAATTTTTAAATCAGACATTTTAAATCAGATGATATCCACTTGATTTAAAAACCTAAAAAGATAGGACACGGAAGATGCATTTTTACTAAATAGAATTTAAATCAATTAATCTGATTTAAAAACAATTTTTTTTATAATTTTTTATAAATAAAAAGAAAATAGTTTCACTCTTCTCTATGAAAGCATAAACGATTCCTTCTAAACCTTTTTCCTTCTCTCACTTTCTCTCTCGGCCGATGAAAACATTGTTTCAGTTTCTCTCTCGGCCGGCGAAAAAACCCTAAGCTCATATTTACTTCACACTTTCTCTCTCGGCCGGCGAAAAAGCCCGTTACTTCCGTCTCACCTTCTCTCTATGCAAAGACGAAAACATTGTTTCAGTTTCCATCGATATTTAGAGTTCCTTCAATCTCTCTTAGGTACTTTTCTTCTTCAATTTCATACACAATCACTTATTTCAGAATTTTAAATTCACTTTTTCATAATCACTTTTTTCAGGTAAAACCCGTTTTGTAGTGCGCGATAGGTTACTGTGTCGGGTTTCGGGGCTCTGATTCTTCAACCATCACAAATAGAGTTGAATTGCAACTAGCATCGAAATCTGGGTTGGTCTCACTTGTTTTCTAATCTTTAATGTGTTTGGTTTTTCTGCTTTAAACTCTGCTGGATTCTATTGCTTTTCGAATTTGCGGCATAAAGTCAAAATAATACTTGGTTTGCATTATTATGACCCCTGTGATAAATAAGGTTCCTAGTTTTGATTTCATGTTCTGTGTGTGTGCTGTACATTATGTATCAGTTTACCTGCTTGTTGTGGTGTTAGTTATGGTTGCAATAAAAATTTTGAGTGTTGATTGCTTACGGCATAGTTACTGTGTATCTCGAATAGATTTCGTCAATATTGTGGTAAAAAATTTGTTGCTAGTTTTGTTTCAACTCAAATTCAATTTCTTACTGATACATTTAGTTTGTGTATGATTCTTAGGATTTGTTTTTGCTAGCTTAATATGTACAGGTATATGGGTGGCGAATGAATTAAGAATTATGAATATACAATAGTCGCTTTGTCTTATATAGATTTTGAAGTAAATCATGTTGCGTTCTCCAGATCTTTTCTTGAATGCATATTCCATGTGCTAAGTGATGTCATAAGTATCATATATTAGCTACTTATCCAAAACAGTAACGAGGAAAAGAGTTCACCATTCGTTCACATATTAATTTGGAATTTAATTTAGAAAAATGAAATTAGTACAAGTCTCCTACGTTATAAATGTGATGTGTTTGCTAGATTGTTATGCATCCGAAAATTGGACACATATTTATAACAATCATTAAGATGTTTCTTCCTTTTAGTTTCCGTGGCAATTTCATTTGCTTGAAACACTGAAAAATGCACCCTGAATGCAGAATTGACTCTTTTAGGAATATTTCGTATGTAAGCAGGGTGTGTTTTAGGAATGTTCTCAAAGTGCATCGCATGTCTTATATGTTCGCGATCAGTAACAACACGCGGACGGAGGTGACTTTGCGATCAGGGTGATGAAGAGCGTCGATTGTCATTTTTGTTTTTTTTAGGTCTGAATACTTCTTCCCTTTTAGCTTCTTCTTTTAATTCACCTTTTCCTCATCTCCTCTCTTTGGTCTCTTTGATGCGTACCGCTTGTGAATTTGTTCTGAATTCCGTGTGTGATGAGTATGTATGTTGTTCTTTATCTGCTACGCACTGCACGTGTGTTTGACAATTTTGTGTGTATTGTTTTTCTGCAATGCCTTGTGTGTTGATGCTCGTGTGAATTTCTGATGGTGGTGTGAATTTGCTCTTTTCAATGCGTGTTGTTTTTTGGTTTTGAACTTGGTGACTTTCTTCTCTGAAATTTGTGATTCTTTGATATGATGATGGTTTGGTGTATTTTTTTCTGCGTGTTGTGATGTTGGTGTTGGTGTTTTTTTGTGGTTGAAGTTCGTGTGAATGTATGATTGCGTGTTCTTCTGTATCCCTCTTTTGTGATGCCTTGCACTGTCCTATTTATAAGCTTCAAAAATTTGAATTCTGATATCGGCAATGAATGCAAGAATATGCTGCTAATTAAAAACTTTCTAGTCTCAACAAAACATGTTCCTGATTTTTTCCATTTTTTAACTCAGGATGTGTGTGAATGGTTTTGGAAACAAATTACTGCTGATTGAAACTGTTGAGAACTTGTTTTGGAAGGAATTTGAAACATGTTTTGATGATGTTTGATAGCTGTTTTGGAAAGTTGTGATGCTGTTCGTGAATCTTTTCCATTTACTTCAAACATGTGGGAACACGTTTTTATTCAGTTAATTTCTCTTCTCCAACATGTTGTAACTTTGTTTTGGAAATAGATGATGATGCCTTTGTCCTGATTTTTTTCTTTTCACTTTGATCAGGTTTGGAACCATTTTGAGCATTGATTGTGTTTGAAGAGTCATGTTCAATCGTGAATCTATGGTTTCTTTCTCAAAAGAGAGACTAGACTTCTCATGGTCAAGTGGAGAGGCAAGTCTCTTCCAAAATCGTTAACTTCAACCTTAATCCTTCAAGCTCGGCATTCACATCAAATAGTGAATTTTCTAAAATGTTATATTTTTGAAAGCTTTTCCAATTTTTCAACTGTGGTTTGCAACTGATAAAACAGGGTTTCCTTCTCAGCAGCAAGAGTGGATTTCTCCGCCGGCAAGTGTAGCATGCGAAACTGGACGTGTTTCTTAAGCACTGTCGCTCTTTTGGGGGTACTACAGGTCGATTCATTTTCTATCCTATTGAGTTGACTAAGGAAGGGAAATAGATTTCTCCAACTAACCCTGCTTGCATACCGAGTTTAAATAGCGGTCTGTTAGGTTACGGATGCGATATGGAAGTGGGGCCTCTTTCTTCTTGAGTGAAAAACCGGGTCTGTTCATGGGTAAGGGGTTAGGACTGATGCTTTTTAATTGATGTATGTGGGTATGGGATTATGGGTTTTTGTTGAGTGTGCTCGCTAAGATTTTTCTTTCAATCTTATGCCTACGTATTCCCGTTTACCGAAACAGGGAAATCAGAGTGATCGTAGTTCCTCCTATTCTATGGGAGGAAATGGTGTTTTGGTGTCTTGTTCAAAGCCCAAGACGTGAAGCTAAAGGTGGTTTGTATATTGTTCAAAGCCCAAGATATGAAGCTAAAGAGTCTATTTGTATCTTGTTCGAAGCCCAAGATGTGAAGCTAAAAGGGTGTTGACTTTAGAGAGAATTTGTCATCTCTAAAGGGGTCTGTTTGTCACAATTGTTGGGTGACTGGTTATAAAGGAGGATTACTTTAACTGGGATATGTGAATCCAACAATGCCATAATTTCCTTTATAAGGGTTTTTGACCTGGAGGAGAAGACTTTAACTCAGTGTAGAGCAATGCCATCTTTCCTTAGGAATTTCTCATGCTAAAAGAGGGACAGTGGCATGGATGTAGATGATCCAGAGGCTTGCCGCTTACAGCCATTAGATGAAGGGAAAGGAGTTGTTGATGTTTGTATACTGTGAACGAGGCACAACTTTGATGCTAAAAGGTTTATTGGTTCAACCGGGGTTTCCTTATACAAAGCCTAAGAGGAGGCTATCGAACTAACAAGAGGGTGATTTTTGTGTGTCTCGTACGAAGCCCGAGAGAGAGGCTAAAAGGTTTGACTCTACAGGAGAATCTTTTATATGTGTCTTGTACGAAGCCCAAGACGGAGGCTAATGGTTGGACTCAATAAGAGAGTCTTTTATACTCAACAAGAGAGTGTTTTGTATCTCGTACAAAGCCCGAGATGGAGGCTAAAAGGGATTTGACTCAACAAGAGAGTCTTTTATACTCAACAAGAGAGTGATTTTGTATCTCGCACGAAGCCCGAGATGGAGGCTAAAGGTTGACTCAACAAGAGAGTCCGAAAAGGTTAACTTCGCTGGGGAGAATCATTGTACAAAGCCCAAGAGGAGGCTAGGGTGCTGGTGACTGTTTCAGTTGAGTGACAGGTCCAGTATGTTGGTTAAAAGAGAAAATCAGTTCTTATATGAGTACTGTTTTCACTCAGGGATTTGATTCGAGGATCAGGATTATTTCCTGTTCTTTAAGGAAATGGGAAATCCAAAGGGTATTGAGACTGTTCAAGTCTACGGGTTTCATCTCCTAGTTTGGAAAGGAACTTGAGAATGTCTTTGAGACTCAAGGGAATTAGACTGTCCAAGTCTAGAGTTTCATCTTTTGAACTACGTTTAAGAAACAGCAGTAGCAAGATCTAGAATTTTTGAAAGACTGTTCTATTAAGATGACTAATTTATGTTCCTATACCTCTAGGAGGTCGTCGGGACAATTTGTACGAAGCCCAAGAGGAGGCAGGAAACTTTTAAGAAGCCGAGGGACAATTTGTACGAAGCCCAAGAGGAGGCTATAATTCCCGGAGGAAGAAATCATTTATACAAAGCCTAAGAGGAGGCTGTGAATACTTCTAAGAAGCCGACAGGTCCTTGTACAACGCCCAAGAGGAGGCGAGGATGCTTTTAAGAAGCCTGTGGGTCCCCAAACCCCGAGAAATTCAAGACAGGCTATTCACACAGAATAGATCAAGCCAGGAAAGTTCGAGAATTTGGAAGAAACTCAAGAGATGCCATTCACGGAGAAAAGATCATCTATGGGGAATAGAGTTTCTTTGACGATTTCTAAAGGTGACAGTCTATGAAAGGGTTCACCGAGAATGCTGCCTTTCACGTCTCCATATTGTTTAACCCCAAGAGGAGGCAAGACTGTATCTGGTAATCCTATGGGGATCTAGTTTTGTCTATTTTAAGAGTAATCAACAGGGCTTAGTGCTAGACGTAGTTGCCAGGGAAACTCTAAATATCTATACTATTATTACACAGTCGATATGAGTTTATGAAAGAAGACTTACAGTGAAACAACCCCACAATACAGTTATATGTATATGAAAGCGGATAATGAAAGCATATAGCCACTTACTCGGTTGTAGAGCTTCCATGCTGTTTGGTTAGTTGTTCAACAAAGAAAGATTGAAAACAACAATATATTCAAGATCAAAGGAGAAAGTGCTTTGAAATGAAAGATTGGGGCTTACAGCTCAAGGAGAGGCTCAGGTTTTTATTAGTGATTGCACTATCGTTTTGTACAGAGGGACTTATACAAGTGACTGAGGCCCGAGAAAGATTCTCTGTACAAAGGGATGGGTCTTACACTCTCTCAAGAGGCCCAAAAGGTTTAAAGAAAAAGAGTGAGGCTTATAACACGAGGGTAGGCCCATATGATTTTTCGTTTGAAATGGCGATCGCGCCGAGATTTTTGAAAACGTAGTGGGTCTTATACAATGACTGAGGCCCAAGATAATTTGGTTTTCAAAAGGGGTTGGGTCTTACACTCTAATAGAGATCCAAAAGTTTTGAATGGGTCTTATAGCTCGAGGAGAGGCCCAGATGGTTTATTTTAAACGGGCGACGATTGCGTTGAACTTTTCTTTTAACGCAGAGGGGCTTATACAATATCTGAGGCCCAAAATTGTTTTCGTTAAAAGGGTATTGGGTCTTACACTCTAATAGAGGCCCATGAGTGTTTGAAAATGATTTGTGAGGGTGAAAATCAAAGAAACCCTAATTTGTTTTCCTTTAACAGTAAATATTAAAAGAAAATCAATGAAAAATACCAAACGAATTTGAATAAACCACTTGTGATTTATGTTTAAGGTTTGAAAAATGAAGTTTTAATCACAAGAGATATTAAAACCCATTTGGTCTTGGTTTTTCAAGATGAATGTTCATTCTAAAATGTTTAAAAACAAATAAAAATGAATTTATTCACAAAATTACTAATTATATTAAATGAATAATAAAAACTTAATTTTTTTGTGGAATAAAATATTTCAACATTTTTGTAATTTTTTGCAAAAAGAACCAATAAAAAATAATTAAAATTGAAAGAGTTATTAATTTTCCAATTAATTAATAAAACATAAAAATATTGGAAAAATGGAAAAATGTGAAAAAACACAAAATGGCATGGGTGGGGTTTGAACCCATGACCTCAAGGTCACAAGGCGCCCGCCTTACCACTAGGGTGGTGATACATCCATTGTTTTGAGTGAAAACACAAATATACAAGTCATGCCTTAGTTTTAGGCCTGACCCAAGGCAAGGCAAGGCAAGCTTTGGCTCAGATACGTGAAGGTCATAACTTTCTCAATTCTTAATGGTTTGAGACAAAATTAATATGCATCTGGTCCAGAATTTCACAAGGAATCCAATGGTGGTGGTAGTTTTTTCAGATCACACTCCCTCCTCAAAACCCGACCGTGGTTTTGAAAAAGGCCTATAATTGCATGTTCTATGCTACACTTTGATACAGGCATGAATTACATGATCAATTGGTTCAAACACAACATATATAACATGTATGAGGTGTGCATGATCAGTGGACTTCAAAGCATTGCATATTTTGGAAAGTTCAAGTCATGAGGCTTACCTCTTTTTGAGCTTTTTGGAGTTTTTGTGCAATCTGTCAAGCCTCTTATTCCAGAAATGATTTGATGCTTTAGACACACTCAAATGATCCCTTAGAAGCTTTTAGGATGATTGGAATCAGCTGGTACCTGCAAAAACACAAACTGGCCCTTTCTTGCAAAAGGGGTTAAAATTGACCAAAATATCAACTCTCTCAAATGGTGTTCCAGATGGGGGGAACCATTTGAGACAGTTCAAGGATGATATTTGGAGTGTGTTTGAGGTTTTATCTGGTTTAGAAAGTGACTGAATCAAGACATGGCTTGAAAAATGCACAAAAAAGCTTATTTTGAGGTTTTGAGAGGTGACTTTGTGATTTTGTGATTACAGGTCACTTGTGAGAGTTTGGATCACTTACATATGATGTTTATGAGGTGTGTGTGTGTGATTGGTTTGATTGAAAAAGCTCTCAAACTCACAAACTCAGAGTTACCTTGCTAAAGAAGGTATTTTTGCCTAGAGAAAGGGATTTTGAGAAAAGCATCTGTTTGATGTCTTTGGTGTACTTAAAATGAGCACAAATGAGCTCTATTTATAGTAGAGCAAGTTTGTTTTGGGATCAATAGTGAATGGCAACTGCAGCAGAGGTTTGGCCAATGTTGGCAAATGGAAATCCAAGTCTCCTCTAGCCATTGACTAGAGGTTAGAGCACAGAGCTTTGGTTCCCTACTTGTTGGAGGAATCTTGACTGAATTCAGTTGCAAATGTGTCAGTCCATGCCACCTCTAAGCATATATTAAATGCTTCAATCCAAAATTGGAGTCTTGTCCCTTTTTTAGGCAATTCTAGGTTTGACATGCTACTTCTTGTTCCAAAGACTTTGGAGGCTTGGCTCAGTGATTGTCCCCTTTAGATTTGATCCTCATATGTGTCCAAGATGATGACAAGGCTTGAAATTGGCTGATTTTGGCAAATCGACCAAAAATGCAAAATTCTGCCTTACCTTGGCAGTTTTTAGTAAGGCAACTTGCCAATGTCATATCTCATGGCTCAAGTTGAATTTGGTGATGTTCTTGGCCATTTTGGAAAGCCCTTATATGATACAACAACTGTTTGATCATATTTGGTTTTGATACTTTTTAGATCCAAGTGAAAAATGTCTCTACATTTGGAAAAAAGTGAAGGCAAATTCTGACTTAGTGAAAATTTCACTAAGTGTTAGTAAAAAGTGACTTTTTCACTTTTTGTGATTTTGATCAATCCATAACTTAAAATCCATGAAGAATTGGAATGAGGTCCAGTTGAAGTTTTTGTAGAGGGCCATGAGATCTACAAATCAAGCTTTGGATGGGGAGAAATGGCTTTGTGGTTTAGGAGTTATGATCCTCCAAATTTGGTACCCTTGCCACTTTGTTCATAACTTAGAAATTTTTCTAAGTTTTTATGGTTACCCCCTTTACAAGTTATCCCACTTTCTTTGATTTTTCTTGATGAATGATGATTAAAATCATACATTAACATCATTTTAGGGTTAAAATTCCATAATTGTAAAAAATCTCAAAAAGCCAAAGTTGACTTTTGTGCACAGTTGACTTTTTATCCGATGAATTCCAAACTGTGCAATCCTTTAGGAAATCATGTCCTTGACCTAAATCAAACTTGATGGACATGTTTCATGGGTGTTATAGGGTATATTGAATCATGTCTTAGGGCTTAGGAGCATGTCCTGGTCAAAAGTCAAAGCTACAGTTGACTTTTTCCTCAAAACCCTAACTGTGGTACTGATGAAATTTGAGACTTGTTGCTCAAGCTTCTTGGATTAATCCATTGTTGCAAATGGATCAATATGGTGTATTAGAGACCCTCAAATCCTCTCTTGAGGTCTTGGCTCGTGATTTGTCCCAAAAGTCAACTTAGGGGTGAATTAGGTCAAGAAACCCTAATTCCTGATTTTTGATGTATGCATCCCCTGAGGTCAAATTGACTTGATACTTGGGTCCATGAGGTTCCATGGAGTATATTAGGTTATGATTTGAAGCATTGGCTCATGCCCAGAGGAAAATTTCCAACTGGAGGCCCTGGTCGACCAAAACCCTAATTTGGTGACACTGGCGATCTTGAGGCTTGATCCCCCAGAAGGGAGCAACCTTGTGCTTAATCCTTGATGTGGGAATCCTCTTGATCCATTTTGGATGTTTGAGAGGTTTAGACAAGTTGAAGATCATGTCAATTCTTGATTGATCCTTTGTCTAAGAACTCGGAGAGGGCTTGAAACCCTAAGTTTGATGGTAGTGGATGCTCACCCATCTTTGGGGAGACTGATGAGGTATGATGGTTCATCCATATTGTGATGATGATTTGCACAATGATGGGAGATCTTAGTGGTCAAAATTTGGGGTATGACAGATGCCCCTATTTAATCTTCTTGGACCCGAAGGTGCGAATGACGAAGGTGCTCGGGCATTCGGGGTGCAAGAGGACTAAATATCGGAATACCCGAAATTTTGAGGGTGGTTATAAATGGTAGCTTACGCATTCATCTTCTTTTGCTAAGCAATGATGCTTAGAAAAGGTAAAACTTCCCCTCGATCCTAGTTGTCTACCAAGGAACTGGTTTAAGTTGCTGAATTAAACTTCCCCTCGATCCTAATTTCCTACCAAGGAACTGGTCTCAGTTTCTGAAATAAACTTCCCCTCGTTCTTGGTTTCCTACCAAGGAACTAGTCTAAGTTGCTGAATTAAACTTCCCCTCGTTCTTGGCTTCCTACCAAGGAACTGGTCTCAGTTTCTGAAATAAACTTCCCCTCGTTCTTGGTTTCCTACCAAGGAACTGGTCTCAGTTTCTGAAATAAACTTCCCCTAGCTCTTGGTTTCCTACCAATGAACTGGTCTAAGTTTCTTTTGTCAATAAACCTTATTGACAAGGGACGCTACGTGTAGCGGTTTTCCTTAAACTTCTCGCCGAATTTTCCTAGGGAGATGCCATTTGATGGGAAAAAGAATGATGTCAGATTTACTGGGGAACCCAGTCGTCTAAGTTGTAGAGGTGCACAAACTTCTCTATTGGAGACGCCATTTGTTTCTACTGGGGAAAGCGAGTTTCTTGAGAGACTGCTTCCGCTTGGGGTCTTACATCATACTTTTCTCGGGGTCTTCCCGGAGAAATGCCATATGATGGGATCCAATTTTGAGGTGCCGATGACCTTTTCATCAATGGTTTTTTCGGAGAAAAACCGCCGTACCGCCGGATCTCTAATTATGAGGCTTTCTCTGGGGATTTTCCTTAATCCGGGAAAGCGAAAATATCATCTTCAATGGCGAAGAGTGACATCGGTTGAAGGTTCTTTGATCTTTCAGAGGTTCAAGTTATCAAAGTGTTCAAGGACTCAACTTCAATCCAGAAATAAACTGGAGGAGAGATTATTCAAATGCAACATTTCCTAATTGAGGAAAGAACTGACAACTCGACTGAGAAGACAGTTATCACTATGGATAAGACCAACTGGAGTGATAGTGATGCAATATGAATGAGAATGCAAATAGAATGCATGATGTATGTATGTATATGCTGACAAAAATGACACGACATACAGACTAAAAGATGAACATGACGGGATACTCGGCCATCGCGGGGCGAAGTCGTACCGTTGATCCAAAAGTAGCAATTCTGCCTTGCTTAGGAGAGACAGTCCCTGCGGGGAATACCGTTGGTCGGGCTTAGGAGATAAGAACTCAGCCGAAGGTATCAGATGGGAAAGCCGCATCTGATACAGTTGATCCTTCATTCAGGCGCACTGGCTTAGAAGGTGTACTTCGATTCTGCACTTTGATGCTCGCTTATTTCTGGAGTAGCGAGCAATGTTCTTTCGATGCTCAATAGTCAAAAGAAATTGCCATCTTTATTTAAAAGTAGAAAAAGGTTTTAACAAGTAAATTCATTTTTGTTTTATTTCAAGAATCGTTGATCATGTTAAAATGTCGTTCTATAAAGCTAAAACAAATAAGAATTGCAAGCAAAAGCACAAAGGCTCAAATTTTATTGATAGGATGGAAATCAGCCAAGCGCGTGATTCCATAGAGTATTTACAAAGTTAGAAAATGGTAATTTAAGGGAAAAGGGCTACATTGAAACATGACGACCACTATCCTTCTACCAACTTTGAATTCTGGGCATCCTGAGCTTCTGTCGAAGATGGCCTTGATTGGAGTTTTCTGATGGACGACGTAACTGCTGCTGAGGATTTGCCCCTTTGTTGAACATAATTACTTGCCATTATCCCTAATTTTTGCCCGGATTGTACTTTGAGGTTTCCAATCCAACGGGATGATTTTTGATCATGTCTCTAATTTTTGCCTGGACCGCCCTTTCGGGTTTTCAATCCACCGAGACGTTTTATTATTTTTTTAGGCGAAGTATTTCTTGACTACATAAATATTTGTAGGGTAGGCAAATTCCTCTCCGTCCATGGGTGCAAGTCTCAAGGCGCCGCCTGAGAAAGCTTTCTTGACCACATAAGGGCCATCATAATTCGGAGTCCACTTGCCCCGAAAATCAGTGAGAAATGATTGTATTTTCTTGAGCACGAGATCTCCTTTCCTGAAGATGCGATTCTCTGTTAATACAACTGACCGTGGCATAATGTCGTTATTCTCTTTTCTTCGATCAGGTTCAATTCGTCGTGTCGACTTTGACACCATTCTGCCTCTGTAAACTTAGCTTCCATCAATACCCGGATTGACAGGATCTCTACTTCTATGGGGAGCACTGCTTCCATGCCATATACTAGAGAGAAAGGGGTTGCCCCTGTTGAAGTGCGGACGGATGTGCGATAACCGTGAAGAGCAAAGGGTAGCATCTCATGCCAATATTTGTAGGTTACAACCATCTTTTGAACAATCCTCCTGATGTTCTTGTTAGCCGCTTTTACCGCTCCGTTCATCTTTGGTCGGTAAGGAGATGAGTTATGGTGTTCGATCTTGAACTCTGCGCACAACTCCTTCATCATCTTATTGTTCAAGTTAGATCCATTATCATTAATGATCTGGCCAGGACCACCATAATGGCAGATGATATTATTTTTGATAAATTAGACCACCACTTGTCGGGTTACATTAGCGTATGACGCTACTTCGACCCACTTGGTGAAGTAATCAATGGCTACCAGGATGATCCGATGTCCGTTCGAAGCCTTAGTTTCGATCATGCCAATCATGTCGATTCCCCAAATGGAAAAACGCCACGGGGAAGAGAGAACTTTGAGATGCGTTGGCGGTACATGGATTTTGTCTGAGTATATCTGACACTTGTGACATCTCCTCATGTACTTGTAGCAGTCGGATTCCATGGTCAACCAATAGTACCCCGCTCTTAGAATTTTCCTCGCCATTGTGTGTCCGTTGGCATGAGTGCAAAGGACCCTTCGTGAATTTCTTTTATCAGCATGTCTGCTTCTGGTCTGTCAATGCATCGGAGCAAGACCATGTCAAAATTCCGCTTATAAAGTGTATCACCGCTCAGAAAGAAACTGCCTGCCAGTCTTCTGAGGGTTTTTCTGTCTTTTCTAGATGCCCCATGTGGGTACTCTTGTTTCTGAAGGAAGCATTTGATATCGTGATACCAAGGTTTATCGTCTATGACTGCTTCAATCGTGAAGATGTAAGCGGGCCGCTCAAGGCGCATTATGTCGATCTTAGGTATGCCATTCCATTGACCTACGCTAATCATGAAAGAAAGAGTGGCTAAAGCGTCAGCCATGTGATTCTCATTACGAGGGATGTGATGAAACTCGATTCTGTTGAAGATGGGTAACAACCTTCTTGCATAATCTTTATAAGGAATCAATCCTAATTGGTATATGTTCCAATCTCCTTTGATCTGATTGACAACCAAAGCTGAGTCGCCATATACGTCCAAGTTTTTTATCCTTAAGTCAATCGCTTCTTCGAGACCCATAATACAAGCTTCGTATTCGGCCTCGTTGTTTGTGCACTTGAACGTAAGTCTAGCAGTGAAAGGAATGTGGGTACCCTGAGGTGTTATGATAATTGCCCCAATTCCGTTTCCCTAATGATTGACAGCTCCGTCAAAAATAAGTCCCCATTGGGAATCTGGTTCTGGCCCTTCACTAGGTAGCGGTTCATCGCAATCTTTCATTTTTAGATACATGACATCTTCGTCTGGGAAGTCAAACCCGATTGATTCTTGATCGTCAATCGGTTGATGAGCCAAATGATCGACTAAAACACTCCCCTTAACGGCTTTCTGAGCATGGTACTCTATGTCATATTCTGATAGCAACATCTGCCAACGAGCAATCCTTCCCGTGAGAGCAGGTTTTTCAAATACATACTTGATTGAATCCATTTCGGAGATTAACCAAGTAGTGTGACAAATCATGTACTGGCGCAGACGTTTGGCTGCCCAAGCCAAAGCGCAGAAAGTTTTCTCGAGCATCGTGTATCGAGTTTCACAGTCGGTGAATTTCTTGTTCAAATAGTAGATGGCAGACTCCTTCCTTTTGGTTTCGTCTTGTTGGCCAAGTACACAGCCCATGGAGTCTTCCAAGACTGTTAAGTAAATGATCAGTGGTCTTCCTTCCACTGGAGGTGATAGAATCGGTGGGTTCAACAGATATTCCTTAATATTGTCGAAGGCGGTTTGGCAGTCTTCTGTCCAAACGTAGTCCTGATTCTTTTTGAGTAATTTGAAGATTGGCGCACATGTCGCGGTCATGAGGAATATAAATCTAGAGATGTAGTTCAAACGTCCCAGGAATCCCCTGACTTGTTTTTCAGTTTTCGGAGAAGGCATTTCTTGAATGGCCTTGACATTGTCAGGATCAACCTCAATCCCTTTCTGGCTGACGATGAACCCTAAGAGTTTCCCTGAACGGACACCAAAGGTGCACTTGTTGGGATTCAAGCGGAGTTTGTACTTTCTCAACCGCTCAAATAGTTTTGACAGGTGGGTCACATGCTCCTCTTCTGTTCTAGATTTTGCAATCATATTATTGACATATACCTCGATTTCTTTGTGTACCATGTCATGAAAAAGAGTAGTCATAGCCCGTTGATAGGTTGTCCCGGCATTCTTCAAACCGAACGACATTACCTTGTAACAAAAGGTACCCCATGGGGTAATCAACGAAGTTTTCTCCATGTCTTCCGGCGCCATTTTGATATGATTATAGCCCGAGAATCCATCCATAAAGGAGAAAACTTTGAACTTTGCTGTATTGTCTACCAGCATGTCAATGTGCGGCAAGGGAAAGTCGTCCTTTGGACTAGCCTTGTTTAAATCTCTGTAATCGACACACATTCTGACTTTTTTGTCCTTTTTCAGAACGGGTACGATGTTGGCTAACCATTGAGGATATTCTAATGTAGCAAGGAAACATGCGTCAATCTATTTCTGTACCTCCTCTTTGATATTGATGGCCATGTATAGATGAGTCCGTCTCAACCTTTGTTTTACTGGCGGACATTCCGATCTCAATGGTAAATGGTGTTCCACGATGCTGGTATCCAACCCTGGCATATCCTGATAGGACCAAGAGAAAACATCGGGGAATTCTTTGAGAAGCTTTAACAAACCCTCTCCGACAGTTGGACTGAGCAGTGCCCCAATCCTGATCTCTTTTCTATCTTTTTCTGAACCCAAGTTTACCGTTTCCAACGGCTCTTTGTAAGGTTCAATGGACCTTTCCTCTTGTCTGAGTAATCGGGAGATCTCTTCTGGAATTTCGTTGTCAACTTCTTCTTCAGCCCCAAATACCGAGAACTCAAAGTTGGGAGAAGGCATCGGATCGTATGTTTCAACTGGGTTTAAAACAAGCAATCTGGATGACGTGATGATTGTTTTTAGAAGAGATAGAGAAAATGCAAGAGTGTGTGCAGTGTTTTTTTTACTGCTTGTTTTTATTATTTGAGACGTTTTTTAGGATTACCATTTTCTGAGAAAAGCAAAAAGAGAAAACAGCAATTAACGCAGAAATTACAGAACGACGTTATTTTATTAATGAACAAGTCGATTCTTGAGACACTAGCCCTATAAAACAAAAATCTGTCGCTTTGGACAAAGCCAAGAGGGAAAATTTACAGAAAGCGAGCCCTATCAAAACATCCGTTTCACCTGGGCAGGGTGAAGGCTAAAGATGGCAATTACTTTGACTTATGAACAATCTTCGGAACATCGACAACAACCCATTGGCGGTGAACTCCTCGGTGAATCACAAAGTCTAGTACTTTCCTTGATTTGTCTTCAGAAATGACGTTGATTTCTGGTGGAGCAGGATCTTTGGAATCTGTCTCCCAGGCAGAATTGTCGTAGGAGGATTCCTCTGTTGCCTTTTGCATAGCATTTGTGATCTCAAGTAGATCTCCCCATCCAGTTGGCTAGATGTCTTCGAGCCTGATACGAGAGCTTTCGGGGGCGGTGTACTTGACGAAGTAGTCGAACTTATCACTCGGTTGTCCCAAGGTGTCCCATACTTCTTTGGAATTGGAGGAGTCATCTCTCTCGATGACGTTGACCTCGGGAAAAGCATAGTTGATGAACTCTAATCCTGCGAACGTTGCGAATTCATCGTCGTGCAGGGTATTTTCAGGATACCCTGGGTGTTGATCCCATGACATGGTGGGGACACATGTATTCTGTTCAATGATGCTCAGCTGATTTTCATTGTTCGGCTGATTCTCTTGCCCCAAGTCTCCTGGATAAGGCTGCCACATTGGCAGGCCATCCATCGGGCCATGATAGTTATGGTCAAAGTTGTCTTTCATCGGAGTGTCTTCCTCTAATGAGTTTGGTGGAGCACGACATCCTTCCAGATCGCAATCTCCATACATTATTTTGACATCTGACCTTGGTATAAATCTAGGGCTCTGTGCAGGAAAGCAAAATGGAGTATGCGTTTCTTCCTGAGACATATAACCATCCTCGTTAAGATAGGACTCCCATTCTTCCTCCATATCAGAGGAATCATCTTTATTGATGGTATGCACTTCTTGAGGCACTGGGTGAAGGAAACCTCCACTGTGGAAGAAGTCTCAAATGGGATGAAGACTTTCATCGCTGGTAGTAGCTGTCTGGGTACAGGTTACAGAAAAACCAAGACCTCTCCTTGTTTTATTGTCTGTAGGAATGACTAGCTGTCCCCATCCTGTTGTATTGGTACTCTCGACCGCTTTGATAACATCTTTGTATGAGGAAATGGAAGTTCCCTCTTCGGATTGATTGTCCTTGATCACCGACAGTGCTTGGAACTGAGTTCCAATAACCTCCTCGGGTTCTACACAAGTAAATGATGATAAGTTACTCATGAGCAAGGCTTGCTCTCCACAGACTGTGACGAGCTGGTTGTTTTGGACGAACTTTAACTTTTGGTGGAGGGTCGAGGTGACCGCCCCAGCCTGATGTATCCAAGGTCTTCCTAATAAATAATTGTATGTTGCCCGGATATCCATGACCTGGAAAGTGACTTGGAAAGTGTGAGGACCAATAGTTATGGGAAGGTCGACTTCGCCGATAACCGTTTTTTCGGTCCCGTCGAATGCTTTAACGACGACCTCGATGGTTCTCATTGGAGGACCTTTGAATGATAATTGCATCAAAGTGGACTTCGGTATGACATTCAGGGCTGACCCTGTGTCTACCAGTACGCTGGCTAAAGCATCGTCCTGGCTGTTGACTGTAATGTTGAGCGCCATGTTATGACGGCGACCTTCTTCAGGTAATTCCTCATCACTAAATCCCAAGTCATTGTAGGAAGTGATGTTAGAGACAATGTTATCGAACTGTATGATTGTTACGTCCTGTTCTATAAAGGCTTGCTCCAAGACTTTCTGTAGAGCCTCCCTGTGCGCTTCTGAACTGAGTAAAAGTGACACCACAGAGATCTTTGAAGGAGTTTGTAATAGCTGATCAACAATGTTGTATTCACTCCTTTGGATGAGCTTTAGTATCTCATCATTGTTTTTCGAAAGGTCGGGATTACTGGATTGACCGACTGGTGAATTAGGAACTTCTGTCTGAGGTTCCTTTTCTTTGCTGGACTTTCCAACTCCTCTGTTGAAGATTCTAACGCTCCGTGTTACACGACTGATGTCTGCGATATTTACAATGGAGGGTAATGGAGTTTCCTTTCCGTTTTCAATTATCGTCGCACCGTATTTGTAAGGGATTGCCTTAGTTGATTCATATGGTAGTGGTCCCGGTAGATAGATGACTATGGGAGCCTTCTGATTTTTCTGACTGTCGTAAGCAATTTCAATCTGTTCCTGGTTGGGAACTCTCGATTCGTCAAGTAGAGGAATGATGGCACAAACATCCCTAGCCCTCTGATGATCAGAGATTACGACAACATCCGCAATTTGATCAGCGAGGTAGTCCGGTGCCCAGTTGATTGGTCCGGAACCCGGATATGGGCGAATCTCTCTACGATCCACCTGACCCTGAAGAGCTGCTCGCACAAGGTAGCACCCTTGGTTATCTTCTGAACAGACTCTACAACGTTCGTAGTTGTGTGGCGGCACCTGGCCACGTCCGCTTTGAATGCAATGTAAGCTCACTAGGTTAGTTTCCACATATCGGACATCCTGACTTTGCCGCCGAGTAGGGTTCCTGTTATTGATACTAATTTTCTGAGTATCTTCATCCACCAGTGATTTAATAAGTGCTGAAGTGCCTCCTGGACAAGGGCACAACCTTGATTGTTTTCGCAACCTGCCTTACAACTTTGATAGTTATGTGAAATCAGGAACCCGAGTCGGACCCGCTCAGCATGTAACTCTACCAGGTTAGTATTCATCAAGCGAATATCAAAGATCTGAACCATGTTGATCTGATAGTGGTTCCTATCATGGTAGTCCTGGATCCATCCAAGATCCATTGACGCTGGAGGGCCTCTTGTACAAAAGAGCATCCCTGTTCGTTTACCGAGCAAGTCAGACAAGAACTGTAATCGTGCCATGGCAGATTATGATACTGGCTTTGCCTTGAGTATATTGCCACCAGGTTGACATTCATCGCACGGATGTCGTGGTTTTGAATGACGTTGGAATTCGTATAGACCATGTTAACTCCCGAACTCGGTACTCTTAGATCCATCCGAGATCCATCTGTTCCTGTAAAGCTGATTGCACCACAAAACACCCCTGATTGTTTTTAGAGCATATATCACACTGGTGATAATTATGAGGTGGTACGTGGCCATACCCACTCTGTCTACAATGCATCATGACCAGATTGGTCCTTAACAAGAGTACATCATGAATTTGATAGACGTTGTTAGACTCTTCCTCTATCAGGTTCACTGCAGCTTTCTCATGTTGAGGCAGCGGGTTCGTGAGAACATTCGGATTCGTATCTTTGAAAGATAAGACCCCGCTCCTAACAAGCTTTTGCACATCAGACTTGAAGTTGAGACAGTTCTCTATGTTATGCCCTGATCCTCCTTGATGATAAGGGCATGTCTGGTCCACCTTAAACCAAAAGGCGGATTTTCCGGTACTGCAAGAGGGGACTTAGTCTGGATGTGCCCCTTGGCCAGTAGTAACGAAAATAGTTCTGCGTATGATACGGGGACAGGATCAAATCCTGGTGGCCGCGTTGTACTGTTGTTTTTGTATGGAGGACGAGCCTGCTGAAGAGGTTGTTGTGTCCTTTGCTGAAATTGTTGTTGATTAGGTTGGCTCTGTGCAAGCTGAGGTTGATACGTAGGCGCGAGATTGATAGCAGGAGTCACAGCTGCTACTGGTTGATAACGTCGCCTTTGCTTTCTGAGAGAGATATTCCCAATATCTTGCTCTTTTTCCTTAGGGAGAGCACTACCGTATCGCTTTGTACTACTTGATGATCCAGCGTCTTTTACTAGACGTCCTTCTCGAACAGCTTCTTCGAGACGTACCCCCATACCGACCATTTCGGTGAAGTCATTGGGCGTACTGGCAACCATTCTGTCGTAATAAAATGAGCTTAAGGTCTTTAAGAAGATTTTTGTCATCTCTTTTTCCTCAAGAGGTGGACAAATTTGAGCAGCAATTTCATGCCATCTCTGAGCGTATTCCTTAAAGGTTTCTTTGTCCTTTTGTGACATTGATCTGAGCTGATATCTGTCCGGTGCCATGTCCAGATTGTATTTATATTGTTGGACGAAGGCAGTGCCAAGATCTCTGAATGTGTTGATCGTAGCGTGGTTTAAACCCATGTACCATTTGAGCGCGGCACCGGTTAAACTATCTTGGAAGTAATGAATCAGTAGGTCCTGATTCTCTGTCTGAGCCGACATTCGCTGAGCATACATTACCAAGTGACTCTGAGGGCAAGAGTTACCCTTGTATTTTTCAAAGTCGGGCACTTGGAACTTGTGCGTAACTTTCACATTGGGGACCAGATAAAGGTATGCAGCGTCCTTTCCAAATAAATCTTGACCGCGGATGGCTTGCAGTTCTTTTTGCATCTCCAGGACCTGTTCCTGGAACTCGTCCATCCTGTCTAACATAGTTTCCTTTCTAACAGAAGGTATCTGTGGAATCTGTCCTTCCGGGACAGTGTGCACCACAGGAGGTGGTACCGTGACTACGGCCGTGAATCTTGGCGTTTCCCGAAGTTTGTAACCTTCAGGAGTCCTCAATATGCCTCTGGCATCTTCGCTTTCCCGAAGTTTGTAACCTTCAGGCCCAGCGGCTTCTGCTGAAGTTTTCGGATCTCCAGTGATTGGCGGAACATATCCTTCCGGGATATAGTTAACAGGCATGCCCCAGGGACGATCTTTCGGCATTTTTTACCTAGGATCAAACTTCTTCACTATGGGCGTTGAGGTGACCTCTGAGATCACAGTTCTTTGTAGCTGAGCTTCTGCCATGGCTTGTATGTCGTTACGAAGCTTTCTCATATCCTCTCTCAGAGCGTCGATCTCTTCTATCAACTCTCTGTTCTCTTCCTCAAGATCATCCATCTTTTTCTGAAGATTGGCCCGAGTATTGTACGAATGAGACAGTTTGACTCTAGAATCGAGACACAAACGTGAGATTAGTAGGTAAGAAGAATACGTGATGTGAGAATGATGAATGCAATGATTATATTAATTATTTTTTGGTTTAATTAAAATAAACTTCGACAATTAGATTGCAAATATCAAACAGTGGGGAATCCTCATTACAAGGTGCGGAAACAGAAACCTAAGCTAAGGGGTCCCGTGTCCTCTCTGAGGAGAAACCGAGTGCTGATTCTGGTACTTTTCTTTTCTTGGGTCGTTGTCGGGTTGTCATTCCTTTGCCAGGTGAAAGGAGCGAGCAAATTCCTTTGGTCATCCTGATTATCCACAGCATGCTGCTCCAAAATTTCAATCAGGGCATCTTTATCCTTCAGTAGTTGTCGTATTTTGATACACTCCACATTGAGGGTGCGGTACTTGTTCTTCCAAGACCTCCTCTCCCGCTGAACTCTGTTGAGAGTAACCTGGAGTTTTTCCGTTTCAGTCATGAAGTACATGACAAACTCCCTTGGCGGAAGAACTCCGTGACGAGGATAAGGCATCTTTAGCTTGAGAGCTCTAGTTTGTACCCAGTGGAGGTAAGGCTCCACCGAGACACAGTCCGGTTTTCCTAGAGACTCTCGTCCTTTCTTATGAACATGTTTCCAAGCGTGCACTATTTCCATCTTTAGTGCTCTGTCATTTTCTCCTTCTTTGAAGAAAAGACCTTCCAGATGAGTATTCTGCGGGACATGCCTCATCGGGTATCCAAATTGACGACGAACCAATACTGGATGGTAATTGATTCCTCCCTTAGTTCCTATGAAGGGTACGTTAGGGAAGTTTCCACAACGGTCAATGATCCTGATTCCCTCATAAATCCTATTGCTCCAATTTATGTCAGAGTTGGTAAGAGACATGATTCTCTGCGACCAACGTAAAGTATTCTTTTGATCCCAAAAAGCAGCAGACTTAGGCAAATGGGAGATAAACCATTTGTATAGCAGAGGGACACAACATGTGATCTCCCCTCTATTGTACAAATTCCCTAAGTGTACAGAATGATATGTGTTCGCGAGCAAAGTCGGCATAGGGTTCCAATGAGAAAAACCTTAATGGAGTTGATATCGACAAAGTTATTGATGTTGGGAAACAGAAATAACCCGTAGGTGAGTAAGACAAAGATGCTTTCAAAAGCATTCATGTTCCCTATACTAGCGAAGTACAGGGCCTTCTTTGTCAAGAACTGGGCCGACAAACCTTGTATGCCACCCTTAGTGCTCATGTGAGTCCTGACCTTTGACTCGTCCAAATAAATTGCTCTTGCAATGGTCTGATCCTTTGGAATTTCTTCCAGTCCAGAAAAAGGAGCTCGATCAGTGATGTGCAGATCAATCAGATGAGAATACTCCTCCAGCGTTGGTGCTAGTTGATAATCCGGGAATGTGAAACAGTGATATACCGGATCGTAAAACTGAACGAGTGCATCCATGATTCTTTCAATTACTTGGACCCTTAACAGAGGTAGCAGACCTCCGTACTTAGCTCTGAAAGCTTCAGGGTTAGTGACCATTCTCGCCAAACCTCTCAAATCCTTTAACTTTGGAACCTTGAAAGTGTACTTATGAGTTCTCCTTCTACCGAAATCCATGAGCGCAGTCTTTTTCTCTGACATTTGCAATCATTGTCTTAGTTTAATTTGATAAAAGGAGAGACTAGAAGATAAGATTTTCTTTGATGTAATTTTTTTAAATGAATGCATGAATGCAGCACACAAAAACATAGAAAAAACATAGGGTCAAAGGGTCGGTGTCATGGAGTCAAGGTTCTACCCGTCCCAAAGGTTTATACTAGTGATTTTTGTACCTGTCTCTCAACATCATCAACTCTTGTCGAGAAAAACACCAGCGGGCCGGGAACCGTGCTAGGTGGTGTTTTTTCGAAGAGTCCTCAGAAGAGGGTGGTATTGCGTGACAACTATTTCCGATAGCTTCTGCACCACTAAAGGGGTTTTTCCTAGGTGTATACTTAATCTTTCCACATGCGACATCACACGCATTTCCATTAGCTGAAAAATAAACATATATATCAATTAGGAAAAGCAGTATATATATTTATCCTAATGTCCTAGACTTTTAAGAGCTATGAATCCTGTCTTCCTGACAGGAAATGGCTTCCCGGCGGAGGCGCCACTCTATGGTTCCTTCCCAATTTAAAGGTTTTGACCTAAGAACCTAGTGAAGGCTGATCCTAGCAATAACGACATCCCCCGATGAAACCTGTCGCTCCCAGGATTTTCATTCAGGTACAAACGCGAGAGTGGCGCGGAAAAACAGAGTCGCCAGCTGTGTAAATTTATCCCAAGAAAGGGAAAGGGAACACCGCATAAACCCGAGGAAGAGGGAAAGGAATGGTCATCGCAACCATAACCTGGGTTCGGGAGTCGGTTACGCGAGGGGAAGGTGCTAGCACCCCACGCGTCCATCGTACTCGATGGGATCCACGCTTGTTGTCTATTCTAAGGGTGAGTTATACTATCATCTAGGGCTGTACTAAAATAGGGGAAGGGAAAACTAAGACAGACTCGGTAGGACGTCAACGTCCTAGGCCTACGTACCCCCTTTGTGCAATGGGGAATTCAGAGTCAACGTAGTTCGGACCAAGTTCTTTTTGTTTTTTTTATGAGTGACGCTAAGTTCGCGTCCGACAGTTAGGGTCGATGCCTGTTTGTGACTCAAACGAAAAGTAACATGTCCTTTTTTAAAATAGCTTTTAGTTTGACAATCCCGAAGGACAAAAAGGTTTGAAGTTTGTTTGTATTTTTTAGGACAGAAGTGGCTTAAGTTAGTTCATAAGTTGCATTGCACCAAAGTCTAGGGCACAAGGGAGAATACTTAACACATCGTCCCAAGACAGGACGCTCACTAAGCACTCTAGAAAGATGAGATGAAGCCCCTCATTTCTCATTCCCCACGCTTAAGGCTCGTGCGCAATACAATTTATCCTTATTAAGTATTTTCAAGAAGTTTTGAGATGAGAAGAGAGAAGACACAAGGGAAACTCTAAAGGGGACTAAGAGTCCTAAAGTTATCATGCATGGGTGACCTACGGTTAGTGAGGTTTGACGACAACCTAAGCCTGAAGACGGGAGAAGGAAAGAGTAAGGGTGAGCATGGATGATTATCCACACCCTTAAATAACTTACTTTAGTCCCTGCATAAAAGGTTAGTACGAAACAGAAATAAGTAAAACTTAAGGCCAATGAAAACTAAACAATGACATATAATAGTGATAACAATCCAAACGTGAATTAAGAAGTCAAATAAACAACCCAAAAACAATGGCACAAGTGCCGTTTCAAACAGATAACCAGACAAGGTCAAGGAGGTGCATACAAGAAAATCTCACACAAAGAGCAATTAAACAAGTGGTAAAACAACTTTTAAAATAGCAAAATTAATTATCAAAGTTGGTCAACCAGAGACAACCAATATATCAAAAACTCCTGCAAAAATTCAAGATGTTAGTCACTCAAACAATTATGCCAAGTTAGGAGAGGATCATGGTTCAACATGTAAAGGGAAAGGACTAAAATGCAATATGAAATAATTTTAAAAATGAAAGAAAAATATTTTAATGCCCTTTAGAATGTTATCTAACAAATGCAAAAAGAACGGATTGAAAATATTTTATGGGTGCAGAGAAATAAAATAAACAAATTTAAGTATGCATGATATGAGTAGTTCAAAAAGAAAATAAACAAATATTTAATTTAGATGATAAAAAATAAAATAAAAATAAAAAATAAAATTTGGAAAATTTTATAAAATGATAAATATGATGCATGAATTTTATGGTAATTCTTTAATGCAAAAATATATTTTTAATAATTAAAAATGAAAACAATAAATTAAATAAAAAGAAAGTAAATGAAATGCATGGGGGTGTGGAAAGCAGGCGAATCACGTTGGAATAGAACATGGGCTAAAGAGGGGGGGGGGGGGGGGGGGGGGGGGGGGGGCGAATAGAAGGCCCAGACACTTAAACCCATCATCGAAATAAAAAATAAAAAAAAGTACATGTGGACTTCAGTCCACCAGTTGACCTACCACTTACCCTTGGATGCATCCAACGCCCTCCATCCAGTCAACCCAAACACAAAGTAACCATGATAAAGGGCCATGATTACAAGACACACCATAACTACCATACACATACACGTACATGGCCACTCAGCTCACCGTAGAACTCCCACGTGACTGGCACGTGATTTTTTTAATGCGCTGGCTCAGTCTCCTCCACACGATTCATCCAACACGTTATAATTGGTCAACGTAAATAAATGTAAGTAAATTGAAAAAACATGATTGGATGCACACAGTAAGAATGGTGGGGTAATAACCACACAATAAAAAAAATAAAAATCTGAAAAAAAAAATAAAAAGGAAAAGACGTGGCAAGCTGATGGCCATTAGATCGTGACCATGGACGGTCATGATTTCGTCTTCCTCGCTGGAACCCTCCCTTCGCCGGACCACCGCACCATTCGCCGGAGCCCTAGCTCCGGCCACCGTCCACAGCCACCTGCAACCTAAAACAACCCAGAAAATGCAAAGGCAAAGTATGATCAATCCACACGTCCAAACACCAAATAAATTATATCAAAATTATCAGTGGCAACCACACATCAATTTGCGCATCAAAAGGGAGAGTTTTATGATCATGAAAATCATCAGTAACCTAAGATGGTACAACCCGTATCTCCACTGTTAGCTTCAAAGGGTGATTGGTTCGTGCTCTAGAGATCCCAAGGGTGCTGTTGGTGAAAGAATTTTGTGAAAACTCCTTGTAGATTGAGAGATATGAATGTGAGATGCTTTAGGGTTCATGTTTTCTTCTCCTCCAAATATCATGTGTCTCTTCACCTAACCAGTGCATGAATGAGTTTAAATACTCTAGGGTTTCTCACTGATAATGGTTTGGGCCTTGGAAATTCCTTTGCTAAAGAGTTTTGGATGACTTTTAGAAAATCACATAATGTGAGATACACCTCCTTCCATGCATGGACATCCAAATATTTCATGATGGATCACTTATGTTTGAATTGCTAATTACACTTGAGTTTGATATGGGCCTTGAGACATTTTGGTTCATGATTTTTAAATAACTTGGCAATTTTGAATAATGGAGAATAAGTGATAAATACACCATGGATTCACTTGATTTAAAGCCTATAATGACCCTTAAGGAGTGCCCTTTGATGTTATCATGTGACATGAAGCAATGGAATTAATTATAGGTCCATATGTCCCAAAGTGCAAAAGTTGTGAAAATGGAACCCTAAAAAACACTTTGCCTTCTTTTGGTCATAACCTGAGTTTCACAAATGATATGGAGAGCCACTAGTACTTGTTGGAAAGAGGAGAAAAAGATATTCAACTTTTATGTTGGAGAAAAATTCATTTGAAGCTTATTTGATGATGAAAAGTCAAGTTGAATGCAGTGCAGGAACTTGCCCAAAAAGGAAACTTTCAAATTATAGGTCATTTCCATATTTAGTAACTTTTGCACCAACTCCTGATTCTTGATAGATGGCATGAAACTTGACTATTGATGACCATATGAGGATGTGAGACCTTGAAAACCTTGGAGAGAACCTCAAAATTCCACAGTTGACTTCCCCTCTCACTGTTGACTTTTACCCAATTCACCTCATTGGCCAATTAAATCTCTCCTGAACCAAACTGATGGACAATCTTCCACTCCTAGATATTTACGGACCCAAGGAATACCATAGAATCAAGTCTTACCCAAAAAATCAGAAATAAACTGACTTTATAACAAACCCTAGTTTTGGTACCCTCAGTCTAGGAGGAAATAACATAGTCTCCAAATTAAAATTCCTCTGAATATGATGTGTATCCTCTCCAACAAAGATAAGATATGCCATTTAGTGATGATAAAAACCCAAGGAGCTTGCCCATTGGAGCAATAAACCCAAGAATCTCAAAACCCTAATTTCTGCACTGGTTAGGAGAAAGTGATCCACTTGAACTCTCTTGCTTGACCCTTTGAAGAACATCTTCTCCTCTTGAACATGCCTCAGGCACCTTGACCCCATGCTAAGAACCAATGATATGCACACATGATAATGCAAAAATGGAATGAAACATAAGCCAGTTAGTACTAAAGTAAGGAGGGCAAATTTTGGGGTGCAACAGCTGCCCCTATTCAATCAACTTGGTCCTGAAGGTATGATAGCGACGACTTTCAGACATTCGGGATGCACGAAGATTGAATACCAAAGAACCCGAAAATTTGCAATCCTCCACTGGAGAATTAGCCATAAATGCTGTACTGTCATAATACGGACGAGTGTCAGGTATGCTGGGTATAAAGTGAAACAAAGTCTCCCAAGTTATGTCATCTCTGCTGATAAAGAGAACTGACAAAGGAGTCTCGAAATATGCCATCCCTGCTGATAAAGGGAACTGACGAAGGAAATATCCAAAAGGTTGTTATCTCTGCTGATAAAGAGAAACTAGCAACACAAAAGCCATCCCTGCTGATAAAGAGAACTAACAAAAGCCATCCCTGCTGATAAAGGGAACTAGCAAAATAAAAGCCATCCCTGCTGATAAAGGGAACTGACGAAATAAAAGCCTTTAAAAGATTGCTATCTCTGCTGATAAAGAGACCTAGCAGAATAAATGACACCCCTACTGATAAAGGGAACTGACGAAGAAAATCTCCAAAAGGTTGCTATCTCTGCTGATAAAGAGAACTAGCAACACAAAAGCCATCCCTGCTGATAAAGAGAACTAGCAAAACAAAAGCCATCCCTGCTGATAAAGGGAACTAGCAAAATAAATGCCATCCATGCTGATAAAGGGAATTGACGAAGAAAATATCCGAAAGATTGCTATCTCTGCTGATAAAGAGAACTAGCAATACCAATGCCATCCCTGCTGATAAAGGGAGCTGACGAAAGAAGATATCCAAAAGATTGCTATCTCTGCTGATAAAGAGAACTAGCAACAAATGTCATCCCTGCTGATAAAGGGAACTGACGAAGAAAATCTTCAAAAGATTGCTATCTCTACTGATAAAGAGAACTAGCAAAACAAATGCCATCCCTGCTAATAAAGGGAACTGACGAAAGAAAGTCTTCAAAAGACTGCTATCTCTGCTGATAAAGAGAACTAGCGAAATGGATGCCATCCCTGCTGATAAAGGGAACTAACGAAGAAAATATCTGAAAGATTGCTATCTCTGTTGATAAAGAGAACTAGAAAAATAAATGTCATCCCTGCTGATAAAGGGAACTGACTACCAGGCGAGAACTGGGTTTACACCAAATAAGTCAGACGAGAACTGGATACACCAAATAAGTCAGACGAGAACTGACTACCAGACGAGAACTGGATTTACACCAAATAAGTCAGACGAGAACTGACTACCAGACGAGAACTGGATACACCAAATAAGTCAGACGAGAACTGACTACCAGACGAGAACTGGATACAGAATAAGTCAGACGAGAACTGACTGCCAGGCGAGAACTGGGTTTACACCAAATAAGCCGGACGAGAACTGACTACCAGGCGAGAACTGGGTTTACACCAAATAAGTCAGACGAGAACTGACTACCAGACGAGAACTGGATTTTCCAAAAGAGAAAGGCCACATAAAGGCAAACTTCTAACGGACTCACGATCCACAGATAAGATGACTCCGTCGGGGAAAGGAGAAGTCTAAATAAAAGACTCTGCCGGGGAGCACAAGTATGAGGTACACATCTCTCCAAAATCTCCTGAGTTATGCCATCTCTGCTGGGAAAGAGAACTGGCAAGGAAAGTATCAAATCTGGCTTACGCTTCGAATGCAAATGTTTGAATAGTGGCGTAATGCTCCATACAAAATGGAAATGCTATGTGTTTGAGTATGCAATGCAAATGCTTATGATATGCAAAAAAAGGGTCCCTCTAGCAAAATAAATGTCGGAGGGGAAAGATCAATTCAGCCGGGGATGACAAAAATAAATTGTCCTCTGAATCCAGGAACTCTGCTGAGGAGGGTCATACTGATCGACTCTTTGGATCACCAATTTCTGCTAGGGATGAAATCCCGAAAGAACTACCTGGGGCCACACCTGTCTTTCCCTGAAGGTAACATCCAAAACCTGAGATTTCTCCTTTACTGGGGGAGTTGAGCATGAACGCCAATAACGGAACTGGAAGTCTGTTACTGAAGATCGCTGATATCCAATTGGGCTCAGAACCTGCTGGGGGATGCCAGCCCATAATCATCCTGCTTGGGGATACTGCTGATCTTAGCCTGCTGGTGGGGAGAATGACTTTACTCCCACCTTGCTAGGGACTAGAATATGACATTGTCGGCGAAAGCACGCTTCCTGACTGGATGGGGGAAGTGAAAACCCTGATTCTATGGGGAAACAACGTCTTGATCCGGAGAAAATACTTCCCAAGTCTCCTGCTGGGGAAGGTCTGCTCTGCTGAGGAAAGGTGCAATCTCAATGCTGGGGAGAGCAACCCTACTGGGGGAGTACAATCCTGTTGCCCTGCAGCCTGACTTGTCATTATGGTCATAAACGGCTCTTTGAACTTTTCACTTGCCCCAGACCACCAGGTCTAATGGAAGAAATCATCGCAAGAGGATTTTATAGAAGATCGGGCATTCGCACTGCCCCAGGGTCTTCAAACTCTTAGAGAGATTTATCATATCTCGATATAACTGCCCCAGTCTTCATAATCCATGAAGCACATTACCTCGAAAGGGATTGTAATGACTTGAAAATACTCTTCTTTAGTACCTTGAACCTTGAGGATGTATTTTCAATTAACCATTTTCAGGAGTGGACGATCTCCCACGCTCTAGAGGTGGCCTGCCCCAATATGAGCTTTGAAGTGACTTTACCCCTGATCTTAGAATGAGTGCCCCAGAGTAATTGAATTTTGGAGAGATTTCTCGACGTGACTGCCCCATATTGGCTACATCTTAACACGACTTACTGGAGAGAGCCCCTTCTACACTGAGTCTTTTGGCAGCATGCCCTTTGATACGATCGTTCTTCAGAATTTTCAAGCATCCCAACTTGGCGTGATCGAGCTTCTCGACTGTCGTTCATCGTGTAAGCTTCTTGGATATCAAACATATGCAAGCAGAACAAGTTTATTATGAGAATGATAATTCTAATGCAACACTCATGTTAACCTTGAAGTTTTATTGAAAATGTGTCACCAAGCCTTGTGAACGAATCACTAGCTGGGATGCGACCTTGATTTTTGAATGGAAAAACAATGCGCACATGCAATACCAACAAATCTTATTAGCACAACTTATAGGATTCAGGAACGCTATCCTGTTGAAGTACGCTTTCGGAATAAACCCTGTTTCAATTAGGACTTTTAAGGATTGTAACATGGTCTGGTTCACGGTTTCAGAAAAAAGGATTTATGGCTCAAAATTTATCGGTGCCCACCCACTCTTCGTGATGTTCTCCAGTCCTATGTTCAGTTAATCTGACACAAACGCTCATCTCTTTAAGGGACCCATGCCACTAATGGTTTGACGCCTAAGGATGTTTTGGAGTGACAGTCACCCCCTTTTATCTTTTTGTGTCTGTAATCACACGAATTTGTTCTTATCGAGGATTTTCTTTTGTAACGCTTTTCGCCTTTTCTTTCTTTTGCTTTTTTGATCCCTAATTTTTGCCCAGACTGACTCTTTTGAGTTTTTTCGATTTTGAAGTCCAGCGGGATGCCCTGACTTTTGCCTAAGTCACTTGTTTACAAGTTTCGACTTAGCGGGCTTTTCTCTTTTTTTTTTTTATTCCCCTTTTTGAACAAAGCATGTGACACTGGTCGTCTTACTTGCTTGAAAGGGTTGTGACTGCCTCACTCCTCGATTGTTGAAGGATAACCATTGTGGTTTCACATCTCTTGACCTCTTGATGGTGGGATAGAAGGTAATGGATCCTCAGATGCACACTTTCCTTGAAATTTGAACGCTCGGTCAAACTAACTAACGCCTACCCTGCCCCTGGGTTAAGTATGAGGGTTTTTTCGTACGAAAGAAACTCCTACTTCAAGGCTCAAAGGGGTTAACGAGGGTCTATCTCCCTTATATTTCCAGTGTTTAGGGGTTTGAAACAATGCCTGTACATCCTCAACAGGGTTCTATCCTTGAACATACGACCAGAGATTCTGCGTTTTCGTCTCATCATCCTCCCTCAAGAGTTCTAAACAAGAAAATTGGTATTGCAGTGCATATAAACATTTAAGAGTGAACACGAATGGATTACTTCAAGAAAAACATACTCATTGCATTAATATCATCATAAAAACAAACAAGTCTCACATGCATACGATACTTTAACAAGAAATGAAAAACTACAAATGAAAATGCGGTAAAGAAGCTGAAGATTGCCATTGCTGAGGGAGCTTAATTCTGGCTGGACGTACTTGCAGACTGAGTGTTCATTTGAGAAAGGAGGCCTCCATTGATGTACATATCTTCTTCAGTGAACACAATGATTTCTGAGTCTACCAGGTCTTGCACCTTGTGCCTGAATACATTACACTCATCAATTGTGTGCCCAAACGTTCCCGAGTGGAACTCGCACCTAGCAGTCATGTCATAGTCCGGAGGAATAGAGTATGGTACTGGCGCGGTACCCCTCGTTTTAATCAGAGAGTTCTTGAGCAGACGAGTAAATAGCTAACTATAAGGGATAGGAATAAGATCAAATATCCTCTTTGGCCCTCTTGGTCTCGGTTGCCCCTACTGCTGATAATTCTGCTGTCGGTGCTGATTTGGGCGCCTCACCTGCGCTTGCACTTTCCTTTCCACATTTGGCTGAGGCACAAACAAAGGTTGCTGACGTAGAGCTTCTGCAGCAAAATGTTGTGGAGAAAGTCCATGGCATGATGTGGATCCTGCAAAGAGGGGAGGAGCCTTCACTTCTTTTGCAACAATTGGGGTAACATCACCTTGTACATTCACGCCGCCCGACATGAACTCAATTGCCCCTGCATCAATCAAATCCTGGACTTGGTGCTGAAAGGCCCTACATTTCTCCACAGTATGCTCTGGTGCCCCAGAATGGAAATCACAATGGGCTCTTGCGTCATAGCCTGGTGGAGGGTTACCAGTGAGAGGAGCCAAAGTCCTTTTCTGTACCAGTTGCAACTGAAGGAGATGCTGCAATAGTTGAGAATATGGCATAGGGAGCGGATGAAAAACACTTTCAGACTTCTTCTGTCCCTGTGTACTCTTTTTTCCCTTGGGCTTCTCTTGGGAGCCAAGACCTAGCTGCTGTTGGGAAAGTTCTGGAGCTTCCGCTTGTGGAATAGATTCACGAGGTAATCTATGATTTACATCAGATTCCAAAGAGATGGGAGGAGCAAGGACCTCTGTTGTGGTAGTGGGCACTTGACTGTTTTCCTTCTTTAGCACTGTTTTCAAAATTTCCATGACCAAGCCCATCTGAGTCTTCATCTGATTGACCTCCTCCCTCAGCATCTTCTGCTCCTGGAGCATGTCTTCCCCAAATTGCCTCATCTGAACCTTCAGTTCACTCAACTCAGCTTGAACTCGCTCCATGATCAACTCTTGAATGGCCTGAGGAGTTAAATCTGCAATTCTGAGATGGGAACAAGATAAGAACACCGGAGATAACCACCTGTTATGCAAAATGATCATGTAAAATGATTATGAATATGCAGATGCAAATGAACATGTTTGAATATTCGCAGGGCGATCCACCCCTTGATTCCAGTTTATCAACAATATAGAATGGAACTTCTGCTCGTATATTAAGAAAACCAGAGGAAAACCAAATGTCAACAATCGCAAATCCAAGATAACAAGTCTGAACATAATAATCAAAGATCCCAACCAACAAGCCTGGCGGTGGTCCAAATAATGAAAGGAAAAAGAAAACTATGGCATATCATCAAAGTCTACAAGTGTCAATCCTCCCCGTCCATTATGCTTTCTGCTCCAGTCTTGAATTTCCTTGAACAACTTTTTGGTGTCAGAATGCTTCGGTCTTTGAATTAGCTCTTGAATGAGAAGGTCTCTCCTATGCATGATCCCTTCCAAGTATCGGCAATGTAACTCCCAAGCGTCTTCTCCAGAAACACCATACGTGCTAGGTCCCTCATGTCTAGATCTCTTCACTTCAGCTTGGACCTTCAGTTCCTCTATGGAGGCTATGGCTTCATTGAGTCGACCCTCGACTACTTGTCTCTTGAATACCCCTGACAGGATCTCAGCGTCTTTTTTCTTGAGCGTCAACTTCAACTGATCAATCTGAGCTAGATAACCATCTTCCTTTCTCTTATTCTCGGCCATTGTAGTTTCTCGGTGATTATCGAACCTGTGAATTTTCAACAAAGCCTTGTCTAATTCCTCCTTCTTAGACTCGAGAACCTTACTGATACCATCCAAAGCTTCTTTATCCTTTTTCTGGATGTGACCATGTCAGCTAACTCTTTTTCTGCCTTAGCAAGAAGCTCTGTCTTCAACTTGGCGGTATGGACAGCTTCACCCCGCTCATGTTTCAACTGATGGATCTCTCTTAGTAGCCCTCTGTTTTCTTCTCGCAGCTTTTCCTTTTTAGCCCACAACTTGTTAAACTTCTCTATCTCAACTGTGGTAGGAGGCTCAATCAGTAAAGGATACAAAGGTGGTTCCACCGGGAAGGGAAGAAGCTCCTCTTCTGCTCTCTTCTTAATCCACTCTTTATAGGAAGGAAAAGCCCAGTTATTACATTTCCGGAACAAAGTTTTGCCCTTCTTGGTCACCTGTTTCCAAGCATTCACAATCTTCCTCATCATCTCTTGATCCTCAATACCATTGAAGAATAAGGACTCTCTGACATCTCTCTCTTCAGGTGGACCTCTCAAAGGATAAACAAACTGCCTGATAACAAGGGAAGGATTATAGTTGATTCCACCTTTTCTCCCTATCAAGGGTACATTAGGGAATTCTCCGCACTTGCAAATAATCTCCATTCCTTGCAAGTCATGATTGAACCAAACAATGTTGTTAGCAGTCTAGCCCATTAACCTCTTTGACCACTTCAGAGAATCTTTCGTATCAACAAAGGCACCAGTTTCAGGGAGATGGCTCAGAAACCAAGTAGATAAGAGCGGTGCACAACAACTCACAGTTTTTCCCCACCTATTTTCATTCTTGTAGTGGACTGAATGATACACGTCACCTAGCAAGGTAGGTATAGGATTCTTCGAAATAAAGATTCTGACAGCATGCATATCCACCATATCAGGAACATTGGGAAACAAAACAATCCCATAGATGCACATAGCCAGAATGGCTTGGAAGGAATTCCAATTCTTCTCTTTAACATGTATGCAAGCTTGATCAAACAAGAACTTCAATAAGAAACCCTTAGCTCCTTGTTTTTCCTCAATATTATTGCTCAGAACGGATTCACTAATATAAAGAGCAACAACCATTTCTTTTATCTCGGGGTGTTCTTCAGAAAAGAATACGATGTCATGCCTGATGGGGATTCCCAAAATAAATGAGAACTTCTCCAACGTTGGGGCCAAGATGTAATCTGGGAAAGTGAAGCAACGCAAAGACGGATCGTAAAACTAAAGAAGTGTATGAACGACATCCTTCTCATACTTGGAAATATTGTAGACAAACTTCAGAAGTCTCCCATACCCTCCACTGAACTCTGTACGAACTCCGAGACCAGCCATATTAATCAATTTGTGAATCAATGTCAAAGTCGGCTCTGGGAACGAATATGCAACAGTCTTCTTTCTCTGGACATCCATGCTAAGGTAACCTCAGAAAACTGGAATCAAGAGTAAGATGCAAGCCCTGAAAAATGTCAAACATGTCAGAATGCAAGAAAATGATATGCTCATACAAACATGGGGTCAAGGCAACACTGCTGGATGTGCTGTGCTGTTAACTGAACGAGAACCACAACTCAGAAAACTAGAATTCCGAACCACTGAGATAACCAGGAACCCAAATAATCAGACATTGATGAGAAATCCAGAAAAACAGGGTAGGTTGGAGGTTTCGGTTACCTGCAAACCTGCAAACACCCATTCCCTCTCACGTGTGGGTACTAGGATGTTCAGTATCCCGGGCTCTCAGGTCGAGAAATGATGATACGTTCACCATTTCTGGTTTGGCATCATCATCAATCGAGGAGGCCTCAACTGATTCTCCAAAGCAGAAGGTCCTCAGCTTTGGCACTGAGGTCGAGAAACAATAGTACATTCATCCCTCAGGGTACAGTACTATCGTCAATCGAGGAGTGCCTCCACTGATTCTCTTCAAAAGATAGGGGCCATCCTATGCGAGTTCCAAAGCGGGCCCTCGGGTACGAATGGGTTTGCCACAGGATGTGGTCTGCCACTGTCACCACTAAAGAGGGATGTTTCCACTAAGGTCCTCGATGATCGGTCACCAGAGTCGATGGCTCTCTAGATCAACACCCCAACATGCGCAAGACACACACGTTAGAATGCGTCCCAAGATAGCCTCGCCTAGTTGTGAATTTCGTGAACACATAAACGTACCAAGCGGGCACGTAGGTCCCACTACTTTCCACTCTAGTCCTAGGGTATACTCAAGCCTGGGTATTGGGCTTATCTCTCAGAACAACCCAACCTGCAAAACAAAAACAGCCAGCACAACACAGCAGTATGACAGTAATAAAAATGAAATGCAATGAATAAAATGCGGTAAAAATAAAACACAACAAATAGAGCAAAGCAAAAACAAAGACACCCAAAGAGAACAAAGACAAGCAAGCGCTAGGATTGATTCGCTTAGGGATGGACCAGCAGAAGTCAACCAGAGTCCCCAGCAGAGTCGCCAGCTGTCGCTCCCAGGATTTTCATCCAGGTACAAACGCGAGAGTGGCGCGGAAAAACAAAGTCGCCAGCCGTGTAAATTTATCCCAAGAAAGGAAAAGGGAACACCGCATAAACCTGAGGAAGAGGGAAAGGAATGGTCATCGCAACCATAACCTGGGTTTGGGAGTCGGTTACGTGAGGAAAGGTGCTAGCACCCCACGCGTCCATCGTACTCGATGGGATCCACGCTTGTTGTCTATTCTAAGGGTGAGTTATACTATCATCTAGGGCTGTACTAAAACGGGGGAAGCGAAAACTAAGATAGACTCAGTAGGACGTCAACGTCCTAGGCCTACGTACCCCCTTTGTGCAATGGGGAATTCAGAGTCAACGTAGTTCGGACCAAGTTCTTTTTGTGTTTTTTATTAGCGACGCTAAGTTCGCGTCCGACTGTTAGGGTCGATGCCTGTGTGCGACTCAGACGAAAAGTAACGTGCCCTTTTTGAAAATAGCCTTTAGTTTGACAATCCCGAAGGACAAAAAGGTTTGAAGTTTGTTTGTATTTTTTAGGACAGAAGTGGCTTAAGTTAGTTCATAAGTTGCATTGCACCAAAGTCTAGGGCACAGGGGCGAATACTTAACGCATCGTCCCAAGACAGGACGCTAAGCACTCTAGAAAGATGAGAGGAAGCCCCTCATTTCTCATTCCCCACGCTTAAGGCTCGTGCGCAATACAATTTATCCTTATTAAGTATTTTCAAGAAGTTTTGAGATGAGAAGAGAGAAGACACAAGGGAAACTCTAAAGGGGACTAAGAGTCCTAAAGTTATCATGCATGGGTGACCTATGGTTAGTGAGGTTTGACGACAACCTAAGCCTGAAGATGGGAGAAGGAAAGAGTAAGGGTGAGCATGGATGATTATCCACACCCTTAAAAAACTTACTTTAGTCCCTGCATAAAAGGTTAGTACGAAACAGAAATAAGTAAAAGTTAAGGCCAATGAAAACTAAACAATGACATATAATAGTGATAACAATCCAAACCTGAATTAAGAAGTCAAATAAACAACCCCAAAACAATGGCACAAGTGCCTTTTCAAACAGATAACCAGACAAGGTCAAGGAGGTGCATACAAGAAAATCTCACACAAAGAGCAATTAAACAAGTGGTAAAACATCTTTTAAAATTGCGAAAATAATTCTCAAAGTTGCTCAACCAGAGACAACCAATATATCAAAAACTCCTGTAAAAATTCAAGATGTTATTCACTCAAACATTTATGCCAAGTTAGGAGAGGATCATGGTTCAACATGCAAAGGGAAAGGACTTAAATGCAATATGAAATAATTTTAAAAATGAAAGAAAAATATTTTAATGCCCTTCAGAATGTTATCTAACAAATGCAAAAAGAACGGATTGAAAATATTTTATGGGTGCAGAGAAATAAAATAAACAAATTTAAGTATGCATGATATCAGTAGTTCAAATAGAAAATAAACAAATATTTAATTTAGATGATAAAAAATAAAATAAAAATAAAAAATAAAATTTGGAAAATTTTATAAAATGATAAATATGATGCATGAATTTTCTAGTAATTTTTTAATGCAAAAATATATTTTTAATAATTAAAAATGAAAACAATAAATTAAATAAAAAGAAAGTAAATGAAATGCATGGGGGGTGGAAAGCAGGCGAATCACGTTGGAATAGAACATGGGCTAAAGAGGGGGGGGCGAATAGAAGGCCCAGACACTTAAACCCATCAGCGAAAAAAAAAAAAAAAAAAGTACGTGTGGACTTCAGTCCACCAGTTGACCTACCACTTACCCTTGGATGCATCCAACGCCCTCCATCCAGTCAACCCAAACACAAAGTAACCATGATAAAGGGCCATGATTACAAGACACAACATAACTACCATACACATACACGCACATGGCCACTCAGCTCACAGTAGAACTCCCACGTGACTGGCACGTGATTTTTTTAATGCGCTGGCTCAGTCTCCTCCACACGATTCATCCAACACGTTATAATTGGTCAACGTAAATAAAAGTAAGTAAATTGAAAAAACATGATTGGATGCACACGGTAAGAATGGTGGGGTAATAGCCACACAATCAAAAAAATAAAAATCTGAAAAAAAATAAAAAGGAAAAGACGTGGCAAGCTGATGGCCATTAGATCGTGACCATGGACGGTCATGATTTCGTCTTCTTCACTGGAACCCTCCCTTCGCCGGACCACCGCACCATTCGCCGGAGCCCTAGCTCCGGCCACCGTCCACAGCCACCTGCAACCTAAAACAACCCAGAAAATGCAAAGGCCTATACCATTTTGTCCAGAATTTCATGAGGGTCACGAATATGTTATCCAAAATCATAAACCATTAGTGCATAATAAAAAACGAAGAGAAAAAGGTTAGGGTTCCAAACTTTAAATTCAAAGTATGATCAATCCACACGTCCAAACACCAAACAAATTATATCCGAATTATCAGTGGCAACCACACATCAATTTGTGCATCAAAAGGGAGAGTTTTATGATCATGAAAATCATCACTAACCTGAGATGGTACAACCCGTATCTTCACTGTTAGCTTCAAAGGGTGATTGGTTCGTGCTCTAGAGATCCCAAGGGTGTTGTTGGTGAAAGAATTTTGTGAAAACTCCATGTAGATTGAGAGATATGAATGTGAGATACTTTAGGGTTCAAGTTTTCTTCTCCTCCAAATATCACGTGTCTCTTCACCTAACCAGTGCATGAATGAGTTTAAATACTCTAGGGTTTCTCACTGATAATGGTTTGGGCCTTGGAAATTCATTTGGTAAAGAGTTTTGGATGACTTTTAGAAAATCACATAATGTGAGATACACCTCCTTCCATGCATGGACATCCAAATATTTCATGATGGATCACTTATGTTTGAATTGCTAATTACACCTGAGTTTGATTTGGGCCTTGAGACATTTTGGTTCATGATTTTTAAATAACTTGGCAATTTTGAATAATGGAGAATAAGTGATAAATACACCATGGATTCACTTGATTTAAAGCCTATAATGCCCATTAAGGAGTGCCCTTTGATGTTAGCATGTGACATGAAGCAATGGAATTAATTATAGGTCCATATGTCCCAAAGTGCAAAAGTTGTGAAAATGGAACCCTAAAAAACACTTTGCCTTCTTTTGGTCATAACCTGAGTTTCACAAATGATATGGAGAGCCACTAGTACTTGTTGGAAATAGGAGAAAAAGATATTCAACTTTTATGTTGGAGAAAAATTCATTTGAAGCTTATTTGATGATGAAAAGTCAAGTTGAATGCAGTGCAGGAACTTGCCCAAAAAGGAAACTTTCAAATTATAGGTCATTTCCATATTTAGTAACTTTTGCACCAACTCCTGATTCTTGATAGATGGCATGAAACTTGACTCTTGATGACCATATGAGGATGTGAGACCTTGAAAACCTTGGAGAGAACCTCAAAATTCCACAGTTGACTTCCCCTCTCACTGTTGACTTTTACCCAATTCACCTCATTGGCCAATTAAATCTCTCCTGAACCAAACTGATGGACAATCTTCCACTCCTAGATATTTAGGGACCCAAGGAATACCATAGAATCAAGTCTTGCCCAAAAAATCAGAAATAAACTGACTTTATAGCAAACCCTAGTTTTGGTACCCTCAGTCTAGGAGGAAATAACACAGTCTCCAAATCCAAATTCCTCTGAATATGATGTGTATCCTCTCCAACAAAGATAAGATATGCCATTTAGTGATGATATGGAAGTGGGGCCTCTTTCTTTTTGAGTGAAAAACCAGGACTGTTCATGGGTAGGGGGTTATGACTGATACTTTTTAATTGATGTATGTGGGTATGGGATTGGGGGTTTTTGTTGAGTGTGCTCGCTAAGATTTTTCTTTCAATCTTATGCCTACGTATTCCCGTTATCGAAACAGGGAAATCAGAGCGATCATAGTTCCTCCTATTCTATGGGAGGAAATGGTGTTTTGGTGTCTTGTTCAAAGCCCAAGACGTGAAGCTAAAGGTGGTTTGTATCTTGTTCAAAGCCCAAGATATGAAGCTAAAGAGTTTATTTGTATCTTGTTCGAAGCCCAAGATGTGAAGCTAAAAGGGTGTTGACTTTAGAGAGAATTTGTCATCTCTAAAGGGGTCTGTTTGTCACAATTGGTGGGTGACTGGTTATAAAGGAGGATTACTTTAACTGGGATATGTGAATCCTGCAATGCCATAATTTCCTTTATAAGGGTTTTCGACCTGAAGGAGAAGACTTTAACTCAGTGTAGAGCAATGCCATCTTTCCTTAGGAATTTCTCATGCTAAAAGAGGGACAGTGGCATGGATGTAGATGATCCAGAGGCTTGCCGCTTACAGCCATTAGATGAAGGGAAAGGAGTTATTGATGTTTGTATACTATGAACGAGGCACAACTTTGATGCTAAAAGCTTGATTGCTTCAACCGGGGTTTCCTTATACAAAGCCTAAGAGGAGGCTATCGACCCAACAAGAGGGTCATTTTTGTGTGTCTCGAACGAAGCCCGAGAGAGAGGCTAAAAGGGTTGACTCTACAGGAGAATCTTTTATATATGTCTTGTACGAAGCCCAAGACGGAGGCTAAAGGTTGGACTCAACAAGAGAGTCTTTTATACTCAACAAGAGAGTGTTTTGTATCTCGTACAAAGCCTGCGATGGAGGCTAAAAGGGATTTGACTCAACAAGAGAGTCTTTTATACTCAACAAGAGAGTGATTTTGTATCTCGTACGAAGCCCGAGATGGAGGCTAAAGGTTGACTCAACAAGAGAGTTCGAAAAGGTTAACTCCGCTGGGGAGATTCATTGTACAAAGCCCAAGAGGAGGCTAGGGTGCTGGTGACTGTTTCCGTTGAGTGACAGGTCCAGTATGTTGGTTAAAAGAGAAAATCAGTTCTTATATGGGTATTTTTTGCACTCAGGGATTTGATTCGAGGATCAGGGTTATTTCCTGTTCTTTACGGAAATGGGAAATCCAAAGGGTATTGAGACTGTCCGAGTCTACGGGTTTCATCTCCTAGTTTGGAAAGGAACTTGAAAATGTCTTTGAGACTCAAGGGAATTAGACTGTCCAAGTCTAGAGTTTCATCTTTTGTACTACGTTTAAGAAACAGCAGTAGCAAGATCTAGAATTTTTGAAAGACTGTTCTATTAAGATGACTAATTTCTGTTCCTATATCTCTAGGAGGTCGTCGGGACAATTTGTACGAAGCCCAAGAGGAGGCAGGAAACTTTTAAGAAGCCGAGGGACAATTTGTACGAAGCCCAAGAGGAGGCTATAATTCCCGGAGGAAGAAATCATTTATACAAAGCCTAAGAGGAGGCTGTGAATACTTCTAAGAAGCCGACAGGTCCTTGTACAACGCCCAAGAGGAGGCGAGGATGCTTTTAAGAAGCCTGTGGGTCCCCAAACCCCGAGAAATTCAAGACATGCTATTCACACAGAATAGATCAAGCCAGGAAAGTTCGAGAATTTGGAAGAAACTCAAGAGATGCCATTCACGGAGAAAAGATCATCTCTGGGGAATAGAGTTTCTTTGACGATTTCTAAAGGTGACAGTCTGTGAAAGGGTTCACCGAGAATGCTGCCTTTCACGTCTCCATATTGTTTAAACCAAGAGGAGGGAAGACTGTATCTGGTAATCCTATGGGGATCTAGTTTTGTCTATTTTAAGAGTAATCAACAAGGCTTAGTGCTAGACATAGTTGCTGGGGAAACTCTAAATATCTATACTATTATTACACAGTCGATATGAGTTTATGAAAGAAGACTTACAATGAAATAGCCCCACAATACATTTATATGTATATGAAAGCGGATAAAGAAAGCATATAACCACTTACTCGGTTGTAGAGCTTCCATGTTGTTTGGTTAGTTGTTCAACAAAGAAAGATTGAAAATAACAATATATTCAAGATCACAGGAGAAAGTGCTTTGAAATGAAAGATTGGGACTTACAGCTCAAGGAGAGGCCCAGGTTTTTATCAGTGATTGCACTATCATTTTGTACAGAGGGACTTATACAAGTGACTGAGGCCCGAGAAAGATTCTCTGTACAAAGGGATAGGTCTTACACTCTCTCAAGAGGCCCAAAAGGTTTAAAGAAAAAGAGTGGGGCTTATAACATGAGGGTAGGCCCATATGATTTTTCGTTTGAAATGGCGATCGCGCCGAGATTTTTGAAAACGTAGTGGGTCTTATATAATGACTGAGGCCCAAGATAATTTGGTTTTCAAAAGGGGTTCGGTCTTACACCCTAAGAAAGTCCCAAAAGTTTTGAATGGGTCTTATAGCTCGAGGAGAAGCCCATATGGTTTATTTTAAACGGGCGACGATTGCGCCGAACTTTTCTTTTAACGCAGAGGGACTTATACAATATCTGAGGCCCAAAATTGTTTTCGTTAAAAGGGGATTGGGTCTTACACTCTAATAGAGGCCCATGAGTGTTTGAAAATTATTTGTGAGGGTGACTAATTTGTTTTCCTTTAACAATAAATATTAAAAGAAAATCAATGAAAAATACCAAATGAATTTGAATAAACCACTTGTGATTTTTTTTTAAGGTTTGAAAAATTAAGTTTTAATCACAAGAGATATTAAAACCCATTTGGTCTTGATTTTTCAAGATGAATGTTCATTCTAAAATGTTTAAAAACAGATAAAAATGAATTTATTCACAAAAATACTAATTATATTAAATGAATAATATAAACTTAATTTTTTTGTGGAATAAAATATTTCAACATTTTTGTGATTTTTTACAAAAAGAACCAATAAAAAATAATTAAAATTGAAAGAGTTATTAATTTTCCAATTAATTAATAAAACATAAAAATATTGAGAAAATGGAAAAATGTGAAAAAACACAAAATGGGATGGGTGGGGTTTGAACCCACGACCTCAAGGTCACAAGGCGCGCGCCTTACCACTGGGGTGGTGATACATCCATTGTTTTGAATGAAAACACAAATATACAAGTCATGCCTTGGTTTTAGGCCTGGCCCAAGGCAAGGCAAGGCAAGCTTTGGCTCAGAAACGTGAAGGTCATAACTTTCACAATTCTTAATGGTTTGAGACAAAATTTATATGCATCTGGACCATAATTTCACAAGGAATCCAATGGTGGTGGTAGTTTTTTTCAGATCACACTCCCTCCTCAATACCCAATAGTGGTTTTGAAAAAGGCCTATAATTGCATGTTATATGCTACACATTGATACAGACATGAATTACATGATAAATTGGTTCAAACGCAACATATATAACATGTATGAGGTGTGCATGATCAGTGGACTTCAAAGCATTGCATATTTTGGAAAGTTCAAGTCATGAGGCTTACCTCTTTTTGAGCTTTTTGGAGTTTTTGTGCAATCTATCAAGCCTCTTGTTCCAGAAATGATTTGATGCTTTAGACACACTCAAATGATCCCTTAGAAGCTTTTAGGATGATCGGAATCAGCTGGTACCTACAAACACACAAACTGGCCCTTTCTTGCATAAGGGGTTAAAAGTGACCAAAATTGCAACTCTCTCAAATGGTGTTCCAGATGGGGGGAACCATTTGGGACAGTTCAAGGATGATATTTGGATTGTGTTTGAGGTTTTATCTGGTTTGGAAAGTGGCTGAATCAAGACATGGCTTGAAAAATGCACAAAAAAGCCTATTTTGAGGTTTTGAGAGGTGACTTTGTGATTTTGTGATTACAGGTCACTTGTGAGAGTTTGGATCACCTACATATGATGTTTATGAGGTGTGTGTATGTGTGATTAGTTTGATTGAAAAAGCTCTCAAACTCAAAAACTCAGAGTTACCTTGCTAAAGAAGGTATTTTTGCCTAGAGAAAGGGATTTTAAGGAAAGCATCTGTTTCATGGCTTTGGTGTACTCAAACTGAGCAAAAATGAGCTCTATTTATAGTAGAGCAAGTTTTTTTGGGATCAATAGTGAATGGAAACTGCAGCAAAGGTTTGGCCAATGTTGGCAAATGAAAATCCAAGTCTCCTCTAGCCATTGACTAGAGGTTAGACCACAGAGCTCTGGTTCCCTACTTGTTGGAGGAATCTTGACTGAATTCAGTTGCAAATGTGTCAGTCCATGCCACCTCTAAGCATCTATTAAATGCTCCAATCCAAAATTGGAGTCTTGTCCCTCTTTTAGGCAATTCTAGGTTTGGCATGCTACTTCTTGTTCCAAAGACTTTTGAGGCTTGGCTCAGTGATTGTCCCCTTTAGATTTGATCCAGATGTGTCCAAGATAATGACAAGGCTTGAAATTGGCTGATTTTGGAAAATCGACCAAAAATGCAAAATTCTGCCTTACCTTGGCACTTTTCAGCAAGGCAACTTGCCAATGTCATATCTCATGGCTCAAGTTGAATTTGGTGATGTTCTTGGCCATTTTGGAAAGCCCTTATATGATACAACAACTGTTTGAACATATTTGGTTTTTATGCTTTTTGGATCCAAGTGAAAAATGTCTCTACATTTGGAAAAAAGTGAAGGCAGATTCTGACTTAGTGAAAATTTCACTAATTGTTGGAAAAAAGTGACTTTTTCACTTTTTGTGATTTTGATCAATCCATAACTCAAAATCCATGAAGAATTGGAATGAGGTCCAGTTGAAGTTTTTGTAGAGGGCCATGAGATCTACAAATCAAGCTTATGATGGGGAGAAATGGCTTTGTGGTTTAGGAGTTATGATCCTCCAAAGTTGGTACCCTTGCCACTTTGTTCATAACTTAGAAAATTTTCTAGGTTTTTATGGTTACCCCCTTTAGAATTTATCCCACTTTCTTTGATTTTTCTTGATGAATGATGATTCAAATCATACATTAGCATCATTTTAGGATTATAAATCCATAATTGTGAAAAATCTCAAAAAGTCAAAGTTGACTTTTGTGCACAGTTTACTTTTTATCCGATGAATTCCAAACTGTGCAATCCTTTAGGAAATCATGTCCTTGACCTAAATCAAACTTGATGGACATGTTTCATGGGTGTTATAGGCTATATTGAATCATGTCTTAGGGCTTGGGAGTATGTTCTGGTCAAAAGTCAAAGCTACCGTTGACTTTTTCCACAAAACCCTAACTGTGGTACTGATGAAATTTGAGACTTGTTGCTCAAGCTTCTTGGATCAATCCATTGTTGCAAATGGATCAATGTGGTGTATTAGAGACCCTCCAATCCTCTCTTGAGGTCTTGTCTAATGATTTGTCCCAAAAGTCAACTTAGGGGTGAATTAGGTCAAGAAACCCTAATTCCTGATTTTTGATGTATGCATCCCCTGAGGTCAAATTGACTTGATACTTGGGTCCATGAGGTTCCATGGAGTATATTAGGTTATGCTTTGAAGCATTGGCTCATGCCCAGAGGAAAATTTCCAACTGGAGGCCCTGGTCGACCAAAACCCTAATTTGGTGACACTGGCGATCTTGAGGCTTGATCCCCCAGAAGGGAGCAACCTTGTGCTTAATCCTTGATATGGGAATCCTCTTGATCCATTGTGGATGTTTGAGAGGTTTAGACAAGTTGAAGATCATGTCCATTCTTGATTGATCCTTTGTCTAAGAACTCGGAGAGGGCTTGAAACCCTAAGTTTGATGGTAATGGATGCTCACCCATCTTTGGGGAGACTGATGAGGTATGATGGTTCATCCATATTGTGATGATGATTTGCACAATGATGGGAGATCTTAGTGGTCAAAATTTGGGGTATGACAGCAAGGATTCACGAGTTTCTTCCAATACCTTTACCATTTATCTGACACTCTTTAGCTCATCATTCAAAACCGAAAGCGAATTCTCCAAATTAGCATTTTCTTCAGAAGCCTCTTCATTTCGAAATACTAAGGGCAACAAGCTTGGTTCCCCAAGGTAATCATATAGAAACTCCATTTGCAAATTTGAAGTCTTTTGATTCTCAGTTTTGGTACACAACTGTCAATAGTATTATTGTTTGGTAAAACATGTTACATGAAGGTTTCGACTACACCGCGGGAAGGACACGAGGCATCACGGACAAGCAGCTTGTAACCAAGTGAATCAAGAGGGCCAGGCAACATGATGGCGGACCAACTGATGAATAGATACATTTGGCAGAAAAAAACTAATGAGCATGTAATTTGTACTTAGCAGAAAAATCCACGTTGTGTTTTGTATTGTAAATTGGCCCTTTCTTTTTTTGTAAGTAATTTGGTATGATAACATTGGTCAAGAACTCAGTGTCTTTATACGTTGTTGAAGTTAGAAATATTGAACAGCCCTTGTGACAACAACCTAGACATGCGATGCACTTTGAGAACATTCCTAAAACACACCCCGCTTACATACGAAACATTCCTAGACATGCGATGTGTTTTAGTTTCCGTGGCAATTTCATTACTTTTTGAACTTTTTTTAAATGTGTCAAATTGATTTAAATAAACACTTTTAAATTAGACTAGCCTTTTTAATAAAATATTTTAAATCGGATGATACTTGATTTAAAAGCTTTCATTATTTTTTCAACTTTTTTTAAATGTGTCAAACCGATTTAAATAAACACTTTCAAATCCGACTAGCCGATTTAATAAAATATTTTAAATCAGATGATGCCTGATTTCATTAGTTTTTGAACTTTTTTAAATGTGTCAAACCGATTTAAATAAACACTTTTAAATCAGACTAGCCGATTTAATAAAATATTTTAAATCGGATGGAACCTGATTTAAAATCTAAAAACTTTCTAAATCGGTCGGAATTAAATCGGACCACCAACCTGTTTAAAAAGTTGTTTTTAACCGATTTAAAAAGTATTTTTTATACTAGTGTTTTGAGGTGTTACAGCTGCCCCTATTCAAACTTCTTGGATCCGAGGGTATGATAGCAACGACTTTCACACAATCAGGATACACGGGATTTGTATACCAAAATAACTTGGAAATTTGCAACCTTTGGGGGTAATGAAATAAAGCAATTACGAGGACGGCCGAAGGCGCACTCGAAAAGGTAGACCGCCCGAAGGCGGGCTAATAACCAGGACAACACGAGGACGGCCGAAGGCGAACTCGAAAAGAAACACCACCCGAAGGAGGAATTTCAAACAAAGGTAGACCGGTCGAAGGCAGGCTAACAAACAGAACAACACGAGGACGGCCAAAGGCAAACTCGAAAAGAAAGACCAGCCGAAGGTGGAATTTCAAAGAAAGGTAAACCGGTCGAAGGCGGGCTAACAAACAGAACAACACGAGGACGGCCGAAGGCGAACTCGAAAAGAAATACCAGCCGAAGATGGAATTTCAAACAAAGGTAGACCGGCCGAAGGCGGACTTACAAATAGAACAACATGAGGACGACCGAAGGCGAACTCGAAAAGGAATACCAGCCGAAGGTGGAATTTCAAACAACCATATGTGGTCGGCCGAAGGCGAACTCGAAAAGAAATACCAGCCGAAGGTGGAATTTCAAACAAGCAATATGAGGACGGCCGAAGGCGAACTCGAAAAGGAAGACCGGCCGAAGGCGGACTGTGCTGGGGAGGAAGACAAGACTGGGCGAAGGCGGGCAAATCAACGAAAGTGAAACGATAACGGCCGAAGATGAACTCGAAAAGAAAGACCGGCCGAAGGCGGATTTTCTAACAACCAATACGGGGATGGCCGAAGGCAAACTCGAAAAGAAATACCAGACGAAGGAAGAATTTCTAACAACAATAATATGAGGACGGCCGAAGGCGAACTCGAAAAGGAAGACCAGCCGAAGGCGGACTTTCAAAGAAAGACTAAGCCGAAGGTAGACTCTCGAACAAAGGATACGAGGACGGTCGAAAGTGAACTCGAAAAGAAAGGCCAAGCCGAAGGTGGACTTTTAAACAACCACATTAGACCAAATCGAAGGTGGACTCGAAAAGAAAGACCAAGCCGGAGGTGGGCTTTCAAAGAAAGACTAAGCCGAAGGTAGACTCTCAAACAAAGGATACGAGGACGGCCGAAGGCGAACTCGAAAAGAAATACCAGCCGAAGGTGGAATTTCAAACCCAACAATACGAGACCACGCCAAAGGTGGACTCGAAAAAGAAAGACCGAGCCGAAGGTGGACTTTTAAAGAAAGACTATGCCGAAGGTAGACTTTCAAACCCAAGAATATGAGTCATGCCAAAGGTGGACTCGAAAAAGAAAGACCGAGCCGAAGGTGGACTTTCAAAGAAAGACTATGCCGAAGGTAGACTTTCAAACCCAAGAATATGAGATCAAGCCGAAGGTGGACTCGGAAAGAAAGGCTAAGCCAAAGGTGGACTTTCGAAGAAAGACTAAGTCGAAGGTAGACTCTCAAACAATGGATACGAGGACGGCCGAAGGCGAACTCGAAAAGAAAGGACAAGCCGAAGGTGGACTTTCAAACCCAACAATACTAGACCAAGCCAAAGGTGGACTCGAAAAGAAAGACCGAGCCAAAGGTGGACTTTCAAACAAAGGATACGAGGACGGCCGAAGGCGAACTCGAAAAGAAAGGCCAAGCCGAAGGTGGACTTTCAAACCCAACAATACGAGATCAAGCCAAAGGTGGACTCGAAAAGAAAGACCGAGCCGAAGGTGGACTTTCAAAGAAAGACTAATCCGAAGGTAGACTCTCAAACAAAGGTTAGTAGAATCAACAGATCTACACAGATGACTCCTCTAGGGAAAGAGAAATCTAAACAGACAACTCTGTTGGGGAGTATAGGAAGGAATAACCAATAAGAAGGATGCATCCATTGGTTGTAGTGTAATGTCAAACAACATCTCCTGAATTACATCTCTTTCTGCTGGGGAAAGAAACTGGTAATAGATATCAAACCTGGCTTATGCTTCAAATGCATATGTTTGAATTTTTCTGTGGCGTAATGCTCCATACGAAATGGAAATGCTACGGGTTTGGGAAGATGCCATGCAAGAATGCTTATGCAATGCAAAAGAAGCGTCTCAGCAAAATAAATGTTGAAGATGAAGGCAACTCCACGGGGATGACAAACTAAATTTTCCTCTGAGTTAAAAGACCCCGCTAAGGAAGATTTCACTGAACGACTTCCTGATCACCAACTCTGTTGGGGATGAAGACTCCGAGAGAAATTCCACTATGTTGGAGACGGATAAAGATGAAGATGGAACCCAAGAAATTTCTCACCTCTGGAGATTACCCATGGCTTTTACCGAAGACAGAACTCAAAACCTGGATCTGAAATATGCCAATAACAATTGGACTTAAAACCCGCTGGGGATGTCAACCGCTGTTGAACAAACCACTGCGAAGATCACCACCAAACTCTGCTCGGGGGACAAGTTAGTAATACTGAACCCGCTTAGGGATATTACTGAAATTAACCTACTGCTGGGAGACGTCCTTATCTTCACCCTGCTGGGGAATATTAGCCACTATTAGCAAACCTGCTTGGTGACTGACGACATCAACTCTGCTAGAGGATACCATCAAGCTTACTCATCTGTTGGGGATCATACCATACCATTGCTGGTGAGAAAACATTTCCTGACTAGCTAAGGAGAATGGATGCCAAGACTCTGAGGGGAAAATAACATCTTTGTCCAAAGACGGTATTCCATTAGTCTCCTGCTGGGGATGCAGAAGTATCAACTTCTGGCTGCTTGTTGAGAGTAATAAATCAACCACAACTCTAGCTGGGGAAATAACCCTTTATACTCTGGCTGGGAATAGTAACTACCTGTTGAGGAGGATGAAATTTCAATGCTGAGGAGAATAGCTCTACTGGGGAGAAATCCTGCTGCCCTGCAAACAAAATCAATAGTATATGTAAAATGGCCATCTAGACTACCATCCTAATGACTGTTGTCTGAACAATTTCCACTGTTTTTCGATATGCTTCGCAAAGCTTAACATTTTCGCATGCCATGTTTATAAAAAATATCGGACGTTTTCACAAACAAAAACAGTTAAAGTAAAAACACAAATGGAAAGCTCTTTGAATGAAAATGAAAATTTTATTGAATGAATTGGCCTGTAAATAGGCGTTTACATCCGGAAGAAATTCCTGAAAAGAGGTAATTGCACAAAAGAAGTAAAAGAAAATACACATGTCGGCAATGTGGGGAACAAATATCCACCATGATTCAATTCATCTATGACCCGATATGGCTCATTTATCCGCAGATGCTTTGACCTTCGAAGAGACTGACTGGACTGGTTCCATGCCTTCGAAATTTCTGAAATTTTGGCACAGATATCAGATGTCCTACACAGATGTTGGGACACTGAAATCCAACACAATGAACAAGTTAACAATAATAATAACAGTGCAGAAAGTAAAGAACACATTGATATGTTTACCCAGTTCGGATCAACAATCCTACTCTGGGGGCTACCAAGCCAGAGACGAAATCAATATACGATAGTATTAATTCACAGATCATACAGCAACCACACCCGGTTACAATCCGATCACTTAATCACTACCCTTCCTATGACTTCTACCTAAGACTCACCTAGGTATGAGGCCCTCCTCAAATCCCTCTTCAATCACAAACCGTGACTGGTTCCTTTCTACACAAGTAACAAAACGAAAGCCACACTTTCAAAACACACAGTTCTCAATACTTCAAAGCTTACGAGAATTGACACACAAGAAACTCAATGCTTAAAAGCTTATGAGTAACTGACAGAACTTACAACACAAAACCAGTCCTTGTACTGTTATCAGAATGATACAAGTTAGGCTCACAAATAACACTCAAAAACCCTAATAAAACACACGTAAGTTCCACACCTAAACTAGGTTTACACCAGTCAACATATAGCATTAAATCTGGACTGGATTGGGCTTCATAACGCAGCAAAGAGACTGCACACAATTCTGCAAAATAAACTCCAAGAAAATAGGTCTTCAATCTAAAGTTTCCTAATATGTCTCCATATTTAGAAAATGTTGAAAATCCGAAAACCAACACACAAAAACTCAACCCAAAATACTTTGGATGCCACATAGGATAACTAAATATTCACAGAATATTCAGTAACAAATACCAACAACAGAATCTTCCTTTTAAACCAAAATCAGACGCGATGTCCTATGATCCAGGATGGGACATCTTTATCCGACATGTTTAATGCAGAATATTAGAACATCTTATTTCAACATCTTGCTGGTAGAATAGTTTTAGCAAAATAAATGCCAACCACAAAATCAAAGAAATAACAATCTCCCCCTTTGGCTTATTTTGGCTAAAACTACACACCAAACAATCTTGCAAAGATAACACCAGCAAAACAACAATATCAGAGACAGCAGCGAAAAACACACCATAACACCAACACAAACCACAGCATAGCAGCAAAAAAAATCACACCCAAAAAAAACTCCCCCTCAACTGCAGCAACACAACAACATTCAACATTCTCCCCCTCAACTGCAGCAACACAACAACATTCAACATTCTCCCCCTCAACTGGAGCACCAGCAACAGCACACCACAAGCACACTACTCCCCCTTTTTAGCCATAAATATGACAAAAGCAAGTAGAACAGTTCAAAACATAAACATAATATAGCAAAAGATAATGTTCAGAAGGAGAGACAGAGATATAGTTATCCTAGGTGTTCAGTCAAAACAGCACCAACAACATCAAAGCAAGCAAAAAAAACATCATCTTCTGCAGTTATTCTACAGCATCATCTTCATCTGACCCAGATTCCACAATTTCTTCACCCTCTCCATCAGTCTCAGCATAAATATTACCACTCCCAGATACAGAGTCATCTGAACCATGTTCACTCTCTCTATCAGATCCACCAGAGGCATCTCCTTCAGCAGTTTCCTTGTTATCTTGGTCTTTACCAACTGTTCCAGCAGAAACATTCTTTTTCTCCATGAAAGTTTTAATTAACTGTTCATGTTTGGACTTCCTAGCAGTGTCTTTTCTGATTGAATCTTCCAGTTCCTTGCACGTCTCTTGCAGTTGTGCAATGACTTCATCATCAAAGGTAGCAGGACTAGAAGTTTGAGAAGATGTCCCAACAATGTCTGAAACATGTGCCCCACCAAGTAACTTGTAGTGTAGGGACATATGAGGTTTTCTTTTGAGAGCACTGTCACTCCCTAACAAAAGGTTAGGAAACTAATCTAAAATAACACCACAGATTAGGGATGGAAAGCAAATAGGCATCTTGACAGCAGTTGAACTTGCTTGTTTCAGGATTTGTTCAAAGATGTATGTCCCAAAGTCAAAAGAGACCTTTTTCCCAATAGCATAAATGAACCTACCAAGTATGGAGGAAATAGTAGATGTATGATTGGTAGGTACCTAATTCACAACAGCAATCCTGTGGAGAATAGCATATTTAAAACTCAGTTTTCCAGAGGACAACTTTTCATCATTTGGCCAGTGTTTAAGACAACCACCTGTAATCTCCTTACACACTTCATTGTCTGTGACCTCTAACTCAGGCTGAGGTTCTTCACACCTGCCCAGAAAGTTATTGATTACTTCAGGAGAAAAAGTGACGACTTTTCCTCTCACAGACACTTTTCTCAGGTTGTTACTCCTGTTATCATCACAATCTTCAGGAATATTCACAACAAATTCCTTGACTAATTTCTCATAGTAGGGTCCTATCTTGGACACAGTTCTCATCAACCCAGCAGCTGCAATAAGATCCATGATTTCTTTGTATTTAATGAAATCCTTACCCAACTCTCTCTCCAAGGAAATCGTCCTTTGATCCACAACTCTCCACCTATCTGCATTCCTCATAGAAACATCAGCATAGGTCTTTTTGCATGTAGAGTTTTTCACACCAATGATGTCTTGAACATCTGTTGCAGCCTCATATTTAGACTCACTATGAGCAGTGACTTTTCTCTTCTTAGTTGGAATAACAACCTTACTCCATTGTTTAGGAGGCCCAGCTCCAACTTTTCCCTTCGTACTATCTACACCTCCAGACTTTCTATGCAATTTAGCAGACTCTGAACCTTCAATCATAACAGTTTTCTCTCTTCTTCTCTTAATTCTCCTTAACATCCCAACAATGGGTTCCTCATCAGAAGTGAGATAATCAACATTAATAACTACATCGGCTTTCTTTTTACTCCTTCTTTCGTGACCCACATGAATGGGGACACCATCATCAGTCCTATCTGTAGGGCTGCCATTCGCATTTCCTGTCAAAGATGTTGGAACATCAGACCCAACATCTGTATCAACTCCACTCAAAACCATGGCAACAAACTTCCTAAGTTCTTTATCTTTTCTGACTACATCAGCATCAGTAGGATTCTTGTTTATACCGCATGATTCAGTAGCATTCTTCTTTTCAATCAAACCAGACTTAGACCCTTTTTCAAACAATTTTTTTCTAGGGCTTACATGGTCTGCATATAAACTAGTCATCGAGTGAACTTTCTTCCTAGATGAAAAAGGTTTAGACTTCTTACCAGGAATATTGACATCCATTGAGTGAGAAACTTGTCGATTTCCTTTAGGATCAGCTGGTACTACGTTCAAGGGAGCAATATCAAGCACAAGATCTGAGAGGTTGATCATTTGAAGTGGTTCATCATCTCCAGCATTGGTCCGAGGAGATCCTGAGTTATCAGAAGAGCCATGCATGGATTCTGATGCATGATGTTGAGACATTTTCGATTGATCACAAGGCACAGTATTGAGGATGTTAAGAGAAAACCCTAAAGCCCGTGAACTTTGGAGAGAAAGGGCAGGAGGAATTTTTGTACAATATGTTTGATGTAGGTAGAGTGTGTTTGCCCGCCTATTTATATTTTTGAGAAGTGGGCCTAGAGAAGCGCGACAGTCACAAACTTTGAACACCCGATTCGCCTCAAATGTGCATCCATCAAACTTTCCTTTTAAATTTTTCGCGCTGACATACTTACTAAGCTTAATCTTATTATCACAGTTCACCATGCTAACATTTTGAGTTGCTTTAAAATTGATCAACACCTGTTTTAACTCAGTATTCTTTCCAATAGCTTTCTTAGTTTCCAAGCATAGTGCAGTGCTCTCAGACCTCCATAAATAACAATTATCTGATGCTCTCTCGCCTCTCATGACAACCTTACCCTTCTCATTTGTTATCATACATTCAGAATTGGTAAAGTTGACCCTGAGACCCTGATCACATAGTTGACTTATGCTTATCAAGTTTGCATGTAAGCCTTCAACAAGTAATACCTCCTCCAGATTGGGTTGTCCTGTACAGTCCAATTTTCCAACACCCATTACTCTCCCTTTTGATCCATTACCAAAGGTCACATAGTTAATAGAATGAGACTTAACATCTGACAAACATCCCTTGACACCAGTCATGTGCCTAGAACATCCACTATCAAAATACCACTTTTCCCTTATAGAGACTCTGAAGGACTTATGAGCTATGTGTTCTTCCACAGTATTCTTGGGAGTCCACACCTTCTTTGCTCCAACCCAATCCTGTTCCCTACTAGACTGTAACTCAGTTTTGGGGTAGCCATATAATCTGTAGCAGAAGGGTTTTATATGGCCAAACCTTCCACAATAGTGATATCTCCATCTTTGATTCTTTCTTCTTGTGAAATTCTTCTGATGTCTGTGAGGATGTTGTAACATGTTATTTGGCGTCTTAAATTCTTTCTTAGATTGAGCAGGTGTCACTTCAGGCCATTTTCCCTTGTCTATCTCACTTGAACTTTCAAACCCAAGACCACTAACATTTCCAACATCTCTCCCTGACTTCAGAATCTCATCAAGCACATCAGAGCTACTATTGAGCATTCTGACAGTCTTGATCACATTGTCCAGTTTTAAATTCAGAACAACCACTTCACTTTTCAGATCAGAGATAGTAGACAAATGCTCTACCTTTTCAGCTTTTAGATGAGCAATAACTCTTCTTTGTTCTTCTCTCTGCTGACATACTTCTTCACTTTTAATGCATAAATTCCTATAGGAAGCAGCCAGCTCTTCAAAGGAAAGTTCTTCACTGACTGACTCTTCATCAGACTCATATACACCTGTTAATGATATAACCAGCTTTCCAGACTTCTCATCAGTTTCAGTTCCAGAGTCATCTTCTGACCATGAAACTGATAACCCCTTCTTTTGCCTCTTGAGATACGTGGGACACTCATATTTTATGTGCCCAAAACCTTCACACTCATGACACTGAGATCTTTTCCCTTGGTTGAAATTTTCTTCAGTACTAGCATTTCTCCCAGCATTCTGGTTTTTGCTGATGTCGAATGTCTTGTCCCTAACATTTGATCTTGACTTCCAATCCATCCTTCTGAACACTTTGTTGAGTTGTTTGCCAAGTAACACCAGGTCTTCTGAAAGGCCTTCATCTCTGTCCAGATTACTTTCATCTTCTGAGTCACCTGCCTTTGACACAAAAGCTATACTCTTCTTCTTTTCAGACTTTTCACTGATCCCCAATTCAAATGTTTGAAGTGATCCCATAAGTTCATCCACTTTCATCTTATCTATGTCATGAGCTTCCTCTATAGCAGTCACTTTTATGTCAAATCTCTTAGGTAGAGATCTGAGAATTTTTCTGACCAGTTTGCTATCAGACATCTTTTCACCTAGGGCACTTGAAGCATTAGCTATCTCAATAATGTTCATGTGAAAGTCATGAATGCTCTCATCTTCCTTCATCTTTAAATTCTCAAACTTGGTAGTGAGAATCTGAAGTTTTGACATCTTCACCTTTGAAGTCCCTTCATGAGCAACCTTTAAGACCTGCCAAGCCTCTTTTGCAATGGTGCAGTGTTCAATCAACCTGAAGATATTTTTGTTAACACCATTAAACAATGCATTCATGGCTTTGGAATTTCCCAAGGACCCTTTGTAGTCTGCATCATCCCAGTCTTCCTCTTCCTTCACCACATAAGTATAATTACCTTCTCCATCTCTAACCTTTGGGGATTCCCATCCTTTGATAATAGCTTTCCATGCTTGATCATCCATAGATTTGATGAAAGCTATCATCCTTGGTTTCCAATAGTCATAGTTAGAACCATCAAGCAGAGGTGGTTTCTTTAAAAATCCTCCATCCTTGTCCATTGCACCAGAAAGTACCTTCCCGGAATCTCACCCAGAACCAAACAAGGGTGCAAGCTCTTGATGCCAATTGAAATTCTGGCACAGATATCAGATGTCCTACACAGATGTTAGGACACTAAAATCCAACACAATGAACAAGTTAAAAATAATAATAACAGTGCAGAAAGTAAAGAACACAGTGATATGTTTACCCAGTTCGGATCAACAATCCTACTCTAGGGGCTACCAAGCCAGGGACGAAATCAATATACGATAGTATCAATTCACAGATCATACAGCAACCACACCCGGTTACAATCCGATCACTTAATCACTACCCTTCCTATGACTTCTACCTAAGACTCACCTAGGTATGAGGCCCTTCTCAAATCCCTCTTCAATCACAAACCGTGATTGGTTCCTTTCTACACAAGTAACAAAACGAAAGCCACACTTTCAAAACACACAATCTCAATACTTCAAAGCTTATGAGAATTGACACACAAGAAACTCAATGCTTAAAAGCTTATGAGTAACTGATAGAACTTACAACACAAAACCAGTCCTTGTACTGTTATCAGAATGATACCAGTTAGGCTCACAAATAACACTCAAAAACCCTAACAAAACACACGTAAGTTCCACACCTAAACTAGGTTTACACCAGTCAATATATAGCATTAAATCTGGACTGGATTGGGCTTCAAAATGCAGCAAAGAGACTGCACACAATTCTACAAAATAAACTCCAAGAAAATAGGTCTTCAATCTAAAGTTTCCTAATATGTCTCCATATTTAGAAAATGTTGAAAATCCGAAAACCAACACACAAAAACTCAACCCAAAATACTATGGATGCCACATAGGATAACTAAATATTCACATAATATTCAGTAACAAATACCAACAACAGAATCTTCCTTTTAAACCAAAATCAGACGCGATGTCCTATGATCCAGGATGGGACATCTTTATCCGACATGTTCAATGCAGAATATTAGAACATCTTGTTTCAACATCTTGCTGCTAGAATAGTTTTAGCAAAATAAATGCCAACCACAAAATCAAAGAAATAACAATTTCCAAGTATCAAAAGTGTTCACAGATCGAATGCAGATCGTAGCCTCTTGCTTTCAAATCCCTAACTTTTGCCTGGATCGCCCTTTTCGGGTTTTTAATCCACCGGGATACCCATTATTGCCAAAGTTGCCTTTTCAGGTTTTCAACTTTGCGGGTTTATTCTTTTCTTTTCTTTTTATCCCTAATTTTTGCCCGAACCTTTTCTTTTTATGGTTCGTCGGGATGCCCTTTTTTGCCTGGATCTTCTTTTTATGTCCAGCGGTCTCTTTTATGTGAAGTATTTTTTGACTACGTCTGCATTCACAGGGGACGCAAAGTCTTCACCATCCATAGTTGAGAAAAATAAGGCTCCACCAGAGAAAACCTGTCTTACTACATATGGCCCTTCGTAGTTTGGAGTCCATTTGCCCTTGTGATCTGTTTGAGGAGGAAGGATCCTTTTCAAAACCAATTCACAAGCCTGAAAACACCGAGGACGCACTTTCTGATCAAAGGCTTTCTTCATCCTGCTCTGATACAACTGGCCATGTGCAATGGCTGCCAATTTCTTTTCCTCGATAAGGTTCAAGTGGTTCAATCTGGAACGCACCTGTTGCGGTAAAAATCGGATAACAAGCTATTAATTAACTTGCATTATTTTCTTTTACAACCGACTTTGATTTATCCAAAGGAAAGGTTCAAGATCGATAAAAACCTAAAGGGGGGAGATCTAAGGTTCGGGGGTTGGTTACGCCTAGGGAAGGTATTAACACCCTAAACGTCCGTAGTACTCTACGGGAACCTCTTGTTTAGTTTGTGTTATGTTAAAGTTTGCATGCTAAGAATCTGTACTATGGTAAAGATAAAGACCTAGGTATATACACTAAGTATGCTCGCCAAGACATCGCATCTCGTGCCTACGTATCCTGACGGGAATGGAATCAGAGCATTCGTAGTTCCCCTCAATACGGGGTAAAAGGGTGTAAAGGAAAAGGTGGAATCCGAGAAGGCATCAGATGTAAAGGTAAAGATGGAAAAAGAAAAAAGGTAGCTCGCTAGGATCTCGCAATCCTATGCCTACGTATTCTCAAGGTGAACTTGAGAAATCAGAGCAATCGTAGTTCCCCTCAGAGGGGTAAAAGGGGTGAAAAGCTTGAAAGTAAAACTTGTAAGGATGGATTGGTTAGGAGAAAGAGATTAATTGCTATCTCTTGAAAGGATTGTGAAAGGTTGGACCGTCTTAAAGGAGAAGAGATTAATAGCTATCTCTTTGGGAAGGCCAGGTCAGAAGGGAGAAGAGATTAATGGCTATCTCTTGTGAAGGCCAGGTCAGAAGGGAGAAGAGATTAATGGCTATCTCTTGTGAAATGGTTTGAGGTTAACAGGGTATTTGAGCTATCTATGACATGAAGTCTATAGAGAGACTTTTCCTTTGGAAGGAGGGGAAAGTAACATCTTGTAAACAAGAGTTAAAGGGGAATTGAATAGGATCTGACAGCGAGGCTATCCTAACTGACTGGGCAGTCAATTATAGGGTCCTTTCCTTTGGAATGAGGTGTAAACAGATAAGTCACAGACACAACACACGGAAAAGCATCATGTAATCAACAGGCAAAGATACGCGGCAAAGCATCGCGAATAAACATCGAGAAATAGCAAGGAAAATAAATTCAGGACATAGAAGCAGACGAATCGCAAAATAGAACTGGACAACAAGAAATTATTAATTAACTTAAATATTTAATTTAATTAATCAAATTAAATAAAAATATTTAGATTAATTAATAATTAAACAAAAATAGTTTTCTTATTATTATTTTTTTATATTTTATATTTTTACGAATAACTACTCAAAACTAAAATTAAAAATGATTAAAGATTATCTTTTTTCTTATTTTTAATATCCAAAACTAAAAAAAAGAAAGAAAGAAAAAAAGAATCAGTGAGATTTCTTTTAATATATCTGAAACAAAATGTTAAAATATAAAAGAACTTGTTTGTATAAGGTCAATATGATATATGCTATCAACTATGATCACTAAAATATTAACCAAAGATTGAACCAAAAACTAATCCTCCCAAACTTCTAATTCTGAACCTTTCACTACTCATGATAACAATAGCAGCAGCATTATTATTATAGTGGCGTCACAAATGTATATATCTACATATATTAACACACTAAAAAAATTATATATAATATTTAATAAAAAGTATCACATTATTATTTGTATATTTATATATTAAAAAACGAAATTAATAAATAAAATAAATAAATAAGTAAAACTTAAAATTACATGCAAAAGTTATATACATGAAAATTATTTTTAATAAAAGCAAATGAAAAACTTCATAGAATCAATTCTAAATAGCATTACTAAAACTTCATAAAACCAAAAGTGAGACACACACAATATAAAACTTCATGAAAACATTCTGACTAGTATAATTATGTAAACATGTAGCAGTATAAAACAAAAATGGTTCACATAATATTATTATTACAACTAAAAAGCATACGTAAAGAAACAGTTTGAACTCAGCAAAACAAAATAGACAAGATGCAAAGCACAAAAAACACGCAGTACCATGAACTATCCCATGCTATTATCACAACGTGTAACACAAAACAATGGAAAAAAAGAAAAGAGCTGCATAATTGAAATCAACAGAACAAACGACTTCTACACACCACACAAGCGTCATGTATATAACACGATTTACGTCAAAAGAGATTAAAGCTACCACAAATATGTTATAGTCTAAAATCGAAAACGTCGAAAACACGATATAATCTCAACAACAAAACGCAGAAAGTATAAAAGGTCGAATTGGTTACCAATAATGTGCGCGACAGTGTTCGGAAGACGCAACAACGGGCGTTTCCGATGAACTCTATATGGTGGCGGCACGTCGACGGTTGGCAGTAGGGAGCGTTGGCGATAGATTTGCGTGGTTGAGCAGCTGAGTTACGGATGTCGACGAGGTGGTCCGGTGAGGAACAGAGGTCATGTAAGGTTTAGACTCGGTTGTGACTCAAGGTTGAGGATGGATGAGCGTTGTTTTTTTTTGAAACAGAGGGAATGGTGAGTTTCGGTTTCTCACGGTTATTGTGGGAGCTGTTGTGAAGGTTGTTAAGGAAATGTAGTGGGAAGCTTGAAGAAGGTGGTGTATCAGGTTGTTCTTGTTTTTAAATGAATCCAGAGTTGTGGCTTAGTGAGGATAAGAACAAATAGTGTGGGCCCTGCTTGTTTCCACACAACGACTATTTTCTTTCTTGATGCCAGCTCACCGTCCATACGTGAGAGAGGAAAAATGAGGGAGTACCGCGCATGGGAGAGAGAGGAGTAAGGAATCAGTATGCCAGGATGTTACACTAAAATATAATAAAACCAAAACCTAATTTCTAAACTTAAAGACTAAGTATTGCTTAGATTAGCAAAAAAAAATTCAAAATTCAAATATGTAAAAAGAGGAGGGAAATGGGAAATAAAATAATAAAACTATTTTAATAATTCTAAAATTATAAAATCTGAACAAATAAAAAAAAAGAATAATTAATTAAATAAAAAACAGTTAAAAAAATAAATTAAATCGAAATTGAAGTGCTCAGAAAAATGAAACGAACACACCAAAATGATCAGCACGAAATATACTTGTTCTAAAAATTAAATAAAACCTAATCTAAGATAAAAGTCAAATTAAAGTAAAATTAGAATTAATATTAGACTAAACTAAATTAATAAATTAAATTAATTAAATTAAACTAGACTAAATCCAAAAAGTAAATTAAATCAAGATTAAACTAATTAAAACTAAACTAAAAATAAAAGGCTAAACTAAAGTTGAAATTATAATAAGTTAGAAAATTAAAACTGTATTAAGAATAAACTAAGTCGAATATAAACTAAATTGATTTTAAATATAAAAAAAATGGCATGGAACGACAAAATCGACTAAAAATGCATAATTAACAGATGTTTAACAAAAATGCGAAAATGGCTCATGTAAAATGATATGAAAAAAATCAGAAAAATCTAAGGGTAAAATTTGGGGTACAACAGCACCCATTCAGCTTCATCAAGCTTCACATCTGCCAGAATTCTCAAAGAAGGAATCTCAACCTCTATTGGTAGAACCGCTTCCATACCATATACTAGTGAGAAAGGAGTTTCCCCAGTTGATGTGCGTACCGAAGTACGATAACTGTGTAAAGCATAAGGCAACATCTCATGACTGTCTTTATACGTCACTACCATTTTGTGCACAATCTTCTTGATGTTCTTATTTGCCGCTTCAACAGCCCCATTCATCTTCGGACGATAGGGAGAAGAATTGTGATGCTCAATCTTAAATCTCTGACATAGCTCCTTCATCATCTTGTTATTCAAATTTGAACCATTATCAGTAATGATTCTCTCCGGGACTCCATACCGGCAGATGATGTCTTTCTTGATAAACCGGGCTACCACTTGTCTGGTGACGTTGGCATACGAGGCTACCTCCACCCAATTCGTGAAGTAATCAATGGCAACCAAAATGAAACAATGCCCATTGGAAGCAGTTGGCTCAATCTTTCCAATCATATCAATGCCCCACATGGCAAAGGGCCAAGGTGATGACAACACATTCAGAGGAGTAGGCGGCACGTGCACCTTATCTGCATAATTCTTCATTTGTGACATTTCTGAGCGTATTTGAAACAGTCAGACTCCATAGTCATCCAGTAATACCCCGCTCACAACAGCTTTCTAGCTATAGCATGTCCATTGGCATGGGTACCGAAAGATCCTTCATGAACCTCTTCCATTAACAGGCCTGCCTCGTGTTCATCAACACAACGTAGCAAGACCATGTCAAAGTTCCTCTTGTATAGCACATCATCTTTATTTAAAAAGAAATTCCCCGCCAACCTCCTCAGAGTTTTCTTATCCTTGGCAGACGCACCCTCTGAATACTCTTGACTCTTCAGAAAAACCTTAATATCATGATACCAAGGTTTGCCATCTAATACACCTTCAACCGCAAACACAAAAGCTGGTCTATCCAGACGCATGATTCTGATTGAGGGAGTTTTATTCCAAAGATTCACCTGATACATCAAATACAACGTTGCCAACACATTTGCCATCTGATTCTCCAACCAGGGTATATGATGGAAATTAACTATGTCAAAGAAAAGTAACAACCTTCTGGCATAGTTGTTATAAGGCACCAAATTCGCTTGACGAGTTTCCCATTCACCTATAATCTGATTCACCACCAATGCGGAATCACCATACACGTCGAGGTTTTTGATTCTCAAATCAATTGCTTCTTCTAACCCCATGATGCATGCTTCATACTCTGCCTCATTGTTGGTGCATACGAACGCTAATCGGGCAGTGAAGGGTATATGAGAACCCTTTGGAGTCGTAATGATTGCCCCGATTCCGTTACCGTATGAGTTAACAGCACCATCAAAAACCAGCTTCCATTGGGATCCAATTTCAGGCCCTTCGTCAGGTAACGGCTCTTCACAGTCTTTCATCTTCAGAAACATGATATGTTCATCTGGAAATTCAAACTTCATCGGTTGATAATCCTCAATTGGTTGTTCAGCAAGATATTCTAACAAAACACATCCCTTAATGTCCTTTCGGGAGACATATTGAATATCGTATTCTGTCAGAATCATCTTTCAACGGGATATTCTTCCAGAAAGCGCCTGCTTTTCAAACACATATTTGATCGGATCCATCTTCGAAATCAAGAGGGTTGTGTGGTTTAACATATACTGCCTCAAACGCTTAGCGGCCCAAGCGAGTGCACAACATGTTTTTTTCCAGCATTGAGTATCTCGACTCACAATCAGTGAACTTTTTACTCAGGTAGTAGATGGCATGCTCTTTTCTACCTGACTCGTCGTGTTGACCGAGCACACACCCCATTGAGTTCTCAAGAACCGTAAGATACATAATCAATGGCCTTCCTGGCACTGGTGGCATAAGGACCGGAGGTTCCTGCAAATATTCTTTTACTTTTTCAAACGCTTTTTGACAATTTTCGTTCCACCTGACCTATTGATCTTTTCTCAACAGTTTGAATATTGGTTCACACGTGGCTATAAGATGAGAGATGAATCTAGCAATGTAGTTCAACCTCCCTAAGAAACCACGAACCTCTTTTTTTGTTCTCGGTTCAGGCATTTCTTGTATGGCTTTTACTTTAGCAGGATCAACCTCGATACCTTTTTCACTAACAATAAACCCTAGTGATTTTCCAGATCTCACCCCGAAGGTGCACTTGTTCGGATTCAACCTCAGTCTGAACTTTATCAACCTTTCAAACAGCTTCTGAAGATTCACCAGATGTTCTTCCTCTGTTTGTGACTTTGCAATCATGTCATCAACATAGACCTCGATCTCTTTGTGAATCATATCATGAAAGAGAGTCACCATTGACTGCTGATAGGTTGCCCCAACATTTTTCAATCTAAAGGGCATTACCTTGTAACAGAATGTTCCCCACAGTGTTATGAATGTCGTCTTCTCCATGTCCTATGGGGCCATTTTGATTTGGTTATACCCAGAGAAGCCATCCATGAAGGAAAATACAGAGTATTGAGCAGTATTGTTCACTAAAACGTCAATGTGAGGAAGCGGGAAATCGTCTTTCGGGCTTGCTCTATTCAGATCTCTGTAGTCAACACACATCCTGACCTTTCCATCCTTCTTAGGTACAGGCACAATGTTAGCAACCCACGGAGGATAACTTGTCACAGCCAGAAATCTAGCATCTATCTGTTTCTGAACCTCTTCTTTTATCTTGACAGACATTTCCGGTTTCGTCCTTCTCAACTTCTACTTAACCGGAGTACATCCTTCTTTGAGCGGCAGCCGGTGTACCACAATGCCAGTGTCAAGCCCGGGCATGTCTTGGTAAGACCAGGCGAAGATATCAACATACTTTCGAAGCATTTCAATCAATCTTCCCTTTACACTATCTTCCAAAGCAGCCCCAATCTTTACTTCTTTCTTTGCGTTCTCGGTTCCCAAGTTAACAATCTCCAATTCCTCCTGATGAGGTAGAATGACCTTTTCCTCCTGTTTCAATAGTGTGGCCAATTCCTCGGGTTAGTCACAATCTTCATCAGTCTCTTCTTCATCCTGAAAAATGGGATTATCGAAATCATACCGAGCCATAGCTGAAACATGATTGGTGGTATCTGTACGAGAAAACCTGCATGATCGATAATTCATGTTTATTATGTATGCAACAAACAAAAACACATTTCCATTTTGATGTGATTTAATGAAAAAAAAAGTAAAAACAGAAAGATAGGGATCAGAATATTTGAATGTGAAAAACGTCATTTATTAATGATAAAGAAAACACACAAAATATTCAAGCCCTACAAACAAAATCACTACGCCTTGGGCAGAACGTAGGATTGTCATAACAGGAAAACAAAGGCAATTACACTGGGCCGGTCACTTGAATGGCTCTCTCTGATGACCAGTTGCAAAGACTTTGACCTGGAATGCAAGGGTGGATCCAATTATCTATATCGCAATCGCTATCCCCTTCCTCATCAATAGCATTGATTCTGTCAAAGAACACACCAGCACTGGTAAAATGAACCGGACCATAAAACTTGGGAGGATCCTCAGGACGCCTGGGTGGCTTATATCCCAGCCCGTAAGTATTCTGCTTTTTCTGGACCTCGATAACTTGACCCCATTTCTGCGAACTGCCGGCTTCAACCACAGCCCGTGCATCTTTGAAAGAAGACATGGAGATCTCTGGCTGATCTTCCACTGCAGGCTGCTTCATCACTTCAGATTGGCTGACTTCCTTGAGAGATTCCTCAGGGATCTTCACTGCTTCGAAAGCCTGACATAAAGTTTCATGTATTTCGCCATCTGCCTCCACATATTTGAAAGTAGATAGGTGACTTATCATGATATCTTCTTCATCGCAAACCGTCACTACATGTTCGTCTACCATGTACTTCAGCTTCTGATGTAGTGTGGACGTAACAGCCCCAACACTATGAATCCATGGACGACCCAGCAAACAACTGTAAGCAGGTTGGATGTCCATGATATAGAAGGTAGCATCAAAAACCTCTGGACCAACCTTAATCGGCAGCACAATTTCCCCGAAAACATATCTGTTCGAACCGTCGAAAGCGCGCACCACCAAATCACTTGGCGTGCAGATTAACCCACGAGTGTCTAACTTCATTAATGCTTTCTTCGGTAAAACATTCAAAGATGACCCAGTGTCAACAAGCACATGCGACATTAACGATCCTCGGCACTCAACTGAAATGTGCAAAGCATTATTATGATTTCTCCCAGCTGGAGTCAAATCAACATCAGTAAACCCCAAGCCATTTCCTGCATTTATATGAGCCACGACCCCCTCCAGTTGATTAACTGATATCTCCTGGGGTACATACGCTGCATTCAATACCTTCAATAGTGCGTTTCGATGCACCTCAGAGCATAATAACAGAGCTAAAATGGATATCTTAGACGGTGTTTGGTGCAGCTGATCAACAATTTTGTAGTCACTTTTCTGAATAAGCCTCATAAACTCTTCTACATTCTCTAAAAAAGAATTATCAACTGGCTTTGCTGTGGAATCATTCACTACCGGCGTCTGTACATAATTATCTATAACCTGCTTTCCTTTGTCTGGCCTAGAACCACCAGCCTGATCATCAGATGGGATAAAGACTCTACCACTCCTCGTGATAGCTCCTGCTTCATCATTACTTTGAGAACTGGAGTTCATCACTGACGTTCCCATCAACTCTTGTTTCTGCCTGTTAACAAACACTTCGGCACCGTAATTCCAGGGAATAACTTTTGTGCTCTCATATGGAACGGGCCCAGGAGTGGTGATAATGACCGGCACTGGTCTTGTCGGCGCTGAAATAGTTATCGTCTTGAAAGGGATAGTAACAGTGGCAATATCATTCCTTCTTCCAGTAACCTCCTTCTTCTGATCGCACCTATCGAACTGTAACTGGCCTTCATTAATCAGCTTCTGAATACCTTATCTCAACAGGTCACAACCATTTGTTTGCACCATACACTCTGAACAACTTTTATCACAACCAAGGGATACCCCACCCTTCACTAGTCTCTCTTTCATTACCAACAACAGAGTCTTCAGTTCATTCACGTCTAGAACCAAATTCAAAGGTTCAACGTCTTCTATAACAGCATTAACCACCGCCCCACCGTGGTTCGGCATTGGGTTTTGAATGACATTTGGCACGTCGTTGGAAAATTTGATGGCCTTCGAATCCACCAAATCTTGGACTTTATGCTTAAAAGCTTTACAGTCCTCAATGTGGTGCCCGGGTACCCCAGAATGAAAGTCACAGTGAGCATTGGGATTGTAACCCGGAGGTGGATTGCCAGTAATAGGAGCTAAAGTCCTCTTCTGAATTAACTGCAACTGTAGCAAATGCTGAAACAACTGGGAACACTACTACAAAATGGCAAAACAACAACGTCAGGTTTACAACGGCATCCTATACACCGTTCTTATAGTGCGTACTGGATGCGCGCGCATTATTTTAATTAGTAATATCAAGGGTATAATAACGGTTTTTATGAAAACCGTGGTGATACAATCTAGCTATCATGGGTTCGAACCTCATCGCCCTCAAATAGTTTATCCCTTTGATGTAAATGCTCCCTTTTTAAGTTTTATTAATACTTAACTAAAAAATAATAAGGATATCACGACGGATATTTATCAAACCCGTTGTTACAAATTGAAGCTTCTTTTTATGTATTTTAAACACCAAGTATATATATCAATTTATCCATTGAAACAACCCTAACACCAACGTCGTCACCATTGTCGGGAAGAAGACAACAACAACAACAAAGTGTTCTACTTTAAGGTGTTGCAATGTCACATTTGAAGACAAAATCATCCAAAGGTGTTTCTACGTCTTGTTCCAGTGTAAAATCTCGATCTGGAAATTTTTGTGGTTGTGATGGTCGTATGGTTTCGTATCAATGCAAGAATGGACAAAATAAAGGAAGGCTTTTTTGGAGATGTCCATTTTGGAGGAGCGATGAAACATGTAGTTTGTTCATATGGGATGAAGACGTGGGAGAAAGAGATGGAAATGACGATGAGAGCATTATGAAGTCAGATTTGGAAGTTGTGGGCTATCTGAAGGTTATGTATGAGGATTTGAAAAAAAGAACAAGAATTTGAAGAACAAACTGAAATCAGAGATATTTTCTGGAAATATCAAGATGTTATGTTTTTTTGTCTACTTTATGTTTAATATTTACTTTGTTATGAAATGTAATAGTTGAATTAGGGTTCGAATTACATTGTTGATGTTTAAAATGCAGATGCATTGTGAATTACATTGTTGATGTTTAAACTGCGGATGCATTAAGTTAGAAGTTAAGGCGCACCTTTTCTTTTTTATTAATTTTAAAATTCATAAATAAAAGGGTTATCACTACGGTTCTTCTGGTTAACCGTAGTGATATATTTATAATAAATAAATACCTATGTATACGGTTTTTATTTATTTTAAAATTCACAGATAAAAGAGTTATCACTACGGTTATTTTGGTAAACCGTAGTGATATATTTATAATAAATAAATACATATTTATACGGTTGTTATTGTTAACCGTTGTGAAATAGTTTACCTATATATAACGAAATAACCTTCACTTAATTGACAGTAACCCCTTGCCTTCAAAGTGAAACCCTAGAACCTATTTTTTCTCTTCATTTTCACCATTAGCCGTGAATCTTGTGCTTCATACATTAAGGTATTCTTCTTCTTCCATCTATTGTTAGATATTTCCCATTATCTCGTTTGTTGCATGTTGTTTTTGTTGATTGTTCTCATTTTTTCAGATTCGTTTTCACTACCTTAACAAAGACCATACTTTGGAAACTTCGTAATGTTTGTGTTGCTATGGAAAAATGTATAAGAAGCATGAAGCTATGATGGAAACTTCATCCACCTTGTATTTTTTTTTCATAGCATCACAAACAAGATGTTAGTAAATGAAGAAACAACAGTGTAAGCAAACTTTGTCTAGTTTTAGAAGCAATGAAAAGAAGTATAAGAAGTATGAAGCTTTTGTGTAAGCTTCTTCCTCCTTATATTTCTTTTTAATGGCTTCCCAAACTAGTTCAACATCATAATTGATTCCTGTTCTGCGATTAGTTTCATTAAAAGGTGCGTTATTCCTGTTCCTCTCTTTACTCATCATTGGATTATGGTTTTAGGGTTTGTTTTCAACTGAGGATGCTCATTTTTGAAGTTTCCTTTGTTTCCTTTCAGGTTAAGGGGATGATACAGGGTGATGATGTTGGTGGAAGCAAGCGTATTATATCAGTTTATAATTTCTGGATCTGGTATAGAATGTTGTTTGAGTTTATCATATTCTATTTACATTGTTTGTTTAACTAACCCTCACTTAAAGTTTGCTGGTGGTAGCAAGCGTATTATATGAGTTTATAATATCTGGATCTCGTATATAATTTTGTTTGAGTTTATTATATTCTATGTAGATTGTTTGTTTCACTAACCCTCACTTAAAATACATTCAGTTAATTTGACATAGATACTTATAATCTGCAAATTAAGTTGTATTTGAAAACCAACTTAAACAAACCAATGTTGTTTTCTGATTGCATGCCTTTCATCATTTATCTCACGTTCTTTTAGATATAGATTATGGTATAATGATCTCGCTCCTTAGATGCATCGCCATCTTCCAATATAATTAAATCAAAGATGACACAAATTATCCAATGTCTTGTTTATCTTATGGAAATTTAACTATAATCGAAGATAGCGATATATCTAAGGAGTCAGATCAATAAACCACAATATATGTAAAAGAGCGTGAACTGCACGATGAGACGAATGCAATCAGAAAACAACATTGGTTTGTTTAAGTTGGTTTTCAAGAACAGTTTAATTTGCAGATTATAGACATCTTCATCAAATTTAATCCATGTATATTTATTTAGTGAGGTGTTTGGAAAACAAGCAATCTACATTTAATATAATAAACTTAGGGTACTTACAACAACGGTTATATATTGTAACCGATATCATAAGTAATTTATGTTTTATATAAATTCTCTACTGATGGGTTTAAAACCCAGAACTTAAGTGTATGTATCGCAACGGTTTATTATCATAACCGTTGTGATATATGGCGCACGTCATGCCTTTCAACAACGGTTTCCAGACCGTTGTAGAAACAACGAACTTACAACGACAATCTACATAACAACGCCTTCACCCGCGTCATTATATGTCATTCCCAACCGTTGTTAAATGTGTTTTTCGTAGTAGTGGAATAAGGAAACGGTGGAGTATGAAAGTACCTATTCTGCTTAGGCCTTTGCTGATATTGGCGAGGATCCTGATTTTGCTGTTGAGGTGGAAGTACTGCAGGAATAGTCACTGAAGCCACCTGCTGATTATAATTCTGACACTGCTTTCTCTTACCACGGTATGAAGAAACAGAATTCGCATCTCCCTCTTTTTTCTTGTAGTTCACATAAGGTTTCTTCCCTCCACTAGAAGAAGACCCATCACTGCCTGACACCTTTCAAGTTTTAATTCCACTTTCCAACATTTCCCCAACCAAGATCAGATCAGCAAACTTTCCTGACATGCAAGGCAACAGCTTCTCGTAATAATGACCTGGCAAGGTAGCCATGAACATATTCAGCATCTCCTTCTCCAACATGGGAGGCTGTACTCTCCCTGCCAGTTCACGCCACCTCTGGGCGTATTCCTTGAAGCTTTCATTGTTCTTCTGAGACATACTCTGTAGCTGAGTCCTATTGGGAGCCATATCAGTGTTATATTGGTAGTGTTTGACAAAAGCCTCTACCAGCTTTCTTCAATTATGAACGTGACATCTCTCTAATTGCATATACCACTCCAAAGATGCCCCAGACAGGCTATCCTGGAAGAAATGCATCAGTAATTTCTCGTCACTAGAGTACGCAGCTATTTTCCTTGCGTATGCCCGGACATGAGTCTTTGGCCAAGTGGTACCATTGTATTTCTCAAAGGTAGGAATCTAAAACCTGTGGGGAATTACGACACCGGGGACCAGCCCAAGATCATCCAAATCCATACCCACAGAGTTCTGATTCATAAACAATTTCAGCCGTTCTTCAATCAACCTGATCCTCTGATCATCAACAATCGAGGGAACACCATCTCCGCCTTGCACAAAACATATGTCATCCTGTTGGTCATCATATCGACGGCCATGCACAACACATACACTATTTCCTCCTCCTACAACAGAAGGAATCACAACCTGCTCTCCCTCGCCCGGAGGGATCAGAATAGAAAGGGACATGAACACCCCTGCCCGGAGGACCAATAGGAATACCATTACCCCCAAAACCTCCGCCCGGAGGAATGACATCATTATGAAGGCCGCCATGAAGAACGCCATCCTCGTCAACTCTTGGCACCAAGGGTTGGACAAGGGTCCTCAGCTGTTCTTGCCCTTATGCAACGCCTTGCATTAATTCCATGAACTGGGCCATGCAAGTCTGCATGGAAGCCATCACAGCCTGCATCTGTTCTATAGCTCTCCTTTGATTGGATCTGGTAGAATACCGATGAATCGGCTGGTCAGCAATCCTGCCTGAAGAAAGAACACAATAAAAAAACCAGAGACGAGTACCTGCTATGCAAAATGCAAAATGATTATGGTTATGCAAATGTAAATGAAAACATCATATTTAAACATTCTCAGGGCGTATATGCTTTGATTCCAGTCTTTAAAACCGGGCAAGGGACACATCATCAGAAAATATATCCGAACCCAGAAATACTGTAGAATCAACACAAAGGAAGCACACCCTTCAAAAATGAGAGCTATTGAGCCATATATGATTAAACTAAGCATTTTAATATCATATCATAAGAATTCATACAGATGGGTCTAATATAACCAAAGGTGATTCCAGCAACAATCCTGATGGTAATCACATCAAGATATAACAACAAAATCACTACAAATTAATTCCAAACAAACTGGCTTCAACTTCTTCAAGAAGATCCACAGTGTCTGGATGTGTAGGTCGCTCTATCAGCCCTTTGATTAGTCTGTTTCTCTTTTCAATATCTTTATTCAGCCTAGCAATCTGTTCTTCAACATTGTTGCCTTCGCGCCTTGATTTCTTGACTTCGGCTTGCAACTTGAGCTCTTCAATTTCCTTCTGAGCTTCTTTTCACTTACCAGAGAAATGCTTTTTTCTAGCTTTCATTTTCTGAAGTTCTTCTTTCAACTCCCCATTCTCAATCTTGAGCTCTTCCCACATTTTCTGATACGTGGCAAGCTTGGCTTCAGTCTCGTTCAAGAGCTTCTTGTTTTTCCTGTTGGCCTTGCCAGAGGATTCAGCAGCCATACTGACATTTCTGAAGTGCTGAGCTTTGTCAGTGAGATCCTGCTCCTTCTCTTCCAGGCGCTCTGTCACATCTTGAACTTTCCATTTTAACCCCCGGTTGTCATGTAAAGCACCTTGCAACTGACTACTCATACCAGCATTCTCCATCCTCAAATCATGCACCAATTCTCGCTGCTTATCGAATTCTTCAATGGGTACAGTGAGCCTCTCCTCCACAGTCACAGGATACAAGGGGGGCGCCCAATCAAAAGGCAAGTAGAATTCTTCCACTCTCTTCTCTACCCAGTCTACATACGGAGGGAAAACTTGATTGTTGGGTTTGCCCAAAGCGGTTTTTTCCTTTATTTTTTCAACTGAGCCATGCTTCGGAAGCCTCCTGCGCCACAGCTAAACCATCGGCTATATGAAAATACAAAGACTCTTTCAAATCTTTTTCAACCGGAGGATCTTTCAGAGCATATCCAAACTGCCGGATAGCCAATGAAGGATTATAATTAATACCCCCTTTCCTCCCTATCAATGGTATGTTAGGGTACTCTCCACAGCTATGCAAAATGTCCATACCAAGCAATCCCTGATCCACCCAAACAATATCCTTAGCAGCTAGACCCATCAGACGTTTGCTCCATTCCAAAGAAGTCTTAGTATCCACGAAAGCACCTGACCAAGGTAAACGGTTTGCAAACCACTTATAGAAAAGAGATGCACAAAAATGAATTATCCCGCCTCATCTCTTCTCATTCCTGTTGTACAAGGCATAATGAAGATCTCCTAACAAGGTCGGCACGGGATTCTGAGTTGCAAAGATCCGGATAGCATCTGTATCAACAAAATCAAATTCTTTAGGAAAAAGGACAATGCCATATACACAGAGAGCTAGTATTGCATTGAAAGTTGTCCACCTCTTCTCCTTAGCCGCTTCTTGAGCCCTCTTTACCAAGTACGCCAAGTGATAGCCACGGGACTTTCCCTTATTGGTGATGTTAGCTTCCAAAGTTGATTTGCTCAAATAAAGAGCCTCAAACACAACTTTGAAGTCAAGGTCTGCCTTGGAACCACAGAAAGGAACACCTTCTTTAATGGAAATCCCCAGGATGTTTGAGTACTCCTCCAGAGTAGGGACCAATACATAGTGTGGCAACACGAAGCATCTATGGGAAGGATCATAGAACTGCATCAAGGTGTGTAAGCCATTGTATTCATACTCACTAATGTTACGAACGAAAGATAAGATCCAACCATATTTCTCTTTGAACATTCCCAACACTTTCGGACCGGCCATATCTTGTAAACCACCAATCTGACTAAGAGTGAGCTTCGGGAACTTATAAAAAATAATATTCTTCTTACTCTTCTTAGTGCCCATCTCGATGACTACCCGTTGAATAGAATCAAAAGATCAGATACTACCTGGAAATACAAAAATATGAACGTCAGAAAAATGAAATGCAATGCAAAGCAAGGGGATCAAGGTATCCACACAAGCTGGACAACTGCTGCACTGAACTGACTGAATAATCTCAAAGCTTTGCTCCAAATACCCAGAACACCAGAGTAACCACACTGATAAGTTCATACTGATAAGAAATCATGATAAGAAATCCAAAGTACCGGGTATGCTGAAAGTCAAGGTTACCTGCAAACCTGTAAACAACCCGCCCTCTCACATGCGGGTACTAGAAAGGCGAGGATCCTCAATATCACGGAATCTCAGGTCGAGAAATGATGATACGTTCACCATTTCTGGTTTGGCATCATCATCAATCGAGGAGGCCTCAACTGATTCCCCTCAAAAAAGATATCCTATAGCAAGTTCCCAGCATTGGGTCCTCGGATCGAGAAGTCTAATGGGTTTGCCATCTCTGGTCTGCCATTATCACATCTTGGGAGGAGTGTCGTTACTGAGTCCTCGGGAATGGTCACCAGAGTCGACAGTTCCCCAAGAGAATAACTACTGGCCTGTATCAACATACAGTAGCAGATATCTCCCGATGGAACCTCGTCTGGCTGTAGGTCTTGTGAACACCCGTACGTGGCCAACACCACGGGAGTGCCACGCCTGCCCACACTAATACCTATGTGTATGCTCAAGCCTGGGTAGTGGGCTTATCTCTCAGAAATCCCAACCTGCCAAATAGAAAATCTAGTACAGCACAACACAGTCCAGCATAATAATGAAATGTAATGCCATAAATGCGGTAAATACAGTAAAACAATAAAACAGTAATACGGTAAAATAGTAATATACAACAAAATAAAGCACCACAATAAATACCCAATGAAAAAAAAATAGACAAGCTCTAGGATTGACTCGCAAAGGGGATGGACCAGCAAGAGGTCAACCTAATCCCCAGCAGAGTCGCCAGCTGTCGCTCCCAGGATTTTCATCCAGGTACAAACGCGAAAGTGGCGCGGAAATAGAGTCGCCAGCAATGTGTATTTATCCCAAGAGAGGGAAAGGAAACACTGCGTAAACCTGAGGGAAGGAAAAAGCATGGTCTCGCGACCAAGAGAAACGGGTAAGGGAGTCGGTTACGCGAGGGAAAGGTATTAGCACCCCCATGCATCCATCGTACTCGATGGGATCCACGCTTGTTGTCTCGATCAAAGGGTGTCGTCATCTGGAGCTCCACTACTACTAGAAAGGGAAAGGAACGGGAAAGGAAAAGAACGAAGAAGCGAAGAAGAAAAGAAAAAGAAGAGACTCGATAGGACATCGTCGTCCTAGGCCTACGTATTCACTACACCAAACAAGACATTAGACAGCGCTTTTTTAGGCCTTAGACAGTGCTTAAAAGCGCTGCCTAAGGTTGCGCTGTCGTAGGTAAAGGCAGAACTTTTGATTTATGAAAAAACGCTCTCTAAAGTATACATTAGACAGCACTTTTTCTGTAAAAAGCGCTCTCTAAAGTGGGCCTTTAGACAGTGCTTTTTCAAAAGCGCTGTCTAATGTATACGTATAAAATTTTAATGAATTTTTTTATATACCTTTAGAGAGCGCTTTTTCTTGTCTAAAGGTCCCCTTTAGACAGCGCTTTTTAAAGCACTGTCTAATGTATGCCTATAATTTTAGTTATCAATTTTTCTATACCTTTAGAGGGCGCTTTTTAGGAAAAGCGCTTTCTTTTGTGAACTATAGACAGCGCTTTTTCTAGAAAGCGCTGTCTTTCCTATACGTATAATTTTAATGATTTTTTTTTTTTAAATCTCATTTTAACCATTTTTTTATGCAGAAACCTGTATAATTCAAGCCATTTCAATAAACCTGTATATTTCACATTTCCATTAACAATTTCTAGTGTGGTTCATTAACCATTTCCACTAATCCCATAAATCACATAAGCCACATAAACCATTTCCATTATAATTTAAGTTATTTACATTAACTATTCACAAAACTATACAATTACAATCCAAAAACACATAAAGGGCATAAACCATTCACAAAACTATATAATCCCATAAAATAAACCATTCACAAAACTATACAATCCCATAAAATAAACCATTCACAAAACTATACATTCACATAATCCCATAATCCTATGCCTTATATAGGATTCTTTTTTCAATAAGGTATTCGCACAATTCCTCCTTAATTTCTTGCAATTTATCCTTCGTGTAATGAGAACACGCGTATTCATCAAAGTACTACATAACAAAACAAAATATGCATGATTTAGTTAAAAATAATAAATTATATGACATATCCGATAAATATTAAAATAAATCCTAAGTTATAAATCCATGCATACCGTAATAGGAATCTCTAATCGATCCATTTGAAGGATTTCTCTCATAAACCTCAAAACGAAATATCCGCAGTCTATTCCATTACGCTGACGAGGGCACTACACATAGACAAACAAATAAGAATTAATATATAGTTGTTTTGTGTTATCAAGTAGCATCACTAATAAGCAACGCTGTGAAAATTAATATACCTCCACTTTGACCCATGTAACGTTGGTTGCTTTAGCCCGTGCTACTCGAGATTCTCTTTGTACTCGGTATACGAGTATTGCTCTATAAAAGAAAAACATAAATTTAGAACAATCTCACAGAAATAATTAAATATACAAATACACACGAATATTTCGAACAATCTCACTTACGTATCAACCACATCCTTCATATCCTGATATGTTGACCAATCAGTATCCAATGAATTCAGATAATAGACCACTTCTCTTGTAGGATTAATGGCAACCAACAACAAGTGTCCACTGTAAAATATAACAAAAGTTTAGATGGATAATTTCTACGCAAAAGATACAAATTAAAGATTATAATGAAATTAGAATGAAAATCTTACCCGTTTCCAGTATTATACGGTAAAAGAAACAAACTTTCTGTCTTGCTGGCCATAAATCTCTCAGTTAAGTGGTCTCTTACTGAAAGTGCATTCATACCAATTGTCGGTGCATTGACAAGGGTGCAAGAGAAGAAACTGAATCTGTTTGACAATTCCGTCCCCCGCATCAATTTTTCATACAAGCACCTTAAATAAAAACATAATAAACATTAGACTATTTTCATTGAAATGTGTAAATAAATTGTTCAACTAAATAAATAATAGATTGATCGGAGTACCAGATGTATGAATGCATAACACCGATGCCTAATTCCATATGCTTGAAAATCTGCTCCATGTCCTCTCTTCCGATTATCTCGGAATGATGAAAACCAAAAACACCTTCGTCCATGTCTATTTGACGAATAGCACCATCCATCAAATCTGACATTGCCATAAGTGTTTCTAGACACGACTGAAAGCGGGGAGGAGCTCTTTTTGCCTGCACGGTCCTAGTAGGAGCTTTTTTCTTGTTGGCCTGTTGTGAAGCTTGAGCAGGAACCTAACAATCATATAAGTTAGGTAAAGTAGAAAATCATGAAACTTTTGAGTTCGGATAATAGAATAACACTTAAAATGTACCTCTTTTTGTGATGCAACAGACTCGTTTTGCCGCAAAACCCCTTTATTCTTAGCTGCGGGTTTTGTAGGAGTCTAACATTACCATGTAAAAAAAATGTAAGTAATGGTTCAGAATGATTTTCATAATCGTTCAGATTTGACATTTGAATACTAAGAGATTCGTAATGGTTTTCAACATACCTCATCATCTATGGAAATGAGGTCTAAGGGCCATGCAACAAACGAACCTATTGCATCTCGCAGCAATGTAACCTCTGAAACCTAGTCAGGTATGGGTAGTACCGCATCCGTATCTAAAGCGATATCAACCGACACTTTCAGATGTCCATGAGGGAGCGGTTGATGGTGAAGTAACTCTCCCACATGGTTATGCACTTTTCCCTTGCCAACCATGCGATAAGTCGGTAACGACAAATACAACTGGCAAGATGAAATGCCCTGAAGCAATAATAAATATGTAACTGTTAATGTGTATAAAGGTCAATTAAAATAAATGTGTTAATTTAATTAAAATAAATATGTGCTAATTACCTCGGGAATTTTATTTTGACAATTGATACTAGATTTGTCACTAGTATCTTTCAAACCGGAACCGCGCTTTTCTGCCTCATATCTCTGTTTATCCTTTTGCAATTCACGGACTTGCGCCTTTAGTTCCTCCAATGATTGCATGACTTCTCGGTTGCTGGGATTTTTTCTCTTTGGATACAAGGAAGATGGAGTCACACCAAATCCTTTACCTCTCACCCGGCCGGAATACTCAGGAACATTTAGTACTCGACTAAGAATGCTCCTGCAATCCTCCTCGCCTGTGGTTAAGGATTTAGATAGAGTCTCCTAAAATTCATTGACATATCGAAAATTATTAGTGGGGATTACAAATTAATTATATTTTAATAAAATTTCGATTAACTTAAAGACATAATGTTATACTTACACATTCATCATAAACATACTGAACATCTTCCCTAACAACTCCATCCTTACCCACACGAGCTTCCTTCCACAAAACATGTCCCGGAAGTGATGATTCTTCACTTTTCGTCTCTTCTAACTACACATTTAGTTAAATAATAAATTCATCAAGTATAACACAATAATACAATTAATAAAATCATAGCATTAATATATACTTACCAATTTTTGCTGTAACCGTGCATATCCCAAAAGCCCTTTTCTGTATGGATACGCGGGTTTTGATGCTCTTTGGCGATTAATGGCACTCAAATCCTGGATAAACAAGTTGAAGTCATATCAGAACAAACTAATGCAACAAGTATATAATACAATTAATAGACATGACAAGATAACATTACATTGAATTTTTTGGTTTTTCGTTTTGCTACAAACGTGCTCCATTCTTCGGGTTCAATCACGTCCGCATACAACTGTGGAAGTTCTGCTTCAACAAAATTTTTATCTGCATCCCTAAGATATTTGTTTGATAATAAGGCTCGGAACCCTCTGTGTCTCTTTCCGGCTAACTGAAGACAATATTTTTTTTGGCTTTCATCAATATTAAAGGACCTCTACAAAAAAACATACACATATAAACATAAAGTGTGTTAGTATAAGTAAATTAAAGACTTATCTTATCTTATAAACATATAAACATAAAGCGTGTTAGTATAAGAAAATTAAAGTACCTGTATCTCAGTCCATATCTTATCTTTACCAGCTTTCAACTTTGGATTCCTCCAATTATCACTGGTAATTGGAATATGCTGAAGGACAAGTGAACCAATTTATGAAGACAACATTGAACCGTTAGGCTCAATTAGTTGGTTCTCATCACTCCAATGTACATCAAACTTGACCCCTTTATCTCTAGCACGGATGATTGACTTCATAATAGTTATTCAACGTTTTATTTCACTTTCTACATTCGAAGGTTCATTCTGAGCTTCATTTTCATCATGAGTCTCGTGTGTGTCGTCCTGGTTACTAGCCATTTGACCTGTAAGAAAGAAAAAAACAAAAATTAAATGACAAATATAAAAATCCATAATCCATAATCCATTGAATGATATAAGCTATATATAACATGACAACTAATTAATATTATTGAATGATATAAGTTATAATTTCATAACTAGTACCTTTTTCACTAACGTCTCTTTCTTTTCTTGGTTGGAATATGTTCTACCCGTCTCTTAACAACACGGACAGTTGGATTGATCCAGATACCCTCATTATGATCATTTCTTGTATATGATTCATTCGCTATAATATTTTCATCTTGATCATTTCTAGTAAATGATTCAATATCAACATCAATATCACCTTGATCTCTAATGTTTTCATCAATTACTTTGTTAGATAAAAGCACTATAGATCATTTTGTACTTGTCGGATCAGTGACATAGAACACTTGTTTAGCTTGAGAGGCTAGAATAAAAGGCTCATCTTTATACCCCACCCTATTAAGATCCACTTGCAAAAATACTGACTTATCCATTCGTACGCCATTATTATTTTCAACCCACTTGCAACGAAATATAGGAATCTGAAACTTCTCATAATCAAACACCCAAATGCGCTCGATAACCCCAAAATATGACAGATTTGCAAATTTGGGGTTTAAATCTTTCACACTTGAAATGTGCATTGCTTCAGCTACCACTGTGACACCACTATTTTGCATAGTACTTTTATCATCTTGTTCTTTGGTATAAAATGTGTATCCATTAATTGCGTATGCGCTATAAGAAAACACAACCAAACTTGGACCAAATGCTAAACATCTCAACCTTTCTGTTATTGAAGCGGGATCTGAATAATACTTTGAATAAATATGATCCTCAAACCAAGGTATGAAACTTCGATTGTGCTCTCGTACTATCCAATTCTCATTTCTATTCGGATTTAAACCTCGGAGAACATCCTTGTGCATTTTAACATACGACTCAACCTCATTCTCATTGTGCAGAACATACAAATGCACTTGATCCCGTTCGACCCTTGATACTGTCACAACTTCATTTCCAATTAACTTTTTTCCTTCTTTTTTTTTCGACAATATGAGATTTGGGGAGTCCAATTGATTGTACTTTGGACAGATATTCAGTACAAAACTCAATCGCTTCTTCAACAATGTATCGTTCGGCAATACAACCCTCTGGTTGACTTCGGTTTTTCACATACCCTTTTAATATTTTCATATAACGTTCAGCAGGGTACATCCATCTCATATAAGCCGGTCCACACAATTGTGTCTCTTTCACCAGATGAACAACTAGATGAACCATTATGTCAAAAAACGAGGGAGGAAAAATCATTTCAAGATCACACAAAGTAATAACTATTTCTTTTTGCAATGTTGGTAAGATCGCAGGATCGATCACCTTACTGCAAATTGACTTGAAGAAAAAACACAATTTAGTTATTGCGCTTCTTACTTTTTCTGGCAGAATAGAACATATACCTATTGGTAGAAAATGTTCCATTATAACATGGCAGTCATGCGTCTTTAAACTCTTTAACTTGAGGTCTTTCATAGACACAAGTCTTCTAATATCTGAAGAGTATCCTTCTGGAACTTTAACTTCACTTAGAAACTTACACAATACCTTTTTCTCTTTTCTAGATAGAGTATAAGCAGCAGGTGGTAGATATGTCCGTGTTCCTTTCTTCATGGGTCCTTTCTTGCTTTAAGGCCATCCTTAGACTTTCCTTGTATATTGAGTAACGTACCAGTAACACTGTCAAATACATTTTTTTCAATATGCATAACATCGAGAAAATGTCTTACATACAACGACTTCCAATATGGCAGTTCAAAAAAAATTGACCTCTTCTTCCACCCACTCTTGACAAGTGTATGTGCAAAAGGATTTCCAAACTGAGTACTCACATCTTTCACCTTTTCAAAAATTTGATCACCTTTCAATATAGTTGGAGCTCTACCATGTTCTTCCTCTCCATTGAATGTTTTCTCCACCCACGATAGTGATGATTAGAATTTAAGAATCTACGATGACCAAGAAATACATTCTTCTGACCAAACTCCAATCGCATCCAATCTATTTTATCTTCACAAATAGGACATGCACATTGACCTTTTATGTTGTACCCTGATAGATTTCCGTATGCTGGAAAATCATTAATTGTGCCAAACAACATCGCCCTCAAGTTGAAACTTTCTTTCCTATACCCATCATAAACCTCCACACCGTTCTCCCACAAAAACTTTAAATCTTCGATTAAGGGTGCCAAGTATACATCTATGTCATTCCCTGGTTGTCTAGGCCCAGAAATTAACATAGATAACATCATATACTTACGCTTCATACATAGCCATGGAGGTAGGTTATAAATCATTATGATCACAGGCCAAGTGCTATGTGAGATACTTTGAAGACCGTGTGGGTTCATTCCATCAGTAGATAATGCCAAGCGAAGGTTTCTTGCTTTTTTTCCAAATTCAGGATAATCATCATCAATTTTCATCCACTGTGGTGAATCTGCCGGATGTCGAAACTTTCCATCAATAATTCTTTCATCTGCATGCCAAGTCAAGTGTCTTGAATCGGTCTCACTACGAAACATGCGTCTAAATCTCGGAATTATAGGAAAATACCATAAGACTTTTGATGGAGACAACTTTTCCTTATATCGAGAGACACCACATTTAGGACACTCAGTTAACGATGCATACTCATTTCGAAACAAAACGTAATCGTTTGGACAGGTATGTATCTTATCATAGCTCATGCCAATAGAGCACAACATCTTTTTGGCCTCATATGTTCGATTGGGAAGAACATTATCCACTGGAAGCATATCTTACATAAGGGCCAATAACTCTGTGAAACTTTTATCCGACCATCCATTGCCCGCCTTTAAGTTGTACAACTTTAATACCGCAGACAATCTTGTGAATTTGGTGCAAACATTATATAACGGTTTCTCTACATCGCTTACCAACCTCTCAAACATTTTGGGACAATCCTTAAGATCTTCTTCAAGTGCTTCTGCAATCTCTTCGACTCGATCAGAATCGTATGTATCTGTGCCATTGTCGTTTGAAGCATAGGTCATATTATCCCCCGGTTCAACATTCCCGTTAATTTTCTCACCATGCAAATTCCAACATGTATAACTTCTATCAATTCCACTCCTCATTTAATGCGATGCCAACTGAACCGCGTCAACCCGAATCCCAAAACAACAACCCAAGCAAGGACATCTCATTCGACTGGGGTCTTTGGCGTGTGCAACAGAAAACTTAACGAATTCTGATACCCCATTCTCGTACTCTTTCGACAATCGACTTGAAGCATCCATTTCTTATCCATAGTTATACTAATTAAACTAAACAAAAACAAAAATAAAAAATATTTACCTGTAGGGAAACGATCTGACTTTCACACTTTGATCACAAGTAACCCGTATATATAGCAAATTCAATAAGTTAGTAACTCCATCATATCAGTTCATTCAAAGCACTACTAATTACAGTGGCGAGAGAGAACAACTAATTACCTTTAAAGATGTAAACAACTTCTAGACCCACACAGTGTCCAGATAGGTTAGAATTACCAAGATCCCCCTGTACACGTATCATAAAATGAAATATCATTAATTGACCAATTATGAGTCATAACTTGATAAGTGGCAACATGTAATCACAAACAAGCAACAATTAGAGGTAAACACCTACATAGTGGCCTCAAAAGTAAGTACTCTTTCTCAATATATATAGTTAGTCACTATATAATCGCAATGTTGTGATTGGTTATGGCCATATATTTATGTTACAGGAACTTAACTTGGATGGTTTCATATACCATAACTAATTCACCATTTATTATTTTTACTATATAACCTACTAACTTCTAATTTCAAGCTAATGTCATAACAATCCAATTCATTAACAACAAACTCTTTAGTGTTTTATCAAACTAACTATAACTAGTTTCACAATAAAAGAAAATTTTAACATAACAAATTTCTAAAAGAAACTAACTATAACAAATTTTAACATAACAAACTTCTATAACTATAACTACTAACTACAATGTTAGAAATTAAATCAAGTGTCTTCTAAAATAGTAAGAAGCTAGTCAAGATATATGAACTATAATCTCATTCTTTCATATTTTAATCCGTTAAGTACCTTGGGTTAAGTATGTATTAAGAAATATATATCTTATCCATCAAGATTACTTAGAAATTAAACATACTTAATCATTGATAAGAAACTTATTATTTTGCCTATAAAATGAAACTATATGCATTATAGTTTTATCAATTCTTCAAGTGAATGAATAGAGTATTAAAGAAACCTGTTTAACAACTTCTTCTATCTTATGAATTCTATTCATTCCATCATTTCATTCTCTTATCAACATTTTAAGTCAAATGTTCTTATGTACTGGCATGTCTAGTCAAGGCAGAACAACCAATTGGTAGAATACTTTTCAAATTTAGACCACCAAGGTTTGAGGTTATTCAAATCAACACAATATTACTCAAATTTGACTCACTCATATTGGAATATTAAGTTATTCCAGCATCAAATTGATTAAGAAATGCCTTACTAGAAAGAAGTAATCTGACTCCTGTATAAATATTATTACAACCTCAAATACATACATGTAAAACTGAACGATAAAAAAATTGAACATTCATTCTGAACGGCAACAACAACAGCAACAGAACAATAAAAAAACTGAACGCCAACATTTATGCTAACATTTATGCTATTTCATCTTGATACATTTATATAAAACATTCATTCTGATAAAAAAATAACAGAAGCAACAACAACAGCAAGAGAACGACAACAACAACAACAAAACGACGGCAACGCTAACGGCAAGAATGAACGGCAACAACAACAACGACGACAACAACAATGTATGAAGCAAGAACAACAACAACAACGTACCTCTTCTTTTCGTTTTCGTCTTCTCCTTCACGAATGCAAGAATGAACGATGGCAACAGTGACGTCAACGGTTTCAGAACGATGGCAACGGTGACGGCAACCCTTTTCAGAACGACGGCAATGAAAGCAAGGGTTTTAGAAAGCATGCAAGAACGATTGAACGCAAGGGTTTTAGCAGAAAGAAATGGTCGAGAGCAGAAAATGAAAAGAAGCTTCTGAAAATGATATACAATGTGTTTTATATTTTAATTCATAAATGACCTTAGAGGGTGCTTTTCAGATAGCGCTTTCTTAAGTGCTACCTATGAGAGCGCTTTCCTTAGAAAGCGCTTTCTAAAGTAAGGAGAATTTAAGACCTATAGCAGCGCTTTCTGAAAGCGCTTTCTAAAGTAAGGAGAATTTAAGCCCTATAGCAGCGCTTTCTGAAAGCGCATTCTAAGTTTAACCTATAAGAGCACTATTCAAAAAGCGCTTTCTAAGGTGGCTTCCATTTAGGGCATTTAACAGCGCTTTTAAAAAGCGCTTTCTAAAGGCTGTCTTTTACAGCACTTTTTTTTAGCGAAAATTTTTAAAGACCTATAGCAGTGCTTTGTCCAAAAAGGGTTGTCTTTGGTGCGATGTGAAAAGCCAATTTTGGCGTAGTGATTCCCTCGTGCAATGGGAAAGTCAGAGTCAACGTAGTTCGGACACGAACTACGGGGGGAGTTTGCTCGCCAAGACATCGCCATCTTGTGCCTACGTATCCTCAATCGGACGAGAAAGAGTAAATCAGAGCAGTCGTAGTTCGACCTACGGGTCGAAAAGAGACAAAGAGGTGATGAAGAAAGGTTATGAAAGAAATATGTTGTGCTCGGAGAGATCTCGCATGATCTCCTACCTACGTATCTCCATTAACCAATGAAGAATCAGAGCGACGTAGTTCCCCTCACTAGGGATGACTTTGCTTTGTTTGTGTCTTTTATGAGCGACGTTAGATTCGCGTCCGGCAGTTAGGGTCGATGCCTGTTTTCGACGAGACGGAAGTAACGTGCCCTTTTCTGAAAATTAGTTTGAAACTGAACGATCCCGAAGGATAAAAAGGTTTGAGTTTGTTTTGTATTTTTTAGACAAGAAATGGATTGAAGTTAGTTTGTAACTTGCATTGCACCCAAGTCTACAACATAGAAACGAATACGTCGCGTATCGTCCCCAACAGGACGTACACTAAGTACCCTAGAAGAATGAAGGGAGATCCCCCATACTTCACTTCCCATATATAAGGCTCATGCACAATACACGTTATCCTTTATTACGTGTTTTAGAAAGGTTATGAGATGAGAAGAGAAGACTCAAAGAAAAGAAAACACTAAGGGGAAACTAAATGTTCCTAATGTTATCATGCAAAGGTGGCCCTAAGGTCAAGGTTTGAGAACAACCTAAGCCTAAAAAAGAGAGAGGGATAGCACTACCTAATGCTTATCCTACCTCACCTTAATAAAAAATTAAGGATGAGCTAGGATCCCAAAGGGTATGAGAAAGTTGTACACAAAGCATTATATCATGCTATTCACAAAAGGAAAAGACAAGTAAGATAGATGAGAGATGAAAGAAAAGATGAACATGGATAACCATCCACATGTTCAAGCACCTTACCTCTGCCCCTACATAAAAGGTTAGTACCAAATGATTACAAGTAATGAATACAAGTATCAAAAGTAAACCAAACAAATTCTAGTTGCTTAAAGAAGACAACTTAAGAAGCAAACAAGCGTTAAACCAAAAGGGAATGGCCCTAAGGGTTAAGGAACACCCAAGGTCAGTAGGTACATGTCAAGGGTCCTTACCAAAGTAAGCATGCCAAATGAAAGCAAACAATGTCAAACTATGCACCAAATGTTCAAACAAATGCAAGTTATTCACTAACTATGCAAGATGGATGCAAATGGTTCATAAACATAAATGAATGCACACATAAACATCAAAGTTAGAAGTGAATTACATTTAATAAGGCATGGAGAAGTCATTAAGATAGCATGCAAATCATAAATGCAAGCATTGATTAAGCAAGGAGAAGTGGAAACCAAATACCATTCAAATTTATACATGAAGCATACTTATAATGTAAGTAAGAAAAGAAGTTGCAGGATGAACATGATTGTAAATGAATGCAAGTAAGTAGCACATGAAATTTAAGATGACATTTAGAAGTCAATAATGATCATATAAAGTCCACACAAGTGTCATGTTGAAGCACATTGAAGATTAGAAGTAAGCATGTGCAAATTAGGTCAACCAAACATGCAAAGGTTTATGAACTTAGAAACATGCAAAATGATGTTAGAATTCATGGAATATGATTGAGAATGATCACAAACAGAAGTGGAATCTTGTTTAAATGGATGTACAAGATCATGCAAGCATTTGTGAAAACAAACCATCAAAAATGTGCAAAGGAAGGAACACAAGTCCACAAGACAATTCAAGTTTGAATAAGTGCACATAACTCAATTCAAGATGGACAAGCAATGGCCTATAACATGAGAAAAATGACCTATAATGTTCACACAACATGTGTCAATAGGTCTCAACAATTGTCAAAGAGGGTTGCACACAATGTCCATCAAAACCCTAGCATATGATCTCTAACATCCACACAAACAAGCATTCATTTATGAATTCATAAGGATCATGTTAATAAGACATGAAAAATTGAAAAAGGAAAGTATCTTAAAGTTCAATCAGTGTGTTAACACACCTCAAAATAATGATTCAAAAATCATTAAGGATCACCCCAAAACATGCTTCACAAGTTCACCTAAGTGACACAAACATTAGGCACAAATAGGACATTCAAACATTAGTCAAAAACGTCTTTAAAAATCCACAAAAATTACACAAAGTGCCTCAAGATGTCTTACAAGCATGTACCAATTTGCATGTGAATATTCAGATCATAGGTGTGTCAAACAATTCAAGAATGAAGCATGTGTCATGAATAGATGTTCATACAAAAGAAATTGAATGGAAATTCATGGAAAAATACCAAAATGTGCTAAACTCAGAAAATAAAATATGAAAAAATTATTTAAATGCCTAAGAATGCATCATGAATTTTTTCAGGATTTTATCATGCTTAAAAGTATTTTTAAAAATAAAAAATGAAACATGTATGAAAAGAAAGTTAAAAAACAAAGAAATGAGCCAGGGGGTGCCACGAAAGCAATTAGCTAGTTCAATATGCTTGGGCTCATAAAAGAGGGGGCGTGGATATCAATAAAGGCCCAATCCACAAATACACGCTCAGATAAGGTGTATGATATGGATGTTAGTCAAACAATTGACTCATCCTCAACCATTGGATGGAGTCAGCACATGATGATCAAGAAAGTAACACAATCAGGTGGATCACAACGTGTACACATGTTAAACAATGATGAAGCATACACATGGAATCACAAGGATCAGAAAATGAATCACGTGACACACCACACCTCTCATTAACGCGCTGGCGCATTCTTGTGCATTGGATTAAAACGCATCAACGGTCATGTTTTAATCTGAGAAATAGCTAGGGTTCAGGTGAGTTGATGAACTCAGGTGGTCGGAGAAGACTCTGGTCATCTTCTCCGGCGAGCAGCCACCGTGCTCAGCCTCACATCTCACCAGAAATAGGCGAACCATACACCATTCTCTTCCTCTCTCCAAGAAGATCACGAATCCACTCTTAGTTTTCACAAACCATGCACACACGATGCAGATCAAAGCCAAATAGTTTTGTCCAAATATTTTAAACTAAGCACCTAAGGTGCCTATCAACTAGTCGGAGGTTCACATGCTTCTATTAAGCTTAAAAATAGTCCAAAACAATTTAAAATTGCAAGAAAAATTGAGAATGAAACCTGTACTCTTTGATGAATCCTTTCACAACAAGAAAACCAGAGGTGGAGCACTTGATCCTTGAAGTGAATATTGGCCAAATAAAGGCTTAAGAGAGCTTTGAATAAGTTGAAATACAGTTGATAAAGATGAAGAAGATTGAAGTTCAATGCTATACTTCACTGCCTTTAATCCACTTGATTCTTGATGAAGATGAATATGGAGATTTTCAGAAGAAATTCAAGTCTCAGAAGCTTCGAGAGAGAAATAAATGAGAGAGAGAGTATGAAGTTTGAAGGAGAGTGAAGAATAAAGTGAAGAATGATCCAAGTTAGTTACAATTATGTTATGGATTAGCTTTTATATGCTTGGTTAACTGTTAACCCCTTTGGTTAACAGTTAGAACCACGGTTTATGAGGTTAGAAGGTGAGTGAGTTAAGAATGAATTGAAATGAGAGTGAGTGAAGTGAGAAATAAGCTAGCCCGTGTTTGATTCAATGTGGAGAGAAGCTTGACAACTATGGTGTGTTCATGATGTAGGGTGGTGATGATGTGCACTGAGCTTGTAGCAGCAATAACTTATGATGCAAGTTTCTTCCTTATCTTTTGTTTGCACACTTATGGTAAAGAGTGTGTGAGGTGTATTGAGAGTGAAAGAGAGTGTTTGGACAATTGAGGAAATGTTGGCGTATGATGTGCGTGTAAAGCAACAACAACAATATAACTTGTTTCTATTTTTGCAGCCAACACAACCATGTTCATGTGTGTGACTTTAATGGACAATTTCTCTTTACTCAAAGGATGGAATTAGGAGATCTAGGTGGCTATGGAAAGAAAGGATGGAGGACAACAACATTGGTGTTCAAAACGAACACAATTGAATCCCTTAAGATGCTAAAAAATGTCCCTGAAATCTCTTGGTCATGATTGGGTTGGCTGACCAACTTGCCTTGGTCGTGCCTGGCTCATCTATGCATGGGATGAATCAGTTGAGACCACTACTTTGATCCATCATATCTCCTCATACCTTGATCAAATGAAAATTCCTCCAACACCAAAGTTGTAGAGGAGATCAAGAGGAACAAGATTGATGTTGACCACTTTTAGATTTAGATCCTCCATCATGGAGATAATTGACCTTGAACTTGGACATGTCATTCACACAAGGTGTTTGTAAAAATGACTGCGTGCTGGCTTGCCCATGACTTGCCTGGCTGGTCAATTTTTCCTCGTGAACCCTCAACTTTAATCCATCATATCTCTCTCAATTTTGATCCAATGGGCGTGTTCTTGGCATGGTTTTGAAGCTCTTGAGATGAACTTTTGATAGGCCTCTATAACCATTAAATTTGGTGCTTGCATCATGGAGAAAGAATGCCTTAAAATTGGATGCTCACCTTGCCAAAACATACCAAATTGGGAAACCCTAATTTCTATTTTTGGCAACTTTGCACATTTCTTGATTTTTGTGAATCTCTTGACATTTCTTTACCAAATCTTCACCAATGATCATATTTGAGATGAGGAACATGAAATTGACCTCAAAAAATCAAGAGTTGACTTTTTCTTCTGCACAGTTGACTTTTCCCCAATTCTCTTGATTTTCTGTCAATTGATCAATTGAAACCCTTCCAAACCAAATTGATGGACAATTCTCCAATCTTAGACACTTAAGGACATGAGGAATACCATAGAATCAAGTCTTGCCCAAAAAGTAAAAAATAAACTGATTTTATGGCAAACCCTAATTTTGGTGCCTTCAGTCTATGACGAATCAGCACATCTTCCAAATCCAAATTCCTCTGAGTATGAAGTGCATCCTATCAAACAAAGATGAGATATGCCATTTGGTGATGATAAAAGATCCAGGATATTTCCCATTGGGGTGTTATACTCAAGAATTCCAAAACCCTAATTTTGCACTGGTTAGGAGAATGTGATCCACTTGAAGTTTCTTGTCAAATTCGATCATATGATAAGGTGGTGGATCAATTAAGATACCTTGAGGCTCAAGGGTCCTTGGATTGGACTTAGATACCTTGATCCCATGCTAAGGCCAATGATATGCAAAGATGATAATGCAAGAATGCAATGAAACATAAGCCAGTTAATGCTAAAACAAGAGGGAAATTTTTGATGTGTTACATATATGATGTTTATGAGGTGTGTGTGTGATTGGTTTGGTTGGAATTGTTCTCAACCTCAAAACCTGATAGTGACTTGGTTTGGAAGGAAAATTTGGAAGTGAGAAGGTGATTTTGAGGAAAGCATATGTTTGATGGCTTTGGTGTACTCAAACTGATCACAAATGAGCTCTATTTATAGTTGAGCAAGTTTGTTTTGGGTGCAATAGTGAATGTCAACTGCAACAGAGGTTTGGCCAATGTTGATCAATGGGAATCTAAGTCTCCTCTAGCCATTGACTAGAGGTTAGAGCACAGGCTGTTGGTTCCCTAGTTCTTAGATATGTCCTGACTGAATTCAGTTGGAAATGGCTCAGTCCATGCCACCTTGGTGCATCCATTGAATGCTCCAAAACAAAATTGGAGTCTTGTCCCCTCTTTAGGGATTTCTAGGTTTGGCATGCTACTTTTGGTTACAAAGACTTGGGAGGCTTATGGATCTGTGTTTGGCCCTCCTTGGTCTCCCCCTGAGGTGTTCAGATGGATAGACTTGTTGGTTATTTGCAAAAATTGGGCAAATCGAGCAAAATGCACAAATCTGCCTTGCCATGACAGTTTGCAGCAAGGCATATTGCCATTGTCATATCTCATGGCTCAAGTGGATTTTCATGGAGCTCTTGGCCCTTTTGGAAAGCTCTCATATGATACAACATATGTGTGATCATAGTTTGTTTTGATACCTTTTGGATCCAAGTGAAAAATACCCCTACATTTGGAAAAAAGTGAAGGCAGATTCTGACTTAGTGAAAATTTCACTTAAGTGTTGGAAAAAAAATGACATTTTCACTTTTTGTGATTTTGGCCATTCCATAACTTGAAATCCATGAGGAATTGGAATGAGGTGTAGTTGACATTTTTAAAGTATGCCATGAGAGCTACAAATACATCTTTGGATCAGCCCAAATGGTTGCTTGGATCTCAAGTTATGATCCTTGGAAGTTGGTACCCTAGCCACTTTGTTCCATAACTTAGAAAATTTCTAAGTTTTTTATGGTTACCCCATTTACAAGTTATCCCACTTTTCTTGATTTTTCTTGATGAATGATGATTCAAATCACACATTAACATCATTTTAGGGTCAAAGAATCATAATTGTGAAAAATCTCAAAAAGTCAAAGTTGACTTTTGTGCACAGTTGACTTTTTGTCAAATGAATTCCAAACTGTGCGATCCTCTATGAAATCAAGTCCTTGACCTAAATTAAACTTGATGGATTAATTTCATAGGTGTTATAGGGTGTATTGAATCATGTCCCAAGGTTTGGGAGCATGCCTGGGTCAAAAGTCAAAGGCACAGTTGACTTTTTCCTCAAAACCCTAATTGTGGTTCTGACGAATTTGAAACTTGTTGATCAAGCTTCTTGGATCAATCCATTGTTGCAAATGGATCAATGTGATGTATTAGAGACCCTCAAACCATGTCTTGAGGTCTTGGCTCATGATTTGTCCCAAAAGTCAACTTAGGGGTGAATTAGGTCAAGAAACCCTAATTCCTGATTTTTTTATGAATGCGTCCCCTGAGGCTAAATTGACTTGATGATTGAGTACATGATGTTACATGGAGTATATTAGGTTATGCTTTGAAGCATTGGCTCATGCCCAAAGGAAAATTTCCATCTGGAGGCCCTGGTCGACCAAACCCTAATTTGGTGAAACTGGCGATCTTGAGGCTTGATCCACTTAGAATGTTGCAACCTTGTGCTTGATTCTTGCTGTGGGAGTCCTCTTGATCCATTGTGGATGTTTGAGAGGTTATACAAGTTGAAGATCATGTCAATTCTTCATTGATCGTTTGTCTAAGAACTCTGAGAGGGCTTGAAACCCTAATTATTATTTGTAGTGAATGCTCACCCATCTTTGGGGAGACTGATGAGGCATGATGGTTCATCCATATTGTGATGATGATTTGCCCAATGATGGGAAATCTTAGTGGTCAAAATTTGGGGTATGACAACACGATTATGATTCCTGTCTGGTCTGCTCGGAAAATAATTAGGGATGCTCTTTTATACAAGAGGCCCTTCAGCGTCAGATGGATCTTGGATGGATCCAGGACTACCATGATAGAAATCCCTATCAGGTCAACATGATTCAAATCTTCGATATTTGCTTGATGAATACCAGCTTGGTGGAGTTATACGCTAAGTAAGTTCAGCTTGGTTTTTTGGCTTCGCATGAGTATCAGAACTGTAAAGTGTTTTGTGAGAGTAACCAAGGTTGTGCACTCGTACAAAGGACACTTCAACACTTGTTAAACCAATGGTGGCTTCCGATCTATCTAGATGAAGACATAAAACAAGTCAGTATGATTAACGAGAACCCTACTAGGCATCAAAGTCAGGATGTTTGATCAATGGAAACTGATCTGGTTAAGTTGCATTGCATCCAAAGCGGACATGGTCGGGTGCCACCACACAACTACAAGCGATGTAGAGTCTGCTCTAAGAATAATCAAGGGTGCTACCTCGTGCGAGCAGCCCTTCAAAGTCAGTTGGACCATAAGGAAATTCGTCCATGGTTAAGCGGTGGTTTAATGTCAAACTAACATCCTGATCAAAGCAGGAATGTTGTCTTAATCCCTAAGCGAGAAGTGGCCAAAGATGTGTGCGCCATAATCCCTTTACTCCTTGAATCAAGAGTCCCTCTTGATAGTGGGAAGGTTCTTAATCTCGAACCAATTGAGGTCGGGTATGATGGTCAGAAAAATTAGAAGGCTCTTGTAGTTATCTATCTTCCGGGACCTGTACCGTACAAATCCGATAAAGTTATCCTTTACAAGTACAGTGCAACAACAATTGAGAATAGAAAGGAAACTCCATTACCCTCCGTCGTGAATATTGCAGACATCAGTCGAGTAACATGGAGTGGTCGAATCTTCAACCGAGGAGTTAGAGAACGCAACAAAGAAAAGGAACCTCAAACAGAAGTTCCCAATCAACCAGTCGGTCAGTCCAATGATCCGGACCTTTCAAAGAACAACGATGAGATGCTGAAGCTCATCCAGAAGAGTGAATACAACATTATTGATCAGCTGTTGCAAACTCCTTCAAAAATCTCTGTGTTATCTCTATTACTCAGTTCCGAAGCTCACAGAGAGGCTCTACAGAAAATCTTAGAGCAAGCCTTTGTGGAACAAGATGTGACAATAAGACAATTCGATAACATCATCTCCAACATCACTTCCTGCAACAACTTAGGGTTTAGTGATGAGGAATTGCCAGAAGAAGGAAAAAGTCACAACATGGCACTCAATATTACAGTCAACTGCCAGGACGATGCTTTAGGCAGCGTACTGGTAGACACCGGATCGACACTGAATGTTATGTCGAAGTTCACATTAATGTGACTATCATTCAAAGGATCTCCGATGAGGGGCAGTGAGGTCATCGTTAAAGCATTTGATGGATCTCGAAAAGCAGTTATTAGCTAAATCGATCTTCCCATAACTATCGGTCCTCACACTTTCCAAGTCACTTTCCAGGTCATGGACGTCCGGGCAGCGTACAGCTGTTTATTAGGAAGACCTTGGATACACCAGGCTGGGGAAGTCACTTCAACACTGCACCAGAAACTAAAGTTTGTCAAGAACGATCAACTAGTCATAGTCTGCGGAGAGCAAGCCTTGATCGTGAGTAACTTATCATCGTCCACTTGTGTAAAACCAGAAGAGGTTGTTGGAACTCAGTTCCAAGCACTTTCGGTGAACAGTGACAAATCAAAAAGAGGAACGTCGATTTCCTCGTACAAAGATGCTCTCGAGGTGATCAAAAGTAACAATACAAAAGGATGGGGACAACTTGTCATTCCTACTGATAACAAAACAAAGAAGGGTCTCGGTTTTTCCTCAACCTGTACCCAGACTGCTGCTAACAATGAGAGTTTTCATCCCATTCAGGATTTCTTCCATAGTGGAGGCTTCCTTCACCTAGTGCCTCAAGAAGTGCATACCATCAACGAGGGTGATTCCTCCAATTTAGATGAAGAATGGAAGTCCTATCTTAACGAGGACGGTTATATGTCTCAGGAAGAGGTGCCTAAGCCATTTTGCTATCCTGCACAGAGTCCGAGATTTATACCAAGGTCAGGTGTCAAAGTGATATACGGGAATTGTGATCCGGAAGGATTTCGTGCTCCACCAAACTCATTAGATGAAGACACTCTGATGAAAGACAACTTTGACCACGACTATTATGGCTCGATGGATGGCCTGCCTGTCTGGAAGCCGTACCCGGGAGACTTGGGGCAAAAGAGTCAGCCGAACGATGCTGATCAACTGAGCTTTATTGAAAAGAATACCTGCGTCCCCACCATGTCGTGGGATCATTATTCAGGGAATTCAGAAAATATCCAGCACGACGATGAATTTTCAAAGCTTGACGGTCTAGAATTCATCAACTATGCTTTTCCTGAGGTCAACGTCATCGAAATAGATGACTCCTCCAGTTCCAAAGAAGTATGGGACACCTTAGGACAACCAAGTGGCAAATACGACTTCTTGGTCAAGTACACCGCTCCTGAGAGCTCTCGTATCAGGTTCAAAGACATCCAGCCAACTGGATGGGGAGATCCACCTGAGAGTACAAATACTATGCAAGATACAATGAAAGAGTTCGTCTACGACAACCCTGCATGGGAAACAGATTCCAATGATCTTGCTCCACCAGAAATCAGCGTCATTTCTGAGGACAAACCAAGACAGAAGGTACCAAACTTTGTGATTCACCGAGAAGTTCGCCGCCAATGGGTTGATGTCGATGTCCCGAAAGTCGTTCATAAGTCTAAGTAATTGTCGTCTTCATTTTAACCTTTCACCCTGCCCAGGTGAAACGGCTGTTTTGATAGGGCTCACTTTCTGTAAATGTACCTCTTCACTTCGCCCAAAGCGACAAAGTTTTATTTTATAGGGCTGTAGTTTCAAGAATCGACAAGATCATAAATAAAATAACATTTTCTGTAATTTCCTCATTTATTGTTGTTTTCGCTTTTTCGCTTTTTCAGAAAATGGTAATCCTAAAAAACAACTCAAATAATAAAAACAAGCAGTTATTAAAGAAAATATACTACACACACTCTTGCATTCTCTCTATCTCTTCTAAAAACAATCATCACATCCTGCAGATTGGTTGTTTTAAACCCCATTGAAACATACGATCCAATGCCTTCTCCCAACTTTGAATTCCCGGTATTTGAGGCTGAAGAAGAAAATGACAAAGAAATTCCAGAAGAAATCTCCCGGTTACTCAGACAAGAGGAAAGGTCCATTGAACCTCGCAAAGAGCCATTGGAAATGATCAACTTGGGTTCAGAAGAAGAGAGAAAGGAAGTCAAGATTCGGGCACTACTCAGTCCAACTGTCAAAGAAAGTTTGATAAAGCTTTTCAAAGAGTTTCCCGATGTGTTTGCTTGGTCCTATCAGGACATGCCAGGGATGGATACCAGCATTGTGGAACATCATTTACCATTAAGATCATAATGTCCGCCAGTGAAACAGAGGTTGAGAAGAACTCATCCAGACATGGCCATCAAAATCAAAGAGGAAGTACAGAAATAGATTGACGCGAGTTTCCTCGCCACGTCAGAATATCCTCAATGGCTAGCCAACATAGTACCAGTTCCAGAAAAGGACGAAAATGTCAGAATTTGTGTAGACTACAGGGATCTAAAGAAGGCCAGTCCCAAGGATGACTTTCCCTTGCCACACATAGACTTGTTGGTAGACAGTACAACAAAGTTCAAAGTATTCTCCTTCATGGATGGATTCTCGGGCTATAATCAGATAAAAATGGCGCCAAGGGACATGGAGAAAACTTCGTTCATCACCCCATTGGGTACTTTTTGTTACAAGGTAATGTCGTTCGGTTTGAAGAATGTCGGGGCAACCTATCAAAGGGCCATAACTACTCTATTTCAAGACATGATACACAAAGAAATCGAAGTATATGTCGATGATATGATTGCCAAATCTAAGACAGAAGAGGAGCATGTGACCCACCTGTCAAAGCTATTCGAGCGGTTGAGAAAGTACAAAATCCGCTTAAATCCCAATAAGTGCACATTTGGTGTAAGTCCCATCCTTTTGTAAATAAAACCTTTTTGGGCCTCAGATATTGTATAAGTCTCGACACAATAAAAAATCTCGACGCGATCACCAGTTTAGAATCATTTGGGCCTCTCCTTGAGTTGTAAGCCCCATCACTTGTACAAAAACACTTTTGGACCTCTAATAGAGTGTAAGACCCATCCCCTTTGTAAATAATACCTTTTGGGCCTCACACATTGTATAAGTCCCTCTGTATATTTTCAAACGTTCGGCGCGATCGTCACCTTTTTAACCAAAATCTTTGGGCCTCTAATAGAGTGTAAGACCCATCCCCTTGTACATAAAAAATTTTTGGGCCTCACATATTGAATAAGTCCCTCTGTACAGTTTTCAAAACAACGGTGCAATCATCGTTAAAACTTGGGCCTCTCCTTGAGCTGTAAGCCCCAACAATCTTTTCAAAGCACTTTCTCCTTTGATTTTGAATTCAAATATCTGTTGTTATCAAAACTTTCTTTGTTGAACAACTAACCAAACAGCATGGAAGCTCTACAACGGGTAAGTGTTTATCTACTTTCATTTATCGCTTTCATAGGTATATAACTGTATTGTGGGGCTATTTCACTGTAAGTCTCCTTTCACATCCTGTTATATACTTGTCAAATATCAACTGTGTAATACTAGTATAGTTATTTAGAGTTTCCCCGGCAACTACGTCTAAAACTAGGTAAAGCCCTGTTGATCACTCTTAAATACAGTCAATACTAGATCCCCCATAGGATTCCAGATACAGTCTTCCCTTCTCTTGGGATTAAACAATATGGAACAAAGAGAAAGGCAGTATTCTCGGTGAACCTTTTCTCAGACTGTCACTCTTAGAAATTGTCAAAGAAACTCTACTCCCCAGAGTTGATCTATTCTCTGTGAATAGCATCTCTTGAGTTTCTTCCAAATTCTCGAACTTTCTTGGAATGATCTCTTCTCTGTGAATTGCATTTCTTGAACTTCTCTTGGTTTGGGGACCCACGGGCTTCCTAAAAGCATCCCCGCCTCCTCTTGGGCGTTGTACAAGGACCCTTCGGCTTCTTAGAAGTTCTCATGCCTTCTCTTGGGCTTAATACAAGGACCCTGACGACCTCTTAAAGGTATAAGACATAACTTAGTCATCCTTTGCTAGAGCAGTCTTTCCAGTGTCAAACCGCTGGCCACTTTAGGGTTGATACCCATCCCTTAATACTCGTGCCTCCTCTTGGGCATTGTACAATAGATAAAACTCTAGACTTGGACAGTCTAAAACCCCTTGAGTCTTAAAGACATTCTCAATTTACTTTCAAACATAGAAAAAAATGGATCACTGTGAAACTCGGTCTCTCTCATGAGAGTTCCCCACCCTTGGGCCTGCCTATGGATCTAATCCTCAGCAGTAACATAGCCTCCTCTTGGGCTTTGTACAATGACTCTCCCCAGTGGAGTTAACCTTTTTAGACTCTCTTGTTGAGTCAGTCTCCCTTTTAGCCTCCTTCTTGGGCTTGGTACAAGACATATAAAACCCACTCTCTTGTTGAGTATAAAAGATTCTCTTATTGAGTCAACCTTTAGCATCCGTCTTGGGCTTCATACAAGACACATATAAAACACTCTCTTGTTGAGTATAAAAGACTCTCTTGTTGAGTCGGTCTCCTTTTAGCCTCTATCTCGGGCTTCGTACGAGACAGCAAAACACTCTCTTGTTGAGTATAAAAGACTCTCTTGTTGAGTCCATCTCCTTTTAGCCTCTATCTCGGGCTTCATACGAGACAACAAAAGACTCTCTTGTTGAGTCAAGCAGACTCTCTTGTTGAGTCAATCACCTGTTCCAGACTCTCTTGTTGAGTCGATCTCCTTTTAGCCTCTATCTCGGGCTTCGTACGAGACAGCAAAAGACTCTCTTGTTGAGTCAAACAGACTCTCTTGTTGAGTCAATCACCTGTTCCAGACTCTCTTGTTGAGTCAACCTTTTTAGCCTCCGTCTTGGGCTTTATACAAGACAGATAAAAGTACTCTCTTGTTGAGTCAAACCCTTTCAACCTCCATCTTGGGCTTTATACAAGATACATTCTCTCTAACGGAGTAAAAATCCCTTTTAGCCTCAATCTTGGGCTTTGTACAAGACAGAAAGAACGTTTTCCCAAGAAAAGTCAAACTTCCCGCCTCCTCTTAGGCTTTGTATAAGGAAACCCCGGTTGAGTCAATCAACCTGTTAGCATCAAATTTGTGCCTTGCTCACAGCATACAAACATCAACAACTCCTCTTTAGAGATGACAAATTCTCTCTCATCCAAAACCATTTAGCTTCACATCTTGGGCTTCGAACAAGATACAAACCACCTTTAGCTTCATGTCTTGGGCTTTGAACAAGACACCAAAACAACCTTTTTCCTCCCATAGAATAAGAGGAACTACGATCGCTCTAATTTCCCTGTTTCGGGAATACGTAGGCATAAGATTGCAAAAATCTTAGCGAGCATACTAATCAAAAACTCAAAATCCATTACCTTCATATATCCATCAAAAGCATCAGACCTAACACCTTATCAAAAATCTAGGCCATAGTCCAGACCCTGTTTTTAAGAAAATAACCCTAAAAGGCGAACCCCCTATAGCATCTGTAAACCAACAGTTTTGACTGTTTAACCTCAGTTTGCGAGCAGGGTTAATTGGAGACATCTATTTCCCTTCCTTAATCAGCTCAACAGGATAAAAAATGAATCAAACTGCAGTACCAAAGCGATAGTGATTCGAAACCACAAAAATTGCGCTACAGAAAAATGGCGACCACAGTGGGGGCCATTCTTTCTTACAGTTTTAGGTAGAAACCTTGAACAAGTCATTTTCACTGTGGCCGCCATAGAAAAATGGCGACCACAGTGGGAGGCATTCTTTCTAGCCTCTTTTAAGGTGAAGGCCTTAAATTCACCAAACACTACGAAAATGACGACTCTGCTGGAGATTCATTGTCTGTATAGGATCATAGGACTAGAGGTCTAGGATATTAGGACAAATATATATAGTGCTTTTCCTAAATGATATTTGTGTTTATTTTTCTGCTAATGGGAATGCGTGTGATGCCGCATGTGGAAAGATTGAGTATACACCTAAGATAGGGGATGGCATTATACGATTAATCTTACAGGGAGTGAATCCCAGTTAAGAGTCCCCGGTCGACCATCAAACTCAGTGGATACTCCCTTTGCAGATACATTACCTATACGACTTCGGTTGTTGAAAGTAGTGTGGTCGACTGGGTTATCTGAGAAGCTGAGGTTTTTAGTAGACTGAAATTGTTTTGTAGTGCGGAAGCTATCGGGAATAGTTATCACGCGATACTACCCTCATTTGAGATCACTCTAAGATACATCAGCTCGCTGGCGAGTCGCTTGCTGTTGTTATCCCAAGAGGGGTCAATGATTTTGCGGACAGGTACAAAAAATCACCAGTATAAACCTTTGGGGATGGGTAGAGCCTTGACTTCATGACACCGACCCTTTGACCCCATGTTTTTTCTATGTTTTTGTATGCTGCATTCATACATTCATTTAAAAAAAACATTTAAACAAAGAAAAATTTCTCTTCTAGTCTCTGTTTTTCAAATTAAACTAAGACAATGTTTGCAAATGTCGGAGAGAGAGAGAGATTGCGTTATGGATTTCGGTAGAAGGAAAACTCACAAGTATACCTTCAAGGTTCCAAAGTTAGAGGATTTAAGGGGGTTGGCTGGGATGATCACCAACCCTGAGGCTTTCAGAGCCAAGTATGGAGGACTGTTGTCCCTATTAAGGGTCCATGTAATTGAAGGAATCCTGTCTACACTCATTCAGTTCTACGATCCGGTTTATCGCTATTTCACATTCCCGGATTATCAGCTTGCACCAACACTGGAGGAATACTCTCACCTGACTGATTTACATATCACTGATCACGCTCCCTTTTCTGGACTGGAAGAAATTCCAAAAGATCAAACCATTGCAAGAGCAATCTATTTGGACGAGTCAGATGTCAGGACTCACATGACCACTAAGGGTGGTATCCAGGGTTTTCCAGCCCAGTTCTTGATAAAGAAAGCTCTGTACTTTGCTAGTATAGGGAATGTCGCCGCTTTTGAGAGCATCTTTGTTTTGCTCACCTACGGGTTATTTTTGTTTCCCAATATCGATAACTTTGTAGATATCAATGCCATTAAGATATGTCTGATTGGAAATCCTGTACCAACCTTACTCGCGGATGCGTATCGTTCTGTACACGTAAGGAATTTGTACAGCGGGGGAATGATCATAAGCTGTGTACCCCTGCTGTACAAATGGTTTATTTCCCACTTGCCCAAGTCTGCCGCATTTTAGGATCAAAAGAATACTTTACGTTGGTCACAGAGAATCATGTCTCTTACCAACTCTGACATCGATTAGTACAATCGAATCTATGATGGGATCAAGATCATTGACCGTTGTGGAAACTTCCCAAATGTACCCCTTATAGGAACTAAGGGGGGAATCAATTATCATCCGGTGTTAGTTCGTCGTCAATTTGGATACCCGATGAGGCATGTCCCGCAGAATGCTCATCTTGAAGGTCTTTTCTTCAAGGAAGGAGAAAACAACAGGGCACTAAAGACAGAAATATTGCATGCTTGGAAACACGTTCATAGGAAAGGACGAGAGTCTCTAGGAAAACCAGATTGTGTCTCGGTGGAGCCTTATCTCCACTGGGTACAAACTAGAGCTCTCAAGCTGAGGATTCCTTACCCTCGTCAGGAATTTCTTCTGTTAAGGGACCCCGTCCTTTATTTTATGTCTGATACGAAAAAACTTCAAGTTACTCTCAACAAAGTTCAGCAAGAGAAGAGGTCTTGGAGGTACAAGTACTGCATCCTCAATGTGGAGTGTAAGAAAATACAGCAGCTATTGAAAGATAAAGATGCTTTGATTAAGATTTTAGAGCAACATGCTGTAGAGAATCAAGAAGACCAAAGAAATTTGCTCGCTCCTTTCACTTGGCAAAGGAATGACAACCCGACAACGGCCCAAGAGCCCCGGTCAAAGAAAGGGAAAGCACCAGAACCATCGCATGAGCTCTCTTCAAAGAGGACTTAGGATCCATTAGCTTAGACATTTCCTTTTTAACACTTCTAATCTACTGTATTTCCATTTTCGCAATCCTTGAATTCAATTAAACAGGGTCTTCCCCACTGTTTGATATTTGCAACCCTATTGTCAAAGTTTCTTTTGATTAAATAACAAAAAAATAATAATATAATCATTGCATATCATTCATCATTATGGCATAAACGCATTCTTCTTCCCTGCGAATCTCACGTTTGTGTCTCGATTCTATAGTCAAAGTGTCTCATTCGTACAATACTCGGGTCAATCGACAGAAAAAGATGGATGATCTTGAGGAAGAGAATAGAGAGTTGAGGGAAGAGATCGACACTCTAAAAGAAGATCTGATAAAGCTTCATAACAACATGAAAGCTCTAGCAGAAGCTCAGATGCGACAACAAAGGACTGTGATCTCAGAGATCACATCTACGCCCATAGTGGAGAAGTATGATCCTAGGTACAAAATGCCGAAAGATCGTCCCGAGGGCATGCCTATCAACTATATCCCGGAAGGATATAATCCGCCGATCATGGAAGATCCGGAAACTGTAGCAGGAGCCGCTTGGCCTGAAGGTTACAAACTTCGGGAAAGCGAAGATGCTAGGGGCATGACGATAACTCCTGAAGGTTACAAACTTCGGGAGGTGTAACGCCCCGATTTTTGTTAGATTTATTTAATCGATTCGATTTAATTATTTTTGTCTTTATATTATTTTATTCTTGGTTTTTATTTGGTAAATGTGTTATGTTTATCGTTATTATGTTTTATCGCGTTTTGGGAACGTTTGCGAGAAAATTGAGTGTAGGGGTATTTTGGTCTTTTTGGCTTGGTTAGATATTGTTTTTCATTTAAAATAGAAACATAGAAAGAAAAAGAGAGAAAAAGAAGTTAAGAGAAATAGAGAAGGAGAAGAAGAAAAAGAGGAAAACTTGGAGTGTAAGAAACTGATTCAACCGACACTTCGAAGCGCGATTAATCGGGTAAGGGTGCGAAACTCGGTTATGCTATGCTTGTGTATGATTGTGTATGTGTGTGTTGGAATGTTTGCTGGATTTTCCTAGCTTTTCAATTCTAGGTCGTAATGAGAGAAAACGATAGAAATCGATGTTTTCGCGGTTGAAATGTGATATAAATGTTGTAGAATACTTGTTACTATGATTGGGATATGTTCTGGTTGTTATGTTATGGTTTGGAAGTGTTTTGGTGGATGAAATGTTGTGTTGAAGTGAACAACAGCGCTGCTGAGATTTTTTGGGTTCGCAGGTTCGCACTGCGAATAGGGCAGCGAAGGTTCGCTGGAAGTTCGCCTTGCGAACTTTCTGCTATTTTTTCTCTGCCACGGTTCGCAGGGAATTCGCATTGCAAAGGGGAAAGTGAAGGTTCGCTGGAGGTTCGCCTTGCGAACTTTATACTATTTTTTCTCTGCCATGGTTCGCTGGGGGTTCGCATTGCGAATAGGAAAGTGAACATGACAGATTTTCCATTTTGTTCTTGTCATAACTTTTGGGTCGTAACTCGGATTAAGACGCGGTTGGATGCGTTGGAAAGCTAATAAGATGTTCTTTCTTATAAAATGGTTTTGGGGCTAGTGGCCAATTTAATTATGTTGGTAATGGGGAATGTGTCATTTTGTCGACTTTTACCGTCGTAATTGTGTGTAATTGATGTGTTAACATGCGATACGCTTTTGATATATAACGTATAGCTTGTGTGTTGTTATATGAGGTGAATGTATGTGATGAAATGTTGTGATGATGGTTTGTAGCCTTATAGCAAATAAATGCTTTTTTTGGGTTTGATTTCAATGCATGATTATTGATGTTGAGATAGTTCAAATGGTTATGTATGTTATGCATTTGATTGTCATGAGTCAATGTATGCCAAGCATCATGATATGCATTCTTGTGATGTCGTGTGCCCTAGTGGGTGTGAGCGACGAAATGACTCCTGAGGGAATCTGCTGTAACGGTCGTGTGCCTTATACAAAGAGGACCTAAAGCGACGTTATAGACGATCGCGTGCCTTATACAAAGAGGACCTAAAGCGATTGGATCGTGTGCCTTATACAAAGAGGACCTAAAGCGACGTTATAGACGATCGTGTGCCTTATACAAAGAGGACCTAAAGCGACGGGGAATATCGTGTTCCCGACAGGGAGTTACACTAAGTAACAAGCGATGATTCCAATAATTCCTGAGTGAATTAATGATGAGAATGGTGGATGGAATGGTACCGCATTGCATTGCATAGAGTCGTTGTGTCGATCTCTGTGCATTTGCATAAGTCATGAATGGATTGATTATGTGTGGGATTTGTGAATGGAATTGATGAGTTGATATATATATATATATATATATATATATATATATATATATATATATATATATATATATGTAGGTGATAAATGTATTGAGCATGATTGATATGCCTTTGTGATGGATGTATGAGATATGAATTGTGTTGTTTTGTATTTGAATTATGGTGTGAGTTGTGGTGAGAATGTTTTACATGTGTATTTTGTGTTATTATATAATTGTATGCAACTATATTATAATTGTGTTTCTCACCCTTCTGCTGTTTTGAATGCTCTATGGGGCATTGCAGATTAGATGATGGAGGTCTTTTTGTGAAGATTATGTCTTCATTCTTTTGTCGGTCGGCTCTGATATGTAGCACCGGGTAGTCGTGGAGATCGTTATGTGACATTATGTATATATATCTTTTTGGATTTTACGTGTATGACCCTGTATATGACAGACAAACTTCTATGTTTATATATATGAGATTTCAGTTGCAGATTTTTTGCTTTTATTTTGTATCTGAATTGTAGGTGTTAGGAACTGAGTTCCTCTGTTTATGTTGCTACTTGATTGTTGCATATCTTTATGAGCAGGTTATTATATTTCATCATCATGATGTGACGCTCCGTCTATGCCATGAATGTTTTAATTCTACTCTGATTATTTGTTATCACTTTAATTACTCGGGTTATAGATTAGGGGTGTTACAGGAGGCACATAGAGTCACTGCCATGATGACTATACCACCACCCGTGGTACACACTGTCCTGGAAGGACATATTCCACAGATGCCTTCTGGTGGAAATGAAAGTATGTTTGACAGAATGAATGAGTTCCAGGAATAGTTCTTGGAGATGCAGAGAGAACTGCAAGCCATTCGCGGTCAGGATCTTTTTGGAAAGGACGCCGCAGACCTTTGTTTGGTCCCCAATGTGAAAGTTCTGCACAAATTTAAAGTGCATGAATTTGAAAAGTACAAGGGTAACGCTTGCCCTCAAAGCCATTTGGTGATGTATGTTCGGCGGATGTCAACTCAGACATAGAACTAGGAGCTTCTAATTCACTACTTTCATGATAGTTTTGCCGGTGCCGCACTCAAATGGTACATGGGTTTAAACCGCACTAAGATCGGCACTTTCAGAGATCTTGGCGCTGCTTTCGTTCAGCAGTATAAGTATAACCTAGACATGGCACCGGACAGAGATCAACTCAGATCGATGTCACAAAAGGATAAGGAAAACTTTAAGGAGTACGCTTAGAGATGGCGTGAAATTGCCGCCCAGATTTGTCCACCTCTTGAGGAAAAAGAGATGACAAAGATCTTCTTGAAAACCTTGAGCTCATTTTACTATGACAGAATGGTTGCCAGTGCGCCCAGTGACTTCACCGAGATGGTGGGCATGGGAGTTCGTCTTGAGGAAGCCGTCCGAGAAGGACGTTTAGTTAAAGATGTTGGATCATCAAGTAGTACAAAAAGATACGGTAGTGCTCTCCCTAAGAAAAAAGAGCAAGATATTGGGAATATCTCTCTTGGGAAGCAAAGGCGACGGTACCAACCAGTAGCAGCTGTAACTCCTGCTATCAACCCTGCGCCTGTTCCTACGTATTAACCTCAGGTTGCTCAAAGCCAACCGAATCAACAACAATATCAGCAAAGGACACAACAGCCTCTTCAGCAGGCTCATCCCCAGTACAACAACAACCGTACAACACGACCACCAGGGTTTGACCCTATACTGGTGTTGTACGTAAAACTGTTTCCATTACTACTAGTCAAGGGGCACGTCCAAACGAGGTCTCCTCTTATAGTACCGGAAAATCCGCATTTTTGTTTCAAAGCGGATCAGACTTGTCCTTACCATCAAGGAGGACAAAGGCATAACATAGAAAACTGTCTCAGTTTCAAATATGACGTACAAAAGCTTGTTAGGAGCGGGGTCTTATCTTTCAAAGATATGAATTCAAATGTTCTCACGAACCCGATGCCTCAACACGAGAAAGTTGCAGTCAATTTGATAGAGGGAGAGTCTAACAACAGCTATCCAATTCATGATGTAATCTTATTGAGGACCAATATCGTCAAGATGCATCACAGACAGAGCGGATATGGCCATATACCACCTCACAATTATCATCAGTGTGACATCTGCTCTAAAGATAATCAAGGATGTTCTGTGGTGCAATCAGCACTATAGGAACAATTAGATCTCGTGTGGATCCAAGAGCATCGAATTTGTGGGTGTTAGTTCTTGTATTGGCTGGAATTTTGGTAAAACAAAGTTGAACAATGTTGATGTCATATGTCTGATGTCTTGACATTGGTTCCTAACATTAGTTGTTGCAGGGTTGAAGGTTTATATGCTGATGTTAAACTTGATGTCAAGACATCAGTTATCAGAACATCAAAATATCAGGCTATGATGATTTAGGGATGCGCGTAATAGTTTGTTTTGAGAAGATCTGTTATAGAGATTGTGTGCGAATATCTTGGAGAAGATATTTTCAGTTACAATCAGATTTGGAGCAGATCCTGTTGCTATGTTTAAGGGCTGTATGATTTAAAAAGATTTGAAGATCAAGGTGGGTTTAAAGTGTAATCTTTGAATTGTATCACTGAGGTGATTTAGGGAGTGAGTAGTTTCTCATATCTAAGTGGTCTCTTAGGTAGAAGTGTCATTGGGTAGTGATTAAGATTAGTAGATGTCAACTAGGATTGTTGAGTCTGTAATTTAATACTACTAATAGTGAATTTCCTCCCTGGCTTGGTAGCCCCCAGACGTAGGTAGTTAGACCGAACTGGGTGAACAATTCATTGTGTTGATTTACTGTTGTTATAGCCTTTTTCATGTTAGCAGATTGTGTTGTCGTGACATCACACATCTGATACCAGAATTTCAATTGGTATCAGAGCAGGCATCCTGCTCTGCATCTGGGTGAGATCTAGGGCTGATACTTTCTGGTGCAATGGACAAGGAGTGTGGTGGATTTGTGAATAGACCCCGTATTCTAGATGGATCAAATTATGACTATTGGAAACCTCGTATGGTTACATTCTTGAAGTCTTTATACAGCAGGGCCTGGAAGGCAATTTTGAAAGAATCTAAACATCCTGTTATTGCGGAAAAAGATGAGAATGGGAAAGAAGTATAGGGTAGCTCAAAACTGAAACCTGAAGAAGAATGGACCAAGGAAGAAGATGAACTTGCCCTTGGGAATTCTAAAGCCTTGAATGCCATATTCAATGGTGTTGATAAGAACATCTTCAGGTTGGTCAACACTTGTGAAGTAGCTAAGGAAGCATGGGATGTCTTGAAGACTACTCATGAAGGAACCTCCAAGGTTAAGATGTCAAGACTTTAACTTCTGACAACAAAGTTTGAAAATCTGAAGATGAAAGATGATGAGACCATTCATGACTTCCACATGAACATTCTTGAGTTGTCCAATGCTTCTAGTGCGTTAGGAGAAAGAATGACTGAAGAGAAGCTGGTAAGGAAGATTCTCAGATCCCTTCCTAAGAGATACAAAATGAATGTGACTGCTATTGAAGAAGCTCAAGACATCAGCAAGATGAGAGTTGATGAGTTAATTAGTTCTCTTCAGACATTTGAATTAGGGATGAATGAGGAATCTGAAAAGAAGACCAAAAGCATAGCATTGGTGTCTAAAGAGAAAGAGTGTGATCCTAAGACTGAGGAGGAGCTTTCAAATGCTATTGTTCTGCTGGGAAGATAGTTTACCAAGGTTCTAAAAAGGATAGACAGGAGCTACAAACCTAATGTCAAGAACATCACATCTGACACCAACAGATCAGGATATCAGGGGAAGAAAACTAGAGATGAAGAAAAGACCAATAATGACAAAGGAGTTCAATGCATTGAGTGTGGAGGGTATGGTCATGTCAAGAAAGAATGTCCTACATATCTCAAAAAGCAGAAAAAGGGGTTATCTGCTTCCTGGTCGGATACTGATAGTGAGAGTGAATCTGAAGAAGAATCAGCTAAGCTTGTTAGAGCTACGATTGGGGTTTGTGAGTCAGATGATGATTCATGTGATGATGAGGTTTCTTATGAAGAGCTTTTTGCCTCTTATAAAGAACTGTGCATGAGAAGTGAACAAGTCTGCCATGAAGGAGAAAAGCTAAAGAAAATCATAGTGCAGTTAGAAGCTGAAAAAACTGAACTAGAAAATGAAGTCAATATGCTTAACTCTAAACTAGATTCTATGACCAAAATTGACAAAATGTTGAACAATGGTACTGATGCTCTAGACAACATTCTTAGTATTGGAAAACTTGCTGGAGATAAAAGTGGTTTGGGATTCAACAATAGTGCAGCTTCTAATGATGTTATTACCAGTACCAAACCAGTTATGTTACAACAGATGTTTAAACATCCTGACAGGACCCCTTCTAGGAAGAAATTCAGGCGCTGAAGATGTCATCACTGTGGGCGTTTTGGACACATAAAGGCTTACTATTATAAGCTACATGGGTATCCTCAGAAGACACATCAGTATACTCCCAGACAGAAGTTTCACAAAGGTAATAAGGCCTTCAATTCTAAGAAGCAATGGGTTCCAAAAGGTAAAGTTACCAGCTTAATAGCTCACACTTCTCTTAGGGTTTCTACCAAAGAAGACTGGTACTTTGATAGTGGGTGTTCAAGAAACATGACAGGAGTTAAGAATTTGTTGGTAGATGTTAAGCTCCATTCTTCAGGTCATGTAACCTTTGGTGATGGTGTCAAAGGAGAAATCAAGGGGATGGGAAAGCTGAATTGTGCTGGTGCTCCTAAACTGGATGATGTTCTTCATGTCAAAGGGTTAACAGCAAATTTGATCATTATTAGTCAACTTTGTGATCAAGGATTCAAAGTAGACTTTACAAAATCTGAGTGCAATGTCACAAATGAGAAAGGAGAAGTCATCATGAAGGGTGTTAGGTCTAAGGACAACTGTTATCTATGGGTGCAACAAGACTCAAGTACCTCAACATGTGTGTTTGCTAGAGATGATGAAGTCAAAATCTGGCATCAAAAGTTGGGACATATTCATCTGAAGGGAATGAAAAGAATCATATCTTCAGAAGCTTTCAGAGGAATTCCTAAACTCAATATTGAAGAAGGAAGAGTTTGTGGAGATTGTCAAATAGGGAAGCAGACCAAGATGTCACATCAGAAGCTTCAACATAACACCACCTCCAAAGTTTTGGAACTTCTTCATATGGACTTGATGGGACCTATGCAGGTAGAAAGTCTAGGTGGGAAGAAGTATGCTTATGTTGTTGTAGATAACTATTCTAGGTACACCTAGGTAAGCTTCATCAAAGACAAAACAGCGGTGTTTGATGTATTTAAAGATTTATGTCAAAGACTCCAAAGAGAGAAAGAGAGCAATGTCATCAGAATAAGGAGTGATCATGGGAGGGAATTTGAAAATAACAAGTTTGTTGATTACTGCTCTGCTGAAGGCATCAATCATGAGTTTTCCTCTCCTATTACTCCTCATTAAAATGGAGTTGTTGAAAGGAAGAACAAAACTCTCCATGAATCTGCTAGAGCAATTATTCATGCCAAAAAGCTTCCTTACCATTTCTGGGCTGAAGCCATGAACACTGCTTGCTATATTCACAACAGAGTTACTTTGAGAATGGGCACTTCAGCTACTCTGTATGAATTGCGAAAAGGGAGAAAGCCAATTGTGAAGTACTTTCATGTTTTTGGAAGTAAATGTTACATTTTATCAGATCGTGAACAGAGGAGAAAATTGGATCCTAAAAGTGACGAGGGAATATTTCTAGGATACTCTAAAAATAGCAGAGCTTACAGGGTTTTCAACTCCAGAACAAAGGCTATGATGGAGTCTATAAATGTAGTGATTGATGACATTGATAAGCAGGAAGATGCTGATGTCCTGGATGATGTTGAAACATCAGTTGAAGAAGTCACAGCAGAAACTGAAGACAGAAGTGGGTCTCCCAGTCCTGTTGATGTTGAGCCTAAACCTGAACAATCTAATAAAGAACCATCTATTAGAGTGCAAAAGGACCATCCAAAGGAGCTTATCATAGGTGATCCTAAATCAGGGGTTAGCACTAGATCTAGAGAGGTTGTGTCAAATTCTTGTTTTGTTTCCAAAATTGAGCCCAAGAATGTCAAAGAAGCTCTGACTGATGAATTCTGGATTAATGTCATGCATGAAGAGCTGGAACAATTCAAGAGGAATGAAGTGTGGGATCTTGTTCCAAGGCCTGATGGAGTTAATGTGATAGGCACCAAGTGAATTTGTAAGAATAAATCTGATGAACAAGGAGTGGTCACCAGAAATAAGGCCAGATTAGTTGCTCAGGGATACACTCAGGTTGAAGGAAATGATTATGATGAAACCTTTGCTCCTGTGGCAAGACTGGAATCTATCAGATTACTCTTAGGGGTGGCTTGTAATTTCAAATTCAAGCTTTTTCAGATGGATGTTAAGAGTGCCTTCTTGAATGGTTACTTAAATGAAGAGGTGTATGTTGATCAACCAAAAGGATTTATTGATCCAACATGTCCTGACCATGTTTACAAACTAAGGAAAGCTCTCTATGGTTTGAAGCAAGCACCAAGAGCTTGGTATGAAAGGCTTACTGAATTCCTGGCTGTGAATGGCTACAGAAAAGGAAGGATTGACAAGACTTTGTTTGTTAAAGAGGAAGGAGGAAAACTGATGATAGCTCAAATATATGTTGATGACATAGTATTTGGTGGGATGTCAGATGCAATGGTGAAACATTTTGTGGAATAGATGCAGTCTGAGTTTTAAATGAGTCTTGTTGGAGAGCTCAGCTATTTTCTAGGTCTACAAGTTAGACAAATGGAAGACTCCATATTCATATCCCAGAGCAAGTATGCCAAGAACATTGTTAAGAAGTTTGGTCTGGAAAATGCTAATCACAAGAGGGCACCTGCTCCTACTCACTTAAAGTTGTCCAAGGATGAACATGGTGTGAGTGTGGATCAAAGTCTAAACAAAAGCATGATTGGGAGCTTATTGTATCTCACAGCTAGCAGGCCTGATATTTCTTTTACTGTTGGAGTGTGTGCCAGATATCAATCTGAGCCTAAAGTTAGTCACTTGAATCAAGTGAAGAGGATTCTGAAATATGTGAATGGGACTAGTGACTATGGTATGCTTTACAGTCATGGATCAGGCACTGAGTTATGTGGTTTTTGTGATGCTGATTGGGCAGGGAGTGCTGATGATAGAAAAAGTACTTCAGGAGGTTGATTCTTCTTAGGGAATAATCGGATATCATGGTTTAGTAAAAAGCAGAATTGTGTGTCTCTTTCTACTCCTGAAGCTGAGTACATAGCAGCATGGAGTAGTTGTTCTCAATTTGTTTGGATGAAGCAGATGTTAACAGAATACAATGTCAAGCAAGATGTCATGACATTGTACTGTGATAATCTGAGTGCTATCAATATCTCTAAGAACCCTATTCAACATAGCAGAACTAAGCATATTGACATACGTCATAATTTTATAAAAGATTTGGTTGAAGACAAAGTAGTTACTCTGGAACATGTTGCTACTGAAAAGCAATTAGCAGATATTTTTACCAAGGCCTTAGATGCAAATAAATTTGAAAAATTAAGAAGCAAATTAGGAATTTGCATATATGAGGATTAAATGTGCTAGGAAGTGTCGTGTGCAGTTGTGATCTTTATTGCATATGTTTAGTTTAAAGGAAACAGAATTTTATTCAACTGCTGAAAGCATACAAGATTAGATTTTAGTACATCAAAAGAAACATATAAAGCGTCTAAATATTATCCCAACCCCCTGCATCAAGAAAAGTTTTCCAATCTTCATCCCATTCATCATCAGAAGCATGAAGTTGCACTGGAGGTTTTTTGATGATTTTCATCCTTGTCTCTGATGTTTTTCTTGTTCTTGTTGCTCCTGAAGAAGTCCCAGCGGCTGTCATTGTTGTGTTCTTATTCTTCAGTGGATCTGGTTTCTTGACCTCCTGCTTATGTTTCTTCCCTGTATCTTTGTTAGACTGACTCATACTTGTTTGTTGTCTGGTGCTATTAGAAGGAAGAAGGCTTGGATTTTATAGTTCTATAAGAATCCATTGGTTGTATCGCCTGACCAGTCAAAGATTTTGGAATTTGTGTTCCTTGGGAAGCTTGTTATTTGACCATGTCTTAATGGCTGTCAGATCTTTGTGTTTGATGTTGGTTGTTGTCCAATTGTGGCTAAAAAGGGGGAGAGTTAGCCTTTGTGCCTATGTGTTGCCTAATTGTCTGTTGTGGTTCTAGGCTTGAGGGGGAGTGTGCATGTTTGAACAGCTGGTATGCTGGTTCTTGTTTTGAGGGGGAGTTTAGCTTTGTGCAGATTTTGGATGTGATTGCTGCTGGTTGTGTTTTGGATTGTTAGGAGTTTGAAGGTTTTTCCGCTGCAGGTATCTCTGATGTTGGCAGAGATTGTTTTAGCCAAAATTAGCCAAAGGGGGAGATTGTTAGTTCTTGTATTGGCTGGAATTTTGGTAAAACAAAGTTGAACAATGTTGATGTCATATGTCTGATGTCTTGACATTGGTTCCTAACATTAATTGTTGTAGGGTTGAAGGTTTATATGCTGATGTTAAACTTGATGTCAAGACATCGGTTATCAGAACATCAAAACATCAGGCTGTGATGTTTTAAGGTTGCGCGTAATAGTTTGTTTTGAGAAGATCTGTTAGAGAGATTGTGTGCGAATATCTTGGAGAAGATATTTTCAGTTACAATCAGATTTGGAGCAGATCCTGTTGCTATGTTTAAGGGCTGTATGATTTAAAAAGATTTGAAGATCAAATCTGTTTTAAATTCTGGTTTTAAAAACAAATCAAATCAGATATTTGGAAGACGTCCAAGCCCAAGTCAGAATTTTATTTAAAGCAGCCTCAACCCTTGTTGGAAGGGAATGAAGACAAGAGAGCAAAGACTGAGAGTCAAAATTGTGTTTTTGTGTGTGTTTTGTAAACCTTTCATGGTTGAATAGGTGTTACTATTTTGGGTTGTAAGTGTGTTCACTCTAGAGCTTTTAAGCAAGAGTGTGTTGTTCTTGATCAAAGCTGTTAAGCAGGATCAAGGTGGGTTTTAAAGTGTAATTTTTGAATTGTATCACTGAGGTGATTTAGGGAGTGAGTAGTTTCTCATATCTAACTGGTCTCTTAGGTAGAAGTGTCATTGGATAGTGATTAAGATTAGTAGATGTCAACTGGGATTGTTGAGTCTGTAATTTAATACTACTAATAGTGAATTTCCTCCTTGGCTTGGTAGCCCCCAGACGTAGGTAGTTAGACCGAACTGGTGAACAATTCATTGTGTTGATTTACTGTTGTTATAGCCTTGTTCATGTTAGCAGATTGTGTTGTTGTGACATCACACTTAACATCACACATATGATACCATAATTTCAGTGGGGTCAACATGACTTATACGAATTCCAACATCATTCAGAGCCACGACATCTGTGCGATGAATGTCAACTTGGTGGCTATGCACTCAAGGAAAAGCCAGTATCATAATCTGCCGCGGCACGATTACAATTCCTGTCTGACTTTCTCGGTAAACAAATAGGGATGCTCTTTTGTACAAGAGGCCCTCCAATGTCAGATGGATCTTAGATGGATCCAGGACTACCATGATAGAAATCAGTATCAAGTGAATATTATTCAAATCTTCGATATTCGCTTGATGAAAACTAGCTTGGTGGAGTTACACGCTACACAAGTCCAGCTCTATTTTGTGACTTCGCATAATTATCATAACTGTAAAGGATGTTGTGAGAGTGACCAGAGATGTGCTCTCGTTCAAAGAACTTTGCAACACTTGTTAAACCACTGGTGGCTTCCGATCTATATAGACGAAGACACACAACAAATCATTATGGTTAATGGGAACCCTACTAGGCATCAAAATCAGGATGTTCGATCAATGGAAACAAATCTAGTGAGGTTACACTGCATTCAAAGCGGGCGTGGCCAGGTGCCACCACATAACTACGAGCACTGTAGAGTCTGCTTGGAAAATAATCAAGGATGTTACCTCATGCGAGTAGCCCTTCAGGGTCAGTTGGACCGCAAAGAGATTCAACCATGTCCAGTTTTGGGGCCCATCAACTTGATGCCCGACTATTTCACTGATCAGATCAGAGATGTTGTTATAATCTCTAATCCGAGAGGACCAAAGATGTTTGTGCCATCATTCCTCTACTTGACGAATCTAAGGTTCTTAACCAGGAACTCATTGAAGTTACTTACGACAGTCAAAAAAATCAGAAGGCTCCTGTGGTTATCTACTTGCCGGGACCAGTGCCGTACAAATCTGATAAGGCGATCCCTTACAAATACGGTGCAACAACAATTGAGAATGGAAAGGAAAATCCATTACCCTCCGTCGTGAATATTGCAGACAACAGTCGAGTAACACGGAGTGGTCGAATCTTCAACCGAGGAGTTAGATAACCTAACAGAGAAAAGGAACCTCTAACAGAAGTTCCCGATCAACCGATCGGTCAGTCCAGTGATCCCGACCTTTCAAAGAACAATGATGAGATACTGAAGCTCATCCAAAGGAGTGAATACAACATTGTTGACCAGCTGTTACAAACTCCTTCAAAAATCTTCGTGTTACCTTTTTTACTCAGTTCTGAGACTCACAGGGAAGCTCTACAGAAAGTCTTAGAGCAGGCCTTTGTGGAACACAATGCGTCAATACGACAGTTCGATAGCATTGTCTCTAACATCACTTCCTGCAACAACTTAGGGTTCAGTGATGAGGAATTGCCAGAAGAAGGCCAAAGTCACAACATGGCGCTCAATATCACAGTTAACTGCCAAGACGATGCTTTAGCCAGTGTACTAGTAGACACCAGATCGGCTCTAAACATTATGCCGAAGTCCACTTTAATGCGACTATCATTCAAAGGATCTCCGATGAGGGGCAGTGAGGTCGTCGTCAAAGCATTTAACGGATCTCGAAAAGCAGTTATCGGCGAAGTCGACCTTCCCATAACTATTGGTCCTCACACTTTCCTAATCACTTTCCAGGTCATGGACATCCGAGCAACATACAGTTGTTTATTAGGAAGACCTTGGATACACCAGGCTGCGGCGGTCACTTCGACACTGCACCAGAAATTGAAGTTCGTCAAGAACGATCAACTCGTCACGGTCTGCGGAGAACAAGCCTTGATTGTGAGTAACCTTTCATTATCTACTTGTGTAGAGCCAGAGGAGGTTGTTGGAACGAAGTTCCAGGCACTTTCGGTGAGCAATAAAAATCAGTAAGAGAAAGGAACCTCGATTTCCTCATAAAGAGATGCTCTCGAAGTGATCAAAAGTAACAATACCAAGGGATGGGGACAGCTTGTCATTCCTAATAATAACAAATCAAAGAAGGGTCTTGGTTTTTCCTCAACCTATACCAAGACAGCTGCTAACTATGAAAGTCTTCATCCCATTCAGGACTTCTTCCATAGTGAAGGTTTCCTTCACCCAATATCTCAAGAAGTTCATACCATCAACGAGGGAGATGCCTCCGATACAGATGAGGAGTGGAAGTCCTATATCAACGAGGACGGTTATATCTCTCAGGAAGAAGTTCCTACGCCATTTTGTTATCCCGCACAGAGTCCCAGATTTATACCCAGGTCAGATGTCAGAACGATATACGAAGATTGTGATCCGGAAGGATGCCGTGCTCCACCAAACTCATTAGAGGAAGACACTCTGATGAAGGACAACTTTGACCACGACTATTATGGCCCGATGGATGGCCTGCCTATCTGGCAGTCATACCCAGGAGACTTGGGGCAAGAAAATCAGCTGAACAATGAAAATCAGCTGAGCATCATTGAAAAGAATCCCTACATCCCCACCATGTCATGGGACCAGCACTCAGGTCATTCAGAAAATATCCAGCACGACGATGTATTCGCAAAGTTTGTAGGACTAAAATTCATCAACTATGCTTTTCCTGAGGTCAACGTCATCGAAATGGATGACTCCTCCAGTTCCAAAGAAGTGTGGGACACCTTAGGACAACCGAGTGGCAAGTTCGACTACTTGGTCAAGTACACTGCTCCTGAAAGCTCTCGTATCAGGATCGAAGACATCCAGCAAACTGGATGGGGAGATTTACCTGAGAACACAAATATTATGCAAAATACAACAGAGGAATCCTCCTACGACAACTCTGCCTGGGAGACAGATTCCCATGATCCTGCCCCACCAGAAATAGCGTTATTTCTGAAGACAAATCAAGGAAGGTACCAGACTTTGTGATTCACCGAGGAGTTCGCCGCCAATGGGTTGCAGTCGATGCTCCGAAGATTGTTCATAAGTCAAAGTAATTGTCGTCTTTAACCTTTCACCCTGCCCAGGTGAAACAGATGTTTTTATAAGGGCTCACTTTCTGTAAATATCCCTCTTCGCTTCGCCCAAAGCGACAGAGTTTTGTTTTATAGGGCTGTAGTTTCAAGAATCGACCAGTTCATAAATAAAATAACGTCATTCTGTAATTTCCGCATTTATTGTTGTTTTCTTTTTTTGCTTTTTCAGAAAATGGTAATCCTAAAAAACAATTCAAATAATAAAAACAAGCAGTTTTCAGAAAATACACTGCACACACTCTTGCATTCTCTCTATCTCTTCTAAAAATAAATCATCACATCATGCAGATTAATTGTTTGAAACCCCATTGAAACATACGATCCGATGTCTTCTCCCAACTTTGAATTCCCGGTATTTGGGGGTAAAGAAGGAGTTAACGACGAAATTCCAGAAGAGATCTCCCGATTACTCAGACAGGAGGAAAGGTCCAGTGAACCTCACAAAGAGCCGTTGGAAATGGTCAACTTGGGCTCAGAGGAGGAGAGAAAAGAAGTCAAGATTGGGGCACTGCTCAGTTCAACTATCAAAGAAAGTTTGATAAGGCTTCTCAAAGAATTTCCCGATATGTTTGCTTGGTCCTATCAGGACATGCCAGGGTTGGATACCAACATCGTGGAACATCATCTACCGTTAAGATCAGAATGTCCGCCAGTAAATCAAAGGTTGAGAAGAACTCACTCGGACATGGCTATCAGAATCAAAGAGGAAGTACAAAAACAGATAAATGTTGGTTTCCTCGCCACATCAGAATATCCTCAATGGTTAGCCAACATCGTACCCGTTCCGAAAAAGGATGGAAAGGTCAGAATGTGTATGGATTACAGAGATCTCAACAAGGCTAGTCCAAAGGACGACTTTCCCTTACCACACATTGACATGCAGGTTGACAGTACAGCAAAATTCAAAGTATTCTCCTTCATGGATGGATTCTCGGGCTATAATAAAAAAAAAATGGCGCCGAAGGTCATGGAGAAAACTCCATTCATCACCCCATGTGACACTTTTTGCTACAAGGTAATGTCGTTCGGTTTAAAGAATGTCGGGGCAATGTAACACCCCCTTTCTATACCCCCAAATAATCACAATTAATCATTTAGGCACATAATAAAAATTTCGTCAGAGTATAATTATAAACATGGTATAAAAAGACGTACGTCACATTATACATTAAATTAAAACATACAACACCTGCTCAACATTGATATGCAACAGGAGGGTAACTTTGCAACAGAGGAACTTTGTCCTTACACCCACATCTCAATATTTAGAATAAAAGCGGAAAATCTAAACATTGAATAACATCAAACATATACATATATATATACATGCGTCATCGAGTATCATCCATCAACATAATTCATGTTTACATAAACATTCATCAGCAAGATACATATACAAATGTATCACAAAAGAATCATAATCATCCTAGCTACCCGGTGCTACATATCAGAGCCAACCGACCAAAAGAATGAAGACACGCTTCACAAAAAGACCTCCAGCATACCTACTCTGCAATGCCTCATAGAGCATCATAAAACAGCAGAAGGGTGAGAAATATTATCATAATAACAATGCATATAATTACATATATCTTAACATAAAAATACACATATTCCACATTCTCACCACAATTCATCAAAACTCACCCATATACATCACAATGTATATATATATATACAACCAAGCATATTCATCATACATACTTTCGCAATTCTCAATCATCCCACATAAACATACACATTCATGTTTATTCATCAATGCACAAATACAAAGATGATAAATGCAAATCATAGAGATCGACTCACGACTCTATGCAAATGCAATGCGGTACCGACTCAATCATCATTAGTTCACTCAGGAACTCTACTGGAACCATCGCTCGTTACCAATGTAACTCCCCGTCGGGCCTACGATGTTCACCCATTGCTCACACCCCACATGGGCACACAATGTTTATGGATCTCTCACACCCCACACGCGGGCACACGACCCGATCGCTCACACCCCACACGCGGGCACACGATCTGATTGCTCACACCTCACCTAGGCACACAATCCGATTGCTCACACCTCACCTAGGCACACAATCGTTTGTAATCATCGCTCACACCTCACATAGGCACACGACGATACAACGGATTCTCATTAGAATCGCTCAACACAAGAATGTACTTCATTATGCTTCACATACAAAATGACTCAAGACATTCTTGAAATGCATACATATTCACAATATATTCATGCATTCATCTCATACAATCACATACAATCTATATACATTCACATCAATGCACTATTGTATGATTCACATTCAAACACACAGTCAAAATGGTAAAAGTCGCTAAATAACACTATTCCTGACTTTTCCGACTTATTTAATCGGCTAACAATTTCCAATTCATCATAACCATATAGTACAGCTCAATAGCTTCACAACGATACCAAGAATGTAAAAATTGGCCAAACGGAACAAAAGTTACGGACGAAAACGAAAAACACATTTTGAAAAATCACATTTTTACACTTCTCCTGCCCATACGCGTACCACCACATGCCATACGCGTATGAGCAGAAGCTCATTTTTCCCAAAGTTCACGTGTAAAAGTCCGTACGCGTAATGCCCACGCCCGTACGCGTATTGCCCTGAAATGCTACGTGTATCATACGCAAATGGGCAGATGGCCGAGAAAACAAGCAACCCATACGCGTATTGGCCCATGGCTCGCCCACCATACGCGTATTGCCAAGGTTCATACGCGTATGAACATGTCCCATACGCGTATGACCTGGAAAAACCAGAAAAATTTTCTGCATAATTTTTGCTTACGGGTTCCAATCCAAAACATCCAAAATCTCACCTACACACCAGAAAATCGCCAATACAATGTCCCATAACAAGTATCTATCATATACCAACAATTATAGACACTAACAACATGATTTCAACCACAATTAATCGATTTCCAAATAATTTAACCAAAATGGGTTTATAGCAAAAACTTAGAAAAATCCACCACAAACACAATACAATCATACATAACGATACACATTGATAAGATAATAAAATTTCACACCCTTACCCGGATTCCAAGCTTACTAATTGATTGTTCTTGATGATTTCCTAGTTCCCCAAGTTTTTCTTCTCTTTCTCTTCTTCCTCTTTCTTTCTATCTCCCTTTTCTTGCTATTTTTTTTTCTTTTTCCTTTTCCTTTCTATTTCTATTCTCTCTTTCTTTCTTTTCTATTTTCCACTCAAATACAATTAATTCACTTTCTCACAAAATTCTACACTTAATCATCTTTCTAACAATTTTTTACTAAATTTCTAACTTACCAATAATTGAGAAATGTCTAAAATACCCTCCATTATAATTTCCCCGAAAACTCTCAAAACGGTCAAATATCATAACACATCAACATAGCATATTAACATACCAATTCCACAAATAAAGTAATTTATCACTCAATTTAAATAAAAGACTCAACAAAATGGGAATAATTGGAATCGGGGCGTTACAACTCTCCCCCACTTTAGAAATTTTCGTCCTCGAAAATATTACCTGAATCAAACAACTCCGGATACGACTCTCGCATCCTACTCTCTAGTTCCCATGTCATATCGCCTTCCGCAGCGCCTCCCCACGCTACTTTCACAAGTGCAATATCTTTGCCTCTTAGCTTCTTAACTTCACGGTCCAAAATCCTAATCGGTAAAGTTTCCACCGTAAGGTTATCTCTCACTTCAACCTCGTCCATAGGAATAACATGTGACGGATCCGGAACATACTTCCGAAGTTGCGAAACATGGAATACATCATGCAAATTCGAAAGATTCGGAGGCAACGCCACACGGTAAGCCACAACACCAACTCGTACAGAAATCTGATACGGACCAATAAAACGAGAAGTCAACTTCTTCGATTTCAAAGCACGACCCACACCCGTAACCGGTGTAACTCTTAAAAACACATGGTCGCCTTCTTGAAATTCAAGATCTTTCCTTCTCTTGTCATGATAGCTCTTTTGTCTACTTTGAGAAGCTTTCATCTTCTCCCAAATAAACTTCACTTTCTCCGTCGTTTGTTGTACCATCTCCAGTCCAACTATCGTCCTCTCGCCGGTTTCATGCCAACACAAAGGTGTTCGACATCTCCGACCATACAAAGCCTCAAATGGTGCCATACTTATACTTGAATGAAAACTGTTATTGTAGGTGAACTCAATCAACGCCAAATAACTATCCCAAGCACCACCTTGCTCGAGCACACAGGCACGCAATAAATCCTCCAACGATTGAATTGTCCTTTCGGTTTGGCCATCCGTTTGCGGATGATAAGCCGAAATCAATCTTAGCTTAGTACCCAAAGCCTTTTGTAAACTCTCCCAAAACCTCGATGTGAATCTAGGATCTCTATCCGATACAATACTCTTAGGAATTCCATGTAACTTTACAACCACAAGAATATAAATCTCAGCTAACTTCTCCAAAGGATAACTAATATCAATTGGAATGAAGTGAGCAGATTTAGTAAGCCTATCGACAATTACCCAAATAGCATTATGACCTCTTTGCGTATTCGGAAATCCCGTAACAAAATCCATCGATATACTATCCCATTTCCACTCCAGAATGTACAACGGTTGCATCAATCCACTAGGCTTTTGATGTTCCACCTTCGACTTTTGACAAGTTAAGCATGCATACACAAATTGAGCAACATCCCTCTTTAATCCGGACCACCAAAAGATTTTCTTCAAATCTTGATACATTTTATTCGCTCCCGGATGAATACTTAAGCTACTTCGGTGTCCTTCTTCTAATATCATCTTTTTCAACTCCGCATCATCGGGAATACAAATACGACCACGGAATCCCAAAATTCCAAAATTATCAACCTTGAAATCCTCATTCTCATTCGTCATCAAATCAACGAACTTCAAATCCAACTTTTGCTTTTCACATACGGTTGCAAGAAAATCATTCGTAACATGTAGCATACCAAGTCTCACACTTCTCGGCGTCATTTCACAAACCAAACTCAAGTCCCTAAAATTCTCCAAAAGTTCCCATTCTCTCATCATCAATGCGGACATATGTAACGACCTCCGACTCAAGGCATCGGCCACCACGTTTGCCTTACCCGGATGGTAATTCAAACCAAAATCATAATCCTTCAAAAGCTCTAACCACCTTCTTTGTCTCATGTTCAATTCTTTTTGATCAAATAAATATTTCAAGCTTTTGTGATCACTAAAAACTTCAAATCTCGCACCATAAAGATAATGCCTCCATATTTTCAAAACAAACACCACCGCCGCTAACTCCAAGTCATGTGTAGGATAATTCTTTTCATGCACTCTCAATTGTCTTGAAGCATATGCCACAACTTTTCCATCTTGCATCAAAACACCACCTAACCCAATCAATGAAGCATCACAATACACAACAAATGGTTCATTAGGATTCGGTAAAATCAAGATCGGAGCCGTTGTCAGCCTTCTCTTTAGCTCATTGAAACTCTCTTCACAATGAATATCCCAAATGAAAGCCTTTCCTTTACAAGTCAATTGCGTTAACGGAAGTGCCAACTTCGAAAATCCTTCAATAAACCTCCGATAATAACCCGCCAAGCCTAAAAAGCCTCGAATCTCCGTAACCGATCTAGGAGCCTCCCATTGCATCACCGCATCAATCTTGGATGGATCAACACTAATACCATTACCGGAAATAACATGTCCAAGAAAACTTACTTCCGATAACCAAAACTCACATTTCGACAACTTAGCATGCAATTGTTTCTCTTTCAAAATTTGCAACACAATTCTCAAATGCTCTTCATGCTCCTCTTGAGACTTAGAGTAAATCAAAATATCATCGATGAATACAACCACAAAATGATCCAACTGTTCATGAAAAATACGATTCATGTATTCCATAAACACACCCGGCGCATTAGAAACCCCGAATGGCATCACGGAATATTCGTAATGACCATACCGTGTCCTAAAGGCCGTCTTTTGAATATCTTCTCCTTTCACACGAATCTGGTGCTATCCCGATCTCAAATCAATCTTGCTAAAAACACGCGCACCAACCAATTGGTCCAACAAATCATCGATCCTTGGAAGCGGATACTTGTTCTTAATTGTCACCTTGTTCAATTGTCGATAATCAATGCACAACCGCATACTTCCATCCTTCTTCTTTACCAACAATACCGGAGCACCCCAAGGAGAAACACTTGGTCTTACAAATCTCTTGTCTAACAAGTCATTCAATTGCTTCTTCAATTCTATCAACTCCGATGCCGACATACGATACGGTGCCATCGAAATCGGTCTAGTACCCGGAACTAGATCAATAGAAAACTCAACTTCTCTTTCCGGCGGTACATCCTTAATATCATCAGGAAACACTTCAGGAAAATCACACACAGCAGGAAACACATCAAGTGACACTTGACTATCCACAGTTAAAGATGCAAACAAACCGAACAATTGAGCTCCGTCCGCTAAAAGTTTCTTCAACTCTTTAGTGGATAGGAAACTCGAGTCTTCATCCTCTTCCAAAGAAGGAAACCTCACTAACTTATGATAACAATCTATATGAACTCGGTTAAATTGCAACCAATTCATACCCAAGACCACATCCAATCCTTCCAACGGCAAACACACTAAGTCCATCTCAAAGTCTTTACCATAAATGGTTAAAGGACAACTCAAACAAACCAAAGAAGTAGTCACTGACCCCATTGCTGGAGTATCAATAACCATCTTACCATCCATCAGAGACAACACAAGATTCAAATGCTTCGCGCACTCAGACGAAATAAACGAATGAGTCGCTCCCGTATCAATAATGGCAACTAAAGGTGTATTATTAATAAAGCATGTACCTTTAATCAAACGGTCTGCATTAGTAGTTTGAGTCCCCGCCAATGCAAACACCTTTCCGCCCGCTTGAGCTTGTTTCGGCTTAGTACACTTAGTACTAATGTGACCAACTTCTCCACAATTATAGCACTTCACCATATTCCTTCTACAATCTGTAGCAACATGCCCAAGACCTCCACAGTTAGAACATTTCACCACTGGCTTCCCACACTCAAATGATTTATGACCCATTTCACCACACTTGTAACACCTAATAGAACCGGAACCTCCTCCTCCATATCTCCTATCAAAGTTTCCCCTAAGCTTGCCCTTATCAACGGGTGTCACATAAGGTCCACTTCTAGCTTGTTGCTTTCCCTTCCTCTCATTCAAACTTTTGTAATGTGTAGAATGAGCCTTACTATCTTCCTCGAAGATTCTACAACATTCCGTCAAATCTGAAAACCTTTTTATCCTTTGATATCCCACAGCTTGCTTAATCTCAGGACGTAAACCATTCTCATATTTAATACACTTTGAGAACTCAGCAGTAATCGCAACATAATGAGGATGGAATTGAACCAACTCTACAAATTTAGCATTATAGTACACCACGGACATACTACCTTGTTTCAATTCAAGGAACTCCATCTCTTTCTTCCCTTTCACACTTTTAGGGTAATACTTCCTTAAGAACTCAGTACGAAATAAATCCCAAGTTACCACTTCATCATCCACCTCAAGAATTTGACGCATACCGACCCACCAATCGTCGGCTTCTTCCTTCAGCATGTGAGACCCAAGCCTCACCTTGTTCTCCTCCGCACAGTCCATGACTGTGAAGATCCTTTCAATCTCTTTCAACCAAAGTTGAGCACCATCGGGATCAAATCTTCCTTTGAAGACCGGTGGTTGATTCTTCCTGAACTCGTCATTAGAATTCACATTCGGCGCACCTTGCACCGCCCTAGCCATTGCTTCCAAAGCAGCAGCCATCGCATTGTCGTTCCTACCAGCCATATTCTGATTATTCCCAAAAATGACAACAAGGTTAAACAACAGTTCAACCAACACAACAACAAGACAGACACAATTGACTCAACTCTGGCTCTGATACTACTTAATGTAACACCCCCTTTCTATACCCCCAAATAATCACAATTAATCATTTAGGCACATAATAAAAATTTCGTCAAAGTATAATTATAAACATGGTATAAAAAGAGGTACGTCACATTATACATTAAATTAAAACATACAACACCTGCTCAACATTGATATGCAACAGTGGGGTAACTTTGCAACAGAGGAACTTTGTCCTTACACCAACATCTCAATATTTAGAATAAAAGTGGAAAATCTAAACATTGAATAACATCAAACATATACATATATATATATATATATATATATATACATGCGTCATCGAGTATCATCCATCAACATAATTCATGTTTACATAAACATTCATCAGCAAGATACATATACAAATGTATCACAAAAGAATCATAATCATCCTAGCTACCCGGTGCTACATATCAGAGCCAACCGACCAAAAGAATGAAGACACGCTTCACAAAAAGACCTCCAACTTACCTACTCTGCAATGCCTCATAGAGCATCATAAAATAGCAGAAGGGTGAGAAATATTATCATAATAACAATGCATATAATTACATATATCTTAACATAAAAATACACATATTCCACATTCTCACCACAATTCATCAAAACTCACCCATATACATCACAATGTATATATATATATACAACCAAGCATATTCATCATACATACTTTCGCAATTCTCAATCATCCCACATAAACATACACATTCATGTTTATTCATCAATGCACAAATACAAAGATGATAAATGCAAATCATAGAGACCGACTCACGACTCTATGCAAATGCAATGCGGTACCGACTCAATCATCATTAGTTCACTCAGGAACTCTACTGGAACCATTGCTCGTTACCAATGTAACTCCCCGTCGGGCCTATGATGTTCACCCATTGCTCACACCCCACATGGGCACACAATGTTTATGGATCGCTCACACCCCACACGGGCACACGACCCGATCGCTCACACCCCACACGCGGGCACACGATCCGATTGCTCACACCTCACCTAGGCACACAATCCGATTGCTCACACCTCACCTAGGCACACAATCGTTTGTAATCATCGCTCACACCTCACATAGGCACACGACGATACAACGGATTCTCATTAGAATCGCTCAACACAAGAATGTACTTCATTATGCTTCACATACAAAATGACTCAAGACATTCTTGAAATGCATACATATTCACAATATATTCATGCATTCATCTCATACAATCACATACAATCTATATACATTCACATCAATGCACTATTGTATGATTCACATTCAAACACACAGTCAAAACGGTAAAAGTCGCTAAATAACACTATTCCTGACTTTTCCGACTTATTTAATCGGCTAACAATTTCCAATTCATCATAACCATATAGTACAGCTCAATAGCTTCACAACGATACCAAGAATGTAAAAATTGGCCAAACGGAACAAAAGTTACGGACGAAAACGAAAAACACATTTTGAAAAATCACATTTTTACACTTCTCCTGCCCATACGCGTACCACCACATGCCATACGCGTATGAGCAGAAGCTCATTTTTCCCAAAGTTCACGTGTAAAAGTCCGTACGCGTAATGCCCACGCCCGTACGCGTATTGCCCTGAAATGCTACGCGTATCATACGCAAATGGGCAGATGGCCGAGAAAACAAGCAACCCATATGCGTATTGGCCCATGGCTCGCCCACCATACGCGTATTGCCAAGGTTCATACGCGTATGAACATGTCCCATACGCGTATGACCTGGAAAAACCAGAAAAATTTTCTGCATAATTTTTGCTTACGGGTTCCAATCCAAAACATCCCAAATCTCACCTACACACCAGAAAATCGCCAATACAATGTCCCATAACAAGTATCTATCATATACCAACAATTATAGACACTAACAACATGATTTCAACCACAATTAATTGATTTCCAAACAATTTAACCAAATATGGGTTTATACCAAAAACTCAGAAAAATCCACCACAAACACAATACAATCATACATAACGATACACATTGATAAGATAATAAAATTTCACACCCTTACCCGGATTCCAAGCTTACTAATTGGTTGTTCTTGATGATTTCCTAGTTTCCCAAGTTTTTCTTCTCTTTCTCTTCTTCCTATTTCTTTCTATCTCCCTTTTCTTTCTATTTTTTTTTTCTTTTTCCTTTTCCTTTCTATTTCTATTCTCTCTTTCTTTCTTTTCTATTTTCCACTCAAATACAATTAATTCACTTTCTCACAAAATTCTACACTTAATCATCTTTCTAACAATTTTTTACTAAATTTCTAACTTACCAATAATTGAGAAATGTCTAAAATACCCTCCATTATAATTTCCCCGAAAACTCTCAAAACGGTCAAATATCATAACACATCAACATAGCATATTAACATACCAATTCCACAAATAAAATAATTTATCACTCAATTTAAATAAAAGACTCAACAAAATGGGAATAATTGGAATCGGGGCGTTACAGGCAACCTATCAAAGGGCCATGACTACTCTTTTTCATGACATGATACACAAAGAAATCGAGGTGTATGTCGATAATATGATTGCCAAATCTAAGACAGGAGAGGAGCATGTGACCCACCTACTAAAGCTCTTCGAGCAGTTGAGAAAGTACAAACTCCGCTTGAATCCCAATAAGTGCACATTCGGTGTCCGTTCAGGGAAACTTTTAGGGTTCATCGTCAGCCAGAAAGGAATTGAGGTTGATCCTGACAAGGTCAAGGCCATTCAAGAAATGCCTTATCCAAAGACTGGAAAACAAATCAGAGGATTCCTGGGACGTTTGACCTACATTTCCAGATTCATATTCCTCATGACCGCGACATGCGCGCCGATTTTCAAATTACTTAAAAAGAACCAGGACTGCGATTGGACAGAAGACTACCAAACCGCCTTCGACAGTATTAAGGAATACTTGTCGAACCCACCGATTCTATCACCTCCAGTGGAAGGAAGACCACTGGTCATCTACTTAACAGTCCTAGAGGACTCAATGGGCTGTGTACTTGGCCAACGAGATGAAACGAAAAGGAAAGAGTCTGCCATTTACTATTTGAGCAAGAAGTTCACCGACTGCGAGACTCGGTACACTATGCTTGAGAAAACTTGTTGTGCTCTGGCTTGGGCAGCCAAACGTCTTCGCCAGTGTATGATTCGTCACACTACTTGGTTAGTCTCAGAAATGGATCCAATCAAGTATGTCTTTGAAAAGCCTGCTCTCACGGGAAGGATTGCCCGTTGGCAGATGTTGTTATTAGAATATGACATAGAGTACCACGCTCAGAAAGTCGTCAAGGGAAGTATTTTAGTCAATCATTTGGCTCATCAACCGATCGACGATCAAGAATCAGTCGGGTTTGATTTCCTAGACGAAGATGTCATGTACTTGAAAATGAAAGATTGCGATGAACCGCTACCCGGTGAAGGGCCCGAACCAGGTTCCCAATGGGGACTTATCTTTAATGGGGCTATCAATCATTATGGAAACGGAATTGGGGTAATCATCATAACCCACAGGGTACCCATATTCCTTTCACCGCACGACTGACATTCAAGTGCACAAACAACGCCGAGTACGAAGCTTGTATCATGGGCCTCGAAGAAGCGATCGACTTAAGGATCAAGAACTTGGATGTATATGGCGACTCAGCCCTGGTTATCAATCAGATCAAAGGAGATTAGAATACGTACCAATCAGGATTGATTCCTTACAAAGATTACGCGAGAAGGTTGTTACCCTTCTTCAACAGAATCGAGTTTCGTCATATCCCTTGTGAAGAGAATCACATGGCTGATGCATTAACCACTCTTTCTTCCATGGTTAGTGTAGGTCAATGGAACGACATACCTAAGTTCGACATAATGCGCCTCGAGAGGCCCGCTTACATCTTCGTGATTGAAGTAGTCATAGACAATAAACTTTGGTATCACGATATCAAATGCTTCCTTCAGAAACAAGAGTACCCACCTGGGGCATCCAGAAAGGACAGAAAAACCCGCAGGAGGCTGGCAGGCAAATTCTTCCTGAGCGGCGATACACTTTATAAGAGAAACTTCGACATAGTTTTGCTTCGATGCGTAGACAGACCAGAAGCAAACATGCTGATGAAAGAAATTCACGAAGGATTCTTTGGCACTCATGCCAACGGACACACAATGGCGAGAAAAATTTTAAAAGCAGAGTACTATTGGTTGACCATGGAATCTAACTGCTACAAGTACATGAGGAGGTGTCACAAGTGTCAGATATACTCGGACAAAATACATGTACCGCCAACGCATCTCAAAGTTCTCTCTTCCCCATGGCCTTTTTCTATATGGGGAATCGACATGATTGGCATGATTGAACCCATGGCTTCAAACGGACATCGGTTCATCCTAGTAGCCATTGATTACTTCACCAAGTGGGTCGAAGCAGCATCGTACGCCAATGTAACCCGATAAGTGGTGGTCCGATTTATCAAAAACAATCTCATAAGCTGTTATGGTGTTTCGAGCCAGATCATTACTGACAATGGATCCAACTTGAACAAAAAGATGATAAAGGAGTTGTGTGCTGAGTTCAAGATCGAACACCATAACTCATCTCCCTACCGGCCTAAGATGAACGGAGCGGTAGAAGCGGCTAACAAGAACATCAAGAGGATTGTTCAAAAGATGGTTGTAACTTACAAAGACTAGCACGAGATGCTACCCTTTGCTCTTCACGGTTATCGCACATCTGTCCGCACTTCAACAGGGGCAACCCCTTTCTCTCTGGTATATGGCATGGAAGCAGTGCTCCCCATAGAGGTAGAGATCCCATCAATCCGGGTATTAATGGAAGCTAAGCTAACAGAGGCTGAATGGTGTCAAAGTCAACATGACGAGCTGAATCTGATCGAAGAAAAGAGAATAACGACACTATGCTACGGTCAGTTGTATCAGCAAAGGATGAAGAATGTGTTTGACAAAAAGGTCCGACCTCGCGTCTTCAGGAAAGGAGACCTTGTGCTCAAGAAGATACAATCATTTCTCACTGATTCCCATGGCAAATGGACTCCGAACTATGACGGCCCCTATGTGGTCAAGAACGCTTTCTCAGGCGCGCCTTGAGACTTGCAACCATGGATGGAGAGGAGTTTAACTACCCCACGAATGTTGATGTAGTCAAGAAATACTTCGCCTAAATAATAATAAAAAAAACGTCTCGGTGGATTGAAAACCCGTAAGGGCGGTCCAGGCAAAAATTAGAGACATGATCAAAAATCATCCTGATGGATTGGAAATCTCAAAGTACAATCCAGGCAAAAATTAGGGATAATGGCAAGTAACTACGTCCAACAGGGGCAAATCCCCCAATAGCAGTCATGTCATCCGTCAGAAAACTCCAGTCAAATTCATCTTCAACAGAAGCTCAGGATGCCCGGAATTCAAAGTTGGTAGAAGGATAGCGGTCGTTATGTTTCAATATAGCCCTTTTCCCTTAAATTACCATTTTCTAACTTTGTAAGTGTCACACCCTAATTTTTGACCCTAAAATTTTGTTTTTTGTTTCGCATTGTCTGTACAGCATGACATGCATTTCATCTCGCATATTGCCTAAAATATCAGTTGGAATAATTTCTCGGATTTACAGACAGACTGGTCAAATTGAATTTCAGCGGTGCGTAAAACCAGCGGACGGAAAATTTTAAAATCGAACTTGCAGACGTCAATTATATTATTCTACGGTTCGCGTAGTTTAACTTGACGTGTTCGTTTTAATTTTTCGATATTTTTTCGTCGTATTTTGATCAATTTGAGCATTTTTACAAGTCAAAATTTATTTTTAAAATCTGACCAAATGCTGTATTTTTCCAGTCGTATATTTTGTACTGATCTATTTTAGTGTACTCGATTTATTTTTTTCGACCACTTGCGCGTCCGATTTATTTATTTATTTGGTGTCCGTTTATTTTACTTTTTTTTTAAACTAATATTATTTAGAATAAATAATTATAGTAATTAGCATTTTATTTTAATTTTATTTTAAATATTTATTTTATTTTTAATTTAACTAATATTTAGAATAAATAAATATGTTTTTTAGTTTCTATTTTAAATTAATTAAGTTGTTTAAATTTTCATTTAATTTTAATATTATTTTAGCTTGGGCCTCAAATTAGATATTAGAGACATTATTGATAATTAAAAGTTAACCCTAATTTAACTCTATGTATAGCTTGTATGGGCGAAAAAGGGGGCCGGAAAACACTTAGAAATTGCTGCTAGCTTCTTGCTTTTCTTTTTCAATTACCGTATTGCTTTAATATTCCGGAACATCACTAACAGGTATATATATATATATATATATATATATATATATATATATTGGTATGCTATCGATACATGTCTGGTTTTGCATAATAATGTTTCGGTTTATATAGTAGTGTAGCTTATCTTGTTTTACTGACACCATAGCACAAGAAATTGGTTTAATATATAATATATAATAACAGGTTTTTTCAGTAAGCATATAACAATTGTTTTCGCGTTTTGGTTTCGTAATATATATTGAGCAACACATATGCCATTCCGATTTCGTATAAGTTATTTTACTGTTGTCGTGTTTCTATCCCTACTATTATGCATATGCAATTGTAACTCTAACTTTTTTTTTTTTTGGGTAGAAAAAGTATTAGAGTTTTTCTCAATATATTTTAATTGATAGCTTTTATAAGTATAATTGAAAAAAGTTGGAAAGGAAAATCGTTTTCTTCTGCGTTTGCGTATGTAATAGTCAAACGTTAAATTTTTTTTGAAGAAATATAAAAAACAATCTTTTGTATTTAGTTAGTTTAAAATAAGTAAAGTATATAATCTCATCATTTAACGTACATCTTTATAAAAATAGAAATTAGTAAACCATGTATTTTTGTATAAAGGAAAAATCCAGTTAAAATTGTTTGCTATTTTTCTTTCTTTTTATCATATATTTTTTAGACAATATTTGTAGGAGAAATAGGACCAAGGTTCCTCAAAGGCAAACGACCCACTTTTTGTATGATAGTATTTTTTAATTTTATTTCTGAATTATATTATTCGGATCAAAGCGTGTCGATACGCCGTTTACATATAGACGTGTATAGTGAGTGACATTTGTGTTGATTCGATCCGGTTGTGATGATCGCATTTTTTGCGTTAGCAACAATATTGTTTTAAAATGCTCTAAAAAATTTTCCCTTCTTTTTTATAATTCTAGATCTGCGCACTTTTAATCCCTATTGCGATTATCGCATTTTTGCGTTAGCGATATTCTCTTATTAATTCTCGAATAATTTTGATTTCATTTTTTTCTTAATTCTTGATGTTAATTTTGTTTCAATTTTGATCTTAATCTTGTTCGAATTTAGATTTGAATATTGATGTCATTTTTTATTATTAATCTGTTTATTAAGTTTGGATTAAAACTTTTGCTAATTACTGTTGAATTATTGCTTGTTTGGATTTTATATTTATCGCTCATTCTTATCCCCATTGGCAAAATGTATCCCAATTCCCATGATGTGTAAAATAATTTTGTTGCTTTCCTTTATTTTGCTCATATTTTGCTACTATATTAAACCTTTTTTTTTTTAAATATCAAACAATTCTCGATTTAATAATCGAACCCCTTTTTTAAACCCTGTAAGTCGATTGTTTCTACGATCGCAATCAACCAAACCAAAAGCATTCTTGATCCACATATCAAGCCATACCCTAACTTTTAAGTCGACTGCTTTTTAGCATCGCCATCAACCTCATGCCAATATTTTTTTCTTTTACTTTGGTTACGGTTTAGTTTACTAGGAGCACACTTAGGGATTAGGATTCGACTTAACTTTTTCTCAAAACCCTTGATCCAACGTCAAGTGGCTACTTCTCTCGTAAGTCGGTTGCCTTTTGCAATCGACATCACGCAATTCAAACCTCGATCTTTTGTCGAGTATTTTTCTCTTAAAACTAAAAAAATCTTTTCTTAATCTCAATTCCAAAGGAAAGGTCCCGTTGTTGAGTGCCATGTCACATATTAACCTAACTTTAGGTCCCTCCCTTTTATCCTAGCCTTAGGATTAGAGTCACCGCACTCCATACATGTGTTCTACCATGGGCACTTTCTACCCTTTTCAACTTAACTTTAACTTTAGAGTCACCGCACTCTATGTAGAGTCTTGCCATAGACGCTACCTCCCCCTGGAACCTTGACCACCGTCAAGAGTTCCTCACCCTCTTTGAGGGGAACTACGAATACTCTGATTCCACTCCCGTCAGGATACGTAGGCACAAGATGCGATGTCTTGGCGAATATATTTAGATACTAACCCCCTAGGTCTTTACGTTAGCACATACCCTTAGCAAGCAAGTAATAGATAACATAAATACTAACAAGAGGTTCCTGTAGAGTACTACAGATGCTTAGGGTGCTAACGCCTTCCCTAAGCGTAACCAACCCCCGAACCTAGATTCTCTTAACTTAGGTTTTTCGATCTTTAACATTTCCTTTGGATAAATCAAAGACTGGTGGTTAACTTTAAAATTTGTGATTCAAGTTAACTAATAGCTTGATATCCTATTCTCACCGCGACAGAAATGGCGACTTCACTGGGGACTTTTTTTTAGGGTTTCCCCTAACTTGTTTTATTTATTTGTTATCTACTCGCTTACTTGTTTTATATTTGTATACTTGTTGTGTTTGGTTTTGCTGTGTGCAGGGGTTCTTGAGTGGTGAGGAGTCCTATACCCGGACTTGAGTGCAATTATGATAGGAGATGATATGTTCAAGGAGACTTTGAGGGAGTCGATTCCTGAAATGTTGACTTGAGAAAATCATCGCTCAGTTTAGGTTCTTTTGAACTTAATGTTGTTTGAACGAGTCCATTCGTGAAAACGATATTAATTTTGACCAAGAATCCGTGAGACTGAGGACCGTAGTACCTTTAACCCCACTTGGCCTTTTAGGGTGTAGTGCGGTGACTATGCGGGAGTCTATTTCCAAAATAGTTGATACGCGATACTACACTCGGACAAGATCCTCTTGAGAATATTATTGACTACCAAGTGATTTGGAAAATCGATAATATCCGAGAGATGGATTGTAGACTCTGGGAACTTTGTAGAACCCGTTCGGCAGGTACAAATAAACCTCTAGTACATACCTTGGGAAGGGAAGACCATGGCTCCATGCTCGTGATCTTTAAACCTAAGCCTTGGCTTATTTGCCTGTATATATGTATATGTGTATACCTGTGTTTATGCATTCATTCATGCATTCATGAATAACCCTTTGGTTTCAAGAAACTTAATTGTTCTTTCATTTGCAAAATCAATAAAAATCCTGGATTATAAAATGGAACTTTTTTCCAGCCTTTCCGAAATCTTGCAACCTGCTTTTGAGTTCCTTGAAACCATTGCATTGCATTGCATATCATTTGCATGCATGTGTTTGTCCAGCAACTCATTTCCAGTTGTCTATAAGTTCCAGTGTCACCTGTGAGTCGTCAAGCTAATTCCTCGACACAGATATCGGACTAGAACAAACTACAGATGCATAATGTCAGAGTAAGAAGCACACAACACTGAGTTCCGAATGGAGATCGACGACCTTAAGTCAGGCATGGCAAAGTTCACTGAAATGCTCTAAGTCTTGATTGCTAGAGGAGAGCAACCCCAAAGGACCGTCATCCAGGAAGTTTCAAGCGCTGATCCTCCACCGGTTCAAATGACACCTTCAACTTGGCCAGAGTTTGGTTTACCTCCCAATTACTCACCACCTCTTGCATCTACTGCTATGATTGGTCAGACTTCTAGACCAGTGTTTCAAGCTCTTGTTTTCGCCAAGCCTCAACCTATAGTTCAGACTACTCGAGCTCATTTTGAGAACCCTCTCTACGAGTACAATGCTGCCAGTGCTCAGGGTGAAGACCGTGAAGACTTTGTTGAACCTGAGGTTGTCCGTGAACAGTTTCAGACCATAGACAAGAGACTCCGAGCTGTTGAGGGTACTGATTTCTTTAATGTGGACGTAGACAACATGTGTCTAGTTTCTGACTTTTTTATGCCTGCTAAATTCAAGACTCCCGATTTTGTGAAGTAGAAAGGTGATTCTTGTCCAAGAGCTCATTTGGTCATGTATACCCGAAAGATGGCTGCTCATGCCAAGAATCAGAAGTTGCTTATCCATTATTTTCAAGATAGTCTGAGTGGAGCTTCTCTCAAATGGTATATGAATCTTGAACAGAACAACATTCACTGTTTCCAGGATCTTATTAATGCCTTCATGAAGCAATATAAATATAACCTCGACATGGCTCCTGATCGCCGCCAGCTTCAAAATATGTCTCAGAATGAGAAAGAGTCTTTCAAGGAATATACTCAGCATTGGAGAGAACTCGCTTCCCAAGTTGAACCTCCTCTAGCAGAGAAAGAATTAACTGGATTGTTTATGGACACCTTGTCTCCATTCTACTAGGAGAAGATGGTTGGTAGTGTTTCCTCCAATTTCACTGATTTGGTTACTATTGGCCAAAGACTCGAGCAAGGACTTAAGAAATGTAAAGTGTCAAAGACTGTTGAATCTTCTAATGGTGCGAAGCAATCCTATGGGAACTTCCAGAAGAAGAGAGAAGATCAGACTAATGCTGTCATATTTGAAACAAGAGGGTCTCATCCCCAACCTCATTATGCTGATCACCCTGCTGTTGCTGTTGTTACTCCCGTGATTACTGCTCCATGACCGGCTCAAGCTACTCAACGTCCGACTGTTAGACAGAATCAATACTGTAATAGGAGCCATTTTGATCCTATTCCAATGACGTACACCGAAATATATCCTGGTCTGGTTCAGAAAGGTTTGATTACTACTAAGGCTTTGCCTCCCCCTCCTGATCCACTTCCACCTGGATTCAAATCTGATCTCCACTGTGCATTCCATGAAGGTGCCGCCGGCCACGACTTGGAACATTGCTATGCACTAAAGGCTAGAGTGCGTGATTTGATTAAGGTCGGAATCATTAACTTTCGTGACACCAATCCTAATGTCCAGAAGAATCCTCTTCTAGAGCACGACAAGTGAGCTTCAGTCGACTTCGGCAAACTATCTCCCTAAAATTCAGCATTTCAGACAGGACAGCTCATCTTTGTTTCTGATTAGTCACTAAGCCACGTTTCTTATTGTTTGCACTTTCTTTATTTGTACTAGTTGTTTGCATTCGAATTATGCTTGTACTTTCTTAATTAATAAAATGAGCATTGCAACTTTTGATTCACTTCATGTTGTCCATTATTTACATCTTTATGCTTTCTTTTCAAAAAATTAAAAACAAAAAAAAAAAATATTATATCTCTTTTCCACTTTCTTTTGATTATGCAAAGATTGGAGAGAGGATGATGAAAACAAATTACTCATAATTGCTGTTGGTATGCTTTCAAATCAAAACTTTGCTGAAGATGTAAGGCATTGTTTCAATTCCCAAACACTGGAGACATAAGGAAGATTACCCCTCGTCAACCCCTTTGAGCCTTGAAGTAGGAGTTTCTTTTCTTTACAAATAAAAACCCGCAATCTTAAACTGGGGCAAGGTAGTTCTCAGTTAACTTAATTGTGCATTCAAATACAAGAGTTTCATGCAAGACACCTTTCACATAAAGGTTGCATTCTCAAACAACAAGCAGGTGTCGAAGATGTCTTTCAAATCGGAAGCCTGTAGCGAGCGATTTTGGATGTGGTTGCGAAGCACTACAGCTCTTTGGTATCTACAGCTCGATTCATTTTTTATCCTATTGAAGTTGATGAAGGAAGGGAAATAAATGTCTCAAATTAACCCTGCTTGCAAACTGAGGTTAAACAGTCAAAACTGTTGGTTTACAGATGCTACAAAGATTCGGGGTCTCTATTAGGTTTATTTTTTAAAAAGTAGTGTTCGGTCGATAGGTGGGAGGTTTAAGATGTTAAGACGGATGTACGAAAGTATGGGATTTTGGGTTTTTGTTTAGTGTGCTCGCTAAGATTTTTCTTTCAATCTTATGCCTACGTATTCCTGTTTTCCAAAACAGGGAAATCAGAGCAATCGTAGTTCCTCCTATTCTAAGGGAGGAAATGGTGTTTTGGTGTCTTGTTCAAAGCCCAAGACGTGAAGCTAAAGGTGGTTTGTATCTTGTTCAAAGCCCAAGATGTGAAGCTGAAAAGGTGTTGTCTTCAAAGAGAATTTGTCATCTCTGAAGAGGTTTGTTTGTCACAACTGTTTATAAAGGAGAATTACTTTAACCGGGATGTGTGAATCCGGCAATGCCATAATATCATTTATAGGGGGTTCCAACCTGAAGGAGAAGACTTTAACTCAGTGTAGAGCAATGCCATCTTTCCTTAGGAATTTCTCATGCTAAACGAGGGACAGTGGCATGGATGTAAATAATCCAGAGGCTTGCCGCTTACAGCGATTAGATGAAGGGGAAGGAGTTGTTGATGTTTGTGTACTGTGAACGAGGCACAACTTTGATGCTAAAAGGTTTATTGGATCAACCAGTGGTTTTCTTATACAAAGCCTAAGAGGAGGCTAATATGTGTCTCGTACAAAGCCCGAGAGGGAGGCTAAAAGGCCTTGACTCAACAAGGGAGTCTTTTTGTATCTCGTATAAAGCCCGAGATGGAGGCTAAAAGGGTTGACTCTACAGGAGAATCTTTTATACTCAACAAGAGAGTGTTTTTGTATCTCGTACGAAGCCTGAGATGGAGGCTAAAGATGGTGATTGACTCAACGAGGGAGTCTCATAGTATCTCGTATAAAGCCCGAGATGGAGGCTAAAATTGTTAGCTCCGCTGGGGAGAATCATTGTACAAAGCCCAAGAGGAGGCTATGGTGACTGTTTCAGTTGAGTGACAGGTCCAGTATGCTGATTTAAAGAGAAAATCAGTTCTTATATGAGTAATGTTGGCACTCAGGGATTTTGATTTGAGGATCAGGGATATTCCTTTTCTTTAAGGAAATGGGGAATACAAAGGGTATTGAGACTGTCCGAGTCTACGGGGTTCCTTCCTATTCTTAAAGGGTGCTTGAGAACGTCTTGTAGACTCAAGGGTTTTAGACTGTCCAACTCTAGAGTTTCATCTTTTTTACTATGCTTTAAGAAACAGTAGTAGACTCTTGGAAAGACACCTCTATTAAGATGACTGATTTCTGTTCCTATACCTCTAGGAGGTCGTCGGGATAATTTGTACAAAGCCCAAGAGGAGGCTGGAAACATTTAAGAAGCCGAGTGGTCCTTGTATAAAGCCCAAGAGAAGGCTATCATTCCCGAAGGAAGAAATCATTTATATGAAGCCTAAGAGGAGGCTGTGAATACTTCTAAGAAGCCAACGGGTTCTTGTACAACGCCCAAGAGGAGGCGGGGATGCTTTTAGGAAGCCTGTGGGTCCTTGAACAATGCCCAAGAGAAGGCCGACGTTTTTAAGAAGCCGATGGGTCCCCAAACCCCGAGAAATTCAAGATAGGTTATTCACAAAGAATAGATCAAGCCAGGAAAGTCCGAGAATTTGGAAGAAACTCAAGAGATGCCATTCACGGAGAAAAGATCATCTCTGGGGAGTAGAGTTTCTTGACAAGTGCTTTTAAGAAGCCTGTGGGTCCCCAAACCCCGAGAAGTTCAAGACAGACTATTCACAGAGAATAGATCAAGCCAGGAAAGTCTGAGAATTTGGAAGAAACTCAAGAGATGACATTCACGGAGAAAAGATCATCTCTGGGGAATAGAATTTCTTTGACAACTTCTAAAAGTGACAGTCTATGAAAGGGTTCACCGAGAATGCTGCCTTTCATGTCTCCATATTGTTTAACCCCAAGAGGAGGGAAGACTGTGTCTGGTAATCCTATGGGGATCTAGTTTAGACTATTTCTAAGAGTCATCAACGGGCTTAATGCTAAACGTAGTTGTCGGGGAAACTCTAAATATCTATACTATTATTACACAGTTGATATGAGTTTATGAAAGAAGACTTACAGCGAAACAGCCCCACAATACAGTTATATGTATATGAAAGCGGTAAATGAAAGCAATAACCACTTACTCGGTTGAAGAGCTTCCATGCTGTTTGGTTAGTTGTTCAACAAAGAAAGATTGAAAACAACAGTATATTTCAAAATCAAAGGAGAAAGTGCTTTGAAAATGAAAGATTTGGGGCTTACAACTCAAGGAGAGGCCCATGTTTTTATCAGTGATCGCACTGTTGAATTTGTACAGAGGGACTTATACAAGTGACTGAGGCCCAAAAAATGTTTTGCTGTACAAAGGGATTTGGGTCTTATACTCTCTCAAGAGGCCCAAAAGGTTTAAAGAAAAAGAGTGGGGCTTATAACACGAGGGTAGGTCCAGATGATTTTTCGTTCGAAATGGCGATCGTGCCGAGATTTTCTTTTAACACGGAGGGACTTATACAATATGTGAGGCCCAAATTTGTTATGGTTAAAAGGAGATTGGGTATTACACTCTATTAGAGGCCCAAGATGGTTTTAAGAAATGAAATGGGTCTTACTACTCGAGGGTAGCCCAGTTGGTTTGATTTTGAATTGGCGATTGCGCCGAGATTTTTGAAAATACAGTGGGACTTATACAATAAGTGAGGCCCACTATTTTGGTATTTTACAAAAAGGGGGTTGGGTCTTACACTCTATTAGAGGCCCATGAGTGTTTGGAAATGATTTGTTTGAATGAAAATCAAAGAAACCCTAATTTTATTCTTTAAAAGTAAATATTTAAAGAAAATCAATGAAAAATACCAAATAGGTTTGAATAAACCACTTGTGATTTTTGTTTAAGGTTTGAAAAATGAGGTATAAATCACAAGAGATATTAAAACTCATTTGGTCTTGATTTTTTCAAGATGAATATTCATTTTAAAATGTTTAAAAACAAAAAAAAATGAATTTATTCACAAAAATAATAATTATATTAAATAAATAATATAAACTTAATTTTTTGTGGAATAAAATATTTCAACATTTTTGTGATTTTTTGCAAAAAGAACCAATAAAAAATAATTAAAATTGAAAGAGTTGTTAATTTTCCAATTAATTAACAAAACATGAAAATATTGGAAAAAATGGCAAAATGTGAAAAAACACAAAATGGCATGGGTGGGGTTTGAACCCAAGACCTCAAGGTTACAAGGCGCGCACCTTACCACTGGGGTGGTGATACATCCATTGTTTGAAACAAAACAACAAATATACAAGGCATGACTTGGTTTTAGGCCTGGCCCAAGGCAAGATTTGGCAAGTTTTGGCTCAGAAACGTGAATGTCATAACTTTCTCAATTCTTAATGGTTTGAGACAAAATTTATATGCATCTGGACCAGAATTTCACAAGGAATCCAATGGTGGTGATAGTTTTTTCAGATCACACTCCCTCCTCAAAACCCGATAGTGGTTTTGAAAATGACCTATAATTGCATTTTCTATGCTACAACTTGGTACAGGCATGGATTACATGTTGAATTAGCTCAAACACAACATATACAACATGTATGAGATGTATATGATCAGTGGACTTCAAAGCATTGCATGATTCAAAGATTCCAAGTTGTGAGGCTTACCTCCTTTTTTTGAGATTTTGGAGCTTTTGTGCAATCTGTCAAGCCTCTTGTTCCAGAAATTATTTGATACTTTAGACACACTCAAATGACCCCTTAGAAGCTTTTAGGATGATTGGAATTGGCTGGTACCTGCAAAAACACAAACAGTCCCTTTCTTGGAAAAGGGGTTAAAAGTGACCAAAATAGCAACTCTCTCAAATGGTGTTCCAGATGTATGAAACCATTTAGGACAGTTCAAGGATGATATTTGGAATGTGTTTGAGGTTTTATCTGGTTTGGAAAGTGACTGAATCAAGACATGGCTTGAAAAATGCACAAAAGGCCTATTTTGAGGTTTTGAGATGTGGCTTTGTGATTTTGTGATTATAGGTCACTTGTGATAGTTTGCACAGCTTACATATGATATATGTGAGGTGTGTGTGTGATTGATTGTGATGGAAAAGCTCTCAAGCTCAAACACTCAAAGTTGCCTTGCTAAAGAAGGCATTTTTGCCAAGAGAAAGAGGTTTTGAGGAAAGCATCTGTTTGATGGCTTTGGTGTACTCAAACTGAGCACAAATGAGCTCTATTTATAGTAGAGCAAGTTTGTTTTGGGATCCACAGTGAATGGCAACTGCAGCAGAGGTTTGGCCAATGTTGTCCAATGGAAATCCAAGTCTCCTCTAGCCATTGACTAGAGGTTAGGGAACAGGGGTGTGGTTCCCTTGGTCTTGGATAAGTCTTGACTGAATTCAGTTGAGAATGGCTCAGTCCATGCCACCTTGATGCTTCCATTGAATGCTCCAATCCAAAATTGGAGTCTTGTCCCTATTTTGGCATTTCTAGGTTCAACATGCTATTTCTTGTTCCAAAGACTTTGGAGGCTTGGCTCAGTGATTGTCCCCTTTAGATTCAATCCTCAGAGGTGTCCAAGTGGATAGGAGTGTATGGATTTGCACAATTCTGGCAAATCGAGCAAAAGTGCAAAATCTGTCTTGCCTTGACAGATTTCAACAAGGCAACTTGCCAATGTTATATCTCATGGCTCAAATTGAATTTGGTAATGTACTTGGCCATTTTGGAAAGCCCTTATATGATACAACAACTGTTTGATCATATTTGGTTTTGATACTTTTTGAATCCAAGTGAAAAATGTCCCTACATTTGGATAAAAGTAAGGAAAAATCTGACTTAGTGAAATTTTCACCAAGTGTTGGAACAAAGTGACTTTTCTTGATTTTGATCACTCCATAACTCAAAATCCATGAGGAATTTGGACATAGGTCAGTATGAAGCTTTTGTAGAGGGCAATGAGATCTACAAATCAAGCTTTGGATGGGAGAAAATGGCTTTGTGGTTTAGGAGTTATGATCCTCCAAAGTTGGTACCCTAGCCACTTTATTTTTTAACTTAGAAAAATTTCTAAGTTTTTATGGTTACCCCTTTTACAAGTTATCCAACTTTTCTTGATTTTTCTTGATGAATGATGATTTGAATCATACATTAACATCATTTTAGGATTAAAAATCCATTTTAGTGAAAAATCTCAAAAAGTCAAAGTTGACTTTTGTGCACAGTTGACTTTTTACCAGATGAATTCCAAACTGTGCAATTCTTCAGGAAATCATGTCCTTGACCTAAATCAAACTTGATGGACATGTTATATGGATGGTATAGAGGATATTGAATCATATCTTAGGGCTTGGGAGCATGTCCTGGTCCAAAGTCAAAGTTACAGTTGACTTTTCCTGCGAAACCCTAACTGTGGTTCAGATGAAATTGAAACTTGTTGCTCAAGCTTCTTGGATCAATCCATTGTTCCAAATGGATCAATATGGCATATTGGAGATCCTCAAATCCTCTCTTGAGTTCTTGGTTCATGATTGGTCCCAAAAGTCAACTTAGGGGTGAATTAGGTCAAGAAACCCTAATTCCTGATTTTTTATGGATGCATCCCCTGAGGCAAAATTGACTGGATGCTTGGGTCCATGAGATTCCATGGAGTATTTTAGGATATGTTTTGAAGCATTGGCTCATTCCCAGAGGAAAATTTCCATCTGGAGGCCCTGGTCGACCAAAACCCTAATTTGGTGACACTGGCGATCTTAAAGCTTGATCCACCTAGAAGGGAGCAACCTTGTGCTTAATCCTTGAAGTGGGAGTCCTCTTGATCCTTAGTATATACTTAAGAGGTTTAGACAAGTTAAGGATCATGTCATTCCTTGATTAATCCTTTGTCTAGAAGCTCTGAGAGGGCTTGAAACCCTAATTTTTATAGTAGTGACTATTCACCCATCTTTGGGGAGACTAAAGGTTCATCCATATTGTGATGATGATTTACACAATGATGAAAAATCGTAGTGGTCAAAATTTGGGGTATGACAGATGCCCCTATTTAATCTTCTTGGATCCGAAGGTGTGAATGACGAAGGTATTCGGGCATTCGGGGTGCAAGAGGATTAAATATCGGAATACCCGAAATTTTGATGGTGGTTATGAATGGAAGATCGCATTCATCTTCTTTTGCTGAGCAATGATGCTTAGAAAAGGTAAACTTCCCCTCGATCCTGGTCTTCAGCCAAGGAACTGGTCTCAGTTTTCTTTTGTCAACTTCCCCTCGATCCTGGTTTCTTACCAAGGATCTGGTCTCAGTTTCTGATGTAAACTTCCCCTCGATCCTGGTTTTCTACCAAGGAAATGGTCTAAGTTTCTGAAGTAAACTTCCCCTCGATCCTGGTTTCCTACCAAGGAATTGGTCTATGTTTCTGAAGTAAACTTCCCCTCGATCCTGGTTTCCTACCATGGAACTGGTCTTAGTTTCTTTTGTCAATAAACTTTATTGACAAGGGACGCTATGCGTAGCGGTTTTCCTCAAACTTCTCGCCGAATTTTCCTAGGGAGATGCCATTTGACGGAAAAACTCTGATGTCATACTCGCTGGGAGGACCCAGTCGTCTGAGTTGTAGATGTGTACAAACTTCTCTGTTGGAGACCCCATTTGTTGATTCTACTTGGGGAATGTGAGTCCCTTGAGAGACTGCTTTCGCTTGGGGGTCTTACATCATACTTTTCTCGGGATCTTCCCGGAGAAATGCCATATGATGGGATCCAATTTTGAGGTGCTGATGACCTTTTCATCAGCGGTCTTTTTCAGAGAGAAAAAATGCCGCACCGCCGAATCCCTGATTAAGAGGCTTTCTCTAGGGATCTTCCTTAATCCAGGAAAGCAACGATATCATCTTCAATGGCGAATTGTGATGTTAACTGAAGGCTCTCTGATGTTTCAGAGGTTCAAGTTATCAAAGTGGTCGAGGAGCCAACTTCATTCCAGAAGTAAACTGGAGGAGCGAGATCGTTCGGGTGCCGCGCTTCTTGACGAGACAAGAACTAATAACTCAATTGAGAGGACTGTTATCACTACGGGACAAGACCGACTGGAGTGATAGTGATGCAATATGAATGCGAATGGAAATCAATAATGCATGATATATGTATGTTTATGCTGACAAAACTGACGCGACATACCAACTAAAAGATGAACATGACTGGAGACTCGGCCATCGCGGGGCGAAGAAGTACCGCTGGTTCAAGATAGTCATTCTACCTTGTTTAGGAGAAGTAGACCTTGCGGGGAACTACCGTTGATCGGGCTTAGGAGATGAGAACTCGGCCAAAGATGTCAGATGGATTAGTCGCATCTGACACTGTTGATCCTTCATTCAGGCGCACTGGTATAGAAGGAGTACTTTGATTCTGCACTTTGAAGTTCGCTTACTTCTGGAGAAGCGGTTGATGCTCTTTTGATGTTCAACAGTCAAAAGAAGTTGCCATCTTTATTTTAAAAGCAGAAAAAGTTTTACAAGTAAATTAATTTTTTGTTTTATATCAAGAATCATTGATCATGTTAAAATGTCGTTCTGTAAAGCTAAAACAAATAAGAACTGCAAACAAAAGCACAAGGGCTCAAATTTTATTGATAAGACGGAGATCAGCCAAACGCGTGATTCCAAAGAGTATTTACAAAGTTAGAAAATGGTAATTTACAGGGAAAAGGGCTACGTTGAAACATAACGACCACTATCCTTCTACCAACTTTGAATTCGGGACATCCTGAGCTTCTGTCGAAGATGACCTTGACTGGAGTTTTCCTTCGATGAATGGTGTAACTGCTGCTGCTGAGGGACTTGCCTATATTGAACATAGTTACTTGCCATTATCCCTAACTTTTGCCTGGATTTTACTGTGATGTTTCCAATCCACCGGGATGATTTTTTTATTTTGTCTCTAACTTTTTCCTGGACCGCCCTTTCGGGTTTTCAATCCACCGAGACATTTTTTTTTAGGCGAAGTATTTCTTGACTACATCAACATTCGTGGGGTAGGCAAATTCTTCTCCGTCCATGGTTGCAGGTCTCAAGGCGCCGCCTGAGAAAGCTTTCGTGACCACATAGGGGCCATCATAATTCAGAGTCCATTTACCCCGAGAATCAGTGAGAAATGATTGTATCTTTTTGAGCACGAGATCTCCTTTCCTGAAGATGCGAGGTCGGACCTTTTTGTCAAACGTCTTCTTCATTCTCTGTTGATACAACTGACCGTGGCATAGTGCCGTGATTTGTTTCTCTTCGATCATATTCAGATCATCGTGTCGACTTTGACACCATTCAGCTTCTGTAAGCTTTGCTTCCATAAATACCCGGATTGATGGGATCTCTACCTCGATGGGGAGCACTGCCTCCATGCCATATACTAGAGAGAAATGGGTTGCCCCTGTTGAAGTACGGACAGATGTTCGATAACTATGAAGAGCAAAGGGTAGCATCTCGTGCCAGTCTTTATAGGTTACAACCATCTTTTGAACAATCTTCTTGATGTTCTTGTTAGCCGCTTCTACCGCTCCGTTCATCTTGGGTCGGTAGGGAGATGAGTTATGGTGTTCAATCTTGAACTCTACACACAACTCTTTCATCATCCTATTGTTTAAGTTAGATCCATTATCAGTAATGATCTGGCTCGGAACACCATAACGGCAGATGATATTGTTTTTGATAAATCGGACCACCACTTTTCGGGTTACATTAGCGTACGACGCTGCTTCGACCCACTTGGTGAAGTAATCAATGGCTACAAGGATGAACCGATGTCCATTTGAAGCTTTGGGCTCAATCAAGCCAATCATGTCGATTCCCCATATGGAAAAAGGCCATGGGGAAGAAAGAACTTTAAGATGTGTTGGCGGTACATGAATTTTGTCGGAGTATATCTGACATTTGTGACACTTCCTCATGTACTTGTAGCAGTCGGACTCCATGGTCAACCAATAGTACCCTGCTCTCAGAATTTTTCTCGCCATTGTGTGTCCGTTGGCATGAGTGCCAAAGGATCCTTCGTGAATTTCTTTCATCAGCATGTCTGCTTCTGGTCTGTCGACGCATCGGAGCAAGACCATGTCAAAATTTCTCTTATAGAGAGTATCACCGCTCAGGAAGAAGTTTCCAGCTAGTCTTCTGAGGGTTTTTCTGTCCTTCCTTAGTGCCATAGGTGGGTACTCTTATTTTTGAAGGGAGCATTTGATATCGTGATACCAAGGTTTGTCGTCTATGACTGCTTCAATTGTGAAGACGTAAGCGGGCCGTTCTAGGTGCATTATGTCGATCTTAGGTAGGTCAGCCCATTGACCTACACTAATCATGGAAGAGAGAGTGGCTAATGCATCAGCCATGTGATTCTCATCACGAGGGATGTGATGAAACTCGATTCTGTTGAAGAAAGGTAACAACCTTCTTGCATAGTCTTTGTAAGGAATCAATCCTGATTGGTATATGTTCCAATCTCCTTTTATCTGATTGATAATCAGGGCTGAGTCGCCATATACGTCCAAGTTTTTGATCCTTAAATCAATTGCTTCTTCGAGACCCATAATACAAGCTTCGTATTCGGCCTCGTTGTTTGTACATTTGAACGTGAGTCGAGCGGTGAAAGGAATGTGGGTACCCTGAGGGGTAACAATTATTTCCCCAATTCCGTTTCTATAATGATTAACTGCTCCGTCAAAGATAAGTCCCCATTGGGAACCTGGTTCTGGCCCTTCACTGGGTAGCGGTTCATCGCAATCTTTCATTTTCAAATACATGACATCTTCGTCTGGGAAGTCAAACCCGATTGATTCTTGATCGTTAATCGGTTGATGAGCCAAATGATTGGCTAAAATACTTCCTTTAACGACTTTTTGAGCATGGTACTCTATGTCATATTCTGATAACAACATCTGCCAATGGGCAATCCTTCCCGTGAGAGCAGGTTTTTCAAATACATACTTGATTGGATCCATTTCGGAGATCAACCAAGTAGTGTGACGAATCATGTACTGGCGAAGACGTTTGGCTGCCCAAGCCAAAGCGCAACAAGTTTTTTCGAGCATAGTGTACCGAGTTTCGCAGTTGGTGAATTTCTTGATTAGATAGTAAATGGCAGACTCTTTCTGTTTGGTTTCGTCTTGATGGCCAAGTACACACCCCATTGAGTCTTCCAAGACTGTGAGGTAGATGATCAGTGGTCTTCCTTCCAATAGGGGTGATAGAATCGGAAGATTCAACAGATATTCCTTAATACTATCGAAGGCGGTTTGGCAATCTTCTGTCCAAACGCAGTCCTGGTTCTTTTTGAGTAATTTGAAAATCGGCGCACAGGTCGCGGCCATAAGGAATATGAATATGGAGATGTAGTTCAAACGTCCCAGGAATCCTCTGACTTGTTTTTCAGTTTTCGGAGAAGGCATTTCTTGAATGGCCTTGACCTTGTCAGGATCAACCTCAATTCCTTTCTGGCTGACGATGAACCCTAAGAGTTTCCCTGAACGGACACCGAAGGTGCACTTGTTGGGATTTAAGCGGAGTTTGTACTGTCTCAAACGCTCGAATAGCTTTGACAGGTGGGTCACATGCTCCTCTTCTGTCTTAGATTTTGCAATCATATCATCAACATACACTTCGATTTCTTTTTGTATCATGTCATGAAAAAGAGTAGTCATGGCCCTTTGATAGGTTGCCCGGACGTTCTTCAAACCGAACGGCATTACCTTGTAACAAAAGGTACCCCATGGGGTAATGAACGAAGTTTTCTCCATGTCATTCGGCGCCATTTTGATTTGGTTATAGCCCGAGAATCCATCCATGAAGGAGAAAACTTTGAACTTTGCAGTACTATCAACCAGCATGTCAATGTGTGGTAAAGGAAAGTCGTCCTTTGGACATGCCTTGTTCAGATCCCGCTAGTCGACACACATTCTGACCTTTCCATCCTTTTTCGGAATAGGTACGATGTTAGCTAACCATTGAGGATATTCTGATGTAGCGATGAATCCCGCGTCAATCTGTTTATGTACCTCCTCTTTGATTTTGATGGCCATGTCCGGGTGAGTGCGTCTCAACCTCTGCTTTACTGGTGTACATTCTGATCTTAACGGCAAGTGATGTTCCACGATGCTGGTATCCAACCCTGGCATATCCTGATAGGACCAAGCGAATACATCGGGGAATTCTTTGAGAAGCTTTATCAAACTCTCTTTGGCAATTGGACTGAACAGTGCCCCAATCCTGATTTCTTTTCTCTCCTTTTCTGAACCCAAGTTTACCGTTTCCAACGACTCTTTGTGAGGTTCAATGGACCATTCCTCTTGTCTGAGTAGTCGGGAGATCTCTTCTAGAATTTCGTTGTCAACTTCTTCTTCAGCCCCAAATACCGGGAACCCAAAGTCGGGAGAATGCATCGGATTGTATGTTTCAACGGGGTTTAAAACAAGCAATCTGCATGACGTGATGATTCGTGTTTAGAAGAGATAGAGAAAATGCAAGTGTGTGCAGTGTATTTCTTTTACTGCTTGTTTTTATTAGTGAATTGTTTTTTAGGATTACCATTTTCTGAGAAAAGAGAAAAGAGAAAACAACAATAAATGCAGAAATTACAGAACGACGTTATTTTATTAATGAACAAGTCAATTCTCGAAACTACAGCCCTATAAAACAAAACTCTGTCGCTTTAGGCAAAGCGAAGAGGGAAAATTTACAGAAAGCGAGCCCTATCAAAACATCCGTTTCACTTGGGCAGGGTGAAAGGTTAAAGATGGCAATTACTTTGACTTATGAACAATCTTCGAAACATCGACAGCAACCCATTGGCGGCGAACTCCTCGGTGAATCACAAAAGCTGGCACCTTCCTTGATTTGTCTTCAGAAATAACGCTGATTTCTGGTGGAGCAGGATCATTGGAATCTGTCTCCCAGGCAGAATTATCGTAGGAGAATTCCTCTGTTACATTTTGCATAGCATTTGTGCTCTCAGCTGTATCTCCCCATCCAGTTGGCTGGATGTCTTCGAGCCTGATACGAGAGCTTTCAGGAGCGGTGTACTTGACCATATAGTAGTATTTTCCACTCGGTTGTCCCAAGGTGTTCCACACTTCTTTCGAACTAGAGGAGTCATCCCTCTCGATGACGTTGACCTCGGGAAAAGCATAGTTGATGAATTCAAGTCCTGCAAACGTTGCAAATTCATCGTCATGTTGAGTAGTTTCTGAATGACCTGAGTGTTGATCCCATGACATAGTGGGGACACAAGTATTCTGTTCAATGATGCTCAGCTGAGTTTCATTACTCGGCTGACTTTCTGGCCTCAAGTCTCCTGGGTAAGGCTGCCACATTGGCAGGCCATCCATCGGGCCATAGTAATTGTGGTCAAAGTTGTCTTTCATCAGAGTGTCCTCCTCTAATGAATTTGGCGGAGCACAGCATCATTCTGGATCACAACCTCCGTATATCATTTCGACATCTGACAGTGGTATAAATCTCAAACTCTGTGCGGGATAGCAAAATGGCGTAGGCACCTCTTCCTGAGACATATAATCGTCCTCGTTAAGATAGGACTTCTATTCTCCATCCATGTCGGAGGGATCCTCCTCATTGATAACATGGATTATTTGAGACACTGGGTGAAGGAAACCTCCACTGCGGAAGAAGTTCTGAATGGGATGAAGACTTTCATCGTTAGCAGTTGTCCGGGTACAGGTTGCAAAAAAATCAAGACCTTTCTTTGTTGTATTGCTAGTAGGAATGACAAGCTGCCCCCATCCTGTTGTATCGGTACTCTCGACTGCTTTAATAGCATCTTTGTATGAGGAAATCGAAGTTCCTCCCCCAGATTGTTCGTCCTTGTATAGCAAAAGCGCTTGGAACTGGGTTCCGATTATCCCTTCTGGTTCCACATAAGTGGATGACGATAAATTGCTGACGAGCAAGGCCTGTTCCCCACAGACTGTGATGAGTTGGCCGTTTTGGACGAACTTTAGCTTTTGGTGGAGGGTCGAGGTAACCGCTCCAGCCTGATGTATCCAAGGTCTTCCTAATAAACAACTGTACGTTGCGCGGATGTCCGTGACTTGGAAAGTGTGAGGACCAATAGTTATGGGAAGGTCAACTTCACCGATAACCGTTTTTATGGATCCGTCGAACGCCTTGACGACGAACTCGCTGGTTCTCATAGGAGGGCCTTTGAATGATAATTGCATCAAAGTGGACTTTGGCATAACATTCAGGGATGACCCTGTGTCTACCAGTACGCTGGCTAAAGCATCGTCCTGGCAGTTGACTGTGATATTGAGTTCCATGTTATGACGGCGACCCTCTTCTGGTAATTCCTCATCACTAAATCCCAAATTAGTGCAGGAAGTGATGTTAGAGACAATACTATCGAACTGTTTGATGGTTACATCCTGTTCCACAAAGGGTTGCTCCAAAACTTTCTGTAGAGCCTCCCTGTGCGCTTCTGAACTGAGTAACAGTGATAATACCGAGATCTTTGAAGGAGTCTGTAACAGTTGATCGACAATGTTGTATTCACTCCTTTGGATGAGCTTCAGCATCTCATCATCGTTTTTCGAAAGGTCGGGATTACTGGATTGACCGACTGATGGATTGGGAGCTTCTGTCTGAAGTTCCTTTTCTTTGTTAGATTCTCCAACTCCTCTGTTGAAGATTCTACCACTCCTCGTTACACGACTGATGTCTGCAATATTCACGAAGGAGGGTAATGGAATTTCCTTTCCATTTTCAATTATTGTCGCAGCGTATTTGTAAGGGATTGCCTTAGCTGATTCATACGGTAGTGGTCCCGGCAGATAGATAACTATGGGAACCTTCTGGTTTTTATGACCATCGTAGGTAATCTCGATCCGTTCCCGGTTGGGAACTCTCGATTCGTCAAGTAGAGGGATAATGGTAAAATATCCCTAGTTCTTTGATGATCAGAGATTACAACAACGTCCTCAATTTGATTGGCAAGGTAGTTCGGAGACCAATTGATGGGCCCGAAACCTGGATATGGGCGGATCTCTCCACGATCCACCTGCCCCTGGAGAACTGCTCGCACAAGGTAGCACCCTTGGTTACTTTGCGAACAGACTCCACAACGTTCATAATTGTGTGGTGGCACCTGGCCACACCCACTTTGTATACAATGTAACCTTACTAGGTTTGCTTCCACGAGTCGGACATCCTGACTTTGACGCCGAGTGGGATTTCTGTTATTGATACTAATTTGCTGAGTATCTACATCCATATAGATTGGCATCCACCAATGATTTAACAAGTGATGAAGTGCCTCCTGGACAAGGGCATATCCCTGATCGCTTTCGCAACCCGTTTTACAGCTGTGATAATTATGTGATATCAGGAATCCGAGTCGGACCTGCTCAGCATGCAATTCTACCAAGTTGGTATTCATCAAGCGAATGTCGAAGATCTAAACCATATTGATCTGATAGGGATTCCTATCATGGTAGTCCTGGATCCATCCAAGATCCATCTAACGCTGGAGGGTCTCTTGTATGAAAGAGTATCCCTGTTTGTTTACCAAGCAAGTCAGACAAGAACTGTAATCGTGCCGCGGCAGATTATGATACTGGCTTTGCCTTGAGTGCATTGCCACCAGGTTGGCATTCATCGCACAGATGTCGTAGTTCTGAATGACGTTGGAATTCGTGTAAACCATGTTAACTCCATGAACTCGGTGCTCTTGGAACCATCCGAGATCCATCTGTTCCTGCAGAGCTGATTGCACCAAAGAACATCCTTGATTGTTTTTAGAGCATACATCACACTGATGATAATTATGAGGTGGCACATGGCCATATCCACTCTGTCAATAATGCATCTTGACCAGATTGGTCCTTAACAAGAGTACATCGTGAATTTGATAAATATTGTTAAATTCTCTCTCAATCAGGTTGACTGCAGCTTTCTCATGTTGAGGCAGCGGGTTCGTAAGAACATTGGGATTCGTATCTTTGAAAGATAAGATCCCGCTCCTAACAAGCTTTTGCACGTCAATTTTGAAATTGAGACAATTCTCTATGTTATGCCCTGATCCTCCTTGATGATAAGGGCATGTCTGATCCACCTTAAACCAAAAGGCAGATTTTTCGGTACTGTAAGAGGAGACTTAGTCTGGATGTACCCCTTAGCCAGTAGTAACGGAAATAGTTATGCGTACAACATGGGTATAGGATCAAACCCTGACGGTCGTGTTGTACGGTTGTTGTTATATGGAGGACGAGCCTGTTGAAGAGGTTGTTGTGTCCTTTGCTGATTAGGTTGGCTCTGCGCAACCTAAGGTTGATACGTAGGAATAGGCGCAGGGCTGATAGCAGGAGTTACAGCTGCTACTGGTTGATAACGTCGCCTTTGCTTTCCGAGAGAGATATTCCCAATATCTTGCTCTTTTTTCTTAGGGAGAGCACTACCGTATCGTTTTGTACTACTTGATGATCCAGCGTCTTTCGTTAGACGTCCTTCTCGGACGGCTTCCTCAAGACGAACTCCCATACCGACCATCTCGGTGAAATCACTGGGTGCACTGGCAACCATTCTGTCGTAGTAAAACGAGCTTAAGGTTTTTAAGAAGATCTTTGTCATCTCTCTTTCCTCAAGAGGTGTACAAATCTGAGCGGCAACTTCACGCCATCTTTGGGCGTACTCCTTAAAGGTTTCTTTATCCTTTTGTGACATTGATCTGAGTTAATCTCTGTCTGGTGCCATGTCCAGATTGTATTTATATTGTTGGACAAAGGCAGTGCCAAGATCTCTGAATGTACTAATCGAAGTACGGTTTAAACCCATGTACCATTTGAGTGCGGCACCGTTTAAACTATCCTAAAAGTAGTGAATCAGTAGGTCCTGATTCTCCGTCTGAGCTGACATTCGCCGAGCTTACATCACAAAATGGCTCTGAGGGCAAGAGTTACCCTTGTATTTTTCAAAGTCGGGCACTTAAAATTTGTGCGGAACTTTCACATTGGGGACCAAACAAAGGTCTGCGACGTCCTTTCCAAATAAATCCTTACCACGGATGGCTTGCAGTTCCTTCTGCATTTCCAGGAACTGTTCCTGGAATTCATCCATTCTATCGAACATAGTTTCCTTCTTAATAGAAGGTATCGATGGAATCTGTCCTTCCGGGATAGTATGCACCACAAGGGGTGGTACCGTGACTACGGCAGTGAATCTTGGCGTTTCCCGAAGTTTGTAACCTTCAGGAGTCTTCAGTATGCCCCTGGCATCTTCGCTTTCCCGAAGTTTGTAACCTTCAGGCCCAGCGGCTTCTGTTATGATTCCCTGATCTTCAGTGATCGGCGGAACATATCCTTCCGGGATATAGTTAACAGGCATATCCCAAGGACGATCTTTCGGCATTTGATACCTAGGATCATACTTCTCCACTATGGGCGTTAAAGTGATCTCTGAGATCACAGTTCTTTATAGCTGAGCTTCTGCCATGGCTTGCATGTCGTTACGAAGCTTTCTCATATCCTCTCTTAGAGCGTCGATCTCTTCTTTCAACTCTCTGTTTTCTTCCTCAAGATCATCCATCTTTTTCTGACGATTGGCCCGAGTATTATACGAATGAGACAGTTTGACTCTAGAATCGAGACACAAACATGAGATTCGTAGGTAAAAAGAATACGCGATGTGGGAATGATGAATGCAATGATTATATTAATTGTTTTTTGGTTTAATCAAAATAAACTTCGACAATTAGATTGCAAATATCAAACAGTGGGGAAACCCCTTTTTTATTGAATTCAAAGGATTACAGAAATGGAAATACAGTAGATTACAAGGTGCAGAAACAAAAACCTAAGCTAATGGGTCCCGAGTCCTCTCTGAAGAGAAATCGGGTGCTGACTCTGGTATTTTCCTTTTCTTTGACCGGGGCTCTTGGGCCATTGTCGGGTTGTCATTCCTTTGCCATGTGAAAGGAGCGAGCAAATTCCTTTAGTCATCTTGATTCTCTACAGCATGTTGCTCCAAAATTTCAATCAGAGCATCCTTATCTTTCAGTAGTTGCTGTATTTTGATGCACTCTATGTTGAGGGTGCGGTACTTGTTCTTCCAAGACATCCTCTCCCGTTGAACTTTGTTGAGAGTTACCTGAAGCTTTTCCGTTTCCGTCATGAAATACATGACAGATTCCTTCGGTGGAAGAACTCCATGACGAGGATAAGGCATCTTTATCTTGAGAGCTCTAGTTTGTACCCAGTGGAGATAAGGCTCCACCAAGACACATTCCGGTTTTCCTAGAGACTCCCGTCCTTTCTTATGAACATGTTTCCAAGCGTGCACTATTTCCACCTTTAGTGCTTTGTCATTTTCTCCTTCCTTGAAGAAAAGACCTTCCAGATGAGCATTAAGTGGGACATGCCTCATCGGGTATTCGAATTGACGACGAACCAACACTGGATGGTAGTTGATTCCTCCTTTAGTTCCTATGAGGGGTACGTTGGGGAAGTTTCCACAATGATCAATGATCCTGATTCCATCATAGATCATATTGCACCAATCTATATCAGAGTTGGTAAGAGACATGATCTTCTGCTACCAACGTAAGGCACTCTTATGATCCCAAAAAGCAGCAGACTTGGGCAAATGGGAGATAAACCATTTATATAGCAGGGGTACACAACACATGATCATTCCTCCGCTGTACAAATTTCCTAAGTGTAGAGAATGATACGCATCTGCGAGCAAAGTCGGCACAGAGTTTCCAATGAGAAAAACCTTAATGGCGTTGATATCTACAAAGTTATTGATGTTGGGAAACAAAAACAACCCGTAGGTGAGTAAGACAAAGATGCTTTCAAAAGCAGTCACGTTCCCGATACTGGCGAAGTACAGGGCTTTCTTTGTCAAGAACTGGACTGGCAAACCTTGTATGCCACCCTTAGTGGTCATGTGAGTCCTGACCTCAGACTCGTACAATTGAATTGCTCTTGCAATGGTCTGATTCTTTGGAATTTCTTCCAATCCAGAAAATGGAGCTTGATCTATAATGTGTAGAAATATTCCTCCAGCGCTGGTGCTAGCTGGTAATCCGTGAAACAATGATAGATCGGATCGTAGAACTGAATGAGCGCATCCATGATTCCCTCAATCACATGGACTCTTAGCAGCGATAGCAAACCTCCGTGCTTGGCTCTGAAAGCTTCAGGGTTAGTGATAATCCTTGCTAACCTTCTCAAATCCTCTAGTTTTGGAATCCTGAAGGTGTACTTATGAGTTCTCCTTCTACCGAAATCCATTAGCGTAATTCTTTTCTCTGATATTTGCAATCACAGTCTTAATTTAATTTGAAAAACAGAGAGACTAGAAGAGAATTTTTTTTGAATGTTTTAATGTTTTTTAAATGAATGCATGAATGCAGCCCACAAAAACATAGAAAAAATATGGAGTCAAAGGGTCGTTGTCATGAAGTCAAGGCTCTACCCATCCCCAAAGGTTTATACTAGGGTGATTTTTTGTACCTGTACTCAAAATCATCAGCTCCTCCCAGGATAACAAACAGCAAGCGGATCGCCAATGAGCTGTATGAAATCTTAAAGTAAATGTTATTCACCGAGAATATATCATCAACCTCAAATGAGGGTAGTATCGCGTGACAACTATTTCTGATAGCTTCCGCACTACAAAAAGGTTGGCTCCTCAGCTTCTCGGACATCACAATCGACCCATTGCCTATGAGAGGGAATGGGTTGCATTGGTCAGCCTCCACTGAGGTTGATGGTCGACCTCGTCACCATCACTTATCTTAAGTGTATACTCAATCTTTCCTCATGCGGCATCACACGCATTCCCATTAGCAAAAAAATAAACACAGATATCAATTAGGAAAAGCAGTATATATATTTGTCCTAATGCCCTAGACCTTTAAAAGCTAAGAATCTTATGTTCCTGACAGAAAATGGTTTCCCGGCGGAGTCACCATCCTGTGGTTCCTTCCCCACTTAAAGGTTTTTGACCTAAGATCCTAGTGAAGTCAACAAAGAGTCCTATCCCAGAAAGAAAGAAAGACCGGCCCCATGGGGCGCCACTTTTAAAGTTTCCACCTAATAGATGGGAAGAGAACAAGATCTCGCTACAAAGGTGAGACAGATCCTAATGACACCTCCCCAGTGAAGTCGCCATTTTTCTGTAGCGAGCGATTTTGGATGTGGTTGCGAAGCACTACCGCTCTTTGGTATCTACAGCTCGATTCATTTTTTATCCTATTGAAACTGATGAAGGAAGGGAAATAGATGTCTCAAATTAACCCTGCTTGCAAACTGAGGTTAAACAGTCAAAACTCTTGGTTTACAGATGCTACAAAGATTCTGGGTCTCTATTAGGTTTATTTTTTTAAAAGTAGTGTTCGGTCGATAGGTGGGAGGCTTAAGATGTTAGGACGGATGTACGAAAGTATGGGATTTTGGGTTTTTGTTTAGTGTGCTCGCTAAGATTTTTCTTTCAATCTTATGCCTACGTATTCCCGTTTTCCGAAACAAGGAAATCAAAGCAATCGTAGTTCCTCCTATTCTAAGGGAGGAAATGGTGTTTTGGTGTCTTGTTCAAAGCCCAAGACGTGAAGCTAAAGGTGGTTTGTATCTTGGTCAAAGCCCAAGATGTGAAGCTGAAGGGTCTATTTGTATCTTGTTCAAAGCCCAAGATGTGAAGCTGAAAAGGTGTTGTCTTCAGAGAGAATTTGTCATCTCTGAAGAGGTTTGCTTGTCACAACTGTTTATAAAGGAGAATTACTTTAACCGGGATGTGTGAATCCGGCAATGCCATAATTTCCTTTATAGGGGGTTCCAACCTGAAGGAGAAGACTTTAACTCAGTGTAGAGCAATGCCATCTTTCCTTAGGAATTTCTCATGCTAAACGAGGGACAGTGGCATGGATGTAAATAATCCAGAGGCTTGCTGCTTACAGTGATTAGATGAAGGGGAAGGAGTTGTTGATGTTTGTGTACTGTGAACGAGGCACAACTTTGATGCTAAAAGTTTGATTGGATCAACCAGTGGTTTTCTTATACAAAGCCTAAGAGGAGGCTAATATGTGTCTCGTACAAAGCCCGAGAGGGAGGCTAAAAGGCCTTGACTCAACAAAGGAGTCTTTTTGTATCTCGTATAAAGCCCAAGATGGAGGCTAAAAGGGTTGACTCTACAGGAGAATCTTTTATACTCAACAAGAGAGTGTTTTTGTATCTCGTACGAAGCCCGAGATGGAGGCTAAAGATGGTGATTGACTCAACGAGGGAGTCTCTTAGTATCTCGTATAAAGCCTGAGATTGAGGCTAAAATTGTAGCTCTGCTGGGGAGAATCATTGTACAAAGCCCAAGAGGAGGCTATGGTGACTGTTTCAGTTGAATGACAGGTCCAATATGCTGATTTAAAGAGAAAATCAGTTCTTATATGAGTAATGTTGGCACTCAGGGATTTTGATTCGAGGATCATGGATATTCCTTTTCTTTAAGGAAATGGGGAATCCAAAGGGTATTGAGACTGTCCGAGTCTACGGGGTTCCTTCCTATTCTTGAAGGGTGCTTGAGAATGTCTTGTAGACTCAAGGGTTTTAGACTGTCCAAGTCTAGAGTTTCATCTTTTGTAATATGCTTTGAGAAACAGTAGTAGACTCTTGGAAAGACAACTCTATTAAGATGACTGATTTCTGTTCCTATACCTCTAGGAGGTTGTCGGGACAATTTGTACGAAGCCCAAGAGGAGGCTGGAAACTTTTAAGAAGCCGAGTGGTCCTTGTATGAAGCCCAAGAGAAGGCTATCATTCCCGGAGGAAGAAATCATTTATATGAAGCCTAAGAGGAGGCTGTGAATACTTCTAAGAAGCCGAAGGGTCCTTGTACAACGCCCAAGAGGAGGCGAGGATGCTTTTAGGAAGCCTGTGGGTCCTTGAACAATGCCCAAGAGGAGGCTGACGCTTTTAAGAAGCCGATGGGTCCCCAAACCCCGAGAAATTCAAGACAGGTTATTCACAAAGAATAGATCGAGCCAGGAAAGTCCGAGAATTTGGAAGAAACTCAAGAGATGCCATTCACGGAGAAAAGATCATCTCTGGGGAGTAGAGTTTCTTGACAAGTGCTTTTAAGAAGCCTGTGGGTCCCTAAACCCCGAGAAGTTCAAGACAGGCTATTCACAGAGAATAGATCAAGCCAGGAAAGTCTGAGAATTTGGAAGAAACTCAAGAGATGCCATTCACGGAGAAAAGATCATCTCTAGGGAATAGAGTTTCTTTGACAACTTCTAAAAGTGACAGTCTATGAAAGGGTTCACCGAGAATGCTGCCTTTCATGTCTCCATATTGTTTAACCCCAAGAGGAGGGAAGACTGTGTCTGGTAATCCTATGGGGATCTAGTTTAGACTATTTCTAAGAGTGATCAATGGGCTTAATGCTAAAATTAGTTGTCGGGGAAACTCTAAATATCTATACTATTATTACACAGTTGATATGAGTTTATGAAAGAAGACTTACAGCGAAATAGCCCCACAATACAGTTATATGTATATGAAAGCGGTAAATGAAAGCAATAACCACTTACTCGGTTGAAGAGCTTCCATGCTGTTTGGTTAGTTGTTCAACAAAGAAAGATTGAAAACAACAGTATATTTCAAAATCAAAGGAGAAAGTGCTTTGAAAAAGAAAGATTTGGGGCTTACAGCTCAAGGAGAGGCCCAAGTTTTTATTAGTGATCACACTGTTGAATTAGTACAGGGGGACTTATACAAGTGACTGAGGCCCAAAAAATGTTTTGCTGTACAAAGGGATTTGGGTCTTATACTCTCTCAAGAGGCCCAAAAGGTTTAAAGAAAAAGAGTGAGGCTTATAACACGAGGGTAGGCCCAGATGATTTTTCGTTCGAAATGGCGATCGCGCCAAGATTTTCTTTTAACACAGAGGGACTTATACAATATGTGAGGCCCAAATTTGTTTTGGTTAAAAGGGGATTGGGTCTTACACTCTATTAGAGGCCCAAGATGGTTTTAAGAAATGAAATGGGTCTTACTACTCGAGGGTAGGCCCAGTTGGTTTGATTTTGAATTGGCGATTGCGCCGAGATTTTTGAAAATACAGTGGGACTTATACAATAAGTGAGGCCCACTATTTTGGTATTTTACAAAAAGGGGGTCGGGTCTTACACTCTATTAGAGGCCCATGAGTGTTTGGAAATGATTTGTTTGAGTGAAAATCAATGAAACCCTAATTTTATTCTTTAAAAGTAAATATTTAAAGAAAATCAATGAAAAATACCAAATAGGTTTGAATAAACCACTTGTAATTTTTGTTTAAGGTTTGAAAAATGAGGTATAAATCACAAGAGATATTAAAACTTATTTGGTCTTGATTTTTTCAAGATGAATATTCATTTTAAAATGTTTAAAAACAAATAAAAATGAATTTATTCACAAAAATACTAATTATATTAAATAAATAATATAAACCTAATTTTTTTATGGAATAAAATATTTCAACATTTTTGTGATTTTTTGCAAAAAGAACCAATCAAAAATAATTAAAATTGAAAGAGTTATTAATTTTCCAATTAATTAACAAAATATGAAAATATTGGAAAAAATGGCAAAATGTGAAAAAACACAAAATGGCATGGGTGGGTTTGAACCCAAGACCTCAAGGTTACAAGGCGCGCGCCTTACCACTGGGGTGGTGATACATCCATTGTTTGAAACAAAACAACAAATATACAAGGCATGACTTGGTTTTAGGCCTGGCCCAAGGCAAGATTTGGCAAGTGTTGGCTCAGAAACGTGAAAGTCATAACTTTCTCAATTCTTAATGGTTTGAGACAAAATTTATATGCATCTGGACCAGAATTTCACAAGGAATCCAATGGTGGTGGTAGTTTTTTCAGATCACACTCCCTCCTCAAAACCCGATAGTGGTTTTGAAAATGACCTATAATTGCATTTTCTTTGCTACAACTTGGTACAGACATGGATTACATGGTGAATTAGCTCAAACACAACATATACAATATGTATGAGATGTATATGATCAGTGGACTTCAAAGCATTGCATGATTCAAAGATTCCAAGTTGTGAGGCTTACCTTTTTTTTTTGAGATTTTGGAGCTTTTGTGCAATCTGTCAAGCCTCTTGTTCCAGAAATGATTTGATGCTTTAGACACACTCAAATGATCCCTTAGAAACTTTTAGGATGATTGGAAATGGCTGGTACCTACAAAAACACAAACAGTCCCTTTCTTGCAAAAGGGGTTAAAAGTGACCAAAATAGCAACTCTCTCAAATGGTGTTCCAGATGTATGAAACCATTTGGGACAGTTCAAGGATGATATTTGGAGTGTGTTTGAGGTTTTATCTGGTTAGGAAAGTGACTGAATCAAGACATGGCTTGAAAAATGCACAAAAGGCCTATTTTGAGGTTTTGAGAGGTGGCTTTGTGATTTTGTGATTACAGGTCACTTGTGATAGTTTGCACTGCTTACATATGATATATGTGAGGTGTGTGTGTGTGTGTGATTGATTGTGATGGAAAAGTTCTCAAGCTCAAAAACTCAAACTTGCCTTGCTAAAGAAGGCATTTTTGCCAAGAGAAAGAGGTTTTGAGGAAAGCATCTGTTTGATGGATTTGGTGTACTCAAACTGAGCACAAATGAGCTCTATTTATAGTAGAGCAAGTTTATTTTGGGATCCATAGTGAATGGCAACTGCAGCAGAGGTTTGGCCAATGTTGTCCAATGGAAATCCAAGTCTCCTCTAGCCATTGACTAGAGGTTAGGGAACAAGGCTGTGGTTCCCTTGGTCTTGGATAAGTCTTGACTGAATTCAGTTGAGAATGGCTCAGTCCATGCCACCTTGATGCTTCCATTAAATGCTCCAATCCAAAATTGGAGTATTGTCCCTATTTTGGCAATTCTAGGTTCAACATGCTATTTCTTGTTCCAAAAACTTTGGAGGCTTGGCTCAGTGATTGTCCCCTTTAGATTCAATCCTCGGAGGTGTCCAAGTGGATAGGAGTGTTTGGATTTGTACAATTTTGGCAAATCGAACAAAAGTGCAAAATCTGTCTTGCCTTGACAGATTTCAACAAGGCAACTTGCCAATGTTATATCTCATGGCTCAAATTGAATTTGGTAATGTTCTTAGCCATTTTGGAAAGCCCTTATATGATACAACAACTGTTTGATCATATTTTGTTTTGATACTTTTTGAATCCAAGTGAAAAATGTCCCTACATTTGGAAAAAAAAGTAAGGCAAAATCTGACTTAGTGAAATTTTCACTAAGTGTTGGAAAAAAGTGACTTTTCTTGATTTTGATCACTCCATAACTCAAAATCCATGAGGAATTTGGACATAGGTCAGTATGAAGCTTTTGTAGAGGGCAATGAGATCTACAAATCAAGCTTTGGATGGGAGAAAATGGCTTTGTGGTTTAGGAGTTATGATCCTCCAAAATTGGTACCCTAGCCACTTTATTTTTTAACTTAGAAAAATTTCTAAGTTTTTATGGTTACCCCTTTTACAAGTTATCCAACTTTTCTTGATTTTTCTTGATGAATGATGATTCAAATCATACATTAACATCATTTTAGGGTTAAAAATCCATTTTAGTGAAAAATCTCAAAAAGTCAAAGTTGACTTTTGTGCACAGTTAACTTTTTACCAGATGAATTCCAAACTGTGCAATTCTTCAGGAAATCATGTCCTTGACCTAAATCAAACTTGATGGACATGTTATATGGATGGTATAGAGGATATTGAATCATGTCTTAGGGCTTGGGAGCATGTCCTGGTCAAAAGTCAAAGTTACAGTTGACTTTTCCCGCGAAACCCTAACTGTGGTTTAGATGAAATTGAAACTTGTTGCTCAAGCTTCTTGGATCAATCCATTGCTCCAAATGGATCAATATGGTATATTGGAGACCCTCAAATCCTCTCTTGAGGTCTTGGTTCATGATTGGTCCCAAAAGTCAACTTAGGGGTGAATTAGGTCAAGAAACCCTAATTCCTGATTTTTGATTGATGCATCCCCTGAGGCAAAATTGACTGGATACTTGGGTCCATGAGGTTCCATGGAGTATTTTAGGATATGTTTTGAAGCATTGGCTCATGCCCAGAGGAAAATTTTCATCTGGAGGCCCTAGTCGACCAAAACCCTAATTTGGTGACACTGGCGATCTTGAAGCTTGATCCACCTAGAAGGGAGCAACCTTGTGCTTAATCCTTGAAGTGGGAGTCCTCTTGATCCTTAGTATATACTTGAGAGGTTTAGACAAGTTGAGGATCATGTCATTCCTTTATTGATCCTTTGTCTAGAAGCTCTGAGAGGGCTTGAAACCCTAATTTTGATAGTAGTGACTATTCACCCATCTTTGGGGAGACTAAAGGTTCATCCATATTGTGATGATGATTTACACAATGATGGGAAATCATAGTGGTCAAAATTTGGGGTATGACAAAGCCAATGATGGTTCATCGTAATCATTGTGCCAGGAAGCCATAAACTTTCAACTCTTCCAAATTAAATGACTAAATGTTGTACAAGTTGTTCCCAAAGTGATAAACAAAGAAGGATCGTCAAGAAATCCTTACTCAAAGAATGAGCCGAGTCCCTTTCGAGGCAAAAGCTAAGAAAGATGGGAAGCTCATGACCTTACCTTATACAAAGAGAAATGAGAACAAGCTTGTATGACAACCAAAAGTCATAAGGAAGCAGTGACCGCCATTTCAAGAGTCCCTCGACTTCTGAGCCATCATTACCATCATCAGTGCAATTCCTAACCTATGGGAACTTGAGTGCATAGTTTGAGTTAACTGAGCATAGGACTGAAGATTATCACGAAGATTGGGTGGGTACAAATAAACGTTGAGCCTTTATCCTTTGTTTCTTAAACTATGATTCAGGCCACGTTACAACCTTCAAAAGACCTAATTGAAGCAAGGTTATTTTGAAAGCATACTACATCAAGGTTGTGTAAACTGACTCCTAAAGATCTTTGCGGATCATTTGTTTTGGCATTACACATTTTGCTTAAACTTTTCACTTTAGTGTCTTGAACCGTCATGTTCTGACCAATGACTCATTGTGCTTTGCATCCTTCTAAAAATGATTTTGATTTCAAAGGTTGCATGAACTTTGCATTTACCATGTTTGTATGAACACTTTTGTTTGCAAACTGGCTTCCTCTTAAGGAATTTTCAAACATTTGAGAAACTTGGTCGGTGATTCAATCAGGGGCAAGTTCCCTCCATATCCTGTAGAGAATCAGTTCAAGATTTGCGGTTCAGTGCAAGTCCTTATCAAAATTAGTTTATACAGAAGTTTTTTTAAGACTCATGCTGGGGCAAGCTTTCCAAGCGCACAGTAATTCAGTCACTTCTAGCATCAATCCGGTTGAAGCAATGATCAGTTTATCTACAATAGTCAGGTAATCTGGGGGCAGTTTACTTGAAGGATCCCCATGAAGCTCTCATCCTTCCTACAGGGATCGTCAACTTGATACAATTTACCAGTTTGGCAGAGTTGTGCCCAGTGGTAGCATCTTTAGTCCCAAAGTAGAATGGCAGTGACATCCGTGTTGAGGAATCAGTCTTCCAGTCTTGTCCTCTCCACAAAAGAGTCGAGTCGTGTCGTCGACTTCTGCATTACATGTGCATATACATTTGCATTTGATCATATATCATGGCATAATTCATATACATATGCATAGCAAGAGTGTCATCCATCATTTGCACTCATTTGCATTCTCCATGGGTCGTGATGTTATCCATGTCTTATCTCGTGGTCAAAGTCCAACTTACTTGGCACCTACCAAACAGATATTGTTGTATCTATCTGATGCTATTCCGGATATGTACTTTTGTTCTGATGTTCTTCCAGAACTCCCTCTGTGTCTATCTGACGTTCTTTCAGATATGACTTTGTTTCTGATGTTCTTCCAGAACTCCCTCTGTGTCTATCTGACGTTCTTCCAGATATGACTTTGTTTCTGATGTTTTTCCAGAATTTATCTGATGTTCTTCCAGAACTCCCTCTGTGTCTATCTGACGTTCTTCCAGATATGACTTTGTTTCTGATGTTTTTCCAGAACTTATCTGATGTTCTTCCAGATATTACCTTTGATTCTGATATTGTCCCGGAATCCATCTGATATCATTCCAAATATGTATGTTTGTTCTGATGTTCTCCCAGAACCTTCTTTGTGTCTATCTGACATTCTTCCAGGTACAACTTTGCGTCTGATGATTTTCCATATGTGTCTCTTGTTCTGATGTTCTTCTAAAACTTATCTAATGTTTTCCCAGATATACCATTTGATTCTGATGTTGTCCCAGAATCTATCCGATGTTTTTCCGGATATGTCTCTATTTCTGATTGAGTCTTTGTTATCTGATGTTCTTCCAGATATATCGCCTTGTTTTATTCTGATGCTTTTCTGAAATGACCTTGCTTTTACCATCTGATGTTTTCCCAGATGTGTCTGCTCCTGATGTTTTTCCAGAGCCCCTTTATGTCTATCTGATTCTCTTCTGGATATGTCCTTGTTTATCCGATGTTCTTCCGGATATGTGACTTCATTCTGATGCTTTTTCAAAACCCCGTTTGTGTCTATCTGACGTTCTTCCAGATATGACCCTGGCTTACCTGACGTTCTTCCAGATATGTCTTCCAAATCTTTACCCGTACATTTAATGCTTTTCTAAATGTTTCGGGTATATCTTCAGGATCTCTGTCTTTCATTTCATATCATATCATAAGGCATCTTAAGGCAAAAAATTGTGCATGTTTGTATTTAAGTCTCTTCTATCGCGTCGAGGCATCTGTCACACCCTAATTTTTTACCCTAAAATTTTGTTTTCTGTTTTGCATTGTCTGTACAGCATGACATGCATTTCATCTCGCATATTGCCTAAAATATAAGTCGAAATAATTTCTCGGATTTACAGACAGACTGGTCAAATTAAATTTCAGCGGTGCGTAAAATCAGCTGACGGAAAATTTTAAAATAGAACTTGCAGACGTCAATTATATTATTCTACGGTTCGCGTAGTTTAACTTGACGTGTTCGTTTTAATTTTTCGACATTTTTTCGTCGTATTTTGATCAATTTGAGCATTTTTACGAATCAAAATTTATTTTTAAAATCTGACCAAATGCTGTATTTTTCCAGTCGTATATTTCGTACTGATCTATTTTAGTGTACTCGATTTATTTTTTTCGACCACTTGCGCGTCCGATTTATAAAAATAGAAATTAGTAAACCATGTAATTTTGTATAAAGGAAAAATCCAGTTAAAATTGTTTGCTATTTTTCTTTCTTTTTATCATATATTTTTTAGACAATATTTGTAGGAGAAATAGGACCAAGGTTCCTCAAAGGCAAACGACCCACTTTTTGTATGATACTATTTTTTAACTTTATTTCTGAATTATATTATTCGGATCAAATCGTGTCGATACGCCGTTTACATATAGACGTGTATAGTGCGTGACATTTGTGTTGATTCGATCCGGTTGCGATGATCGCATTTTTTGCGTTAGCAACAATATTGTTTTAAAATGCTCTAAAAAATTTTCCCTTCTATTTTATAATTCTAGACCTGCGCACTTTTAATCCCTATTGCGATGATCGCATTTTTGCGTTAGCGATATTCTCTTATTAATTCTTGAATAATTTTGATTTCATTTTTTTCTTAATTCTTGACGTTAATTTTGTTTCAATTTTGATCTTAATCTTGTTTGAATTTAGATTTGAATATTGATGTCATTTTTTTATTATTAATCTGTTTATTAAGTTTGGATTAAAACTTTTGCTAATTACTGTTGAATTATTGCTTTTTTGGATTTTATATTTATCGCTCATTCTTATCCCCATTGGCAAAATGTATCCCAATTCCCATGATGTGTAAAATAATTTTGTTGCTTTCCTTTATTTTGCTCATATTTTGCTACTATATTAAATCTTTTTTTTTAAATATCAAACAATTCTCGATTCAATAATCGAGCCACTTTTTTAAACCCTGTAAGTCGATTGTTTCTACGATCGCAATCAACGAAACCAAAAGCATTCTTGATCCACATATCAAGCCATACCCCAGCTTTTAAGTCAACTACTTTTTAGCATCGCCATCAACCTCATGCCAATATTTTTTCTTTTACTTTGGTTACGGTTTAGTTTACTAGGAGCACAATTAGGGGTTAGGATTCGACTTAAATTTTTCTCAAAACCCTTGATCCAACGTCAAGTGGCTACTTCTCTCGTAAGTCGGTTGCCTTTTGCAATCGACATCACGCAATTCAAACCTCGATCTTTTGTCGAGTATTTTTCTCTTAAAACTAAAAAAATCTTTTCTTAATCTCAATTCCAAAGGAAAGGTCCCGTTGTTGAGTGCCATGTCACATATTAACCTAACTTTAGGTCCCTCCCTTTTATCCTAGACTTAGGATTAGAGTCACCGCACTCCATACATGTGTTCTACCATGGACACTTTCTACCCTTTTCAACTTAACTTTAACTTTAGAGTCACCGCACTCTATGTAGAGTCTTGCCATAGACGCTACCTCCCCCTGGAACCTTGACCACCGTCAAGAGTTCCTCACCCTCTTTGAGGGGAACTACGAATACTCTGATTCCACTCCCGTCAGGATATGTAGGCACAAGATGCGATGTCTTGGCGAGTATACTTAGATACTAACCCCCTAGGTCTTTACCTTAGCACATACCCTTAGCAAGCAAGTAATAGATAACATAAATACTAACAAGAGGTTCCTGTAGAGTACTACAGATGCTTAGGGTGCTAACACCTTCCCTAAGCGTAACCAACCCCCGAACCTAGATTCTCTTAACTTAGGTTTTTCGATCTTTAACCTTTCCTTTGGATAAATCAAAGACTGGTGGTTAACTTTAAAATTTGTGATTCAAGTTAACTAATAGCTTGATATCCTATTCTCACCGCAACAGTAAGTACTCTATGGAATCACGCGTTTGGCTGATTTCCATCCTATCAATAAAATTTGAGCCCTTGTGCTTTTGTTTACAATTCTTATTTGTTTTAGCTTTACAGAATGACATTTTAACATGATCAACAATTCTTGAAATAAAACAAAAATGAATTTACTCGTCAAATTTTTTCTGCTTCTAAAATAAAGATGGCAATTCTTTTGACTGTTGAACATCGAAAGGAAATCGATGGCTTCTCTAGAAGTAATCGAGATTCAAAGTGCAGAATCAAAGTACTCCTTCTAAACCAGTACACCTGAACGAAGGATCAACTGTGTCAGATGCGAATATTCTGTTCGACACCCTCGACAGAGTTCTTACCTCATAAGTCCGACCAACGGTGGTTCCCCACAGGGACTATCTCTCCTAAGCAAGGAAAATATGCTATCTTGGACCGAATGGTGCTTCTTCGTCCCCCGCAGTGGCCGAGTATCCAGTCGTGTTCATCCGTTACTTTGTATGTCGCATCAGTTTTGTCAGCATAAATATACATACATCATGCATTATTGATTTCCATTCACATTCAGATTGCATCATTATCGCTCTAGTCGGTCTTATCCCCTAGTAATAAAAGTCCTCCTGTCAATTGAGTCATCGGTTCTTTCTTCGTCAGGAAGCGAATCAACTAAGCAATCTCTCCCTAGTTTATTTTTGGGATAAAGTTGGTCCTTAACTGCTTTGATAACTTGAACCTCTGAAAAGCAAGAAAACTTTCGACAAACGTCACTCTTCGCCATTGAAGATGATATCTTCGCTTTCCCGGATTAAGGAAAATCCTCAGATTCGGTAACACAACAGTTTCTCTCTAAAAATTTGCTATCAAATGAGGTCATCAGCACCTCCAAGTGGGATTACATCACATGGCATTTCTCCGAGAAGATCTCGAAGAAAAGTATGATGTATTATCCCCAAATAGAAAGCAGTCTCTCAAGAGGCTCGTTTTCCCCAGTAGAGTCGACAAATGGCGTCTCTGAACAGGAAAGTTTGTGCACCTCTACAACTTAGACGAATGGGTTCCCCAGCAAGTCTGACATCAAAAGTTTTTCCCATCAAATGGCATCTCCCCAGGAAAATTCGGCGAGAAGTTTGAGGAAAACCACTATAAACAGCGTCCCTTGTCAAGAAAGTTTATTGACAAAAGAAACTAAGACCAGTTCCTTGGTAGGAAACCAGGATCGAGGGAAAGTTTATTTCAGAAACTGAGACCAGTTCCTTGGCTGAAGACCAGGATCGAGGGGAAGTTTATTTCAGAAAGTTAGACCAGTTCCTTGGTAGGAAACCAGGACCGAGGGGAAGTTTATTCCAAAAGAAAACTGAGACCAGTTCCTTGGCTGAAAACCAGGATCGAGGGGAAGTTTAACTTTTCTAAGCATAATTGCTTAGCAAAAGAAGATAGATTGGCAAACTGCCATTCATAACCACCCTCAAAATTTCGCGTATTCCGATATTTAATCATCTTGCACCCCGAATGTCCGAATACATTCGCCATTCACACCTTCGGGTCCAAGAAGATTAAATAGGGTTATCTGTTATACCCCAAATTTTGACCACTAAGATTTCCCATCATTGTTCAAATCATCACCACAATATGGATGTATCATCATGCCTCATCAGTCTCCCCAAATATGGGTGAGCATTTAACACAAACAAGAATTAGGGTTTCAAGCCCTCTCTGAGCACTTAGACAACATGATCAATCAAGAAATGACATGATCTCCAACTTGTATAAAACTCTCAAACACCCATAAAGGATCAAGAGGACTCCCACATCAAGAACCAAGCACAAAGTTGCAATGTTCCAAGTGGATCAAGCCTCAAGATCGCCAGTGTCACCAAATTAGGGTTTTAGTCGACCAAGGCCTCCAAGAGGAAATTTTCCTCTGGGCATGAGCCAATGCTTCAAAGCATAACCTAAGATACTCCATGGGACCTCATGGACCCAATCATCAAGTCAATTTAACCTCAGGGGTTGCATTTACGAAAAATCAGGAATTAGGGTTTCTTGACCTAATTCACCCCGAAGTTGACTTTTGGGACAAAACATGAGCCAAGACCTCAAGACATGATTTGAGGGTCTCCAATACACCATATTGATCCATTTACAATAATGGATTGATCCAATAAGCTTGATTCACAAGTTTCAATTTCATCTGAACCACAATTAGGGTTCTGAAGAAAAAGTCAACTGTATCTTTGACTTTTGACCAGGACATGCTCCCAAACCTTGGGATATGATTCAGTACACCCTACAACACCTATGGAATCCATCTATTAAGTTTGATTTAGGTCAAGGACTTGATTTCATAGAGGATCGCACAATTTAGATTTCATCAGCAGAAAAAGTCAACTGTACAAAAAGTCAAAGTTTGACTTTTTGATTTTTTGATCAACCAAGGTTCCTTAACCCTAAAATGATGTTAATGTGTGATTGGAATCATCATTCATCAAGAAAAACCAAAGAAAGTGAGATAACTTGTAAAAGGGGTAACCATAAAAAACTTAGAATTTTTCTAAGTTATGAAACAAAATGGCTAGGGTACCAACTTCCAAGGATCATAACTTGAGATCTAAGCAACCATTTTGGATGATCCAAAGATGGATTTGTAGCTCTCATGGCATACTTTAAAAGTGTCAACTACATCTCATTCCATTTCTTCATGGATTTTTAGTTATGGAGTGATCAAAATGGCCGAAAACATGAAAATCACATTTTTCCAACACTTAGTGAAATTTTCACAAAGTCAAAATCTGCCTTACTTTTTCCAAAATGTAGGGACATTTTTCACCTTTATCCAAGTCAAACCAGGTCTTGGGTTGGACATCAAAGTTGAAGTATGCCATGAGGGCTTTCCAACAAGTACCAGATCATCTCCAAATTCCATTTAAGCAAGGAGATACAAACCTTGAAACATGGCCCCATGAACTGATCTTTCCAAGACAGAATTGGCAGATTTTGTGCATTTTGCTCGATTTGTTCAAATCTGACAAATCCAAGCCTTGTCATTATTTTTGACACATCTGAGGATCAAATCCAAGGGGGATGATCTTATCTCGAAGCCTCACAAGTCCATGAATCTACAAGTAGCATGCCAAACCTAAAAAGGCTAAAGATGCTTCAAGACTCCAAATTTGTTTTCAAGCATTCAATGGATTCACCAAGGTGGAATGAACTGAGCCTATTCCAACTGAATTCAGTAAAGACTTATCTCAGAACCAAAGCTACAAAGTCTGTGCCCTAACAAGGATTACTTTTAAAAAAAATGATGAAATTAGGGTTTATTTGATTTTCACCCTAACAAACTTTTTTCAAACACTCATGGGCCTCTAATAGAGAGTAAGACCCAATCCCTCTTTAAAACCAAAATAGTTTGGGCCTCAGTCATTGTATAAGACCCAACACATTTTCAAAAACTCGACGCGATCACCACTTTAAAATAAAACCACTTGGGCCTCTCCTCGAGTTGTAAGCCCCATTATTTTTCTTAAATAATCCTTGGGCCTCTAATATAGTGTAAGACCCATTCCTTATAAATAAGATACCTTGTTGGGCCTCAGACATTATATAAGACCCGCGGTGTTTTTAAAAACCTCTGCGCGATCGCCGTTTTTCAAACAAACCATATGGGCCTACCCTCGTGTTGTAAGTCCCATATTTCATTTTCAAAATAATCTTTGGGCCTCTCCTTGAGTTGTAAGACCCATACCTTTGTACAGAAAACCTTTTGGGCCTCAGACGTTGTATAAGTCCCAGTACAATCTTTTCAAAGCAATTTCCCTTTTGATTTAAGTTAAAATATACAGTTGTTATCAAAACTTTCTTTAATTTCTTTGAACAACTAACAAAATAGCATGGAAGCTTGCTCACCTTTAAGTTTTATCCGCTTTCATTGACTTGCTTTAAAATATATAACTGTACTGTGGGAAGCTGGGCATGGTTAGTCTTCTTTCATTCTTTTAAATACATGTCAAATATATATAACTGTATTGTGGGAAGCTGCGCATGGTTAGTCTTCTTTCATACTCCTTTACATACTTGTCATATATCAACTGTATATATACTAGTATAGTTATTTAGAGTTTTCCCCGACAGTTAGGTGTAGAACTAGGTAAAGCCATGTTGGTCACTCTTAAATACAATCAAAACTAGATCCCCATAGGATTTCCAGATACATTCTTCCCTTCACTTGGGGTTAAACAATATGGAACAAAGAGAAAGGCAGTCAAACTGTCACCCCTAGAAATTGTCAAAGAAACTCTACTCCCCGGAGTTGATCTATTCTCTGTGAATAACATCTCCTGAGTTTCTTCAAATCACAGAACTTTCACTAGATGATCTATTCTCTGTGAATAACATTTCTTGAAATTTTCTTGGTTTGGGACCCACGGGCTTCCTAAAAGCATCCCCGCCTCCTCTTGGGCTTTGTACAAGGACCCGTCGGCTTCTTAAAAGTTCTCATACCTTCTCTTGGGGATGTTTATTTCAGAAACTTAGACCAGTTCCTTGGTAGGAAACCAGGATCGAGGGGAAGTTTATTTCAGAAACTGAGACCAGTTCCTTGGTAGAAAAACATAATCGAGGGGAAGTTTATTTCAGAAACTGAGACCAGTTCCTTGGTAGGTGTCATACCCCAAATTTTGACCACTAAGATTTCCCATCATTGTGAAAATCATCATCACAATATGGATGGGCCATCATACTTCATCAGTCTCCCCAAAGATGGGTGAACATCCACTACAATCAAGAATTAGGGTTTCAAGCCCTCTCAGAGTTCTTAGACAAAGGATCAATTAAGGAATGACATGATATTCAACTTGTCTAACCTCTCCAACATCTACAATGGATCAAAAGGACTCCCACTTCAAGGATCAAGCACAAGGCTGCTCCCTTCTAGGTAGATCAAGTCTCAAGATTGACAGTGTCACCAAATTAGGGTTTTGGTCGACCAGGGCCTCCAGATGGAAATTTTTCATCTGGGAATAAGCCAAAGATCCAAAACATAACCTAATATACTCCATGGAACCTCATGGACCCAATCATCAAGTCAATTTGACCTCAGGGGATGCATTCATCAAAAATTAGGAATTAGGGTTTCTTGACCTAATTCACCCCTAAGTTGACTTTTAGGGCAAATCATGAGCCAAGACCTCAAGAGAGAGTTTGAGGGTCTCTAATGAACTATATTGATCCATTTGCAATAATGGATTAATCCAAGAGGCTTGAGCAACAAATCTCAATTTCATCTGCACCACTGTTAGGGTTTTAAGGAAAAAGTCAACTGTAACTTTGACTTTTGACCAGGACATGCTTCCAAGCCCTATGACATGCATCAATATACCCTATGACACCCATGGAACATGTCCATCAAGTTTGATTTAGGTCAAGGACATGATTTCATGAAGAATTACACAGTTTGGAATTCATCTGATAAAAAGTCAACTGTGCACAAAAGTCAACTTTGACTTTTTGAGATTTTTCACCAAAATGGATTTTTAACCCTAAAATGATGTTAATGTATGATTCGAATCATCATTCATCAAGAAAAATCAAGAAAAGTTGGATAACTTGTAAAAGGGGTAACCATAAAAAACTTAGAAAATTTTCTAAGTTAAAAATAAAGTGGCTAGGATACCAACTTTGGAGGGTCATAACTCCTAAACCACAAAGCCATTTTCTCCCATCCAATTCTTGATTTGTAGATCTCATTGCCCTCTACAAAAACTTCAACTAGACCTAATTCCAATTTATTGTGGATTTTGAGTTATGGAGTGATCAAAATCAAGAAAAGTCACTTTGTTCCAACACTTAGTGAAAATTTTACTAAGTCAGATTTTACCTTACTTTTTACCAAATGTAGGGGGATTTTTCACTTGGATTCAAAAGAGATCAAAACCAAACATGTTCAAACAGTTGTTGTATCATGTAAGGGCTTTCCAAAATGTCCAAGAACATTACCAAATTCCATTTGAGTCATGAGATATGACATTGGAAATTTGCCTTGCTGAAATCTGCCAAGGCAAGGCAGAATTTGCATTTTTGCTCAATTTGCCAAAATCATCCAAATCCAAATGCTCCTATCCACTTGGAAACCTCAGAGGATTGAATCTAAAGGGGACAATTACTAAGCCAAGCCTCCAAAGTCTTTGGAACAAGAAATAGCATGTTGAACCTAGAATGGCCAAAATAGGGACAAGACTCCAATTTTGGATTGGAGCATTCAATGGAAGCATCAAGGTGGCATGGACTGAGCCATTCTCAACTGAATTCAGTCAAGACTTATCCAAGACCAAGGGAACCACAGCCCTGTGCCCTAACCTCTAGTCAATGGCTAGAGGAGACTTGGATTTCCATTGGCCAACATTGAACAAACACCTGCTGCAGTTGCCATTCACTGTGGATCCCAAAACAAACTTGCTCTACTATAAATAGAGCTCAATTGTGATCAGTTTAAGTACACCAAAGGCCTACAACACTTGCCTTTCTCAAAAACCACTTCTCACTCTCAAAAATGCCTTTCTTAGCAAGTCACTATCGGGTTTTTCATTAGAGAGCAATTCCACTCAAACCAATCACACACACACACCTCATATACATCATATGTGAGCTGATCAAACACTTAAACAACAACTGGAACACTGATTTCTCAGAATCACCAGTCAATTGCTCAAGGTTTTAACCAAAGTGCAGTTGAGATGCCATGAAGTGATCCAGCCATTCTCAGTCAAGTCCAAGCATTCAAACACACTCCATAGGGTGTAGGGAAGCTGTTCAGATCATCACAATTCATCTGTAACACCTCCTACTCAGAAATCAATTTGCTCTTGCTGTCACGACCTAGAGGTAAGCTTAAACTTGGTCATCTCTCAATCTATGCATATTTCCTCGCACAATACTTTTGCCAAATGTTCATAATCATGCATGGAATGTTTCCCCTCAATTAATTGCATTGTTTGAATCGCGTATCAAAAATCCTAGCCTTCATGCAGAAATTAGGGTTCTTGAGGATTTTTCGTGATTTCTTGGTATATGTTTAATTTAAATGAAATTAAATACCATAGACATGATCGTGAGGTTGAAACGAGTTGATTGGTATGTGGATTGCATGATATAATCAAGTATTCAGTGAGATTGGAGAGAAAATGCAAATCTGGGCAAGCCCAGAACACGCGCGTGTTCTTGGCGCCATTTTCATAAATTCAAATATTTGAATTTTGTGATTTTATTTAATTGATTCAAAAATTAATTTCTCTCTGAGTTTTAATGATTTTGAGTTGATTATTTTTTTAATAATTCACAAAAATGTTAAAATATTTTATTTTCCCAAAAAATACCAAAAATATTATTTATTTTATATAATTGATATTTTTGCAAAGAATTAATGTTTTAATTGTTTTTGACATTTAAAATATTTTTTCCACCTTGATTTTGCAACTTTTAATACTTTCTAGTTATTTTGTAGGCCAATACTTAATTTTTGAAACATTAATCCAAGATTACAATTTGTTTTTCCTATGTTAAACAATTTTGATCATTTTAATTGAATTTTTATTCCATTAAAACACACTTTTGAAAACAAATTAGGGTTTTTGAATTAATTCAACCCTCATAAATCATTTTCAAAACTTTTTTGGGGCTCTAATAGAGTGTAAGACCCAATTCTTTTTTGACAAAATCATTTTGGGCCTCAGTGCATTGTATAAGTCCCGATACCGTCAAAAACAAACGGTGCGATCGTCGCCTTTTGAAAAATAACCATGGGCCTCTCCTTGAGCTATAAGACCCATTCAAACTTTTTGGGCCTCTAATAGAGTGTAAGACCCAATCCTTTTTTGACCAAATCATTTTGGGCCTCAATGCATTGTATAAGTCCCGATACCGTCAAAAACAAACGGCGGGATCGTCGCCTTTTGAAAAATAACCATGGGCATCTCCTTGAGCTATAAGACCCATTCAAACTTTTTGGGCCTCTAATAGAGTGTAAGACCCAACCCCCTTTTAACCAAAACAATTTTGGGCCTCAGATATTGTATAAGCCCCTTCGCGTTAAAAGAAAATCTCGGCGCGATCGCCATTTTTAAACGAAAAGTCAACTGGGCCTACCCTCGTGTTATAAGCCTTACTCTTTTTCTTTAAACCTTTTGGGCCTCTTGAGAGAGTGTAAGACCCATCCATTTGTACTGAAAACAATTTTTGGGCCACAGTCACTTGTATAAGTCCCTCTGTACAAATTCAAACAGTGTGCTCACTGATAAAACCTTGGGCCTCTCCTTGAGCTGTAAGCCCCAAATCTTTCTTTTTCAAAGCACTTTCTCCTTTGATTTTGAATATACTGTTGTTTTCAATCTGTCTTTGTTGAACAACTAACCAAACAGCATGGAAGCTCTACAACCGAGTAAGTGGTTATCGCTTTCATTTACCGCTTTCATATACATATAACTGTATTGTGGGGCTGTTTCACTGTAAGTTTTCTTTCATAAACTCATATCAACTGTGTAATAATAGTATAGATATTTAGAGTTTCCCCGGCAACTACGTCTAGCACTAGGTAAAGCCGTTGATCACTCTTAGAAATAGTCTAAACTAGATCCCAATAGGATTACCAGACACAGTCTTCCCTCCTCTTGGGGTTAAACAATATGGAGACATGAAAGGCAGCATTCTCGGTGAACCCTTTCATAGACTGTCACTCGTAGAAGTTGTCAAAGAAACTCTACTCCCCAGAGATGATCTTTTCTCCGTGAATGGCATCTCTTGAGTTTCTTCCAAATTCTCGAACTTTCCCGGCTTGATCTATTCTCGGTGAATGACATGTCTTTAATTTCTCGGGGTTTGGGGACCCACAGGCTTCTTAAAAGCACTTGTCAAGAAACTCTATTCCCCAGAGATGATCTTTTCTCCGTGAATGGCATCTCTTGAGTTTCTTCCAAATTCTCGAACTTTCCTGGCTTGATCTATTCTCTGTGAATAGCCTGTCTTGAACTTCTCGGGGTTTGGGGACCCATCGACTTCTTAAAAGCATCAGCCTCCTCTTGGGCATCGTACAAGGACCCACAGGCTTCCTAAAAGCAACCCCGCCTCCTCTTGGGCTTAGTACAAGGACCCTATGGCTTCTTAGAAGTATTCACAGCCTCCTCTTAGGCTTCGTATAATGATATCTTCCTCTGGGAATGATAGCCTCCTCTTAGGCTTCGTACAAGGACCTCTCGGCTTCTTAAAAGTTTCCAGCCTCCTCTTGGGCTTCGTACAAATTGTCCCGACGACCTCCTAGAGGTATAGGAACAGAAATTAGTCATCTGCATAGAACCGTCCTTTCATAGAGTCTACTACTGTTTCTCAAAGCATGGTACAAAAGATGACACTCTAGACGGGTATAGTCTAATCTCCTTGAGTCTCTAAGACATTCTCAAGTGACCCCTTCGTTAAATAGGAAGAAAACCCGTAGACTCGGACAGTCTCAATACCCTTCGGATTTCCCACTTCCTTAAAGAACAGGAAATATCCCTGATCCTCGAATCAAATCCTTGAGTACAATGTTGCTCATATAAGAACTGATTTTCTCTTTTAAAATCAGTATACTGGACCTGTCACTCAACTGAGACAGTAACCCTAGCCTCCTCTTAGGCTTTGTATAATGATCCTTCTCCAGTGAAGTTAGCCTCCTCTTGGGCTTTGTACAAATGATTCTCCCCAGTGGAGTCAAACAACGTTTAGCCTCTCTCCCGGGCTTTGTACGAGACACATAAAAGACTCCCTCGTTGAGTCAATCACCCCTTTCGCCTCCATCTCGGGCTTTATACGAGATACAAAAAGGTTCTTATTGAGCCAAACAAAATTCAGCCTCCATCTCGGGCTTTGTACGAGATACAAAAACTCTCTTGTTGAGTCAAATAGCCTCCATCTCGGGCTTTATACGAGATACCAAAAGATTCCCTCGTTGAGTCAAAATCTTTTAGGCTCTCTCTCGGGCTTTGTACGAGACACATAATAGCCTCCTCTTAGGCTTTATATAAGAAAACCACTGGTTGATCCAATCAACCTTTTAGCATCAAAGTTGTGCCTCGTTCACAGTACACAAACATCAACAACTCCTTCCCCTCCATTTAACTGCTATAAGCGGCAAGCCTCTGGATCATCTACATCCATGCCAATGTCCCTGTTTTAGTATGAGAAATTCCCAAGGAAAGATGGCATTACTCTACACTGAGTTAAAGTCTTCTCCTTCAGGTTAAAAATCCCCTATAAAGGAAATTATGGCATTGCCAGATTCACAAATCCCGGTTAAAGTAATTCTCCTTTATAAACAGTCGTAACAGACAAACCCCTCTTTAGAGATGACAATTTCTCTCTAAAGTCAACACCTTTAGCTTCACATCTTGGGCTTCAAACAAGATACAAATAAACCCTTTAGCTTCACATCTTGGGCTTTGAACAAGATACAAATCACCTTTCGCTTCACGTCTTGGGCTTTGAACAAGACACCAAAATCCATTTCCTCCCATAGAATAGGAGGAACTACGAACGCTCTGATTTCCCTGTTTCGGTAAACGGGAATACGTAGGCATAAGATCGAAAGAAAAGATCTTAGCGAGCACACTAAACAAAAACCCAAAATCCCATACTTTCATATATATCCGTCCTAACATCTCAACCGATAGCCTAAAGCACCCCTCGTCAACAAAATAAACCTAAGAGAAATCCTGAATCTTTGTAGCATCTGTAAACCAACAGTTTTGACTGTTTAATCTCAGTATGCAAGCAGGGTTAGTTGGAGACATCTATTTCCCTTCCTTCATCAACTTTATTAGGATAAGAAATGAATCGAACTGTAGTACTAGAGCAATCGTGCTTCGCAACCACATCCAAAAATCACTCGCAACAGAAAAAATGGCGACTCTGCTGGGGAAGTCACATGAGGATCCATTTTACCTTAGTCATCATCGTCCCCATTTTCCACAGAAAAAATGGCGACTCTGCTGGGGAAGTCATATGAGGATCCGTTTTACCTTAGTCATCATCGTCCCCATTTTCCACAGAAAAAATGGCGACTCTGCTGGGGAAGTCACATGAGGATCCGTTTTACCTTAGTCATCATCGTCCCCATTTTCCACGGAAAAAATGGTGACTCTGCTGGGGAAGTCACATGAGGATCCGTTTTACCTTAGTCATCATCGTCCCCATTTTCCACAGAAAAAATGGCAACTCTACTGGGGAAGTCACATGAGGATCCGTTTTACCTTAGTCATCATCGTCCCCATTTTCCACAGAAAAATGGCGACTCTGTTGGGGACTGCAGGTCTCTTTAGGGATCTTGTTCTCTTCGCATCTCCTAGGTGGAAACCTTGACGTCACTAGGATCTTAGGTCAAAACGTCGTTAATGTGGAATGAAACCACAGATTGGTGACTCCGCCGGGAAACCATTTTCTGTCAGGAACTTAAGATTCTTAGCTTTTAAAAGTCTAGGATGATTAGGACAAATATATATACTGCTTTTCCTAATTGCTATACGTGTTTATTTTTCTGCTAATGGGAATGCGTGTGATGCCGCATGTGGAAAGATCGAGTATACACTTAAGATAAGTGACGGCGACGAGGTCGACCATCAACCTCAGTGGAGGATGACCAATGCAACCCATTCTCTCACCTAGACAATGGGCCGATTGTGATGTCTGAGAAGCTGAGGAGCCAAACCCTTTTGTAGTGCGGAAGCTATCGAGAATAGTTGTTACGCGATACTACCCTCATTTGAGGCTGGTGATCTATTCTCGGTGAATGGCACTTACTCTAAGATCGCTCTACAACTCGCTGGCGATCCGCTTGTTGTTTTGCTTTCTTGGGAGGAGCTGATGATAATGAGTACAGGTACAAAAATCACCCTAGTATAAACCTTTGGGGATGGGTAGAGCCTTGACTTCATGACAACGACCCTTTGACCCCATATTTTTTCTATGTTTTTGTGTGCTGCATTCATGCATTCATTTAAAAAACATTCAAAACATTCAAAAAATTTCTCTTCTAGTCTCTCTGTTTTTCAAATTAAACTGAGACTGTGATTGCAAATATCAGAGAAAAGGATTGCACTAATGGATTTCAGTAGAAGGAGAACTCATAGTTACACCTTCAAGGTTCCAAAGCTAGAGGATTTAAGAAGGTTAGCAAGGATGATCACAAACCCAGAGGCTTTCAGAGCCAAGCACGGAGGTTTGCTACCATTGTTAAGAGTCCATGCGATTGAGGGAATCATGGATGCGCTCATTCAGTTTTATGATCCAATTTATCACTGTTTCACATTCCCGGATTACCAGCTCGCACCAACGCTGGAGGAGTATTCTCATCTGATTGATCTACACATCACAGATCGAGCTCCATTTTCTGGACTGGAAGAAATTCCAAAGAATCAGACCATTGCAAGAGCAATTCATTTGGACGAGTCTGAGGTCAGGACTCACCTGACTACCAAGGGTGGCATACAAGGTTTGCCAGCCCAGTTCTTGACAAAGAAAGCCCTGTATTTTGCCAGTATAGGAAACGTGACTGCTTTTGAAAGCATCTTTGTCTTGCTCACCTACGGGTTATTTTTGTTTCCCAACATCAATAACTTCGTAGATATCAACTCCATTAAGGTTTTTCTCATTGCAAACCCTGTACCAACTTTGCTCGCAGATGCGTATCATTCTGTACACTTGGGAAATTTGTACAGCGGAGGGGAGATCATATGCTGTGTACCTTTGCTTTACAAATGGTTTATTTCCCACTTGCCCAAGTCTGCTACTTTTTGGGATTGTAAGAGTGTCTTACGTTGGTCGCAGAAGATCATGTCCTTTACCAACTCTGATATAGATTGGTGTAGTAGGATCTATGATGGAATCAGAATCATTGACCGTTGTGGAAACTTCCCCAACGTACCCCTTATAGGAATTAAGGGAGGAATCAATTATCATCTGGTATTGGTTCTTCGTCAATTTGGATACCCGATGAGACACGTCCCACGGGGTGTTCATCTGGAAGGTCTTTTCTTCAAGGAAGGAGAAAATGACAGAGCACTAAAGACGGAAATAGTGCACGCTTGGAAGCATGTTCATAAGAAAGGACGAGAGTCTCTAGGAAAACCGGACTGTGTCTCGGTGGAGCCTTATCTCCATTGGGTACAAACTAGAGCTCTCAAGCTAAAGATGCCTTATCCTCGTTACGGAGTTCTTCCGCAAAAGGAATCTGTCATGTACTTCATGACGGAAACTGAAAAGCTTCAGGTTACTCTCAACAAAGTTCAACAGGAGAGAAGGTCTTGGAAGAACAAGTACCGCGCCCTCAACGTAGAGTGCATCAAAATACAGCAATTACTGAAAGATAAGGATGCTCTGATTGAAATTTTGGAGCAACATGTTGTGGATAATCAGGATAACCAAAGGAATTTGCTCACTCCTTTCACTTGGCAAATGAATGACAACCCGACAACAGCCCAAGAGCCCCGGTCAAAGAAAAGGAAGATACCAGAATCAGCACCCGATTTCTCTTTAGAGAGGACTCGGGACCCATTAGTTTAGGTTTCTGTTTCTGCACCTTGTAATCTACTGTATTTCCATTTCTGTAATCCTTTGAATTCAATAAAAAAGGGGTTTCCCCACCGTTTGATATTTGCAATCTAATTGTCGAAGTTTATTTTGATTAAACCTTAAACAATTTATATAATCATTGCATTCATCATTCTCACATCGCGTATTCTTCTTCCCTACGAATCTCACGTTTGTGTCTCGGTTCTAGAGTCAAACTGTCTCATTCGTACAATACTCGGGCCAATTGTCAGAAAAAGATGGATGATCTTGAGGAAGAAAACAGAGAGTTGAAAGAAGAGATCGACGCTCTGAGAGAGGATATGAGAAAGCTTCGTAATGACATGCAAGCCATGGCAGAAGCTCAGCTAAAAAGAATTGTGATCTCAGAGATCACCTCAACGCCCATAGTGGAGAAGTATGATCCTAGGTATCAAATGCCGAAAGATCGTCCTTGGGGCATGCCTGTTAACTATATCCCGGAAGGATATGTTCCACCGATCATTGAAGATCAGGGAATCACAACAGAAGCCGCTGTGCCTGAAGGTTACAAACTTCGGGAAAGCGAAGATGCCAGGGGCATACTGAAGGCTCCCGAAGGTTACAAACTTCGGGAGACGCCAAGACTCACTGTCGTAGTCACGGTACCACCCCCTGTGGTGCACACTGTCCCGAAAGGACAGATTCCACAGACACCTTCTGGTAAGAAGGAAACTATGTTTGACAGAATGGAGGAATTCCAGGAGCAGTTCTTAGAAATGCAGAAGGAACTGCAAGCCGTTCGCGGTCAGGATCTATTTGGAAAGGACGCCGCAGACCTTTGTCTAGTCCCCAATGTGAAAGTTCCACACAAATTTCAAATGCCCGACTTTGAAAAGTACAAGGGTAACTCTTGCCCTCAAAGCCATCTGGTGATGTACGCTCGGCGGATGTCAGCTCAGACGGAGAATCAGGACCTACTGATTCATTACTTTCAGGATAGTTTAACCGGCGCCGCATTAAAATGGTACATGGGTTTAAACCGCGCCACGATCAGCACTTTCAGAGATCTTGGCACTGACTTCGTCCAACAATACAAATACAATTTGGACATGGCACCCGACAGAGATCAACTCAGATCGATGTTGCAAAAGGACAAGGAAACCTTTAAGGAGTATGCTTAAAGGTGGTGTGAAATTGCCGCTCAAATTTGTCCACCTCTTGAGGAAAAAGAGATGACAAAGATCTTCTTAATGACCTTAAGCTCATTTTCTATGACCGAATGGTTGCCAGTGCACCCAGTGATTTCACCGAAATGGTGGGCATGGGCGTACGTCTTGAGGAAGCCGTCCGAGAAGGACGTTTGGTAAAAGACACTAGATCGACGAGCGGTACTAAAAAATACGGTAGTGCTCTCCCTAAGAAAAAAAAGCAAGATATTGGGAATATCTCTCTCGGAAAGCAAAGGCGATGTTATCAACCGGTAGCAGCTGTGACTCCTGCTATCAACCCTGCGTCTATTCTTACGTATCAACCTTAGGTTACACAGAGCCAACCTAATCAACAAAGGACACAACAGCCTCTTCAGCAGGCTCGTCCTCCATACAACAACAACCGTACAACACGGCCATCAGGGTTTGATCCTATACCCATGTTGTACGCAGAGTTGTTTCCGTTACTACTGGCTAAGGGGCACATTCAGACTAAGTCTCCTCTTACAGTACCGGAAAATCCGCCTTTTTGGTTTAAGGTGGATCAAACTTGCCCTTACCATCAAGGAGGATCAGGGCATAACATAGAGACTTGTCTCAATTTCAAGTCCGACGTGCAAAAACTTGTTAGGAGCGGGGTCTTATCCTTCAAGGATACAAATCCTAATGTTCTCACGAACCCGCTACCTCAACATGAGAAGGCTGCAGTCAATTTGATAGAAGGAGAGACTAACGATGTCTATCAAATTCACGATGTACTCTTGTTGAAAACCAATCTGGTCAAGATGCATTGTAGACAGAGTGGATATGGCCATGTGCCACCTCATAACTATCACCAGTGTGATATCTGCTCTAAAGACAATCAAGGATGTTCTGTGGTGCAAGCAGCTCTACAGGAACAGATGGATCTCGTATGGATCCAAGAGCACCGAGTTCGTGGAGTTAACATGGTTTACACGAATTCTAACGTCATTCAGAACCACGATATCTGTGCAATGAATGTCAACTTGGTGGCGATGCACTCAAGGCAAAGCCAGTATCATAATCTGCCGTGGCACGATTACAGTTCCTGTCTGACTTGCTCGGTAAACAAATAGGGATGCTCTTTCATACAGGAGGCCCTCCAGCGTCAGATGGATCTTGGATGGATCCAAGACTACCATGATAGGAATTCCTATCAAATCAACATGGTTCAGATCTTCGATATTCGCGTGATGAATACCAACCTGGTAGAGTTACATGCTGAGCAGGTCCGACTCGGATTCTTAACATCACATGACTATCAAAGCTGTAAAGCAGGTTGCGAAAACAATCGAGGTTGTACCCTTGTCCAGGAGGCACTTCAGTACTTGTTAAATCACTGGTGGATGCCAATTTATATGGATGAAGATACTCAGCAAATTAGTATCAGCAACGGGAATCCTACTCGGCGTCAGAGTCAGGATGTCCAATCTGTGGAAGCTAACCTAGTGAGGTTACATTGTATTCAAAGTGGGCGTGGCCAGGTGCCACCACACAATTATGACCGTTGTAGCGTCTGTTCAAAAAGTAACCAAGGGTGTTACCTTGTGAGAGCAGCTCTTCAGGGTCAGGTAGATCGTGGAGAGATTCGCCTATATCCGGATTCTGGACCCATTAACTGGGCGCCGAACTACCTTGCCGAGAAAGTTGAGGATGTTGTCATGATCTCTGGTCATCACAGGACCAGGGATGTTTTTGCCATTATCCCTCTACTTGACGAATCTAAAGTTCCCAACCGGGAACGGATCGAGATTAATTATGATGGTCAGAAAAATCAGAAGGTTCCCGTAGTCATCTATCTGCCGGGACCAACACCGTATGAATCAACTAAGGCTATCCCTTACAAATACGGTGCAACGACAGTTGAAAATGGAAAGGAAATTCCATTACCCTCCGTCGTGAATATTGCAGACATCAGTCGTGTAACACGGAGTGGTAGAATCTTCAACCGAGGGGTTGGGGAACTTAACAAGGAAAAGGAACTTCAGACGGAAACTCCTGATCCACCAGTCGGTCAATCCAGTAATCCCGACCTTTCGAAAAATAATGATGAGATGCTAAAGCTCATCCAAAGGAGTGAATACAACATTGTCGATCAACTGTTACAAACTCCTTCAAAGATCTCGGTATTATCGCTGTTACTTAGTTCAGAAGCCCACAGGGAGGCTCTACAGAAAGTCTTGGAGAAAGCCTTTGTGGAACAGGATGTAACGATTAGACAGTTCGATAGTATTGTCTCTAACATCACTTCTTGCAACAATTTGAGATTTAGTGATGAGGAATTACCCGAAGAGGGTCGCCGTCATAACATGGCGCTCAATATCACAGTTAACTGCCAGGACGATGCTTTAGCCAGCGTACTGGTAGACACAGGGTCAGCCCTGAATGTTATGCCAAAGTCCACTTTGATGCAATTATCATTCAAAGGCCCTCCGATGAGAATTAGCGAGGTCGTCGTCAAAGCGTTTGACGGATCCAAAAAAACAGTTATCGGCGAAGTTGATCTTCCCATAACTATTGGTCCTCACACTTTCCAGGTCATGGACATCCGGGCAACGTACAGTTGTTTATTAGGAAGACCTTGGATACATCAGGCTGGAGCGGTCACTTCAACCCTCCACCAAAAGCTAAAGTTCGTCAAAAACGATCAACTTGTCACAGTCTGTGGAGAACAAGCCTTGCTTGTAAGCAACTTGTCATCATCTACTGGTATAGAACCCGAGGAGGTTATTGGAACTCAGTTCCAAGCACTGTCGGTGAGCAAGGACAATCAGTTCAAAGGAGGAACCTCGATTTCCTCATACAAAGATGCTATCAAAGCGGTCGAGAGTACCGATACAACAGGATGGGGACAGCTTGTCATTCTTACTTGCAATGTAACAAATAGGGGTCTTGGTTTTTCTGCAACCTATACCCAGACAGCTGCCAATGATGAAAGTCTTCATCCCCTTCAAAACTTCTTCCACAGTGGAGGTTTTCTTCACCCAGTGTCTCAGGCAGTACATGTTATTAATAAGGAAGATCCCTCTGACACAGATGAAGAATGGAAGTCCTATCTTAATGAGGACGGTTATATGTCTCAGGAAGAGGTGCCTACGCCATTTTGCTATCCCGCACAGAGTCCGAGATTTATACCAAGGTCAGACGTCAAAATGATCTACGAAGATTGTGATCCGGAAGGATGTCGTGCTCCGCCAAATTCATTAGAGGAGGACACTCTGATGAAAGACAACTTTGACTGCAACTACTATGGGCCAATGGATGGTCTGCCAATGTGGCAGCTTTACCCAGGAAATTTGGGGCAAGAGAGTCAGCCGAACAATGAAAATCAGCTGACCATCATTGAACAGAATACCTGTGTCCCCACCATGTCTTGGGATCAACACTCAGGTCATTCAGAAACTACTCAACATGAAGATGAATTCGCAACGTTTGCAGGACTTGAATTCATCAACTATGTTTTTCCTGAGGTCAACGTCATCGAAAGAGATGACTCCTCCAGTTCCAAAGAAGTTTGGGACACCCTGGGACAACCAAGTGAAAAATACGACTATATGATCAAGTACACCCACTACTAAAAATAAGATATTTGGTTAAATGATTTTACATCAGATTTCAAGATATATGATGTGAAAAATATTTGTTAAAAGATTTTACATCAGATTTCATAACAATATGAAGTGAAAAATATTTGATTTAGGGATTTTACATCAGACATTTATTTCCACTGATGTGAAAAATAATGCGGTGGCAGTTTCGTAAATAATATGAAATTTTGTTATAAATGATTTCATATCAGATTTGAATTTCCACCCGATATAAAAAGTTCACTTATGAAAAAATAACAAGGTGGCAGTTTCGTAAATAATATGAAATTTTGTTATAAAGGATTTCACATCGGTCCTGAATTTAAATCCGATGTGAAAAAGTAAGCCTTTACATCAGACCTCTTTACAAACCGATGTGAAAACTCCTATCTCTCTAAAACCTAGCAGCCCACCACGAACATTACTCCCTTATGCTTCTGCTTCTATTCAATCAACAGTCTCCCTCTGCAAAATCTCAATGTCCTATTTTCCATTTTCCTCACACAATCGCTACTCAACCATCACTGCAACTGTAAAATCTATCATCAATTCCTCTCATCATCAATCCAATTTGTCTCTCATTTTTTCATCTTCTCACGCTTCACCGCCTCGCCGTCCACCGATTCCCGACGACTCGATTTCGCTTCATCTTGAATTGAGTTTTCGTGATCCATCACATCCGGTCCCTACCGTTCCTATTCAGCTCATGGAACCGCGGACGGAGAAAGAGAACGGTAGAATCGATACCGATTTGAACGTTAACGAAGAAGATGATAGGGAAGTTGAGGAGTTTCGCATTCTAGGTCATTCGATGTGTCTGAAAAGACGAAGGGATTGTGATTCTTCTACTGTCACGGCCAAGAGAGCTTCAGTGGAAAGAGATCTCGAGTCGCGGAAGGTTGCAGTTCGATCATGCGGAGATCAGCCCTTGCATGTTGCGGATCCTGACATATTCGCAATAATGGAGAAGGAGAAAAATCTTCAATTTAAAGGTATTGAATTGATAGCTTCTGAGAATTTTGTGTGTTGCCGAAAGCTTTTGTCAGAAGCATAACGATCATCCATTCGTTCTAGGTCCTCAACCGTCCGCACTCGTTGATACCGTCGCTCGCGTTGATGGCTCATTGCTCGATCGTATCCCCGGCAAACGCGGTGGCTCTATTCTTGTCTGTTTGCAATAACTTCCTTGTGCATTCTTATATTCTTTTCAATTATTATTATTACAATTTGTTGAGTTTGTTGATTTTGTTGAATTTAGGTTGCGATTGAAGAGCTTGAATATATACTGAAGGAAGTTGAGCTTGAATATATACTGAAGGAAGTTGAAACTAGTTTTCGTGACGAGGCGGCTAATGGTGATTCTTGTTCTTGTGTGATGAAAACTATGGCTGGTGGTAGTGTTGCTAATACGATTCGTGGTCTTAGTAGTGGTTTTGGGATTTCTAGTGAAATTTTTTACCGACTTGTTTGATTACTTACCTCTGACTGCCCTCATTGAGAGTCAGGTTTGAGTTAAATAATTTACTGACTAATTGTATGTCAGCCTCTAAATTCCTCATATAGTTTAGGTTTTCTGCTTTCATGGAGGTCTCTCACCTTCTTTGGACACACTGGAAAATATCAGAGCATTGGATGGTATACATGAGGTTCGTGTGTAACAACTAGCATTAATGCTCTGCATTTAACTAAAGAATCATATTTGAGCTAAATAGCTGTCTGATGTTTAAGTTGAATTGTCACCTTTGTTTCATTGAGGACCTTCAATAAGGACATTTCTTTCCCTATCTGGTTTGATCAAATATCTAGTATGTTACCAGCCTTGCTTCAGGCTGCATGAAAGAAAATGAGAGACATACGGTGGAACCGTGTGTCTCAACTACATCTTGGAGGTTTTATTATATATGATACGAAACAAAACAATATATAATTTAGGTATCCTAATTCTTGTAACAACTGTAATTGCACATTACAGGTTCCACATGAAGGGCCAATGTGTGATCTTTTATGGTCTGATCCCGATGTTCGTTGTGGGTGGGGAATATCTCCACGTGGTGCTGGATACACATTTGGGAAGGATATAGCTTCACAGTTCAATCATACCAATGGTCTCTCACTGATATCTAGAGCTCACCAGCTTGTTATGGAAGGATACAATTGGGCTCAGGTGGATAATTATTTTTTTCTGTCTTTAGTAATACCTTTATGCTGTTTTCTAATGATTTCATATTGATAACACCATTTTAGGAGAAGAATGTGGTCACTGTATTTAGTACTCCAAATTACTGTTACCGGTGTGGGAATATGGCTGCCATACTGGAAATCGGAGAGAACATGGATCAGAATTTTCTTCAGTTTGATCCAGCCCCAGGCAAATTGAGCCTGACACTACACGCAAAACTCCAGATTATTTTTTGTAATGACTTCATATATCTGCTTGTTTGTAGTTACTGCTTTTTGCAATTACTGTAGATGTCTTTTTAAGGAATGAGGAATTTCACCGTTTAATTGAAGACTGATCATCGACATGATTCTTTAAGTTGGAGTTGTTCTCCCGCCGCTGCTCATGCCTTATCTGCGAGAAATCAATAGAACTAAGCTTAGCCACCAAGTGGTGTTGTATATTTTTAGTGGGAAAACGGCAATAACATGGTTGGTATATTTCGTTATGTATTTATTTTTTTTTAATAATTAAACCTCAATTTAGAAAACAGAGTTTTGATTCGGGACAATGATGTTCATTTGAGACTTTTGAAGGTGCCAAATGAAAGTGCTGGTGTTCAATTTTATTATGGTAGAAAGGGTTGAGTAGTGATGGTGCTTTTCAACTATGTTATGTGCTATTTTGTTTGTGTCAATGGGCTAAGTAATTAAGAAGGTATTAATAAAGTCAATGCACAACGCCAAATTTAAAAAAATGTCTTTTGTTTTTTGAGATATATCTCTGGAATACATATGTTTTATTCGTTTTTGAATCAAATCTCAATTTTGTATTTTAGATTGGGCCAAAAAAGCAATTGATTTAACAACCTACATTTTATATCGGGAAAAAAGGCAACAAATGTTAAATGTGCATTTATTTAAAAAAAATAACGTTAAACTCATATTTCACATCAGACGTAACAGTCAACCGATGTAGTAGGTGTATTTTTCACATCGGGCTATTGTCCGATGTAAAATGTCTTTGATTTACTACATCGTTTGATTTTACATCGGGCCAGATCCGATGTAAAATGTGTTTTTCGCCCTATGTAAAAAGTCTTTCCTGCACTAGTGACCGCTCCCGAAAGCTCTCGTATCAGGCTCGAAGATATCCAGCCTACTGGATGGGGAGATACGGCTGAGAGCACAAATACTATGCAAAATGCAACTGAGGAATTCTCCTACGACAATTCTGCTTGGGAGACAGATTCCAATGATCCCGCTCCACCAGAAATCAGCGTTATTTTTGAAGACAAATCAAGGAAGGTGCCAGACTTTGTGATTCACCGAGGAGTTCGCCGCCAATGGGTTGTCGTCGAGGTTCCAAAGATCGTTCATCAGTCAAAGTAATTGCCATCTTTAACCTTTCACCCTGCCCAGGTGAAACGAATGTTTTGATAGGGCTCGCTTTCTGTAAATTATCCCTCTTCGCTTAGCCCAAAGCGACAGAGTTTTGTTTTATAGGGTTGTAGTTTCAAGAATCGACTTGTTCATTAATAAAATAACGTCGTTCTGTAATTTCCGCATTAATTTCTGTTTTCTCGTTTTGCTTTTCTCAGAAAATGGTAATCCTAAAAAACAATTCAAATAAAAACAAGCAGTAAAATAAAAACACTGCACACACTTGCATTTTCTCTATCTCTTCTAAAGACGAATCATATCGTCATGCAGATTGCTTGTTTTAAACCCCGTTGAAACATACGATCCGATGCCTTCTCCCAACTTTGAGCTCCTGGTATTCGAGGCTGAAGAAGAAAATGACGACAAAATTCCAGAAGAGATCTCTCGACTACTCAGACAAGAGGAAAGGTCCATTGAACCTCACAAAGAGCCGTTGGAAACGGTAAACTTGGGTTCAGAAAAAGAGAGGAAAGAAATCAGGATTGGGGCACTGCTCAGTCCAACTGCCAAAGAGAGTTTGATAAAGCTTCTCAAAGAATTCCCCGATGTATTCGCTTGGTCCTATCAGGATATGCCAGGGTTGGATACCAGCATCGTGGAACATCACTTACCGTTGAGATCAGAATGTCCGCCAGTAAAGCAAAGGTTGAGATGCACTCACCCGGACATGGCCATCAAAATCAAAGAGGAGGTGCAGAAACAGATCGACACGGGTTTCCTCGCTACATCTGAATATCCTCAATGGTTAGACAACATCGTACCCGTTCCCAAAAAGGACGAAAAGGTTAGAATGTGTGTTGACTACAGGGATCTGAACAAGGCTAGTCCAAAGGACGACTTTCCTTTACCACACATTGACATGCTGGTAGACAGCACAGCAAAGTTCAAAATTTTCTCCTTCATGGATGGATTCTCGGGCTATAACCAGATCAAAATGGCGCGAAAGACATGGAGAAAACTTCGTTCATTACCCTATGGGGTACCTTTTGTTACAAGGTAATGTCGTTCGGTTTGAAGAATGCCGGGGCAACCTATCAAAGGGCCATGACTACTCTGTTTCATGACATGATACACAAAGAAATCGAGGTATATGTTGATGATATGATTGCAAAATCAAAAACAGAGAGTGAGCACGTTGAACATCTGTCAAAATTGTTCGAACGTCTAAGAAAATTCAAGCTCCGCTTGAATCCCAATAAGTGCACCTTCGGTGTCCATTCAGGGAAATTACTAGGGTTCAGTGTCAGCCAGAAAGGAATTGAGGTTGATCCTGACAAGGTCAAGGCCATTCAAGAAATGCCTTCTCCGAAAACTGAAAAACAAGTCAGAGGATTCCTGGGACGTTTGAACTACATCTCCAGATTCATATTCCTCATGACCGCCACATGTGCGCCGATTTTCAAATTACTAAAAAAGAACCAGGATTGCGTTTGGACAGAAGATTGTCAAACCGCCTTCGACAGTATCAAGGAATATCTTTTGAATCCTCCGATTCTATCACCTCCAGTGGAAGGAAGACCGCTGATCATTTACCTCACAGTCCTAGAGGACTCAATGGGATGTGTACTTGGCCAACAAGACGAAACTAAACGGAAAGAGTCTGCCATTTACTATTTAAGCAAGAAATTCACCGACTGCGAGACTCGGTACACGATGCTCGAGAAAACTTGTTGCGCTTTGGCTTGGGCAGCCAAACGTCTTCGCCAATACATGATTTGTCATACTACTTGGTTAATCTCCGAAATGGATCCAATAAAGTACGTCTTCGAAAAACCTGCTCTCACGGGAAGGATTGCCCGTTGGCAGATGCTACTATCAAAATATGACATAGAGTACCACGCTCAGAAAGCCGTTAAGGGAAGTATTTTAGCCGATCATTTGGCTCATCAACCGATTGACGATCAAGAATCAATCGCGTTTGACTTCCCAGAGGAAGATGTCATGTATCTAAAAATGAAAGATTGCGATGAACCGCTACCCAGTGAAGGGCCAGAACCAGGTTCCCAATGGGGACTTATCTTTGACGGAGCAGTTAATCATTACGGAAACGGAATTGGGGCAATCATTGTTACCCCTCAGGGTACCTACATTCCTTTCACTGCCAGACTTACGTTCAAATGTACGAACAACGAGGCCGAGTACGAAGCTTGTATCATGGGTCTCGAAGAAGCAATTGATTTAAGGATCAAAAACTTGGACGTATATGGCGACTCAGCTTTGGTTATCAATTAGATAAAAGGAGATTGGAACACATACCAATCAGGATTGATTCCTTACAAAGACTACCCAAGAAGGTTGTTACCTTTCTTCGACAGAGTCGAGTTTCATCATATCCCTCGTGATGAGAATCGCATGGCTGATACCTTAGCCACTCTCTCTTCTATGATTAGTGTAGGTCAATGGAACGACTTACCTAAGATCGACATAATGCGCCTTGAAAGGCCCGCCTACGTCTTCACGATTGAAGCAGTCATAGAAGACAAACCTTGGTATCACGATATCAAATGCTTCCTTCAGAAACAAGAGTACCCATCTGGGGCACTCAGAAAAGACAGAAAAACCCTCAGAAGATTGGCTGGAAACTTTTTCCTGAGTAGTGACACTCTCTATAAGAGAAATTTTGACATGGTCTTGCTCCGATGCGTAGACAGACCAGAAGCAGAAATGCTGATGAAAGAAATTCATGAAGGATCCTTTGGCACCCATGCCAATGGACACACAATGGCGAGAAAAATTCTAAGAGCAGGGTACTATTGGTTGACCATGGAATCCGACTGCTACAAGTACATGAGAAGGTGTCACAAGTGTCAGATATACTCCGACAACTTTCATGTACCGTCATCACGTCTCAAAGTTCTCTCTTCCCCATGGCCATTTTCCATATGGGGAATCGACTTGATTGGCATGATTGAACCTAAGGCTTCAAACGGACATCGGTTCATCCTGGTGGCCATTGATTACTTCACCAAGTGGGTCGAAGCAGCGTCATTCGCCAATGTAACCCGACAAGTGGTGGTCCGATTTATCAAAAACAATATCATCTGCCTTTATGGTGTTCCGAGCCAGATCATTACTGATAATGGATCTAACTTGAACAACAAGATGATGAAGGAGTTGTGCGCTGAGTTAAAGATCGAACACCATAACTCATCTCCCTACCGACCCAAGATGAACGGAGCGGTAGAAACGGCCAATAAGAACATCAAGAAGATCTTTCAAAAGATGGTTGTAACCTACAAAGATTGGCACGAGATGCTACCCTTTGTTCTTTACGGTTATCGTACATCTGTCCGCACTTCAACAGGGGCAACCCCTTTCTCTCTAGTGTATGGCATGGAAGCAGTGCTCCCCATAGAAGTAGAGATCCCGTCAATCCGAGTATTGATGAAAGCTAAGCTTTCAGAAGCTGAATGGTATCAAAGTCGACACGACGAATTAAACCTGATAGAAGAGAAGCAAATCACGACATTATGCCACGGTCAGTTGTATCAGCAGAGAATGAAGAAGGCGTTCGACAAAAAGGTTCGACCTCGTGTTTTCAGAAATGGACTCCGAATTATGATGGCCCCTATGTGGTCACGAAAGCTTTCTCAGGCGACGCCTTGAGACTTGCAACCATGGACGGAGAGGAATTTGCCTACCCCACGAATGTTGATGTAGTCAAGAAATACTTCGCCTAAACTAAAAAAAAACGTCTCGGTGGATTGAAAACCCGAAAGGGCGATCCAGGAAAAAGTTAGAGACATGAGAAAAAAATCATCCCGATGGATTGGAAACATCACAGTACAATCCAGGCAAAAGTTAAGGATAATGGCAAGTAACTATGTTCAACAGAGGCAAGTCCCTCAGCAGCAGTTACATCATCCATCGGAGGAAAACTCCAGTCAAGGTCATCTTCGACCGAAGCTCAGGATGCCCCGAATTCAAAGTTGGTAGAAGGATAGTGGTCGTTATGTTTCAACGTAGCCCTTTTCCCTGTAAATTACCATTTTCTAACTTTGTATATACTCTTTGGAATCACGCGTTTGGCTGATTTCCATCCTATCAATAAAATTTGAGCCTTTGTGCTTTTGTTTATAGTTCTTATTTGTTTTAGCTTTACAGAACGACGTTGTTAACATGATTAATGATTCTTGAAATAAAACAAAAATGAATTTACTTGTTAAAACTTTTTCTGCTTTTTAATAAAGACGACAATTTCTTTTGACTGTCGAATATCAGAAGAACATCGGTCGCTTCTCCAGAAGTAATCGAACCTCAAAGTGCAGAATCAGAGTACTCCTTCTAACCCAGTACGCCTGAATGAAGGGATCAACTGTGTTGGAGACCTTGTTTCGTCTGACACGCCTCGACCGAGTTCTCATCTCCTAAGCCCGATCAACATAGCTCCCAACAGGGACTATCTTTCCTAAGCAAGATGGAATTGCTATTCTGAACCAACGGTACTTCTTCGCCCCGCGATGGCCGAGTATCCAGTCGTGTTCACCTGTCAGTTTGTATGTCGCATCAGTTTTGTCAGCATAAACATACATGCATCATTGCATTATTGATTTGCATTCACATTTCATATTGCATCGCTATCACTCTAGTCGGTCTTGTCCCCTAGTGATAAAAGTCCTCTCAATCGAGTTGTTAGCCTTTTCCTCGTCAGGAAGTGTTACGTCTGAACATTCTCTCTCCTACAGTTTTATTTCTGGATTGAAGTTGGGTCCTCGACCACTTTGATAACTTGAACCTCTGAAAGACCAGAGAGCCCTCAGTTAACATCACTCTTCGCCATTGAAGATGATATCCTTGTTTTCCCGGATTAAAGAAAATCCCGAGAGAAAGCCTCCTAAATCGGAGATTCGGCAGTACGGCAGTTTTTCTCCGAAAAACCCACCGATGAAAAGGTCATCGGCACCTCAAAATTGGATCATATCATATGGAATTTCTCCGAGAAGATCTCCGAGAAAAGTATGATGTAAAGACCCCAAACAAATGCAGTATCTCAAGGGACTCGCATTCCCCGAGTAGAGTCAACAAATGGCATCTCCAACAGAGAAGTTTGTACACCTCTACAACTCAGACGACTGGGTTCCCCAGCAAGTCTGACATCGAAACTTTTTCCAATCAAATGGCATCTCCCCAGGAAAATTCGGCGAGAAGTTTGAAGGAAAGTCGCTACGAATAGCGTCCCTTGTCAGTAAAGTTTATTGACGAAAGAAACTTAAGACCAGTTCCTTGGTAGGAAACCAGGATCGAGGGGAAGTTTACATCAGAAACTAAGACCAGTTCCTCAGTAGGAAACCAGGATCGAGGGGAAGTTTACATCAGAAACTAAGACCAGTTCCTGGGTAGGAAACCAGGATCGAGGGGAAGTTTATTTTAGAAACTGAGACCAGTTCCTTGGCTGAAGACCAGGATCGAGGGGAAGTTTTCCTTTTCTAAGCATCATTGCTTAGCTAAAGAAGATGAATGCGTAAGCTACCATTCATAACCACCATCAAAATTTCGGGTATTCCGATATTTAATCCTCTTGCACCCCGAATGCCCGAATACCTTCGTCATTCACACCTTCGTGTCCAAGAAGATTAAATAGGGGCATCTGTCATACCCCAAATTTTGACCACTAACATTTCCCATCATTGTGAAAATCATCATCACAATATGGATGGGCCATCATACTTCATCAGTCTCCCCAAAGATGGGTGAACATCCACTACAATCAAGAATTAGGGTTTCAAGCCCTCTCAGAGTTCTTAGACAAAGGATCAATTAAGGAATGACATGATATTCAACTTGTCTAACCTCTCCAACATCTACAATGGATCAAAAGGACTCCCACTTCAAGGATCAAGTACAAGGCTGCTCCCTTCTAGGTAGATCAAGTCTCAAGATTGACAGTGTCACCAAATTAGGGTTTTGGTCGACCAGGGCCTCCAGATGGAAATTTTTCATCTGGGAACAAGCCAAAGATCCAAAACATAACCTAATATACTCCATGGAACCTCATGGACCCAATCATCAAGTCAATTTGACCTCAGGGGATGCATTCATCAAAAATCAGGAATTAGGGTTTCTTGACCTAATTCACCCCTAAGTTGACTTTTAGGGCAAATCATGAGCCAAGACCTCAAGAGAGGGTTTGAGGGTCTCTAATGAACTATATTGATCCATTTGCAACAATGGATTAATCCAAGAGGCTTGAGCAACAAATCTCAATTTCATCTGCACCACAATTAGGGTTTTAAGGAAAAAGTCAACTGTAACTTTGACTTTTGACCAGGACATGCTCCCAAGCCCTATGACATGCATCAATATACCCTATGACACCCATGGAACATGTCCATCAAGTTTGATTTAGGTCAAGGACATGATTTCATGAAGAATTACACAGTTTGGAATTCATCTGATAAAAAGTCAACTGTGCACAAAAGTCAACTTTGACTTTTTGAGATTTTTCACCAAAATGGATTTTTAACCCTAAAATGATGTTAATGTATGATTCGAATCATCATTCATCAAGAAAAATCAAGAAAAGTTGGATAACTTGTAAAAGGGGTAACCATAAAAAACTTAGAAAATTTTCTAAGTTAAAAATAAAGTGGCTAGGATACCAACTTTGGAGGGTCATAACTCCTAAACCACAAAGCCATTTTCTCCCATCCAATTCTTGATTTGTAGATCTCATTGCCCTCTACAAAAACTTCAACTAGACCTAATTCCAATTTATTGTGGATTTTGAGTTATGGAGTGATCAAAATCAAGAAAAGTCACTTTGTTCCAACACTTAGTGAAAATTTTACTAAGTCAGATTTTACCTTACTTTTTACCAAATGTAGGGGGATTTTTCACTTGGATTCAAAAGAGATCAAAACCAAACATGTTCAAACAGTTGTTGTATCATGTAAGGGCTTTCCAAAATGTCCAAGAACATTACCAAATTCCATTTGAGTCATGAGATATGACATTGGAAATTTGCCTTGCTGAAATCTGCCAAGGCAAGGCAGAATTTGCATTTTTGCTCAATTTGCCAAAATCATCCAAATCCAAATGCTCCTATCCACTTGGAAACCTCATAGGATTGAATCTAAAGGGGACAATTACTAAGCCAAGCCTCCAAAGTCTTTGGAACAAGAATAGCATGTTGAACCTAGAATGGCCAAAATAGGGACAAGACTCCAATTTTGGATTGGAGCATTCAATGGAAGCATCAAGGTGGCATGGACTGAGCCATTCTCAACTGAATTCAGTCAAGACTTATCCAAGACCAAGGGAACCACAGCCCTGTGCCCTAACCTCTAGTCAATGGCTAGAGGAGACTTGGATTTCCATTGGCCAACATTGAACAAACACCTGCTGCAGTTGCCATTCACTGTGGATCCCAAAACAAACTTGCTCTACTATAAATAGAGCTCAATTGTGATCAGTTTAAGTACACCAAAGGCCTACAACACTTGCCTTTCTCAAAAACCACTTCTCACTCTCAAAAATGCCTTTCTTAGCAAGTCACTATCGGGTTTTTCATTAGAGAGCAATTCCATCAAAACCAATCACACACACACACACCTCATATACATCATATGTGAGCTGATCAAACACTTAAACAACAACTGGAACACTGATTCTCAGAATCACCAGTCAATTGTTCAAGGTTTTAACCAAAGTGCAGTTGAGATGCCATGAAGTGATCCAGCCATTCTCAGTCAAGTCCAAGCATTCAAACACACTCCATAGGGTGTAGGGAAGCTGTTCAGATCATCACAATTCATCTGTAACACCTCCTACTCAGAAATCAATTTGCTCTTGCTGTCACGACCTAGAGGTAAGCTTAAACTTGGTCATCTCTCAATCTATGCATATTTCCTCGCACAATACTTTTGCCAAATGTTCATAATCATGCATGGAATGTTTCCCCTCAATTAATTGCATTGTTTGAATCGCGTATCAAAAATCCTAGCCTTCATGCAGAAATTAGGGTTCTGAGGATTTTTTCGTGATTTCTTGGTATATGTTTAATTTAAATGAAATTAAATACCATAGACATGATAGTGAGGTTGGAACGAGTTGATTGGTATGTGGATTGCATGATATAATCAAGTATTCAGTGAGATTGGAGAGAAAATGCAAATCTGGGCAAGCCCAGAACACGCGCCTGTTCTTTTGTGTTCTTGGCGCCATTTTCATAAATTCAAATATTTGAATTTTGTGATTTTATTTAATTGATTCAAAAATTAATTTCTCTCTGAGTTTTAATGATTTTGAGTTGATTCTTTTTTTAATAATTCACAAAAATGTTAAAATATTTTATTTTCCCAAAAAATACCAAAAATATTATTTATTTTATTTAATTGATATTTTTTCAAAGAATTAATGTTTTAATTGTTTTTGACATTTAAAATATTTTTTCCACCTTGATTTTGCAACTTTTAATGCTTTCTAATTATTTTGTAGGCCAATACTTATTTTTGAAACATTAATCCAAGATCACAATTTGTTTTTCCTATGTTAAACAATTTTGATCATTTTAATTGAATTTTTATTCAATTAACACACATTTTTGAAAACAAATTAGGGTTTTTGGATTAAATCAACCCTCATAAATCATTTTCAAAACTTTTTTGGGCCTCTAATAGAGTGTAAGACCCAATCCTTTTTGACCAAATCATTTTGGGCCTCAGTGCATTGTATAAGTCCGATACCGTCAAAAACAAACGGCTGCGATCGTCGCCTTTTGAAAAATAACCATGGGTCTCTCCTTGAACTATAAGACCCATTCAAACTTGTTGGGCCTCTAATAGAGTGTAAGACCCAATTCTTTTTTGACCAAATCATTTTGGGCCTCAGTGCATTATATAAGTCCCGATACCGTAAAAAACAAACGGCGGGATCGTCGCCTTTTGAAAAATAACCATGGGCCTCTCCTTGAGCTATAAGACCCATTCAAACTTTTTGGGCCTCTAATAGAGTGTAAGACCCAACCCCCTTTTAACCAAAACAATTTTGGGCCTCAGATATTGTATAAGCCCCTTCGCGTTAAAAGAAAATCTCGGCGCGATCGCCATTTTTAAACGAAAAGTCAACTGGGCCCGCCCTCGTGTTATAAGCCCCACTCTTTTTATTTAACCTTTTGGGCCTCTTGAGAGAGTGTAAGACCCATCCCTTTGTACAGAAAACAATTTTTGGGCCACAGTCACTTATATAAGTCCCTCTGTACAAATTCAAACAGTGTGCTCACTGATAAAACCCTGGGCCTCTCCTTGAGCTGTAAGCGCCAAATCTTTCTTTTTCAAAGCACTTTCTCCTTTGATTTTGAATATAGTGTTGTTTTTAATCTATCTTTGTTGAACAACTAACCAAACAACATGGAAGCTCTACAACCGAGTAAGTGGTTATCACTTTCATTTACCGCTTTCATATACATATAACTGTATTGTGGGGCTGTTTCACTGTGTAAGTCTTCTTTCATAAACTCATATCAACTGTGTAATAATAGTATAGATATTTAGAGTTTCCCCGGCAACTACGTCTAGCACTAGGTAAAGCCGTTGATCACTCTTAGAAATAGTCTAAATTAGATCCCCATAGGATTACCAGACACAGTCTTCCCTCCTCTTGGGGTTTAAACAATATGGAGACATATAAGGCAACATTCTCGGTGAACCCTTTCATAGACTGTCACTCGTAGAAGTTGTCAAAGAAACTCTACTCCCCAGAGATGATCTTTTCTCCGTGAATGGCATCTCTTGAGTTTCTTCCAAATTCTCGAACTTTCCTGGCTTGATCTATTCTCGGTGAATGACATGTCTTTAATTTCTCGGGTTTGGGGACCCACAGGCTTCTTAAAAGCACTTGTCAAGAAACTCTATTCCCCAGAGATGATCTTTTCTCCAGTGAATGGCATCTCTTGAGTTTCTTCCAAATTCTCGAACTTTCCTGGCTTGATCTATTCTATGTGAATAGCCTGTCTTGAACTTCTCGGGGTTTGGGGACCCATCGAACTTCTTAAAAGCATCGGCCTCCTCTTAGGCATCGTACAAGGACCCACGGGCTTCCTAAAAGCAACCCCGCCTCCTCTTGGGCTTAGTACAAGGACCCTACGGCTTCTTAGAAGTATTCACAGCCTCCTCTTAGGCTTCGTATAGTGATATCTTCCTCTGGGAATGATAGCCTCCTCTTGGGCTTCGTACAAGGACCTCTCGGCTTCTTAAAAGTTTCCAGCCTCCTCTTGGGCTTCGTACAAATTGTCCCGATGACCTCCTAGAGGTATAGGAACAGAAATTACTCATCTGTATAGAACAGTCCTTTCATAGAGTCTACTACTGTTTCTCAAAGCATGGTACAAAAGATGACACTCTAGACTGGGACAGTCTAATCTCCTTGAGTCTCAAATACATTCTCAAGTGACCCATTCGTTAATAGGAAGAAAAACTGTAGACTCGGACAATATCAATACCCTTCGGATTTCCCACTTCCTTAAAGAACAGGAAATATCCCTGATCCTCGAATCAAATCCTTGAGTACAATGTTGCTCATATTAGAACTGATTTTCTCTTTAAAATTAGTATACTGGACCTGTCACTCAACTGAGACAGTAACCCTAGCCTCCTCTTAGGATTTGTATAATGATTCTTCTCCAGTGAAGTTAGCCTCCTCTTGGGCTTTGTACAAATTATTTTCCCCAGTGGAGTCAAACAACGTTTAGCCTCTCTCTCGGGCTTTGTACGAGACACATAAAAAGACTCCCTCGTTGAGTCAATCACCCCTTTCGCCTCCATCTTGGGCTTTATACGAGATACAAAAAGGTTCTTATTGAGCCAAACAAATTTCAGCCTCCATCTCGGGCTTATGTACGAGATACAAAAAACTCTCTTGTTAAGTCAAATAGCCTCCATCTCGGGCTTTATACGAGATACCAAAAGATTCCCTCGTTGAGTCAAAATCTTTTAGCCTCTCTCTCGGGCTTTGTACGAGACACATAATAGCCTCCTCTTAGGCTTTATATAAGAAAACCACTGGTTGATCCAATCAACCTTTTAGCAATCATAGTTGTGCCTCGTTCACAGTACACAAACATCAACAACTCCTTCCCCTCCATTTAACTGCTGTAAGCAGCAAGCCTCTGGATCATCTACATCCATGCCAATGTCCCTGTTTTAGTATGAGAAATTCCCAAGGAAAGATCGCATTACTCTACACTGAGTTAAAGTCTTCTCCTTCAGGTTAAAAATCCCCTATAAAGGAAATTATGGCATTGCCGGATTCACAAATCCCGGGTTAAAGTAATTCTCCTTTATAAACAGTCGTAACAGACAAACCCCTCTTTAGAGATGACAATTTCTCTCTAAAGTCAACACCTTTAGCTTCACATCTTGGGCTTCAAACAAGATACAAATAAACCCTTTAGCTTCACATCTTGGGCTTTGAACAAGATACAAATCACCTTTCGCTTCACGTCTTGGGCTTTGAACAAGACACCAAAAACTATTTCCTCCATAGAATAGGAGGAACTACGAACGCTCTGATTTCCCTGTTTCGGTGAAACGGGAATACGTAGGCATAAGATCGAAAGAAAAGATCTTAGCAAGCACACTAAACAAAAACCCAAAATCCCATACTTTCATATATATCCGTCCTACATCTCAAACGATAGCCTAAACCACCCCTCGTCAACAAAATAAACCTAAGAGAAACCCCGAATCTTTGTAGCATCTGGTAAACCAACAGTTTTGACTGTTTAATCTCAGCAAGCAGGGTTAGTTGGAGACATCTATTTCCCTTCCTTCATCGGCTTTAATAGGATAAAAAATGAATCGAACTGTAGTACTAGAGCAATCGTGCTTCACAACCACATCCAAAAATCACTCGCTACAGTAGGAAACCAGGATCGAGGGGAAGTTTATGTCAAAAACTTAAACCAGTTCCTGGGTAGAAAACCAGGATCGAGGGGAAGTTTATTTCAGAAACTGAGACCAGTTCCTTGGAAGGAAACCTGGATCGAGGGGAAGTTTATATCAGAAACTGAGACCAGTTCCTTGGTAGGAAACTAGGATCGAGGGGAAGTTTATTTCAAAAGAAAACTGAGACCAGTTCCTTGGCCTAAAACCGGGATCGAGGGGAAGTTTCACCCTTTTCTAAGCATCATTGCTTAGTGAAAGAAGGTGGATGAGCAAACTGCCATTCATAACCACCGTCAAAATTTTGTGCATTCTGATATTTAATCATCTTGCATCCCGAATGCCCGGATACCTTCGCCATTCACACCTTCGGGTCCAAGAAGATTAAATAGGGGCATCTGTCATACCCCAAATTTTGACCACTAAGATTTCCCATCATTGTGTAAATCATCACCACAATATGGATGTATCATTATGCCTTATCAGTCTCCCCAAAGATGGGTGAGCATTCACTACAAATAAGGATTAGGGTATTGAGCCCTCTCTGAGCCTTAGACAAAGGATCGATCAAGAAATGACATGATCTTCAACTTGTCTAACCTCTCAAATACCCAAAAAGATCAAGAGGACTCCCACATCAAGGATCAAGCACAAGGTTGCAGCATTCCAAGTGGATAAAGCCTCAAGATCGCTAGTGTCACCAAGTTAGGGTTTTGGTCGACCAGGGCCTCCAGATGGAAGTTTTCCTCTGGGCATGAGCCAATGCTTCAAAACATGATCTAAGATACTCCATGCGACCTCATGAACCCAATCATCAAGTCATTTTAACCTCAGGGGATGCATCTATCAAAAAATCAGGAATTAGGGTTTCTTGACCTAATTCACCCCTAAGTTGAGTTTTGGGACAAAACATGAGACAAGACCTCAATACATGATTTGAGGTCTCCTATACACTACATTGATCCATTTGCAACACTGGATTAACCCAGGAAACTTGATTCACAAGTTTCAATTTCATCTGGACCACAATTAGGGTTTTGAAGAAAAAGTCAATTGTGCCTTTGACTTTTGACCAGGATATGCTCCCAGACCTTGGGACATGATTCAATACACCCTATAACACCTATGGAACATATCCATCAAGTTTGATTTAGGTCAAGGACTTGATTTCATAGAGGATCGCACAGTTTGGGATTCATCTGGTAAAAAGTCAACTGTGCACAAAATTCAACTTTGCATAGTTTGGGGCTTGGTAGGAAACTATGCCTCATGTGATTTGAATCATCATTCATCAAGAAACCCCAAAGAAAGTGGGATAACTTGTAAAAGGGGTAACCATAAAAACTTAGAATTTTTCTAAGTTATGAAACAAAGTGGCTAGGGTACCAACTTCCAAGGATCATAACTTGAGATCCAAGCAACCATTTTGAATGATCCAAAAATGGATTTGTAGCGCTCATTACACACTTTAAAAGTGTCAACTACACCTCATTCCAATTCCTCATAGATTTTAAGTTATGGAGTGACCAAAATGACAAAAACTGAAAATGCCACTTTTCCCAACACAGTGAAATTTTCACTAAGTCAGAGTGTGTTTCACTTTTTTCAAAATGTAGGGGCATTTTTTTACTTGGATCCAAAAAGTGTCAAGACAAACTATGATCACACATGTGTTGTATCATATGAGAGCTTTCCAAAATGGCCAAGAACTTCATCAAATTCCATCTGAGCTAAGAATTATGACAGCTGCAACATGCCTTGCTGTAAATTGTCTTGGCAAGGCAGATTTGTGCAAAAGGGCTCGAATTGCTCAAATTGTGCAATTCCAAACAAGTTTATCCATCTGCACACCTCAAGGAGAGACCAAGGAGGGACAAACACTGATCCTAAGCCTCCCAAATCTTTGGAACTACATATAGGTTTGGCACCCCTAAATGCCAAAGATGCTTCAAGACTCCAATTTTGTTTTAGAGCATTCAATGGATGCTTAGAGGTGGCATGTATCAGGGCAAAAATGAACACTTCAGTCAAGCCTTATGCTTGAATCAAAGAACCATAGGCCTGTGCTCTAACCTTTAGCCAATGTCTAGAGGAGACTTGAGATTCCCAAAATGATCCAATTGGCCAACAGCCTGCTGCAGCCACCATTCACTATTGCTTGCAAAACAAACTTGCTCTACTATAAATAGAGCTCATTTGTGCTCAGTTTAAGTACACCAAAGCACTACAACTGATGCCTTCCTCAAAATCACCTTCTCACTTCCAAAATTGCCTTCTAAAGCAAGTCACTATCGGGTTTTGAGTTTGAGAGCCATTCCAACCAAACCAATCACACACACATCTCATAAACATCATATAGAAGTGATCCAAACACTTAAACAACATCTGGAACACCAATTTCATAAAATCACCTGCCAATTGCTCAAGTTTTCAACCAAGTTGCAACTGAGGTGCCATAACTTATTCCAGTCCATTTCAAATCACTCCAAGCATTCAAACACATTCCATATGGTGTAGTGAAGCTGTTCAGATCATCACAACTCATCTGTAACACCTCCAACTCAAAAATCCAATTGCTCTTGCTGTCACGACCTTTAAATAAGCCTAAACTTGGCCATCTATTAATCTATGCATATTTCCTCGCACAATACTTTTTCCAAATGTTCATAATCATGCATAGAATGTTTCCCCTCAATTACTTGCTTTGTATGAATCGTGTATCAAAATTCCCAGCCTTCATGCAGAATTTAGGGTTCTTGAGGTTTTGCCTTGATTTATTATTCCATGATTAAAATAAATGAAATTAAAGACCATAGACATGATCGTGAGGTGAAAACGAGTAGATTGATATGTTGATTACATGATTTAATCAAGTATTCAGTGAGATTGGATAGAAAATGCAAGTCTGAGCAAAACTCCCTTCGCGCGTGTTCTTGGCCCATGTTCTTGGCACCTTTTTTGAAAATTTAAATATTTGAATTTTGTGATTTTATTTAATTGATTAAAAAATTAATTTCTCTCTGAATTTTAATGATTTTGAGTTGATTATTTTTTTAATAATTCACAAAAAGGTTAAAATATTTCATCTTACCCAAAAATATTATTTATTTCATATACTTGATATTTTTGCAAAGAATTAATGTTTATTTGTTTTTTTAACATGTAAAATATTTTTTCTTTCTCGATTTTCCAAACTTAATTGATTTTCAATCATTTTGTGGATAAAAACATGATTTTTCAAACATTAATCCAAGTTCAGAACTTGTTTTTCACACATGTTTGACAATTTTGATCATTTTAATCAAATTTTTATTTAATTAAAATACATTTTGAAATTAATTTAGGGTTTTGATCTTAATCACCCTACACAAATCTTTTTCAAACACTTTTGGGCCTCTAATAGAGTACAAGACCCAACCCCTTTTGAAGACCTGATTGTACCTGGATCAGACAGTATTTGGTGGCCAGCAACGTCTTGTGGACTTCAGCTCCGGTGAGTTTGAAAGACGGGGGGGGGGGGGGGGGGGGGGGGGGGGGGGGGGATTGTACCTGCAAGGTACTCCGACGCTCAAGTAAGGCAAAGGTCAAGTAAAAGCAAGTACAATGTTAGAGTGTAAAGAGTGTGTAACCTGACCATCTCAAGTGAGAGGGTATTTATAGAGAGCCCCCAGCGCGGGGCCAACGGTCACTAGCACTGGGCTGGATTGCCAGGCCCAATCCAAGTAACTGTCAGGGCTTAGGCGGCGTAGTGAAGACCAGACATGGTCTTTGCCCTGGGGTAACCGTTCCTAGATCTCCGGAATTAGGGCAGACTGATTCCATCGGGAGGTGGGCGGTTACATGAGAACGTGTCCTCGCGGGGAAGAGTCTTGCGTGTCGGGAAGAGACGTGTCCTCGCGGGGAAGAACTTATGTGCAGGAGAAGAAGACTCCTCGGGGGAGGAGAACTTGAGTGTCGGGTAGGAGCGAGGCCGGGGAGGCTTAGCGCCCTGCCCGACGCTCTATACCGTGCGTGTGCCCGACAATGTTGAGAAGGGCGCATGCCCGACATAGGTCGTGCTAGGAGGCCCTTGTTGGGCCATCCCGGGACGTGTGGGTTGGTCCTGTTCGATTAAGGGGCAGACCCCGACCCAGTCCAGAACAGGAGCCCCCCAAGTCGTTGCTCTGAGGTGTCAGGGTAATGACTTTAGGGTCAGCACTACGTCTAGGACGTGTCCAACCGTGGAAGGGACTCTAAACGAGGAACAGTACATCGACCAGGCAAAAACAAATCAATCTGCTCTCGCTAGACTGGCCGCGGATGGGCGACGTCGCGGGAATATAAGAAGTCTGAAACGAGGTGAATGAAAAGACGTGTGTTGGGGAATGAAACGACATGTTTGGGGGAATGTGTGCCACGTGTCGCCACTCATCATTGTCTAGTGCGGCTATGCTAGGGTAGCGTAATCGATTGCCTAGGAGCCCTCGAGACTTGTGAGATTCATCTCGTCCCATTTGCACTTTTTCTCCCCTTTTGCTCAGATTCACTCTTTTCTTACTTCTCTATTTCGCCACCGTACTCAGCTGCAAACTGCCTTGTCGGAACCCTACTGGAAGTGTGTTTCAAGTAAGTTTCTCTCTTTTTTCTCTTTTCATTTGCCTTTTTAGGGTAGTTTCATGGTGAACTGATGAAGTTCTCATGGAAATCACGAAATCTCCGGCGGAAAACGGCGGGATTTCATAGTTTCTTGTTGCATATCGCGGGGGAGAAGGGATGAGTGTCCCGAGGACACGAAGAATGTCCCGAGAACACAAGATGAAACTCTCGGGTTCCTCGCCAATACCCCTTTTGTGCGAAGGAACCCTCCCCAAGCGGCGCACGGGTGACCTGAGGATGGTCTTGGGGACGCTGGTCGGTTGTCTCGGGGACGCAGACGAGCGCGATCGTCTCGAGATCTCGACGCTCCCTCTTCGCCCTTTCACTTGAACAGCGGTGGAGGGGTGAATTTGATATGGATCATCAAATTCACTGTTTCCTTCTGCTTTTCAGGTATATGGAAGCTCCGTCCATTTCTGTGGCCATGGGATCGTTGGACGTCGACGACCAACCCGACTCTCCAATGGCGCCAATCACTAGCGATGAGAAACGTCCCCTCGCAGAGTGGGTCAGCGATGAGCCATTGAACATGGCTTCGCATTTTGTTGACGAGGACGAGGACACTATTTTTTGCACATTCAAGAACCAGCTGGTGGGTTCCTCGAAGTCGTGGAAGGTGTTCCGACCTCAAGCACACCATCGCATATGCTCGACGTATCGAGGGATGAGGTTCCCTCTTTACGAGTTCATGTTCGACAAGGCGGGGGTGGCGTCTGCCCTTTACAGATTTTCAACAAGCGGTATTTGTTTGGTTGCGCCTGGCACCTTCGCAGCTCCACCCCAACTCCCTCGCTTTCATTCGAGATTTCGAGCTCGTCTGTAAATATCTCCGAATTGGGGCAACCATGCCTCTCTTCTTTCGCATCTTCCACCTCCAGCGACAGGCCTCCGATGGCAGACACGGCTGGGTGTCTTTCAAACAAACGAGCAGTCTCTTCCACACCTACTTGAATTCTGTTCGTGACTTTAAGTACCAGTATTATATCGTGAGGTCGGTCACGCTTGAAGCTGTGAATTCGGTGTATTGCCGAGTTTCCCGCGAAGTGGACGGGCACATGGAGGAGGTCCTCGAGCCAAGATTCCCCTTGTTCTGGACGGAAGAACACTTCAAAAAGGGGACGGACAGCTACAAAGTCAGTCCTGGCCGTTTGGACGAGGGGGATCGCCTAGCTTATGAGAGGATAGTCACTTTCGTCAACGGGTTTAATAAAGCCAAGGTCGTGACGATGGATGGGGAACCTGTCCGAGGTGATGACGGTCAGTTGTTAACGAAGTGGCGTTTAATCAATACGAGGGCCCTCCACGAGACGTTCTCCGATGAGGAAGCCCTCGAGCTGCTGGGTAGTGACATCTTCTTCGACTTACTTTTTCTTCGCGTCCTGATCTCTGGTTTACTGACGTATTTATTTTCTTTTTGCAGGCAAGATGTCGACTGCTGAGGAGCATTTAAAAAAGTTGAAGGCTAACCGCATTGCGAAGAAAGGAGGTAAAAGCCACATCAGGAGCAGCTCCGAGCGCAGGAATCCGTTCCCACCCCGACAACCGGGGGTTCCTTTGGCTTTCACCAGGATAGTGATTCTCCCAGCCCTCAGAGCTCCCCGAAGAGGCAGCGGGTTGTAAGCATAGTGGACATCGACCTTACCGAGAACGAGAGCCCCCCTGCTGTGAAATTTGTGCTCCCGCCTTGTCACTCGAGGCCGAACTTCTTCATGGGGAATAATTCCCTATGCGTGGGTACCCCCGAAGCTCAGGCCATCTTGGGCATCGACAAGGTTTCTCGGAGAAAGGCGCTGGTGGAGGATGTGTCCGCGGTGATGTGGGTTTGTGTGGCTGCCTTGGTTCTGAACGACGAGGCGTGCTCCGAAGACGAGCTGAACAAGTTGCGAGAGAGTTTCAGGTCCATCTCAGCCGAAATGGAGAAGGTGGGTAAGGAGCTGGCTGACTGCAAAAGCCAAAACCAGGCCCATGTCGAGCTTCAAGGGAAGTTGGAGGAAAGGTTGAAGAATGCTGAGGAGGAGCGGAAACGTCTCTTGACGAGGGACGTCGAGCTTGAAGAGGAGAGGGATCGTCTCTCGGCAAGGAATGCCGAGTTGGAAGAGGCTGTCCGCCCGGCTGATGAGGAAATCGAAGAAGACAGGTTGCTGACTTCGCGGGCAGCGCTGATAGCGAAGCTAAGGGAAGCCGAGCAAGATAACCTCGTGGCGGCTAACATAGGTTTCAGGAACGCCGTGCAGCAGCTTCAGGTTCTTAACCCCGGCCTCATAACAGAAGGGACTGACTCCGACTACGAGGTGGTCGACGGTCAGATCGTGCAGCCGATGCAGGAGGACGAGGTTGTCGAACACAAACAGCCCGAGGGGACCGTCGCAGAGTAAGTTTTTCCTTTCTCATTCTGTTTAGCCTGCGTGCCATTTTTTCTTTGTAATGATTTGTGCCTGGCCTGTGTGCCAGGGGCTTCTGATACTTGTTTGTAATATCTGTACACTGGGCTTCTGCCCGCTTTAATGCATTTTTGTTTATTCGCTAGTGTGCTATTTGTATGGTTTTAATTGTGTGTGATATTATTGTATTTGCTATACTTTGTTTATTTTTGTCTAAGTAATATACTTTGGGGATTTGCTCGACATCGATAGCCCCTGACCGCGTGGAGAGCTGGTCGGGTGGTCGGAGATGTGTTTCGACCTTCAACGAGGCTAAGAGCTCGGTCGAGGTCTTAGCTTCGTGGCGTGAACTTCCCATCGCGATCTGGGTGTTCTGCCTCATTGGTACAATGACGGCGGAGCTCGATCGAGGTATCCTCATCAGATCAAAAGTCCTTGCGCATACACAATGCGGCCTTTGATCATCGTGTTCTGTATATGAGTGTTGTGCTCGTACCTTAGTGCGTCCCCGTAATCGCGGTGCTAGTGAGTCGCGGGCAGTGCTTAACTATAGTACGGTTTGGGCTTCTCAGCGTTCCATGGTCGAGCAAGTTCTTCCCCGTGCATATTTTCGAGGAAGTAGGCTCCAGTCCCCGTTTTCGCGCAGACGCAGTACGGGCCCTCCTAGTTCGCGGCGAGTTTGCCTTCTCGCGAGTCTTTCTGGTTCCTTCGTAGGACGAGGGTGCCCACCTGAAAATCATGTTTGATAACTTTGTCGTTATAACGTAGTGTTATTTTCTCCTTAAGTGAAGCTTCTCGGAGAGAAGCGCCCGAACGTGTCTCCTCGACGAAATCGAGTTCTTCCCTCAGGGCTTCGTCGTTCGCGTCCCCGTCGAGGGGGGCTTCTGTCCTCCTCAAGGGTTCCTTGATTTCTACGGGGATCACCGCTTCCGTTCTGTAGGTCAGATGAAAGGGGGTCTCCCCAGTCGTGGAATGTGGGGTTGTTCGGTAGGCCCAGAGGACGCTGTGTAGCTCCTCGACCCACCGTTGTTTGGCGTCGCCTAATCAATGTTTCAATCCTCTGAGGATTACTCTGTTCGCCGCCTCGGCCTGTCCGTTCGTTTGAGGGTGCTCGACCGACGTGAAGTGCTGCTTCGTGCCTAGTTTGGAGACGAAGTCTTGGAAGTTCCTGTCGGTGAACTGTGTTCCGTTGTCGGTGACGATAGCTTGAGGCATGCCCAATTGGGCGAGGACGTTTCTTTTGAAAAAATGCAATATATTGAAGGTCGTGATTTTGGCCAATGCTTCCGCCTCAATCCACTTCGTGAAGTAGTCCACCCCGACGATGAGGTATTTGTTTTGATACGACCCCTGGACGAAAGGTCTGAGGATATCCATCCCCCACAACGCAAACGGCCACGGGGAGGATAGTGTTTTGAGCTCGTTAGGAGGAGCGAGGTACATGTCCCCATGTCGTTGGCATCTATCGCACTTCTTGACGTGTTCCTTGGTGTCCTGTTGCATGGTGGGCCAGTAATACCCTGCTCGAAGCGCCTTACGGGCTAACGATCGCCCGCCGAGGTGTTGTGCATTGATTCCCTCGTGGATTTCCTGGAGGATGCCGGGGATCTTGGTCTCCTCGACACACCTGAGGAGGGGGATAGAGAACCCTCGCCGGTATAGCTTGTCCTCGACTATCGTTATGAGCATGCCCTCCGCTTGACCATTCCTGCTTCCTTGGGATCTTCGGGCAGTTTGCCCGTCGTGAGGTACTCGTACACAGGGGTCATCCAGCAATTTCTATCACCAATGGCATTTACGTCCGCCACTGGAGCGGGTTTGTCAATGCTCGGCCGGGAAAGCACTTCTTGTATGACAGATTTGTTCCCGCCTTTCTTCTTTGTGCTTGCCAATTTGGACAAGACATCCGCTCGGGTATTGTGCTCGCGGGGGATGTGAGTTACTTCCGCGGAGGTGAACTTTTTCATCTTTTCTTTCACCAAGGTCAAGTATTCGACGAGGTTGTCGTTCTTGGCCTGGTACTCTCCTCGGACTTGCGAGGCCACGAGTTGGGAGTCGATGAAGATTTTGACCTCCTTGGCGCCGAGGTCCTCGGCCAGTCGAAGTTTGGCGAGGAAAGCCTCGTACTCCGCTTAGTTGTTTGACGTCGGGAAGGATAGTTCGACACCCTGCTTCCCTTCGGGTTGGATGCTCCGTCGACATGGATCATCCATTTTTGGGATCCGTTGGTCGAAGGTTCCGGGACGGTCATCTCTGCCACGAAGTCGGCCAATACCTGAGCCTTCAGGGCTTTCCTTCCCTCGTTTTGGATGTCAAACTCGGCGAGTTCGAGCGACCACCTGAGCATCCTCCCCGCCATATCCGGTCATCCAAAGAGTTGCTTTATAGGCTGTTCGGTCCTGACAAATACAGTGTGGGCGAGGAAGTAGTGGCGTAGCCTCTTGGCCGCGGTGACGAGGACCAGGGCGACTTTCTCTATCTGCTGATACCTGAGCTCGGGGCCTTGGAGGGCTTTGCTCGTGAAGTAAATTGGTTTCTACCCGTCTGGGGTTTCCCGAATGAGGACGGTGCTGACTGCTTCACTCGTGATTGCGAGATACAAGAAAATTTTCTCCCCGCTCTCAGGCTGTGAGAGGACCGGGGGTTGCGATAAGACTTGTTTTAGGTGGAGGAGCACCTGCTCGCAGTCTTCGCTCCATTCAAACTCCGCTTTTTGTCGAAGAAGTTTGAAAAATGGGAGTGCGTATTACGTAGACTTGGCGACGAAGCAGGAGAGGGCGGTGAGCATCCCGTTCAATGATTGTATTGACTTCTTTGAGTCCGGAGTAGGGATCTCGGAAAAAGCTCTACACTTGTCGGGGTTGGATTCGATTCCTCGCTCTGTGAGGTAGTAACTGAGGAACTTACCTGCCCGAACGCCGAAGGTGCATTTGTCGGGATTCGACGCTACATGATTTCAAATAGATTTGGCTTTTAAAGAAGTTATTCTTTAAAATAATAAGCTAAAGGAGAAGAAGGCTTCGACCAGAAGGATTCGACCATATTTGTTGAAAGCCTGAGTCGAAGAGAATGATTTTAAGACTTTAAACATTTCCAAGTCCAAAGAGTCAATTCGACAGGGTAAAATGGCTATGGATGATGCGCTGCAGTTACAGTTAATTTTTGGAGGGAAATTCTACTATTTGAATTTGAAAAGAGGACAAGTGGCGAATATCCAGAAGTTGAAGATATGCAAAGAGCCAAGAGGCGTGTTCTAGGGGTAAACCGTCATATGGTGGTTATTTTAGAGTATTATAAATAGGTTAGTTCTAAAGTTAGAATGTGTGAAAAAATCGTGTTGTACAAGTAACTCTGTAATCACTCAAAGTATCCAGCGTGTGGAGAAAAGAGTGAGGCGAGAATGTACGTGATTGTAATCACCATTATCTTTCATTGCAATGCAATTTACTTTGAAGTTTCTACCTTAGATCCTTTACTTTGAAGTCCTTTAATTCAGTCTGTTACTTCTAAGCATTTTACATTACAAAGATTTTACTTTGCAGTTTTTACATTAAGAAGCCTTTACCTTCAAGCATTTACATTTCTGCAGTTTATTCAAGACTTTATGCATTTTCTTTACCATTTATACTTCAGTCTTTCATTGAATTTGCTTTTACATTGTTTTCTCTAAGTCTCTTGTTCGACTTAAACACTTTCCTGCCTTTTATCACTTTTTATTTACATTTTAGAACATCCTTTTTGTTTGCCAGCATGGTCGAAATGTTTGCTTTATGCATTTGTGAAACATTTTAAATACACTTATAGCATATGTCCTAGGATCAATCTGATCGATCTTGTAAGTTACTAGAACTTTATTGTTTTAGAAGATCAGCGGTTGGTTACCAATTTCCAAAGTAAACAAATTGGCACGCCCAGTGGGACGGTGCTAAACGTGTATTTGGAAGTTTATAACTTTTAAATAACTGTCAAAAGGGAGTTTCATAACTACCTTTTTGAAATTTTTTCGTTTCATTGGTCGAGATTGTGGCAAACTTCATTTTATGCACTTGAGAAGTGGAAAGGTAGCCAATTCAAACGAATATAGACCAAAGAGAAGAAACACGAGGAAAATGGCATCTGGCCGAGGAAATCCAAATCTCAGTTCTGCTGGGACGAATCCTCAACCAAGCAGTTCAAGTGCTCAGAACAGCACCATCAATCCTCAAGAAATACCAAGAAGTACTATGGCGCCAACTCCAGTTCTTTCGACAGGAGGGTCAACAGTATTAACCATGGTGACAGAGCCAGCGCCTTCGACAGCAGGACTAGGGGTGACATATGTAAGGCCTTACACACAGCCAGTCCTAGAGTACATTGGCCCATCAGTGACATATCCTCAGACTCCACCAGGAGGAAGTTCGACGTATAGGCAGTTTCCTCCCCCAGGATTTTCACAGCCTTTGCCTAGGAACCCAATCTATGGCATGCCAACGACAATGATGCAGAATTTACGTATTGCGCCCCCAATATTTTCAGAGAATGTGATATCTTCCCCTTTACAGGAGTCAGGTTCTGGAATTAACATGGGTCGAAACAGCCAGTCCATAGGTTTGGGATATTCTGCTCAAGGATCCAATTTAAGAATGAATCTGTAGCTTATCTGAGGCAACAGATGGATGAGAGCAACATGCAAATGGTACATACTTTGTCTTAGACAATGGGAGAGATTTTCCAGCCATTGATTCAGAATATTACTCAAACCAATCAAATGATGACAGCCCAGATGGCGCGTATAGCAGAATTCATGGGAATGCCCGCTCCTGTTCAACACCAAAAACAAGGAGTCGAGATGAGGGAAATCGCTCAACAAGTGAATCCGGTGAATTCAGAGTTGGTCGAACCACCTATGGAGGAGCCTCCTAGGAATCAAATACCTATACTTGAAGAGGAGGAACCAAGGATGGTGCTAGTAAACAAAAATCAAAATGCTGATCATGTGGTGAATCAGGTTCGACGCAATAATGTAGTAGCAGAGAACAATTTGGCAGCCATGGTTGAGAGAATAATGGCTCAAAATGGCCTTAATATGGGTTTTTCTAGGCCAAACTTCACCTCGCCTATAGTAGACTATATACTCCAAGCTGACTTGCCCCCCAGGACAAAAGTACCAAAGTTTACTAAGTTTTCAGGAGATACTACGGAATCTACCATCGAACATGTGGCGCGCTACCTGATCGAAGCTGGTGATATTGCGAATGATGAGAGTCTAAGGGTGAAGTATTTCCCTAGTTCCCTCACTAAAAATGCATTCACGTGGTTCACTACGTTACCATCTGGTTCGATTTGGAATTGGACCTAGTTAGAACGTTTGTTCCATGAGCAATTTTACATGGGGCAGACTAAAATTAGTTTGAAAGAATTGGCTAGTGTGAAACGAAAGTTCAATGAGCCAATAGATGATTACTTGAACAGGTTTCGACTACTCAAGGCTAGGTGCTTTACACAAGTTCCTGAGCATGAACTTGTCAAAATGGCCGCTGGTGGCCTTGATTACTCTATCAGGAAAAAACTGGACACCCAGTATCTAAGGGATATGGCCCAGTTAGCTGACAGAGTTCAACAGGTAGAGCGTCTCAAGGATGAGAAAGCTAGGGTGAACAAAAACAAAAAGGTAGCTTACGTCAAATACCAGGAGGGCATCGAAGAGTTGTATGACGAGCCTGTTAAGTTCGACGAAAGTGAAATAGATCTTGCTGAACTTAATCAAGGTCCTCCTTATTCTTGTAAATTATTAGTCCCTTCAAATGGGAAAAACCCTGTCGAAATCGAAAAGAACGATAGGTTCCCAAAGAAAACATACACTTTCGACATCACTAAATGTGATGAAATTTTTGATTTTTTAGTTAAGGATGGTCAAATACTAGTGCCTCCTGGTGCTAAAATACCACCTTTAGAGCAAAGAAAAAAGAGAGGCTTTTGTAAATACCATAATTATTTGGGTCATAAAACTTCTCAATGTTTTCTTTTCAAGGATCTGGTGCAGAATGCTATTCAGGAAGGCAGACTCAAATTTGGGGAGAAAACTAAGACCCAGATGAAAATTGATACCAACCCTCTTGAAGTAGCTGAAGCAAATTACACAGAGCCCCATGAGGTTAACATGGTCGAACTAGCTGAGGAATCTGACAGCAGCTCAGACAGTGTTAGCACTAATGAAGCTCTTGGCAGAAATGCCACAGTGGTTGAGGTTACTGAGGACCTTACCAATGATGTTGTGTTCATTAGAGAAGTCGAGGAAATGGATGGCTTCTAGCTTGAGCACTTGATATGTATGGCTGTTGAACACTACTTTAGGACATCTTCTGAAGTTCAAAGGTTCGACGCTGAGGCTACAGTCGAGATCCATGACGAAGCTGAAGCATCAAAATTGCAGATGGTGACAAAAGAGACTACTGACCATTTCAGACAGATGGATGAGGCTGCTGAAGGCCTTGATGTCCACTTCTCCAAAATGCGCTTAAAAGATGAAGTTGACATAAACATGGTCGAAGTTACTAACGGATAGGCAATGGATGTTGATGAACAGGTTCATCAAGAAGACTGCAACAAGCTGGCATATCCCAGAGAAGATGAAACCATTGTTGATTTTCTCCACAGGTGCCAGGGGAAGAACTCTGAAGTCATGTTGTGCCCTCGATGCAGTGCTATCTTCGACAAAGAAGCTGCTTATAGCCTCCAAGCGGGGAAAGAAGCCAAATCTGGACGTGAGAAAAGAGCTGCTCAAAGGCCAGGGCGTTTCGACCCAAGGAAAGCTACTAAAAAACACTATGGCCAAAGGCCACAAATGCCAAGGGCTAAGCAGGCTACTTTCAAGCCTAGCAGTGAGGTACCAACTGGAAAGTGGGTCAAACCAGTTGAAGCAGCAGGAAAAGGGAAACAGAGATGGAAGAATTTCGACGTAGCTAGAGATTCTTTAATGGAGTACCAGAAATAATTCAAGTCCTCCAATAAAGCTGCCTATATCTCTGAGAATTACAAAGGAAAAATTCCTATGTCCAGGTCCCAGTGGAGAAGGGAACAGAGACGAATGAAGGCTTTGAGAGAAGCTCAGGCCAAAGAGATAACTGAAACTAGTACCAACGTTCTGCCTGCTAGCAATAAAGATGTTGGGACAAAAATAACAAATAAGATGCCTGTGGGGTGTAGGTTATTTACTTCCAAGAAGGAAGAAGCTGAGAGGTTTGCAGTCGAAGCAGCTGAGGACGAAGATTCGACTCACAAATTCGATTCCGACTCTGATGCCTCTTTAAACATCATTGTTAATGTGGTTTCAATAATGCCAAGAGAATATGATAGGATAACTGAAGTAGAAAACTTGGATACCAACACTGAGGCTGAAATGGCAGCGCACCAACCTGTGTGCTACTATGTGATGAACAATGGCTGTGTCGAAGAACAAAATGCTTTCTTTGAACGACCAACTGAGGCCATGAAAGGGCACTTGAAACCTCTGTACATTACAGGGAAAGTAGAGAACGTGGTTGTGAATAAAATCTTGGTGGATTGTGGGGCTACAGTCAATTTAATGCCACATTTCCTACTAAGCAAGATCGGTAAATTCGACTCTGATCTTAAGCCCCACAACATGGTCCTTTCTAACTATGAAGGGAAAATTGGTACCACTCTTGGCGTTCTGCAGGTTGATTTAACTGTGGGAACAGTAACAAGACCTACCTTGTTTATGGTAGTCGAAAGCAAAGGTAACTATAACCTTTTGCTGGGGAGGGAATGGATCCATGGTGTTGGAGCAGTACCTTCGTCAATGCACCAGCGGATCACAATATGGAGACTTGATGCCATAATAGAAAACATTGAAGGTGATCAAGGGTACTTTAAGGTGCCTGTTAATCATGTTGATGGTGTCAAGTTTGACAAAAACTTGGCGCATATTGCGCCTTGTACTCCAGCAGAATTTGATTTCACCCCAGATGACCATGCATTCTGCTCATTACACCTGCACCCTGTGGAGGGATTTCGATGGGATAGAGAGGTCATAAGGGAAGAAGGCAATGTCCCATACTGTGGGGAGCCTGATGTAGACCCCACAGGCTGGGGAAGTGAATTCAGTAATAATGATTGAATTCGATGCAATACAAAGAATTTCGGCCTATGTGGCCGAATCTAAATTACAAGCGGCCTTGAAGGCTGCACACAATCACATGGCTGTCGAAGCCACAACTCAAATTTGTGAAATAGGCCCTGGTAAGGACTTTGAGCCTGAACCACCTGATGGGTCTCAAATCGAAGACCAAAATCAAAGGCTTGATGCTATTTATGATAATGAGCCTTTGGGTTTTGAAAGGGATCCAGTGTCAGATAACATTAGAATGCTGGCGCAAGATCCTTTGGAAGAAATTGACTTGGGTGAAAGGGGAGTAAGAAGGCCTACTTATGTTAGTGCTAACCTTGACCCACAACTCAAAGTCGAAATGGTCCAACTATTGAAGGAATTTAAGGATTTCTTCGCTTGGGACTATGATGAAATGCCTGGTTTGAAGAGAGAGCTTGTTGAACATAAGTTGCCAATCATACCTGGGAAAAAGCCAGTCAAGTAAAATCCAAGACGGTTTACCCCAACAATCCTTTCAAAGATCAAAGAGGAAATTGAAAGGTTACTTAGATGCAAGTTCATCCGTACAGCTAGGTATGTCGAATGGCTAGCTAATATTGTACTAGTCATTAAAAAGAATGGTTCTTTAATGGTCTATATAGATTTTAGAGATCTAAATTGTGCAACCCCTAAAGACAAATATGTTATGCCTGTGGCAAAAATGTTGATTGATTCTGCTGCAGGACATGAATACTTGAGTATGTTGGATGGTTATTCTGGTTATAACCAAATATTCATTGCGGAGGAAGATGTCCCAAAGTCTGCTTTTCGATGTCCAGGGGCATTAGGCACCTACGAATGGGTAGTAATGCCTTTTGGTCTAAAAAATGCTGGGGCAACTTACCAACGAGCAATGAATTCGATCTTTCATGATTTTATTGAGACTTTTATGCAAATCTATATTGATGATATTGTTGTTAAGTCTTTTTCAGGGAAAGATCATTTAAGCCATCTTCGACATTCCTTTGAAAGGATGAGAAAGCATGGTCTTAAAATGAATCCTCTCAAATGTGCTTTTTGTGTGCAGGCAGGGGATTTCTTAGGCTTTGTGGTCTACAAGAAGGGGATCGAAATTAACCAGAATAAAACCAAAGCCATTATAGAAGCAAAAGCGCCATCAACAAAGAAGGAATTGCAGTCTCTCTTGGGAAAAATAAATTTCTTGAGGAGGTTTATATCCAACTTGAGTGGGAAAACGCAAGCCTTTTCGCCATTGCTTCGAGCTAGCAAGGATGGGTTCGACTGGGGTCAAGCGCAACAGGAAGCCTTCGAAAAAATCAATGAGTACCTGAGTCACCCCCCGATTCTCTCACCACCTTGTGGAAATAAGTGTATGAGATTGTACATAGCTGCGTCAGATAGGACTTTAGGGAGCATGTTAGCTCAAGAAGATGATGATGGTGTCGAAAGGGCCGTCTATTACCTTAGTAGAGTTCTAAATGATGCAGAAACTAGATATAGCATGATTGAAAACTTATGTTTATGTTTGTATTACTCTTGTACAAAATTGAAGCATTATATAAAACCAGTTGATGTTTATGTTTCTTCTCGTTATGACGTTATTAAACATATGTTGTCCAAACCTATTTTGCATAGTCGAATTGGAAAATGGGCATTAGCATTAACTGAATATTCCTTAACTTATAAGCCTTTAAAAGCTGTTAAAGGACAAGTAGTGGCAGACTTTATAGTTGATCATTCTACAAATGAGACCCCTCTAAACTATCTTGAAGTGGAACCTTGGAAGTTATACTTTGATGGGTCGAGCCACAAAGATGGGACAGGCATAGGAGTGCTTGTTATTTCTCCTAATAAAATTCCAACAACACTTAAGTATAAAATTGAAGGCCGTTGTTCAAACAACGAAGCTGAATATGAAGCTTTAATTGCCGGACTTGAAGTATTGTTGGAATTGGGGGCAACTCATGTCGAAATAATGGGAGATTCAGAACTGGTCATAAAACAAGTTACCAAGGAATACAAGTACATAAAAGAAAACTTGATTATGTACTTTGTAGTTGTGAATCGACTGTTGAAAAATTTCGAGGCAGTTAGTTTTCGAAACATCCCTAGACTGGACAACCAGGTAGCTAATGACTTGGTTCAGATTGCATCAGGGTATAAAGGTTCAAAAGAAAAATTACAAGATGCAATCGAAGTTGAACTCAGAGGAAGGGTGGTGTCAGTAGGATTAGCCCCATCAGATTTGGAAGAAACTAAGCTTGGATACGCTGATGAAGACAATTTTGCAATTCTAACAATTGATGGAATAACTGTCAAGGATTGGAGAAAGCCTATAGTAGATTATCTGAAAAATCCAATATCTTCGACAGAAAGGAAAATCAGGTATCAAGCTTTGAGTTATGTCTTGTTGGGTAATGAATTATACAAAAAGACTCCTAAGGGAGTATTGCTTAAGTGCCTTAGTGAGGCAGAAGCGTACTTGGCCCTTTCGACTGTCCATGGTGGGACGTGTGGGGCACATCAGGTAGGCCATAAAATGAAATGATTGTTATTTCGACAAGGCATGTATTGGCCTACCATGTTAAAAGATTGTATCGAATTTGCTAAGGGTTGTCAGGAATGTCAAGTTCACGCTGTAACACCCTTCTACCCCACTACATTTTCACAGAATAATTTTAAATAAAAATCAGAGTATCTTCACAAAGAAAGGGTATCACACTTCATTGCATAAATTCACCTCATAAATATATTCCTGCTCCGTAACACGGGTTCTCAAAATTTTCATAGTTATCATTTTCCAAGAAAATTCAGCATTTAAACTGCATTTAAATTAAACTCCACAGCGGAAAATCTAGTCTCAAAATTCTTTATTAAACTACTTCATCAAACGGTAACTCAAAATTCAACGTTTAAATAAAACTCATGGAAACAATACATAAAACTCCAACAATAACCAAACAGAAGGGAAATAATGCAGATGTTCCGATCAGACGATCCCAACCCCGATGTTACATATATCAGAGCAAGACACCTTCTTAATCCACCGAAATAAAAATAAATGACTCCAAAGCTAAATCTTCAGTGCGTCTATAGCTACTCCGAATTACCTGCGCGTTTCCCAGATATGGGAAACATTCAACAGGCAGGGTGAGTAAATTATAATCATTATAAAGGATGTAAGTAAAAGACATAGTAGTGTTAATAATTTGACAACAACAACATCACAGTAAGTAACTCATAGCATCATATTACTTCAATAATATAACTCAACAGTAACTTCACACATTTCTTGTTTTGTCATGACATCATGTAAATCATACAACAAGTAATTTACAAACAAATACAACAGTGTATCCACATTTCTGTCATAACATCACTGATCAGAAATAAATTAAAAATCCTCAAGGATCAAACAACATTATGCAATGCCACCAATCATCAAAATGCAACATGCATGCGGTACCGAAACTTCACAGATGATTTAGTCATCTTCAAACTTCACTGGACTATAAGTCCTACAACTTCACTGGACAATTCGTCCTACAACTTCACTGGACAATTCGTCCTACAAATTATGCTATGAATGCATGATGCGTAATAATTCACAAAACACGACCACGGCTAGTCAAACGCATCATCATCCATATAATAAATCACCAAAATTCATCACACCAGCAGAACATCATCCTCAAAGTCAGCTCAGTATCATCATCATCAGAACTATCACATGCTTTTTACATATATCATCACACACATAACATAATCAACAGTAGCATGTTAATATAATCTACACCAAAAATCACTTTCAGGCATAAATGAGGGATTCCACACACAACACACACACTGACAATTTCATCACAGAACATCAATACATTAGAATAGCATACTTAAATCTCATAATCTCTCCATCATCATCATAATATTGTCATTTCACTATCACTAATCTCAACTAAATCACCCCTAGATACAATTCTGCAAATTTTCAGACAAACATGTAACTTACAGTACATCAATACCACTACTCATTGTTTTAACCTACAATTTTCCATTAGAAGATTACACTTTATAATTTATTTTATTTTTCCATGTTATAGATTATTTCACCACCTTTCCATAGCTTCAAACGGCATCGAAAACAGATTTGTAAAACAAAAGATATACTTTTTATAAGAAACTGGAAGGAGAAAAGAAAATGAAACTCTCCTACTTAATGGGTGGCTTGCGCCACCCCTACCTCACAATATAGTGGCTTGCGCCACTCTCTCTCCATGTGGTTGGCGCCACCTAACATGGTGGCTTGCGCCACCCCCTTTAATCTTTTTTTTTCCTTACTATTCCTTCTTTTTCTTCTTCATTTTCCACCCGTCCATAATTTTCCAGACAGTACCCACCAACCCCTCCATACACTCGATTCATCTAGCATCCAGGATTACTAATTTTCTCATAATTCCTCAATAACTCCTACCTTCAGCCATTATCATTTTTCTCAAAATTTTATACTCATCGAACATGGTTTCCTTTTAATCTACTTAAAACCCTCGTCACAGTTCTTCATCAATTAACCAGTGCATCACTACAACTATCTAATACTTAAAATCAATTATAATAACATAATCTCACTCCCCATACCTGAGTAAATTCTTAACCTTGAATCTTCTTCTTCGTGTTCTCTCCAAGTCTAACCGCTCCTCTCCTATTTCTGCCTCTTCTTCAAACGCAATGCAACAGTGTAATTTTTCCAAAACCCTACTCCTCCGTATAACCCTTTGACCTCTTTTTTTTTGTGATTTTCCTTTATTGCCGTCACTAAACCTCCACCTTTTACTAAAGCACCCTTACACACCTCCAACACTAATTCTATTCTATTTTCTAATTAAACAAGTCTAATTTAATTAATCTAGCTTGTTCCCAAAATTCTCAAAATAATTCCAACTTCCCTTAAATCATAACTTTTCATCAAGGCCATCCAAAATCATAATATTTCACACAATTCTATAATAAAAATCAATTAAATAAACATTTTAATTAATTCGGGGCATTACAACTCTCCCCCACTTAAAAGAATTTCCGCCCTCGAAAATTACCTGATGCAAACAAGAACGGGTAGGATTCTTTCATTTGATCCTCGCGTTCCTAAGTCAAACTGTCTCCAGCTGGTCCACCCCATAGTACCTTCACTAAGGAAATATCCTTGCCCTGCAACTGCTTCATTTCCCAACCTTCGATTCGCACTGGCGATGCTTCGACAGTTGTTATCTCGCACCTGTACGTCATCCATTTGAATCACATGCGAAGGATCCGGAATGTATTTCCTCAATTGAGACACATGAAACACATCATGAAGATTCACAAGTGACGGTGGAAAAGTAATCCGATATGCCACTTCACCAATCTTCTCTGAAATTTGATATGGACCAATAAATCGCGGTGTAAGTTTTCTCGACTTCAAAGCTCTACCGACACCAGTTATCGGCGTAACTCTCAGAAATACATGATCACCCACTTGAAACTCCAGTTCCTTTCTTCGCTTATCATGATAACTCTTCTGACGGCTCTGCGAAGCTTTCATTCTCTCTTGAATCACCTTAATCTTATCGGTTGTCTCTCGCACAATTTCAGGTCCGAGTACAGCACTCTCGCCCGACTCATACCAACACAACGGTGTCCTAGACCTCCGCCCATACAACGCCTCATACGGTGCCATACCGATGCTCGCGTGAAAACTATTGTTGTAAGTAAATTCAATCAAAGGCAAATGGTCGTCCCAAGCTCCTCCTTGGTCTAACACGCAAGCTCTCAACAAATCTTCCAAAGATTGGATAGTCCTCTCAGTCTGTCCATCTGTCTGCGGATGATAAGCAGAACTCAACCTCAACTTAGTACCCAAGGCATCTTGCAAACCCTTCCAAAATTTTGACGTAAAACATGGATCTCTATCCGATACGATACTCGACGGTATTCCATGCAACCTCACAATTTCATCGATATACAGCTCAGCCAACCTCTTAATAGGATGATTAATCTTCATCGGCAAGAAATGAGCCGACTTAGTCAACCTATCTACTATCACCCAAATAGAATCATTACCCTTCGCAGTCCTCGGCAAACCCGTCACAAAATCCTTCGAAATGCTATCCCACTTCCACTCGGGAATGCTCAGCGGTTGCATCTAACCCGAAGGCTTCTGATGTTCAATTTTTGACTTCTGACAAGTCAAGCAAGCATAAACAAATTCTGCAACGTCCTTTTTCATTCCAGGCCACCAAAACAACTTCTTCAAGTCTTGATACATTTTTGTAGCACCGGGATGAATACTCAACCAACTTCTATGTCCTTCTTCAAGAATACTTTTCTTAAGTTCAGGAATATCTAGAATACATACTCTGTCTCCGAATCTCATCACCCCATTTTCATCAATTTTGAACTCCCCACCATTACCTTGATTAATCAACGGCAACTGATCCACCAGCTTCAAATCGGATTTCTGACCTGCTCGAATTTCTTCAAGAATATTACTAGTCAGCTTTAACATTCCCAATTTTACACTATCAGAAGTGGCCTCACACACTAAACTCATATCTCTAAACTGCTCAATCAATTCTAACTCACGCACCATAAGCATTGACATGTGCAACGACTTCCTACTCAATGCATCAGCCACTACATTTGCTTTTCCAGGATGATAGTTCAAATTAAAATCATAATCCTTCAATAATTCAAGCCACCTTCTCTGTCTCATATTCAACTCGTTTTGATCAAACAAGTACTTTAAGCTTTTATTATCACTGAACACTTCGAACCTCGAACCGAAAAGATAGTGTCGCCAAATTTTCAGCACGAACACTACATCTGCGAACTCTAGATCATGTGTAGGATAATTCCTTTCATGAACTCTTAGTTGTCTCGACGCATAAGCAATAACCTGTCCATTCTGCATTAGCACTCCACCAAGACCCATCTTCGATGCATCGCAATATACCACAAAGGACTCATTTGGATTAGGCAAAATCAATACTGGAGCGGTCGTCAACTTCTTCTTTAGTTCCACAAAACTCTCCTCACAAGCCACACCCCACACGTATGCTTGACCCTTCCGCATCAGTTGCGTTAAAGGTAAAGCCAACTTAGAAAAGCCTTCAATAAACTTGTGATAATAACCTGCCAACCCAAGAAAACTTCGGATTTCAGTAGCAGATTTCAGAGTCTCCCATTACAACACAACATCAATCTTCGCGGGATCCACATCAATCCCACCACTTGAAATCACATGGCCAAGGAAACTTACTTCCTTCAACCAGAACTCACATTTCAACAGTTTCGCGTATAACTTCTTCTCTCTTAACACTTGCAGCATAATCTTCAAATGCTCTGCGTGCTCTTCTTTTGATTTGGAGTATATCAAAATATCGTCGATGAAAACCACCACAAACTTATCCAGATACTCATGAAAAATTCTATTCATATACTCCATGAACACTCCAGGTGCATTAGACACACCGAATGGCATCACAGTGTACTCATAGTGACCATACCTCGTCCTAAAAGCCGTCTTCGGAATATCATCTGGTTTAACACGAATCTGATGATAACCAGATCTCAAATCAATCTTGCTGAATACACAAGCTCCCACTAGCTGATCCATCAAGTCGTCGATCCTCGTGAGTGGATACTTATTCTTGATAGTTACATTATTCAGTTGTCTATAGTCGACACACAATCTCATACTACCATCTTTCTTCTTAACCAACAACACCGGAGCACCCCACGGAGAAACGCTTGGTCGAATAAACTTCTTCTCTAATAACTCTTCTAGTTGCTTCTTCAATTCACTTAACTCAAAAGTTGACATTCGATACGGAGCCATCGACACTGGACTTGTGCCTGGTATCAAATCCACTGCAAACTCTACTTCACGCTTTGGAGGCAAATTACTTATGTCATCCGGAAATACATCATAAAATTCACGGACGACAGGTATTTCAACATTTGTAACATCACGATCAACTTGCAGTGACACAAACATTGCGAACATCAAGGCTTCATCTTCTAGAAGTTCACCCACTTGCTTAGCAGACAAAAACATCAACTCACCGCTATCACCAAACACAGGAAACTCCACTGTCTTAGCATAACAATTGATATGAACGTAGTTGAATTCCAACAAGTTTATTCCAAGGATGACATCAATTTGGTGTAAAGGCAAGCACACCAAATCCATCCAGAAACTCCTCCCATAAATGGTCAGAGGGCACTTCAAACACACACGGTTAGTAGTAACAGAACCATTAGCAGGCGTCTCTATCACCATACCACCATTCATATCCGATAATTTCAAACCCAACCTATTAGCACACTCAAGCGAAATAAACGAATGAGTAGCACCAATATCAATAATAGTAATCAGCTCAACATCATTAATAAAACAAGTACCTCGAATTAAGTTGTCCTTCTTGGAGTTCTCTGTCCCACTCAGAGCAAACACTTTACCATTGGTCTTAGCAGCAACCTCCTTCTTCAGCTTCTAACACTGGGTACTGATATTACCCTGTTCACCACAATTGAAACAAGTTGGACCATCATTCTTGCATTCAGGAGCACGATGACCAGTTTTGCCACACTTGTAGCACCTCAGCACTTTGTTCTCACATTCATTGGAACGGTGACCTCGTTCACCACACCTGTAGCATGTGATAGAAGCGGGAGCTCCTCCCCCACTTGTTCTTTTCTCTTCATGTGCTTTCTTCTTTCCCTTATCAGCATCGTAAGGCTTCCTACGATCTTGATGTTGCTTTCCTCTTTTCTCACTCAAACTCTTGTAGTGAGCCGAATGACCTTTGCTATCTTCTTCATAGATTCTACAGCTATCCACCATGTCTGTAAACCTACGAATCTTCTGATACCCAATCGCCCGTTTGATTTCCGGACGCAGACCACTCTCAAACTTGATGCACTTCGAAAATTCAGCAGTTGCCTCACTGTAATGTGGATAATACTTTGCCAGTTCCACAAACCTCACAGCATATTCAGTCACAGTTAAATTCCCTTGCTTCAGATCTAGGAATTCGATTTCCTTCTTTCCGCGCACATCCTCAGGAAAATATTTCCTCAGAAATTCCCTACTGAACACAGCCCAAGTAATAGCCTCACCTGCTGTCGTCAACCTATGTCGAGTCTCGACCCACCAGTCATCAGCTTCCTTCACCAGCATATGCATCCCAAAATGCACTTTCTGCGCCTCAGAGCAATCCATGAGTCGAAAGATCCTCTCAATCTCCTTGTGCCACTCCTGTGCTCCATCAGGATCGTATCGACCTTCAAAAGTAGGCGGCTTATTCCTCTGAAACGTCTCCAACAAGCGGGACCCATCATTCTCAACAGCACAACGTTCTTGCACAGCTTGAGCAACAGCCTGCAGAGCAGCAGCAAGTGCAGCATCATTCCTTCCAGACATTGTTCTGCTCAACACAAGAACAGTCACAATGGTTAGAATTAATTCTATAATAATTCTACTGTTAGACACTAAAGACTCAACAACCTGGCCGGACAGACCGACCTGCTCTGATACCACTAATGTAACACCCTTCTACCCCACGACATTTTCACAGAATAATTTTAAATAAAAATCAGAGTATCTTCACAAAGAAAGGGTGTCACACTTCATTCCATAAATTCACCTCATAAATATATTCCTGCTCCGTAACACGAGTTCTCAAAATTTTCATAGTTATCACTTTCCAAGAAAATTCAGCATTTAAACTGCATTTAAATTAAACTCCACAGCAGAAAATCTAGTCTCAAAATTCTTTATTAAACTACTTCATCAAACGGTAACTCAAAATTCAACGTTTAAATAAAACTCATGGAAACAATACATAAAACTCCAACAATAACCAAACAGAAGGGAAATAATGCAGATGTTCCGATCAGACGATCCCAACCCCAATGTTACATATATCAGAGCAAGACACCTTCTAAATCCACCGAAATAAAAATAAATGATTCCAAAGCTAAATCTTCAGTGCATCTATAGCTACTCCGAATTACATGCGCGTTGCCCAGATAGGGGAAACATTCAACAGGCAGGGTGAGTAAATTATAATCATTATAAAGGATGTAAGTAAAAGACATAGTAGTGTTAATAATTTGACAACAACAACATCACAGTAAGTAACTCATAGCATCATATTACTTCAATAATATAACTCAACAGTAACATCACACATTTCTTGTTTTGTCATGACATCATGTAAATCATACAACAAGTAATTTACAATCAAATACAACAGTGAATCCACATTTCTGTCATAACATCACTGATCAGAAATCAATTAAAAATCCTTAAGGATCAAACAACATTATGCAATGCCACCAATCATGAAAATGCAACATGCATGCGGTACCAAAACTTCACTGATGACTTAGTCATCTTCAAACTTCACTGGACTATAAGTCCTACAACTTCACTGGACAATTCGTCCTACAACTTCACTGGATAGTTCGTCCTACAAATTATGCTATGAATGCATGATGCGTAATAATTCACAAAACACGACCACGGCTAGTCAAACGCATCATCATCCATATAATAAATCACCAAAATTCATCACACCAGCAGAACATCATCCTCAAAGTCAGCTCAGTATCATCATCATCAGAGCTATCACATGCTTTTTACATATATCATCACACACATAACATAATCAACAGTAGCATGTTAATATAATCTACACCAAAAATCACTTTCAGTCATAAATGAGGGATTCCACACACAACACACACACTGACAATTTCATCACAGAACATCGATACATTAGAATAGCATACTTAAACTCATAATCTCTCCATCATCATCATAATATTGTCATTTCACTATCACTAATCTCAACTAAATCACCCCTAGATACAATTCTGCAAATTTTCAGACAGACATGTAACTTACAGTACATCAATACCACTACTCATTGTTTTAACCTACAATTTTCCATTAGAAGATTACACTTTATAATTTATTTTATTTTTCCATGTTATAGATTATTTCACCACCTTTCCATAGCTTCAAACGGCATCGAAAACGGATTTGTAAAACAAAAGATATGATTTTTATAAGAAACTGGAAGGAGAAAAGAAAATGAAACTCTCCTACTTAATGGGTGGCTTGCGCCACTCTCTCTCCATGTGACTGGCGCCACCTAACATGGTGGCTTGTGCCACCCCCTTTAATCTTTTTTTTTTGTCTTACTATTCCTTCTTTTTCTTCTTCTATTTCCACCCGTCCATAATTTTCCAAACAGTACCCACCAACCCCTCCATTCACTCGATTCATCTAGCATCCAGGATTACTAATTTTCTCATAATCCCTCAATAACTCCTACCTTCAGCCATTATCATTTTTCTCAAAATTTTATACTCATCGAACATGGTTTCCTTTTAATCTACTTAAAACCCTCGTCACAGTTCCTCATCAATTAACCAGTGCATCACTACAACTATCTAATACTTAAAATCAATTATAATAACATTATCTCACTCCCCATACCTGAGTAAATTCTTAGCCTTGAATCTTCTTCTTCGTGTTCTCTCCAAGTCTAACCGCTCCTCTCCTCTTTCTGCCTCTTCTTCAAACGCAATGCAACAGTGTAATTTTTCCAAAACCCTACTCCTCCGTATAACCCTTTGACCTCTTTTTTTTTGTGATTTTCCTTTATTGCCCTCACTAAACCTCCACCTTTTACTAAAGCACCCTTACACACCTCCAACACTAATTCTATTCTATTTTCTAATTAAACAAGTCTAATTTAATTAATCTAGCTTGTTCCCAAAATTCTCAAAATAATTCCAACTTCCCTTAAATCATAAATTTTCATCAAGGCCATCCAAAATCATAATATTTCACACAATTCTATAATAAAAATCAATTAAATAAACATTTTAATTAATTCGGGGCATTACACACGCTAGCATTCAACACGTCCCTGCAAGTGAATTACACTCTATAGTGAAACCTTGGCCTTTTAGAGGATGGACTTTGGATTTGGTTGGAGAAATTCGACCAGCATCATCTAGGTAGGTATTGATTATTTTACCAAATGGGTCGAAGCTATCCCTTTACCAAATGTTGATCAAGAAGATGTGATTGAATTTATCCAGAAACACATCATCTATAGGTTTGGAATCCCAGAGACAAATACAACAGACCAAGGATCAGTCTTCACTGGTCAAAAAATGCAAGAGTTTTCTAAAGAAATGGGATTCAAGCTTTTAACATCCACACCTTATTATGCTCAAGCTAATGGCCAAGTCGAAGCGGCAAATAAAGTAGTTATTAGGTTGATAAAAAAACATGTGGGAAAAAGGCCAAGAAATTGGCATAAAACTTTGGACCAAATACTCTGGGCATGTCGAACGTCCCCAAAAGAGGCAACTAATACTACCCCATTTCGACTGACATTTGGTCATGATGCAGTTTTGCCTGTAGAAATTCACCTTCAGTCCATAAGGATCCAAAGGCATCATGAGATCCCATCTGAGTCTTATTGGAATATGATGCTTGATGAGTTAGTGGATTTAGACGAAGAAAGGCTCCATGCGTTGGAGTTACTGAAAAGGCAAAAGAAAAGGGTGGAGAAATCTTATAACAAAAAGGTCAAGATTAAAACCTTTTTAGCCGGGGAATTGGTGTGGAAAGTGATCTTGCCTATGGATCAAAAGACCAGATCTTTAGGGAAGTGGCCCCCTAAGTGGGAAGGTCCCTTTCAAATTATTAAGGCATTCGGTAATAATGCTTACGAGGTTTAGAAGATTGAGGGTAATTTAAGAGTCTTAAGGGTAAATGGGAAATATTTGAAAAAATATAAGCCTATTTTTGCAAGAGATTCATATTAGAACATAAGTCTTATTAAAATTATAAAAGCCAAAATTGGCCATGTGAGGCCAAAATGGCATACAAAGGAAAGGAAACAAGTACAACAGCATGAAACCTAGGAGAAAGATCATTCATAGTCTCTCCAATTAATAGAGTTGAGGAAGGTGACATAATCTTCGTCAGCTTCATCATCAGAGTTTTGTGCTTTGGAATGTCCTTTCTTGGGGACCTTCATCTTAGTTTCTCAATTCTTGGCGCGAGAGGTTGCTCTAGTTGAAGTATCATTGTAGGCAGTAATTGTTGCCTCAACTTTCTTTATCTCCTCAGCCACTTTCTTGGTCACTACCTTCTTTGAGGAAGTACTCATGCTTGCTTCAGTGGGTGCAAAATATGGCTCATGTGAAGAGGATTTTATAGAGGCAAAGCCTTGTAAGGATTGGCCAGTCAACAACGGAAACATGTGAAATTGCTCTTGGGAATATACCCTAGGGTTACGCTATTAATATTCCTTTATGGAATAGAAACTTAAGCCGTTGGAACACTAAGTTGTTAAAAGCTGCGTTATTTTCATGATTTCCAAGAAAAGAGGCGGAGTACTTTAATTACAAAGATTAGCAAAGTTTAAGAGAAAATGCGCCATGATTATATCAAAGATTTTGCAAGTCGAAGAGCTAATAGCAAACAGAAGTATTTAGATGGATGCCAAGGGGCATGGAGATTGTCTTTACATAGGGCCTCAAAAGGGCCAGAAAACATGACGATCAAAAAAGAACTACAAATAAGAAATCATAGGACAATCAAAAAGGGAGCTTCGACTTTAACTCAAGAAAGTTGACCTTGTGAGTCTTAAGGCGTTTCTCACACAGAGCTTTGTTGAGCTTAGCTGCTGAAAGCTCATTTTCAAGCGTTTGGGCTTTATCAAGGAAGTCTATAGTGCGCTTTAGCTCTCTGGCCATTTCAGTATCGTCGAAGTCTTTCAGCTCAAGGTTGCGCTTTTCAGCGTTAGAAATCTTGTTTTACAGTTCTTCAATTTGCTGCTTCTAGGTATCAATGTCCTTTTGGTTCGACTCTATCTCTGCCTGCCTTTTGTTTTGGTCAATCTCTAGATTTTCGACCTTAGCTTCTGATGCGTGTGCTTCATCCCAAGCTGAATGTTCCAGTCCAGTTGTAACTTCAATGGTGTGTTGGATCTTGGGAAGAATTTTAAAGTCCTCAGACATCTAATTTACTAAAGCAGTTAACTCCACAAGGAATTCAGACACATCTTTACTAAGAGTCGAGAGGTCCAGTTTTTGGAGGCTATCTTTCAGGAAGAGAGGAGCAGTTCGATCTGAAAGTAAGACATTGTGGATGTCTCCCTTGAAGAATTTGTCTTTGATCTTTTGAAGGATAGGGCTGGCAAAGTCATCTGGAGATGGACCCCCAGAACTGGTCGAAGTACTAAGGCTAGTACCTGAAGAGTTGTACTTCTTCCCAAGTATCATTCTGGCATACTCTCGAGGATTCGACCATTTAAGGGAAGCCAGTGGGTCTCCAGTGGGGGATCCTCCAGTAGTCGAAGTGACTGTAAGCCCAGGAGTTGGATTGTTGACAGGACCTATTTCAGCCACGGGTGAATGGGTCTGATCCTGCTCAGTTCTTTCCCTCTCTTCTTCTTGTTCTTATTCATTTTCGACCTCCTCTTCTTCCTCTTAAATTGGCCTTCCTTCTACGTCCATGGCAATGGTGTCTGGATGGTCGAGAGGTTGTTGGTTAGAAGCATCATCCTCTTCATGTTCAGAGCCATCTGTTTGGGATTGTTGAGTGTTGGTCCTGGTGGGCGAGTTTTTGTTTGTTTCATCTGCTTCAGAAGGAGGAACTGCAAGAGGGATAGGTTGGTTAATTTTTCTCAGTGAACTATATCCAGAACCAAGGTCATAGGTAGGGTGATAAGTTGGCTCACCTTGGCTATTCAGGATAGTTGTTGCAAAGCTGAATGAAGTTTGTGGTGGGTTAGAACCACCTACATCAGCCTGAAAACCACAAGTAAAGAGAATAAGATTGAAAGAAATATGAGTAAGGAATGCAAATGCTGAGTAAAGATAGTGTGCATACCTGTACAGTTGCAGCATCAGGACTTGAGTTTGCGCATTCAGGATCACCAGTAGTCGTTTTCGACGCAATCTTGGAGAGTTGTTTCTTGACACCACTATCAGCAGGTGTCTTCTCAAGAATTCTGGCTGCCTTTGAGGAGGATTGGGTGGTAGCTCCAGAAGCTTTGGTAAGCTTCCTTTTCTTTTTAGCCACTACCTCCTCAGGGGATTCATCATTAGCATCTGAAAGGACAACTGTTTGAGCACCTTTCTTGCCCTTTTTTTGAAGGAGTTGGAGATTTTCGAGCAGTCTAAATGGTGATGTAAATATTAGAAGTTGGTTACACAAAGATTTAGGCAAGGGATATAAAATACCTTTGTGCCTTCAGTTTCCTTTTCGACTCTTGCAGCACCCTTCGATGAGCTGGTCTTCCTGGCCATAGCTGAAAGACAGATGATTATTACAAGATTAATAATTGAGTGGTTAGTTAAAAATCACAAATCGAGGGCCTCAAACCTTCATATATTTCGGATTCGACACGAACATCCTCGACCCCTATATGAAGGTGTCCTTTGAAACTGTCCAGCGTATGTTTAGTCGCAACCACCTGTTGGGCTTTCGGTTAAGACTGCTGTCGAAGGAGTTTTAGGTGCTCACCACAGACAAACCAGTCTGGAAATGGGGGGGGGGGGCAAGTACCACTCCAAAATCAGCGTTAGGTAGTCGAGGGAACTTGGGAGGAAAGAGTTCAAAAGACACCTCATAACGTTTCTCAAGAGGAACGTTTGAAGGGATTTTCAACTGATCCATTTTTTATAGAAATTTCTCCTTCAAAGTGACAGCAGCCTCACGAATGGTTCGACTAATATCATCTCGTCGATAGACAGTTTCAAAGTACTTTTGGAAGGCCTAAATTTCTTTGACATGAATGAACTTACTCTTCTTGGTTTTCTCCTGCACATCAAGAAAAGCTTGGTCAAGTAATGAAGAAAAGGCAGCAACATCAAGAAGTTGTTCACTATAGTACTTCGACCACCAGTCGTGAAATGGTTTAGTGCACAAAAATGTGGGTTGAAAGTGCACAGGGGAAAGAGTTGCTTTTCTAGCGTTCCACCGGTCGAAAGGGATTGCAACACTTCCTTCATCAAAACTGGCAGTATGAAGGACTACATGGCCTTTCTTCTCATACATACACTTGGGGAAAATTTGAGCCAACCCAAACTGTCGAGAGACAAGGTTTGATTGGTAAGAAATCAAGGCTGCCATATCTCTTCCAAGATTCAGCCTCTGAATGATAAATCTAGGAATAAAAAAGGCTTCCCAGATTGAAAAAGATTCAGCATGGATTTTTTTGGATGAATTAGGGAATGGCCTTGTAAACCACTCAGGTCCACATTTTCTTTCAGCAAAAGGGGCCATACTGGGTGTGAAATCATACCGCTTGGCAAACATCATAATGTAACTGGAGAAGGCTCCTTTTAGAGTTTCCCCATCATCATTGGGCGTGAGTTTCACCAGGCGAGTACCTTCGACCCTCCTTTCTTTGATTTCAGCAGAGTCCTCATCGACTTGCCCTTTCCTGGGAAGGCTAGCTTCGAAAGTTGCATTAAGCCATAATTGAAGTAGCCAGAGGGGGCCATTCAGGTGTACAGTGCCCTGGGCCTCCAAGTCTTTCAGTCGAGCTGCCCCTTCGCTGAGAGACTCATAGAGGTTTGCCAAAATCAACCCACTAAGGCAAACTCCTCTGTTGTTGTGAAGTTGGTTGGCCAGAGTGAGATATTTTTGGCCACTTGTAGTGATTTTGAGCAAAATATATACCTCGACAACCATACGGTGAGGAATGCAATGTGTTCCTTGTCAGTTATTTCTTCAGTGTCACGTTTGTGGTGGTTTATGAAGTGGGTGTATGTAAGCTTGGAATCAGAGATCCCTATGGTATCTTCTGCATCAGTTTCAGGATCATATGAAATGCCATCTGGTCGAAGCCCTGCAATGGCAGCCAGGTCAAAGAATGTGGGGGTAACCATCCCACAAGGAAGATGAAAAGTGTAGTGGGTACTATCCCAAAAGTAAAGTGATGCTTCCAGCAGGTGCAAACAATAAGGAATATTGGTCTTCGACAGCATAAACAGATCATAAATTCCAATGGTTTTCCAATGATCAGCTTTGACCTTTTCCATCCTGGTCATCCAAAGGTCAAAATCCTTTAACTGGTTAACAACTCTTACCAATCTAGTACCATCATGAAGATACCTAAGATCCATCTTAGTCAAGGTGGGCGTATCAGGGGAAGCTTCATCCTCCTTAGTGTTGCTCTTTTGCCCTAAAGGTCTTGACTTACGGTAAGAAGGGAAAAACTCACTAAGTTTTTCATCGGTGGGTTTAACATCAGCTAAGGGGCTACATAAAGCATCGGTTTTATCTGAAACAATGAGAGGAATCATTACCTGAGACTCGGAAATGATCCTCGCTTCCGCAAGAAGGGGTTCTGGCATGAACTGTTGATTCTTCACCACCTTGGGTCCTGGAATGTTCAAAAAGGGTGGAAGGGATTGTTTGAACTGTGTGGCTCTACCTTTTTGACCTTTTGTTTCTTGGGGGATGGTTTGTGAAGACGCCATTGTTGGAAGTTGAAGAAAAGTGAGAATGTGTTTTGGGTTTTTCTTGAGAGAGTTTGAAGGATGAAGAAATAGGGTTGCAAGAAATTTAGAGAATTCAAAAGTTTAATAAGTTATGGAAAAAGGGTATTTATAGGAGTTTGGAAGTTAAAAAGGTTGTCAATCCACCAATGGAGCAAAATGGGTAGTGGGACGCGTGTCTGTTTTTGCAAAATTGTTGGAGTGGTGGCAGTTATGATCAGACTGCAAATGTCTAGTTCCAAGAAAGGTGATGATGAAAACTGTTCAAGGATACAGCGAAAAAGACGTTTGAAGATTTTCCATTATGGTGTGACGTCATAAGCGTGATTGAAAGAAACTGAATAGTTTCTAGATCGTGGGTTGGTCAGTTATGACCACGTCTTCTCATAGTCGAATGCGCAAGCGTCGAAAATAGTTCTATCAAAAAATGACCTTCCTACCAACACTGGTAAAATGACAATTTTGGGGGGACAATTTGTTAGCTCCTAATTTCGACGCTACATGATTTCAAATAGATTTGGCTTTTTAAGAAGTTATTCTTTAAAATAATAAGCTAAAGGTGAAAAAGGCTTTGACCAGAAGGCTTCGACCATATTTGTTGAAAGCCTGAGTCGAAGAGAACGATTTTAAGACTTTAAACATTTCCAAGTCCAAAGAGTCAATTCGACAGGGTAAAATGGCTATGGATGATGCGCTGCAGTTACAGTTAATTATTGGAAGGAAATTCTACTATTTGAATTTGAAAAGAGGACAAGTGGCGAATATCCAGAAGTTGAAGACATGCAAAGTGCCAAGTGGCGTGTTCTAGGGGTAAACCGTCAAATGGTGGTTATTTTAGAGTATTATTAATAGGTTAGTTCTAGAGTTAGAATGTGTGAAAAAATCGTGTTGTACAAGTAACTCTGTAATCAATCAAAGTATCCAGCGTGTAGAGAAAAGAGTGAGGCGAGAACGTACGTGATTGTAATCACCATTATCTTTCATTGCAATGCAATTTACTTTGAAGTTTCTACCTTAGATCCTTTACTTTGAAGTCCTTTAATTCAGTCTGTTACTTCTAAGCATTTTACATTGCAAAAATTTTACTTTGCAGTTTTTACATTAAGAAGCCTTTACCTTCAAGCATTTACATTTCTGCAGTTTATTCAAGACTTTATACATTTTCTTTACCATTTAAACTTCAGTCTTTCATTGAATTTGCTTTTACATTATTTTCTCAAAGTCTCTTGTTCGACTTAAACACTTTCCTACCTTTTATCACTTTTAATTTACATTTTAGAACATCCTTTTTGTTTGCCAGCATGGTCGAAATGTTTGCTTTATGCATTTGTGAAACATTTTAAATACACTTATAGCATATGTCCTAGGATCAATCTGATCGATCCTGTAAGTAACTAGAACTTTATTGTTTTAGAAGATCAGCGGTTGGTTACCAATTTCCAAGGTAAACAGTAGTGAAGAGCAGAACGTGGTCTTCGCCCTGGGGTAACCGTTCCTAGATCTCCGGAATTTGGGCAGACCGATTCCATTGGGAGTGGGCGATTACATGAGAATGGGTCCTCGCAGGGAGGAACTTATGTGCAGGAGGAGAAGACTCCTCGGGGGAGGAGAACTTGAGTGTCGGGGAGGAGCGAGGCCGGGGAGGCTTAGCGCCCTGCCCGACGCTCTATACCGTGCGTGTGCCCGACAATGTTGAGAAGGGCGTATGCCCGACATAGGTCGTGCTAAGAGGCCCTTGTTGGGCCATCCCGGGACGTGTGTGTTGGGCCTGCTTGATTGAGGGGCAGACCCCGGACCAATCCAGAACAAGACCAAAATGACTTGGGCCTCGGTTATCGTATAAGACCCACTGTGTTTTCAAACCTCGGCGCGATCGCCATTTTTCAAACAAATAATCATTCGGGCCTCTCCCTGAGTTGTAAGCCCCATCATTTGTAAAAAAACACTTTTGGGCCTCTAATAGAGTGTAAAACCCAACCCCTTTGTAAATAATACCTTTTTGGCCTCACACATTGTATAATTCCCTCTGTATATTTTCAAACGATCGGCGAGATCGTCGTCTTTTTAACAAAATTAACTGGGCTTCTCCTTAAGTTATAAGACCCATCTTTATTCATTTTCAAACTCTTTGGGCCTCTCCTTGAGGTGTAAGACCCAATCCTCTTTTGACCAAAACTTTTTCGGCCTCAGCCGTTGTATAAGTCCCGATACAAAACAACAGTGCCATCACTATTAAAATTTGGGCCTCTCCCTGAGCTGTAATCCCCGATATCTGTTCAAAATACTTTCTCCTTTGATTTTGAATCCAAATGTATAGTTTCTATCAAAACTTTCTTTAATTTCTTTGTTCAACAACTAACAAAACAACATGGAATCTCTACAACGGGTAAATGTTTATCCGCTTTCTTTTATATGCTTTCATATACATAACTGTATTGTGGGAAGCTGTGCATGGTTAGTCTTCTTTCAATCTTTTAAATGCTTTCATATACATAACTGTATTGTGGGAAGTTGCGCATGGTTAGTCTGCTTTCATACTCCTTTTAAATACTAGTCATATATCAACTGTATATATACTAGTATAGTTATTTAGAGTTTTCCCCGACAACTACGTCTAGAACTAGGTAAAGCCCGTTGGTCACTGTTAAATACAAATAAAACTAGATCCCCATAGGATTTCCAGATACAGTCTTCCCTTCTCTTGGGGTTAATCAATATGGAACAAAGAGAAAGGTTGTATTCTCGGTGAACCTTTTCTCAGACTGTCACCCTTAGAAATTGTCAAAGAAATTCTACTCCCCATAGTTGATCTATTCTCCGTGAATAGCATCTCTTGAGTTTCTTCCAAATACTCGAACTTTCCTAGAGTGATCTCTTCTTTGTGAATTGCATTTCTTGAACTTCTCATGGTTTGGGGACCCACAGGCTTCCTAAAAGCATCCCCGCCTCCTCTTGGGCTTTATACAAGGACCCTTCCGCTTCTTAGAAGTCTCATGCCTTCTCTTGGGCTTAATACAAGGACCCTAACGACCTCTTAAATGTATAAGATAGAACTTAGTCATCCTTTGCTAGAGCAGTCTTTCCAGTGTCAAACCTCTGGCCACTTTAGGGTTGATTCTCATCCCTTAAGGCCCTTGCCCTCTTTTGGGCATCCTACAAAAGATAAAACTCTTCACCAGTAAACTTGAACAGTCTAAAACCCCCTTGAGTCTCAAAGACATTCTCAAGTTCCTTTCAAACATAGGAAAACACACCGATCACTCTAGATCAATCTCCAGTAGAAACCTGGTCTCTCTCATGAGAGTTCCTCACCCTTGGGCCTGCCTATGGATCTAATCCTCAGCATTAAGTTAGCCTCCTTTTAGGCTTTGTATAATGATCTTTCCTCAACACAGTCAGCCTCCTCTTGGGCTTTGTACAAATGATCCTCCCCCAGCGGAGCTAACCTTTTCAAACTCTCTTGTTGAGTCAATCAACTTTTCAGACTCTCTTGTTGGGTCGATCTCCTTTAGCCTCCGTCTTGGGCTTTGTACAAGACACATAAAAGCACTCTCTTGTTGAGTCAACTCTTTTAGCCTCCGTCTCGGGCTTTGTACAAGACATATAAAGATTCTCTTGTTGAGTATAAAAGACTCTCTTGTTGAGTTAATTCCTTTAGCCTCCGTCTTGGGCTTTGTACAAGACATATAAAAACACTCTCTTGTTGAGTATAAAAGACTCTCTTATTGAGACAAACTCATTTCACCCTCCGTCTTGGGCTTTGTACAAGACACAGATAACCCTCCCCAACGGAGTCAAAAATCCCTTTTAGCCTCAATCTTAGGCTTTGTACAAAACAGAAAAAATATTTTCTTCGGAAAAGTCAAACTGTTAGCCTGCTCTTAGGCTTCATATAATGATATCCCCAAAGAGTCAGTCTCTTTTAAGCCTCCGTCTTGGGCTTTGTACAGGACACCCATATATCCATTCCCTTGTTGAGTCGGTCTCATACAACCTCCTCTTAGGCTTTGTATAAGGACTTCCCCAGTGGAGTCAATCATCCTCTTAGCTTCAACCTTGGGCTTTGATCAAGGCACACAAAAATCAACCATCCCTCCTTAGTGGTGACAAGTTCTCTTTTAGTCAACCTTTTAGCTTCAATCTTGGGCTTTAAACAAGACACAAATACTCCATTTAGTCTCTGTCTTGGGCTTTGAACGAGACACCAAAACATCTTTTTCCTCCCTTAGAATAGGAGGAACTACGATTGCTCTGATTTCCCTGTTTTGTTTAAACGGGAATACATAGGCATAAGATTACGAAATCTTAGCGAGCATACTAATAAAAAACTCTAAGTCCGATACTTCACCATCAACAACTTACTCTATCACATTTCCCAAGAAACTTTACAAACCCATTAACGGATAAACACCATCTAGTACAAAGCAGAACCTAAAGCTAATATCCTGTGGATAACCACATATAGGATGGGTAACTGATAACTGCCCATTGTATAACCTGACCTCGGATGCCCCAATCTCTTTAAGCATTTGTTCAGTTAAACATTCGCGTGCAAGGTTAGTTTTAGATACCTTCCCTTTCCATTCGAGCTTCACGGGATAAATAAGAAATCAGAAAGTAGCACCCCTTTCTCCTCGAGGAGAAAAACACAACCTCGGCGATAAGGTGGTCGCGTCACCGACAAAAATCGCTCGCTACACCATGTTGGTCACTCTTAAATACAGTAAAAACTAGATCCCCATAGGATTTCCAGATACAGTCTTCCCTTCTCTTGGGGTTAAACAATATGGAACAAAGAGAAAGGCAATATTCTCGATGAACCTTTTCTCAAATTGTCACCCCTAGAAATTGTCAAAGAAACTCTACTCCCCAGAGTTGATATATTATCTGTGAATAGCATCTCCTGATTTTTTTCAAATCACAGAACTTTCACTAGATGATCTATTCTCTGTGAATAGCATTTCTTGAACTTTTCTTGGCTTGGGACCCACAGGCTTCCTAAAAGCATCCCCGCCTCCTCTTGGGCTTTGTACAAGGACCCGTCGGCTTCTTAAAAGTTCTCAGGCCTTCTCTTGGGCTTCATATAAGGACCCTCACGACCTCTTAGAGGTATAAGACAGAACTTAGTCATCCTTTGCTAGAGTTACCTTTCTAAAAGGAGTCACAAAAGCCCTCAGACCATTTTTAGGGTTGATACTCATCCCTTAAACGAGTTAACCTCTTGTTGGGCGTTGTACAAAGATAGACCACACTAACAGACTTGGACAGTCTAAATCCCCTCCTTGAGTCTCAAAGACATTCTCAAGTTCCCTACAAACATAGGAAGAAACCCCGGATTCTGGATTAATCTCTAGTAGAGTTAAAACTTGTGGGTTCTAAAACCCCGTCTCTCTCCTAAAATCCCCCAGCCAGGGTCAGTTTATCATCATATAACCCTATCTAAAATCAGAACCTTAAGGTATCTGATCTATCAACTCTTGTGCATCCTCAGCAAGAGTTGATTCCCCATTTGGACATGTCTTGGGATCTCAATAATTCCCAGCAGAAGATAGCCTTCTCTTTAAGCTTTGTATAATGAACCTTTCCTCAGGAAAGTTAGCCTCCTCTTAAGCTTTGCACAATGATTCTCCCCAGCGGAGCTAACCTTTTCAGACTCTCTTGTTGAGTCAATTACTTTTTAGACTCTCTCGCTGAGTCGGTCGCCTTTTCAGACTCTCTTGTTGAGTCAATCACTCTCATAGACTCTCTTGTTGAGTCAATCACCCTTTTCGTAATCTCTTGTTGAGTCAACCCCTTTTAGCCTAAATCTCGGGCTTCGTACGAGACAGATAAAAAGCACTCTCTTGTTGAGTCAACCCTTTTTTAGCCTCAATCTCGGGATTCGTACGAGACAGATAAAAAGCACTCTCTTGTTGAGTCAACCATTTTTTGCCTAAATCTTGGGCTTTATACAAGACAGATAAATACCTCCCCAACAGAGTTAGCCTCCTCTTAGGCTTCATATAATAATATCCCCAAAGAGTTAGTCTCTTTCAGCCTCCGTCTTGGGCTTTGTACAAGACACCAATATATCCACTCTCTTGTTGAGTCGGTCTCATACAGGCTCCTCTTAGGCTTTGTATAAGGACTTCCCTAGTGGAGTCAATCAACCTCTTAGCTTCATTCTTGGGCTTTGATTAAGGCACAAAAAAATCAATATCCCTTATAAAGGAAATTATAGCATTGTCGAATTCTAATATCCCAGTTAAAGTAATCCTCCTTTATAAATAGTCACCCAACAACCATGATAAACAAACAAGATGTCTCCCTTTTAGAGATGACAAATTCTCTTTCAGTAAACCTTTTAGCTTCAATCTTGGGCTTTGAACAAGACACAAATACTCCTTTTAGCCTCTGTCTTGGGCTTTAAACAAGACACCAAAACATCTTTTTCCTTCCTTAGAATAGGAGGGACTACGATTGCTCTGATTTCCCTATTTCATTTAAACGAGAATAAGTAGGCATAAGATTGCGAAATCTTAGTGAGCATACTAATAAAAAACTCTAGGTCCAATACCTACATACATCAATCAAAACTTAGGTCCAGCACCTTACCAAAAACGTCAACAAAAAACTCACTCTCCCTGTAACATTTCCCAAGAAACTTTCCCAAACCCATTAACGGATAAACACCATCAAGTACAAAGCAAAACCTAAAGCTAATATCCTATGGATAACCACATATAGGATGGGTAACTGAGAACTTCCCATTGTATAACCTGACCCCGGACCCCCAATCTCTTTAAGCGTTTGTGCAGTTAAACATTCGCGTGCAAGGTTAGTTTTAGATAGCTTCCCTTTCCCTTCCAGCTTCATGGGATAAATAAGAAATCAGAAAGTAGCACCCTGTCATACCCTAAATTTTGACCACTAATATTTCCCATCATTGTCCAAATCATCATCACAATATGGATGAACCATCATGCCTCATCAGTCTCCCCAAAGATGGGTGAGCATCCACTACTATCAAAATTAGGGTTTCAAGCCCCCTCTGAGCCTTAGACAAAAGATCAATCAAGGAATGACATGATCTTCAACTTGTCTAGACCTCTCAAACATCCACAAAGGATCAAGAGAACTCCCACTTCAAGAATCAAGCACAATGTTGCAGCATTCCAAGTGGATTAAGCCTCAAGATCGACAGTGTCACCAAATTAGGGTTTTGGTCGACCAGGGCCTCCAGATGGAAATTTTCCTCTGGGCATGAGCCAATGCTTCAAAGCATGACCTAATATACTCCATGTAACATCATGGACCCAATCAGCATGTCAATTTAGTCTCAGGGGAAGCATTCATAAAAAATCAGGAATTAGGGTTTCTTGACCTAATCCACCCCTAAGTTAACTTTTGGGACAAAACATGAGCCAAGGCCTCCATAGAGGATTTGAGGGTCTCTAATAAACCACATTGATCCATTTACAACAATGGATTGATCCAAGAAGCTTGAGCAACAAGTTTCAAGTTCATCTGAACCACAGTTAGGGTTTCGCGGGAAAAGTCAACTGTAGCTTTGACTTTTGACCAAGACATGCTCCCAAACCTTGGGACATGATTCAATACACCCAATAACACCTATGGAACATGTCCATCAAATTTTATTTAGGTCAAGTGACTTGATTTCATAGAGGATCGCACAGTTTGGAATTCATCTGACAAAAAGTCAACTGTGCACAAAAGTCAACTTTGACTTTTTGAGATTTTTCACAAATATGGTTCTTTGACCCTAAAATGATGTTAATGTGTGATTTGAATCATCATTCATCAAGAAAAATCAAGAAAAGTGAGATAACTTGTAAAAGGGGTAACCATAAAAAACTTAGAAATTTTCTAAGTTATGGAATAAAGTGGCTAGGGTACCAACTTAGGAGGATCATAACTCCTAAACCACAAAACCATTTTTCCCCATCCAAAGCAGGATTTGTAGCCCTCATGGCCCTCTAAAAAAGCTTCAACTACACCTTATTCCAATTCATCATGGATTTTGAGTTATGGAATGATAAAAGTGGCTGAAAACATGAAATGCCACTTTTTCCAACACTTAGTGAAATTTTCACTAATTCAGAATCTGCCTTCACTTTTTCCTAAATGTAGGGGCATTTTTCACTTGGATCCAAAAAGTATCAAAACCAACTATGATCAAACAAATGTTGTATCATAGGAGGGCTTTCAAAAATGACCAAGAACATCACCAAAATCAACTTGAGCCATGAGATATGACAATGGCAACATGCCTTGCTGAAAACTGCCAAAGCAAGACAGATTTTGGAGTTTTACTCGATTTGCCCAAATTTTGCAAATGACAAGCAACTCTATCCATCTGAACACCTCAAGGGGGGACCAAGGACGAGCCAACTCTGATCCCAAGCCTCCCAAGTCTTTGGAACAAGAAGTAGCATGCCAAACCTAGAATTACCTAAAAGAGGGACAAGACTCCAATTTTGGATTGGAGCATTTAATGGATGCACCAAGGTGGCATAGACTGTGCCATTTCCAACTGAATTCAGTCAAGACTTATCCAAGACCAAGGGAACCAATAGCCTGTACCCTAACCTGTAGTCAATAGCTAGAGGAGACTTGGATTCTCATTGCTCAACATTGGCCAAACCTCTGCTGCAGTTGCCATTCACTATTGCAGCCAAAACAAACTTGCTCTACTATAAATAGAGCTCAATTGTGTTTAGTTTGAGTACACCAAAACCATCAAACAGATGCTTTCCTCAAAATCTCCTTCTTCACTCCAATTTTGCCTTCTAAGGCAAGTCACTATCGGGTTTTGAGTTTGAGAGCTATTCCAACCAAACCAATCACACACACACACACACACACACACACCTCATAAACATCATATAGAAGTGATCCAAACACTTAAACAACATTTGGAACACTGATTTCTCAGAATCACCAGCCAGCTGCTCAAGGTTTTAACCAAGTTGTAGTTGGGATACCATCTTCAGTTCCAGATCATTTCCATTCATTCCAAGCATTCAGACACACTCCATAGCACCTAGGGAAGCTGTCCATATCCTTGGAACCAAGTTGTAACACCTCTAACACAAAACAAGATCACCAGCTGTAAGAGGTAAGCATGAGCTCTTCTAACTCTATGATCCATGCATTTTTTTACTGCACAATAACTTGTCCATGTGTTTATAATTATGCATGGAGTGTTTTCCCTCAATCAATTGCATTGTTTGAATCGTGTATGGAATTTCTGAACCTTCATGCAAATTTTAGGGTTCTTGAGGTTTCTCTTTGATTTCTTATTCCATGCTTAAAATAAATGAAATTAAAGACCATAGACATGATCGCGAGGTTGAAACGAGTAGATTGATATGTAGATTGCATGATATAATCAAGTATTCAATGAGATTGGATAGAAAAGGCAAATCTGCAGAAACAGAGGAAGGGCGCTTGTTCTTGCCATGTTCCTGGCGCCCTTTTTCAAAAATTCAAATATTTGAATTTTGTGATTTTATTTAATTGATTCAAAAATTAATTTCTCTCTGAGTTTTATTGATTTTGAGTTGATTCTTTTTTTAATAATTCACAAAAATGTTAAAATATTTTATTTTCCCAAAAAATCCCAAAAATATTATTTATTTTATATACTTAATATTTTTGTGAAGAATTAATATTTTTTTTTTTTGACATTTAAACTATTTTCTCTTTCTTGATTTTTCAAATTTTTGTGATTTCCAATCATTTTGTGGATCAAAACCTAATTTTTTTGGGTCTCAGTCATTGTATAAGACCCACTGCGATTTCAAAAATCTCGTAGCGATCGCCACAAAAATCATCTGGGCCTACCCCTGGTGTTATAAGCCCCATTTCTTTCCTTAAAAAAACCTTTGGGCCTCTATTAGAGTGTAAGACCCATCCCCTTTGTAAATGCACCACTTTGGGCCTCAGTCATTGTATAATACCCACTGTATTTTCAAAAACCTCGGGACGATTGTCGTTTTCAAACAAAAATAACCCTTGGGCCTCTCATTGAGCTGTAAGCCCCACCACTTGTACAAAAATAAATGATTTGGGCCTCTAATAGAGTGTAAGACCCAATCCCCTTTTAACTAAAACAATTTTGGGCCTCAGACATTGTATAAGCCCCTCTGCGTTAAAAGAAAATCTCGGCGCGATCGCCATTTCAAAACAAACTCTGGGCCTCTCCTTGAGCTATAAGCCCCACCACTTGTATAAAAATAAACCTTTGGGCCTCTTGAGAGAGTGTAAGACCCGTCCCTTTGTACCGAAAACCTTTTGGGCCTCAGTCACTTGTATAAGTCCCTGTACAATTTCAAAAACAAAAGTGCAATCACTGATAAAACTTTGGGCCTCTCCTTGAGCTGTAAGCCCCAACAATATTTTCAAAGCAATTTCTCCTTTGATTTTGAATATAATATTGTTATCAAAGTTTTCTTTGTTGAACAAACTAACAAAACAGCATGGAAACTCTACAACCGAGTAAGTGTTTACCCACTTTCTTTATCCGCTTTCATATATATAACTGTATTGTGGGGTTGCCCACTGTAAGTCTTCATTCACAAACTTTTATATACCTGTCAAATATCAACTGTGTAATACTAGTATAGTTATTTAGAGTTTTCCCCGGCAACTACGTCTAGTACTAGGTAAAGCCCCGTTGATCGCTCTTAAATACAGTCAAAACTAGATCCCCGTAGGATTACCAGACACAGTCTTCCCTCCTCTTGGGGTTAAACAATATGGAGATGTGAAAGGCAGATTCTTTTTGAACCCTTTCTCAGACTGTCACCCTTAGAAGTTGTCAAAGATACTCTACTCCCCAGAGTTGATCTATTCTCCGTGAATAGCATCTCTTGAGTTTCTTCAAAATTCTCGGACTTTCCTGGCTTGATCTATTCTCTGTGAATGGCATGTCTTCAACTTCTCGGGGTTTGGGGACCACAGGCTTCTTAAAAGCACCCTTAGAAATTGTCAAAGAAGCTTTAACTCCCCAGAGTTGATCTATTCTCCGTGAATAGCATCTCTTGAGCTTCTTCCAAATTATCGAACTTTCCTGGCTTGATCTATTCTCTGTGAATGGCATGTCTTGAACTTCTCGGGGTTTGGGGACCCACAGGCTTCCTAAAAGCATCCTCGCCTCCTCTTGGGCGTTGTACAAGGACCCTTCGGCTTCTTAAAAGCTCTCATGCCTTCTCTTGGGCTTAGTACAAGGACCCAGAGACCTCTACAGGTATATGAACAGAACCTAGTCATCAATTTGCTAGAGCTATCTTTCTGAGTCAAGTATCAGACCTGTTAATGGGTTGACCTTCATCCCTTAACATACCAGCCTTCTCTTGGGTATTATACAAAGATTATTCACTACCTGAGAATCGATTTCACAAAACACCCGTAGACTTGGACAGTCTCAATACCCTTTGGATTTCCCATTTCCTTAAAGAACAGGAAATAACCCTGATCCTCTGATCAGTGCCAAAGCATAGCCTTACCTTTAATCAGTCCCTTTATAAGAACTGATTTTCTCTTTTATCCAACATACTGGACCTGTCACTAAACTGAAACAGTTACCAGCACCTTAGCCTCCTCTTAGGCCTTGTATAATGATCCTTCCTTAGTGAAGTTGGCCTCCTCTTAGGCCTTGTACAATGATTCTCCCCAGCGGAGCTAACCCTTTCAGACTCTCTTGTTGAGTCAATCCCCTTTTTTAGCCTCCATCTCGGGCTTCGTACGAGATACAAAGTCACTCTCTTGTTGAGTATAAAACACTCCCTTGTTGAGTCAAATCTTTCTAGCCTCCATCTCGGGCCTCGTACGAGATACAAAAATTACTCTCTTGTTGAGTATAAAAGACTCTCTTGTTGAGTCAATCACCCTTTTAGCCTCCGTCTTGGGCTTCGTACAAGACACATACAAAAACACTCTCTTGTTGAGTATAAAAGACTCTCTTGTTGAGTCAAACCCTTTTAGCCTCCATCTTGGGCTTCGTACGAGATAGCAAATCACTCTCTTATTTAGTATAAAAGACTTTCTTGTTGAGTCAATCAACCCTTTTAGCCTCCATCTCGGGCTTCGTACGAGATACAAAAGAACTCTCTTGTTGAGTCAGTAACTTGTTAGTATTCTCTTGTTGAGTCAATCCCTTTTAGCCTCTCTCTCGGGCTTCGTACGAGACACATAAAAACTCCCTCTTTTTGGGTCAATAGCCTCTTCTTAGGCTTTGTATAAAGATAACCCCGGTTGAGTCAATAAACCTTTTAGCATCCAAGCTGTGCCTTGTTCATAGCATACAAATATCAACCACTCCCCTTTAGAGATGATAAATTCTCTCTAAAGTCAAAACCCTTTAGCTTCACATCTTAGGCTTCGAACAAGATACAAATAGACCCTTCAGCTTCACATCTTGGGTTTTGAACAAGATACATATACTCCCTTTAGCTTCACGTTTTGGCCTTTGAACAAGACACCAAAACAACCATTTTCCTCCCATAGAATAGGAGGAACTACGATCACTCTGATTCCCCTGTTTTGTTAAATGGGAATACGTAGGCATAAGATTGAAAAATCTTAGCGAGCACACTAATTAAAAACATCAAATCCAGTACCTATCTAAAATCCCCATGAATAGTCCAGTCATTTCATTCTTAACAAAATAAGCAGAGAGAGGCCCACAATCTAAACCGCATCTGTAAATCAACAGTCATCTGTTTAAACTCAGTATGCAAGCAGGGTTAATTGGAGACATCTATTTCCCTTCCTTAGTCAGCTTAATAGGATAAAAAATGAATCAACCTGTAGTACCCCAGAGCGACAGTGCTTAAGAACCACGTCCAAAATCGCTCGCTACAGAAAAATGGCGCCCACCGCGGGGCCTTGTAGGGCATCTTGTCCCTCTTATCTCTCTGGGTGAAACCTTAAGTCTGAAAACTGCCAGAAAATTGGCGACTCTGCTGGGGAGAATGTTTTGTCCTTATCGGATGTTCCCATCTCGTAGGCGAGACCTTGAGTTCACGTTCATATCACAGAAATGACAGCTCTGCTGGGGTGTCATTGTCTGTATAGGATCATAAGGCTAGAGGTCTAGGATGATTGAGACATATATATATATATATTGGTTTTCCTAAATGATATCTATGTTTATTTTTCTGCTAATGGGAATGCGTGTGATGCCGCATGTGGAAAGATTTAGTATACACCTAAGATAGGTGATGGAAATGCGAGTAATCTTACTGGGAGTGAATTCCAGTTAAGAGACCCCGATCGACCATCAAACTTAGTGGAGACTCCCTTTGCAGATACATTGCCTATACGACTTCGGTTGTTGAAAGTAGTGTGGTCGATTGGGTTATCTGAGAAGCTGAGGTTTTTAGCAGACTGCAGCCCTTTTGTAGTGCGGAAGCTATCGGAAATAGTTATCACACGATACTACCCTCATCTAAGATCACTCCAGGATACATCAGCTCGCTAGCGATCCGCTTGGTGTTGCTATCCCAGAGGGGTCAATGATTTTGCGGACAGGTACAAAAATTCACCAGTATAAACCTTTGGGGTGGGGGTAGAGCCTTTACTTCATGACACCGACCCTTTGACCCCATGTTTTTTCTATGTTTTTGTGTGCTGCATTCATGCATTCATTTAAAAAACATTAAAACAAAAAAAATCTTCTCTTCTAGTATCTCTTTTTCAAATTAAACTAAAACAATGATTGCAAATATCAGAGAAAAAGGAGATTGCGCCATTGGATTTCGGTAGAAGGAAAACTCATAAGTACACCTTCAAGGTTACAAAGTTAGAGGATTTGAGAGGTTTGGCAAGAATGATCACCAACCACGAGGCTTTCAGAGCCAAGTATGGAGGACTGCTGTCCTTGTTAAGGGTCCATGTAATCGAGGGAATCCTGTCTACGCTAATCCAGTTCTACAATCCAGTTTATCACTGTTTCACATTCCCGGACTATCAGCTAGCACCAACACTGGAGGAGTACTCTCACCTGAATGATCTGCATATCACTGATCAGGCTCCTTTTTCTGGACTGGAAGAAAGTCCAAAGGATCAGACCATTGCAAGAGCAATTTATTTGGACGAGTCAGAAGTCAGGACTCACATGACCACTAAGGGTGGCATCCATGGTTTGCCAGCCCAGTTTTTAACAAAGAAGGCCCTGTACTTTGCCAGTATAGGGAACGTGGCCGCTTTCGAGAGCATCTTTGTTTTGCTCACCTACGGGTTATTTTTGTTTCCCAACATTGATAACTTCGTAGATATCAACGCCATTAAGATTTTCCTGATTGGAAACCCCGTACCGACCTTACTCGCGGATGCGTATCATTCGGTACACTTAAGGAATTTATATAGTGGAGGAATGATCACGTGCTGTGTACCCTTGCTTTACAAATGGTTCACTTCCCATTTGCCCAAGTCTGCTGTATTTTGGGATCAAAAGAATACTTTACGTTGGTCGCAGAGAGTCATGTCTCTTACCAATTTGGACATCGATTGGTACAATCGAATCTACGACGGAACCAGAATCATTGATCGTTGTGGAAATTTCCCAAATGTACCCCTTTTGGGAACTAAGGGGGGAATTAACTATCATCCAGTGTTAGTTCGTCGTCAATTTAGATACCCAATGAGGCATGTCCCACGCAGTGCTCATCTAGAAGGTCTTTTCTTCAAAGAAGGAGAAAATGATAGGGCACTAAAAATAGAAATAGTGCATGATTGGAAACACGTTCATAGGAAAGGACGAGAGTCTCTAAGAAATCCATACTGTGTCTCGATGGAGCCTTATCTCCATTGGGTACAAACTAGAGCTCTCAAGCTGAGGATGCCTTACCCTCATCAGGAAGTTCTTCCATTAAGGGACTCTACCCTTTATTTCATGTCTGAGACGGAAAAACTTCAGGTTACCCTTAGCAAAGTTTAGCAAGAGAAGAGGTCATGGAGGAACAAGTACCGTATTCTCAATGTGGAGTGTAAGAAAATACAACTACTGTTAAAAGAAAAGGATGCTCTGATTGAGATTTTAGAGCAACATGCTGTAGAGAATCAGGACGACCAAAGGAATTTGCTCACGCCTTTCACTTGGCAAAGGAATGACATCCCGACAATGGCCCAAGAGCCCCAGTCAAAGAAGAGGAAAGCACCAGAACCCGCACCTGAGCTCTCTTCAGAGAGGACTCAGGATCCATTAGTTTAGGTTTCCCTTTCCAGCACTTTGTAATCTACTGTATTTCCATTTCAGCAATCCTATGAATTCAATAAAATGGGGTTTCCCCACTGTTTGATATTTTCAATCTAATTGTCGAAGTTTACTTTGAATAAACAAAAACTAATTAATAATCATTGCATTCATCATTCTCATAAACGCATCCTTCTTACCTACGAATCTCACGTTTGCGTCTCGGTTCTAGAGTCAAACTGTCTCATTCGTACAATACTCGGGCCAATCATCATAAAAAGATGGATGATCTCGAGGAAGAGAACAGAGAGTTGAGGGAAGAGATCGACACTCTGAAAGAGGATCTGAGAAAGCTTCATGCAAGCTCTAGCAGAAGCTCAAATGCAGCAACAAAGGACTGTGATCTCAGAGATCACATCGACGCCCATAGTGGAGAAGTCAGATCCTAGGTACAAGATGTCGAAAGATCGCCCCTGGGGCATACCTACCAACTATATCCTGGAAGGATATGTTCCGCCGATCAATGAGGATCAGGGAACCGCAGCAGGAACCACTGGGCCTGAAGGTTACAGACTTTGGGAAAGCGAAGATGCTAGGGGCATGACAACAACTCCTGAAGGTTACAAACTTTGGGAGGTACCGAGAGTCTCGACCATAATGACTATACCACCGCCTGTGGTACATACTGTCCCGGAAGGACAGATTCCCCAGATACCTTCTGGTGGAAATAACAACATGTTCGACAGAATGAATGAATTCCAGGAGCAGTTCCTGGAAATGCAGAAAGAACTGCAAGCCATTCGCGGTCAGGATTTATTTGGAAAGGACGCCGCAGACCTCTGCTTGTTCCCCAATGTGAAAGTTCCACCCAAGTTCCAAGTGCCCGACTTTGAAAAGTACAAGGGTAACTCTTGCCCTCAGAGCCATCTAGTGATGTACGCTCGGCGAATGTCAGCTCAGACAAAGAACCAGGAGCTACTGATTCACTACTTTCAGGATAGTTTAATCGGTGCCGCCTTAAAATGGTACACAGGGTTAAACCGCGCCACGATCGGCACATTCCACTACAACATTTTAGTCCTACGGCAACGCCTAATTTTGTGGAAGTAAAAAAATTGTTCTAGTAGAATATAATAGGCAACAAATTTTATATTCCGTTACAGTAGCATGTATATCTTTTATAAATATTATGGAACGGTTGAAAACCGTTATTTTAAATGACAAAGAAAACGGTATTTTATCGCAATAGTTAAAAGCCGTTCTCAATTTTTTATTTTATTATTTTAATAAAATATTTATAAAGTAAGACCGTTCTCTTATAGATTTGATAAGAGAAAAAGATATAAAAAACCCAAAATTTAGATTTTACGAAGGAAAAAATTCACGTTCCCTCCCAAGTTCATTCCCGGAAACTGAAATGTTTTCTCCAAAATCCTAAACACAATTCATCCTAAAATCAGAAATTCATAAACTCATTCCTTCAATTTGTTTTTCTCAAACTCTAAAGCTCAAAAATTACAGAATTTTTCACTTAAAATCATGAACCCTAAAATCATGAAGGAAGCTTGCTTGACCTATATCCTTTCTTCATTCAGATTGCCAACTGATTTCACCGTTCAACTGACCATCCTCTGCCGTTAAACCGATGATCCCGCTACAATTTGTAGGTAGACCGCCTTTCATAATTCAACCTTCCGCGTTCGCATACCAGGCGCGTTGAAGAAAAGGGTGCAGAAGGTTTGTTTTTGTATTTTGATTTCATCTCTCTAGTTGGTTTTAGTTTATGTATTCATGAATTTTGGGGATTTAAGGTGAGATTGTGCCTGCAAAATTTAGGTGAGAGAGGTTTAGGGAAGTGATTTTTGTTGTTTTTGGGTCATAACTTAATGAAGAAATGTTCAACTCTGGAACATTGTTTTTGCGGTTTAAGTGAAACTGGTGACTCACAGAAGTCCAAATGCAACCAGAGATTTATCTAACTATTTGTGGTATTGTACAGAGTGAGTGACATAAAACTCAACGACATTGTTAATATATTTATTCATTTTGTTTTCTTCATATTGAATACTTATCTTGTTCCTTTTCTTGTTTTAAGTGTTGTGATCAATTCCAATAAATAACTCTTCAGGGATGGAAGGGATCATGTTCTTACAGTATTATCTGTTGGCCATTTTGGCCAATGGTCAACTGTCAGGTCAGTAGCAAATTCTCAGTTTATACTTTATACCATTTCAATAACATCAATACATGATCTACTTATCAATGTTTCCATTCAACTTCATCTTCAATTAATTAAGCCTATTATTTATGGTCTTTTTATTAGGAATTGTACATGGAATCTTGCATTTCCACAAACTAACATTTAGTGAGGGTATCAAGCTTAGAACAAGTGCCGACGAAATTTCACTTCTAAGTGTTGTAGTTTGACTTCCAAGTCGTTTTCTTCGTCCTTCTCTATTTGTGTGTGCAGTATATTCATGTATCTAAAAATATGAACTGTAGTTGATCTCATCGCGACTATGTTTATACTAAATTACATGTATCTGGCTTGAAATGGATACATGTGATTTTTTCTTATGTTAAAGTCACGTGAAAGTATTCCGTTTATTATTATTGCTATAAGTTTTAATACATTATATGCTATTTCAGATTACTTTTAATGCTCTGATTGGAGTTACACTGTTAGCTTTAGACATGGTAAGTATGGGAAAATGCCAAGTCTGGTTAAACGGACAGCACCTCGGCGCTATTGGCCTGCTTATAAAGCATTCGGGTCTTGTCATTATTGCAATTACGGAGGAACTTGTAATGAGAAAAAATGTGGAACCAATTGTGGCGAGGCTTTTCAAAGATGGTAAGATGTGATATGTGTAACTTGTTTAAAAGCATTTTTTTAATGTTGATGAGAAGCACTACATACATTAACCAATAGATGATAATTCCAGGTATCATGTTTCCTCATTCTTGGTTGAAACTATCACAAAGGAGGATGTCATGTTCACAAGTCATACGATGCCTTTCAAATGGTATTGTTACTTCTTGTTCCATTCACATGTTCTCTCTATTTGCATTTATTGTATATGTTTTCTTTTGAACCAAAGTTGTTGTTTTAACATACTTTTATCGTTGCAGAATTGTCTCCATCAGAGTTCGTGCATCATGACAGTTTCACCTGATTCTCTATATTGTTCTGACCTTCTACCATGTTGCTTCTAATCCACTTCTATGATATCCACTGATCATCTCGTCAACAAAGTATATTACAAGGTCTCTAATTGGTCCTGACATTCGGATGCTTTGAGCTGCAGTTATGGCTCCACAAACATAAACAGGAGCTAAATGCAGAATTGATGCATATGCTTCTCTTGGAGCACTTCCATTGTAAGCCAACTTTGCATTTCAAATCATTCTGTTTTAGATTTTTATGACAAAAAATATGATAAACCTGATAGTGCAATAGTACACATGAATACAATATTTACATTGGCAGACTGTGGTATTGGTTTTGGAAGAAATGCTATTGGTGCCTGCGATGGAAAGTTATGTGTTATCACTGACCCAAGGAACGGGGACCCTGTTAACCCAATGTCGGGAACTTTGCACCACGTCGTTATCCAAGATATACCACTTTGTATTGTCTTCAAGAGAGACATTGTTTTTCAGTTGAAACAAAAGCTTATTATAAACAGTTTTAAAACAATTGAAGAAAGATGAGATAATGTACATATTTTTAATGGAGCATGCATTACAATTTAGTATATTATAAATGTATCATTCATGGCCTTCATATTCATGATGAGAAGATCAGAACCACATTTTTGGGTTGGTCATAATTCTGTCTCTTTGTGTTGATGGTGTTATTGATGTTGTTGTCAGTTCAACAACTATAACAATTTCAAACAGCCATTTCACACACCATAATGAGATACTTTCTTTCATATACTTTTAGATTACTACAAACTAAATGTGTTTTTGGTGTAATACACAGATACATATATTTAGTACAATTATGTCCGTGTCGTATTTCGTTGAGTTGAAAGGCTCATTTTATAATTTGTGTTATTGAATTGTTTTTTTTTTCAAATGTAGGTGATTCTGTTGAGCCACGATGACTCCTACACAAGAGACAAGCAAATGCAAGTGACCATATCTTATAACCATTTTGGAGAGGAACTTATCCAGAGAATGCCTCGGTAATATTTAATGTGATCGTTTGACTAACAAGACTAAGGATCAATTTTGGGTATTTCAATGTAGTATATATCCTTAATATCTGCCTGATATAAAGCAACTTTATTAATGAATTATTTGTTAATTGAAAAATGACTTGAGAAAGAAGCAGCCTTAAAGTGACTTTATTAATGAATTATTTGTTTATTTAACAGGTTGTTCCTCTTTCACATAATGTGCAAAATTTCAGAACTACAAAATTGCTAGGTTTTTTATTTCTTTCATGTATCATGTAGCTGTCATCATCATAAATACTCATGCAACCTTCACGAGAAAGAATCTCTCGTTCAATCACCGGCTACGAAAATGTCAAGACCAGTTTGAATTTCACATTGCGAGATCTTCTCTCTATTCAGATTAGTTTTTAAGAAGGTTCAGTTTTATCTTCGCCCACCTCCGTCCCGGTATGGCTAGTTGTCTTCTCTTCATTTTTCTTATTTTTTATTTATATTCTTCATTCTTTTTACTAAGTTTATTTGTTCTCTACAAAATTTTGTTTTAATTTAGAACTATTTAATGGAACAACTGCGCCGGAACGGTACAGTAGCCCATTCCTCTACTTCATGAGTGAGCAAAAGTTGAAAAGAAATCTATAAGTATTTAAAAGATATAAAGTTGTGATTTCTTAATAGGGGACTATTGTGTTTGATACTGGTTTTACACTCACAACCTACCGCTAAAGAATTTCATTGCTATCATGTTGTATCCTCTTTTTTATTTATTACTACGACAATATGTAATTGTGAATCTTAATACTTAATGACTAGTTGAGTTTCTCTTTTGTTGTATTATTAATGTGAATCTATAAATGGCACAGGCTTATTCTAACGTTGATACACAAGATTATATTGCTTTTGAAGTTCTATTCAAGAAAGATTATAAGATGGAATGTGATTGGTGAGATTTTTTTTGTGTGATTCTACTCTGTTCTTTAAAGGCACGTGTGTATATATATATATATATATATATATATATATATATATATATATATATATATATATATATATATATATATATATATATATATATATATATATATATATTATATTCAATTTTAAAGTCATCGGATAATAATCTTATTTCAATTGAATTACTTTTATTTTGTAGATTATGAGTGATGATATCAATGAAGATTTTCATTCATTTAAAAATAAAGAGAGGTGGATGTAGAGATGTAGATGTAGATGTTTAAGTTTACTTTTATATATATTCAAGATGTTATTTTGATTTTGAATGATGGTTGACATTAAAATATGTATATTGAAGATGTTTTATTGATTGAGAATTATGATCAACATTATTGTGTGTATATATATATATATATATATATATATATATATATATAATTTTATTTGGTTATTTAATTTTCTTAAAATGTAAGATATTTTAAAATTTTTATTTTAATATTATTATATCGAATGATGATTGACATTTATATCAAATTTATAAAATAAAACGATTTTGCCTTCTTAAAAAATTTATTTATTGCAACGGTTATTAAGTGTTGCTGTAGTATAAAACGTGTTGCTGTAGCATTTGAAGAAGTTAAGAGATGAATCTACTAGAACGGTTTCAAATGAACTACGGCTACGAACTGTTGTTATATCTGGTAAAACAACCGTTCTCTAAAACATTTTAATTGCAACGGTTTTAATCTAAGAACTGATTGCAACCGTTGCTATTAGGAACCGTTCTCTAAAGAAAGCTAAAACGACGGCTCTTAATAAGGCGTTACCGTTGGGTCCCAAAACCGTTGCGAAAGGATAAAGCAACGCTTCGGTTCGGCACGGTCTAAAAACCGTTCTAATAGACAAAGGCAACGGTTTTTTTATATTTTACAACGGTTTTTTTGCGTTGTTGTAGAGTCAAAATGTTGTAGTGTTCAGAGATCTTGGAACTGCCTTCGTTCAGCAATACAAATATAATCTGGACAAGGCACCGGACAGAGATCAACTCAGATCGATGTCCCAAAAGGACAATGAGACCTTTAAAGAATACGCTCAGAGATGGCGTGAAATTGCCGCTCAGATTTGTCCACCTCTAGAGGAAAAGGAGATGACAAAGATCTTCTTAAAGACCTTGAGCTCATTTTACTACGATAGAATGGTCGCCAGTGCGCCCAGTGACTTCACCGAGATGGTGGGCATGGGAGTTCATCTTGAGGAAGCCGTCCGGGAAGGACGTTTAGTAAAAGACGTTGGATCATCAAGTAGTACAAAGCGATACGGTAGTGCTCTCCCTAAGAAAAAAGAGCAGGATATTGGGAAAAAATCTCTCTCGGAAAGCAAAGGAGACGTTATCAACCAGTAGCAGCTGTAACTCCTGCTATCAACTCCGCGCCTATTCCTACGTACCAACCTCAGGTTGCGTAGAGCCAACCTAATCAATAACAACTTCAACAAAGGACACAACAGCCTCTTCAGCAGGCTCGTCCTCCATATAACAACAACCGTACGATGCAACCTCAAGGGTTTGACCCTATACCTGTGTTGTACGCAGAGCTATTTCCGTTACTACTGGCCAAGGGGCATGTCCAAACTAGGTCTCCTCTTACAGTACCGGAAAATCCGCCTTTTTGGTTCAAAGCGGATCAGACTTGTCCTTACCATCAAGGAGGACCAGGGCATAACATAGAGAACTGTCTCAGTTTCAAATCCGACGTACAAAAGCTTGTTAGGAGCAGGGTCTTATCTTTCAAAGATATGAATCCGAATGTTCTCACGAACCCGCTGCCTCAACACGAGAAAGCTGCAGTCAATTTGATAGAGGGAGAGTCTAACAACATCTATCAAATTCACGATGTACTCTTATTGAGGGCCAACTTGGTCAAGATGCATTGTAGACAGAGTGGATATGGCCATGTGCCACCTCATAACTATCACCAGTGTGATATCTGCTCTAAGAACAACCAGGGATGTTCTGTGGTGTAATCAGCTCTACAGGAACAATTGGATCTTGGATGGATCCAAGAGCATCGAGTTCGTGGAGTCAACATGACTTATACGAATTCCAACATCATTCAGAACCACGACATTCGTGCAATGAATGTCAACTTGGTGGCGATGCACTCAAGGCAAAGCTAGTACCATAATCTTCCACGGCACGATTATAATTCCTGTCTGACTTGCTCGGTAAACAAACAGGGATGCTCTTTTAAACAAGAGGCCCTCCAGCGTCAGATGGATCTTGGATGGATCCAGGACCATCATGATAGAAATCCTTATCAGATCAACATGATTCAAATCTTTGATATTCGTCTGATGAATACCAACTTGGTAGAGTTACACGCTACACAAGTACAGCTCGGTTTTCTCACTTCGCATAACTATCAGAACTGTAGAGGATGTTGTGAGAGTAACCAAGGGTGCGCTCTTGTTCAAAGAACTTTACAACACTTGTTAAACCACTACTGGCTTCCAATCTATCTGGACGAAGACACGCAACAAATCGGTATGAATAATGGAAACCCTACTCGGCGTCAAGGTCAGGATGTCCGATCTATGGGAACTAACCTGGTGAGGTTACATTGTATTTAAAGCGGGCGTGCCTAGGTGCCACCCCACAACTATGAACATTGTAGAGTCTGTTCGAAAAGTAACCAAGGATGCTACCTTGTGCGAGCAGCTCTTCAGGGTCAGGTGGATCGCAGAGAAATTCGCCCATGTCCGGGTTCCGAACCAATCAACTGGACACTGGACTACTTCGCTGATCAGATCAGAGACGTGGTTGTAATCTCTGACCCTGAGAGGAACAAGGATGTTTGTACCATCATCCCTCTACTGGACGAATCAAAGGTTCTTAGCCAAGAATTGATTGAAGTTACTTACGACAGTCAGAAAAATCAGAAGGCTCCTGTAGTTATCTATCTACCGGGACCGTTACCGTATGAATCAGCTAAGGCGATCCCTTACAAATACGGTGCAATCGTAATTAAGAATGGAAAGGAAATTCCATTACCCTCCGCTGTGAATATTGCAGGCATTAGTCGAGTAACACGGAGCGGTCGAATCTTCAACCGAGGAGTTGGAGAACCTAACAAAGAAAAGGAACTTCAGACAGAAGCTCCCGATCCACCATTCGGTCAATCCAGTAATCCTGACCTTTCGAAAAACAACGATGAGATGCTGAAGCTCATCCAAAGGAGTGAATACAACATTGTTGATCAACTGTTACAGACTCCTTCAAAGATCTTAGTGCTATCACTTTTACTCAGCTCCGAAGCCCACAGAGAGGCTCTACAGAAAGTCTTAGAGTAGGCCTTTGTGGAACAGGATGTGTCAATACGACAGTTTGATACCATCATTTCTAACATCACTTTCTGCAATAACTTAGGATTCGGTGATGAGGACTTGCCAGAGGGAGGAAAAAGTCACAACATGGCGCTCAATATCACAGTTAACTGCCAGGACGATGCTTTAGCCAGCGTACCGGTAGACACAAGATCGGCCATCAACGTTATGCCGAAGTCCACTCTAATGCGACTATCATTCAAAGGATCCCCGATGAGGGGGCAGTGAGGTCATCGTCAAAGCAGTTGACGGATCTCGAAAAGTAGTTATTGGCGAAGTTGACCTTCCCAAAACTATTGGTCCTCACACTTTCCTAATCACTTTCCAGGTCATGGATGTCCGGGCAGCATACAGCTATTTATTAGGAAGACCTTGGATACACCATGCTGGGGAAGTCACTTCGACGCTTCACCAAAAACTCAAATTCGTCAAGAGCGATCAACTTGTCACGGTCTGTGGAGAGCAAGCCTTGCTCGTGAGTAACTTATCATCGTCTACTTATGTAGAACCCGAGGAGGCTGTTGGGACTCAGTTCCAAGCACTTTCGGTGAGCAATGAGAATTAATCAGAGCAAGGAACCTCGATTTCCTCATACGGAGATACTCTCAAAGCGATCAAAAATAGCAATGCAAAAGGATGGGGACAGCTTGTCATTCCTATTGATAATAAAACAAAGAAGGGTCTTGATTTTTCCGCAACCTGTACCCAGACAGCTGCTAACGATGAAAGTTTTCATCCCATTCAGGACTTCTTCCACAGTGGAGGTTTCCTTCACCCAGTGCCTCAAACAGTCCATACTATCAACGAGGAGGATTCCTCCGATATGGATGAGGAATGGAAGTCCTATCTTAATAAGGACGGTTATATGTCTCAGGAAGAGGTGCCTACGCCATTTTGCTATCCCGCACAGAATCCGAGATTTATACCAAGGTCAGACGTCGAAATGATATATGGAGATTGTGATCCGGAAGGATGTCGTGCTCCACCAAACTCATTAGAGGAAGACACTCTGATGAAGGACAACTTTGACTACGACTATTATGGCCCAATGGATGGCCTGCCTATCTGGCAGCCGTACCTAGGAGACTTGGGGCAAGAAAATCAGCCGAACAATGAAAATTAGCTGAGCATCATTGAACAAAATACCTGCGTCCCCACCATGTCATGGGATCATTACTCAGGTCATTTAGAAAGTATCCAGCACGATGATGAATTGGCAAAGCTTGCCGGACTAGAATTCATCAACTATGCGTTTCCCGAGGTCAACGTCATCGAGAGAGATGACTCTTCCAGTTCCAAAGAAGTGTGGGACACCTTGGGACAACCGAGTGGTAAATACGACTTCATGGTCAAGTACACCACTCCTGAAAGCTCTCGTATCAGGCTCGAAGACATCCAGCCGACTGGATGGGGAGATTTTCCTAAGAGCACAAATACTATGCAAAATACAACAGAGGAATCCTCCTACGACAACTCTGTCTAGGAAACAGATTCTAATGATCCTGCTCCACAAGAAATCAGCGTCATTTCTGAGGACCAGTCAAGAAAGAAGGTACCAGACTTTGTGATTCACCGAGGAGTTTGTCGCCAATGGGTTGCTGTCGATGTTCCGAAGATCGTTCATAAGTCAAAGTAATTGTCGTCTTTAACCTTTCACCCTGCCCAAGTGAAATGGGTGTTTTGATAGGGCTCGTTTTCTGTAAATTTCCCTCTTCGCTTCGCCCAAAGCAACAGAGTTTTGTTTTATAGGGCTGTAGTTTCAAGAATCGACTTGTTCATTAATAAAATAACGTCGTTATGTAATTTCCCCATTAATTGTTGTTTTCTCTTTTCGTTTTTCTCAGAAAATGATAATCCTAAAAAAAAAAATAATAATAAACAAGCAGTTTTTCAAAAAAAATACACTGCACACACTTGCATTCTCTCTATCTCTTCTAAACACGAATCATACCATCATGCAGATTTCTTGTTTTAAACCCCGTTGAAACATACGATCCAATGCCTTTTCCCGATTTTGAGTTCCCGGTATTTGGGGCTGAAGAAGAAGTTGACGACGAAATTCCAGAAGAGATCTCCCGACTACTCAAACAGGAGGAAAGGTCCATCGAGCCTCAAAAAAAGCCGTTGGAAACAGTCATCTTGGGTTCGGAAAAAGAGAGAAAAGAAATCAGGATTGAGGCACTGCTCAATCCAACTGCCAAAGAGGGTTTGACGAAGCTTCTCAAAGAGTTTCCCGATGTATTTGCTTGGTCCTACCGGGACATGCCAGGGTTGGATACCAGCATCGTGGAACATCATTTACAGTTGAGATCGGAATGTCCGCCAGTAAAACAAAGGTTGAGACGGACTCACCCGGACATGGCCATCAAAATCAAAGAGGGGGTAGAGAAACAGATTGACGCAGGTTTCCTCGCCACATCAGAGTATCCTCAATGGTTAGCCAACATCGTACCAGTTCCAAAAAAGGACGGCAAGGTCCGAATATGTGTGGACTACAGGGATCTAAACAAGGCTAGTCCAAAGGACGACTTTCCTTTACCACACATTGACATGCTAGTAGACAGTACAACAAAGTTCAAGGTTTTCTCCTTCATGGATGGATTCTCGGGCTATAATCAGATTAAAATGGCGCTGAAAAACATGGAGAAAACTTCGTTCATCACCCCATGGGGTACTTTTTGTTACAAGGTAATGTCGTTCGGTTTGAAGAACGCCGGGGCAACCTATCAAAGGGCCATGACTACTCTGTTTCATGACATGATACATAAGGAAATCGAGGTATATGTCGATGACATGATTGCCAAATCTAAAACAGAAGAGGAGCATGTGACCCACTTGTCAAAACTATTCGAGCAGTTGAGAAAGTACAAACTCCGCTTGAATCCCAACAAGTGCACATTCGGTGTCCGTTCAGGGAAACTTTTAGGGTTCATCGTCAGCCAGAAAGGAATTGAGGTTGATCCGGACAAGGTCAAGGCCATTCAAGAAATGCCTTCTCCGAAAACTGAAAAACAAGTCAGAGGATTCTTTGGACGTTTGAACTACATCTCCAGATTCATATTCGTTATGACCGTGACATGCGCGCCAATCTTCAAACAGCTCAAGAAGATACAATTGTTTCTCACTGATTCTCGGGGCAAATGGATCCCGAATTATGACGGCCCCTATGTGGTCAAGAAGGCTTTCTCAGGAGGTGCCTTGAGACTTGCAACCATGGATGGAGAGGAATTTGCCTACCCCACGAATGTTGATGTAGTCAAGAAATACTTCGCCTAAAATAAAAAAAATAAAAAAAAAACGTCTCGGTGGATTGAAAACCCGAAAGGGTGGTCTAGGAAAAAATTAGAGACATGATTCAAAATCATCCCAGTGGATTGGAAATCTCAAAGTACAATCTAGGCAAAAATTAGGGATAATGGCAAGTAACTACGTCTGATTAGTTCAACTCCTCAGCAGTTATGCCATCCATTAGAAAACTCCAGTAAAGGCCATCTTTGACAGAAGCTTAGGATGTCCCAAATTCAAAGTTGGTAGAAGGATATCGGTCGTTATGTCTCAATGTAGCCCTTTTCCCTTAAATTACCATTTTCTAAACTTTGTAAATACTCTATGGAAACACGCGTTTGACTGATCTCCATGCTATCAATAAAATTTGAGCCCTTGTGCTTTTGCTTGCAATTATTATTTGCTTTAGCTTTACAGAACGACATTTTAATATGATCGACGGTTCTTGAAATAAAACAAAAATGAATTTACTTGTTAAAATATTTCTGCTTTTAAAATAAATATGACAATTTCTTTTGACTATTGAACATCGAAAGAACGTCGCTCGCTTCTCCCGAAGTAATCGAGCTTCAAAGTGCACAATCAAAGTACTCCTTATAAGCTAGTGCGCCTGAATGAAGGATCAGTTGTATCAGATGCAGCTTTCCCATCTGATACCCTCAGCCGAGTTCTCACCTCCTAAGCCGGACCAACGGTTGTTCCCCGCAGGGACTACTTCTCCTAAGCAAGACAGAATTGCTATCGTGAACCAGCGGTACTTCTTCGTCCCCCCGCAGTGGCCGAGTATCCAGTCGTGTTCATCCGTCAGTTTGTATGTCGCGTCAGTTTTGTCAGCATAAACATACATACATCATGCATTATTGATTTACATTCATATTCATATTGCATCACTATCTCTCTAGTCGGTCTTGTCCCCTAGTGATAGACAATCCTCTCAATCGAGTTGTCAATTCTTGCCTCGTCAGGAAATGTTGTGTCTGAACTATCTCTCTCCTCCACTTTATTTCTGGATTACAGTTGGCCCTTGACCACTTTGATAACTTGAACCTCTGAAAGATCAGAGAATCTTCGACAAATGTCACTCTTCGCCAATGAAGATGATATCTCCGCTTTCCCGGATTAAGGAAAATCTCCAGCAAAAGCCTCTTAATCAGAGATTCGACAACGCAGCAGTTTTTCTCCGAAAAATCCGCTGACGAAAAGGTCATCAGCACCTCAAAATTGGATCACATCATATGGCATTTCTCCGGGAAGATCCCGAGAAAAGTATGATGTAATACCCAAGCGGAGACAGTCTCTCAAGAGACTTGTTTTCCCCAATAGAGTTGACAAATGGCGTCTCTAACAGAGAAGTTTGGGCACCTCTACAACTCAGACGACTGGGTTCCCCAGCAAGTCTGACATCAAAATTTTCTATCAAATGGCATCTCCCCAGGAAAATTCAGCGAGAAGTTTGAGGAAAACCTCTACGAATAGCGTCCCTTGTCAAGAAAGTTTATTGACAAAAGAAACTGAGACCAGTTCCTTGGTAGGAAACCAGGATCGAGGGGAAGTTTACATCAGAAACTGAGACCAGTTCCTTGGTAGGAAACCAGGATCGAGGAGAAGTTTATTTCAGAAACTTAGACCAGTTCCTTGGTAGGAAACCAGGATAGAGGGGAAGTTTATATCAGAAACTTAGACCAGTTCCTTGGTAGGAGACCAAGATCGAGGGGAAGTTTACACCAGAAACTAAGACCAGTTCCTTGGTAGGAAACCAGGATCGAGGGGAAGTTATACCTTTTATAAGCATCATCGCTTAACGAAAGAAGATGAATGCGTAAGCTACCATTCGTAACCACCATAAAAATTTCGGGTATTCCGATATTTAATCCTCTTGCACTCCGAATGCCCGAATACCTTCGCCATTCACACCTTCGGGTCCAAGAAGATTAAATAGGGGCATCTGACATACCCCAAATTTTGATCACTAAGATTTCCCATCATTGTGGAAATCATCATCACAATATGGATGAGCCATCATGCCTCATCAGTCTCCCCAAAGATGGGTGAGCATCCACTACTATCAAAATTAGGGTTTCAAGCCCTCTCTGAGCCTTAGACAAAAGATCAATCAAGGAATGACATGATCTTCAACTTGTCTAGACCTCTAAAACATCCACAAAGAATCAAGAGGACTCCCACTTCAAGAATCAAGCACAATGTTGCAGCATTCCAAGTGGATTAAGCCTCGACAGTGTCACCAAATTAGGGTTTTGGTCGACCAGGGCCTCCAGATGGAAATTTTCCTCTGGGCATGAGCCAATGCTTCAAAGCATGACCTAATATACTCCATGGAACATCATGGACCCAATCAGCAAGTCAATTTAGTCTCAAGGGAAACATTCATAAAAAATCAGGAATTAGGGTTTCTTGACCTAATCCACCCCTAAGTTGACTTTTGGGACAAAACATGAGCCAAGGCCTCCAGAGAGGATTTGAGGGTCTCTAATAAACCAAATTGATCCATTTGTAATAATGGATTGATCCAAGAGGCTTGAGCAACAAGTTTCAAGTTCATCTGAACCACAGTTAGGGTTTCGCGGGAAAAGTCAACTGTAGCTTTGACTTTTGACCAAGACATGCTCCCAAACCTTAGGACATGATTCAATACACCCTATAACACCTATGGAACATGTCCATCAAGTTTGATTTAGGTCAATTGACTTGATTTCATAGAGGATCGCACAGTTTGGATTTCATCTGACAAAAAGTCAACTGTGCACAAAAGTCAACTTTGACTTTTTGAGATTTTTCACAAATATGGTTCTTTGACCCTAAAATGATGTTAATGTGTGATTTGAATCATCATTCATCAAGAAAAATTAAGAAAAGTGAGATAACTTGTAAAAGCGGTAACCATAAAAAACTTAGAAATTTTCTAAGTTATGGAATAAAGTGGATAGGGTACCAACTTTGGAGGATCATAACTCCTAAACCACAAAGCCATTTTCCCCATCCAAAGTTGGATTTGTAGCCCTCATGGCCCTCTACAAAAGCTTCAACTACACCTCATTCCAATTCATCATGGATTTTGAGTTATGGAATAATCAAAGTGGCTGAAAACATGAAATGCCACTTTTTCCAACACTTAGTGAAATTTTCACTAAGTCAGAATCTGCCTTCATTTTTTCCCAAATGTAGGGGCATTTTTCACTTGGATCCAAAAAGTATCAAAACCAACTATGATCAAACAGTTGTTGTATTATAGGAGGGATTTCCAAAATGACCAAGAACATCACCAAACTCAACTTGAGCCATGAGATATGACAATGGCAACATGCCTTGCTGAAAACTGCCAAAGCAAGGCAGATTTTGGAGTTTTGCTCGATTTTGCCCAAATTTTGCAAATGACAAGCACCTCTATCCATTTGAACACCTCAAGGGGGGGCCAAGGAGGAACCAACTCTGATCCCAAGCCTCCCAAGTCTTTGGAACAAGAAGTAGCATGCCAAACCTAGAATTGCCTAAAAGAGGGACAAGACTCCAATTTTGGATTGGAGCATTTAATGGATACACCAAGGTGGTATGGACTGAGCCATTTCCAACTGAATTCAGTCAAGACTTATCCAAGACCAAGGGAACTAGCAGCCTGTGCCCTAACCTCTAGTCAATGGCTAGAGGAGACTTGGATTCTCATTGCTCAACATTGGCCAAACCTCTGTTGCAGTTGCCATTCAATATTGCAGCCAAAATAAACTTTCTCTACTATAAATAGAGCTCAATTGTGTTCAGTTTGAGTACACCAAAGCCATCAAACAGATGCTTTCCTCAAAATCCCCTTCTTCACTCCAATTTTGCCTTCTAAGGCAAGTCACTATCGAGTTTTGAGTTTGAGAGCTATTCCAACCAAACCAATCACACACACACCTCATAAACTTCATATAGAAGTGATCCAAACACTTAAACAACATCTAGAACACTGATTTCTCAAAATCACCAGCCAGCTGCTCAAGGTTTTAACCAAGTTGCAGTTGGGATACCATCTTCAGTTCCAGATCATTTCCATTCATTCCAAGCATCCAGACACACTCCATAGCACCTAGGGAAGCTGTCCATATCCTTGGAACCAAGCTGTAACACCTCTAACACAAAACACGATCACCAGCTGCAAGAGGTAAGCATGAGCTCTTCTAACTCTATGATCCATGCATTTTTTGCTGCACAATAATTTGGCCATATGTTCATAATCATGCATGGAGTTTTTTCCCTCAATCAATTGCATTGTTTGAATCGTGTATGGAATTTCTGAACCTTCATGCAAATTTTAGGGTTCTTGAAGTTTCTCTTTGATTTCTTATTCCATGCTTAAAATAAATGAAATTAAAGACCATAGACATGATCGTGAGGTTGAAACGAGTAGATTGATATGTAGATTACATGATATAATCAAGTATTCAGTGAGATTGGATAGAAAACTCAAATCTGCAGAAACAGAGGAAGGGTGTGTGTTCTTGCCATGTTCTTAGCGCCCTTTTTCAAAAATTCAAATATTTGAATTTTGTGATTTTATTTAATTGATTCAAAAATTAATTTCTCTCTGAGTTTTAATGATTTTGAGTTGATTCTTTTTTTAATAATTCACAAAATTGTTAAAATATTTTATTTTCCCAAAAAATCCCAAAAATATTATTTATTTTATATACTTAATATTTTTGTGAAGAATTAATATTTTAATTTTTTTTTACATTTAAAATATTTTCTCTTTCTTGATTTTTCAAATTTTAGTGATTTCCAATCATTTTGTGGATCAAAACCTAATTTTTGAAACATTAATCCAAGATCACAATTTGTTTTCCACATGTTTAACAATTTTGATCATTTTAATTGAATTTTTATTCAATTAAAATACATTTTGAAAACAAATTAGGGTTTTTGATTAATTCAACCCTCAACAAATCATTTTCAACACTCATGGGACTCTAATAGAGTGTAAGACCCAATCCCTTTTTTGACAAACCTTTTTTGGGCCTCAGTGTATTGTATAAGTGTCGATACCGTAAAAAACAAACAACACGATTCTTGCCTTTTCAAACAAAACCAAATGGGCTTCTCCTCGAGCTATAAGTCCAATTTCTTTTCTTAAAATATCATTGGGCCTCTAATAGAGTGTAAGACCCAATCCTTTTTGAAACCAAACGTTTTTTGGGCCTCAGTCATTATATAAGACCCACTGCGATTTCAAAAATCTCGGCGCGATCGCCACAAAAATCATCTGGGCCTACCCTCGTGTTATAAGCCCCATTTCTTTCCTTAAAAAAAACCTTTGGGCCTCTATTAGAGTGTAAGACCCATCCCCTTTGTAAATACACCACTTTGGGCCTCATTCATTGTATAAGACCCACTGTATTTTCAAAAACCTCGGGACGATTGCCGTTTTCAAACAAAAATAACCCTTGGTCCTTTCCTTGAGCTGTAAGTCCCACCACTTCTACAAAATAAAATGATTTGGGACTCTAATAGAGTGTAAGACCCAATCCCATTTAAATCAAAATAATTTTGGGCCTCAGACATTGTATAAGCCCCTCTGCGTTAAAAGATAATCTCGACGCGATCGCCATTTCAAAAAAAAACCCTGGGCCTCTCCTTGAGCTGTAAGCCCCACCACTTGTATAAAAATAAACCTTTGGACCTCTTGAGAGAGTGTAAGACCCTTCCCTTTGTACTGAAAACCTTTTGGGCCTCAGTCACTTTTATAAGTCCCTGTACAATTTTAAAAACAACAGTGCAATCACTGATAAAACTTTGGGCCTCTCCTTGAGCTGTAAGCCCCAACAATCTTTTCAAAGCACTTTCTCCTTTGATTTTGAATATAATATTGTTATCAAAGTTTTCTTTGTTGAACAAACAAACAAAACAGCATGGAAGCTCTACAATCAAGTAAGTGTTTACTCGCTTTCTTTATCCGCTTTCATATATATAACTGTATTGTGGGGCTGCTCACTGTAAGTCTTCTTTCATAAACTTTTATATACCTGTCAAATATCAATTGTGTAATACTAGTATAGTTATTTAGAGTTTTCCCTGGCAACTACGTCTAGCACTAGGTAAAGCCCCGTTGATCGCTCTTAAATATAGTCAAAACTAGATCCCCGTAGGATTACCAGACACAGTCTTCCCTCCTTTTGGGGTTAAACAATATGTGTTAGTTCTTTAATTTTAAGGGTTGGCATTAATTTTGTAAAACAAATAATAGCAGCAATATGTTAGATAGCTTTGTTCAGCTTGCTAAAGAGGAACAGGTTGAGCAAGAAGTCCTAGTGTGCATTGGAACATGTTGAGCTGAAGTAGTGTTAACATGTCGTATCGAGATGTCCCATGCAGGTTTATTCGACATCGCGCCAGAACTGAAGAGAATGTAGAATTCTGTTATATCCTAACAGATGCAGAAGTTTCAGGAAATAATATGCAAATTCCAAGTGGCGCTGATTTATAGGTCTGAAGATTCAAGTCTGAAATTGAGAAGAATATGGGAAAATATACACTTTCTAAATATGGAGATATTTTAGGAAGTTAAAGATTGAAGTCCTATTTTGTAGCAGAAGTTTCTGCTGATTTGTAGCAGCTCATTTGCTATGTTTTTGCAGGCCCAAATCCAGTTGGGAATAGGTTATATATAGATGCTCTGTAACCTAGTTTGGTAACGATTCCAAGATGTAAAATTATTAGGGTTTCGTTCTTGTGAACCACTCTCTAGGAGAGTTGGTATGGCTGTACCACTCAACATGTGAGTTGGACAGTTTGTGGGTGTGATCCTCGAAGCTGTTAAGTAAGAGGAGTATTGTTCTTGGAGGAAGCTTTTAAGTAACTCTAAGTTGTGTCTTGGAAGTGTATCTTCTGTGTTGAATTGTTGTATAGGTAAAGAGCCGTTGATGCAGTGGCTGAGATGTCATCTGCTAGACATCATTGCGATGATTGGGAGTGAGAAGGGTTTCTCATATCTAGAGAGGATCTAGGTAGAAGGGTCATTGGGTAGTGATTAAGTGATAAGCTGTAAATGGGTAGTTTAGCTTTGAATTGATACTGCTGATAGTGGACTTCATCCCTGGCTTGGTAGCCCCCAGAGTAGGTGTGTTAGACTGAATTGGGTTAACAATTCTGTGTGTTTTGTTTATGCTTTTCAGTACTATTTTTATACCTTGCCATGTGTGTTCATGTCAGACCAGATGTCGAATAACATGTCTTAGGACATCTAAAATCTGCACATGCACCAGAATTTCAATATGGAGATGTGAAAGGCATATTTTTTTTGAACCCTTTCTCAGACTGTCACCCTTAGAAGTTGTCAAAGCAACTCTACTCCCCAGAGTTGATCTACTCTCCGTGAATAGCATCTCTTGAGCTTCTTCCAAATTCTCGGACTTTCCTGGCTTGATCTATTCTCTGTGAATGGCATGTCTTGAACTTATCGGGGTTTGGGGACCCACAGGCTTCCTAAAAGCATCCCCGCCTCCTCTTGGGCGTTGTACAAGGACCCTTCGGCTTTTTAAAAGCTCTCATGCCTTCTCTTAGGCTTAGTACAAGGACCCAGAGACCTCTACAGGTATAGGAACAAAACCTAGTCATCAATTTGCTAGAGCTGTCTTTCTAAGTCAAGTATCCGACTTGTTAATGGGTTGACCTTCATCCCTTAACATACCAGCCTTCTCTTGGGCATTATACAAAGATTATTCACTACCTGAGAATCGATTTCTCAAAACACCCGTAGACTTGGACAGTCTCAATACCCTTTGGATTTCCCATTTCCTTAAAGAACAAGAAATCACCCCGATCCTCTGATCGGTGCCAAAGCACAACCTTACCTTTAACCAGTCCCTTTATAAGAACTAATTTTCTCTTTTATCCAACATACTGGACCTGTCACTAAACTGAAATTGTTACCAGCACCTTAGCCTCCTCTTAGGCTTTGTATAATGATCATTCCTCAGTGAAGTTGGCCTCCTCTTGGGCCTTGTACAATGATTCTCCCCAGCGGGCTTTCAGACTCTCTTGTTGAGTAAATCCCCTTTTTTAGCCTCCATCTCGGGCTTCGTACGAGATACAAAGTCACTCTCTTGTTGAGTATAAAAGACTCCCTTGTTGAGTCAAATATTTCTAGCCTCCATCTCGGGCCTCGTACGAGATACAAAAATTACGCTCTTGTTGAGTATAAAAGACGCTCTTGTTGAGTCAATCACCCTTTTAGCCCCTGTCTTAGGCTTCGTACAAGACACATACAACAACACTCTCTTGTTGAGTATAAAAGACTCTCTTGTTGAGTCAAACCCTTTTAGCCTCCATCTCGGGCTTCGTACAAGATAGCAAATCACTCTCTTGTTGAGTATAAAAGACTCTCTTATTGAGTCAATCAACCCTTTTAGCCTCCATCTCGGGCTTCGTACGAGATACAAAAGAACTCTCTTGTTAAGTCAGTAACTTGTTAGTACTCTCTTGTTGAGTCAATCCCTTTTAGCCTCTCTCTCGGGCTTCGTACGAGACACATAAAAACTCCCTCTTGTTTGGTCAATAGCCTCCTCTTAGGCTTTGTATAAAGATAACCCCGGTTGAGTCAATCAACCTTTTAGCATCCAAGTTGTGCCTTGTTCATAGCATACAAATATCAACCACTCCCCTTTAGAGTTGACAAATTTTCTCTAAAGTCAAAACCCTTTAGCTTCATATCTTGGGCTTCGAACAAGATACAAATAGACCCTTCAACTTCACATCTTGGGCTTTGAACAAGATACATATACTCCCTTTGGCTTCACGTCTTGGGCTTTGAACAAGACACCAAAACAACCATTTTCTTCCCATAGAATAGGAGGAACTACGATCGCTCTGATTTCCCTGTTTTGTTAAATGGGAATACGTAGGCATAAGATTAAAAAATATTAGCGAGAACACTAATTAAAAATGTCAAATCCAGTACCTATCCAAAATCCCCATGAATAGTCAAGTCATTTCATTCTTAACAAAATAAGTAGGGAGAGGCCCATAATCTAAACCGCATCTGTAAACCAACAGTCATCTGTTTAAACTCAGTATGCAAGTAGGGTTAATTAGAGACATCTATTTCCCTTCCTTAGTCAGCTTAATAGGATAAAAAATGAATCGACCTGTAGTACCCCAGAGCGACAGTGCTTAAGAACCACATCCAAAATTGCTCGCTACTTTCTCCTCGAGGAGGAAAACCCAATTCCAGCGATAAGGTGGTCGCGTCACCGACAAAAATCGCTCGCTACATTATGGCACAGTGAAAACAACCCAAATCAAATTGTCTAATCGAATCTCTATCGAAAAGCTCGGATATGCGTAAAGGTACACAAACGTATAAAAATGAATATAAATTGCCCAAGAATAATCAATCACAAACAATTGAATGTTAAGTTATACGTACAGCTTATTCCCAATTATCAAAACACACAAAAAGACAATAAAGCAATTTATCGAACACTTTGTGTTCAATCGATATCGTTTGGAAATTTGATTTGTTTTGTTGATCTTAAAACTAATCACAATCAAACGGAATATGATTATATCAACAAAACCAAATTAAAAAATGTTATAAAAAAATAATTCCCAAAAAAATTGATCAAGCAAACAATGAATTCAATAATTTGCAAATCAAAATTAGAGAGAGAGAGAGAGAGAGAGTGAGAGTGAGAGAGAGAGAGAGAGAGAGAGAGAGAGAGAGAGATAGAGATAGGGAGAGAGAGAGAGAGATAGAGAGAGAGAGAGAGAAGGATTTGTTTAGAAAGTTCCCCAATCGGCCTCGTTATGGGATAGTTGCAATTAACCTTACTTTGCAAAAAGTGTATATACAAGAGATGAAAAACTCTAACCCTACAAACCATATGGTTTATTGTTGATTATACCACCTCTGAAACCATTGAAAAAAGATTGATCAAGTCACCAATAATGTCGCTTCAATTCACCAATTCTTGCTACATCCTTGAAAGGCACCCCTTGTCCCAAGGTTTTCACACGGTCAAAAAATCCCAAGCGCACACTTGTTGAACGCAAGATTTACCAACACGAGCCACCGTCTCACGCTACTCTCTTGCAAGGCACCCCTTGTCCCAAGGCTATCACTCGATCGGATCCGAATTGCGTAATCTTGTCCAAAACATTCAAATCGTCAATGATCTTGAAGGAAAACCCCAGCTCGGTTTTCTTATTTGAAATCTTCAAAGTTTTCAACCCAATATTCTTAGTACACCAACCTAATTGGACCTTATCGGCTCCAATCTAGATTATCACTCAATCAAAAAATAATTATGTGTATGCATAAAAGAGAGGTTGAAGATGATGAGAATGCTTTGAAATCCTGATTTCATATAGGTTTTACTTACTAGAAACCTTACTAGATATGATGCATGTATCAATGTGTGTGTGTGTGTATGTGTTTATATATATATATATATATATATATATATATATATATATATATATATATATATATATATTTAAAAAGCAAATATCATGCAAAAGGAAATGAAAAGAAACCAAAAAATCAAGATTTAAAGTTTATAGGTCGACCTATAAAGTAGATGTGCCGACCTATATAGTTCTTAGGTCGACCTATAGAGGTGACACATAGATAGTGGCTACAGGGTTCATTATTGAGGCATGGGTGTCGACCTAAGTGATCTATGTGTCGACCTCTAATGGAAGGAAAACTTGCATAGGTCGACCTAAACTCGTATGTGTCGACCTATGTAGTGTTTTTCACACAAAATCTCAATTTTGATGCATCGAATTATTTTCTTGATGCATGAATCCTTTTTAAATCATTTCCAAAAATGTTATTATGCATTCTATTGCTAAAATGCAAAATGCACACCTAGAATTGGTTGATACAGTCTAAAGTACAAAACGCTAAAGTTTCCTAGTTTTGACATCATTCAAAACAGAAGTAAACCGAAAGTTACACTCACAAATATGATTTACTAAGTGTTAGTCAATTATGAGACAATGGGTATTCAATTGTCTTTGATACCTAGAGTTTCTTAATTAAACATAAGGCTAGTAAGAGTCTTGTGTATAAGGGTTCTAGGATTGATAATATCTATTTTCTAGACCTAGATAATATGTCAAGATATGATACTCGTTGTGTTATGTTTGGTAAAGCCCTAGATTAGACGCACTCTGCCTAACAAGTGGTCTGCCTAAACGGAATCCAAGGGAATCATCCGAATGGTCCTACTAACGCGGGAATCAAGCTAGAGAAATTACATGTTGACTCAGAGAAGATAGGTGGTAAATAACCTCACCTAGTAAGAGGGGAGCAGTTATGACCATGTCTAGGAGGTAAAATCCCTAACGGGTGGAAATTGATATAATTGTCGTATCCCTTTAGGGGATATGGGGATTCTCAAGTCATACACACTTACCCCTGCTCAGAGAGAATTATGCTCCTAGTAGCCTTAACACACCATCATATGAATGTCAAACTCTCTGAGGTGCAAGCTGTTATTAGGAACTTTAAGAGATACCGCCCTCAAGCGGTACATGAGACTTCCCCACACTTTCATTAATAGCTACCAAGATCTAGTAAGGAAGTTAGTACTCCAGTTTTCCACAAGTCTCCGTAAGAAGATATCCACCACCAGCCTATTTAACATCCACCAGGATCCCTAAAAAACGTTGACGAACTACCTCGATCACTTCAATGAAGCCCTCGCCAAAAAGGTCAGAACTTACACTGGCTAAAGTAGTCACCAAGGCGGAATGCTACATTAAGGACAAAGAAAGAAATGCATAAAATAAGGCTCGCGACATCAAGGAGCGAGTCCCCAACACTGAGAGCTTGAGAAAGAACAGTTACACCTCACCCGTAAAGGATAAATATGTGTGTAGAATAGTGGGGGAAGGTGACGAAGAATTTCACGCCTTTTAATACCCGCCAATAATAGATATGATGCGAGTTACTCAACATGAACAACATCCTAACACATCCTACCCCCAAGGTAGAGGAGATGGGATCTGAGCTTAGAAGGTATTGTAAGTTCCATAGGGTCAAGGGACATCATACTGATGACTGCTACCAACTAAATAATGAAATAAAGATGCTGATACAACAGGGACACCCCAAGAAATATGTTAAGGGGGATTCTTCCAACCTGACAGAGAGACATGACCCACGTGGGTGAAAAGGTTTCGGAAGCCCTAGGCCAAACAAAACACAAGAACCATCTAGGGCGAGGGCAGTGATGCGGCCCATCATACCCTAAACACCATGTAATGTGGGTTTGATGGGGGTGGTTAGACCACTTTCGCTTGTAGAAGGTACGCACGTCAAGTTCTAAATGTAGAAAACCTCCGTGAGGTCAAGAGTATGAAAGCACTAGAAGTCGTGATTGCCTTCTTAGAAGAAGATGTGTTCAACGTCCACCCTTACATTGACGATCCCATGGTGATCACCGTCAAATCAAAGAATGGGACATCAAAAGAGTTCTATTAGACCGGGGAAGCTTAGCTAACATATTGTATTAGGACTCCTTTGAGAGACTAGGTCTCGATCCCGAAAACTTGAAGCCCTTCAAGGGATCATTTGTCGAATTTCAGGGAAACAAGTGCAAGTGATGGGATACCTCACCGTGGCGACCAACCTTTATCCGACTGGGAGCCGCTTTATCTACCTTGTATTTTTACATAAAATATATTCGTCCCTAATGGGCGCGTGGAAGTTGTGTGAGGGGACCCGAAGATCGCCAGGAAATGTTATGCAGAAAGCATCAAGTTAAAGAGGGCACACCATCCACCCGATGATGCGAGTAACAGCAAAGAACCTTTCTGTCTGACCTCACAAAACAATGAAGCCTGAAAATAAAGGGGAATTCCCCTTTTTTCTATGGAAGCATTTATGTGATTGTTATGTCTTTTGTTATTTGTCTACCTAGTTGTCATATCTTTTGTTATTTGTTTACCTAGTTGACATTTTTCCATGAATGAGTGTTGGAACTCTGCCGATTATAAGAACAATATATTTGAAGAGGTGCACTCTTTTCACTCTGCGCTCTCTGGGAAGCGAGGGTTTTTAATGAGACACCTCGTCATTATTTATTTGTTTATGCTCTATGCAATATCTTTGCAGAAAATCCAGGCTCACAAGAAAGCCTCTCATTAGAGGTAAATATATGTTGGATTCCCCCAAGGTAGGATCCTTGATGCCCATAGATGCAATTACCCAAGCTAGATCCCCTGAGATGGGATCCTTGTCACCCATAAAGGAAATTATATGTGTTGGATTCACCAAGGTCGGATCCTTTCCACCCATAGAGGCAATTACATATGTTGGATCCCCAAGGTGGGATCCTTGTTGCCCGAAGGGGCTATTATACATGCTTGACTCCCTAAGGTGGGATCCTTGTCTCCCATAGAGGCAATTATACATGTTATATCCCTTAAAGATGGAATCTTTGTCGCCCATAAAGGTAATTATACATGCTGGATCCCCCAAGGTGGGATCCTTGCCGCCTATAGAGGAAATTATGCATGTTGGAGCACCCATGATGGGATCCTTTCCATTCTTAAAGACAAGAAAAAATAACAGATATGCATGGGAAGGAGATCCTAAAACAGTCGCGACAATAAATTCCAAACAAACAAAAAATAATTATAAAAACGATTAATATAAAAGGCATCCCCAGTGGGATGCTGCTGTTCCAAACAATTACAATGGCCCCTAAGGGGATAAAAAAAAATACAACAAAATAAAAAAGCCACAGAAGACAGACATCGTTCTCTTTAGAGTTCCTCCTCCATGACAGAAATCTCCAATAAGAGACTGTTAGGCTCACCACCCTCTTGGGTCTCACCTTCGTCTTGGAGGGGGAAACACTCAAGTTTGGGAGAATTTGTTGCCTCATCATCCACTATCATTCTTCCTTTTATGACCTTGAAGGGATTAGGTGTCTCATATCTAGAGGGAGGTACAAGAAGAAGATCTGTTCCTTGGCCTGCTCAAGGTAAACGCAAGAAGCGGATACCACTCCGTCGTTCAAGTTTGATACCTCTTTCTTTAAACCTTTTTGGCGGAGGAGAAATGCATCCAAAGAGTCATGTACATGTTTTTTTTCTCAACAGAAATCTCCCTGGCCTTAGCTCGAGCATCCTCCAACCTCTTTCCCTATTTCTCCTCATATTTCCGGAGGAACTGCAGCAGTCTTTGGCTCTAATTATAAGCTTTTGTCTACTTCTAGAGCCTCGTGTCCAAGTTGTTGGAATCCTGATTATATCTTCCTTGTTTGGCATTCTGAAGTAGTAACGCCCTAAATAAAAGGTTATCCTTCTTGTACATAATTGTCGAGGAGGGTCGTGAACAAAGGACCCATTACTTAGCAGGAAACTCCTTAGAAAAAGGGAGGTGCGAACCTTTGAAGTGGAGGAGGTCGGGGCTAACATTACTCCACAATGGAGTAAAATTATCGCCTGAAGTAGGCTTCATCACCTAGCCAGCAACAGAAGAGGACCCCTATCTAAGATTTTGAGATCTGGCCTCCAGTAACTCCGAGGCCGATATTTCACCTACCCTCTTCTTCCACCAAATAGTCAAACTCTTGAGGTGACTCTTTGGACTACTAGCAGCTGAACTAACAGACTTAATCCTCTCCCATCTCTGTTTTCATTTTTCGTCTATGGTATTTTCCATTTGGTCTATATAAACGAAACATGGTTCATAAAAGGGTATAAGGTCCTACAACCAAAAAGAAAAAAACCGTCTACTTATATAGGTAACAAGGTGCCTGCCAGCCTCTCACCAGAGCTTAATTACTTTTTGGCAATCCATACTCTCGAACTCCCATAAAAAGAAAACAGTCTTTCTCTCATCGAGGGAAAAGAACTCCCAGTAATATTATAGAACTATCATTGGGTTCTCCGTCCAAGGTAACAGAAAGAGGGGAAAACCATTAATACCCAACATTCCAAGAGAATTCTCTCGATCCCTCACCCAGACAAACTTATCTTTCCAATATTTATCGTTATTGGAGTAAGAGGTAAAAAGACCATGTGCTTGTTGGTTTCTCAGGGTCACCTAACTACATTTAACTAGTTTGGTAACGAAGACGGAGAAAAACACCCCCGTAGTCCGGTTAATGTCTAGCTTCTCACAAACCCAAAATCCCTAATGTAACACATATATTTGGAAACAGTTAAGGATGAGCAGCATTAAGGACTCAGAGGATCCCTATGGAATATGAAGAAAGATAAAAAGGGCTCCTATATCCTTTATAAAGGGTGATAAAATTCGAGATACGACGAGGAGCGGTCGGAAGAGATGGGCATAGTCACCCTCTTAGATGGTAGACAAATATCCAGGATGAACTAATCTTTATTCTCCAAGGAAGAGACATTCACTCCTGTCTGAAAGACACTGAGATTTTCCTCAAGAGTGTAAGTAGAGATGAAGTCGCTTGCAACTCTGGGAACAGCGGAGGAGGAAGAAATTTTGTTCGTGAGAAAATAGTAGAACTAAAAGAAGTCACCACCACCGTCGCATCCACCGAAAAGGAACTATCTATCTAGAAATTCTAGTCCTAACACATAGACACTTTTTCCAAACAGATCTTCTAAAATCTAGTACCTAAACTTTGGAAAGATAAAAAAATCCATACTTGTAAGAAGTTGAAAGCTTCCTTGGGGCAACAAGAGGAGATCGATTAACTAAAATTGCAAAAAAGAAAATAGAATGTGAAGAGAAAACCCCTTCTTATATGGAAACTATCAGAGTTCCCCCGAGGTTTTAGGAAATCTGCATGCTACCAACACATGTCATTAACAGTTGCAATTTCGAAGAGCAGGTCATCACTGTTTACGATAAATGAATAAAAACACGCACGTAGCGTGATCGATTGACCTCTCGAGTTAATATACCTTAGTTAAACAACGGACATTTAGACACTGATTCATCACGCAAGAATTATAACCAAAGATCCCGCCCACTATCTCACACGCCTTTGGTTGAAGGACTCTTCTCTCATTTTACTCACCTTTCTGCTGAGGGACTCGCCTATGTGGGGAGCACCGCCTAATAAAATTGTTCATAGTTAAAGGGATCGTCAACAGGGAGAGGGGCGCATTAAAAAAAAGGAAAGTAAATTTAAACATTTCGTCCTTTATAAGAAATTCCTTGTGCTTGAGGGACTGTATAGTGTTATATTTTCTAAAGCATTAAATTAGAGAGCCCTCACCTAAAAAGTTGGCCTCCCAGAATGAATCTAGTGGAATCACCCCGAGAGGTCCTACCAATGTAGGAGTTAAACCAGAGAAAGTCCTCGCTGACTCAGAGAAGATATGTGGTCAATAACCTCCCATAGTAAGAGGGAAGATGCTAAGACCAATTCCATGAGGTAAAAATCCTAACAAGAGGGAACTCATATACATATCATATTCGTCAAAGGGATAGGGGATTCTCAAGTCATACACACTTACCACTACTCAGAGAGCATTATGCTCCTAGTAGCCCTAACACACTATCAACCTAACCGCCCACCTGCAACCTAGCAGGACCGACCACCAACAGGTCCTCTCACTTCACATGAGTTGGTTCCTTAAATAGCCTAAAAAACCACCATGTATGGCTTCTTGCCGCTATGAGAAAGCAATCACTACTAAAATTGTAATACAATTACAAAGGCCTCTAAGTCTCCCTTCACTTGTAGTTGGAACACGCACCCCCTGTGCTTTTTGACAAGTAAAATACTAAATGTTTGGTTACCAAGAATTAATATTCGTGGATATGGCACCGACGTAGGACACATACACTTTGACTTGAAAAATAGGATAGTTTCCAAAAACCTATTAGTTGGTCTACCTAACATAAAGTTTTCAAAGGATAAGTTATGTGATACTTTAGAAATGAGAAAAAAACAAGAATTTCTTTTAAACCAAAAAATGTTGTTTGAACTTCGAAACCTCTAGAACATCTTTATCTAGACATTTTGTCCTTTAAGGACAAAAAGTCCAGGAGATAACTATTACGAATTTGTTATCAAAGATGAATATAGAAGATTTACTTGGACTCTATCCCTAGCATATAGGGAAGAAGCCTTTAAATCTTTTGTTAAATTTTAAAAATTTGTCTATAACATTTTTAATTTAAAAATTATCATAGTTTGAATTGATCATGGTGGTAAATTTGTTAACAATGAGTTTGAAAAATTTTGCAACGAAAACGGGATATCTCATAACTTCTTATGTATATGCACTCCATAACAGAATGGTGTTGTAAAGCAAACGATTTACATTGTATGTCACGCCTTGAATAAGATAGTCATTCAACCTTTCCTAGAAAATACACCATATGAGTTACTTAATTATAGAAAACCTAATATTTCATACTTTTGTGTTTTTATATTCAAATGTTTTGTTTTAAATAACAGTAAGGACACACTTTGTAAATTTAAAGCAAGTATGACGAAGGAATTTTTATAGGGTACTCATCATCGAGTAAGGCATATAGATATTTCAACAATAGAAGAGTTAAACAATAAAAGAGTAAGGAATCATCAAATAAGTACTCATCATCTTTTATAGGACACATCAAAAGAGGATCCTTCAAGTAATGAGGTGATAAAGGATGATAAAGAGGATAGAGAACACAAGGAAGAAAACAAGATACATTAACTCAACTTCCAAAATAATGGATTATTGTAAAGGACAACCCATTATATCACATAGGTTAGCCTCCACTATATGGTATAGGAATCTTAAGTGGTTAGGTTTACATGTGGTGCTTGCTATGAAGATTATTGTTGGGCAAATGAATTTAAATACAAGAGTAGTGGGTGTGAATTATATTAGTTTGAAACATCATTTCCAAATCCAAACCTCATACAAAATCAGAGTTTAAAATACGTTTGTAAAACTAACAAGGTAAAATAAGGAAAAAAAATAGAAAATCATATACATGGAAAGGTAGAAGAAATAAATAACTGAAACGTAAAAAGTTAAGCCAAGAGAGAAAAGCACTAGAGAAAAGCACTAGAGATTCAACGATAGACCAAAGTAATTTCCCTGTTCATCACCAACATGGCCAACAATCCGTCTGCGAACAAAGCTCTGGACACCGTCCTCGCGTAACTCGAGAACGGAAACCACCGCGAGGACAATGCTGTCCTCAACATCGAAGAAGGCGACGTAAGAGACGAGCAGACCGCCTCCCCAGACTCCGAATACGCGACATATGACGCCGTCCGGCAGGACGACCAGTAAATCGCCTTTCAGTCAGTTGCTCCTTTGCCCAAAGCAGATTCGAGCACCGTGGCCCTATTCGCCTTGGTCAACCAGACCAACCATCTAATCATGCACCAGAATATCAGAATTGAACCGCTCGAGCGAGGGCGAGCACAGCGATCTTCCCCAAGAAGACATCGTCGTCCACCTTCACCTCACTGTTCTCCTTCCCCGCGAAGGACTCCCCCGGCAGAATCTCGGACCCCCTCACCGATGCGCGAGGGCCGCCGGCCATGCCGGGAGCGCACCCAGCCAGAAACCTCCCAGAAGCGCCATCGTTCCCCGCCTCAGAAGGAACCCAAGCACTCTTCGACTACCAAGAGGAGCAAGACCTCCGAACAGAGGCCGAGGAACCGTTCTAGAAACTCCCCTCACGACAGGGACCTAGCCGACACCACTGATCCCTGTCAGGGTCCCCATCCAGAAGCGACGATGACGATCAGAGAACCCCCTGTCATGGGAGATCATGGACGCCCCAATTCCTGCGGGCATGGAGAAACCCCCGCCACAGGGGACCTACGACGGCCTGGCCGACCCCGACGATCACGTTGAAAGTTTTGAAGTCATGCTCAACTTCAGAAATGCCAGGGGAGCCATTAAGTGCAGGCTTTTCCCCACCACCCTGCGGAAGGGAGCCATGACCTGGTACAAGAGTCTAGCACCCGGGTCGATTACGTCCTAGAAGCAACTAAGGGAACGCTTTACCAAACACTTCACAGCATCTCGCCGACACTTGTTAGGTGCTAAATTGTGTTAATATTTAGTTTAGTTTTTAGCACCTTTTTGTGATCTTTATTTGATAATCGATGTTTTTTTCCATTGTTTCCGGTTAATAACCGTAGTATAGTTAATTACATTATTAGATTTATTTATTTAACTTTTGTGTTTTAATTGAAGGTTTTTACATGGAAAGGTGTAGCTTGGAGCAAGGAAGGCTCCCTTGAAGCAATTTTTGAAGAAAATGATTTTTGAAGCATGCTTGGAGCCCGCTAAGCGCGCTCGTAGCGCGGGGATGGAGCTAGTTACAGAGAGTTTCCCGCTTAGCGCGGTCCTGAGCCCGCTAAGCGCGCTTTTAGGTCGGTTTGGCAATAAATGAGACCGCGCTTAGCGCGGTGCAGCGCGCTATGCGATCCTCTGCCTCCTTATAAATAGACTTTTCAGTATTTTTCTTGGGATCCTTGATATATTTCAGAGAAAAATACATTGTAACACTGTAGCATCTCATTTTGGAAGATTGGAAGCATCATTCGTAGAGAGATCGTCATTGATGCTTGATATTCTTCTTCATCTTCTTGTTTGTTTAGCTTCCCTGGCAATGGAGAGCTAATTTTCCTTTTGTGTCAAGGTTATATGGTAGATAAACCTTTCTTTTGCATGTATATGTATTGACTCTAGCTTGAGAACTCTTGGATGATGAAAAACTTTGTTTCTATGGTTTATTCTTTGTGTTGGTGCATGATTGAGAAATGTGTTCTTACTCTTTACCTAGGCTTTTCATCCATCAATGCACATTGGCTAGAGATAGTTATGAGTGTTGATGTTCATAAATATTGAACTTGAATGTTATCATTTTGATAGTTTGAGTGAGAGATCATCAAAGGATCAAAATGGTAACACTTACAATATGTGTTAGAGATAAACATATTAGGAGGATATGTGATTGCATTTACCGTCTAAACGAGTTCATTAGCTTTGTCGATTATATACGTACAAAAATGGTTTGTCGAACCCTAATCTTGACATGTTTTTTATAAATCGTTAAAACAAATCTTTTTACCGCTTTTACTTAAATTTGAATTCAAACGTTCCGACTAAAAACAACCAAAACCCCTTGTTACTTTGAAGTTTAAAACGTATACAACTGCAAAACGGCTGCGATATCTCCCAACAATATCTGTGGAACGATAACAAAACCCTAACTCTATTTGTATTTCAACAAAATGGCGCTGTTGTCGTGGATTGTTAATTGATATTGCAAGCATTGAAATAGTTGTGAAGTTTTAGACTTGTTAAATTTTTTTCTTGTGCTTGTTGATTTGTTTTGTTTAGTGTGCAGACTTTGTTTATGCGAGGGCAACTACCGGCAGACCAACTTCTATTCGATCCCGAGATTGAAAGAACCGCTCGTAGGTGCAATAACAGAACTAGACGGAGGAGGCAACTAGCTAGACAAAGGCAGAAACAGGGAGAAAGTTCTACTTCTACACCACCACCAATTCCAAAGTTCACGCCGATCATGGAGCATCCACCACCACCACCACCCACTTCCACACCATGTGTGAATAGTCCACGTCACACCGCTCAGTTTGCTAACAATAATCAAGGAAGGCAAGCTGAGATGAAAACTGGAACTTTGAACTTGTTGTATGGAAGTCCGTTCACGGGAATGGATCATGAAGACCCTTTCGCTTTTCTCACCAAATTTTATGAGATAGCGTTAACGGCCGGAGTCGATCAAGCGCAAGAGTTACCTCTTTTCAAGAGACTATTTCCTCATGCTTTGCTTGGCAAGGCTAAGGATTGGTATCTTAATCAAACTCCCGCTGTGATGACCGATTGGAATGTTCTGGAGGAAAAATTTATAGAACGGTTCTTTTCTCACAACCGTTTTATGGAGTCAAAAACTGCAATTTCTGTGTTCTCTCAGGGCATTAATGAATCTCTGAATGAAGCATGGGAACGATTCAACTCCATGCTTCGAAAATGCAAAGGCCACGGGTTTGACGAGTTAACACAAATTCACATCTTCAAGAATGGTCTCCAACCAAATTGCAAGACATTATTGGATGCCACTTCTGGAGGATCTTTGTTATCAAAGAGTGCCGAAGAAGCTACGGATATCATCAATAGAATGGCTCTCAATGATCTTCAAAGTCAAAGCCGTAACAACTCGCAAAAGAAGCCCGGGGTACTTGAATTGGGAACGAATGATGCAATCTTAGCACAAAACAAGCTTATATCTCAACAAGTGGAACTTTTGACTCAACAAATTAAGGAACTGAGGAACCTAGCAAGAGTAAACAAGTTGCTTGTTGTGAACTTTGTAAAGGAGAGCATGACACCGGATTTTGTCCTCCTCCGGGATTTGAAGAAGTGAACTACATGAATAATCAACGAGATTATCAAGGAAGACAACAACAACAACCTTATCAACAACACAATCCTCAATAACATTACCAAGGCAATCAAGGATATCCGCCGAAGGGGAACTATCAAAATAATCAAGGTTATGGTGGTGGTTCTTCAAGCCGGCAAAATCCTTATCAACCCCCACCACCTCCGGTTGCTAACTCTAAATTGGAAGACACTTTGACCCAATTCATGCAAATGTCTATGGCCAACCAAAAGAGTAGCGATGCGGCGATAAAGAATCTCGAAAATCAAGTTGGGCAACTTGCGAAACAACTAGCCGAGCAACAATCGGGTCCTTCATTCTCCGCTAATACTCAAGTGAATCCTAAGGAGCATTGCAAGGCAATCGTTACTAGAAGTAGGAAGGAGTTAGCAAAAGAAAATGAGAGGGTGGAAGAAGAAAAAATTGATGGTATTGTTGAGGAGGATAGTGATGAGGAAGTAGTGGAAAATAAAAATAGTGCTGAGGTTGTGGTTGAAAAGAAAAATGATGATATTGTTGAAGTTGAAAATGAGAGTGTGGAGGAAGTGAAGAAAAAAGAGAAACATGTGAGAGTTAAGAGGGGGAAGGAGATGATAAATCCAATACCGATTCAAAATATGCCTTACCCTCATGTGCCAACAAGGAAAGAAAATTCTAGGCAATACTCAAGATTCATGGATATCTTTAAGCAACTATAAATCAATATCCCTTTTTCCGAAGCTCTAGAGCAAATGCCGAAGTATGCCAAATTTATGAAGGATATTCTTACAAAAAGGCAGAAATATTCGGAGCCGGAAACCGTTGTTCTTTCGGAAAATTGTAGTGCTATTATTTAAAGAACTCTTCCGAAGAAAGAGGCCGATCCGGGGCGAGTTACTTTACCCGTTACAATTGGTAATGTCTTTGTTGGAAATGGCCTTATTGATTTGGGCTCAAGCATCAATATCATTCCATTATCTATTGTGAAAAAGCTCGGGAACATTGAAATTAAGGGCATTCGGATGACATTGCAATTGGCGGACAAATCTACCACTTATCCGATTGGGTTGGCGCAAGATGTGTTGGTGAAAGTTGACAAATTTTTCTTTTCGGTGGACTTCATTGTTATTGATATGGAAGAGGATGATGATGCTCCTCTTATTCTTGGACGGCCTTTTATGAAGACCACTCGCATGATGATAGATGTCGATGATGGCCTTATGAAAGTGCGAGTTCTAAATGAATAGGTATCTTTTAATCTATTCGAAGCAATGAAGCATTCCAAAGACAATCATGATAGCTTTCGTATCGATGCAATTAAAGAAGCAACTTTGGAGGTTTCTAAGCATGTTCATATAGTGTCTCCTTTAGAAATGGCTCTCGATGATTCTTTTGAAGTGTTTTCCGATGAAGAAGAAAGAGCTCTTGAGGAATGTTTGAAAGAGCTTGAATCTCTCAAAGAATTACAACCGTGGGAAGTTGAGAATGAAGAGTTGAAGAAAGAACCAAATGATGAGAAAGTTCAACTTGAATTAAAGGTGCTTCCTTCAAATTTGAAGTATGCATTCCTTGATGAAAGTGGGAACAAGTCGGTTATTATTAGCAACGTTTTGTCCGATAAAGAAGAAACCCGTTTGATTCAAGTGTTGAAAAGAAATCAAGAAGCTATAGGATGGGTTCTTTCTGATCTTAAAGGAATTAGTCCATCTTATTGTATGCACAAGATTCTTATGGAAGAGGATTTCAAGGCGGTTGCTCAACCACAACGCCGCTTGAATCCTACTATGAAAGAGGTCGTTCGGAAAGAAGTTGTGAAGCTTTTGGATGCGGGAATGATCTACCCGATCTCTGATAGTCCATAGGTAAGCCCTGTGCACGTTGTTCCTAAAAAGGGTGGCATGACCGTTATCCGAAACGATAAGAATGAGTTAATCCCAACAAAGATTGTGACGAGGTGGAGAATGTGTATTGATTATAGAAGGTTGAACACCGCAACAATAAAAGACCATTTTATACTCCCATTCATAGACCAAATGCTCGAGAGGTTATCTGGGCAATAATTCTATTGTTTCTTGGACAGATATTCGGGGTATAATCAAATTGCGGTTGACCCGGCGGATCACGAGAAGACAGCATTCACTTGTCCTTTTGGGATTTTTGCCTACCGTAAGATGCCTTTTGGTTTATGCAACGCACCGGCGACGTTTCAACGTTGTGTTCAAGCAATTTTCTCCGATCTCATTGAAAAAATGATGGAGGTGTTTATGGATATTTTTCCGTGTTTGGAGCATCTTTCGACTTGTGTTTGAAGAATTTGGAAACCTTCCTTGAGAGGTGTGTTAAGACTAACTTGGTGTTGAATTGGGAGAAGTGTAACTTTATGATGACGGAGGGAATTGTGCTTGGCCACAAAGTTTCTTCCAAAGGCCTTGAAGTAAATCAAACGAAGATTAAAGTAATTGAAAAGTTACCTCCTCCTACCAACGTCAAAGGAATCATAAGCTTTTTGGGGCATGCGGTATTCTATAGGCGTTTCATCAAAGATTTTGCAAAGGTAGCAAGGCCATTGAGCAACTTGCTCAACAAAGATCAGGTATTTCTCTTTGACGATGAATGTCTTATTGCTTTCCAAATTTTCAAAGAGAAACTAATTACCGCTCCAATAATCATCGCGCCAAATTGGACTTTAACTTTTGAACTAATGTGCGATGCGAGTGATTATACCGTTGGAGCGGTGTTAGGTCAAAGGAAGGACAAAACTTTTCATGCTATACATTACGCAAGCAAGGTATTAAATGAGGCACAAATAAATTACTCCACAACCGAAAAAGAATTGCTTGCGATTGTATACGCATTTGAAAAGTTTCGTTCTTACCTAATAGGGTCAAAAGTGGTTATCTACACGGATCATTCGGCTATCAAATATCTTATCACTAAACCAGATTCGAAGCAAAGGCTCATCCATTGGATCCTTTTACTTCAAGAATTTGATTTAGAAATAAAGGATAAAAAGGGTTCAGAGAATTTAGTGGCAGATCATTTGTCGCGTTTGATCAATGTGGAGGTAACCAAAACTGAAAAGGAAATCCGAGAGGAATTTCCCGATGAAAAATTATTTAAAGTACAAGTTAGGCCTTGGTTTGAGGATATTGCTAACCACAAGGCATCTGGTTGGGTGCCCCAAGACCTAACTTGGAACCAAAAAAAGTTCCTGTCGGATGCAAATTACTATGTGTGGGATGACCCGTATTTGTTCAAATTAGGAGGTGACAACCTCTTGAGAAGGTGTGTCACGAGTGAAGAAGCTCAAAGCATTCTTTGGCATTGTCACAACTCGCCTTATGGCGGCCATTTTAATGGTTCGAGGACGCCCACGAAAGTCTTGCAATCAGGCTTTTATTGTCCTACTCTCTTTAAAGACGCAAATCTTCATGCGCAAAGTTGTGACACTTGTCAAAGAAGTGGGGGAAATGGAAAAAGAGATGAAATTCCCCTTCAAAATATACAAGAAGTTGAAATTTTCGATTGCTGGGGGATTTATTTTGTTGGTCCATTTCCACTCTATTTTGGAAACGAGTACATCTTAGTGGCGGTTGACTATGTGTCGAAGTGGGTTGAAGCGATTGCTTCACCTAAGGCTGATGGCAAAACGGTGATATAATTTTTGAAGAAAAACATCTTTTCCCTTTTTGGCACTCCTCGGGTTCTTATTAGTGATGGCGGGTCACACTTTTGTAATGCATCTCTTGAAAGTGTTTAAAAATATTATGGTGTATTGCATAAAGTGGCGACCCCTTACCACCCACAGTCGAACGGTCAGGCCGAGGTGTCGAACCGTGAAGTGAAACGGATTTTGGAAAAAACCGTGTCAAGTTCTCGAAAAGATTGGTCGCAGAAATTGGGCGAGGCTTTGTGGGCATATCGGACCGCTTACAAAGCTCCAATTGGCTTAACTCCATTTCAAATGGTTTATGGTAAAACATGTCATTTACCGGTTGAAATGGAGAACAAAGCACTATGGTCCCTTAAGCTGTTAAATTTTAATACGAACTTGGTCGGAGAAAAGAGAAAAATATAACTTCAGGAATTGGAAGAAATGCGAAATGCCGCCTATCATTCCAGTTGGTTGTATAAAGAGAAGGTAAAGAATTATCACGACAAGAAGATCCGGCAAAAGGACTTCAAGGTCGGACATTTGGTACTGCTGTTTAATTCCCAGTTGAAACTTTTCTCGGGAAAATTAAAATCAAAATGGTCTAGACCATTTCGTGTGAAGGAGGTGAAAAGTTATGGAGCGATTGTGATCCAAGATTTAGAGAAAAAAGACTGTTGGACCGTAAATGGTCAACGCTTGAAAATATACCTTGGTTGTAACTTTGATCGCGACAATTGTTCTATTCTTCTTGATGTTCTTCATTGAGCATCTTGGCCCGTCGAGCTTATTCGACGTTAAACAAGCGCTCGTTGGGAGGCACCCCAATTTTGTAAGTTTTATCGTTTTCTAGTCCATTGGCTGTTTAAATCATGTTTTTTGTAAAGTTGATGTTTGATGCTGCTCTAAATGATGTTTTGAACTACTGGAAGTGGTCTGTGTTTTGCAGTGCGCGCTTAGCGCGCAGTAGCCCGCTCAGCGCGGTTTCAAGAAAAAGGACCCTATACTTCCAGTGGGCGGCGCGCTTAGCGCGGTGCTGAGCCTGCTCAGCGCGGTATGCGATTTTTTGAAAAAAAAAGACTTTTTTCTGGGCCCACTAATGTTGACCCGACCCAGCGCGTGTTTTATGAGTTAGGGTTCTGAGGTTTCTGCCTCATTTCACCCTTTCTCACAAAAAAATCTCAAGTTCTCTTTTCTCCTTCAAAAATTTTCAAAAGTTATTTGGATTTTCGTGTGCCCTAACTGCATTAACTTCATTTTCTTGCTCAGAATCTTCATCAACAAAATGTAAGTTCTTCAAATTTCCTTTTAATTTTTCATGAACAAACCCCATTTTGGGTTGAACCTTTAAGTTTAATGTTCTTGGTCATTGTGTTTTCTTTTTTGTTGTCAAAATTCCATTATTAGTACTAGAATAGTGAAATTGCATGTGGTTAGAAACTTTAATTTCAGAATTTAGGGATTGTGATTTAGAAATTAGGTTTTGTATATAAATTAAGGTTTTAATTGTGTGAATTCGTGACTGTGCATATCTCTGTGAATAAGGCTGTTTTTAGGAAGTAGGAGTATCCTTGAAAACCATCTGTTGCAGAGGGGATTTTTTTGCATTTCGCAGAGCCCGCTCAGCGCGCTCCTACGCGCTTAGCGCGGTCTGAGATTTGCAGAAAAATTCCTCATTTTCTTAATTCTGTTTTGATTTCCTTAGGTTGTTCTTAGTATTTATTTAGGGATTTAGAAATATTCTAATACTATTTTCATTAACATGTGTTGTTGTTTTGTGTTTGTTCTGTTTTGTTTTTCTTTTCATATGTCTGGACGTAAGAAGCAACGAGTCGTTGGTTATTCATCAAACCCACCTAGGCGACCTCCATCCGGTCAGTTTGACAATACTAGATTCCTTGGGCTCGAACAACAACAGTGATATCAACAACTTGAAAGGAGAACGGCGTGGGCAGACCAAATTATTCTAATTGATCTGGAAGGAAGCTATCGCCGCACTGCTTCTCTCATTTCTGGAGGTGGTTGGGACAAGTTATCTTCACCTTACCCCGAGTACCACTTGGACATTGTGAGGGAGTTCTACGCAAATGCATTGCCCTCCGATGGTGAGCGTTTCAATTTCAAAACCTGGGTTAGGGGGGAGGAAATTGATTTCTCAAGGGATGCTATTAATGCATACCTTGGTAATCACCTTGAGTTGGCCGAGGATGAATTATGTGATTTTGGTAGAATGATGGCTCGGCGTAGCTGGAGTGGCGAGCAGTTAAGGGATGTGTTATGTGTGAGGGGGCAGACATACCAGCTAAGCGCTAATGGAGCGCCCCTCAAGTTTTTGAGGAGTGTGTTGACTACAGAAGCGTAAATTGTGATGGCGGTTGTTTTGCACAACCTTAAGCCACGTAGCCATACCTCCTCCATTCCTATGGATGTTACTGCTCTTATTGCTTATATCCTTGACGACGAGAAGACCGTGGACTTAGCACGGGTCATTTCCAGTGAGCTTAAGAGGATAGCTGTGAGTGCTACACCATTGGGTGATAGGGTGGCATGTAACTTGACATATCCCAGACTTATCATGGCCTTGTGCAATAGGACGCGGGTCACCCTTCCTACTCATGGGAATGTTAAATTGGTTGTGCTGGATGATAATTATATAACTTGTCATTGTTTGCAAGCAATTAATTTTGATGATGTTTTCCCTGTAGCTGCTGCTGCCCCTACAGGGCGTGCTCGTGGTCCAAGTGCTGATGCCAGTTGGGCAATGCACGAGGCTCACCAGCGGGCCTTTTTATTCATGCACAAATTGATGATGCAGCTGCAGCTCTAGATTTGGGAGCCACATATTGATCATTCTTTGAGGTCTCGTGAGGACCTCATGGCTTATGCAAGATGGCCTGAGGGCAGACATGGTTTTTCGGAGGGGGCAGGTTATGATGCAGGTGATGGTGACGATGGTGATGATGGAGCGGGCGATGGAGCATCTAGCTCGAGTTCTTATTGATGATGGGTTTGATGTGTCTATTTTTTTTTTATTTTGGTATGATTAGTATGCTTCTAGTATTATCTACTGCTGTTTAGGATTGTTGTATTCTCCATCCGGGCGGATGTTGGTTTTGGATAATTGCTACATTTTTTTTTTGTTATTAGTGAATTTTCCATCCGGGCGGATGATGTTTTATGTTTATAATTTTTGGTACAAAAATATTTTTGTTTGTTTGTTCTCTATTTTAAGGTAATTAATGGATGAAGCAAGTTAATTTCTTGGTACAAAAGTGATGTACTTCACCATGCATTGATGGTGATGATAAATTTCTGAATTGATGCACAAAAGATACTCTGTTTTGTGCTTTGTAGAATGTTAATACGTACATGAACTTTTTGCTTTACATAATTTTCAAGCGTTTCTTCATTATGCATATTTGTTCATATTGGAATCAATTAGGACATAACCACAAATGTGAGTTTCCTCCATTGTTCACAAATTATTGAGGGATTTACGTGGTTGTTGCATTACTCAAATTTTTTATGTTTAATCTTACTTTTTGTTTTGAAATTTTGGAAACTTGGAAATGATCAAGGCAATTTTTGAGTACTATGAGTAGAACCACTTTTCCAAAAATCACTTCAAGTCACCTTGTGAGTGTGTGATCATTAGAAACCTCTCTTGAGCCTAAAATAAAAAATTTTGTATCCGTGAAGCATGAACCCGAACTTTAACCGCTTTGAAGAGCATTCTTGATTTAAGTATTTGTATTGTTGAAGTTGGGGAGATTGGTTCATTGTGAAAAGAGAAGAAGGAATTGTGGGCAATACATTCTCAATTGAAATAAAAAATAGATTGAAAAAGAAAGAAAAAGAAAATTGTAGAAATCAAAAGAAAAAGAGATAGAATGCACTGTGAGAATAATTTGAAAGTTTGAGCAAGAATGGTTGTTTTGAAAAGAAAATGCTCTTCATGAATTTTACCCTTTCTTGTTCAATGGCCGTGTACATATGACCTTTGTTTCTTAACCTTGGCCAAGTTACAACCTATAAAAGTCCTTTTGTGATCTTTGTTTCCATTATTTTCATTACATTGTGAGATGATTGCATAAATTGTTTGGATGTGGCACAATTGCTTATGAGTGTGTTTTATCCCTTGTATATATTGAGCTTGGCTCATTTGAATAAATTAGGTGATTCCCGTTTAAACATTTGTTTGCTTATGATGAGTGCTTATTATTTATGTTTATAAGTTAGTTCATATACATATTTTTATTCTGTCGGAGCTGAGCATTACTTGCAGGCGTATCAATTCGGTCTGAACCATTGATTTTTGTTTGTGTTTGCTTATCCGATTTTCTTCTTGCTTCTGGTCTATTTTACCTTTGTTTGAGGACAAACAAAGAAACAAGTTGGGGAGAGTTGTTAGGTGCAAAGTTGTGTTAATATTTAGTTTAGATTTTAGTACCTTTTTGTGATCTTTATTTGATAATCGATGCTTTTTCCCATTGTTTCCGGTTAATAGCCGTAGCATAGTTAATTACATTATTAGACTTATTTTTTTAACTTTTGTGTTTTAATTGAAGGTTTTTACATGGAAAGGTGTAGCTTGGAGCAAGGAAGGCTCCCTTGAAGCAGTTTTTGAAGAAAATGATTTTTGAAGCATGTTTGGAGCCCGCTAAGCGCACTCCTAGCGCGGGGATGGAGCTAGTTATAGAGAGTTGCCCACTTAGCACGGTCCTGAGCCCGCTAAGTGCGCTTTTAGGTCGGTTTGGCAATAAATGAGACCGTGCTTAGCGCGGTGCAGTGCGCTCTGCGATCCTATGCCCCCTTATAAATAGACTTTTCAGTATTTTTCTTGGGATCCTTGATATATTTCAGAGAAAAATACATTGTAACACTGTAGCATCTCATTTTGGAAGATTGGAAGCATCATTCGTCGAGAGATCATCATTGATGCTTGATATTCTTCTTAATCTTCTTGTTTGTTTAGCTTCCATGACAATGGAGAGCTAATTTTCCTTTTGTGTCAAGGTTAGATGGTAAATAAACCTTTCTTTTGCATGTATATGTATTGACTCTAGCTTGTGAACTCTTGGATGATGAATGTATGATGAAAAACTTTGTTTCTATGGTTTATTCTTTGTGTTGGTACATGATTGAGAAATGTGTTCTTACTCTTTACCTAAGCTTTTCATCCATCAATGCACATTGGCTAGAGATAGTTATGAGTGTTGATGTTCATAAATATTGAACTTGAATGTTGTCATTTTGATAGTTTGAGTGAGAGATCATCAAAGGATCAAAATGGTAAAACTCAAAATATGTGTTAGAGATAAACATATTTGGAGGATATGTGATTGCATTTACCGTCTAAACGAGTTCATTAGCTTTTTCGATTATATATGTACAAAAATGGTTTTTCGAACCCTAATCTTGACATGCTTTTTATAAATCGTTAAAACAAATCTTTTTACCGCTTTTACTTAAATTTGAATGCAAACGTTCCGACTAAAAACAACCAAAACCCCTTTTTACTTTGAAGTTTAAAACGTATACAACTGTAGAATGACTGTGATATCTCCGAACAATCTCTGTGGAACGATAACAAAACCCTAACTCTATTTGTATTTCAACAACACCCGAAGACGGAGGCCGCGATAGAAAGCATCTTCCAGGGGAAGAACGAGTCTCTCAGGAACTACATTGAGAGGTTCACCAGGGAGGTTGTCGAGGTCCACACGACTGACGACATGAAGAAGTTTCTAATCATCCGGGGACTGTGACTTGGATCCTATTTTGCCAAGTCTGCGGGCCTCCGCAGACCTCGCCGTTTGGAGGACCTCCTCCAACGAGCTCAGTCATACATCGAGTTCGAAGAGTCGGAGGCAACGCAGATCGCCCTCGACTCGAGGCGGAAGGAAGGCTCCCGCGGCCACAGAGAATAAGACTCTCCTCCATGATGCGGAAGAGAAAGAAAGAAGGAAGGACACCCCTAGGACTCTCGCGAACCAAGAGGACCAGCTGGCCGGTTCACGGAATACACGCTGCTCAACGCTCCCCGCGCACGAATCCTCTCCGAGTGCTTCAACTCGGAATTTATGAAAGGAGGCGTCCGCTTTCTGAAGCCAACGGCCCCTAAATCAAACACTGACAAGTCCAAGTACCGCAGGTTCCACCGGAGCCACGGACATGTAACGGAGGATTGCATCCATCTCAAGGATGCAATTGAGATCTTAATCAAGGAAGGGCACCAAAAGAAGTATGCCCAGAAGAACGACGCCCCTCGTCCCGGTGCCCGGGAAGCCCAAAGCGTCGAGGAGATGACATCTCCTCCTGGCGAAAGTCGGCTGTAGGTCACCCTCAGCGTCACTCGACCCGAAGATTTTTTCATCCCCGAGGGCATCGAGGACCAAGAGGCAGTTCGCAGGATGTGGGAAAACTTCCCCCACGAGGACCCCGTCGCTGCCCGCAGCACGTGGGAAGGTTTCCCTAAGACGATGGTCATATCCGGAGGTAGTTACGAGAAGGTGTCAGTAGGGTCGATCAAGTGGAAGTTTGACAAACTGGAGTCCGCAACGTCGGCGAAGACCACCACTTTCGAGAAGGTGTAAGGGAAACCAACCCCATCAACTTCTACCTTGAAGAGCTCCCAGGAGAAGCACCCAACGCCATTATCCCCCTCTTGGTCAGGGAACAGATGGCGAATTTTGACGTTCGCAGGATCCTCGTCGACCAGGGAAGTTTGGTCGACATCATGTACGCTCACCTGTTCGGGACTCTCCAGCTCGACAAGAGACATCTGACCCTTTACGTGGGTTCAGATCTGCAGGGGTTCAACGGCACCACCACCAGACCGTGGGGCTACGTTGAACTGATGGTCACATTCGAGGCCGAAGACACTGGCCGGCAAGTCAAGACCCGCTTCCTGGTGGTTGAATGTCTCTCCCTCTACAACTGCATCCTCGGGAGGACCACCCTGGCCGAACTCACAGCAGTTCCGTCAACGGTCCATCTCAAGATGAAATACTACACAGCCAGGGGCTGAGTCGTTACGATGCACGAGGACATAGACGCGGCCAGGAAGGTGTTTCGATGCTGCAGTCAAAGGCATGAATACCATCAACACCAGGCCCAAGACCAGAGCAAAGTCATCCTCGGACGCTGTACAAAAGCCACTTCCGCACGTCAACACGGTCGACCTCAACAGCAGGTTCCTGGGCGAGCATGAAGAGGGTGGAGTAGCGGACCTCGACCTCCAGGCAGAAAACAACGGGCAACCTCTCCACCCAATGCTCCCCATCCTAGACGGAGACTTTGAGCTCGTAGCCCTCGGGGACGATCCAGACCAAAACGTGAAGATTGACACCAGACTCCCTGACCTAGCGAAGAAGCAGCTGAAGGCGTGTCTCCTGGAGAACGCTGATCTATTCGTATGGAGCGTCTCTGAGATGTCTGGCCTTGACCTCGAGGTGGCTTGCCATCAGCTCGCAGTAGATCCGACTGCTAGGGCCATAATTCAACGTAGGTGTAGGCAGTCTCCTGAAAAAGCGGAGGCTGCTGAAAAAGCTGTAAAAGACCTCTTAGAGGCGAATTTTATTTCAGAGGCCAGGTACACAACCTGGCTGTCCAACATTGTACTTGTAAAAAAGAATAATGGAAAGTGGAGGATGTGTGTTGACTATACCGATCTTAACCGGGCATGCCCGAAAGGCTGTTATCCTTTGCCTAACATCGACCAGCTGGTCGACAATTCTGCAGGTTACAAGCTATTATCCTTCATGGACGCCTACTCGGGTTACAACCAAATCCCCATGGATAAGGCCGACAAACGGCTCACAACCTTCATGACCGAGTTGGGAAATTACTACTACAACGTAATGCCCTTCGACCTGAAGAACGTCGGGGTGACCTACCAATGTATGATGAACAAAGTCTTTTGGGGAGAGATCCGCGACATGCTCGAGGTCTATATGGACGACATGATCGTCAAATCCGCGGAAGAAGTCGACCACGCCGCTCACCTCAAGAAGGTGTTCGACACGGCAAAGAGATGTCGTATGAGGTTCAATCCCGACAAATGCACCTTCGGAGTTCGGGCAGGCAAGTTCCTCGGTTTCTACCTTACAGAGTGAGGGATTGAGGCCAACCCCGACAAATGTAGGGCTTTCTCCAAGATTCCAACCCCAAACTCGAAGAAATCAATACAGTCACTGAACGGGATGTTGACCGCCCTCTCCCGCTTCGTCGCTAAATCTGCATAATACGCGCTCCCGTCTTTCAAACTCCTTCGACAAAAAGCGACATTTGAATGGAGCGAGGAGTATGAGCAGGCGCTCCTCCACCTCAAACAAGTCCTGTCGCAACCCTCGGTCCTCTCACGACCTGAGAACGGGGAAACACTGTTCTTGTACCTCACAATCACGAGTGAAGCGGTCAGCGCTGTCCTCATCCGGGAAACCCCGGACGGGCAGAAACCTATTTACTTCAAGAGCAAGGCCCTCCAAGGCCCCGAGCTCAGGTATCATTAGATCGAGAAAGTCGCCCTGGCCCTCGTCACCGCAGCCAGGAGGTTACGCCATTACTTCCTAGCCCACACGGTCGTTGTACGAACCGAGCAGCCAATAAGGCAACTCCTCGGTCGACCAGACATGGCAGGAAGGATGCTTAAATGGTCGCTCGAACTCGCCGAGTTCGACATCGTGTACGAGGGAAGGAAAGCCCTGAAGACTCAAGTATTGGCCGACTTTGTGGCCGAAATGACAGTCTGAGAGCCTTCATCCAACGGATCCCAAAAATGGACAATATACGTCGATGGGGCATCTAGCACGAAAGGGAGTGGGGAGGGCATTATCCTCGAGAATGAGGAAGGTGTTGGTTCTTGGATTGGCTAGAATTTTGGTAAAACAAAGTGTTCAATGTTGATGTCACATGGGTAATGTCTTAACATTGGTTTATGTTAAGTGGTTAGCTTGTTGAAGTTTTGAAGTCTGATGTCACATGCGATGTCATGACATCAGATATGCAGATCAGTAAAACATCAGGTTTGCGATGTTTTTAGGGTTAAGCGTTTTAGCTGGAATTTGGAAGAGCTGGCAGAGTAATTGGATGCGAATATCTTGGAGGAGATATTTTCTGTTACAAACAGATTTGATGCAGATTTGTAGGAGTGTTTAAAGGCTGAAGATTTAAGAAGATTTTGAGAGACAAAATCTGTCGAAGATTCAGTTTTAAAATAACAAATCAGGTCAGATATTGTAGCAGGTCCAAGACTAAATCAAATTGCTATATAAAGCGTATCAATCCTTTGAAGAAAGTAACGAAGAAAGAGTGCCAAAGACTAAGAGTCGTTTGAGTCTTCGTGTTTGTATTGTAAACCATTCTAGTGTGAATTGGTGTTGTTGTTTTGAGTTGTTCTTGATCAAAGCTGTGAAGCAGAATCAAGTTGTATTATTCAAAGTGTGTGATCTTTGAATTATATCACTGAAGTGATTTAGGGATTGAGTAGTGTTCTCATACCTAAGTGGTCTCTTAGGTAGAAGGTTCATTAAGTAGAGATTAAGTTTAGGAGATGTCAATTGGGTTGTTGAGTCTGTAAATTAATTCTACTGATAGTGAAATTCATCCCTGGCTTGGTAGCCCCCAGACGTAGGTAGTTAGACCGAACTGGGTGAACAATTCTTTGTGCCTTTTCTGTTGTTTTACATTGTCCATTGCAGAGTGTGTTATTGTGACATCACACGTAACATCACATATCTGGTACCAGAATTTCAATTGGTATCAGAGCAGGCATCCTACTCTGCATCTGGGTGAGATCTAGGGCTGATACTTTCTGGTAAGATGGACAATGAAGTTGGTGGATTTGAGAATAGACCCCCTATTTTGGATGGCTTTAATTATGATTATTGGAAACCAAGGATGATCACCTTTTTGAAATCCTTGGACAGCAGGGCTTGGAAGGCTATCATAAAAGAATGGAAAGAGCCTGTTGTGATTTAGAAAGATGATGCTGGGAAAGATAAAGAGGGCACCTCAAAGCTGAAGCCTAAAGAAGAATGGACCAAGGAAGAAGATGAGCTTTCACTTGGTAATTCCAAAGCTTTAAATGCTATTTTCAATGGAGTGGATAAGAACATATTCAGGTTGATCAATACCCGTGAAGTTGCTAAGGAAGCTTGGGACATCTTGAAGACTACTCATGAAGGAACTTCAAAGGTTAAGATGTCAAGACTTCAGCTTCTGACATCAAAGTTTGAAAGTCTAAAGATGAAGGAAGATGAAACTATTCATGACTTTCATATGAGTATTCTTGAGTTGTCTAATGCCTCTAGTGCTCTTGGAGAAAAAATGACTGAAGAAAAGATGGTGAGGAAAATCCTTAGATCCCTTCCCAAGAGGTACAAGATGAAGGTGACTGCAATTGAAGAAGCTCAAGACATCAGCAAAATGAGGGTTGATGAGCTTATTGGATCTCTTCAAACATTTGAGCTAGGGTTAAGTGAAGAGGAACCCGAGAAGAAGTCCAAGAGTATAGCTTTGGTTTCCAGTTCTGAAGAAGCCAAGAAAGGGAAAGAGGATGATTCTCAGGCTATTGCTTTGCTGGGTAAACAGTTCAACAAAGTTATGAAGAGGATAAATAGGAGTTATAATCCCAATGTCAAGAACATTACCTCTGACATCAACAGATCAGGAGAACAAGGGAAGAAGTCTAAAGATGAAGAAAAATCCAGTAATGACAAAGGGATACAATGCTTTGAGTGTGAAAGGTATGGACATGTCAAGAAGGAATGTCCTACTTTTCTAAAGAAGCAGAAAGGGTTATCAGCTTCTTGGTCTGACAGTGAGAGTGAATCTGAAGAAAATTCAGCTAAACTTGTTAGAGCTATGGTTGGGGTTTATGAGTCAGATGATGAGTCTTGGAATGATGAGGTTACTTATGATGAACTTGCTGTCACTTATAAAGATCTTTTCATAAGAAGTGAACAAGTGTGTCTTGAAGGAGAAGAGCTGAAGAAAACCATAGTACAGTTAAAAGCTGAAAAGACTGAACTTGAAGCTGAGGTCAGTATGCTTAACTATAAACTGGACTCTATGACCAAAACTATCAGAATGTTGAACAATGGTACTAATGAGTTAGACAACATTCTTAGTATTGGGAAGATGGCCGCAGACAAATGTGGTTTGGGATTCACCAGTGATGCAGGTTCTATCACCCCAAAACCAATGATGTTAAACCAGATGTTAAAACATCATGACAGAACTCCATCTAAGAAGAAATACAGACACTGGAGGTGTCATCATTGTGGATGTTTTGGACACATTAAGGCTTATTGTTATAAGCTACATGGATATCCAAAGAAGGCTCATCAGGTTGTTCCCAAACAGAACTGTTATAAAGGAAGGCAGGTTACCAAACCTAAGAAGCAATGGGTCCCTAAAGTTAAGGTTACCAGCTTGATAGCTCACATTTCTTTAAGGGTTTCTACCAAAGAAGATTGGTACTTTGACAGTGGGTGTTCAAGGCACACGACTGGAGTAAAGAATCTGTTGGTAGATGTGAAGCTTCACTCTTCAGGATATGTTACATTTGGTGATGGGGTAAAAGGAGAGATCAAGGGGATTGGTAAACTAAACTGTGCTGGTGCTCCCAGACTGGAGGATGTTCTTCTTGTGAAAGGACTGACAGCTAATTTGATTAGCATTAGTCAACTTTGTGATCAAGGATTCAAAGTAGACTTTACAAAGTCTGAATGCATTGTCAAAGATGATAAAGGAGAAGTCATTATGAAGGGAGACAGGTCTAAGGACAATTGTTATCTTTGGGTGCCACAAGACTCAAATTCTACCACTTGTGTTTTTGCTAAAGAAGATGAGGTCAAAATCTGGCATCAGAAGTTGGGACATCTTCACCTAAAGGGAATGAAGAGAATCATCTCCTCAGAAGCAGTCAGAGCAATTCCCAAACTTAATATTGAGGAAGGAAAAGTGTGTGGAGACTGTAAAAAAGGGAAGCAGACAAAGATGCCTCATCCGAAGCTTCAACATGACACCACCTCCAAGGTCTTGGAGCTACTTCATATGCACTTGATGGGACCTATGCAGGTGGAAAGTCTGGGTGGAAAGAAATATACATATGTAGTTGTGGATGACTATTCAAGGTACACCTGGGTGAGCTTCATCAAAGACAAATCAGAGGTGTTTGATGTTTTTAAAGATCTTTGTCAAAGACTCCAAAGAGAAAAGGAGAGTAATGTTATCAGGATAAGAAGTGACCATGGAAGAGAGTTTGAGAATAGCAAGTTTGAAGAATTTTGCTCTGCTGAAGGTATAAGTCATGAGTTTTCATCTCCTATTACTCCTCAGCAAAATGGAGTAGTTGAGAGGAAGAACATAACTATCCAAGAGTCTGCTAGAGCTATCATCCATGCCAAGAAACTTCCCTATCATTTCTGGGCTGAAGCCATGAATACTGCCTGCTACATTCACAACAAGGTTACCATGAGAAGAGGCACTTCATCCACTCTGTATGAACTATGGAAGGGAAGAAAACCTAATGTTAAATACTTTCATATTTTTGGAAGTAGATGTTATATTCTGGCTGATAGAGAATAGAGAAGAAAATTGGATTCCAAAAGTGATGAAGAAATATTTTTGGGATACTCTACTAACAGCAGAGCATATAGGGTTTTCAACTCTAGAACCAAGGTGATGATGAAGTCAATCAATGTGGTGATTGATGACAATGACAAGCAGGAAGACGATGATGTCCTAGATGATGTTGGAACATCAGTTTGTGAAGTTGCACCAGAAGCTGAAGACATAAGTCCAACTCCTAGTGTTGTTGCTGCTGAGCCTGAAACTGAGCAACCTCATAAAGATCCCTCCATCAGAGTGCATAAGGACCACCCAAAAGAGCTCATTATAGGTGATCCAAACTCTGGAGTGAGGACTAGGTCAAGAGATGTTATAGCTAGTTCATGTTTTGTCTCCAAAATTGAGCCAAAGAATGTCAAGGAAGCTTTGACTGATGAGTTTTGGATAAATGCAATGCATGAAGAGCTGGAGCAATTCAAGAGGAATGAAGTATGGGAGCTTGTACCTAGGCCTGATGGAGTTAATGTGATCGGCACCAAGTGGATCTACAAGAATAAATCTGATGAACAAGGAGTGGTCACCCGAAACAAGGCCAGATTAGTTGCTTAGGGATACACTCAGGTTGAAGGAATTGATTATGATGAAACCTTTGCTCCTGTGGCAAGACTGGAATCTATCAGATTGCTCTTAGGGGTGGCTTGTAATTTCAAATTCAAGCTTTTTCAGGTGGATGTTAAAAGTGCCTTCTTGAATGGGTACTTAAATGAAGAGGTGTATGTTGATCAACCAAAAGGATTTATTGAGCCAATATTTCCTGACCATGTGTATAAACTAAGGAAAGCTCTATACGGGTTGAAGCAAGCACCAAGAGCTTGGTATGAAAGACTTACTGAATTCCTGGTTATGAATGGCTACAGAAAATGAGGCATTGACAAGACTTTGTTTGTTAAAGAGGAAGGAGGAAAACTGATGATAGCTCAAATCTATGTTGATGACATAGTGTTTGGTGGAATGTCAGATGCAATGGTGAAACATTTTGTGGAACAGATGCAGTCTGAATTTGAAATGAGTCTGGTTGGTGAGCTGAACTATTTTCTTGGTCTACAAGTTAGTCAAATGGAGGACTCCATATTCATTTCTCAGAGCAAGTATGCAAAGAACATAGTGAAGAAGTTTGGTCTCGAGAGTGCTAATCACAAGAGGACTCCTGCTCCTACTCATCTAAAATTATCCAAGGATGAACATGGTGTTAGTGTGGATCAAAGTTTATATAGAAGCATGATTGGGAGTCTATTGTATCTCACAGCTAGCAGACCTGACATTGCTTTTGCTGTTGGAGTTTGTGCCAGATACCAATCTGAGCCTAAGGTTAGTCACTTGAATCAAGTAAAGAGGATCCTGAAATATGTTAATGGCACTAGTGACTATGGGATGTTGTATAGTCATGGATCTGGGACGGAGTTAATGGGGTATTGTGATGCTGACTGGGCTGGGAGTGCTGATGATAGGAAAAGCACTTCAGGAGGTTGTTTCTTTTTAGGGAATAATCTGATATCATGGTTTAGTAAAAAGCATAATTGTGTGTCTCTTTCTACTGCTGAAGCTGAGTACATAGCAGTAGGGAGTAGTTGTTCTTAACTTGTTTGGATGAAGCAGATGTTAACAGAATACAATGTCAAGCAAGATGTCATGATATTGTACTGTGATAATTTGAGTGTTATCAATATCTCTAAGAATCCTATTTAGCATAGCAGAACCAAGCATATTGATATAAGGCATCATTTTATAAGAGATTTGGTTGAAGACAAAGTAGTTGCTTTGGAACATGTTGCTATAGATAAACAATTAGCTGACATTTTTACTAAAGCCTTAGATGCAAACCAATTTGAAAGTTTGAGAAGTAAATTAGGAATTTGCATTTATGAAGATTAAATGTGCTAGAGAGTGTATTAAGCAGTTGTATTCTTTATTAGAAATTGATTTTATTCAACTACTGAAGGCATACAGGTTTGAAGTACATCATTAGTTACAGATTATACCAACCCCCTGCATCTAGAAAAGATTTCCAGTCTTCATCCCAATCGTCATCAGTAGCTTGTTGTTGCACAGGAAGCTTCTTGCTTGGTTTCATGGTTGTTTCTGAGGTTCTGCCTGTCTTTGTGGTTCTTGAAGTAGTTTCAGCTGTAGTCATTATTTTGCTCCTCTTCTGAGGTGGATCTGAAGTCTTGTCCTTCTGCTTGAAGTTCTTTGTTGCATCTTTGATGTTTGTATGGCTCATTCTTGGTTGCTGAGTGGTGCTGCGAGAAGGAAGAAAGGCTTGTGTTTATAATGAAAGCAAGGAGCATAGTTTGTATCGACTGAACAGTCAATGTGTTGGAACTTGTGTTTTTGGGGAGCATGATGTTTGACCATGTCATTATGTCAGGACATTGTGTTTGGTAATTGTCCAATTATGGCTAAAAAGGGGGAGAGTTAGCCTAGGTGTGTAGAGTGTATCCTATCTAAGATCTGGTGTGGTGCAGATGTTGAGGGGGAGTGTGCTGGTTGAACAGCTGGTTATGCTGGTTCTGGTTTTGAGGTTTAACAGTTTTAATTTTTTTATCCGCTGCTGAAGTCTCTGATGTTACAGAGATTGTTTTAGCAAAAATTAGCTAAAGGGGGAGATTGTTGGTTCTTGGATTGGCTAGAATTTTGGTAAAACAAAGTGTTCAATGTTGATGTCACATGGGTGATGTCTTAACATTGAGTCTTAACATTGGTTTATGTTAAGTGGTTAGCTTGTTGAAGTTTTGAAGTCTGATGTCACATGCGATCTCATGACATCAGATATGCAGATCAGTAAAACATCAGGTTTGCGATGTTTTTAGGGTTAAGCGTTTTAGCTGGAATTTGGAAGAGCTGGCAGAGTAATTGGATGCGAATATCTTGGAGGAGATATTTTCTGTTACAAACAGATTTGATGCAGATTTGTAGGAGTGTTTAAAGGCTGAAGATTTAAGAAGATTTTGAGAGACAAAATCTGTCGAAGATTCAGTTTTAAAATAACAAATCAGGTCAGATATTGTAGCAGGTCCAAGACCAAATCAAATTGCTATATAAAGCGTATCAGTCCTTTGAAGAAAGTAACGAAGAAAGAGTGCCAAAGACTGAGATTCGTTTGAGTCTTCGTCTTTGTATTGTAAACCATTCTAGTGTGAATTGGTGTTGTTGTTTTGAGTTGTTCTTGATCAAAGCTGTGAAGCAGAATCAAGTTGTGTTATTCAAAGTGTGTGATCTTTGAATTATATCACTGAAGTGATTTAGGGATTGAGTAGTGTTCTCATACCTAACTGGTCTCTTAGGTAGAAGGTTCATTAAGTAGAGATTAAGTTTAGGAGATGTCAACTGGGTTGTTGAGTCTGTAAATTAATTCTACTGATAGTGAAATTCATCCCTGGCTTGGTAGCCCCCAGACGTAGGTAGTTAGACCGAACTGGGTGAATAATTCTTTGTGCCTTTTCTGTTGTTTTACATTGTCCATTGCAGAGTGTATTATTGTGACATCACACGTAACATCACATATCTGGTACCAGAATTTCAGAAGGCATCCTGATCGAGGTCTCCCTCGAGTTATCCTTCCCGAAATCAAACAACCATACAGAGTATGAGGCCTTCACCATCGGGCTACGGTTGGCTGAGGACCTGGGCGCCAAAGAGGTCAAAATCTTCACTGACTCCCAGCTCATAGCCTCGCAAGTCCGAGGAGAGTACCAAGCCATGACCGACAGCCTCATCGAATACTTAACCTTGGTGAAAGAAAAGATGAAAAAATTCACCACCGCAGAAGTAACCCCCATCCCTCGCGAGCACAATACCCGAGCAGATGTCTTGTCCAAATTGGTGAGCACAAAGAAGAAAGGCGGAAACAAATCCGTCATACACGAAGTGCTTTCCCGCCCGAGCATCGACAAACCCGTTCCGGCGGCGGACGTGAACGTCATTTGGGACCAAAATTGCTGGATGACCCCGGTATACGAGTACCTCACGATGGGCAACCTGCCCGAAGATCCCAAGGAAGCGGGGATGGTTAAGCGGCGGGCGTGCTCATACACAATAGTCGAGGACAAGCTATACCGACGCGGGTTTTCTATCCTCCTCCTCAGGTGCGTAATGGAGACCAGGGTTCCCGGTATACTCCAGGAAATCCACAAGGGAATCAATGCACAACACCTTGGCAGGCGATCCTTAGCCCGTAAGGCTCTCCTAGCGGGGTATTACTGGCCCACCATGCAGCAGGACCCCAAGGAGCACGTCAAGAAATGCGATCGATGCCAACGACACGGGAACATGCACCTTGCCCCTCCAAACGAGCTCAAAACATTGTCGTCCCCATGGTCGTTGCGTGGCGGGGAATGGACATCCTCGGGCCCTTCGTCATAGGGTCATACCAAAACAAGTACCTCATCGTCGGCGTAGATTATTTCACGAAATGGATCGAGGCAGAAACCTTGGCCAAAATCACGGGCTTCAACATACTCCGTTTCTACAAGAGGAACATCCTCGCCCGATTCGGCATGCCCCAAGCGATCGTCACCGACAACGGGACACATTTTACCGACAAGAACTTCCAAGACTTCGTCACCAAGCTGGGCACGAAGCAGCACTTCACGTAGGTCGAGCATCCTCAAATGAACGGGCAGGCCGAAGCAGCGAATAAAGTGATCCTCCAAGGATTGAAATGTCCCCTAGGCGATGCCAAACAACGGTGGGTTGAAGAACTACACAGCGTCCTCTGGGCCTACCGAACAACCCCGCATTCCACCACCAAGGAGACCCATTTTCGTCTGACCTACGGAACGGAAGCGGTGATCCCCGTGGAGATCAGGGAATCCTCGAGGAGGACGGAGGCCCCCTCGACGAGGACGCAAACAATGAGGCCCTGAGAGAAGAAGTCGAGGAAATAAGGACGGGGGCGTCCCTCCAAGAGGCCTCACTCAAGAAAAAAATTACTCTACGTTATAACGACAAAGTTATTAAACGAGATTTCTAAGTAGGAACCCTCGTCCTACGAAGGAACCAGAAAACGGGGAGGGCTCGTACCGCGTCCGCGCGAAAACGGGGACAAGATCCTACTTCCTCGAAAATCTACACGGGGAAGAACTTGCTCGACCTTGGAACGTTGAGAAAATTAAACAATACTACAGTTAAACACTATCCGCGACACGCCAGCGTCGCGATTACGGGGGCGCGCTAAGGTACAAGCACGACACCTCTATACGAACACGATGGTCGAAGGCCGCGTTGTGAGTGCGCGAGGGCTTTTGATCCTGTGAGGACACCTAGATCGAGCTCCGTCGTCGTCGTACCAATTAGGCAGAACACCCAGCTCGCGATGGAAAGTTCACGCCATGAAGCTAAGACCTCGACCGAGCTCTTAGCCTCGTTGAAGTTCGGAATACACCTTCGACCACTCGACCAGCTCTCCACGCAGTCGAGGATTGTCAATGTCGAGCAAATTCCCAAAATCACCAAATCACTTACACAAAAATAAGTAAAGTATAGAAAATTCACAAGCATCACACACACAGATAAGCAAAAGGAAAAGTATTAAAGTCGGGCAAAAACCATTGTACAAATGTTACAAACATGTCAGAAGCCCCTGGCACGCAGGCCGGGCAAAAGGCAACAAAATGAAACGGCTCATAGGCAAAAAAAACAAGAAAGTAAAAACCTAGTCGCCGACGGTCCCCTCTGGATGCTCGTGTTCATTCGCCCCTCCGCCAACCTCTTCCTCTTGCATCGGCTACACGATCTGACCGTCGACCACATCTTAGTCGGGGTCAGCCCCTTCTGTAATGAGGTCAGGGTTGAGAACCCGAAGCTGCTGCACGGCATTCCTGAAACCTATGTCAGCCGCCACGAGGTTGTCCTGCTCGGTTACCCTGAGTTTCGCTATCAGCGCCGCACGCGAGGTCAACAACTTGTCCTCCTCAGTTTCCTCCTCAGCAGGGCGAACAACATCCTCCAACCCGACAATCCTCTCCAAGAAACCCTTTCTCTCCTCGTCAGCTTTCTTCAACCAATCCTCCAGCTGCCTCTGAAGTTCGGCTTGTGTCCTGTTCTGATCTTTACACTCGTTCAACTCCTTGCTCGCTCTCTTTATCTCAGCAGCAACGGACTTGAATTTCTCCCGTAGCTTGGCCAGTTCAGCTGTTGGACAAGTTTCGTCATTCAAGATCAAAGCTGTCGAACAGACTCACATCACCGCAGACAAGTCCTCGAGCAGAGCTTTCCTCCTCGAAGCCTGAGCAGCACCCTGGATGGCCTGGACCTCGGCAGCTGCGATGCCCAGAGAGTTGACATCCGAGAAGAAATGGGGCCTCGAATGACAAGGGGGAAGTAGGAACTTCTTGGAGGGAGGACTGTCGGCCACCACCGTCAAGTCAACATCAACTTGCCCGTCTGTGTGTTGTCGCTTCAGGGATCCTTGGCTGCTAGGAGACAGACTCCCTTGAAGAGAGCTGGAGGAGTCCACAAGTACTGAAGTAGAGGTGAGAGGCTGCGAACGACGCTGTTCAACCCGACTCTTCTTCGCATTTCGAGAGGCCTTCAGCTTCTTGAAGCGCTCCTCTGCACTCGACATCTTGCCTGCAAAGAAAAGAAATGTGTCAGTAAATCAAAACCGAGAGCACAAGGGAAAGGTAGGTCGAGGAAACCGCCCCCACCTAACAGGTCAAGGGCATCCTAGTCGGAAAACGTCTCGAGGAGGGCCCTCGTATTGATTAATCGGCACTTCGTTAAGACCTTCCCGTCGTCACCCCCGGACGAATTCTCCGTCCGGCGTCACGAACTTGGCTTTGTTAAATCTGGAGACAAAGTTGACTATTGCCTCGTGCGCCAGTCGGTCCCCCTCGCAAAGTCGGCCAGGACTGAAGATGTAGCCGTCCGTCCCCTTCTTGAAATGTTCTTCCGTCCAGAACAAGGGGAACCTCGGTACAAGGGTTTCTTCCTCCCGCCCGTCTACTTCTCGGAAGACCCAACTGTACACCGAATTCACAGCTTCCAGCGAGACCGGCCTCACAATGTAGTACCGATATTTGAAATCTCGAACAGAATCCATGTAGGTATGGAACAGGCTGCTCACTTGCTTGAAGGACACCCAGCCGTGTCTGCGGCCGCCGCCTGTCTCTGGAGGTTAAAAATACGGAAGAAAAGGGGCACGGTTGCCCCGATCTTGAGGTATTTACAAACAAGCTCGAAGGCGCGGATAAAGGCAAGGGAGTTAGCATGGAGCTGCGACGGCGCCAAGCACAGCCAGACGAACACCGACTGTTGGAAATCTGTGAAGGGCAGGCGCCATCCCGCCTCATCGAACATAAATTTGTACTGGGGAAACCTCATCCCCCGGTACGTCGAGCATATACGATGGTGCTCCAGTGGCCGGAACACTTTCCACGTCTTCGCATAGCCTACCAGGCAATGCTCGACAGTACAGAATATGTCGTCCTCGTCTCCGTCAACAACTGGGAGATCATATTCAGCGGCTCGTCGCTGACCCACTCGTCGAGCGGTCGTTCCTCGGTGCTAATGATCTCCGCCATCAAAGAGTCGGGTTGGTCGTCGACGTCTAAATCTCCCACGGCCAATCAATGCGTCCATTTACCTGAAAAGCAGAAGGAAATAGTGAATTCGATGATCCATATCAAATTCATCCCTCCACCACTGATCAAATGAAAGGGCGAAGAAGGAGCGTCGGGATCAAGCGACTGCCACGCTCGCACAACGTCCTCGGGGTATCCAATGAGCGGCCCCGTGACCATTTTTAGGTCACCGGTGCTTCGCCCCCCTGAGGACTCGTCCCACAATTAGGGATATTGTTGAAGACCCCGGGATATTCATCCCGTGTCCTTGGGACATTCTTCTTGTCCCCGTAATTTTCGTACCTTCTCCCCGCGAGATTCAACAAGAAAATAAAGAAACTCTGCCGTATTCGCCGGAGATTTCACGGTCCCCATGGGAACTTCATCAGCTCACCGTAGGACCACCGTACAAAATGCGAACGAAAATAGAAAGATCAGAAAACTTACTTGAAATACAGTTCTGATAGGGTTCCGGCGCGACAGTCTGTGCTGGAAAGCGGCGGTCTGTGGCGGAAAGCGGCGGTGAAAACAGGGAAGGAAGAGAGAGAGAGAGAGAGAGAATCTGAGCAAGGGAGGGCAAAAAGTGCAGATGAAACGGGATGACCCCTATTTATAAGACCCTCACGGGACTCGAGGGGTTTCCTAGGCACTCGATTACGCTACCCTAACCTAGTCGCCCTAGGTAATGATGGCATGTGACACGTGGCACGCGCTTTCCCATGCACGTCCCTTCATTCCACCACACGCGTCCTTCCGTTGCTTTGCTGCTCGACTTCAAACTTCTCGTATCCCCGTAGCGTCGCCCAGCACGGTTTGTCAAACTCGAGCAGACCGATGGAAGTCCGCCTGATTAACCAATCGCTCCCCGTATAGAGGACTTTCCCCGACGAAATGCGTCCTCGACGCAGTTGCTGACCCTTAATTCATTACTCCGACACCTCAGAGCAACGACTTGGGGGGCTCCTATTCTGGACTGGGCCAGCGCATGCCCTTCAGACGGGCAGGCCCAACCCACACGAGCCCGGCTGGTCCAACAAGGCCCATGGAAAAATGTCTATGTCGAGCGCGTAACGGCCATCAGTAGGGTCGAGCACACATATACCTGAACCCGTCGAGCAGAGGCACCAAGTCCTGCAGGTCTCGGTTCTCCTCAACACCCATGAGCCTCCCCGCGAGGACACGTCCTACTGTAACCTCCCACCTCCGAAGGATTCGGTCTGCCCTACTTCCGGAGATCTCGGGACCGTTACCCCTGGGAGAAGACCACGTGCTGGTCTTAACTATGCCACGTAAGCCTTGGCAGTTACTTGGATTGGGCCTTGCAATCCAGCCCAGTGCAAGTAACCGTTGGCCCCGCGCTGGGGGCTCTCTATAAATACCCTCTCACTTGAGAGGGTCAGGTTACTTCATATCCTAAACTCACACCTATTTTATGTACTTGCTTTTCTCTAACCTTTCCTGACCTGAGCGTCGAAGTACCTTGCAGGTACACCCCCCCCCCCCCCCCCACCCGGTCGTCTCACCATCACCGGAGCTGAAGGTTTCACGACGCTGTTGGCCACTATCTAACTGTCTGATCCAGGTACGATCAGTTTCTATTTCCACTATGATGTGAGCTTTTGAAAAGGTTTGTCGATGAACCTCCTTCCACAAGGATTGGAATTTTATAGTGGCCAACTTCCAAACCAAACACGTATTTTGATTATGAAGACCTCCACAACCAAGTGAGAGCTTTTAACTTCACGATAAGCTCACGAACTAAATGAGAATTTTAATTAGGAAGACCTCCCCAATCAACTAAGAGCTTTTAATTGCTAAGCTCAGCAATCGACTAAGAGTTTTAATTATGGAGACCTCCCTAACCAAACATAGGTTTTTACAAGTTTACCTCAAAAACCAAAACTAAATATTTTCACTTGGTTTAGCTCACAACCAAAAGAAAATGTCTCCCAATGAAAATTCATAATATTGCCATTACACCAAACATATCACTTATATAAGGCATCACTCTCAAAAACTCCAAGACAAAAATGAGAAAATAGAGATACACACACCTCAATATCATCAATGTACTTCCCAACAATGTCCTCAATATCGCAACTATTTAGGGGATGGACATCTTTGAGTCCTTGTACAAGAACCCACCTCAATTTGGCCTTTATTTAAGTGAGGCAATGACTTGGTACCATCAAATTGGCGGACCCCAACCGAAAGCTTGAGAAAATATTTAACTCCACAGTCCTACTAAACAACATGTATGACCTTCTACAATATACAAGAAAATAAAATGAGCTAGAGGTTTCCTGACTTCAAACCTATTTGGATGTTAATCACTTGAGTGATGCAATCATTAACCAATACCGTTAGATTTCCTATAAACACGCATACATGCATCCACGATATCTACCTAAAATTAAACCTAAACATGATATACATGTAGTATTACAAAATTACATCTAACTGAATCATATATTTTCTCAAAATCTACCTTAAAAATGAGAAAATATTTTTTAATTTTCTTTTCCAAATCAACCAACTCGTTCAAAGCTACCACTCGATCCATCAACAATATTCCTTTGAAGGGAAATAAATTTTTACATCGCCTTTCCATGTCTTGTTGCAAATAATTGGCAACCAATTTTTATAATGGCCCCACTAAATAGATAAGTCAAACTTGGGGATCAAAATCACAAAATATAACGAAATATGACTAAGTGAGGCATGGTAGGATAAATGGTTGAAAATTTTTCCTAAATCATTCCTAAGAAGATATCAAGACCTTCTTTGAAAGGGAAATTGAACACATAAAAACTAGAACTTTATTGTCATCACCTTGAGTCAGTACCCAATCCAAACTTAGGATAAGAAAGGGAGCAAAAAGAGAATTTCTTTCCTCTTTAGAAAGAGAGAAGAAAATATTATTTTTTAGATGAGGCCTATAAGCAATAGGCTATTTAAAGTGGTCGGAAATTTAATTAGAAACTTTTTGACGAATATCATACACCGTTTCAATTTAACCATCACCAATCTTAAGAGTTAAAATAACATTTTCCTATTCCTTCTTTTAACACAAGTGTAAAAAAAAAAGGTTTTGTCATTTCCTTACTGAAGCAATCAGATTATGAATCTCAGAAAAAACTAAAATTATTTAATTTTAACAAAGTCCAACGTTCCACTATGACCTATAACATCATGCAAGGACTCAATCAAAAGGTTGAAATTTCCAAACACTTGCTTGTTCGAGTCTTCCAAAACCCCTTTGACGGGCTTGAGATTCTCTTTAAGAATAAAAGATTCTCTTTAAAAAAAAATAACATTGCTAAATTGCATCTATGTTTTTCCTAACCAACATCAAATATTTTTAACAAGCATTTATTTGAGAAAAATATTTTAAAAATTAATGGATAAGATATATTAAAATCAGGGCCGGCACAATCATCTGGGAGGCCCCGTTCTAATTTCAAAAATGGGCCCAAATTAAAAAAAATATATATTATAATAATTAAAAAAGACCCAAAAATACAATTATGTATTAATTAAAAAAATTTAGTTATAATTATTTTGAGTTTTGATCAATCTTATATATATATATATATATATATATATATATATATATATATTGGAATTTTATCATATCATTTTTATTTATTTATTGAATTTTTATTATAATATTTTATTTATTTTTATTAATATTTATGAAAAAAAATTGAAACTTTTACATTTTGGGGCCCTCTAAAATTTGGGGCCCTGTGCGGTAGCGCTTGCTGCACTTGCACAGGGCCGGCCCTGATTAAAATACTAATCTTGAGACATTTCTCTGCTCTGCAATCCATTTAAGATAATTGTGTTGTACTTAATGCATTGCTTTCATTATCGATGTATGTTTTCATTATCACTAGTGTTTAAATTTTAGTAATTTGTACTCAGCATTGGGTAATATCGATACTTTAGTTACATAAACAAACACAAAACTTTCAGCCCGGTTGCCAGTCCAACTGAAGGAATAAGTATTAAATAAAAATTAAAAATAAAATAAAATGCGCTACCATGACGTTGCATGAGTTCGGAGGGGGATTAATCATAACCTTTCTCCTCGGTTTCCAATACTATCGAGGGATTAATCTTAAATGAAGTTGTTAGGATTCAAAGGAGGGTTGATCATAATCTTTCGCTTCGGTTCCCAATACCATTGAGGGAATAAGTAGTATTTAAAAAATATGACGCACCTATAGTTGTCACCATGGTTTTTTGTTAGCTCAGGTAAAAATTGTCATAAATATATTATTTGTTATAGTGAGGGAGCACAAAATTGAATTCCCCAAAAACATGTTGAGAAAAACATGTGTGAGTTGGAAATGTTGTGAAACAAAGTGTGGAAAAGTCTCACATTAATTCGAAAAGTGGAAAATTGAGCACATCATAAGGAAGAGAACTCACACTCCTATCACCTAAAGATATTGGATGAGTATGCGGTGTGTCTCTCGCAATGTGTGTTGCTCATGATAAAAAAGACCCTACTATAAAAAATGGCTCCCTCATGTTGACCCCTTAAACCAATGATCCAACAAAAACACACCAAACATCTCCTCCAAGATTTCTTTTACGAAGATAAAGGTCTCCCCACATGACTCTTTTTATAGGAAATAACCACAAAATAGACGAACTTTGATGTCCCCCACTCTAAACATGTGCTAAGAAACCTAACACTCGGAGAAAGAAAAACACAAATATTCTCTTGAAACTATACCAGGTCAAGAAGAGACCACCATTGTTATCAACAAAAGGCAAGAAGCTCCATTCACTTAAGAAGGAATAACGCTACATGAAATAAACAAAGACATAAATTTTGTTAAGATTATAATTCCTTGTGTCGTAGCAGGTAGTGCTCAATAGAAAAAACAGAAGGATGTGTCGAAACATGTTCTGTGTGTCGAGTAGTGTTAGATGTTGAAGTGTCGAAGTAGGTTCCTTGACACATGATTTCGACTTAGACAAAAATAGATATTTTAGGTTTTTGTAATATTTTGGGCATTATCTTAGGGAGCAAGCTAGATCAATTATAAATAGATGGAGTAACCCTTATTTTGAAATAATCTAGTAATCACTTGAAGTTACAAAATTAACGATATTTTCCACAGGTTGTGGGCAGAGAGACACCTTACAAAAATCATCTTCTTCTTCCCAAATTTTCATCAAACCCTAATCTTCTTTCTTACTCAATTTTCTTTCTTTCTTTGTTATTGTGTAGAAAGAATCATCTTGCAACCAACTTTGGTTGATTCACTCAAGTGAAGAGTGAAGAACGAGGGATTTCGATCGGTTTGATTGAATCTTGTTCATCAAGATTGATTCGGAATTACTCAAAGTCTTAGATTTAATTTTAACATCCGGTATCTAAAGCAATGGCTGGGCGATTCATGGGAAGCAAAACACAATGACAATGGTGATGAATCATCTGAATGGATATTTTCCAACGAGTTTCCCAATTCTGATGGGTCAGAATTATTATAATTGGTGTAAACAGATGAATGTTGTTTTCTGTTGTCAAGATCTTTGGGATCTTGTGAAGGAATGAGTAACACCACTTGCAGAAAATGCGTCAGATCAAGAAAAAGTTGCATACAAAGAATTGAAGAAGAAAGATTATAAATCTCTCTTCATAATTCATCAATGTGTTAATCTAAACAATTTTGAAAAGGTCAGTGATGTAGAATCAGCTAAAGAAGCATAAGAAATCTTGGAGAAATCATTTCGAGGCGCAGAGAAGGTGAAAGGGGTGAGGTTACCAACTCATAAAAAGACGTATGAATTGCTTCAAATGGAAAAAAGTGAAAGAATAACTAATTTTTTCACTATGGTTACTAAGCTGGTGAATCAAATCAAAGTATGTGGAGAAGTGCTGACATCAAGATCAGTTGTTGTAAAGATCTTGAGGGCATTAGCTCCAAAATTCGACTACGTTGTAGTAGCCATAGAAGAGTCAAAAGATTTGTCAACATTTGCAAAGGAAGAGCTTCATGGAACGTTTGAACCTCATGAACAAATAATGGCTAAAAGAGCTGCAAGCAAGTCAAAGAGTGATGTGGCTTTACAGGCGCAACCAGCAAGAGGAAAGAAAGGCAAGGAGAAGTGGTTAAACAACACATGTAGATGAGGCTACAACAATTCGACTAGTCAATATATGCAAGAAGGAGGCTGGTCGAATCAGAGAAAGTCATCATACCAAAGCAACCAAAAAGGTGGTGCAACAAGTAGTGGAACAGGTAGTGGTCCAAAACCTAACAAAAGTCACATTTAGTGTTTCAATTGTTAGAAGTACGATCACTACACTAGTGATTGTCCTGAAAAACAAAAGAATCAAGAAAATAATGCAAAGTTTGCAAAGCATGAAGAAGAAGAGGTGTTTATGATGGTCACAACAAGAGATGCAGAAAGATTCCAGGACCAATGATGCTTGGACTCAAGATGCTTGTTGAAATACAAATAGAGTTAGGGTTTTGTTATCGTTCCACAGAGATTATTCGGAGATATCACAGCCGTTCTACAGTTGTATACGTTTTAAACTTCAAAGTAACAAGGGTTTTTGGTTGTTGTTAATCGGAACGTTTGCATTCAAATTTAAGTAATAGAGGTAAAAAGATTTGTTTTAACGATTTATAAAAAGCATGTCAAGATTAGGGTTCGACAAACCTATTTTGCATGGATAGAATCGACAAAGCTAATGAACTCGTTTAGACGGTAAATGTAATCACATATCCTCCCAATATGTTTATCTCTAACACATATTGTGAGTTTTGCCATTTTGATCCTTTGATGATCTCTCACTCAAACTATCAAAATGACAACATTCAAGTTCAATATTTATGAACATCAACACTCATTACTATCTCTAGCAATTGTGCATTGATGGATGAACAACCTAGGTAAAGTGTAAGAGCACATTTCTCAATCATGAACCAACACAAAGAATAAACCATAGAACCAAAGTTTTTCATCATACATTCATCATCCAAGAGTTCACAAGCTAGAGTCAATACATATACATGCAAAAGAAAGGTTTATCTACCATCTAACCTTGACATAAAAGGAAAATTAGCTCTCCATTGTCATGGGAACTAAACAAACAAGAAGATGAAGAAGAATATCAAGCATCAATGACGATTTCTCGACGAATGATGCTTCCAATCTTCCAAAATAGGATGCTACAGTGTTTACAATGTATTTGGCTCTGAATAGTATCAAAGATCCCAAGAAAAATACAAAAAAGTCTATTTATAAGGGGGTAGAGGATCGCAGAGCGCGCTGCACCGCGCTGAGCGCGGCCTCATTTATTGCCAAACCGACCTAAAGCGCGCTTAGCGGGCTCAGGACCGCGCTAAGCGGGCTACTCTCTGTAACTAGCTCCAACACCGCGCTAGGAGCGCGCTTAGCGGGCTCCAAGCATGCTCAAAAAATCATTTTCTTCACAAACTGCTTCAAGGGGGCCTTCCTTGCTCCAAGCTACACATTTCCATGTAAAAACCTTCAATTAAAACACAAAAGTTAAATAGATAAGTTAAATAATGTAATTAACTATACTACGGTTATTAACCGAAAACAATGGGAAAAGGCATTGATTATCAAATAAAGATCACAAAATGGTGCTAAAAACTAATCTAAATATTAACATAATTTAGCACCTAACAACTCTCCCCAACTTGTTTCTTTGTTTGTCCTCAAACAAAGGTAAAATAGACTAGAAGCAAGAGGAAAAACGGATAAGCAAACACAAACAAAAATCAATGGTTCAAACCGAATTGATACGCCTGCAAGTAATGCTCAGCTCCGACAGAATAAAAATATGTATATGAACTAACTTCTAAACATAAATAACAAGCACTCATCATAAGTAAACAAATGTTCAAATGGGAATCACCTAATTTATTCAAATGAGCCAAGCTCAATATATACAAGGGACAAAACACACTCATAAGCAATTGTGCCACATCCAAAACAATGTATGCACTCATCTCATAATTTAATGAAAATAATGGAAACAAAGATCACAAAAGGACTTTTATAGGTTGTAACTTGGTCGAGGTTAAGAAACAAGGGTCATATGTACACGGCCTTTGAACAAGAAAGGGTAAAATTCATGAAAATCATTTTCTTTTCTAAACAACCATCCTTGCTCAAACTTTCAATTTATTCTCACAATGCATTCTATCTCATTCTCTTTTGGTTTCTACAATTTTCATTTTCTTTCTTTTTTCGATTTTTCATTTATTTTTTCTTTTCTTTCTTTTTCAAACTATTTTTTATTTCAATTGAGAATGCATTGCCCACAATTCCTTCTTCTCTTTTCGCAATGAACCAATCTCCCCAACTTCAACAATACTTAATACTTAAATCAAGAATGCTCTTCAAAGCGATTAAAGTTCGGGTTCATGCTTTACGGATACAAAATTTTTGTTTTAGGCTCAAGAGAGGTTTCTAATGATCACACACTCACAAGGTGACTTGAAGTGATTTATGGAAATTTGGTTCTACTCATAGTACTCAAAAATTGCCTTGATCATTTCCAAGTTTCCAAATTTTCAAAACAAAAAGTAAGATTAAACATAAAAATTTTGAGTAAGCAACAATCACTTAAATCCCTCAATAATTTGTAAACAATGGAGGGAACTCACATTTGTGGCTATGTCCTAATTGATTCCAACATGAACAAATATGCAAAATGAAGAAAAACTTGAAAATTATGTAAAGCAAAAAGTTCATGTACGTATTAACATTCTACAAAGCACAAAACAGAGTACCTTTTGTGCATCAATTCAGAAACTTATCATCATCATCAATGTATGGTGAAGCACATCATTTTTGTACCAAGAAATTAACTCGCTTCATCCATTAATTACCATAAAATAGAGAACAAACAACAAAAAAATTTTGTACCAAAAATTATAACATAGAACATCATCTGCCCGGATGGAAAATTCATTAATAACCAAAAAAATATTGTAACAATTATCCAAAATTAACATCCGCCCGGATGGAGAATACAACAATCCTAAACTAAAGTAGATAATAGAAACATACTAATCATAGCAAAATACAAAATACAAGAAAAAAAGACACATCAAACCCATCATCAATATGAACTAGAGCTAGATGCTCCATCGCCTGCTCCATCATCACCATCTTCATCATCAACACCTGCCCCATAACCTGCCCCCTCCGGAAAACCATGCCTGCCCTCAGGCTATCTCGCATAAGCCATGAGGTCCTCTCGCGAACTCAAAGAATGATCAATATGTGGCTCCCGGATTTGGAGCTGCAGCTGCATCATCGACTCGTGAATGAATAAGAAAGCACGCTGGTGAGCCTCGTGCATTGCCCAATTGGCCTCAGCACTTGGACCACGAGCACGTCCAGCAGGGGCAGCATCAGCTACAGGAACATCATCATCTAAATTCAAAGCCTGCAAACAATGACGAGTTATATAGTTATCATCCAGCATAACCAATTTAACATTCCCATGAGTAGGGAGGGTGACACGCGCCCTATTGCACAAGGCCATGATAAGTCCAGGATAAGTCAAGGTACACGCCAGCCTATCACCCAACGGTGTAGCACTCACAGCTATCCTCTTAAGCTCACTGGAAATGATCCGTGCTAAGGCCACGGTCTTCTCATCGTCAAGGATGTAAGCAATAAGAGCAGTTGTATCCATAGGAATGGAGGAAGTATGGCTACGTGGCTTAAGGTTGTGCAAAACAACCGCCATCAGAATTTGCGTTTCTGTAGTCAAAACACTCCTCAAAAACTTGAGGGGCGCTCCATTAGCACTTAGCTGGTAAGTCTGCCCCCTCACACATAACATATCCCTTAACTGCTCGGCACTCCAGCTACGCCGAGCCATCAGCCTACCAAAATCACATAATTCATCCTCGGCCAGCTGAAGGTGATTACCGAGGTAAGTATTTATAGTATCCCTTGAGAACTCAATTTCCTTCCCCCTAACCCAAGTTTTAAATTCGAAAGGCCTACCATCAGAGGGCAATGTATTTGCGTAGAACTCCCTCACAATGTCCAAGTGGTACTCGGGGTAAGGGGAAGATAACTTGTCCCAGCCACCTCCAGAAATCAGAGAAGCAGTGTGGCGATAACTTCCCTCCGGATCAATTAGAATAATTCGGTCCGCCCACACCGTTCTCCTTTCAAGTTGTTGGTATCGCTGTTGTTGTTCGAGCCCAAGGAATCTAGTGTTGTCAAACTGACGGGATGGAGGGCACCTAGGTGGGTTTGATGTAGAACCAACAACGCGTTGCTTCTTGCGTCCAGACATCTGAAAACAAAAACAAAACAGAACAAACACAAAACAGCAACACATGCTAATAAAAATAGTATTAAAATAGCCCTAAATTCCTAAACAAATACTATGAATAACCTAAGGAAAGCAAAACAGAAATAAGAAAATGGGAATTATTCTGCAAATCTCAGAGTGCGCTAAGCGCGCAGGAGCGCGCTAAGCGGGCTCTGCGAAATGCAGAAAAAAAATCCCCTCTGCACAGATGGTTCCCAAACATTCTCCAACTTCCTAAACACAGCCCTACTCACAGAGATATGCACAGAGTTACGAATTCACACAATTAAAACCCTAATTTATATACAAAACCTAATTTCTAAATTACAATCCCTAATTTCAAAAATTGGAGTTTCTAACCACATGCAATCAGTAGAAAACAAACAATAATGGAGATTGACAATAAAAACAAAAACATAATGAACAAGAACATTGAGCTTAAAGGTTCAACCCAAAATGGGTTTTGTTCATGAAAAATTAAAATGAAAATGAAGAACTTACATTTTGTTGATGAAGATTCTGAGCAAGTAAATGAAGTTAATGCAGTTAGGGCACACGAAAATCCAAAGAACTCACAAAAAAAAAAATCTTTGAAGGAGAAGAGAGCAAAAGAGTGTTTTGGTGAGAAAGGGGGAAATGAGGCAGAAACCTCAGAACCCTAACTCATAAAACATGCGCTGGGCTGGGTCAGCATTAGTGGGCCCAGCAAAAGTTATTTTTTTTCAAAAAAACGCAGACCGCGCTAAGCGCGCTACCCAATGGAAGTAAAGGGTCCCTTTTCTTTATACCATGCTGAGTGAGCTACTGCGCGCTAAGCGCGCACTGCAAAACTCAAACACCTACCACCAGTTCAAATTCAACTTCCAGCAGTTCAAAACAACATTTAGAGCAGCATCAAACATCAACTTTACAAAAAACATCATTAAAACAACAAGTGGACTAGAAAACGATAAAATCTTAAAAAATTGGGGAGCGTCCTAACGAGTGCTTGTTTAACGTCGGATGAGCTCGACAGTCCAAGACGACCAATGAAGAACGTCTAGGAGAACAGAACAATTGTCGCGATCAAAGTTACCAGTAAGGTAGATTTTTAAGCGTTGACCATTTATGGTCCAATAGTCTTTTTTCTCTAAATCTTCGATCATAATCGCTCCGTAACTTTTCACCTCTTTCACACGAAATGGTCCGGACCATTTTGATTTTAATTTTCCCGGAAAAAGTTTTAACCGGGAATTAAACAGCAGCACCAAATGGCAGACCTGGAAGTCCTTTTTTCCGGATCTTCTTGTCGTGATAATTCTTTACCTTTTCTTTATACAACCAACTGGAATGATAGGCTGCATTCGGCATTTCTTCCTATTCTTGAAGTTGTATTTTTCTCTTTTCTCCGGCCAAGTTCGTATCAAAATTTAGCAGCTTAAGGGCCCACACTGCTTTGTGCTCCATTTCAACCGGTAAATGATATGTTTTACCATAAACCATTTGAAATGGAGTTAAGCCAATTGGAGCTTTGTAAGCAGTCCGATATGCCCACAAATCCTCGTCCAATTTTTGCGACCAATCTTTTCGAGAACTTGACACAGTTTTTTCTAAAATCCTTTTAACTTCACGGTTCGACACCTCAGCTTGACCATTCGCCTGCGGGTGGTAAGGGGTCGCCACTTTATGCGATACACCATAATGTTTTAAGACACTTTCAAGAGATGCATTGCAAAAGTGTGACCCGCCATCACTAATGAGAACCCGAGGAGTGCCAAAATGGGAAAAGATGTTTTTCTTCAAAATTGTGATCACCGTTTTGCCATCAGCCTTAGGTGAAGCAATCGCTTCAACCCACTTCGACACGTAGTCAACCGCCACCAACATGTACTCATTTCCAAAAGAGGGTGGAAATGGACCAAGAAAATCAATGCCCCAACAATAAAAAATTTCAACTTCTTGTATATTTTGAAGGGGCATTTCATCTCTTTTTCCATTTCCCCCACTTCTTTGACAAGTGTTACAACTTTGCGCATGGAGATTTGCGTCTTTAAATAGAGTAGGCCAATAAAATCCTGATTGTAAGACTTTCGTGGCCGTCCTAGAACCATTGAAATGGCCGCCATAAGGCGAGTTGTGACAATGCTAAAGAATACTTTGAGCTTCTTCACTAGTGACACACCTTCTCAAAAGGTTGTCACCTCCTAATTTGAACAAATACGGGTCATCCCACACATAGTAATTTGCATCCAACAGGAACTTCCTTTTTTGGTTCCAAGTTAGGTCTTGGGGCACCCAACCAGATGCTTTGTGGTTAGCAATATCCACAAACCAAGGCCTAACTTGAACTTTAAACAATTTTTCATCGGGAAATTCCTCTCGGATTTCCTTTTCAGCTGTGGTAACATCAACATTGACAAGGCAAGACAAGTGATCCGCCACCAAATTCTCAGATCCTTTCTTGTCACGAATTTCTAGATCAAATTGTTGTAACAAGAGGATCCAACGAATGAGCCTTTGTTTTGAATCTGGCTTGGTGAGAAAATACTTAATCGCCGAGTGATCCGTATAACATACGACTCTAGACCCAATCAAATAAGAACGAAATTTTTCCAACGCATACACTATTGCAAGCAACTCCTTTTCAGTTGTTGCATAATTAACTTGAGCTTCGTTCAAGACTTTGCTCGCATAGTGTATAGCATGCAAAATTTTTGTTTTTCTTTGACCCAATACTGCACCGACCGCATAATCACTCGCGTCACACATGAGTTCAAAATTAATTTTCCAATCGGGCGCGATGATTATGGGTGCGGTAGTCAAACTTTGCTTTAAATAACTAAAAGCGACCATACAAGACTCATCAAAATCAAAAGACTTATCTTTAATGAGCAAATTACTCAATGGCCTTGCAACTTTGGCGAAGTCCTTGATGAACCTCCGATAGAATCCCGCATGGCCAAGAAAACTTCGGATGCCTTTGACATTTGTTGGAGGAGGCAACTTTTCAATCACTTCAATTTTGGCTTGATCAACCTCAAGACCTTTAGAGGAGACTCTGTGGCCAAGCACAATCCCCTCCGTCACCATAAAATTGCACTTCTCCCAATTCAAAACTAAGTTTGTCTCAACACACCGTTCAAGAACGGCCTCCAAATTTCTCAAACAAAGATCAAAAGATGCTCCGAAAACGGAGAAGTCATCCATGAACACCTCCATCATTTTTTCAATGAGATCGGAGAAAATTTCTTGAACACAACGTTGAAACGTCGCCGGTGCGTTGCATAAGCCAAAAGGCATCTTACGGTATGCAAAAATCCCAAACGGACAAGTGAAAGCTGTCTTCTCATGGTCTTCCGGGTCAACCGTAATTTGGTTATAACCGGAGTAACCATCCAAGAAGCAATAGAATTGTTGTCCCGACAATCTTTCCAACATTTGGTCCATAAACGGAAGAGGAAAATGGTCTTTCCTTGTAGCGGTGTTTAGCCTTCTATAATCTATACACATCCTCCAACCCGTTACCGTTCTTTTAGGGATCAACTCATTTTTTTCATTTCGGATCACGGTCATTCCTCCTTTCTTAGTTACAACTTGGACCGGACTTACCCAAGGACTATCGAAAATCGGGTAAATCATGCCGACATCCAAGAGCTTAACAACTTCTTTTCTCACTACCTCTTTCATTGTTGGATTCAAGCGGCGTTGTGGTTGGGCAACCGCCTTGAAATCCTCTTCCATCAAGATACGATGCATGCAATAAGCCGGACTAATTCCTTTTAGATCAGAAAGGATCCAACCTATAGCATCTTGATATTTCTTCAAAACTTGAATTAAACGGTCTTCCTCGTTTTTGGACAAAACTTTACTAATGATAATCGGCTTGTTACCACCGTCATCAAGAAACGCATATTTTAAATTGGAAGGCAAGACCTTCAATTCAAGTGGTGACTGTCGCTCCCAGGATTTTCATCCAGGTACAAACGCGAGAGTGACGTGGAAAACAGAGTCGCCAGCCGTGTAAATTTATCCCAAGAGGGGGAAAAGGGAACACCGCATAAACCTGAGGAAGAGGGAAAGAAATGGTCATCGTAACCATAGCCTGGGTTCGGGAGTCGGTTACGCGAGGGGAAGGTGCTAGCACCCCACGCGTCCATCGTACTCGATGGGATCCACGCTTGTTGTCTATTCTAAGGGTGAGTTATCCTATCATCTATGGTTGTACTAAGACTGGGAAGGGAAAGACAAAGACAGACTCGGTAGGACGTCGACGTCCTATGCCTACGTACTCCCTTTGTGCAATGGGAAATTCAGAGTCAACGTAGTTCGGACCAAGTTCTTTTTGTGTTTTTTATGAGCGACGTTAAGTTCGCGTCCGACAGTTAGGGTCGATGTCTGTTTGCGACTCAGACGGAAAGTAACGTGCCCTTTTTGAAAATAGCCTTTAGTTTGACAATCCCGAAGGACAAAAAGGTTTGAAGTTTGTTTGTATTTTTTAGGACAGAAGTGACTTGAGTTAGTTCATAACTTGCATTGCACCAAAGTCTAGGGCACAGGGGCGAATACTTAACACATCGTCCCAAGACAGGACGCTCGCTAAGCACTCTAGAAAGATGAGAGGAAGCCCCTCATTTCTCATTCCCCACACTTAAGGCTCGTGCGCAATACACTTTATCCTTATTAAGTGTTTTCAAGAAGTTTTGAGATGAGAAGAGAGAAGACACAAAGGAAACTCTAAAGGGAAACTAAGAGTCCTAATGTTATCATGCATGGGTGACCTACGGTTAGTGAGGTTTGACGACAACCTAAGCCTAAATAAAAAGAAAAGATGAGAGAAGGAAATAATAAGGGTGAATATGGATGATTATCCACACCCTTAAATAACTTACCTCAGCCCCTGCATAAGAGGTTAGCACAAAACATACACAAATAATATTAAGGCAAATGAAAGCCAAACAATGACATATAATAGTGATTAAATGACCTATAACAATCCAAACATGAATTAAAAAGTCAAGGAAGCAGTCCCAAAATAATGGCACAAGTGCCTTCTCAAACAAATAATCAGATATGGTCAAAATGTGCATACAAGAAAGCCTCAAACAAGGAGCAATCACATAATTAGAGAAACAACTTCTAAAATTTCCAAATTAAATATCAACATTGCTCAACCAGAGACAAACAACATATCCAAAGCTCCTGCAAAAATTCAAAATATAAGTCACTCAAACAATTATGCAAAGTCATATGAGAAACATGGTTCACTGTGCAAAAGGAAAGGACTAAAATGCAATATGAAATAGTTTTAAAAATGAGAGAAAAATGTTTTAATGTAGTTCAATGTGTTGGTGAATGAATTCAAAAAGAATGAGTTCAAAATAATTTATGGATGCAGAGAAATAAAATAAACAAATTTAAGTATGCATGATATGAATAATTCAAAAAAGAAAATAAACAAATATTTATTTCAGATGCTAAAAATAAAACAAAATAATAAAATAAAATTTGTGAAAATTTTATAAAATTATAAAAATGATACATAAATTTTCTGGGAATTTTTTAATGCAAAAAACTATTTTTAATAATTAAAAATGAAAAGGTAATAAATTAATAAAAATAAAAATATGAAATGAGCATGGGGGGTGCGTATAGCAAGCATGCACGTTGAAAATGGAAATGGATTTAAGTAGAGGGGTGCGGATAGGAAGTCCAAATCAAAAACCCATCAGAAAAAAAATAAAATAAAAAAAAGTCCACTTGTGGACTTCAGTCAACACAGTTGACTGCATACCTGCCCTTGGATGAATCTTGCGCCTCACGTTGAGTCAAACCAAATACAAGGTAATTATGATAAAGGACCATGATTAAAAATACACCGTAACACACAAACACATCCGCATACAAAATTGTTCAGCATACCATACTCTCCCGCGTGCCTGGCACATGGCTTCATTAATTTGTTGGCACAATAATGGCCACATGATGGATCAGACGACCAGGGTTAGTCAACCGAAAACAAAAATCAACATGATGTGTGGCTTGGATTTGAGGGTGAACTATAATACATGTGGGTGAGCAAACACATAAACCATAATATAAAAACAAATTTTTAAAACACATGGCGCATGGTGGACCGTTGGATCACAAGAATGAATGGTGAGGATTGCGTCTTCCTTGTGGAAACCCTTGGCCGGCCGGAGACATTACCAGACGCCGGAGCCCTAGCTCCGGTCGTCATCTCCGGTGAGCACCACCCTAAAAATCTCCAGAAATGGCATGCGAATATACTATTTTGATCAGAAAAATGTGAGGATCAATAATATCATCTCAAAAATCACAAACAATGCATAAATAAAGAGAATCGAAAGCAACAAGGTTAAGGTTCAAAACTTAGAACTCACGATACAAGCAAACCACACGTCCAATTTCAAAGATAAATATATCAGGATGATCAGTGGGCATCACACGTCAATATGCATATCAAAAAGAGGAGTTTTATGATCATGAAAATCATCACTAACCTGAGATGGTGCAACACGTACTTCCACTGTTAGCTTCAAAGGGTGGTTGGTTCGTGCTCTAGAGATCCCAAGAAAGAAGATTGTGGAAGAACCTTTGGAAAAAATCTTGTGGATTGAGAGATTCAATGAGAAAAAATTTTAGGGTTCAAGCTTTCTCCTCCTCCAAATATCACGTGTCTAAACCCTAACCAGTGCATGAATTGGCTTAAATAGATTAGGTCATCCCACTGATAATGATTTGGGCCTTGGTAATTCTCCACTTAATGAGTTTTGGACAATTTTGGAATTTTGAATAAAGTGGAATATACCCTCCTCCATGCATGGGTATCCAAGTATTTCATGATGGATCACTTACTCAACAATTGCTAATCACACCTAAACTGAAATTGGGCCTTGAAACATTTTGGTTCATGAGATTTTAATAATTTGGCAATTTGGCCTAATGGAAAATAAGTGAAGAATACACCATGGATTCACTTGATTCAAAGGCCAAAAATAATCCTTATGGATTGTACTTTGATGTTGGAAAGTGCCTTGAAGCAATGGAATTAATTATAGGTCCATATGTCCCAAAATGTAAAAGTTGTGAAAATGGAACCCTAAAAACCACTTTGCCATCTTTTGGTCATAACTTGAGGTTCACAAATGATATGGAGACCCACTGGTACTTGTTCGAAAGAGGAGAAAAATATCTTCAACTTTCATGTTTGAGGAAAATTCATTTGAAGCTTTATTGATGGTGAAAAGTCAAGTTGAATGTAGTGTAAGAACTTGCCCAAAAAGGAAACTTTCAAATTATAGGTCATTTCCATATTTAGTAACTTTTGTACCAACCCTTGATTCTTGATAAATGGTATAAAACTTGACCCTTGAAGACCATATGAGGATGTTGACTTTTCCCCAATTCTCCTGATTCCTAATCCATTGGCCAATTGAACTTCTCCTGAACCAAACTGATGGACAATCTTCCATTCCTAGATACTTAGGGACCCAAGGAATACCATGAAGTCAAGTCTTGCCCAAGAAATCAGAAATAAACTGACTTTATGGCAAACCCTAGTTTTGGTACCCTCAGCCTAGGAGGAAATAGCACAGTCTCCAAATCCAAATTCCTCTGAATATGATGTGTATCCTCTCCAACAAAGATAAGATAAAATGCCATTTGGTGATGATAAAAACCCAAGGAGCTTTCCCATTGGAGAAATAAACCCAATAATTTCAAAGCCCTAATTTCTGCACTGGTTAGGAGAAAGTGATCCACTTGAACTCTCTTGCTTGACCCTTTGAAGAACATCTTCTCCTCTTGAACTTGCCTCAGGCACCTTGACCCCATGCTAAGAACCAATGATATGCACACATGATAATGCAAAAATTCAATGAAACATAAGCCAGTTAGTAATAAAGTAAGGAGGGTAAATTTTGGGGTGCTACAGTGACTTCTCATCTTTCACATCCTTCTTTAACTCTTCCATTTCTACTTCCCACGGTTGCAACTCTTTGAGAGATTCAAGCTCTTTTAAACATTCTTCAAGAGCTCTTTCTTCTTCATCGGAAAATACTTCAAAAGATTCATCAAGAGCCATTTCCAAAGGAGATACGATATGAACATGCCTTGAAACCTCAAAAGTTGCTTCTTCAATTGCATCGATACGAAAGCTATTATGCTTGTCTTGAGAATATTTCATTGCTTCCAAAAGATCAAAGCAAACTTCCTCGTTTTGAACCCTCACTTTCATTAAACCGTTATCCACATCAATCATCATTCGTGCGGTTTTCATGAAAGGTCGCCCAAGAATTAAAGGTGCATCCTCCTCTTCCTCCATATCGATAACAACAAAATCAACCGGAAAGAAGAACTTGTCAAGTTTTACCAAGACATCTTGAGCCAACCCATGGGGATGAGTTGTGGACTTGTCGGCCAATTGTAACGTCATCCGAATTGCTTTCATCTCAATGTTCCCAAGCCTCTTTACAATGGACAATGGAATTAGATTAATGCTTGAGCCCAAATCGATTAGGCCTTTGCCAACATAGACATCACCAATGGTTACCGGCAAAGTAACACGCCCCGGGTCAACTTCTTTTTTCGGAAGAGTTCTTTGGATGATGGCACTACAACTTGCGTCAAGGATAATAGTTTCCGGTTCCGAATACCTCCGCTTCTTTGTGAGAATGTCTTTCATAAACTTAGCATATTTTAGCATTTGCTCTAAAGCTTTAGCAAAAGGAATGTCAATTTGTAATTGTTTTAAAATATCCATGAAACGAGCGTAATGTCGTTCATTTTTTTTCTTTGAAGGAGCATGAAGTTATGGTAAATGTTGGATCAGAATAGTGCTCACTACTTCCTTTCCCTTCTTCACTCTCCTTTGTCTCTCTTTCTTCTTCACCTCCTCACCATTCTCATTTTCAACTTCAACTATTTCATCATCTTTCTTTTCAACTACACCTTCATTTTCAATTTTATTTTCAACTACTTCCTCATCACTATCCTCCTCCACAATACCATTAATTTTTTCTTCCTCCACTTTTTTCACATTTTCTTTTACCAACTCCTTCCCATTTCTAGTAACGATTGCGTTGCAATGCTCCTTAGGATTCACTTGAGTATTTGCGGAGAATGAAGGACCCGATTGTTGCTCGGCAAGTTGCCCCACTTGATTTTCTAGATTCTTTATCGCTGCATCACTACTTTTTTGGTTGGCCGTAGTGGAGGTTGATAAGGATTTTGCTGGCTTGAAGAACCGCCACCATAACCTTGATTATGTTGATAGTTCCCCCTCGGTGGATATCCTTGATTGCCTTGGTAATGTTGTTGAGGATTGTGTTGTTCTTGTTGATAAGGTTGTTGTTGCTGTTGTCTTCCTTGATAGTCTCGTTGATTATTCATGTAGTTCACTTCTTCAAATCCCGGAGGAGGACACAATCCGGTGTCATGCTCTCCTTTACAAAGTTCACAACAAGCAACTTGTTTACTCTTGCTAGGTTCCTTCAGTTCCTTAATTTGTTGAGTCAAAAGTTCCACTTGTTGAGATATAAGCTTGTTTTGTGCTAAGATTGCATCATTCATTCCCAATTCAAGTACCCCGGGCTTCTTTTGCGAGTTGTTACGGATTTGACTTTGAAGATCATTGAGAGCCATTCTATTGATGATATCCGTAGCTTCTTCGGCACTCTTTGATAACAAAGATCCTCCAGAAGTGGCATCCAATAATGTCTTGCAATTTGGTTGGAGACCATTCTTGAAGATGTGAATTTGTGTTAACTCGTCAAACCCGTGGCCTTTGCATTTTCGAAGCATGGATTTGAATCGTTCCCATGCTTCATTCAGAGATTCATTAGTGCCCTGAGAGAACACAGAAATTGCGGGTTTTGACTCCATAAAAAGGTTGTGAGAAAAGAACCGTTCTATAAATTTTTCTTCCAAAACATTCCAATCGGTCATCACAGCGGGAGTTTGATCAAGATACCAATCCTTAGCCTTGCCAAGCAAAGCATGAGGAAATAGTCTCCTGAAAAGAGGTAACTCTTGCGCTTGATCGACTCCAGCCGCTAACGCTATCTCATAAATTTTGGTGAGAAAAGCGAAAGGGTCTTCATGATCCATTCCCATGAACGGACTTCCATACAACAAGTTCAAAGTTCCAGTTTTCATCTCAGCTTGCCTTCTTTGATTATAGTTAGCAAACTGAGCGGTGTGACGTGGACTATTTACACATAGTGTGGAAGCGGGTGGTGGGGGTGGTGGATCCATGATTGGCGTGAACTGTGGAATTGGTGGTGGTGTAGAAGTCGAACTTTCTCCTTGTTCTTGCCTTTGTCTAGCTAGTTGCCTCCTCCGTCTAGTTTTGCTATTGAGTCTACGAGCGGTTCTTTCAATCTCGGGATCGAATAAAAGTTGGTTCGCCGGTAGTTGCCCTCGCATAAACAAAGTCTGCACACTAAACAAAACAAATCAATAAGCACAAGAATTTTTTTTAACAAGTTTAAAACTTCACAACTATTGCAATGCTTGCAATATCAATTAACAATCCCCGGCAACGGCGCCAATTTGTTGAAATACAAATAGAGTTAGGGTTTTGTTATCGTTCAACAGAGATTGTTCAGAGATATTGCAGCTGTTTATAGTTGTATACGTTTTAAACTTCAAAGTAACAAGGGTTTTTGGTTGTTGTTAATCGGAAGGTTTGCATTCAAATTTAAGTAATAGCGGTAAAAAGATTTGTTTTAACGATTTATAAAAAGCATGTCAAGATTAGGGTTCGACAAACCTATTTTGCATGGATAGAATCGACAAAGCTAATGAACTCGTTTAGACGGTAAATGTAATCACATATCCTCCCAATATGTTTATCTCTAACACATATTGTGAGTTTTGCCATTTTGATCCTTTGATGATCTCTCACTCAAACTATCAAAATGACAACATTCAAGTTGAATATTTATGAACATAAACACTCATTACTATCTCTAGCCAATGTGCATTGATGGATGAACAACCTAGGTAAAGTGTAAGAGCACATTTCTCAATCATGAACCAACACAAAGAATAAACCATAGAAACAAAGTTTTTCATCATACATTCATCATCCAAGAGTTCACAAGCTAGAGTCAATACATATACATGCAAAAGAAAGGTTTATCTACCATCTAACCTTGACATAAAAGGAAAATTAGCTCTCCATTGTCATGGGAGCTAAACAAACAAGAAGATGAAGAAGAATATCAACCATCAATGACGATCTCTCGATGAATGATGCTTCCAATCTTTCAAAATTGGATGCTACAGTGTTTACAATGTATTTGGCTCTGAATAGTATCAAAGATCCCAAGAAAAATACAGAAAAGTCTATTTATAAGGGGGCAGAGGATCGCAGAGCGTGCTAAGTACGTTGCACCGCGCTGAGCGCGGCCTCATTTATTGCCAAACCGACCTAAAGCGCGCTTAGCGGGCTCAGGACTGCGCTAAGCGGGCTACTCTCTGTAACTAGCTCCAACGTCGCGCTAGGAGCGCGCTTAGCGGGCTCCAAGCATGCTCAAAAAATCATTTTCTTCACAAACTGCTTCAAGGGGGCCTTCCTTGCTCCAAGCTACACATTTCCATGTAAAAACCTTCAATTAAAACACAAAAGTTAAATAGATAAGTTAAATAATATAATTAACTATACTACGGTTATTAACCGGAAACAATGGGAAAAGGCATTGATTATCAAATAAAGATCATAAAAAGGTGCTAAAAACTAAACTAAATATTAACACAATTTAGCACCTAACAATGCTCATCACACATGACTTGTATGAAAGATTGGTTTGTCAATATAAAACCCTTATTAAAGAACATGGTAAAATTTGCAAATTACAATACTCTATCAGCTTAAGGTATTGGTGATCTAATTTTTGGGAAAGATGACAAGAGGTCAGTAATTTCCAATGTATTGTACTTACCAGGCATGAAAAGTAATTTTCTCAGCATAGGGCAGTTGGTCGAAAAGAACTTCAAAGTTTCTATTGAAGACAAGATGATGAGACTTCTCGACTCAGGAGGAAGGTTAATCTTGAAGGCACCTGTGTCTTATAATAGAACCTTCAAGATTTAACTTAATGTGTTGGAGCATAAGTGCCATGCAACTACAGCTAGTAGGGATGAATGGATGTGGTACTATAAACTTGGTCATCTCAACTTTTAAGATATTAGAGATCTGAAAAGAAGAAATATGGTTTCAGGTTTACCAGAAATCGACATTCCAAATGAAGGGTGTGAAGAATGTGTGCAGGCAAAGCAACACAAGAACAAATTCAGCAAGGATGTAGGAAGCCGGTCAAAGGTAGTTCTTGAAGTCATATACTCTGATGTGTGTGGACCTATCCAGGTGGATTCGATAGGAGGTAACATATACTTTGTGACTTTAATAAATGATTTCTGTTGAAAACTGTGGACTTACCTGATCAAGAAGAAAAGTGAAGTGATCTAGGTATTCGCCAAGTTTAAATCTATGGTTGAAAGAAAAAGTGGTCGAAAGCTCAAGATTTTAAGGACTGATGGTGGTAGAGAATATGTGTCAAAAGACTTCGATACATTATGTGAGAAAGAAAGGATTATCCATGAGGTGGTGCCACCCTATACTCCACAGCATAATGGAACTAGAGAAAGGAAGACTAGAACCATCATGAATATGGTGAGAAGTATGTTGAAAGGCAAGCGTCTACTAAAGAATTATAAGGAGAAGCTGTGTCGACTGCAACATATATTTTGAATAGATGTCCGATGAGTAGGCTAGAATGAATCACACTAGAAGAATGTTTGTCTAATGTTAAACCTAGGTTGAGTCATCTGAAGGTATTTGGATCTATAACACATAGACATGGGCCATATCATTTAAAAGGAAAACTTGATGACAAGTCGAGTCAGAGGATCCTAATATAGGATATCATTCGACTGGAGGTTACAAGTTATTCGACTCAGTGAACAAGCATGTAGTGATCATAGATGAGCTTAAGGAATGGGATTGGACTGAAAATGTCAAGAAAGATTAAGTGAGAATCTTATGTGAAGAGCCAACAAGTGAAGTCGAAATAGAAGTTCGACAAGAAGAAGTCAGAGTTCAAGCAAACACAAGCAGGCCTCAAAGAATGAGACACATGTCTGGAAGGATGTAAGAATGTGTGACAACATCAGATGATGTGGTCGATGATGAAGGTGAGCTGGTACACTATGCTTTCTATGCAGATGTTGAACCAGTCAATGCAGATGAGGCATTGAAGGATTCAAAGTGGGTGAAAGAGTTGAATGAGGAACTGAAGTCCATTGAAGTCAATAACACTTGGTCACTTGTTGAGTTTCCTCAAGACAAGAAGACAATCAATGTGAAGTGGGTATACAAGGTGAAGTTGAATCCCAAAGGAGAGGTAACTCGACATAAGGCAAGACTTGTGACGAAAGGGTTTCTTCAGAGAGAAGGAATCGACTTCGACAAAGTTTTTACACTTGTTGCCAAGATTGAAACAATCAAGTTTGTTGTTGGTCTAGCAAACATGAAGAATTGGCACATATGTCATATGGATGTGAAATGTTCATTCCTAAATATCCCCTTAGATGAAGAAGTTTATGTTACACAACCAGTTGGGTTTGTGAAACAAGGAAAATAAAGCAAAGTATAGAGGCTACATAGAGCCCTGTATGGACTTAAGCAAGCTCCAAGAGCTTGGAATAAGAAGATAGATATCTTTCTAAGGGAGAATGAATTTGTAAAGTGCACAACTGATCATGGAATATATGTAAGAAGAAGCAATAATGAATTGCTTATACAATGTTTCTATGTCGATGACCCGTTGATAACAAGAAGCAACAAGAAGGAGATCGAAGATTTTAATCATGACCTGAGTGAGGAGTTTGAAATGTCAGACATAAGAAATTTCTCATTTTTCCTTGGTATCGAATTCTACAAAAGTGATAGAGGTTTGATGATGCACCAAAGAATATATGGTGCCGAAATACTCAAGAGATTTGAGATGCAAGATTGCAACTCAACTTCGACTCCAGCTGAGCCCAGAACACAACATTCGAAAGACACGAATGAAGATGATGTCGATCCAAAATAATACAAAAGACTCATTGGATCACTTTGATGCCTATATCACACAAGGCCTGGTCTTGCATACAGTTTTGGGTATGGTAAGCAGATTCATGCAAAAGCCAAAGGTATCACACTTAGTAACAACGAAGAGGATACTAAGGTATCTGAAGAGAACTCTTGACTATGGCATTTTGTTTCCTGCAGCTGATGAAGGAAAAGAATGCAAGTTAGTGGGATACACTGACTCAAGTTTGTGTAGTGATGTTAAGGATATAAAATCCACAGCTGGCTATGTGTTATTGTTATGTGGCGCACTAGTTGCTTTCAGTTCAAGAAAGGAACGAGTAGTGGCACTGTCGTCATGTGAAGCATAGTACGTAGCTGGTTCACTCTGTGCATGTTAAGCAACATGGATGGTGAATCTAGTCGAATAAATCACTAGAAAAATCATGGAGCAATTACCATGAAGATCGACAGCACATATGCTATCAATCTGGCGAAGAATATGATGGACACGATCGAGGCAAGCACATCGAGATGAGGTTCCATTATCTTCATGACCAGGTAGCAGAAGGGAATATGAACCTGGAACACTGCAGAACTGAGAATCAGATTGCAGACATCATGACGATGAGTGTGTGTAATACCTCAAAATTTTCCCTCATGTTTTCTCAATAAATTGGTCAATGCTTTACTCATTTGCATTCCATAGTAGGTCATAAATTGCATATCATTGGTTGCAAGGCATGGTATCTAGTGCTTCAAGGTGTGAACAATTGAAAGCCAAAGAAAAGTAGGAGAACAAGAGACAAGGGTCTTCAAGCAAGCCTCAAGAATCTCTTACATCATATATCATCTCAATTGATCTCATAAGTCATTGGAAGATGGGAATTCATCAATAAGATTGAGCAGTGCATTATCTCCTAACAAAACAGTCAAATTAGGGTTTTTGGTTCAAGCAGTCTCCTGAGGAAATTTTGATTCAAACTTGATCTCAATGTTTTCTATATGATGTCAAGTGTCTAAGGATGGAAGATTGGGCATTGGTTCATTTCAGAAGACGTTCAATTGATCAGATGCTTGAGAATCAAGTAATTGGGGAAAAAGTCAACTGTGCAGTGGAAAAAGTCAACTCCTGACTTTTTGAGGTCAAATTCATGAAATTCAAGTTATATATGTTCATTGGACAAAATTTGATCAAGAAATGCTGGAGGAATCATGAAAAATCAAGAAATGTACAAAGTTTCCATTTTTGGAAATTTAGGGTTTCCAAAAATGGCAAGTTTGGACCATTTTGCACCACACTTTGAGGCTTTCTTTCTCCATGATAAAAGCTTCAAACCTCAGGCCCAAGTTGAACCAATTAAATTTCACATTCCAAGCTTCAAATCCATATAAATTACTCTTCCATTGGATCAAAATTGAGTGAGATATGATCAATCAAAGTTTGACAAAACTAGGTCAAAAACCAAGTCATGACCAAGCAAGACCAGGCCCATGCGCCATAATTTTGTCAAAAAAGCTCCAAATGAAAACATGTTGAACATCAAAGTTGTTCATCTCAATTCCCTCTTCAACTTTTATGTTGGACATTTTTCCATTTGAGCAAGTTAGGATGGAGTTATGATGGTCCTAAGATGAGGTGTTCATGCTGAAAATTCATAGGCCATGTTGCCTTGCCTGCAAACCAAATTACACGCCCATGCACCAGTTTGGATCCATTGAGTTCATAGACATTTTTAAGTGTGTTTGAGGTCCCATTTAAATTCAATTTCCACACCAATCTTGTTCTATCATAGTTTCTCTTTCTAATGACACCAATATCTCATCATTCCATGCCTTGAGCACCAAGAATTTCATCACCAAATATCCATGTTTCCATTGATATCAAGCTGCTACAAAATTAGAAAAAAAAGACATTGATGGTGTTGATTATCACATTCACACGCATACATTTTTACATCATACACTTACCATGCCATCATACATGAGAAAGGAAAAAATAAAACTTGCACTACAAGTTTCTTTGTTGCTGCAACATGATTTCATCACCACCATTCATTAACATCCCACGGTTCCCTCTCATTTTATTTTCTCTCAACCTCACCATAACACCATGAACATTCCTCACCATATCCCAACTTCACCTAACTCACCTCTAACTAACTGACTCAGTTAGTTAGAGTGGACTCACTCAACTCAGTCACCAAACTCACTTCCTAACCTCACCTATATAAACAAACTCACACACATTTTCATTCTAACTCTCATTTTCCACTCTCACACCAAAGACACTTTCAAAACTCTCTCTGAACTTTTTCTCTTTCTGCACACGATTTCACCATCATCTTCATCTGAATTCAGTTTCAAGCTCCATTATCAAGCAGCATTGAAACTTGGAAGCATTGAAGAGCTGAAGTATCTTCCACTGCAGATTCATCTTCATTAATATTTTCAAGGTTTGGAGCCTTTATTTGCCCAATTCAAAGCTCAAAGAGGTAGCACACTTCTCTGGTTTTCTTTGGTAGAAAGACTTCATCAGTTTCAGGTTTTAATCTCTCAAACTTTCTCAGCACAATTTCATTTTGTTTTAAGCTTTTTTACTAGTTTTAAGCTTAATAGAAGCATTATTCATCTCCGGCTAGTTGATAGGCCTCTTAGAGGCGTAGATTCAAAACCTAGGGAATTTTTAATCTCTTCGATTCTCCTCATATGTGATTGATATGTGAAAAATATTGGTGGATTCGTGATGTGAGTGAGTTCCTCTTTCGAATGGCATACGATTTGTGAATTTCTGGACATGTGAACATTTGCAGGTGGCGGAGAGTGGCCGTAGAAGATGACCGGAGGTCCTTCTCCGGCCGGTGAGGTTTAATGTTAGGGTTTCTCAGTTTTATAACACAGTCGACCGATTCATTTGATCCAATGATTCATATTGTGCCAACACATTAAAAAACATGTGCATCTCACGTGCTCTCTTTTTTGAACTCTGACAATTGTATGTGTGTGCATGCATGTTTGTTATCATGTGCCTTGTTCTGGATTCGTTTGATATGCATGCTTTAATGATTGATCTGGGTTGACCTGATTGTGTGGCTATGATTGAATCACATGTTAACTGATCATACACTCTATCACACATAATCACACGTATAATTGGATTGGGTCATTAATTGATATCTGCACCCCACATGTTTGAGCCCAAATGTTTTCAACATGAGAATTGATTTCGTTGCACCCCCTATTCTTTTCTTTTGTTTTTAATTTTTATTTCATATATTGTTTCCATTTTCATATTTTAAAAATAGTAAATCAATTCCAAAAATCCCAAATTAATTCATGTGTGTTCTTTACACATTCAAATAATTTTCTATTATTTTTAATTTTGACTTTGTGAATTTTTAAGCATAATTCCCTAATTTTATTTTAATTCCTTTTTGAATAATGTTCTTCATTGACACTCAAATTTGTACATTTTATTTCTCCCATCTCACACAACACTTTTAATCCATTCTTTTTGCATTGATTAGATAACACATTAAAACATCTAAATCCATTTTATTTTGATTTTTTAGTCATTTTATCCCATGTTTTCATGTTCATCTTTGCACTTCTTTTTGGTTTGATCAATGTGATTGTGTGAATTCTTTGAGGCATGTTTTCTCTTGAGTGTTGCCATGAATCTTTTGCACATGTGTTTGCCTCTGACTTGGATTGTTTAGGATTTAATTTTGCAATTTTATCATATGCTTTGATGATGGTTGATGTCTTGCATTTGAAGTTACTTTTTGTGCACATTATTCTACCTCATTCTCACATGTTTTGTTGAGGCACTTGTGCCACTTTTTAGTGTTTACTTTGCATGATTGTTTGTGCATCTTTTGTATGTCATTTGCATGATATTATATGTCATCTTAGTTTCATTATAGGTCACTTTGACTTGTGTTTGCATTTAATATGAGTTTGTGTGTTATAACTTGAACTTTGACATGTTTCCACCTCTTATCTTCTCTTATGCTCTACATGTTTTATGTGTGCATTTTATGTGACATTTCACTCCTTCAATTTGCATTACATCAATGGTATGCCACTGCCCATATGCATTCTTTAATCATGTTACATTTTATGCATATCTAATATGTCACTTTGTGCACCTAATTGAACATGCCTCTCTTATTCTCACTTCTACTTCATCTTATCTCTTCCACTTGCACTCTTTTATTCTTGAGCTGTGTGATGATTCATATACATGTTAAGCCATTTGTAAATGGTATATGGTTCTGACTTTGTTCTTTTGTGAAGCATTATTGCATGATCACTTTGCATATTCACTCATTCTTCATCTATTTCTTCCATGATTCACTTCTTGGATGTTTAAGACATTTGATTGTGCATAGTTGGTGTGTATTAGGTATATTAACATTAGAGAACACCTTTAGATGTAGGTTCTGACTTTGATTGAGTTTAATCTCTTAGGACCCTTATTTATTAATTCTTAATTTGTTTGATCACTATTTGTTATTCTTTCCTTATTCCACTACTTGTAAATAGTTTTTGAACTAACCTTTTCATGTAGGTGCAAATGGTAAGTAAGTGTGTGGATATGCTTCCGCATGCACTTCTTTCTTTCATCTTCTCTTGTCTCTTTTAATAGTCCAACTTGTGATCATAATAAGCATTGATATGCTTTCCTTGAATAACTTCTTCTTCATCCCTCTTCAAGATCAACTTAACTTCCATCTTGGAAATAAGTTGTTTCTTTTGCTCTTCTTTTCCTTTCTTTTAGGATTAGAGTTTTCAAACCACATTAACCATAGGAACATCCATGTATGATAACTTTAGGGTTTGAGTCTTAGTCCCCTTTAGTTTTCACCTTTTGCTCCCATTTGAGTCTCTTTTTCTCATCTTAAAACAAAAAGTAAAAAACACATAATAAAGGCATAACAAATATTGTATTTGAGCCTTTGATGTGAGAATAAGGAGGTGATGGGTCTTCTCTCACTTTCTTAGAACGTTTAGAGTACGTCCCGTCTTGGGTCGATATGCGAGGCATTCGATCCCACATGAGAGACTTAAATCCAATATGTGTTGCAAAACACCAAATAAACAAGACACTTCTTTCTTAAAAAACAAAAACAAACAATAACTCTCTTCTCATCTTCTTCACTTATTCCTTAAGGATGCGTCATGTCCGTTCTACCGCAAACAGGTAACGCCTAAGTCTCCATACAGCGAGCTGCAACACCTAAACTGCTAGGACGCGAACGTTGACGTTTCGACTAAAAAACACAAACAATTTTCCCTTAGCTGAGGGGAACTACGTCGCTCTGATTCTCATGTTCCCGATGAGATACGTAGGCAATGGGGTAGGGCCCATTCGAGCACTTCTTTTATTTTCCCTACATTTGTTTCTCTTTCTCTCTCCTTTCCTTTTCCAGTTCTCCAGCTAGTAGTTCCTTTTCCAGTATCCTTTCCTTACACCCTTTGATCGAGACAAGCAAGCGTGGATCCCATCGGGTACGATGGACGCGTGGGGGTGCTAATACCTTCCTCTCGCGTAACCGACTCCCGAACCCAGTTCTCTTGGTCGCGAGACCATGGTTTTTCCTTCCCCTCAGGTTTACGCAGTGTTTCCTTTCCCTCTCTTAGGATAAATACACATTGCTAGTGACTCTGTTTCTGCGCCACTTTCGCGTTTGTACTTGGATGAAAATCCCGGGAGCGACAGTTGCAGGTCGAAGTGTTCAGAAGACTAAGAGTTATGATGAATATAGATAGCTTAGACACAATGAATTAGGTGATGTGTTAAGATTATAATTCCTTGTGTCGAAGCAGGTAGTACTCGACAGAAAAAAAAAGGATGGGTCGAAACAGGTAGTGTATGTCGAGTAGTGTTAGATGTCAAATTGTTGAAGCAGGTTGCTTGACACAGGATTTTGACTTAAACCAAAATAGATATTTTGAGCCTTTGTAATACTTTGGGCTTTAGCTTAGGGAGCAAGCTAGCTCAATTATAAATAGAGGGAGTAACCCCTATTTTGAAATAATCTAGTAATCACTTGCAATTACAAAATTATTGAGATTTTGAACATGTTGTGGGGGAAGAATGACTCTGCAGAAATCATCTTCTTCTTCCTCAATTTCCATCAAATCCTGATCTTTTTTCTTACTCAGTTTTCTTTCTTTCATTGTTATTATGTAGAAAGAATTATCTTGCAACCAAGGTTGGTTGATTCACTCAAGTAAAGAGTGAAGAATAAGAGATTTCAATTCATGTGATTGAATCTTGTTCATCAATATTTATTTGAAATTACTCAAAGTCTTTAGTATAATTCCAACAAATTTCACTAAGTTTAGCCTCTTGGATTACTACAAAATCCAAAGATTTAGACAAACATAAATGGCTTTAATTTACATTCAGACCGACTCCATTCACCAAAACTCAAATAGAGTACTCATTATTAATCAAAATATTAATTTTCTCCTTATTTTATGAAGTAAAAGAAGTTAACTAAATGCCTATTATGTTCTTTTATACAAAATATACAGGTTATATTACCTGCAATGAGATAAGGCTAAACAAATCAATATAACCCATGCATAACTCACAGATAGGAGGGAAGCCTTAACGTTATTTCTTGCATTAGTCAAAAATAAAGTTCATTTGGATGCAATGCTTCAATCCATAGATTGACACATTTGGCTTTAGGCAAGAAACATAAGAGAGAATTTTAGAAACAAACCTTGATCCGCAAATTTCAAATCACACAATCATTATCTGAGGGTTTCTGCTATAATTTTTGGCTTAAACTCCTTACTTTAGGGCAATGGGCCTTGGCTATAGGGGGGAGTTTCAGATTTCAGACGGTTTTGGAGTGAGATGGATAAAGGTTGGAGTAAGGTTAGGACGAAACAATGGCCTACTAGAAGATGGGACGACGCAAGGAGGGGTAGGAGAAAGAACAATAACAATCTTGAATCAAGCTCTTTTTTTATTACGGAGTTTCCAGAGTACAAGAAAGCGAAAGATTTGTACGAGGTTTTTTCTGAGTATGGGGATGTGGATGAAGTCTTCATTCCTGCGAAAAGGGATAAGATTGGTAGGAAATACGACTTCGTTAGGTTCTTTGGGGTCAAAGACGAGATGAGGCTGAGTTTGAAGCTTGATAATATTTTTATCGACGGGAAAAAGCTGTTTGCAAACTTACCAAGATTCGGTAAATATCAGAAGAATGGCAAAGAACCTGAACGCAAGAGTTATAACTTTAACGAGGAGAGGAAGGTGGAGAAAGATAAGAACTTCGGGGGGGACGTAAGGCAACTCAGGAGGCAAGCTAAAGTGAATGGAAACCGTTCGTTTGCGGAAGATGTTAAGGGAGGACAAGGTGGGAATCGTGAGAGTGCACTGGTGTTCGAAGTTGGTGAGAAAGCTTTTGTGGGGAGGGTTCATACACCAGGAATGTCATTCAATGTTCAAAGTAGTTTTGTCTCAGAAGGTTATTTTGGGATTAAAGTTACCCCGATGGGGGCCAACCTTTGTCTTTTGGAAGAGAATGAAGAAGGTGAAATAGAGGAACTCCTAAGTAGTGCTAAAGAGTGGTTGGATCAGTGGTTTATAGAGGTCAAGAGGTGGAGTCCAGAAGTTATAGATTCCGAAAGAATCACTTAGGTCAGGGTCTTTGGCATCCCTATTCATGCTTGGTCGGTGCAGTTCTTTGAACTTTTATCTTCGAAGGTGGAAGTCTACGTTTGCTGTGATGAAGAAACTTCGGATGCCGATAAGATGGATGTAGCAAGTTTAATTGTAAGGATGAGTTTCGGAACGTTGATTAATGAAGTTTTTAAAGTTGATATTAATAACTCTTTGTTTACTATAAGGATGTTTGAAGAAACAAAGGGCTCATTATGTAAATCTATCGTCAATAAGCAGAGTGCCGGTTCTGAGTTCAACGACGGTGATTCCAGCCATAATTGCAGTGACAATTGGTAGGGTTCAGGTGAAGAAGACGAGGTTGTTGGAGAAGAGGTAGAGGAGGCGCGTAGTGTCTGTCATGAATCGCCCTCATGGAGACCTAGGAGCAGTCCTATGAGATGTGAGTCTTTCCTTAAAGTATCTCAAGAACCTTTGGGTGAGACTGCTAAGGTGTCAGGCTGTGCCAAAGGTGTGAAAGTGGTGGGAAACGTGGAGGGAACTATAAAGGTGAAGAAGACAGATGACAGGCCTAGTAAGATATGTGATATAGGTGTCAGTTGCTTAGAGGTCAACGGTTCAGAGTCAAAAGAGAGAAGTGCTATGAAAGATGGGGTTAGTTTGGATGGGCTGGTTCAGCCCCAGTTGATGGCAAAGGCCCAAAGGATTAAGCCAATGTTTATTGGGCCGTTGGTGGAATCTGGGAGGTTTAGTACTGAGTGGCCCAATTTTGCTGATTCTGAAAAGTTTTTTTTGAGAAAGTCAAGGGTGTGAGTGTGGGGTTAGGTCCTGATTCATTTCGCAGAAAAATAAAGAAGAAGAAGGTAATTAGGATGCATGTGAGCGATTGTGAGGTAGGTTCTGAGGATTCTATTGAAGACTCCGAAGAAGTTGTACCAGCATCGAGGGAGTCGGGTATAAACATGGAAGTGGAGAATCAGGGTAGCCGCTGTCATTCCATCACGGATTCAGAGGTTCTGAAAGGTAATAAGAGGTTTTGGGATGGATTTGAGAGTAGAGTTTCTAGTAAAGTGCGTGAAATTGTCGACTCTCTTGGAGTTAAAGGGGGAGATAGCAAAGGTATTGAAAAAGAGATTCGTAAGATGGAGAAACGAGATGAAGAAGGTAAGAGATTGAGGGAGGAAAAAAAAGGGTATTCCATGAATATTATGTCTATCAATTTACGAGGGTGTGGTAGCTCTACTAAAAGGAGGAGAGTGACCAGTGTGATTCAAAAGGGGAAGGTGGATGTGTGTTTCATTCAAGAGACGAAGAGTTCTTCAGTAGATAGTGATGTGGTTTATTCTTTATGGGGGAATCGAGAGGTGGATTAGTCGGCTTCCAATGCTTCTGGGAATGCTGGAGGGATGCTTATAATGTGGAAGAAGGATTCTCTTTCCTTGATTTGCAGATTTAAGAAGGATGGGTTCTTGGGTGTTTATGGGGTTTGGAAGGGAACGGAGATTTTTCTGGTTAACGTGTATTCTTCTTGTAATCTTAGTAAGAAGAGGATTATGTGGAGCGAATTGGTGAACACTAAGAACAATTTCAACAGGGGTGAGTGGGTTGTTGGTGGTGATTTCAATGCCATAGCTTTTAAGGAGGATAGGAAGAGTCTTGGAGGGGTTGTGAAACATAAGGAGATGGAGGAATTCAGAAGTTTTATAGGTGAGTTGGACTGTGTGGATGTTCAATGTGAGGGCAGTTTGTTCACTTGGTATAATAGGGCGGGGAGTTCCATGAGCAGATTGGACAGGTTTTTGGTTTCAGACGGTCTTATTGAGAAATGGAGTATCAAAGGGCAACACATAGGAGGGAGGGATATCTCAGATCACTGTGCTATATGGTTGAAGTGTAATTCATTTAATTGGGATCCAAAACCCTTCAGGTTTGTCAATGCCTGGTTAAAGCACCTAGACTTCGCCAATTTCGTCAAGGAGTGTTGGGATTCAACAATTGTTCAGGGTAGGGGAGATTTCGTTCTCGAGACGAAATTGTGTAAACTCAGAGAGGAGTTGAGAACTTGGAGCAAAGATGTCTTTGGCAGAGTGGATGGAGAGATTGACGATGCCATCAACGAACTCAACAAGTTAGATAAGGAGGTGAGTAAGGCTGGCTTCAGCAACCACGGAGAATTAGCAAGAATCAGAGTGCAGGCTAGTGAGGAGGTTTGGAAATTGCTGAACTTGAAAGAAGAAGGTTTGAAGATCAAAGCTAAGGAGCAGTGGTTGAGTGATGGAGACAGTAATACTAGGTTTTTCCACAATGCGATTAAAAGAAGAAGGAGGAGAAATGGGATTTGGTTTGTAAATACTGAGAGAGGGATAGTAGAAGATGTGGAAGGTGTGAAGGGAGAGGTCTGCAGATTCTTTGAAGCGAATTTTAACGAGGATAATTTTAATCGTCCTAGATTGGAAGATCTTGATATGAAGAGGTTGTCTGATACAGATAGGGATTGGCTTCAAGGTGATGTTTCGGATGGAGAAATCAAGGAGGCTATCTGGGATTGTGAGGGAGACAGGAGCCCAGGCCCTGATGGGTTTTCTTTTGCGTTTTTCCAAGGTTGTTGGGATATTGTGAAGTTGGAGATGATTAGCTTTGTGAAGGATTTTTTTGACAGATCTACTTTGACTAAAGCTTCTAAAGCTTCGTTTCTGTCACTGGTTGCGAAGACAAAGAATCCCCAATCTCTCCTTGACTACAGACCTATCTGCCTAGTTTCTTGTTATTAGAAAATTCTGTCTAAAATTCTTGCTAGTAGGTTGAAAAAGTGGTTGGTTCAGTGGTTTCTGCTCAACAGTCTGCGTTTATTCCTGGTAGATGCATTTTCGACGGAGTTTTGTTGGCTAACGAGATTATAGACCTTGCTAAGAGAAGAAGAAGGAGTTGTCTGATGTTGAAAACTGATTTCGCTCGTGCGTATGATTGTATCTCGTGGTCATTTCTTAAGGAGTTGCTCGTGAAGCTTAATTTTGGGGAGAAGTGGGTTGGTTGGATTGGATCTTTGGTTTGCGACGGTTCTATGTCTGTGCTGGTGAATGGGAGTGCGACGAAAGAGTTCAAGGTTCAAAAGGGTTTGAGGCAGGGGGACCCACTCTCCCCGTTCCTCTTCTTGCTTGTGATGGAGGTTCTGACTGGCATGGTGCACAAAGCTGAGGAACTTGGTCTGTACAAAGGTTTTTTTTGCAGGTAAAGATGCGTGTTTTAAGGTAACACACTTTGCGGATGACACTTTATTTTTTGGAGAGGCGAATTGGGATAATTTGTGGAGTCTCAAGTCAATCCTTAGAGGGTTTGAGTTGGTAACAGGTCTACAAGTGAATTTTTATAAGAGTAAGATTGGTGGAATTAATGTGAAAGAAGACTTTTTGACGTCTGCTGCTATTTTTCTCAATTGTGATTCTATGAAGCTTCCTTTCTCCTTTCTTGGAGTCACTATAGGGGATAGTCCTAGGAAGGTGTTCATGTGGAGGGACCTCGTGGATAGAGTTAAAGCTAGGCTGACGGATTGGAAAGGAAGGTTTCTCTCAATTGGTGGAAGACTCGTTCTAATAAAGTCTATGATCAGTGCGTTACCCCTCTATGCTTTTTCCTTCTACAAGGTGCCGGTTGGGGTTCTGAAGGCCCTCCAAAGTATTCAAAGTAGGTTTCTTTGGGGGGGTTTTGAAGATAAGAAGAAAGTTCACTGGGTAGATTGGAAAACGATTTGTCGTCCGATTTCAAAAGGAGGTCTTGGTATTAGAGATCTGGAGAGTTTTAACAGGGCTCTTTTATTAAAATGGAAGTGGAGGATGGTTAATAAAGAGGCTTGTGATTGGAAGAGGCTTATGGAGATTAAGTATGGTAACCTTGCTCTGAATATTTGTCGTCCAGGGGAGGAGGTTGGTAGCAGATTTGAATCTATTTGGTGGAGGGATTTGCGTAATGTTAGTTATAACAAATCTCTGGATAGTGATGTTTTCACTTCTTCTGTATCTGTGTTGGTGGGTGATGGAGCTAATATGGAGTTTTGGTACTCGAATTGGGCGTTAGATCTCCCTCTGAAAGAGATTTTCCCTAACTTGTTTCAATTTTCTATAGGTAATCTTTGTTCCGTTAACAGCTGCGGTGAGTGGATTGGTGATGTTTGGACTTGGAAGGTTCAATTAGCAGAATTTCCTGCAGGATCGGTTATGGCGAGGGAAGAGGAAGAATTGAGGGACCTTCTTTAGTCTATCATAATTAATAAGGAAGAAGATTGCTTCAGGTGGGAGCCAGACAACGTGGTTGGAAATTCGTCGGGATTCACTGTTAAATCTTGTTACGATTTGTTGTGGGTTCTTAGAGAAGAAACGGAAGAGGAAGTTGAAGGATCGTCTGTCATGAATAAAGTGTGGAATTCTAAGCTTCCTTTGAAAGTTAAGGTGTTTATGTGGCGAGTGGCGAGGAATCGTTTACCAACTAAGGATCAATTAGCTAGGCGTGGTGTGGGGTTTGCTGTGAATGAGGCAGGTTGTAAGGTGTGTGGCTGCGAGATTGAAACTCTGAATCATGTCTTGTTGGAATGTCCTAAAGCTTTGGAAGTGTGGAAGGGAATGGAGAGATGGCTGGGTATAAGAAGTAGTGGTTTTGGGAGTTGGTTTGATTTTGCAGGTTCGTACATGGAGACGATCAGGAAAAGGTCTGGTGGTTTAGCAGGTGTCTTAATCTGGTGTTCTGCTGCTTGGTCCCTTTGGTGTAACAGGAATGTTGTGTGTTTTGAATCTAAATATGTAGATGTTTTGGATATTTTGAATAGTATTAAGTTTTTTAGTTGGAAATGGATTAGTATTGGGAGGAGCTTTACTGGCATCCCTTTTTACGATTGGTACACTGTCCCTATTGTGTGTTGTAAAGGGAATTAGTGTCTCTGTTTTGTGAGGGTTTCTGCACCCCTTGTGCAGGTTGTTTTTTAGTATCATTGCCTTCAAAAAAAAATGTCAAATCGATTACTTAAAAATATTCAATTTTGATCCATGAATGAAACATCCTTTAGTCATATTTTACAAAAGTTCTTTAAATTATAAGGAAACTGGGACAAGTAGAAAGTTAGGCAAATATATTATATATTACATAAAAAGGATGAAATATATACATATTGTTGGTAAGTTAGGTTTTTTTTCAATAAGCAACGAAATCATATTTACAATATATTAGGAGTACAATCTGAGAACAAAAACGTTATATATATATATATATATATATATATATATATATATATATATATATATACCATGCAACTTTCATAGAATAAGTCGAACCTTGAACAGTAAAATATATACATATTCTTATTCTGCAAAACGATTCTTGTATTTGCGGATGAAATCATCAGCTCTTTTGTTAATATTGGGCTCAGCAACACCCCAATTACCTTTGTCTTCATCGCTAGGCCATGTCTTCCGCCCTGATTCATAATCATAGTACCCTGCTCTATGTTTATTCTTAGATGTGAAGCATTCGAAAATAGAGAAGAAACCCGATGAACACTTGTTCTTCCTATTTCCAACTCCCATGGGGATTTATGGCTAAACTTTTTTGCTATATACACTGACTTGGTTTTCAAATGACAATATAATATGACATATTTATATATAAATTTAATAGTCGAGTAAGTTTGAATTTGTCATAAGAATCTGATAAAGGAATGGTAAAGAGTAACGTAAAAGGTTCAAATTAAGCTTATTATTGGTGCTGTATTTGTACTTTTCTTCTCTATTGATAATTCACGTTAGTTATCATTTGGAATATGTTTTTAGCACATTCTTCTATTCACATCCTCGTGATATTTAGTTAAGCACATGTACATGAAATATAATTACACCAACAACAATAAAGCTTATCCCATTAAGTGAGATTCATTACATAAATTAAATTCTGCCATAATACTCTAGCTAATATTGTGTTTATAAGTTATGTTAAATTCCACAACTGATTATAAGTTATGTATCGCATTACCTATTACAACGGTTATTTCAAACAACCGTTGTTATATTCATTAATGCATAATATTTAATAATGATTATTCTAATCAATCGTTGTAATATATACACTGAGTTTATTATATATCATGTGGAATGCTTAAACAATCAAATAAGATATAATATACTCATCTTTTAAACAAACATTAACAACAACATTCATCAACAACAAAATCATCAAAACATAGCATAAACTACGTACAATATACAACTTTTATTAATAATAATAACAACAACAATAACATATCAGATCATAGAATGTTTCATGTTAGTTCTTTATTTTTTAGGGTTGGCATTAATTTTGTAAAACAAATAATAGCAGCAATATGTTAGATAGGATATTTTATCTTGCTAAAGAAGAACAGGTTGAGCAAGAAGTCCTATTGTGCAATGGAACATGTTGAGTTGAAGTGGTTTCAACATCTGGAACAACATGTCGTACTAAGATGTCCCATGCAGGTCCATTCGACATCGCGCCAGAACTGAAGTGAATTAAAGATTCTGTTATGTACTAACAGATGCAGAATATTCAGGGAATAATATTCAAATTCTATGTGGCGCTGAATTAAAAGGTCTGAAGATTCAAATTGAGAAGAATATTGAAAATATACACTTTCTAAATATGGAGATATTTTAGGAAGTTAAAGATTGAAGTCCTATTATGTAGCAGAAGTTTCTGCTGATTTGTAGCAGCTTATTTGCTGTGTCTGTGAAGGCCCAAATCCAGTTGGGAATAGGTTATATATAGATGCAATGTAACCTAGAATTGTAACTGAACCAAAGATGTAAAAGTTTTATTATTAGGGTCGGTTCCTGTACCACTCGACATGTGAGTTGGACAGTTTGTGAGTGTGATCCTCGAAGCTGTTAAGTAAGAGGGGTATTGTTCTTGGGCGAAGCTTTTAAGTAACTCTAAGTTGTGTCTTGGAAGTGTGTCTTCCTTGTTGGATTGTTGTATAGGCAAAGAGCCGTTGATGCAGTTGCGGAGTGTTGACTGCTAGACATCATTGCGATGATTAGGAGTGAGAAGAGTTTCTCATAGCTAGAGAGGATCTAGGTAGAAGGGTCATTGGGTAGTGATTAAGTGATAAGCTGTAAACGGAGAGTTTAGCTTTGAATTGATACTGCTGATAGTGGACTTCATCCCTGGCTTGGTAGCCCCCAGAGTAGGTGTGTTAAACCGAACTGGGTTAACAATTCTGTGTGTCTTGTTTTAATCTTTTCAGTACCGTGTTTATTGTTATATACCTTGCCATGTGTGTTCATGTCAGACCAGATGTCGAATGGCATGTTATAGGACATCTGAATTCTGCACATGTACCAGAATTTCATTTCAGAAACGTACTTGTCCCATAATGGCATTCACAATGAAAGGAGAATAAAGTTGAAGTGAGAGCTGCAAACTTCTGTTAATTTTGAATGAATGTCATTTTGGGTCTTTCACATAGGTATCCATACCAGAATCTGTGCAAACGCACAAATTATTACATTTTTTGTATAATTAAAGAAAATAAAAGTAAATATATTTAAAATAGTGCATGAATTCAAACACGGGTAAAATGTGTTTATTTATGTTATTAATCTTTATTTATACAATTAAAACAATATTTAGAAATACTATGTTATTAGTTTATATTTATAAAACTAAATTATTGTATAAATATTATTATAAACAATGTCAACAAAATAAATATTTACATACGGAAAAATGTACGGTTGATCCAAATATTTGTATATATGGAAAAACTATATTTATGCTCCAAATATAAATAAAAATGTTTTTCTTTTGAAAATAATAAACTTTTTTAGTTAAATAATTTTGTTTTTCTGTTATTTCATTCTTATTACATTTTAGAAACAAATGCGCGTAACACGCCAGTACCTGTACGAACGCAGAGGTATCCAACTAGTTGAAATGTAAAAAAATAATACATAAACAGATTTTGAAACATAAACTATTGTGAAGAAGAGCTTGTAAGGTAGCCACTTACTACAGTTTATGCAAATAAAGGTAACCCTTGCATACGTTTGAGGTATCCATTTGAGAGAGACGAGTGACAAAGATGTTAGGGTTTTATTTTTAGAGAGATGAATGAAAGAGATGTTAGAGACTTATTTTGAGAGAGACAGTTGTTATCTACTGAAGGGAGAGATAATTTTGATTATATATAAATATGAACACCTTTCACCATCGTAGATTATACGAACCGTGATGAAATGATTGCACCTTACACCACAGTTGATTATAAGAATCGTCGTGATATACAAGGTCAAGGCCATCATGTCACGATAAAAGGAAAATTATTGGTGATGGGATTCAAAGCATTTCACTCCAAGTACATTTCACTACGGTTGTTATGTTGGTGAACGAGAATACTTTGGTATGGTATGTGAATGACCTGTGTTGATAATTCTCGATGTTTATTTAGGCTACCATTGCATACTTTTGCACCATTATATATGTGACGCCCCCGATCTATACCCCCAAAACACGCAATTAAGGCGATAAAAGAAAATTCGAAAATTGATCAGAGTATAATTGAATTATCATGGCATAGAAAGGGAGAATCACATCAAAGTAACCAAACAACTAACATGCAACACCTGCTCATTTAGATATGCAACGTGGGGTAACAATCATACAGAGGAAACTTCGTTCCTTACACCCACTTTTCAGAAATTAGAATTAAAGCGGAAAGATCTAAAATCTGAATAACACATATACATATATACATATAAACTTGTCCGTCATACATCAAGTTATACATGTACAGCCAAAATATATCATCAGATAAACAAAACAATCACACACGGCCACCCTATGCTACCCGGAGTCACATATCAGAGCCGACCGACCAAAATAATGAAGACGCAACGCTTCACAAAAGAATACCTCCAGCAACTCTAATCTGCAACGCCTCATAGAGCGTTATAAAACAGCAGAAGGGTGAGAAAAACAATCATAATATAATTGCATAAGATTATATATTAACACCAAAAATGCACAATAATGTATTCTCACCACCAAAACACACAGATCAATTATAACAACACACAGTACAATTCACAAGTGTCAAATACCACTACCCATCAATCATTCATAATACAATCACACATATTCCATCTCATTAAGTCACATTCACAAATTCATGCACAAATGACTCATAATTTAATGCAATGCACATAGACCGACACAACGACTCTATGCACATGCCATGCGGTACCGACTTACAAAGTCTCATGTCTTATCATCAGTTCACTCAGGAACTATTGGAACCATCGCTCGTTACTGAGAATCTCAAGTAACTCCCCGTCGGGCCTACGATGTTCACCCGTCGCTTTAAGTCCTCAGGCAACGCCTCATATTTTCGAGGCACACGACGTTAAGGATTGCTTTAAGTCTCCAAAGGAGCCCACAATCGTCTATACATATCGCTTTAAGTCCTCAGACAACGCCTCGTATTTTTTAGGCACACGATGGTATAGTGGATTCCCTCAAGAATCAAATCGTCACTCAGGACGTTTCAATAATGCACAATATGATGTTTGGCATACAACGACTCATAACTTTCACATTGCATGCTCACACACATCAACAATCATGCATATATCATCAAATATCACACATAGCATTTTCTTGCCTTTCGGCCACAAATCATCATCACAACATCTCATCAAAAACAACTATTCACGATTAATCGGTAAAGTCGGCCAAAAGTCGGCTAAAAATAATATATTTCTTCACCAAATCATAGAACGTATTTTTAGCTTCACATCCATATAAAGAACACTTAAATCGGATAAACAACGAAGAAGATATGAATATTTCAAAATAACGTAAAAACATAAACCGTACGCCCGACACTACGATACGATTCGAAAATACTGTACCAATTGGACTAGATTCAGACCTCAAAACTATTTTTCCTAGAAAGAACATCTCGTTAGCTTCCCAACGCTTCGAACGGGGACCAAAACCGACTTACGGTTCAAGAGATATGAATTTCCGAAGTTTCCCGACAAACCAGAATTTTATGGTTCAGCACAGTATGTATCGATACATAGGCTTTATGTATCGATACAAAAAGACCTCATGTATCGATACATAGCACGCATGTGTCGACACATGCTGTAGTGAAAATGCTGTTTTTCCCAATTTTCACAGTATGTATCGATGCATAGGGGTTATGTATCGATACATAAGCCATTTCGTATCGATACATAGCTGTTATGTATCGATTCATACTTTGTTTTTCCTTAAAAACCAGAATTTCTCAAAATGCACCTTTGCTGTCATTTTTCCAAAATGCCCGGAAACTCGACTAAATCGAACATTTTCACCGAAACAAACATATACGCCCAACCACCAAATGCATAAGAACAATTTAGAACACATAAACGAAATTTCTACGACGTTCAATTTTTCGATTAAATTTCAACCTTTCAAAAACCAGATTTTTCAAACCTCACCGAATCGAATAAAAAGCACGCTATACGACGACCTAACCTTGCTCGATACAACTACGTAATTTATTTCGAATTCTAACCGTGAAAACATCGTTTTTTTATCGATTCCTTACAATTCGACCTAAACGGACAAAACAACGGAAACATAACGAAAACTAACCAAAACATAACCGAACTTCATGAAACTTTAAACAACAGCTCACATACATATAACCAACCAACACATGTATTTATACGACTTTTCGACCGTAAAAACATTGGTTTCTATCGATTTCGTCAAATACGGCATAAACGGAACATATGGAAAACCAACCAAAACATCCACACAAAACATACATAATCATACACAATCATAGTATAATCGAGTTTCGCACTCTTACCCGATAAATTCGCGTTCTAGAAAGTCGGGAGATTGATTTCTTCCTTCACAAGTTTTTTCTCTCTTTTCTTCTTTCTCTTCTCTTTTCTTCTTCTCTATTTTTCTGGTTTTTCTTTCTTTTCTCTCTTTTTCTTTCTATTCTTTCTATTTATTCTAACTTAATCAAAATACATCCCAAATGCCCAAAATACCCCTACATTCAAATTTCTCGCAAACGATCCCAAAACGCGATAAAATATATTCCCGCCGAAAAATAACATATTTTCACATAAAAGTCGAAAATACAATAAAATAATAATAAAATAATCCAAAAAGACTCAATAAAATAAAACTGGCAAAAACTGGGGCGTTACAATTCTCCCCCACTTAGAAATTTTCGTCCTCGAAAATCTTACCTGGCACAAACAACTCCGGATACGACTCCCGCATCCTACTCTCCAATTCCCACGTCAGATTACCATCAGCAGCGCCTCCCCACGCCACTTTCACAAGTGCAATCTCTTTACCCCTCAACCGCTTCACCTCGCGATCCAAAATACTAACTGGTAATGCCTCGATCGTAAGGTTATCCCTTACTTCCACCTCGTCCATCGGAATCACATGTGAAGGGTCCGGAACATACTTCCGAAGCTGTGAAACATGAAAAACGTCATGCAAATTCGACAGATTCGGCGGTAACGCCACACGATACGCTACAGCACCAACTCTCGCAGATATCTGGTAAGGACCAATAAATCGAGAAGTAAGCTTCTTAGATTTCAAAGCACGACCAACACCCGTTACCGGCGTAACCCTCAGAAATACATGATCACCCTCTTGAAACTCAAGATCCTTTCGTCTCCGATCATGATAACTCTTTTGTCTACTCTGAGAAGCCTTCATTTTCTCACGAATAAACTTTACCTTTTCCGTCGTCTGTTGCACCAATTCCGGTCCAACCACAGAACTCTCACCAGTTTCGTGCCAACACAACGGCGTTCTACATCTTCGCCCATATAAAGCCTCAAAAGGTGCCATTCCGATACTAGAATGGAAACTGTTATTATACGTGAACTCAACCAAAGCAAGATAACTGTCCCACGCACCACCTTGTTCCAAAACACACGACCTCAACAAATCCTCCAACGACTGAATCGTTCTTTCGGTCTGACCATCTGTCTGCGGATGATAAGCCGAACTCAACCTCAATTTAGAACCCAAAGCCTTCTGTAAACTTTCCCAAAAACTCGATGTAAACCTAGGATCTCGATCAGAAACAATACTCAAAGGAACCCCATGCAATTTCACCACCACACTGACATAAATCTCAGCTAACCGCTCCAAAGAAAAACTGATGTCAATCAGAATAAAATGCGCCGATTTAGTCAGCCTGTCCACAATCACCCAAATAGCATTATGCCCTCGCTGAGTATTCGGTAACCCCATTACAAAATCCATCGAAATGCTATCCCATTTCCACTCAGGAATATCCAACGGTTGCAACAAACCACTAGGTCTCAAATGTTCCACTTTCGATTTCTGACAAGTCAAACATGCATACACAAACTGAGCCACATCTCTTTTTAAACCAGACCACCAGAAAATCTTCTTCAAATCTTGGTATATCTTATTCGCTCCCGGATGAATACTTAAATTACTTCGGTGTCCTTCCTCCAAAATCATTCTTTTCAACTCCGCATCATCGGGAATACAAATCCGACCACGAAATCTCAAAACACCAAAATTATCAACCTTGAAATCCACCTTCTCATTCATCATCAAATCAACAAATTTCAAATCCAGCTTTTGTTTCTCACTAACCGACAACAAAAATTCATTAGTAACTTTCAACATTCCAAGCCTCACACTAACCGATGTCACTTCACATACCAAACTCAAATCTCTAAACGATTCCAAATGTTCCAACTCTTTCACCATCAATGCGGACATATGCAACGATTTCCGGCTCAATGCATCGGCTACCACATTAGCTTTACCAGGATGGTAATTCAAGCCAAAGTCGTAATCTTTCAAGAATTCCAACCATCTCTGCTGCCTCATGTTCAACTCTTTCTGATCAAATAAATATTTCAAGCTTTTATGATCACTAAAGACCTCGAACCTCGCACCATAGAGATAGTGCCTCCAAATCTTCAACACAAAAACTACAGCCGCTAATTCAAGATCATGAGTAGGATAGTTCTTCTCATGAACTCTTAATTGCCTCGAAGCATAAGCTACAACTTTACCTTCCTGCATCAGAACACCACCCAAACCAATTAAAGAAGCATCGCAATACACAACAAATGGTTCATTAGGATTCGGTAAAATAAGAATCGGAGATGTCGTCAATCTTCTCTTCAGCTCACAAAAACTCTCTTCACATTGAATATCCCAAATGAACGCTTTGCCCTTACAAGTCAACTGCGTCAAAGGAAGCTAGCTTAGAAAAACCTTCAATGAACCTCCGGTAATAACCAGCCAAACCTAGAAAACTTCGAATTTCAGTAACGGATCTAGGAGCCTCCCATTGTAGAACTGCTTCTACTTTAGATGGATCCACAGCAATACCATTACCAGAAATTACGTGCCCAAGAAAACTCACCTCAGACAACCAGAATTCACACTTGGACAATTTGGCAAAAAGCTTCCTTTCCTTCAAAACCTGCAAAACAATACGCAAATGCTCTGCATGTTCTCCCCGAGACTTAGAATAGATTAAAATGTCATCAATAAACACCACCACAAAACGATCTAAATGCTCGTGGAAAATCCGATTCATGTATTCCATAAACACACCAGGCGCATTAGAAACCCCGAACGGCATCACCGAATATTCATAATGACCGTACCGTGTTCTAAAGGCCGTCTTCTGAATATCCTCTTCTTTCACTCTTATCTGATGGTACCCCCGATCTCAAATCGATCTTACTAAATACACAAGCACCAACCAACTGATCCATCAGATCATCAATCCTTGGAAGCGGATACTTATTCTTAATCGTCACTTTGTTCAACTGGCGATAATCAATACATAACCTCATACTCCCATCTTTCTTTTTCACTAACAAAACTGGAGAACCCCAAGGAGAAACACTTGGTCTCACGAACCTCTTTTCCAACAACTCATTCAACTGCTTTTTCAACTCCACCAATTCAGATGCCGACATTCTATAAGGTGCCATAGAAACAGGTCTAGTACCAGGAACTAGATCTATCGAAAATTCCACCTCTCTCTCTGGCGGCACATCTGAAATATCCTCAGGAAACACCTCAGGAAATTCGCACACAACAGGAAACACATCAAGTGAAACTTGACTATCCACCGATAACGATGCAAACACACCAAGCAACTGAGCTTCATCCGCTAAAAGTTTCTTCAACTCTTTAGTAGACAAGAAACTCGAGTCTTCATCTTCCTCAAGAGAAGGAAACCTTACAAGCTTATGATAACAATCAATGTGCACCCGATTAAATTGCAACCAGTTCATTCCCAACACCACATCTAATCCTTCCAACGGTAAACACACTAAATCCATCACAAAGTCTTTGCCATAAATGGCCAAAGGACAACTTAGACACATCAAAGAAGTAGTTACTGAACCCATCGCTGGAGTATCGATAACCATCTCAAAATCCATTACGGACAACACAAGATTCAAACTCTTCGCGCACTCAGACGAAACAAACGAATGAGTCGCTCCAGTATCAATAATAGCAATTAAAGGCATATTATTAATAAAGCAAGTACCTCTTATCAGACGATCTGCCTTTGAAGTCTGAGTTCCCGCCAACGAAAACACTTTCCCACTAGTCTGAGCCTTCTTCGGATTAGGACACTTCGAACCAATGTGACCAGGTTCCCCACAATTGTAACATTTCACCACATTCTTCCTTTTACAATCAGCTAAGACATGTCCGATACCACCACAATTAGAACACTTAATCACATTCCTCCTACACTCATGCTGGCGATGTCCCAACTCACCACATTTAAAACACCTAATAGGATTAGACATACCTCCTCCACCTGACCTCCGATCAAAAGAATCCCTTTGTTTACCTTTATCAGCCGGTGACACATACGGACCACCACGGAACTGTTGTTTCCCTTTTCTGTCACTTACACTTTTATAGTGAGCAGAACGAGCCTTACTGTCTTCATCATAGATCCTACAGCATTCCACCAAATCAGCAAACCTGCGAATCCTCTGATAACCAATCGCCTGCTTTATCTCAGGACGCAACCCACTTTCATACTTTACACACTTAGAAAATTCAGCTGTCGCTTCTACATAGTGAGGATAAAACTGCACAAGCTCCACAAACTTAGCAGTATATTCAACAACAGATAAATTACCTTGTTTTAGTTCCAAAAACTCAATCTCCTTCTTTCCTCGGACATCTTCCGGAAAATACTTCCTTAGGAACTCTCGACTAAACACCTCCCAAGTAATCTCTTCTTCCTCCTCCTCAGCTTCCAACACTTGACGAGTACTGATCCACCAGTCGTCAGCCTCTTCATGTAACATATGAGTGCCCAGCCTCACCTTATCCTCCTCGTCACAATCCATTACCCTGAAAATCCTCTCAATCTCTTTCAACCACAACTGTGCACCATCCGGATCATGTTTCCCTTTAAAGACCGGCGGCTTATTCTTTCTAAACTCATCATTTCCGGCCGCATTCGGTGCACCCTGCACAGCTCGTGCCATTGCCTCCATCGCAGCAGCCAGAGCAGCATCATTACGACCAGCCATATTCTGTTCGTCCAAATACAGAAACTATGGTTAAACAACCACTTGCTCAACACAACTCGCCCAATATGCCAGACTCAACAGACCCAACTGACACAACAAACACAACTGACACGGACTGGCTCTGATACCACTTAATGTGACGCCCCCGATCTATACCCCCAAAACACGCAATTAAGGCGATAAAAGAAAATTCGAAAATTGATCAGAGTATAATTGAATTATCATGGCATAGAAAGGGAGAATCACATCAAAGTAACCAAACAACTAACATGCAACACCTGCTCATTTAGATATGCAACGTGGGGTAACAATCATACAGAGGAAACTTCGTTCCTTACACCCACTTTTCAGAAATTAGAATTAAAGCGGAAAGATCTAAAATCTGAATAACACATATACATATATACATATAAACTTGTCCGTCATACATCAAATTATACATGTACAGCCAAAATATATCATCAGATAAACAAAACAATCACACACGGCCACCCTATGCTACCCGGAGTCACATATCAGAGCCGACCGACCAAAATAATGAAGACGCAACGCTTCACAAAAGAATACCTCCAGCAACTCTAATCTGCAACGCCTCATAGAGCGTTATAAAACAGCAGAAGGGTGAGAAAAACAACCATAATATAATTGCATAAGATTATATATTAACACCAAAAATGCACAATAACGTATTCTCACCACCAAAACACACAGATCAATTATAACAACACACAGTACAATTCACAAGTGTCAAATACCACTACCCATCAATCATTCACAATACAATCACACATATTCCATCTCATTAAGTCACATTCACAAATTCATGCACAAATGACTCATAATTTAATGCAATGCACATAGACCGACACAACGACTCTATGCACATGCCATGCGGTACCGACTTACAATGTCTCATGTCTCATCATCAGTTCACTCAGGAACTATTGGAACCATCGCTCGTTACTGAGAATCTCAAGTAACTCCCCGTCGGGCCTACGATGTTCACCCGTCGCTTTAAGTCCTCAGGCAACGCCTCATATTTTCGAGGCACACGACGTTAAGGATTTCTTTAAGTCTCCAAAGGAGCCCACAATCGTCTATACATATCACTTTAAGTCCTCAGGCAACGCCTCGTATTTTTGAGGCACACGATGGTATAGTGGATTCCCTCAAGAATCAAATCGTCACTCAGGACGTTTCAATATGCACAATATGATGCTTGGCATACAACGACTCATGACTTTCACATTGCATGCTCACACACATCAACAATCATGCATATATCATCAAATATCACACATAGCATTTTCTTGCCTTTCGGCCACAAATCATCATCACAACATCTCATCAAAAACAACTATTCATGATTAATCGGTAAAGTCGGCCAAAAGTCGGCTAAAAATAATATATTTCTTCACCAAATCATAGAACGTATTTTTAGCTTCACATCCATATAAAGAACACTTAAATCGGATAAACAACGAAGAAGATATGAATATTTCAAAATAACGCAAAAACATAAACCGTACGCCCGACACTACGATACGATTCGAAAATACTGTACCAATTGGACTAGATTCAGACCTCAAAACTAATTTTCCTAGAAAGAACATCTCGTTAGCTTCCCAACGCTTCGAACGGGGACCAAAACCGACTTACGGTTCAAGAGATATGAATTTCCGAAGTTTCCCGACAAACCAGAATTTTATGGTTCAGCACAGTATGTATCGATACATAGCACGCATGTGTCGACACATGCTGTAGTGAAAATGCTGTTTTTCCCAATTTTCACAGTATGTATCGATGCATAGGGGTTATGTATCGATACATAAGCCATTTCGTATCGATACATAGCTGTTATGTATCGATTCATACTTTGTTTTTCCTTAAAAACCAGAATTTCTCAAAATGCACCTTTGCTGTCATTTTTCCAAAATGCCCGGAAACTCGACTAAATCGAACATTTTCACCGAAACAAACATATACGCCCAACCACCAAATGCATAAGAACAATTTAGAACACATAAACGAAATTTCTACGACGTTCGATTTTTCGATTAAATTTCAACCTTTCAAAAACCAGATTTCTCAAACCTCCACGAATCGAATAAAAAGCACGCTATACGACGACCTAACCTTGCTCGATACAACTACGTAATTTATTTCGAATTCTAACCGTGAAAACATCGTTTTTTATCGATTCCTTACAATTCGACCTAAACGGACAAAACAACGGAAACATAACGAAAACTAACCAAAACATAACCGAACTTCATGAAACTTTAAACAGCAGCTCACATACATATAACCAACCAACACATGTATTTATACGACTTTTCGACCGTAAAAACATTGGTTTCTATCGATTTCGTCAAATACGGCATAAACGGAACATATGGAAAACCAACCAAAACATCCACACAAAACATACATAATCATACACAATCATAGTATAATCGAGTTTCGCACCCTTACCCGATAAAATCGCGTTCTAGAAAGTCGGGAGATTGATTTCTTCCTTCACAAGTTTTTTCTCTCTTTTCTTCTTTCTCTTCTCTTTTCTTCTTCTCTATTTTTCTGGTTTTTCTTTCTTTTCTCTCTTTTTCTTTCTATTCTTTCTATTTATTCTAACTTAATCAAAATACATCCCAAATGCCCAAAATACCCCTACATTCAAATTTCTCGCAAACGATCCCAAAACGCGATAAAATATATTCCCGCCGAAAAATAACATATTTTCACATAAAAGTCAAAAATACAATAAAATAATAATAAAATAATCCAAAAAGACTCAATAAAATAAAACTGGCAAAAACTGGGGCGTTACAATATATATATAATATTAGCGTATTCTCACCCATTTTGTTGTTTGTATGGTTTTATGCTTCTTCTTGGGGTACAGATTAACAGGTAACTGAGTAGATGCTTAGAGGCTGAAGAATGGTGTAGAGATTGTTCTTCTTTTTCCTGTTTTATGCGCTTAATTAATTAGTATTTTGTTACTCTAATCTGTAACACAGGGCAGGAAAACGTTTTATTTATCCATTTGCTATTATTTCGATGTTGTTTATGTTGAAGGAAATTTCCATGGCCATTTTGATGATATGAGATATGCTAGTTGTTGAATTATTTTAAATTAATTATTCTGTTGCAATTATTTTAAATTAATTATTCTGTTGTTATGAAATGTGTTTAATTATGCATGTTTTAAATAACCCATGTTACAAAGCAGGTTTATTTCATGTTTTTAGTGACACCTTATGTGTGTATTTGTTTTATTTTCAATTTATTTTGCGTTTCAGGGATTTAGGGTGTTACATAGTGGTATCAGATCATGTCAGTCTATCCAACCAGGTTTTTGATATGATATTTGTTCCCTAGTAAGAGACATGTGTGTGAAACACTCTCAGTTCTTGTTTATTTTTCAAACCGCTTGCCTGCGGGAACGAAATTGAAACAAGTGAGAGAAGATTTTTCTTTTTCTCTTTTGATGTTTCAGGTGTGGAGAGTTGGTTTGTCGTGTGGCTGCTTGAAAGAGTGTAGGTTACTGGATAAGTCAGTTTCATTTCCGGAGTTTGATGCAAGTAATGAGTATTTTGTGTCTACTAAGCAAGTGGATGAGTTCGTGAAGGAAGATGCCGAGGTGTTTATGTTTTTAGCTTTTATGAAGGCGGAAAGCAAAGTTGTGATTAGCGAGCTACCTGTGGTGTGTGATTTTCTAGAAGTTTTCCCAAATAATATCAATGATTTACCGCCGGAGCATGAGGGGGAGATTGGTATAGACCTAGTACTTGGTACTAGTCTTGTTTCGATGGCTTCATATAGAATGTATGCTTCAGAGTTGAGTGAACTGAAGAAGCGATTGAATGAGCTACTTGAGAAGAAGTTTATTCGGCCGAGTGTTTCACTGTGGAGTCTGGCGATATTGTTGGTGAAGAAGAAAGATGGTAGTATGAGGTTGTGTGTTGACTATCGACAACTGAACAAAGTGACAATCAAGAACAAGTATCCACTTCCGAGGATTGATGATTTGATGGATCAGTTGGTTGATGCTTGTGTGTTTAGAAAGATTGATTTGCGATCAGGTTATCATCCGAATCGTGTGAAGTTAGAAGATATTCCCAATACTGCGTTCATAACGAGGTATGCTCAATATGAGTATTCAATGATATCGTTTGGTGTGTCTAATGCACTGGAGTGTTCATGGAGCATATTATATCATATGTAATTATATTAGTTTGTAGTGGTGTTCATCGATGACATCTTAATATATTACAAGTTTGATGAAGAGTATGTAGAGCCACTACTACGTAAAAACAAATTAACAACGGTTGAGAAAGGTATAAAATGACGCTAGCGCAGGTGTTGTTATGTAGAGTTTCGCTGTAAACCGATACTTATAATCACGACCCATTAACTGTTGTAATAACCTGGAAACGGTGCGCCCTATCATAATAGTTTTTCAAACAAACTGTTGTGATAAATATGATGGTCTTTGGTTCGATTCCCACGTGCACCGTTTTGATATTTATTTTTTCCTGTGCAGCGCGTGAGATATTTTGACGGTTAAATTATATGTGCAGACACAAATATAGAACCACTGCTAGGTTTTATAACTGCTGTCAAAACTTCCTATGTTTTAAATATGCATTTCTCATCAATTCAAATTTATCCCATTTTTTAACCTGTAATCATGTTAACCATAACAGATAAGGTATACATGCATAAAAAGCATAAAATACAGCTAACATTGTTCATTGACAAAAGCCAAAATTTCTTCCTATTATTAATTATGTAAGTATTGTAACTATTATAACCATATTTACACCAAACACTATATTCATGTCATCAATACAGAAAAGTGTTATTCACATCATCTCTACAGAAAAGTGTTATTCACATCATCAATCAGCAGGACCCTTAAGAACATTGTGGATATATGCCCAACGTTTACGAAGATCTACGAAGTCCTCAACGGGGAATGGGGCTTCGTCGTTAAACATCTACATAAGAAAGAGTCAATAACATGTATGATAATAGTTCGATAGTCAACTTATATATTAATATTTGTAAACATTTTATGACATGTATACCTTATCCTATGAATAAACAATGTCGGCAAGGACAATGTTTAACATGTGTTTCATGACATAATAACCAGACTCGTAAGTCCCAGGTTGTTTCCTTGTCTACAAATTTAAGCAAAAATTACTTGAATACAACCACACATGAATGTAAATGAAAGAAACATGTAATCGTGCCACTTACTTTAGGACAGATCCATGTGAGCTTTCTTCTAACATTGTTCATCATATTCACTTGCTCCGCAACACTATACATTGAATTTGAATTAAACATATTACATGATAAACTAATTATAGTGTCAGGGATAATGAATTAAGAAAACACTTACGAATTAATAATATCTTTCATTTTGTTTTCTAGTGGATTATGCAAGGAACACAAAAAAGTTATTGTATTCGTCCTAAATGATATAATGATCAATTGCCAATGACCACTGAATAAACAAGAGCATATATATTAATGGTATTTGCTAAAACAAAACTAAATATAGAATACATAAACATCAATTCCAAAAATACTTACGAACAAAGGAATGGTGCTAAGTAACATTCTTTTCCTCCCTCATTTAATCGTATTTTCAAGTACTCTCGGATATCTTTTGGTTGATTAAAAGCCCATCGAGTAAAAACCGGATCCAAGATTCCGTAAGTACTCGATTTATTTAACTCTATACAAAGATGGTGAATGTACCTAAATGGTTAAAGGAAATAAATAAATTAGGGGTGATGTTCTATAAATGATAATGTTCTATAATGACATGTATATTCAACTATATACTTACGTGCACCATACTTGCAATATCTCGATGTCCAACCACTTATACCCACCAAGAAAATCCCTTACATCTTCAGGACTGTAATAGAATAAATCCAAACACGGACAATTTTCTAGAGGGAAAGGTTGCGTTTCATTTATCACCGCAACTTTTAAGTATAACGTTGTAATTTCATTTAGGTTTGGGTCCATTATATCATTGCGGTTATCCATAGGGGGATGGGCTGAACAATTACTTCCTTTTGTAGAATCATGATGTACAACACTTCTACTTGGAGTTTGATCATCATCATCACCATCAACATTACGGTGACCTTCATTTGTTCGTTGTTCAAGGTTTTCACTTAATCTCTACATCATAATATTCAATTAAAACATAAAACAAAAATAAGCACAATATATATCATACATTTCCGATAAAACACTAACATCTCAAGTAAAATACATACCAAATATTACTCTTGAAACCTTTCCATATCTTTCTCCCTTTTTTCCTTCTCCTCTTCTAACATTCTCCGTTGTTCTTCTAATTTCTTCTCAAAATTTTCAATCTTTTATATTTGTGCAATAATTTCTGGGCTTTCGGTACTTTTTCTTTGAGACCCAAAGAATGACCTCAAGCCGACACTTTCTCTAACACCACAGACACGCCCACCATGCTTATCTGATCCGATAGCTTCTACTAATATTTCATGTCCTGCTTCTGGAACAAATGTGCCTTCACGAGCTGCCTCAACCAACTTATCCTACATAACATGAGAAACTTACATATATTGTTATGAACGCATTTAAATAACAAATAACATAAGAAAAACAAATCATACTTACAATTTTTTCGACAACTACTCTTGACGCCTCAAAGGTGTACTCTCTATCTGGTCTTAATCGAGCCCTCTTCCATTTCTCATGTCTTGAAGGTGGAGATGGGATGCTATCATCTCCTGTTTTTTATTGTTTTTCAAGCATGATTTTTTCTCAAGTTTCCTATAACCCCCACGAGACAATCTATGGGGGTACATGTTCTTGGCCTTATTGAGTATTCCGACTTCGCTTTTAACCTATTATGAACATAGTGAAAAAATATATGATTAGTATCTATAACTTATTAGCATAACATTATCGGTTACATGAGAATAGTACTAACCTTGAATTCCTCAGAACGATGTATTTTTGCTAGCTTTTTTCATTGCTTCTTCGATATAAAACTATATTGAATCCATGGACGAGCAAGATCGCTCTTAGGCCTCCTAATGTAATCATCCGTGATTTGTGCCTTAAATCCCCTCCAACGAGTAGCATCATATGATATCCACTTTTTTTTTTCAAATTTGAGTCATCGGTAAACTCAAAATTCAACTCTATTTAAATCAATATATAAGTATGTATTAGAAATTATAGATATTGATATCGGCGATATATGAAATTTATAGTATGTAATACCTTAACGTCAGTCCATATGCTTTCTTTGACGTTGTCATCAACTTGTTTCCAGTCATCAATCAATATACTGACCTTGTTACGTGCAAGAAACGAAACATAACTCTTAAAAGTAGAGCAATGTTCACAATCCACTACTCTGTACAACGAATCAAACTGGATAGGAATTTTTTCACCTGATGAGTTTCGGACTGATGTGAATTGGGGGCATCATTGTGACACCTCTTTGTGATCTTTTCGTTTGAGTTTCAGTTGTTTGAGTTTCATTGGCTAACCTCTCATTTTATTTGAGTTTCTTCGCTAGTTTCTAATGTAGAACTCGACAAGGTCGACATCTAAGTTCAAAAACAATAACAACAACATGAACAACAAGAACATAAACATCAACCACAAAATAAAACAACAACAACCACAACAATGGCAAATGAAGTTTACTGTAGATGCATGGGGAAAAATATTTTACGTACTCTAAACGTGATGATTAAGTAAATGATGTTGGTGTTGGTGATGATGTTATCTTCCTTCCTTGTGGTGACGATGGTGTTGTTATTGTTTTCCTTCTAGACGGTAACAACTTGGTTGATCGTGATGGTCTTGTCAACTTGGTTGACGATGATGACAACAATGAAAAATACACAGTGAAGGGTGAACGATGGTGTTTTGGATGAAATCGTGTAATGTTTCACAGTATTGAATGTTAGGATTTAGGTTGAAATTGCGTAGTGTTTCGTCTAGTTTCTATTTGTAATGGAAAAAAGGATACTGAAGAGACAAGCTAACTAGAAGTGTATAATACTATCAAGCTACCACAACGGCCAATACATGCAACCGTAGTGATATTTTACCTTCATGGTGAAATTTCATAAAAAAACGCCAGAGTATTTACAATTAAAAATTTTAAATAAAAAACAAAATATATCACAACGGTTGTAATCACCAACCGTAGTCATAAACTTTAAATTTTTTTATTTAAAAATAATTAAAAATGAAATGGTGCGACTTAACAACGGTGTACTCTTCAACCTTCGTTATAAAATTTTAATTTTTTTATTTAAAAATAATTAAAAATGAAAAGGCGCGAATTAACAACGGTGGAACTCTTCAACCGTCATCATAAACTTTTAACTTTTTTATTTAAAAATAATTAAAAAAGAAAATGCGCCACTTAACATTAAAGGAATAACATATATGAGGGCCCTGAGGTTCGAACCCATGAAAGCTTGAAGGTATCACAATGGTTGGCTCCTTAACCATTGTTATATACAAATAATTTTGAATAAAAAAATAATATTATAATAGCGCCTTAGTTTAGAGATGTCACAACAGTATAGGGAAGAAGCGTGGTGACCATGGCGTTGTTGTTTACGCGTTTTGTAGTAGTGAGCATCTGAGAGTTGTGTTGCAGACCTTGAAAGATAAGAAGTTGTATCTGAAGTTGTCCATGTGTGAGTTTTGGTTGCGAGAAGTGAGTTTCCTTAGTCACATGATTTTCGAGTGGTGGTATTTTTGTTGATCCATCAAAGATAGATGTGATGTTGCAGTGGGAGACTCCAAAGTCTGTTACTGAGAATACAAGTTTTCTTGGGTTGGCTAGTTATTACAGGAATTTTATTGAAGGCTTTTCTAAGTTAGCATTGCCTTTAACTCTGGTGTGCTGATGCAGAGTGGTAAGTTTGTGGCTTAGGCTTCTAGGCAGTTGAGGGTTCATGAAAAGAATTATCCTACGCATGATCTAGAGTTGACAAATGTGGTGTTTGTGTTGAAGTTTTGGAGACGTTATCTATTTGGCTCCAGATTTTAGGTGTTCAGTGATCACAAGAGTTTGAAATATCTCTTCGATTAGAAAGAGTTGAATATGAGGGCGAGGAGATGACTCGAATTTCTGAAGGACTATGATTTTTGCTTGAGTTACCATCCTAGTAAAGCCAATGTCGTAGCTGATGCAATGAGTAGGAAGTTGCTGCTGTTTGCACACGATTCTTGTGGGAACAACCGATGGCCTCCTATCGCAGGTTTACTCACGGGATCGGCCACAGAATCCCAGAACAATTTAGCTGAAGTGTAAGTCTTGTTGATATGATGGCTTTTAGTTTAGAGGAGTTGTAAGAAACTTGAAAAAGTGAAAGTGTTGCGAATTGATGAATAAAACAAAGTAAAAGAAGAACAAGTAAATGACAAGATAACTTAAACTTTGATCATATAAATTGCATTAAAATAAAAGTGTGGACGCTATCATACATTTCTGCGGGAGTTAACTCGTTTCTCTTAACGCTTGGTACTTTGAGTGTTTTCCCTTTTGCAATGTTACAAATGCGACCTCTAAAATAGAAATAACTATTGCTTTAAATAGGCTGAAGAAAATAATTGTTCGTCTCCCAAGATTTTCCCTGGTTGTGACACATGGCACCCTACTATCTTTCTAACTTCCCACATTCTTGGCTTTCAAGTTTTCCCGCTCAAAAACTTATCAACTTTGTGTTGGATTCATGGGCCACCAATTGATACCTTTCGACGGACTTGTTTGTATGTTTCCTTCTGACGCACCTTTCGACTGTGTCGGACCACTTTGGTTTCCTCGCCATCCTTTCTCCCGACGTCGAACTGCTTGCTTGGATTTTTCACTATTTCTTCATTTCTTATGTTTGGTCGAAATCTCCCAGCCAACAAATTGCCCCCCCCAAAAGGCCAGTTTCGATTGAGCAATGTGTCGATTGAGAAAACTAGCATTTTGATTTCCTGCGAGATTTCGACAGCGTTTTGGTTTCGACCCAATAACCAACATTCTGTCTTCTGTCGAATCTTAGCCACGGGTCACTCGCAGTCTGACGTGATGATAGTATATTTCTGCGCCACAATTTCCAAGAAACGTCATGATGGCTAGTCTCGTCCTAAGTTATGGGTCTCAAAACCACCCCTACGAACTGCAAAATTTGAACAGTTCTTGACCTTTCAGTTGCATGTATTTTCTCTATAAATACTCCCAAAACACGTCTGGTTTTCTTTTCGCCACCTTCTCACAACTTCTTCTCCTTCCAAGTTTTCTTGCTCCGAAAAACTCTTCATTCTAATGGCATCCTCTGCAACTGCTGTTGCTTCCGACACGCTCACCACCGGAAACAACCCTATCTCTTTCGTTCTTTCTGAGAAAGAATCACTTAGGCCTTTCCCTCAACCGTCATCTGCTGACAAAGCGGTGGTGGCAAACTGGCAACATCAAATGATCATTCCTTTTGCGGTGGATGGTAAACTCCACGCTTTTCACTGTCCAAATCCGGATAAAAAGCAAATCATCAAGAACATCAAGAGTTCTTTCCATGTTTTGCTCCTACCATACCACCAACTTTTGAGAAAGGTGGCACTTTGGACCTCTAATTCATGGCGCCCAAGGCTAGGGTCTTTAGATCGATGCCTACACCTGGTAATAAAGACTGCATTTCTTTGCTCAACAAGGTCGAAGGCTAGCGTAAGGAGAAATGGCAAAAATCCGGCATCTTCGATGCCATTCAACTTTCAAGGAATGCTCATAGGGTCAACCCTTGTTTGCTGCTGTCGTCAATGTACTTCTGGGAAGGATCGACCAACACATTCCACTTCCCTTGTGGTATGTTCAGTCCGACACTCTTCAATGTGGCGGCCATCACTGGTCTGTCACCCTTGGGCGAGACTTTCAACTGAACGCTAAAAACAGACCACACTTTCAACTTCGAGCGTGATGGTTTCCAGAATTGCATCGAAGATCATCATGACAAAGCCTCCAAGGAAGTGTTCGACGAGGAACACATTGCTTTCTTAACTCTGTGGTTGTCGTATTATCTATTCTGCCCTGGCTCTCTGCAAATAGCCAAAAGTTACATCAGCCTAGTAATCTAGATTCACAAAGGTCGACAGGTACCTCTGGGCAAGCTTCTACTAGCCTCCCTCTATCATTCACTTGGTCTGTCAGCGTTGCGGCTAAAACTCCTGCATGCGACTTGTTAGGTGCTAAAAAGTGTTAATATTTAGATTAGTTTTTAGTACCTTTTTGTGAGCTTTATTTGTAAATCCATGCCTTTTCCCATTGTTTCCTTTTATAACCGTTTTCTAGTTAATTTCGTTATTTGTCGTATCTATTTATCTTTTGTGTTTTTATTGCAGATTTTTACATGGAAGCATGTGGAATGGAGCTTTGAGGATCCCACTAAAACAGTTTGGAAAATTTTGGATTTTTTTAGCATGCTTTGAGCACGCTCAGCGCGCTCCCAGCGCGAGGATGGAAGGACTTACAGGAGCTTGCGCGCTCAGCGCGCGTTTAGGCGGTTTAACTTTTAAGTGGAGCCCGCTCAGCGGGCGACTGCTCGCTCAGCGCGCTTCGCGACACTCAGCCCCTTTATAAAGTGGTTTTGATCAGATTTTTCTCACTCTCATTATTACATTATGAGATCAAAGTATATTACACTGTAGCACTTCATTTGTGGAAGATAAAAAGCATCATTTTGTCGATAAAATCGTCGTTGATGCTCGTTTCTCTTCTCCCGATTCTTGTTGATCAAGCTACCATGAATATGTGTAGCTAATTTCTCTTCTATGTCAAGGTTAGATGTAAGTAAACCTTTACTTTGTATGTATATGGATTGATCGTATCTTGTGAACTCTTGGATGATGAATGTATGATGATAAACCTTGTTTTTATGTTTATTCTTTGTGTTGGTTCATGATTGAGAAATATGCTCCAACTCTTTACCTAGGTTTGTCATCCATCAATGTACATTGGCTAGAGATAGCAATGTGTGTTGATGTTCACCAAATATTGAACTTTAATGTTGTCATTTTGATAGTTTGTGTGAGAAATCTACAAAGGATCAAAATGGCAAAACTCACAATATGTGTTAGAGATAAACATATTGGGAGGATATGTGATTGTATTTATCATTTAATCGAGTTCATTAGCTTATCGATTATATACGTGCAAAGTGGTTTGTCGAACCCTAACCTTGACATGTTTTTATAAACCATTAAAACAATCTATTTACCGTTTTTAATTAAATTTGAATGCAACCGCTACGAAACCAACCTAAAACCCCTTGTTACTTTAAAGCTTGAAACGTTACGACTGTAGAACGGCTGCGACATCACCGAACAATCTCTGTGGAACGATAACTAAATCCCGAACTCTATAAGTATTTCAACAAATTGGCGCCGTTGCCGGGGATTGTTATTTGATATTGCAAGCATTGCAATAGTTGTGAAGTTTTAGACTTGTTACAAATTTTCTTGTGCTTGTTGATTTGTTTTGTTTAAGTGTGCAGACTTTGTTTATGCGAGGGCAACTACCGGCGGACCAACTTCTATTCGATCCTGAGATTGAAAGAACCGCTCGTAGACTCAACAGCAGAACTAGACAGAGGAGACAACTTGCGAGACAAAGACAATAGCAAGAAGGAAGTTCTACTACAACACCACCACCACCATTCACACCAATCATGGCGCAACCACCTCCACCTCCCGCATCCACACCTTGTGTGAACAGTCCACGACATACCGCTAAGTTTGCCAACAACAATCAAGGAAGGCAAGCCGAGATGAAAACTGGAACTTTGAACTTGTTGTATGGAAGTCCATTCACCGGAATGGACCATGAAGACCCTTTTGCGTTTCTCACAAAATTCTATGAGATTGCATTAGCGGCCGGTGTAGATCCAGCACAAGAGTTACCTCTCTTTAAAAGATTATTTTCGCATGCTTTGCTTGGCAAGGCAAAGGATTGGTACCTCGATCAAACTCCAGCCGTGATGACCGATTGGAATGTCTTGGAGGAAAAATTTATTGAACGGTTCTTCTCTCATAACCGTTTTATGGAGTAAAAAACCGCAATTTCAGTGTTCTCTCAAGGCACCAATGAATCCCTCAATGAAGCATGGGAACGATTCAAGTCCATGCTTCGCAAATGTAAAGGTCACGGGTTTGATGAGTTAACACAAATTCATATCTTCAAGAATGGTCTCCAACCGAATTGTAAGACTTTGTTGGATGCCACTGCGGGAGGAAGTTTGATGGCAAAGAATGCCGAGGAAGCAACTGATATTATCAATAGAATGACTCTAAATGATCTTCAAAGTCAAAGTCGTGGCAACTCTCAAAAGAAGCCCGGTGTCCTTGAATTGGGAACTAACGATGCGATCCTCGCGCAAAACAAGCTTATCTCTCAACAAGTGGAGCTTTTGACTCAACAAATCAAAGAAATGAAGGAGCCGAGCAAAAGTAAGCAAGTAGCTTGTTGTGAACTTTGTAAAGGGGAGCATGACACCGGATTTTGTCCTCCTCCGGGTTTTTGAAGAAGTGAACTATATGGCAAATCAAAGGGATTATCAAGGTAGACAACAACAACCTTACCAACAACAACACAATTCTCAACAAAATTATCAAGGAAATCAAGGATTTCAACCGCGAGCAAATTTTCAAAATAATCAAGGTTATGGAGCCGGTCCTTCAAACCGGAAAAATCCGTATCAACCTCCACCACCTCCGGTTGCTAGCTCAAAGTTGGAAGACACTTTAAACCAATTCATGCAAATGTCAATGGCCAACCAAAAGAGTAGTGACGCGGCGATTAAGAATCTTGAAAACCAAGTGGGGCAACTTGCCAAGCAAATTGCCGAACAACAATCGGGTCCTTCCTTTTCCGCGAATACTCAAGTGAATCCTAAGGAGCATTGCAAGGCGATTGTTACTAGAAATAGGAAGGAGTTGGAGAAAGAAAAGGAGAAAAATGTGGAGGAAGAAAAACTTGATGGTCTTGTGGAGGATTGTAGTAATGAGGAAGTAGTTGAAAATAAACGTGAAAGTGAAGGTGTAGTTGAAAATAAAAGTAATGACATGGTTGAAGTTGAAAATAATAGTGGTGAGGAGTTGAAGAAAAAAGAGAGATTTAAGAAAGTAAAGAAGGGAAAGGAACTACTAAGCGCTATTCCGATCCAAAACTTACCATATCCTCATGCACCTTCAAAGAAGGAAAATGAGAGGCACTATACGCGTTTCATGGACATCTTCAAGCAATTACAAGTTAAAATTCCGTTTGCCGAAGCTTTGGAACAAATGCCAAAGTATGCAAAGTTCATGAAAGACATCCTCACGAAGAAGCGGAGGTATTCGGAACCGGAAACTATTGTTCTTGACGCGAGTTGTAGTGCCATCATCCAAAGAACTCTTCCTAAAAAAGAAGTTGATCCGGGGCGTGTGACTTTGCCGGTTACCATTGGTGACGTCTATGTTGGAAAGGGCTTAATTGATTTGGGCTCAAGCATTAATCTTATCCCATTGTCCATTGTAAAGAAGCTTGGGAACATTGAGATGAAAGCCATTCGTATGACTTTGCAATTGGCCGACAAGTCCACAACTCACCCTCATGGGTTAACACAAGATGTCTTGGTAAAAGTTGACAAATTTTTCTTCCCGGTTGATTTTGTTGTTATCGATATGGAGGAAGATGAAGATGCACCTTTAATTCTTGGCCGACCTTTCATGAAAACCGTCCGAATGATGATCGATGTGGATGACGGTTTAATGAAGGTGAGGGTTCAAAATGAAGAGGTTTGTTTTGATCTTTTCGAAGCCATGAAACATTCAAAAGATAAACATGATAGCTTTAGGATCGATGTGATTGAAGAGGAAATTTTTGAGGTTTCTAAGCATGTACATGAAATCTCTCCGTTAGAAATAGCGCTTAATGATTCTTTTGAAGTGTTTTCTGAAGAAGAAGAAAGAGCTCTTGAGGATTGTTTAAAAGAACTTGAATCCCTCAAAGAGTTGCAGCCTTGGGAGGTAGAACCGGAAGAGTTAAAGAAGGATGTGAAAGATGAGAAGTCACCGCTTGAATTGAAGGTCTTGCCTTCCAATTTAAAATACGCTTTTCTTGATGACGGTGGTAACAAGCCGGTTATCATTACTAACGTATTGTCCAAAAAAGTGGAAGGCCGTTTAATTCATGTTTTGAAGAAAAACCAAGATGCTATAGGTTGGGTCCTTTCCGATTTAAAAGGAATTAGCCCGGCTTATTGCATGCATCGTATCTTGATGGAAGAAGATTTCAAGGCGGTAGCCCAACCGCAACGCCGCTTGAACCCAACAATGAAAGAGGTGGTGAGAAAGGAAGTGGTTAAGCTATTGGAAGCCGGTATGATTTACCTGATTTTCGATAGCCCTTGGGTTAGTCCTGTCCATGTTGTGCCAAAAAAGGGAGGAATGACAGTGATTCGTAACCAAAAAAATGAGTTGGTTCCGACAAAAACAGTGATGGGGTGGAGGATGTGCATTGATTATAGACGGCTCAACACCGCGACAAGAAAAGATCATTTTCCATTACTGTTTTTGGACCAAATGTTAGAGAGGTTATCCGGGCACCAGTTCTATTGTTTTTTGGACAGATATTCGGGGTATAACCAAATAGCGGTTGACCCGACGGATCATGAGAAGACGGCCTTTACTTGTCCCTTTGGCATTTTTGCGTATCGTAAGATGCCTTTTGGTTTATGTAATGCGCCGGCAACTTTCCAACGGTGCGTTCAAGCTATCTTCTCCGACCTAATAGAAAAGACGATGGAAGTATTCATGGACGACTTTTCGATTTTTGGAGGTTCATTTGATTTATGCTTGACCAATTTGGAAACTGTTCTAGAGAGGTGTGTGAAGACAAATCTAGTGCTAAATTGGGAGAAGTGTCACTTTATGGTGACGGAGGGAATTGTGCTCGGCCACAAAGTTTCGTCCAAAGGCCTTGAGGTTGATAGAGCGAAAGTTGAAGTGATAGAGAAGTTGCCTCCTCTGACCAACGTAAAAGGGATCCGAAGTTTCCTTGGGCATGCCGGATTTTATCGGCGTTTTATCAAAGACTTTGCAAAGGTGGCTAGACCATTGAGCAACTTGCTAAGCAAGGAACAAGTATTTCTTTTTAACGATGAATGTCTTCGCGCTTTCGAAATTTTAAAATAAAAGTTAGTCACCGCTCCAATAATAATCGCTCCAAATTGGACCAAAAATTTTGAACTTATGCGCGATGCGAGCGATTATGCTGTTGGAGCGGTACTTGGCCAGAGGAAGGAAAACAATTTCCATGCCATACACTATGCAAGTAAAGTTTTAAATGAGGCACAAGTTAATTATGCCACAACCGAAAAATAATTACTTGCCATTGTGTATGCGCTTGAGAAATTTAGATCCTACCTTATCGGGTCTAAAGTTTTTGTTTACACCGACCATTCGGCGATCAAGTATTTGCTAACCAAACCGGATTCGAAGCAAAGGCTCATCCGATGGATCCTTTTATTACAAGAGTTTGATTTAGAAATAAAAGATAAAAAGGGTTCGGAAAATTTGGTGGCGGATCACTTGTCTCGCCTTGTGAATGTCGAGGTCACCATTGCTGAAAAGGAAATCCAAGAGGAATTTCCTGATGAAAAACTTTTTAAAGTCCAAGTTAGGCCTTGGTTTGCAGATTTTGCTAACCATAAGGCTACTGGTTGGGTGCCCGAAGACCTAACTTGGAACCAAAAAAAGAAGTTCCTTTCGGATGCTAGTTACTACGTTTGGGACGACCCGTATTTGTTTAAGTTAGGAAGTGACAACCTTTTGAGAAGTGTGTCACGAGTGATGAGGCTCAAAGTATTCTTTGGCATTGTCACAACTCGCCGTATGGAGGTCATTTTAATGGTGCGAGGACGGCCACTAAAGTCCTTCAATCGGGCTTTTATTGGCCTTCTCTTTTTAAAGACGCACATCTCCATGCCAAAAGTTGTGACATGTGCCAAAGAACAGGTGGAATTGGACAACGAGATGAAATGCCTCTCCAAAACATACAAGAGGTAGAAATTTTTTATTGTTGGGGTATCGATTTTGTTGGTCCATTTCCACCATCTTCTGGTAATGAATACATGTTGGTAGCCGTTGACTACGTTTCGAAGTGGGTTGAGGCGATTGCCTCACCGAGGGCTGATGGCAAAATGGTGATAAATTTTTTAAAGAAATACATTTTTTCCCGTTTTGGCACTCCTCGGGTGCTCATTAGCGATGGCGGGTCACACTTTTGTAATACACCTCTGGAAAATGTCTTAAAACACTATGGTGTATCACATAAGGTGGCGACCCCTTATCACCCGCAGTCGAACGGTCAGGCTGAGGTAACAAATCGTGAGGTCAAAAGAATCCTTGAAAAAATAGTGTCAAATTCGAAAAAGGATTGGTCGCAAAAATTGGACGAGGCTTTGTGGGCATATCGCACTGCTTACAAAGCTCCAATTGGTCTAACTTCGTTTCAATTAGTTTATGGTAAAACTTGCCATTTACCGGTTGAATTGGAGCACAAGGCTTTGTGGGCCTTAAAAATGTTAAATTTTGACAAGGACTTGGCTGGTACCAAAAGAAAAGTGCAACTTCTTGAGCTGGAAGAAATGCGTAATGTCGCATACCACTCAAGTTGGTTGTACAAAGAGAAAGTAAAAAAATACCACGACAAGAAGCTCCGGCAAAAGGACTTCAAGGCTGAACAATTGGTGTTATTGTTTAACTCTCGGTTAAGACTCTTTCTGGGAAAATTAAAGTCCAAGTGGTCCGGGCCTTTTCGTGTGAAGGAAGTGAAGGACTTTGGAGCGGTTGTTATCGAAGACTTGGAAATGAAGGACTCTTGGACCGTAAACGGTCAGCGTCTAAAAATTTACCTTCTAGGCAATTTCGATCTAGCTTTCAGTACTGTTCTCCTTGATGTTCTTAATTGAGCATCTTGGACCGTCGAGCTTAGCCGACGTTAAACAAGCGCTCGTTGGGAGGCACCCCAACACTGTAAGCTTTTACCGTTTTTACTAGTGAATTTGCTGTTTAGACATGGTTTGTGAAAAATTGATGTTGCATGATGTTTAGGGTGATGTTTTGAACGCGTGGATGATGTCTTTTTGCTGCTGGGAGAATTTTTGATGTTGCTCTGCGCGCTCTTGAAAAAAATGAACATATACTTCCAAAAGCTAGCCCGCTCAGCGCGGCTTGTGAATTTTTGAAAAAAATATATTTGATTTTCTGGGCCCACAAAGGTGTACCCGGCCCAGATTAATGTTAAAGTGGCTAGGGTTTTACAACCTTGCCTCTTTTTCTCATTTCCCTCACTTTCCCTCATTTTCTCTCCTCCAAATTTTTCAAAAACTTCCTTAGATTTTCAATTCTCTACATCATCTCCCTTTCATTTTCTGCTGAGCATCATCATCATCAAGCATTGTAAGTCTTTGTTTTAGCAATATTTTCATTTTTCAATTAGAAACCCATTTTTGGGACATTGTTAGTAATTGTTGGATGTTCATGTTCTTCTTCTTTCCTTTGCCTTTCTATTGACGAAATTCTGTGTAACTGTTTACTTAGTATGCTTGCATGTTGTTAGAAGTTAGAATTGTGGAGATTAGGGTATGAAATTTTAGACTTAGGGTTTGTGGAAAGGTTAATTTGCTTTGATTTTTGAATTTTAGTTCTCTGTAACTGGCTGTGTAGTGAAATTAGGGGTTGTGTTAATCTGTTTGAACCATCTGTGTAGAGTGGGGTTTTTCTGCATTTCGCAGAGCCCGCTCAGCGCGCTCCTGCGCGCTCAGCGCGCTCCGAGATTTGCAGAAAAATTCCCCCTTTTCCCAATTTTGTTCTGCTATATTGTCATTGTTCTTATTATTGTTTAAATAATTTAGGAATTTTAGCTTGCTGTTTTCACTAACTTGTGGTACTATTTTGTTTGTACGTTGTTTTTCTTTTTTGTTTTTCAGATGTCAGGAAGAAAGAAGCAACGTGTTGGTTCGACGTCGAATCCTAACAGAAGAGTTCCCGCTGGCCAATTTGATTCAACGCGTTTTGTTGGCCTCGAGCAACAACAAAGATACGTGGAGCTTGAAAAAATATCAATTTGGCCGGACAGGTTAATTATGGTTGATCCTGATGGTCCATATAGGAACATGAGTCATTTTGTGCAGGGTGGACCATGGGATAAGCTTGGTTCTCCCTTTCCTGAGTACAACATTGACATTGTTAGGGAGTTCTATGCTAATGCATTGCCGGCCGTTGGAGAGACGTTCGCTTTTCAAACATGGGTTCGGGGGAAAGTAATCAATTTCTCGAGGGAGTCCATCAATACCTACCTTGGGAACCCACCTCAGCTGGGGGAAGATGGTTTATATGATTTTGGACGGACGTTGGCTCGACGGAACTGGAATGCTGACCAACTTAGGGAGTCTTTGTGCAGAGAGGGGGGCACTTACACTTTAAGTGCTGCTAGTGCGCCGATAAAGTTTGCTAGGAGGGTGTTGGATTCTGTCACTCAGCTTGTCATGTCGGTTGTCCTATACAACCTTCGACCGAGAAGCCACACCTCATCTATTCCCATGGAGACCGCGACTCTAATTTTTCATTTGTGCACAGAGGGACATACCGTGGACTTTGGGCGGATTATTTCTAATGAATTGAAGAGAACTGCCACCAGTGGTACACCACTTGGAGATCGTGTGGCTTGTGCTCTTATTTATCCAGGTTTGATTATGACTTTATGCCATGAGGCGCAAGTTGCATTACCTTCCCACCCGAATGTGAAGCTACAGATTGTAGATGATAACTATGTCACTCGTCATTGTATGGGGGCGATTGATTTTGAGCAGGATGTCGCTGTAGCTGCTGCTGCTCCTGCTCGTGGCCGTGGGCGCGGACGCGGGCACGCTTTTGATCCGAGTGTTGAGGCCAATTGGGTCGTGCATGAGGCTCATCAGCGAGCTTTATTATTTATGCATGATTCTATGATGCAGTTGCAGCTGCAGATTCGGGAGCCACATGTGGACCACCGGCTGAGGACTCGCGATGAACTCATTGCTTATGCTCGTTGGCCTGAGGGCAGGCCTGGTTTTCCGGAGGGGGCAGAGGAAGGAGACCTTGGTGACGATGACGGTGATGATGGAGTGGATCATGGAGCGTCTAGCTCTAGTTCTGACTGATGTTGGGGTTTGACTAGTCTTTTATGATATTTTATTTTTTTTATTATTATTTTACTTGGTATAACTATTATGGTTGGATTTTGTATTGACTACTAGGAATTTTGTATTCTCCATCCGGGCGGATGTGAGTTTGAATTTGGTGTTAAAATTTTTTTGGTTGATTTAATGAATTTAACATCTGGGTGGATGTTGTTTTATGTTTATATGGTTGGTTTGTACAGAAATTTTTTGTTGTTTGCCAACTTTATTTTTTTTAAGGTAATGGATGGTTGAAGCAAGTTTGTTTCTTTGAACATTAAGTGATGCACTTCACCTTTCATTGATGGTGATGATATAAGTCTAAGTTGGTGCACACAAAGGTACTCTGTTTTGTGCTTGGTAGAATGTTAGTATGTTTTTGAACTTTGTGCTTCACATGATTTTCAAGTTTTTCTTCATTTTGCATTTTTGTTCATTTTGGAATCAATTAGGACACAACCACAAATGTGAGTCCCTCCATTGTTCATAAATATTGAGTGATTTTGTAATTGTTGTTTAGCTCATATGATTCATGTTTAATCTTTTATTCATGTGCAAACCATGGAAACATTGAAATGATCTAGGCAATTTTTGATTATGAGAAAAACCACCAATCCATATAACCTTCAATTTTACCTTATGAGAGGTGTGAGCACTTGCTAGCCATGTTGAGCCTTGAATTGGAATGAATCTTGTATCTACCCGTCTTATGATCAAAAGAATGCGCTTTATAGTGGGTTGTTGATGCTAAAAGAAAATCATTGTGATTCATTCTAGTTCTTTTATTTATACACTTAATCCTTTGTTGAACACACTTTTGAAGAACATTGCCCATTAATTTTAGTATGGTTTAAAGTTGGGGAGAGTTGTGCTAGTTTGTGAAAAAGAAAATGGAGTGGTGAATTGGTGCCTCTTGTGAAGAAAGAAAGAAACTTGAAGCACTATTTTGTGCTATGCTTTGCACTCCAAAGGGAGTTGTTTGAAAAGAAAATGAAAGAGTGCACCATAAGAAAAGAATAGAAAAGAAAAGAAAGGTTTGAATTGAATTGTTATGAGGTTGTCTAAGTGGGTTATTGGCATGTTCTTCATTTGTTGATAATTTTTGTTAACCACTTTGTTTCATTGGCCTTTTACAAATATCCTTTTCTTGTTTAACCTTGCCTAGTTACAACCTTTAGAAGCCCTTAAGTGATCTTTGTTTCCTTCGTTTTCTTGTTGAATTGGTTTGATGAAAGCATGAATTGTTCTGGATGCTGACACTTTTTCTATGAGTGTGTTTTGTCCCTTGGATATATTGAGCTAGGCTCATTTGAATAAATTAGGTGATTCTAATTTGAACATTTGTTTGCTTATGATTTGTGCTTGTTAATTATGTTTAGAATTTAGTTCATTTACATATTTTCATTCTTCGTAAGGACGAGCGGTACCTGCGTGCGTGTTTATTTGGTTTGAACCATTATGTTTTGTTGGTGTTTGTTCCCGGTTTTCCGCTTGCTTCTATTCTAAATTATCTTCGTTTAAGGACAAACAAAGAGACAAGTTGGGGAGAGTTGTTAGGTGCTAAAAAGTGTTAATATTTAGATTAGTTTTTAGTACCTTTTTGTGAGCTTTATTTGTAAATCCATGCCTTTTCCCATTGTTTCCGTTTATAACCGTTTTCTAGTTAATTTCGTTATTTGTCGTATCTATTTATCTTTTGTGTTTTTATTGCAGATTTTTACATGGAAGGGTATGGAATGGAGCTTTGAGGATCCCACAAAAACAGTTTGGCAAGATTTGGATTTTTTTGAGCATGCTTTGAGCGCGCTCAGCGCGCTCCCAGTGCGAGGATGGAGGGACTTACAGGAGCTTGCGCGCTCAGCGGGCTCCTAAGCACGCTCAGCGCGTGTTTAGGCGGTTTAACTTTTAAGTGGAGCCCGCTCAGCGGGCGACTGCGCGCTCAACGCGCTTCGTGACACTCAGCCCCTTTATAAAGTGGTTTTGATCAGATTTTTCTCACTCTCATTATTACATTCTGAGAGCAAAGTATATTACACTGTAGCACTTCATTTGTGGAAGATAAAAAGCATCATTTTATCGATAAAATCGTCGTTGATGCTCGTTTCTCTTCTCCCGATTCTTGTTGATCAAGCTACCATGAATATGTGTAGCTAATTTCTCTTTTATGTCAAGGTTAGATGTAAGTAAACCTTTACTTTGTATGCATATGGATTGATCCTATCTTGTGAACTCTTGGATGATGAATGTATGATGATAAACCTTGTTTTTATGTTTATTCTTTGTGTTGGTTCATGATTGAGAAATATGCTCCAACTCTTTACCTAGGTTTGTCATCCATCAATGTACATTGGCTAGAGATAGCAATGTGTGTTGATGTTCACCAAATATTGAACTTTAATGTTGTCATTTTGATAGTTTGTGTGAGAAATCAACAAAGGATCAAAATGGCAAAACTCACAATATGTGTTAGAGATAAACATATTGGGAGGATATGTGATTGTATTTATCATTTAACCGAGTTCATTAGCTTATCGATTATATACGTGCAAAGTGGTTTGTCGAACCCTAACCTTGACATGTTTTTATAAACCATTAAAACAATCTATTTACCGTTTTTAATTAAATTTGAATGCAACCTCTACGAAACCAACCTAAAACCCCTTGTTACTTTAAAGCTTGAAACATTACGACTGTAGAACGGCTGCGACATCACCGAACAATCTCAGTGGAACGATAACTAAATCCCGAACTCTATTTGTATTTCAACAAGACTACCAAAGCTTTAAACATCTCAGGATGTGGTTGTTGCAACATTGGCTTAATGCTACCTTCGAACATCAATTGGGATATCCTGTCTCTGCCACGATGGAGCGTCTGAACAAAGAGCGTTCCATAGACCGCCTTTGACTCTCCCTGATGACCATCCAAGAAACCCCCAACAAAAGTCTCTTCATGAAGTATCTTAATATGTTTGTGAAGACCACGTCTTTTGTCCCTAGCATGGCGCCCTTTGTGGCTCAAAAATTTGGTCCGACATGGTTCAAGAATCCGTTTCCTGGTGTTTCCCCCAAAGCAGCAGCGCAGTCAAACTCAATATGGAGGGCCTTTTTGACTCCCACCATGCTGTCCTTTTGGATTGAGACGGGGGACACAGGCTATGGGTTCATGAACTATCAGCCAAACTTAGTGGCCCGTCAATTTGGCATGAGCCAAATGCTCCCAAAATCCTTGGTGAAACATTCTTCCGACATTGTGAGGGTTGGTCGACGAATGAATTTGGCGGGACATAAAACCTGCCTTAGATTTGTCAGGTCAACACAACATCTTGAGTTGTCTGTCTTTGCGTTCCAACCCTCTTTCTTTACCACAGAAGACTTCGACGTCTGGTGGTTAGAATACCAGAATCAGATTTTTCCACGTGACTTGTTCCTGTCAAACGTGATCAATGCTTTTGCCACTCTTGCTGGTGAGGTTCCCAATCCGGTAGTTGTTGTATCTGTCGAAGAGATCCAAAACGCTGATGCTACAGAAGACCTACCCAAGAAGGTAACTCTTGAATTTTCTCATTTATATTTCATGAGTTGTTTTTTTCTAATCATTTGTGCTTATCTCTCAGGGTCAAAAATGGGAACCAATTGCTGCCTCGACCTCCACCAGGCCTGCAAAGAAACCTAAAACCCTGAAATCATAGGTATAACTTATTTCAATGCTCCTTCGCATTTGTTTCTGCATGTTATTTGGCTTTGTTGCTTGCTAGGCTTATGAAAAAGTACCATCTCCAGAGGGAGACGTGTCGGATGAGAGTACCCAATCCCGGATCTTTCCCACTGAAGCCCCAACATCCCCTCCAGCTACTCCATTAGTGAAGAAGAAGAGGGCCCTAATGAAGAAAACACTTTCAAAGACGGTTGCTTCGACCGTCAAACCTGTTGTTCCTAGAAACCTTGCTGACGTCTTTGAGCCTGTCGAGGCTAAAGCACCTCCTCCAAAGCAGACTGCGGAGGTATTCATCACCGTTACTCTATTGCTTCATATAGTACTTGAATATCTTCTCACTGAAACTTTTCTTGCAGGAAACGATGGCCGCTTCGACCACTGTTGCAAATGATGATACTGCAATGGCCACCATTGTCAATCCTCCTGAGACAACAATCGTGTTTAGTCCTCAAACTATCGACGAGTTCCAAATGACCTCGACAGAAGAGGATCTAGTGAAGAAAACGCCACCAATTCAACACACCACCTCTGAGGCTAGGAAGGATGGCGCAACCACTGGTGATAATGACAATCCTTCGACAACGGTTACTACTGCGGAAGTCGATGTGAACCCTAAAGCTTCTGTTGAAGGTGGTTCTAACCTGCCTACGCCAAATGTCGACAAAGCTCTTACCCTAGAGGAGATCCTGGCGACAAAACAACCAAATCTAGTGAGGACTTTGAAGGCACTACACAAGCTTCACCAAGAGTCTAGGGACGTTCAACCCATGAGTTTGACGGTCATACCTGTAACGCCCCAGTCAGTTTTGTCAGTTTTGTCTTTTTAATTAATTGAGTCGTTTTGAATATTTTATTATTATATTATTTTATTTTTGACTTTTATGTGAAAATATATTTTTTTTCGTCGTAAATATATTTTACCGCATTTTGAGAGCGTTTGCGAGATAATTGAGTGTAGGGGTATTTTGGTCTTTGTCGGGTAGATATTATATTTTTCATAGAAATAGAAATAGAAAGAGAGAAAAGTAGAAAGAAAAGAAAAGAGAAGAAGAAAAGGAGAAGAGAAAGAGAAGAGGAAAAAGAAGAAAAAGAGGGAAAACTTGTGGATTTAGGAACCGACTTTCTACACGCGATTTAATCGGGTAAGGGTACGAAACTTGATTATCTTATGCTTGTGTATGATTATGTATGTATGTGTTTGCATATGCTATGGTCTTTCTATAGTTTTGGATTCTAGGTTGAAATGAGAAATATAATGAGAAATTGATGTTTTCGCGGTTGAAAATCGGTGTAAGCGTAGTAGAATACTTGTTACCATGATTGAGTTATGTTTTGATTGCTATATGTTGGTTTGGAAATGTTTTGGTGGAGAAAATATGGTTTTGGGATGATCTGGTGCGCTGCTGGGTTTTTCTGAAATCGCAGGTTTGCACTGCGAATGGCAAGCGAATGGGTGTCGAGCGTTCACGTGAGGTTCGCACTGCGAACGTTGTATTATTTTTCATTCTGCCACTGTTCGCTGGAGGATTCGCACTGCGAATGGGGTAGCGAGCATTCGCTGGGAGTTCGCACTGCGAACGTTGGGAATTTTCTAGGCTATTTTACTTCTGCCACTGTTCGCTGGGACATTCGCACTGCGAATGAAGAAGGGAAGGACTCGCTAGGAGCTTCGCACTGCGAATATGACAGCTTTTCCCAATTTGTTTTCTTTATAACTTTTGATCCGTGAGTCGGTTTGAGGCGTGGTTTGATGCGTTAGAAAGATTATAAAATATTCATGCTTATGATGATGGTTTTGAGATTGTTGGCCGATTAATTAGGTCGGGAATTAGAAAATATGTTGTTTTGTCGACTTTTGCAGTTTAAATTGTGTGAATTTGATGTGTATATGCAATATGCTGTTGGTGTGGATATTGTATGACCTGTGTACTGTTGTGTGATGAAATTGCATGAAATACATATTGTGATGATGATTGTGGCCTAATGGCAGGAAAATGCATGGTGTGGTATTTGATGATATATGCATGATTGTGGATGTGTATGTGTGTGCATTTTAAATGTCATGAGTCATTGTATGCCAAGCATCATGATATGCATTCTTGTGACGTCCTGAGTGACGGATTGATTCCAGAGGGAATATGCTATAACATCGTGCGCCTTAAAAATAAGAGGACCGAAGCGCCTTAAAAATAAGAGGACCGAAAGCGATGATTATAGACGATCGTGTGCCCATGTGGGGTGTGAGCGATCGGGTCGTGTGCCCGTGTGGGGTGTGAGCGATCCATAAACGTCGTGTGCCCGTGTGGGGTGTTGGCGACGGGGAACATCATATGCCTGACGGGGAGTTACAGTGATGTAAAAAGCGATGATTCCAGCAGAGTTCTTGAGTGAACTAGTGATGAGAAACATTGGAAGTCGGTACCGCATGTGCATTGCATAGAGTCGTTGTGTCGGTCTCTGTGCATTAGCATAACCCATGGATTAATTGTGTATGGAATTGTGAATGTGATTAATGGAATGGAATATATATAAATGTGTTGATGATGAGTGCATTGTGTATGATTGATATGCATTGGTGATGGATACCTGATAATTGTACTGTGTTGTGTTGTATTTGTTTGTCGTGTAATTGTGGTGAGAATATTTTACGTGTGCATTCTGTGTTAATATATAACTATATGCAATTATATTATGATTGTTTTTCTCACCCTTCTGTTGTTTTATAATGCTCTATGTGGCATTGCAGATTAGAGTTGCTGGTGGTCTTTTTGTGAAGCTTAGGTCTTCATTCTTTTGTCTGTCGGCTCTGATATGTGACACCGGGTAGTCAGGGTGATCGAGTGTGATTATTTTGTATTATGTATATGTATCTTTTGGATTGTACATGTATGATGTTGTATGTGACAAACAAACTTTTTTTGAAATATATATATATGAGATTCAGTTACGAATTTTCCTCTTTTATTTTGTAACTGGATTGTGGGTGTATTACTACCTGAATCGTTGCATATCTTTATGAGCGGGTGTTGTATGTTTGTTTCAAATTGATGTGACCCCTCGGTCTATGCCGTGCATGTTTAATTATACTCTGATGAAATTTTGAATTTTAATTATAGCTTTAATAGCTTGGGGGTATAGATAGGGGGTGTTACATTAAGTGGTATCAGAGCCAGTCCGTGTCAGTTTGTGTCAGTCCTTGTTAGTCTTTGTGGTTCGGTGAGCTGTTTGTTTAACCATAGTTGCTGTCATTGGAAATGAACAGAATATGGCAGGTAGGAATGATGCTGCATTGGCTGCTGCGATGCAAGCAATGGATCGGGTTGTGCAGGGTGCACCTAATGCTGCTGGTAATGATGAGTTCAGGAGGAACAAACCGCCTATCTTCAAAGGAAGATATGATCCTGATGGTGCACAGATTTGGCTGAAGGAGATTGAAAGGATCTTTCGAGTGATGGATTGTGCTGAGGATCAGAAGGTGAGACTGGGTACTCAGATGTTGCAGGAGGAAGCTGATGACTGGTGGATTAGTACTCGTCATGTGTTGGAAGCTGCAGAGGAGGAGATCACTTAGGCTATGTTTAGCATGGAGTTTCTGAGGAAGTATTTTCCCGAAGATGTAAGAGGAAAGAAGGAAATTGAGTTCTTGGAATTGAAACAAGGTAATATGTCTGTTGTTGATTATACTGCTAAGTTTGTGGAGCTTGTGCAGTTTTATCCTCATTATGCTGAAGCGACTGCAGAGTTTTCTAAGTGTGTGAGAGATTAAGCAGGCAATCGGTTATCAAAGGATAAGAAGGTTTTCTAATTTGGTGGAATGTTGTAGGATTTATGAAGAGGATAGTAGGGCTCGTTCTACTCACTATAAGAGTGTGAGTGACAGAAAAGGGAAGCAACAGTTCCGTGGTGGTCCGTATGTAACACCAGCTGATAAGGGTAAACAAAGGGGTACTTTTGATCGAAGGCCCAGTGGTGGAGGTATGTCTGGTCCTCTGAGGTGTTATAAATGTGGTAAGTTGGGGCATCGTCAGTTTGAGTGCAAGAAAGATATGAGGAAGTGTACTAATTGTGGAGGTGTCGGGCATGTCGTGGCTGATTGTAAAAGGAAGAATGTGGTGAAGTGTTTCAACTGTGGTGAACCTGGTCATATTAGCACAAAGTGCCCGAAACCGAAGCAGGCTCCATCTGGTGGGAAAGTGTTTGTATTGGTAGGGACTCAGACTACTAATGCAGATCGTCTGATCAGAGGTACTTGTTTTATTAATAGTATGCCTTTAGTTGCTATTATTGATACTGGAGCGACTCATTCGTTTATTTCGTTTGAGTGCGCAAAGCGTTTGGATCTTGTGTTGTCTTCGATGGATGGAGAGATGGTTATCGATACTCCAACAATGGGGTCCGTAACTACTTCTTTGGTTTGTTTAAGTTGTCCTTTGACCATTTATGGTAAAGATATTGAGATGGATTTAGTGTGTTTGCCGTTGGAGGGATAAGATGTAGTTCTGGGAATGAATTGGTTGCAGTTCAATCGGGTTCATATTGATTATTATCATAAGCTAGTAAGGTTTCCTTCTCTTGAAGAAGATGAAGACTCGAGTTTCTTATCTACCAAAGAGTTGAAGAAACTTTTGGCGGATGAAGCTCAGTTGTTTGGGTTGTTTGCGTCGTTGAGTATGGATAATCAAGTGTCGCTTGATGTGTTTCCTGTTGTGTGTGATTTTCCGGAAGTGTTTCCCAAGGATATTTCAGACTTGCCGCCTGAGAGAGAGGTGGAGTTTTCGATAGATCTAGTTCCTGGTACTAGACCTGTTTCTATGGCACCTTATCGTATGTCGGCATCTGAGTTGGTGGAGTTAAAGAAGCAATTGAATGAATTGTTGGAGAAGAGGTTTGTGAGACCAAGCGTTTCTCCTTGGGGTGCTCCAGTTTTGTTGGTGAAAAAGAAAGATGGGAGTATGCGATTGTGTATTGATTATCGCCAGTTGAATAAGGTGACGATTAAGAATAAGTATCCTCTTCCAAGGATTAATGATCTGATGGATCAGTTGGCTGGTGCTTGTGTGTTCAGTAAGATTGATTTGAGGTCAGGGTATCATCAGATAAGGGTGAAGGAGGAAGATATTCAGAAGACGGCTTTTAGGACACGTTACGGTCATTATGAATATTCTGTGATGTCGTTCGGGGTTTCTAATGCGCCAGGTGTGTTTATGGAGTACATGAATCGTATTTTCCACGAGCATTTGGATCGATTTGTTGTTGTGTTTATTGACGATATATTGATTTATTCTAAGTCTCGGGAGGAGCACGTGGAGCATTTGCGTATTGTTTTGCAGGTTTTGAAGGAAAAGAAGCTTTTTGCCAAATTGTCCAAGTGTGAATTTTGGTTGTCGGAGGTGAGTTTTCTTGGACACGTAATTTCAGGTAATGGTATGGCTGTGGATCCATCTAAAGTAGAAGCAGTTCTACAATGGGAGGCTCCGAGATCTGTTACTGAAATTCAAAGCTTTTTGGGTTTGGCCGGATATTATCGAAGGTTCATTGAAGGTTTTTCTAAGCTAGCACTTCCTTTGACCTAGTTGACTTGTAAAGGGCAAGCGTTCATTTGGGATATTCGGTGTGAGGAAAGTTTTAATGAGCTGAAGAGAAGATTGAAGATAGCTCCGATTTTGATTTTGCCGAATCCTAATGAACCGTTTGCAGTGTATTGTGATGCGTCCTTGATTGGTCTAGGTGGGGTTCTAATTTAAGAAGGTAAGGTTATGGCTTATGCTTCGAGGCAGTTGAGAGTGCATGAGAAGAATTACCCTACGCATGACTTGGAGTTAGCGGCTGTGGTGTTTGTGTTGAAAATTTGGAGGCATTATCTTTTTGGTGCGAGGTTCGAAGTCTTTAGAGATCACAAAAGTTTGAAATATCTGTTTGATCAGAAGGAATTGAATATAAGGCAGCGGAGATGGTTGGAATTTTTAAAGGACTACGACTTTGGCTTGAATTACCATCCTGGTAAAGCTAATGTGGTAGCTGATGCGTTGAGTCGGAAATCGTTGCATATGTCCGCTTTAATGGTTAAGGAGTGGGAGCTTTTGGAATCGTTTAGAGATTTGAGTTTGGTATGTGAAGTGACGTCGGATAGTGTGAGGCTGGGTATGTTGAAGGTTACTAATGATTTTCTGATGACGGTAAGTGAGAAACAGAAGTTGGATGTGAAATTGGTGGATTTGATGTTGGTTGGAGGAAAAGATGCGAGTGGTGATTTTAAAGTGGATAGTAATGGTGTGTTGAGGTTCCGTGGGTGAATTTGTATTCCAGATTATTCAGATTTGAAACGGATGATTTTGGAAGAAGGACACCGGAGTAATTTGAGTATACATCCGGGAGCGAACAAGATGTACCAAGATTTGAAAAGGATTTTCTGGTGGTCTGGATTGAAAAGAGATGTGGCTCAGTTTGTGTATTCTTGTTTGATGTGCCAGAAGTCGAAAGTGGAGCATCAGAGGCCTAGTGGTTTGTTGCAACCGTTGGATATTCCGGAAAGGAAATGGGATAGCATTTCTATGGATTTTGTAACGGGATTGCCGAATACACAGCGAGGGCATAATGCTATTTGGGTGGTTGTGGATAGGCTGACTAAATCGGCTCATTTCATTCCGATTGACATCAGTTTTACTTTGGAGAGGTTGGCTAAGATTTACCTCAGTGTGATTGTGAAGTTGCATGGTGTTCCGTTGAGTATTGTGTCTGATCGAGATCCGAGGTTTACTTCGAGATTTTGGGAAAGTTTACAGAAGGCGTTGGGATCTAAATTGTGATTGAGTTCGGCTTATCATCCGCAGGCAGATGGTCAGACGGAGAGGACGATTCAGTCGTTGGAAGATTTGTTGAGGGCTTGTGTTCTTGAACAAGGTGGTGCATGGGATAGTTATCTTGCGTTGGTGGAATTCACGTATAATAACAGTTTTCATTCTAGTATTGGAATGGCACCGTTTGAAGCGTTATATGGACGAAGATGTCGAACACCGTTGTGTTGGCACGAATCTGGTGAGAGTTCGGTGGTTGGACCGGAGTTGGTGCAACAGACTACGGAAAAAGTGAAGCTTATTCGGGAGAAAATGAAGGCTTCTCAGAGTAGGCAAAAGAGTTATCATGATCGTAGAAGGAAAGATCTCGAGTTTCAAGAGGGCGATCATGTATTTTTGAGAGTTACCCCGGTAACGGGTGTTGGAAGTCGAAGAAACTTACTTCTCGGTTTATTGGTCCTTACCAGATATCTGCGAGAGTGGGTGTTGTGGCTTATCGGGTGGCGTTGCCGCCGAATCTGTCAAATTTGCATGATGTGTTCCATGTTTCACAGCTTTGGAAGTATGTTCCAGATCCGTCGCATGTGATTCCGATGGACGAGGTTGAGGTAAGGGATAACCTTACGGTTGACACATTACCGGTAAGGATTTTGGATCGCGAGGTGAAGCGGTTAAGAGGCAAGAAAATTGCACTTGTGAAAGTAGCGTGGGGAGGCGCTGCTGTGGGCAATTTGACTTGGGAGTTGGAGAGTTGGATGCGGGAGTCGTATCCAGAGTTGTTCGTCTCAGGTATATTTTCGAGGACGAAAATTTCTAAGTGGGGGAGAGTTGTAACGCCCCAATCAGTTTTGTCAGTTTTGTCTTTTTAATTAATTGAGTCGTTTTGAGTATTTTATTATTATATTATTTTATTTTTGACTTTTATGTGAAAATATATTATTTTTCGTCGTAAATATATTTTATCGCATTTTGAGAGCGTTTGCGAGATAATTGAGTGTAGGGGTATTTTGGTCTTTGTAGGGTAGATATTATATTTTTCATAGAAATAGAAATAGAAAGAGAGAAAAGTAGAAAGAAAATAAAAGAGAAGAAGAAAAGGAGAAGAGAAAGATAAGAGGAAAAAGAAGAAAAAGAGGAAAAACTTGTGGATTTAGGAACCGACTTTCTACACGCGATTTAATCGGGTAAGGGTGCGAAACTCGATTATCTTATGCTTGTGTATGATTATGTATGTATGTGTTTGCATATGCTATGGTCTTTCTATAGTTTTGGATTCTAGGTTGAAATGAGAAATATAATGAGAAATCGATGTTTTCGCGGTTGAAAATCGGTGTAAGCGTAGTAGAATACTTGTTACCATGATTTAGTTATGTTTTGATTGCTATATGTTGGTTTGGAAATGTTTTGGTGGAGAAAATATGGTTTTGGGATGATCTGGTGCGCTGCTGGGTTTTGCTGAAATCGCAGGTTCGCACTGCGAATGGCCAGCGAATGGGTGGCGAGCGTTCGCGTGAGGTTCACACTGCGAACGTTGTATTATTTTTCATTCTGCCACTGTTCGCTGGAGGATTCGCACTGCGAATGGTGTAGCGAGCATTCGCTGGGAGTTCGCACTGTGAAGGTTGGGAATTTTCTAGGCTATTTTACTTCTGCCACTGTTCGCTGGGACATTTGCACTGCGAATGAAGAAGCGAAGGACTCGCTAGGAGCTTCGCACTGCGAACATGACAGCTTTTCCCAATTTGTTTTCTTTATAACTTTTGATCTGTGAGTCAGTTTGAGGCGTGGTTTGATGCGTTAGAAAGCTTATAAAATGTTCTTGCTTATGATGATGGTTTTGAGGTTGTTGGTCGATTAAATTAGGTCGGGAATTAGAAAATATGTTGTTTTGTCGACTTTTGCAGTTTAAATTATGTGAATTTGATGTGTATATGCAATATGCTATTGGTGTGGATATTGTATGACCTGTGTACTGTTGTGTGATGAAATTGCATGAAATACATATTATGATGATGATTGTGGCCTAAGGGCAGGAAAATGCATGGTGTGGTATTTTATGATATATGCATGATTGTGGATGTGTATGTGTGTGCATTTTAAATGTCATGAGTCATTGTATGCCAAGCATCATGATATGCATTCTTGTGACGTCCTGAGTGACGGATTGATTCCAGAGGGAATCTGCTATAACATCGTGCGCCTTAAAAATAAGAGGACTGAAGCGCCTTAAAAATAATTGGACCGAAAGCGATGATTATAGACGATCATGTGCCCATGTGGGGTGTGAGCGATCGGGTCGTGTGCCCGTGTGGGGTGTGAGCGATCCATAAACGTCGTGTGCCCGTGAGGGGTGTGAGCGACGGGGAACATCGTATGCCCGACGGGGAGTTACAGTGATGTAACGAGCGATGATTCCAGCAGAGTTCCTGAGTGAACTAGTGATGAGAAACATTGGAAGTCGGTACCGCATGTTCATTGCATAGAGTCGTTGTGTCGGTCTCTGTGCATTTGCATAAACCATGGATTAATTGTGTATGGAATTGTGAATGTGATTAATGGAATGGAATATATATAAATATGTTGATGATGAGTGCATTGTGTATGATTGATATGCATTGGTGATGGATACCTGATAATTGTACTGTGTTGTGTTGTATTTGTTTGTGGTGTAATTGTGGTGAGAATATTTTACTTGTACATTCTGTGTTAATATATAACTATATGCAATTATATTATGATTGTTTTTCTCACCCTTCTGCTATTTTATAATGCTCTATGTGGCATTGCAGATTAGAGTTGCTGGAGGTCTATTTGTGAAGCTTAGGTCTTCATTCTTTTGTCGGTCGGCTCTGATATGTGACACCGGGTAGTCGGGGTGATCGAGTGTGATTATTTTGTATTATGTATATGTATTTTCTGGATTGTACATGTATGATGTTGTATATGACAAACAAACTTTTTTTAATATATATATATATATATATATATATATATATATATATATATATATATATATATATATATATATATATATATATATATATATATATATATATATATATGTATATATATATATGAGATTCAGTTACGGATTTTCCACTTTTATTTTGTAACTGGATTGTGGGTGTATTACTACCTGAATCGTTGCATATCTTTATGAGCGGGTGTTGTATGTTTGTTTCAAATTGATGTGACCCCTCGGTCTATGCTGTGCATGTTTAATTATACTCTGATGAAATTTTGAATTTTAATTATAGCTTTAATAGCTTGAGGGTATAGATAGGGGGTGTTACAATACCAACCCCAGAAATAGATGCTTCTTTCGCCCTCAAGCTCCAACAATTGAAGACATACTTATTTGAGGATGAATTTCTGGCGGCCGTTGCAGAGGAATCTACTGTGACTTGTGATCTGTTCAAGATATTGAATGAACTTGCCAAATTTCAAGTTCCAACTCCCATAGCCTCGTACTTAATTCAGTTTGAAGCCTTCTTTACGCAACTGGCCAAGGACCTAACCATGTGCAAACAGGCCGACGCTCAAATCATGATGAAAAATAATGAGATGGGTCGTGAGTGGTATCTCAGTTCCCTTTGTGAGAAGAAACTTAAGGACTTCGAGGCCACAAATTAAGAGCATTCTGATAAGCATCGTGCTTCCAACCAGTAGATATCTGACTACCAAGCTTAGATAGCTGAACTCACCAGAAAAATCACTGAGGTCAAAAAGCAGAAGGCCTCTTTGGATGATGCTGAACTTTTGCCTGCTCAAGAGGCAATCGATCAAGAAGTCGCTCAAGGGATAACTCACATCGAAGCGGCTCTCAAGATAAAGGATACCATTGGTTAAATGCGGAGGCAAAAAGCTCTCCTCGAAAGCAAGGTGGTTCATGAGAAGGCCCTTTTTGAAGACTTTAAGTCCAGATTCCCTGCTTCCTATTAGTTGGCATGTCGAAATGTTCTAACTTTACTTGGATATTTTGTAAGCCATCTCGGCCTCCCTAGCCAATTTTGGCCACTTTATTAATGAAAAGTTACTTTTTAATTTGAATCTCTTGTAACATAGGTTTATATTTTTTTAAATATTTCTCATTTACTCTCAAGACTCGTTGGTCCATTCCTACTTCCTGAACTTCGTATGCATTGTTGCTGAACCCTTGGATCACTTTGAATGGTCCCTCCTAATTTGGTGACCATTTCCCTAAAGTTCGATCCCGTTGATCCATGGGCAACACTGATTTCCAGACATAGTCATTATCTGCAAAGGTATTCTATCTGACCTTCTTATTATATGCCTTGGAAACTCGTGCCTTCTGGCGTAATAACACATTCAACTCAACCATCCTTTCCTCATCTAAGTCCATGATTTCGTCTAGCATCATGTCCTAGTATTTCTCTAACGGAATTTCATGTTGTCGTTGCACTCTGACTAACTGTAAACATGTTTTTTCCCGTAATACAGCGTCGTGACCAAAAGTCAAACAAAACGGAGTCAAATTGGTTGACTCCTTGGGGGATGTTCGACAAGCCCACAAGATTTGATTTAACATTTTGTGCCAATTTTTTGGCTTTCTGGCCACGTGCTTTTTTATGAGCCCAATCACCACTTTATTAGCTGCTTCGACCTGACCATTTGCTTAAGATAATATGGTGTCGAAGTAACTAATTTGAAACCTGTTTCTGCTATGAATTCTTGCATTTTCTGACCAACGAACACCGAACCTTGATCTGTAGTGATGGTTTCAGGGATCCCGAATCTATATAAAATATGATTCTGGATGAATTCGATCACAGCCTCCTGGTCTACTTTCACCAGAGGCATAACCTCTATCCACTTTGTGAAGTAGTATATACCCACAAGGATGAATCTTTGTTGTTTCGACGAGGCTGGTCGAATTTCCCCTATGACATCCAATGCCCATCCACGAAAAGGCCATGGCTTGACGATGGTATGTAATTCACTGGCTGGCACGTGCTGAATGTTTGCATGTTTCTGACAGTCTTGGCATCCCTTTGCAAAGTCTATGCAATCCTTGAGCATGCTTGGCCAATAGACGCCATGTCGAAACAATAAACATTTCATTTTATGGCCAGCTTGGTGAGCCCCACATGTCCCACTATGGACTTTAGAGATTGCTAAGTATGCATCAGTGTCCCCCAGACACTTGAGCAACACTCTTTTTTAGCAGCTCATTTCCCATCAGCACATAACTTAGAGCTCTATATTTAGTCTTCCTGTCAGCATTGCCCACCGAGTTCTCCAAATACTCGATGATTGGTCTTCTCCAATCTGTCGATGATAGATTACTGACAGCAAAAACCTCATAATTTTCAAACACTTCAATCAGGCTTTCTGTCGAGGCGTTTGCCCCCCACAGCTTTTAGGATTGACAGGTTAGATGGTGTGAGGATGTTTGACACCACCTTCTCCTTAATTTCAATGAAGTCTTTCAAGTTCTCCTTCGACACCTTGTAACCGGAGGCGACCTGTGCTAAATCATTAGCCTCTTGATTTTCTATTATGGGCACGTGCGTAATGCTGACAACCTCAAAGTGTTCCAACAGTCGCTTCGCCATTGAGAAGTAAACCAAAAGATGCTCTTTGATGCACTTATATTCTCTTGTGATTTGTTTAATCACCAGTTCGAAATTGCCTTTTATTTTGACTCTCTTGGCACCTAGATCCCTAAGTATTTTGAGGCCAGTAACTAAGGCTTCATACTCTGCCTCGTTATTGGAGCATTTCCCGTCAACCTTGCATTTGAACTTAGTTGGAATACCCTGTGGGGCTACTATTAGAATCCCAATACCTGCCCTGTTTCTATGGCTTGACCCATCGAAGTATAAATTCCAAGGGGCAACGTCGACACTACATATTGATGGTTCGACTACTGCGTGGTCGACAATAAAGTCTGCCACTATTTGACCTTTAATAGCCCTTAGACGGACGTATGTCATGGAAAAATCAGTCAATGCTAGTGCCCATTTCCCAATTCGACTATGTAGAATAGGTTTAGACAACATATGCTTAATAAGATCAAAATGCGACGAAACATAAACATCAACTGGTTTAATATATTGCTTTAATTTCATATATGAGAAGTACAGGCATAGGCATAATTTTTCAATCATAGTGTACCTAGTTTCAACATCTACTAACATTCGACTAAGGTAATAAATGGGTCTTTCGACGCCACTACTATCCTCTTGTGCTAACATGCTTCCTACGGTCGTATCTGATGCAAAAATGTACAACTTCATGTTTTTATTTATACTAGGTGGCAATAAAATGGGAGGCCTTGTGAGATATTCTTTGATAGCGTCGAAACCCTCCTGCTGCCCTCGTTCCCAATGGAATTCACTTTCCTTCTTGGCTTTGAGTAATGGCGAGAATACCTTCATCTTGCCACTTAGATTCTATATGAACCTTCTCAAGAAGTTTATCTTCCCCAACAAAGATTGGAGCTGCTTCTTTGTCGAAGGAGGCTTGAGATCCAAGATCGCTTTCTTCTTGTTCTGGTTTATCTTGATGCCTTTCTTGTGGACCACGAATCCCAGGAAATACCCTGCATGAACACCAAAAGCACATTTTAGTGGATTCATTTTTAATCCATATTTTCTCATTCTTTCGAATGCACGTCGAAGGTGGTCTAAGTGACCATTCTCCGATGATGATTTTATCACAATGTCATCAATATACACTTGCATAAAATTCTCAATAAAATCGTGAAATATAGCATTCATGGCTCTTTGATAGGTTGCCCCAGCGTTTTTTAAACCAAATGGCATTACAACCCATTCGTATGTTCCCAAATCCCCAGGGCATCGAAACACGGTTTTGGGAACATCCTCTTTGGCTATGAGGATTTGGTTATAGACGGAATAGCCGTCGAGCATGCTCAAACATTCGAAACCTGCCGTTGAGTCGACAAGCATTTCTGCCACAGGCATCGAATATTCATCTTTTGGGGTAGCGTTGTTCAGATCCCTAAAGTATATATAGACTCGAAGGGTTCCATTTTTCTTTATAACGGGCACCATGTTCGTTATCCATTCGACGAACCTTGTAGTTCTGATGAACTGGCTTTTGAGCAGTCTCTCAATCTCCTGCTCTATCTTCGAAGTAACTTCTGGAGCGAATCATCGAGGCTACTGCTTTACTGGCCTTTTACTTGGCTGAATTGAAAGTCGATGCTCCACCACACTCCGACTCAGACCAGGCATTTCGCCATAATCCCAGGTAAAGCAGTCTTTGTATTCTTTCAATACTTCGACCAGCTTAGCCTTCATCTTCGACCCAACTTTGGTTCTCACATAGGTAGGTCTTTTTGTAACCCCATCTCCTAAGTCAACTTCGTCGAGTGGGTCCTGCGCTTGCATTCTTTGCAGCTCACTATTTGGATCTTTCTCAAACCCTAAAGGCTCATTATCATAGATACAATCAAGCCTCCGACTTTTTGAAGTTGTTGTCTGGCCTTGCGGGCCATTTACTTGTGCGTTGTGGTCGGCTTCACTAACTATCTTCTGTTGTTCTTCTGCTTCTAGTGCCGACATTCTTTTGTTTTCAGCCAGATAGGCCAAAATTCGAGTCATGCTTTCTGACTCAGTAGTCATTTTCATCGACTACTGGCCACCCCGTGGGTGGATTATTTTCTGTAGGCTCCATTGTTTCGTCGGCATCATCCCAGATAAACCCGTAATTGGGATATAAGTTCAGGATGTGACCCGTGTCGACGGAGGTATAGGACCCCGACCCATCATCACAAGGAGCCACATTTGCTAGATGCTGATCAAAGGACTTCTTATTGACCTTAGCTTCGTCGATCTTATAATAACTCTGATCAGCCTCAATGTTTTCGACAATGCCATCTTTTCTCCAGATGCTTAATCTCTGGTGTAGTGTTGACGGAACTGCCCCTATTCCATGAATCCACTCCCGGCCCAAAAACAAGTTGAAATTTGCCTTTGAGTTGATAACCATAAAGAGTGTTGACCGATTGGATGTACCCACTGCCAAGTCCACTAGGACAACCCCAAGGATGTTGCTAGTCTTTCCTTTGTAGTTGGATAGAACCATGTTGTGTTGTTGGAGGTCGGCCTCAGTTTTTCCAATCTTTTTAAATAAATTGTGAGGCATTAAATTGACAGTTGCCCCTTCATCCACAAACACTTTGTTGACCGCCACTCCGTCTACCTTTGCTTTTATGAATAGTTGCTTCAGATGGTACATCATCCCAGGACTGGGCCTTTTGAACATGGTCGTTTGTTCTTCGACCACGCCACTGTTCATCACATAGTAACATAGCGGTTTGTCCTCCGCGTTTTCATCTGGCACGAAATCCTCTTCCGCTTCAAAGACTTCTGACACCATATCATACTTAGCTGGGAGTATCGACACGATACCACAGCTTAGGACAAAGTCTTCACCATAAGTGTCGTCGTTGGTGTCATCATACATGTCTTTGTCAAAGTCTCCATCCGGTGAAGGGGTATACTCTTCGTCTAACTGGGGACAATACTTTGGTTCTTCCTCATCTGACTATGGAGTGTACTTCAGTTCATTCTTGCTTTCGATCACAGATATACACCTCGAGCTCTGGGTCGAGACCACACCTTCTCTCCTGAAGCTTCCATAGTCACTGCCATTATTTGGTTTGTCATGACTTTTTCCTTCTCTACCCATCTTCCTTTTGGGTATTGTCGTTTCTGTCCAGAAGTTCTGACAGGATTCAATTGTGAAGTCGAAGCCTCTTTCTCAACTTTCTAATTTCGCTGATAGCGTCTCCATTGGGTCTTGGTCATAGGATTCTTCCCTTTATAGTTGGGGGATACCACATAGCCCCTAGGACCGACTCTCTTGTCAGAGACTTTTGCTTCCTTTTCCAAATCCAATACTTTCCATTTCGGCCTTTTGCTCCCTTTCTGGCTTACTGGTGCCACCCATTTCTCCTGTGGAGTGTTCGATGGTGGCACAAAGGTCTTGGGCCGTGCCTTTTGGAACAGCTTCCTATATTCCTCGTTTCGACGTGGGGCACCATTTCGGTCGAATAAAAACCTTTGGACAAATGGCTTATCACCTCGCGACATCTCTTTCTTGCCTGCTTCGTATTTCTCAGCAGCTTTCTCATCAAAGACAGCATTGCACCTAGGGCATAACACCGCCTTCGACCCACTTACCTTGCATTTTTCTTGGAAATCTGCCAGGATTTCGCCAGCTTGAGGGTAAACTGCCTCGAGTTCTTCCTCAGTCTTTTTGTTGGAACCATCAGTAGTTTCGACCATCATGCATTCAACAGATTCAGTTGTTGATTATTTGTTGAGACCTTTAGTAGCCTCAATCATCATGAACTCGTATAGCTCAGAGTACAAAGCCTCTTCGACCTTCAGCGGGTCTGTATCAACCTGCATCTTTGGCCTTTCGCCAAATTGAAGTTGGCCCTCCTTCAAAGCCTTTTGCACCAGATCCCTGAAAAGAATACATTGAGCTGTTTTATGACCAAGAAAATTATGAAATTTACAAAATCCCCTTTGCTTCTATTGTTCTAATGAGGGATCTTTTAAACCAGGAGAATTAATTATTTGACCATCTTTAACTAGTAAATCAAATATTTCTTCACATTTAGACACATCAAACGTACAAGTTTTAGCAACGTATTTATCTGTTTTTCCAGTCACGACGGGATTTTTCCCGTTTGATGGTTTTAATAATTTGCATGTGTATGGAGGCCCTAGTTTGAGTTCAGCCACGTTGACCTCGCTTTTGTCGATGAGCTCTTCGTCGTCAGAAGAATATTCGTCAGCGGCTACGTACGACACTTTTTATTTCTTACAGTATCTGTTAGTCTGAGTTTATTCAGCTTTCAACCGTTTGACTTGTCGGACCCGGTCAGCTAGCTGAGCCATATCCTTGAGATATTGCGTGTCCAGCTTTTTCTTGATGGAATAGTCTAGACAGCCAGCTGCCATCTCGACTAGATCATGTTCAGGGACTTGAGTAAAGCATCATGCTTTCAAAAGTCTAAACCTGTTAAGGTATTGGTCCACCGACTCCGTGGCCTTCTGTTTGACACTGGCCAATTCTTTCAGACTAATCTTCGACTGTCCCATGTAAAATTATTCATGAAACAATCTTTCTAACTGTTCCCAAGTATGAATATACTGAGGGGGCGACGTGGTAAACCATGTAAACGCATTCTTCGTGAGGGAACTTGGGAAATACTTCATTTTCAAGTCCTCATTATTTGCTATGTCACCGGCTCCGGTTTGATACCTGGCGACGTGTTCGACGGTGGACTCTTCAGTCTCTCCAGCAAACGTGGTGTACTTTAGCACTTTCCAACCTCTGGGTAATTTTGTCTGTAAGACAAAATCTGGTAGTGGGGACGTGTACGTTGGTCGTTGAAGGCCTGAATTTGCCCCATTTCGGACCATGATCCGTTCGACCATGGCCTCTAAGTTTGGTTTGCCAGCCAGGGCATCGTGTCGAACTTGTTTGACCACATAGTCTGGATCTTGGTTCCTATGAACCATCACAACGGGAGGCCTTTGGGCAAACCTAGGGGTTTGATTAACCTCATGGGGTTGGTCAATTGTCTCGTCGAAGACCTCGTCTTGATGAATTGGTGTCTCCGGTCGGGGCGGAGGAGTCTATCGACCCGGTGTCCTAGGAGCGCCTCAGAAATCACCTATTCTTGTCATCTGAGTTGCCAATTGTTGGTAACCCTGGGTCGAATCTTGTATTAACGGTCTCAATATGGTGCCCATTTGCTGAGTCAACATATGAACCATTTCGTGATTACTCTCATCCATCTGCTGTCTCATGACTGCGGCGGAACTTAAAGTGAACATTGGTATTGATTGGGATAACATACTAAAACCTGGGGGTCGAGTAACTTGGTTTTCCAAAGGCCCAAAGCCTTGGTATGGTAAGAAAACTAGAGACGAACTCTGTCGGCATGAACTCTGTCGGCATCCCAAAAGATCAAGGGATGGGCATTGTGAAACTAGGCACGTACTGCCCTATAGTCCCTGCAATTGTCAGCCTTGGTTCAGATCGATGTGGTGTCGCGGTTGGCCTGCTATAGGCGGTCAAAACCGCAGACACAATCCCAGAGCCAACGTTAGTTATTTGCGTTACAACTATACTTTCCACCAAAGACGGTTCTTCGTTCGCACGTGGTGTCACCATCTTACCACTACGTAAATGTATACACTCAACTCAAAATAGGTCCCACCGGGCGTGCCAATTTGTTTGAACGCGATTCTCGCGTGAACAACCGCTGGCCTCCTATCGCAGGTTTACTTGCGGGATCAGTCACTGAATCCCAGAACAATTTGGCTGAAGTGTAAGTCTTGTTGATATGATGGCTTTTAGTTTAGAGGAGTTGTAAGAAACTTGAAAAAGTAAAAGGGTTGCGAATTGATGAATAAAACAAAGTAAAAGAAGAACAAGTAAATGACAAGATAACTTAAACTTCGATCATATAAATTGCATTAAAATAAAAGTGTGGATGCTATCATACATTTCTGTGGGAGTAAACTCGTTTCTCTTAACGCTTGGTACTTTGAGTGTTTTCCCTTTTGCAATGTTACAAATGCGACCCCTAAAATGGAAATAACTATTGCTTTAAATAGGCTAAAAAAATAATTGTTCGTCTCCCAAGATTTGCCCTGGTTGGGACACTTGTCACCCCACTATCTTTCTAACTTCCCAAGTTCTTGGCTTTCAAGTTTTCCCGCTCAAAAACTTATCATCTTTGTGTTGGCTTCATGGGCCACCAATTGATACCCTTAGACAGCCTTGTCTGTATGTTTCCTTCTGACGCACCTTTCGACTGTGTCGACCCACTTTGGTTTTCTCACCATCCCTTCTCTCGACGTCGACCTGCTTGCTTGGCTTTTCACCATTTTTTCATTTCCTATGTTTGGTCGAAATCTCCCAGCCAACAGCTGCATATGTTGATGTTGATGGTTCGAGAGTTAGAATTTATCGAGCAATTCAAAGAATTAAGTTTAGTATGTGAAGAGATTCCTAATAGAAAGTTGGATATGCTGAAGCTGACCACTTGTATCCTTGAAGAGATCACAGAAGGTTTGAAATTCGATGTGGGATTGGTTGATCGACTAATGTTAATCAAGCAAGATAAAGGAGGTGATTTCAGAATCGGCGAGAATGGGGTGATGAGGTTCAGAGACGGGGTTTGTGTACCAAATATACTTGAACTTAAGAAAAGCATTCTTGAAGAAGGTCATATAAGTGATTTAACTATTTATCACGGTGCCACTAAGATGTATTATGATTTGAAAAAATTGTTTTGGTGGCCAGGAATAAAAGGAAGTAGTTGAGTTCGTTTATGCTTGTTTGACTTATCAGAAGTCAAAGATTGAATATCAGAAACTGTCAGAACTGATGTAACAGTTGAGTATTGGTTCCATACTTTTGGAATTTGTTGCTCCATAAAGGAGTTTCAATGACGCTAAGAAACAAGATCAACATTTTTTTTTAGAAATCTTGGTATCCGGCTTTGCGACCTACTAATCTAAGAGGGACCAATCCCACCATCCACTAGCGGGGATCCCGTTTAAAGGCGGAGCAAAGCTCCGTATGGACTGTCCCACACAAGGGGTGATTGCACTTGGTAGGATTCGAACCTGAGACCTTAAGAGGGGCACACTCTCAAGACCCAAGGCTCTACCACTAGGCCAACACCTTTGTTTTAATTAATGTGCTTTGTTTTGGAAAGAAGTGTTTAGTATCTGAAATAATACTAATATAGATAATTAGATTCTTTTATTTTATTTTCTCAAATTATTATTGTTCACCATATCTATGTCGAGTCATTTATCTAGCTAGTTCGTTAATATTTTAACAGTTTATAGTTTTTGAGTTTCTAGTAGGGGTGGGAATAGGCTGGGCCGAGCTAGGATTTGCCAAGCCTGAGCCTAGCCTGCTAAAAAATTCAAAGCCTAAGCCTGGCATGTAGCCTATCATAGACTTATTTTAAGGCCTAAGCCTAACCTTTTCAAAGGCCTGATTAGCCTACTAGCCTATTTAAAAGCTTACTTCATTTGAACATCTGTAAATAAGAAATTCAACTAATGTTAAATAGACTAACAAGTTAAAAGATCAATGAGATTAAATGTTTGTTTTCATTGTCTCGTTCAAGTTTTCTTATTAGCATAAGTTTGGTGATAGTATTTGTTTAAGATAACTTATGACAACAACTTATGACATTGCTTATAATGTTTTTTCAACTTATTTTCATAAGTTCTTCAAGATAACTAAGTTTTATTTTCGTATTTTAATTCAAAGTACAAAATAGAATATAATAATAATAAATTTATTGATTTTTTCTTAAATATATCAGTCTGATAGACTTAAAAGGCTTTTCTTACTGCCTGTGACCTATCCTCTTTAGCTAAATAGGCTTATAAAAAAGCCTAGGCATTTTCTATTTAAGAAAAAGTCTGGCCTGACCTGAGCCTATGTAGGCTAGACCGTAGGCCCCTGTTAGTTGACCTGGCCTATTCCCACCCCTAGTTTCTAGAATAAATCTATTTAGAGTATATTAAATACAAAGCAGTGCAATTTCGTGTTAACACTTATATTCAATTTGTGCTACATCACTCATAAAAAGCTTAAATTAAAATCATAAAATCTATTGATTAAAAAAAGCATAAAATCAAATATTGAGTCTCTATTGAAGTTCATAGGTTTAAAACCTATAAAATATAAAAAAAATTATATATTTAACTAACAATTACTTATTAATTTTGATATATATTATTTTCATATAACTTATAAAATACTATTTCTATTTTTTTGCATTTGTTTTTTTAGATTTAAAAAATGAAAAAAAATTGATATTTTTTATTCAATATAAATCTCTAAAATAATTTTAAATTTTTAATATTTTAAAAAAGTCAATGTTATAGTACTTTTTCTTATCATATTTATTCACAACAACCCATTATTCATAACCTTAAATATGATATAATACATATATCATATTCATATAATAATAATATCCCCGTGATGCAATCCATTATTATATTTTATCTTATTCTAAAAAATATTTTAAAAGAGATGGAGTCAAGACTCTATTTTGAATTAAATGTTCTAAAAACACAACAGTATATACAACTAAGTATATTTCTCTTAGTAGCTCTATAACTTTAGAGAAAGACTCTTTGCCTTCTCTCTTTTCTCTTTGTGCACTGTGCATATTCTTCTTTTTTCTACCCATTTTTCTTTTCATCCAACCATGTATCAAGTGCACTAGGTTGTCAACTAGTACCTATAATCTGTAATTATCTCGACTCTTCTAGATTGGAGAAGTATCTTTGTAAAGCTTGAAGGGTTTAGTTTAAAGTCCTAATGCGAGGGTTAGGGACCTTCCTCCCTTTAAGTTTATTTCATTGTGCTTCTTCTCTATTGGGGTGTGGAGATAGTGGGTCGTTTTGGTTGAAGTATGGACAACGAGAATACTGAGGGGTGGAAGTTTGTTAAGAGTAATCGCCATTCTAATCAACATGTTGCTAGACGCTCTATCTGGAAAGCTAATGGTGGGAAAGGCATTGACTCAGATCTGAAGGAGGCGTCCTCTTTCTTTTTCTCGGAATTTCTGGAATCCTTCGAAGTTAAGCAGATGTTCGATGTTTTCAAAGATTATGGATTGGTGATGGAAGTATACATTCCACCTAGGAGAGACAAGAGAGGTAAGAGATTTGGTTTTGTCAGATTCAAGAAGGTGGAAGACGAACATCTTCTCGCCATTAAACTGGACAATGTGGTCATTAATGGCAAGAAGATATTTGCGAATACACCAAGGTTCCAAAGAGGAGTTAAGTCAGTTCAATATGGGAAGCATCCTAATCAGAGGTTGGGTGAACAAGGTAGGTGTGAGAAAGGAAAGAAAGGACAATACGAACATCAACGTTTTCAATGTGGCCATCACCAAATGGATAACATCAAGGGACCCTCATATGCCCAAGTAGTTGGTGGGGGAGGATCGATTTGGAAACCTTTCAAGAGGGTTCATAATCAAGTTCTTCTTGGGGATAAGCCTAACTTCGCTCACCTTAGTTTTAAAGTGGATAAGATGGATTTGGCTAGATTCGAGAGTGCATTCTTCGGTTTTATGGAGGTGCCGGGAACTTCGTTCGATGTTCAAGAAGCTTTACACGCTGAAGGTTATTTTCTGATTAAAGCCACTCCTTTATGGGCAAATCTATGCCTTTTGGAAGAGAAAGTGGAAGGGAGTATAAAGAAAATGGTGGAGGAAGATTTGGTTTGGATATCTACATGGTTTTCAGACATCCACCCTTGGTCTCCGAAGGATGTTGATAAGGAGAGGCTTACCTGGGTGAGTATTTACGGTCTCCCTTGTCATATTTGGGAAGAAAAAATCTATAAGTTCCTGGCTGCCAGGCTTGGTGTGTTTGTTAAAGCTGGTGACGAAACAATGAATTTGGCGAAATTAGACATTGCTCGGATCCTGATTAGAACGAAGTTTTCATTGAACCTTAATGAAGTTTTCAACATTGAAGTTAATGATAATATATATGTCATTAAAGTTGTTGAGGATTCTATTGGTGTTAGAAGATCAAGTGTTAGATTTGATTATTCTTCGGGAAATAGTTATGTGATTTCTTCTTCTGAAAGTGAACCTGAAGATCCGGAACTGAGGGTGGATGAGGCAATATCTGGTGGAACTCCTGTATACCAATCTTTTTCGTTGGAAAGAGAAGGCGGTGGTGATGACTCCGTAGCTCGAGGTGAACAAAAATGTGATGGGAGACACAAGGCATGTGGTGTGGGACCTATGATAGGTACTTTTGATAAAGGAGTTGCTGATAGGTCTTTGATGGGACTAGAAAGGTTAAACAGCTGTCATTTAGGTGACAACTTGAGACTGTTAAGCTTTCATGTAGAAGAAAAAAGTCTTGAAATTGGTAAAAAGAAATCTGTGAATACTGTCATGCTATCACCTTTACGTGGGGATGGAGTGTGTAATTATGAATATGATATTAGAGAGAAACTGTTGGATAATGCTGGTGAACTAGTGAAAGACTTAAGGTCAGAACTTTCTCTTAGACCGGCTAACAACAGTCCTGGAGCAGTTATGTGTAGCACTGGGGTGAAATCTTTAAAATCTCGCCATCTGGTTAATAGAAAACCAAGGAAGAAGTTATTGTTAGAAGACATTTATCAGAAAATTAAAATTCCTTTTGCTTCATCCTATTACTCAACGCTTCTATACAATCACAAAGCTAGCGCCATTGATCAAGTGACCCGGTTCAGACAAATGTGGGGGTGGACGAAGACGAAATATCCAATTTTTCAGGTAATGATTTTTCTGGTGGGGATTATATTAGGGATGGTGAGGTGCTTAAGAGCAATTCCAGAATCAAGCAGAAGCTTGATAAGCTTCCATCTAGAATTTGGGAATCTATCAAAAGGTTGGGCGTGGAAGCGGATGAGGAGGATGAGGATTTTGCTAATTTCATTTGCAATTTAGAAAAATCGGATAGAAATGGAGTCAAGGGCCAAAAGTCGAACAAGGGTAAGAAGGCTGTAGCTACGTGTAAGTCATGAATTTTATGACTTACAACATAAGAGGGTGTGGTAATAGCATTAAAAGGAGGAAGATTAGATCTTTAATTCAAAAAGAAGGTGTGGATTTAGTGTTTTTGCAAGAAACTAAGTGTGAGCAGATGAAAAATGAGAAAGTTTATAGCTTGTGGGGAAACAAGAATTGCAACTGGTCTGCGTCGAATTCAGTTGGTTTAGCTAGTGGGATTCTCACTGTTTGGAGGAAAGATACTTTGGTCCCTTTAAGCAGTTTCAAGGGTTAATGCTCTTTGGAAAGGTACAAATTGCTATTTCATCAACATTTACTCTTCTTGTGTCAACAAGGATAAAAGAGATCTCTGGAGCAACATTCTTCATCTTAAAGATAATATGGTTGCAGGAGAATGGGTGATCGACGGTGATTTTAACGCTATCAAGTGTAGGAACGAGAAGTTAGGTAGCAGTAATCATAACAGAAAGATTATGGACGAATTCCATGATTTCATTGAGCTATCTGGATGTGTGGATCTGCCTATCAGCAGGAATAAGTTCACTTGGTTCAATGCATTCGGGGAAAGCTTGCAGCAGATTAGATAAGTTCATTGTCTCTCCGGGCCTGCTCAATGACCGGAATTCTGTGACACAGAAAGTTGGAGACAGGGATATTTCAGATCATAGACCGGTTCTGATTTCTGCAAGGAATATTAACTGGAGCCCGAAGCTGTTCAAGTCATTTAACTGTTGGTTTGAGCATCCGGGTTTTCTAACTTTCGTTAAAGAAGTTTGGGAATCGGTTGAATTTGAAGGCACTGTTACGTTTATTCTCTCCAAAAAATTTCAAAACTTGCGTTCAAGGCTAAGGTGGTGGAATGTCCATGTTTTCGGTTGGATTGATACCAATATCAATGAAAATATTGGTATCATCAATTAAGTGGAGGATGTTATTGCATGGAGTAATTGTGGTCTTATAGATTCAGCTCTGCTACCTAGGAAGAATGCAGAGGATGAATTATGGAAAAACCTGAGAATTAAAGAAAGCATTCTCAAACAGAAATCCCGTATGAAATGGATCTTAGAAGGAGATCAGAACACCAAACTGTTTCATGCTGCTATCAGGAACCGTAACTGCTTAAATGCTATCAGGTCTGTTGAAGTGGAGGGTCAGAATATTGAAGATGTAGCAAGAATTAAAGAAGTTGTGGTCAACCACTTTGAGAAGAGATTTCAAACTTCCAACCGTTCTTTGCCTGTCATAGGTGGTACAGGTTTTAAGTCTCTGTCTGAATTGGATAGGAATGCATTGGAGTAACCATTTGGTCCCGAAGACGTAAAGAACATTGTTTTCTCGAGTAATGGGGATATGAGCCCAGGCCCGGACGGTTTTAATTTACTATTTATAAAATGGTGCTGGGAGGCGGTGGGGAAAGACTTTACGAAATGCATTTTAGAATTCTTTGAAGTGGGCTTTCTTCCTAAGGTCTTCACTACTTCGTTCCTTGTTTTGATTCCGAAAAAAGACGATCAGAATGGTTTGGACGATTATTATCCAATATGCTTGATAGGAAGTGTCTATAAGGTGGTTTCTAAACTACTCGCGGGAAGAATTAAAATAGTTATGGATAACATTGTCTCTAAATCGCAGACTGCTTTTATTGAAGGTCGCAATTTGCTTAACGGTGTGTTCATTTTGAACGAAATAATTGATTATGCGAAAAGGAGCAAGAAAATAGCTATCTTTTTAAAGGTTGACTTCGCCAAAGCATATGATTGTGTCGAGTGGCCATACTTGAGGAATATCATGAACATCAAGGGATTTAGGGAGAAATGGGTGTCGTGGGTGGAAGGTATTGTTATGCATAGTTTCGTGTCTGTTCTTGTCAACGGAAGTCCTACCTGCGACTTTGAGGTAAGCAGATGCCTCCGTCAAGGTGATCCAATGTCACCTTTTCTTTTTGCTATTGTGGCGGAAGGACTAGCCGTGTTAATGGAGAGAGCTGTGGAGGCTACTGATTTCCATGGTTTCAAGTTTAACAATGTCATATTGTACGAGTTATTACAATATGCAGATGACACCATAATTGTTGGTGAGGGTACTTAGAGCAACATTTGGACTGTCAAAGCATTGCTAACAGGATTTCAAATTATTTCTAGTTTGGAAATTAACTATAGTAAGAGTGCACTTTATGGAGTGGGAGTGGATAATTTTTTTCTAAAAGCGGCGGAAAGTTTCTTAGGGTGCAAGATTGATGAATTTCCTTTCATGTTTCTTGGTGTTTTTGTAGGCGGTAATCATAAGTTGACATCATTTTGGTTACCGATGATCTATAAAGTTCAGTCTAGACTTGCAACATGGAAAGAGAGATTTCTTTCAATAGGTGGTCGAGCGACCCTTATAAATTATATGCTGTCTAATCTTCCCATGCATTACATGGCATTCTATTTGATTCCTAGCAAGGTGATTCAAGTTCTCTCGACGATTCAAAGGCGCTTTCTATGGCAAGGTTCTATTTGTAAAAAAGGAATATCTTGGATAAAGTGGAGTGATGTTTGTAAACCCAAGGAAGAAGGAGGCCTGGGGATTAAAGAAATTCAAGGATTCAACATAGCATTGATGTCGAAGTGGCTGTGGAAGTTGTTGTTTGTGAAAGATAGACTGTGGAATGATATTATGGAGTCTCGTTACCATGGATTTGTTGCTGCTTTTTACCTCTATACAATGCCCTGTTATCCTACTGCCCCGTCTTTATGGTGGAGAGATTTATTCAAAATCATGAAAGAGTTTGGTGGATCGTCGTTTTTTGATCTGATTAAATTTGACATTGGTAATGGTTGAGCGGCGTTATTCTGGATTTCTAAATGGTGTGGCAATCACTCTCTTGTGACAACATTTCCGGTGGTGTGGGAAAATTCTAACAATAAATTCGGAAGGGTGGAGGAGTTCGGTGAGTGGGTGAACTCGTGCTGGAGATGGCACCCGGTGTTGGATGATGCAGCAGCAGACGACATCAGTAGGCTTCAGGCAGAAGCCTTATCAGTGGCCTTGGATGTGATTAGGCTGAGTCAGTTTCTTTGTGACAAGGCAATGTGGTTGTGTGGTAGTAACGAGTCCTATATTGTCAAGTCGGGTTATGAGGTTTTGATGACAGATTGTGGTTCTAACTCGGTCGACGATGAAAACATGTTACTGAACAAGCTCATCTGGTTATCCACGGCTCCTTCGAAGTTTAAGGTGTTCGGGTGGAGGTTTTTTAGAGATAGGTTGGCTACGCAGGACAACCTGTGGCGGCGTGGTATTATTGTGAATTCGCTGGAAACTACTTGTCCGGCCTGTTTTAGGGAAGACGAATCCGTATCACATTTGATGCTTTGATGCAACAAGACTCGCGTTGTGTGGAATATGATTGGTAAGTGGCTGGGAGTGGTAGTTATTGTTCATGACAGTTTGAGTTCGCATCTTCGTAGCTGGATCGAGAGTTTGATTATAAAGAAAGTGGAGGTTAAAAATGCAGTAGCTTTATAGTTATCCATTTGTTGGTGCATATGGATTTGTCGGAATAACATTATGTTTAACGACGATTTTTGGGATTGTGATTCGATAGTGAACATAATTATTTTGCTTACGTGGTGGTGGGTGGGTAAAAGATTTAAATTTCCTTATACCTATAATTATTATGTCTGGATTAACTTCCCGTGCGAATTTTTGTAGTTTTCGTTTTGGGGTGTTATGAATCTTTTGTATACGGGTTAGGATATCCTTTTGTATCCTTCTTTAAATAGATTTTTGCTTATTAAAGAAAAAGTATATTTCTCTCAATTTAAAAATTAAAAAAGATGTGTGAATCCAAACACTATTTTAATATTTAAATCATAGCAACAAAAAGAAATGTTTTGAATTTAAAATTAGATGTTACAACAAAAAGAAATGTTTTGAATTTAAAATTAGTTATTACACAATTTTTAAAGGTAAATCGTCTTAGTTGCTTTTAATCTTATTTTTGACTAAACGCCTATCATCTCCAATTATGAAAAAATTCTCAATATTCCATAATTTAGAAAAGAAAAAAAAAACAAATCCCCTTAGATACATTGTACAAGGGTTACTTTTGGCAGTGGACCCAAGCTTAATGGATGGTACACTCTTTTTTTATTTTAAATTTAATTATTATGTAATGTTTAAAATTAATTATTATACTAAAATAATTTGTTTATAAAATATAATATTTTTTAAGTTAGTGTTCAAATATAAACGAATATATAAAATATAATAATCGCTTGTGTACAAATACCTAATATAGAGAGATGTCAAGGTGAAAAATTACATTTTTTTCCTCGATTTGGTCAGTTGCATTTTAAAACCCAACATATTCCGAAAATAAAATTGAGTTTGTGGACGTTGATATTTTTTATTTTCAACACTTTTCTATCACTAATTTTGATAATATAAATACATCTCTCTCTCTCTCTCTCTCTCTCTCTCTCTCTCTCTCTCTCTCTCTCTCTCTCTCTCTCTCTCTCTCTCTCTCATGTTCATCCATTTCTATTCTATGATTCTATTATTGACTAATTTTCACGAAACATAATGTTTTGGTATCCAACACTAACTCCAATTTCCCAACATTTTGGGTTAGTGGAGTTATTTTTTCCCTACCACACATTAACATTTCCAAGATTAATTACCAAATAAGGAAAATGAAAGTGGTAGATAATATAAGGGAGTCTTAAAAATAGTTAAAAAGAAGAAAAAGTAAAAGGGACTTTCTAAAATTCAAAACTTAAAAGGAAGTAGGAAATATACATGCATGTGTGATGCGTCTTTAGGAAACAAGCGCAATCTTCAATCTATGGGAACACATGGGATTCGAAAAGTATGTAAACATTTACCAAATGTTTGGCAGGATCAACGACATAAGAAGGTGGAAGAACTTTTGTAAATAATTCAAATGTTCTGAGGGAAATGACAACTTATAGGCCGGTCAAGAATAAATAACAAATAAAGCCATGAAGCATTTTGAAACACATGACTTTTACTCGAGGAATTTATCTAAACTTCCAATGTTGCACATGGCACCCCACACTTTAGTTGAAAAGACCATTTTAACCTTTAATCAAAAAAATTGTCAAATTAATTTATCTTTTGGGAATTTTTAAAAACGGTTCCTTTGTAGAATCATAATTGATCAGTAAATGAGGGGACACGACTTTCTACACTTATTCTGAGTTTTCGATGCGGTAGAGAGTGGTTGACCTGTAAGAGTAGTATTTCAATGCTTAAGTCAGTTGATAACATGCGTTTTTATCATTTTAATTAACCCGGTTTTTATAAGTTTTACTGTCATTTCTTGTATTTTTATTGTGTTATATTGGTTTTTATACTTTGTATTTCAAGTACGAATCAATCTACAATGTCTGTGAGGAAAAATATGAAAATCCTAAAAAATAACATAAAATGACAAGTTGTAGACTATCATGATGGGTACACAAGGTGTGACGCCCGTCATTCCCCGACCTTGAGTGACAATCAATTAAACAAAAGGAAAATAAGAAGCACGCGTTTGAAAACCATGACGGGAAGATTGTCAGATAGTTGACACCACGACCAGGACTCATCTTCAGTGCATCATGACAGGTAGATCGTTGTCCTCATGACACCCAGTTTCAGAAAAATAGACCACGGAAAATAGTTCCATTTCACCACATTTTACATTTTCTTCACTTCTCTTGCATGATTTGCATCACTTTCTGAGCGAAATTTCACCTATAAATTAAATAGCATTGTTGCACTAGAAACAAAGGGATCCAAGATTATTTTACAACACTAAACTCACTAGTTAGAGAATGAAGATCTCACATTGATGTGTTTATGCAACTTAAAATTCTACTCCTGTACCAGATCAAGAATCTCCCTTCGAAGTAATTAATTTTTGCAATTTTTCAGTTTTTATTCACTTTCCAAGTTCTTTTTCTTTACTGAATTTTATAATGCCTTCATCAAATATATGCTATTTATTTGTTTATTTTTCCATGTATGAGTAATCCAATTGAGTAAGAAACATGATGAGTACTGTACCGGTTTATTTTATATGGGTTGCTTAAACATTTAATTGTAACGCGAATAAAAAATTGTTTTGTAATTTTTGCTTTTGAAATATAAAATATTTGCTACGAAAGTAAAAAAACCGAGATACCAATTGCCCACTGAAAGGGAGGAATTGGTATCTGTTGGGTGTGAATCTGGAGTTAGAAAAACGGTATAGAGGGGGGGTGAATAAACCCAATTTAAAATTCAACCGTCATTTTCAAAATCAGAGTTTTTTAAGAAATAATTGCGAGCAGAAGGTTTGATACAAAAATATGAATATTATTTTGTTTGAAATTTTGATTAAGTTAACATAGAAAGTTTCACAAACACCAAAGATGAATATGATGAAACACTAGGTGTGGATTGATTCAATAATTTTCACAAGAAGTATTTACACAATCATTCAATGAATGGAATTCTAATGTCAAATCATTTCACAGAATATCAATCACCAATCTAGCTTAACAAGTTATCCTATTCTAACAAAACCTAATGCTTATGTAATAAATTGCTATCGATCAATAAACATAAACTACGAAGGAATTGAAAAATCTAAGCATGCAAATACTACGAAATAAAATGTAAGAGTAAGAGAGAGAGGGAGAGAGAGAGAGAGAGAGAGAGAGAGAGAGAGAGAGAGAGAGATAGATAGATAGATAGATAGAGAGAGAGATGACAACAAGATTTATAGTGCTTCGGCGTTCATCGTCATTTTGCCAACGTGCATTCTTCAATGGTTTCCCATTGGAACTTGCATAGTTCCTTATTATTTGAAAACTATTTTCAAGAGTACATACAATCATCAATCAACAATACAATTGAGAAAATTAAAATCTCCTATTTTGATCTTGACTTGTACGCAACACACTGCCAAACTCTTCTACGTAGTCTTTGCTCGAATTATGTTTCTTGAATCATCCAATATCACCAATCTACTCCAAGCCTTTGTGTGTAACAATAAGCCCCTTGCTCCTACTTATTCTTTGAGCGATGAATTGTCTGAATATTTAAGAAGAACCATGCCTTATCCGTAGCCTTCTACACAATCACTTCTAAGGAAATTTTTGAGAGAAGAGCCTACCTTTTCTAATGGAATTTGTCACAACCATTGACCATCACCTCAATATTACCAACAACCTGAAAAGCTCAATCTATTTCCAAAAACAAATAGTTTCAATGATGTGTCTCCTTTAATCAATTACAAATCTCTCGTTATCAAGATCTGAACCAGATTGAAGTTGAAGATGCAAGAATTTTGTTGCAAGACTTTGAACACTCAAAACAGAGGAAATTTATTTTTCACTAAATCACACTGGAAATTATGATCAGAATGATAAGATGTTATGTGAAAAATGATGACAAAATGGTTTTACATGTGCTTGAGATTAATCACAGAAAATGGTTGAAAAAGTCAATTAGATTCAAATTAAGAGCATTCTATTATTTGAATCAAATAAGCAAGTGAAGTGAAATAAAATAAAATAAAAACTCAATTTTGAAACGATGTCAATTAATTCGAATCATGAGGAAAGTGTGATTCAAATCATGTTCTACTTCATTCTAATCATGTACAAAAAAATGATTCGGATCAAATGCAATAGCCCTGACTGGAAAATGCTGAAAAGTGTGGATTCTAATCCTGTTTAAAATTTGATATGAATCAAATTAACCAGAGGTGTACACCAGGAAATTGATTTGAATCATGTGTAAAAAAATGATTCAAATCAAATGTTCTGAAATTTCTAGTTTTGCCTCTGTCCAATTTGATTTGAATCATAAAATGTGTTGATTTCCAAGATTCAAATCAAACACATAAAATCTCAAATTATTATAGTTTTTAAAGCACTTTGAGATGTTGCTTTAAATCTACCTCAAATAAAAATTATAAAGGTTCTCATTCCACTTACTCATGCAATTGATAAAAAAAACATCATGAATAAGATCAAACCTAACTAATGGTTTATGCATGCTAAAAAAGAATATTTTCAAACTTGATTCTGAGACTAAAAAATTTAAATTAAATCAAAGATGAAAGCGATAAGAAAAACAAACAAAAAATTGTATATAGGTGCCCCCTCTGAATGAATTAGGAACATGAAACTACATTCTCCCCTTTTGTGATGCTTTGCAAGATTTCACTTGGAATTGAGTTGACTTTGAGTATAGCAAGAAAAAATATTATGCTCCCTCTGAAACATTGCACACAAACCATTCACATCATAAAAATGCATAAAACAATTCTTAAATAATTCCAATGAATATATGAGATAAACAACTAAGAAGCATATACAACAATAATAATCTCATATTGAACTCGAAGATAGACACGTCACTAGCAACTTAATACAAATAGACATGCAACACCAACATTCAACAATTAACAATTAAGTGATTAAACTTGTATGTCAAGGTATGCATTAACAATCATAAATAATGTATGAACAATTATACAGAAGCTCAAATGCACATAATTGGCAATAGACATTTAAAAAGGCTTAAATGAAAATAAGAACAATCAAAGACATAAGCTAGAGATAAATTAGTAAGATAAGGGGGAAATAAGCAAACCAATGCATAACTCTAGAACAAAAACATAGAATGATGTAAACTGAATACAAGGGTTATAGAGACATACCATTGTAGTTTGGTAAAAGCTACGATTTGCTACAAAATATTTTTAGTGAAAACAAAACATATATAACAAATGAAACTAAACTAAATCCTTATTTTATTTAAGGCATGAAGAGTCTAAGACTCCTTAATCCCTACAAATCTCGTGAAAGGAACCCGATTCCAATGGTTTTCTAAAAATGTCTAATAATTGTTTCTTTAGCCATAAGACCCATGCATAACAACTACCATCGACCACATATTCAGACTTGGCAGTAGAAAGAGCAATGTTATGTGACTTCTTACTATGTCAAGAAACTAAACAACTTATAAATAAGTGATATGTACCACTAGTGATTTTCCTCTCTGACTTGCACCCCGCAAAATCTAAATCAGAATAGCCTACTAAGCTACAAGCCCTGCCTTTAGAATACTAAAGACTATGATGGGAGGTTCTGTTAAGATTTAATCTAACGGACAATCCTTTGCGATTGTCCACTCTCAAGTCAGCTGGTTCGAGGTATCTTGTTTTCATCCTCATGTAAATTTTCCTCTTTATCTTCCGTAATTTTTTCATTCTTTGTTGAAGTTGTATGATCCTCTTTGGAACTCTCCTTTGTTTATATGGCCATTAAGAAAATCAGACTTAACGTCCGTTTGGTAAAGCTTAAAGTCCAGGCAGCAAGTGAATTCCAAAAGGAGTCTAGACGGGTTACAGGAGCATATGTCTCCTCATAGTTTCTTCCTTCAAGTTGGTTATATCCTTTTTCCACTAATCTTTCTTTATTTTTAGTAATTACACCATTTTCATCCATCTTGTTCCTAAATACCCATCATGTGCCAATGACGGTTTTATCAACCGGACGCGGAACAAGGTTCCAAATGTCATTACGTTTAAATTGGATTAGTTCTTCTTGGAAAGAAAGTAATTATCCCTCGTCAAGTGAGGCATCGAATATGGATTTAGTTTCAATATGAGAAATAAAAGCAGAGTACTTGTAGAAATTATTAACATGTGATCTAGTTCTTACTCCCCTTTTGATGTCTCCCAAGATTTGATCTAACAAACAATCATTTGCGATTGTCCACTCTCAAGTTAGCTAGTTTGAGGTATCTTGTTTTTAATCCTCATGTAAGTCTTCCTCTTTATCTTCCGTAATTTTCTCATTCTTTGTTGAAGTAGTATGATCCCTTTTGGAACTCTCCTCGTCGATCAATCTTTCTGTTATCACACCTGAAACATCAGAACAAATACTCTTCCTCAACTTTTGGGGTGAGGACTCATCAAAAGCAACATGAATTGAATCCTATACATAAGTAGTTATCTGATTGTAAATCCTATAAGTTTTACTCCTAGATGAGTACTCTAAGAATATACCTTCATCAGATTTTGCATAGAATTCACCAAGGCTATCTTTTCTGTTATTTAATATAAAGCATTGTAACCGAAAACTCAAAAATATGAAATATTAGGTTTTCTACCCTTAAGTATCTCATAAGGTTTCTTCTATAGGATGGATCGAATGATCACCCTATTTAAGACATGACATGCGGTGTTAATCGCATCCGCCCAAAAATACTTAGGTAGGCTCGTCTCATTTATCATAATCCAAACTAATTCTTCCAAAACACTATTTTTACGCTCTACAACACCATTTTGGTGTTGAGTTATTGGACATGAGAAATTACGAGCAATACCATTTTCAGTGCAAAGGTTCTAAAAATGACGGTTAACGAATTCACCTATATGATCACAATAGAGAGTGATAATTTTAAAATAAAAACATTTTGGACAACCTTAGAAAAATCAATGAAATCCTTAAAAGTATCATCCTTATGGGATAAAAACAGTGTCCACGTAAATCTAGAGTAGTCGTCAACAATCACAAATCTGTAATAGTTGCCTCCTAAACTTGTTGCCTGTGAAGGGACAAACAAGTCTTAGTGGAGAAGCTCAAGAGTTTTTGATGTCAAAATAACCTTCTTCATTTTAAACGACACTCTCGTTTGCTTTCCCATTTGGAAAGCATCACATAATTATTCTTTTAAAAACTTTATTTTAGGAAGACCAACTACTATATTTTTTGATACTATTTATTTAGCAAGTCAAAATGAACATGAATTAAGCATCTTTTCCATAACCAAGAATCTTTACTCTTAGATACTAAACAATTAGTACCATGCATTGACATGTCATCTAGATCAAGCATATAGACATTTTAAATCCTAGAACCCTTAAACACAAGGTTCTTACTAGTCTTATGCTTAATTACACAACTAAGAGTAGCGAAAACTACATAATACCGTTTGTCACATAATTTGATACTACTTAGTAAGGTGTGTTTAAGCCCTTTGACTAACAACACATTTTCAATGGTAATTATGGAGGGATTTCCCACAATAACTTCACCAAGAATTTTACCTTCCGTATTGTCTCCATATGTGACATGACCAATTTCCTTCTCATCGAACTAGATAAACATGGAAGCATCTCCCGTCATGTGTCTTGAACATCTGTTAACTAGGAACCATAATCTTTTTGCGGAGGCAAGACTTTCATGCGACAAATCAAATAGGTAATTTAGATCCCTAACTAGTGGGTCCTTTAGGGTTAGTTGAGTTACATTTAGGAATCTATGTCATTTTACCATTGGGAACTTGAACGTTCATTACATGACAAAGAGGCCTAATGTGACCCTTTTCTCCACAAAAATATCAAATAGATTTAAATGAAACGCTTCTTCTATTTCTTTTAGTGAAATGATGGTTTTTATTAAAAACTTTCCCTCTTTGACTCGAAGAACTAGAACAACTGCAAGATAGTGAGGTACCATGTGTTAATTGTCCCTTAAGAGTTTCAATTTCAAGTTTTAAAATTGGAATCTCAACACATTCCAAAACTTTCATCTTTTCAACTAAAGTATCTGAAACATTACAAAGCTCATCCATTAGAGATGTATGCGTTTCCATAAGATATTCTGAAGCACGATTAAGATTATTTATCTCCTCTTCAAGTTTTAAAAATATTTCTTTTTGGAGATAATTTTTTTAAACACTTTTATAGAATCAACATACATGTCATTGAATTCATTCGACAATTCACTATAAGTATACACATTTTCAGAATCAGAATTATATACCTTTGAAGTTCCACATTTATTACGTACCATCAAGCAAAAGTTGGCAGACTCATCATTTGAACTCGAGCAAGAATTGAAGGAGGATCTCTCATCCTCTTCTTCCCATAGGATGCAGGCTCTACGGCCTCTAGAATTCTTTCCCTTCGTCTTGTAGAAATCCTTGTCTTTACTTTTATGATGTTTGGTAAAACTTGAACAAGGGGGTTCTATAGTGTCCTAATTTAGCACATCCGTAACACGTGATATCATCATCACCTTTATTTTAATCTTTCTTGGGTGGATGATTATTTATGAAATTCACTAGACCTTTGTAAGATATCAGTGTAGCATCTAGAGAATAAAACTATTTCTTCCATTTTTGAAACTTCTTCGTTAGAGTTGTCACTTTCTTCCTTTGAATTCTTCCTTTTAGAAGATGAAGCTTTCAAAGAAATATCTCATATCTCTTCTTTACCTTTCTTTTCTTTACATTTAACGTCCCTGTTTCATCTCATTCTCATGCTCGGCTAACTTCCAAACAATTTTGTAATATCTAAAGTATTAAGATCACTTGATTCTTTTAAAGTATGACTTTTTCTTGCCACTCTCTGCACATAGATCTCAATATTATGTTGGTACAATCTTTATTGAAAATGGTTTTACTCAAGTTACATGATTTGTTGATAAAATGTAGGAATATAGTTTGCATGGAATCCACAGATTTTTCGGGTTCCATACGAAATAGTTCAAAATCCTCTATAAACATATTGATTTTAGAATAATTGACGTCCTATGTTCCTTCATAGAAAGTATGGAGAGAATCCCACATACCTTTAGCACTTGTATGATGTGAAGTTGAATAAAACACTTTAGCGCTTAACACTGAAATAAAAATGTTCCTCGCTTTCAATCTTTTGGATGTTTAACAATGTTGTCATTGTCCTTGGGAATAGATTGTCCATCGGTGACCGACATAGAAAGTTCGATGCAAAAATATGAAGATTAAACTGTTTGAATTTTGATCAAGTTAACACAGAAAGTTTCACAAACACCAAAAATGAATATGATGAATCACTAGGTGTGGATTGATTTAACTATGTAATTCACAAGAAGTGTTTACATAATGATTCAATGAATGGAATTCTAATGTCAATTTGTTCCATAGAATATCAATTACCAATCTAGCTTAACAAGTTATCCAATTCAAATAAAACCTAATTCTTACGAAATAAATCACTATTAATGAATAAACGATAATTTACGAAGGATTTAAAAAACCTAAGCATGTAAATACTACAAAATTAAATTCAAGATTAAGAGAGAGCGATGACACCGAGATTTATAGTGCTTCGGCGTTCGCCCTCGCTTTGCCCATGTATACCCCTCAATGGTTTCCCATTGTAACCTGCATAGTTCCTTGTTATTTGAAAAATATTTCCAAGAGTTCATACAATCACCAATCCACGTTACAGTTGAGAAAATTATAATCTTATATTTGGATCTTGACTTTTATGCAACACACTGCAAAACTTTTCTACGCAATCTTGACTCGAATTACGTTTCTTGAATAATCCAATATCACTAATCTACAACAAGCCTTTGTGTGTAGAAATCAACCCCTTAATCCTACTGATTCCTTGAGCGAGGATTTATCTAAATATTTGAGAATAACTTTGGCTTATCCATATCTTTCCACACAGTCCCTACTAAGGAAATTCTGGAGAGAAAATCCTACTTTTTTCAATGGAATTTGTCACCACCATTGACAATCACCTCAATCTTACTGACAACTTGAAAAAATCAACTAGATTTTCAAAAAATTATATTCAATGAGCACCTCCTTCAATAAATTACAAATCTCTCGTTATCAAAATGTGAACCAATGAAGTTGAAGATGCAAGAATTTCGTTACAAGACTTTTTGAACACACAAAACAGAGGAAATTGATTTTTCATTGAATCACATTGAAAATTATGATTAGAATGATAAGACATTGTGTGAAAAATGATGACAAAATAGTTTTACATGTGCTTGGGATTAAGTAAAGAAATGGTTGAAAAAGTCCGTTATATTCGAATCAAGAGCAATCTATGATTTGAATCAAATGAGCAAGTGAAGTGGAATAAAAAAAATAGAATTTTGAAAAAAGGTCAGTTGATTCAAATCATGAGGAATGTGTGATTCAAATCATGATCCACGTGATTTGAATCATTTACAAAAAATAATTCGAATCAAATGCAATAACCCTAATTGGAAAATGCTGAAAAGTGTGTTATTCTAATCCTGTTTAAAATTTTATATGAATCAAATCATCCAGAGGTAAACACCAGAAAATTGATTCAAATCATGTGTAAAAGTGATTCAAATTAAACGGTCTAAAAATTCTAGGTTTTCCTCTGTCCAGTTTGATTTGAATCATAAAATGTGTTTGATTTTCATGATTCGAAACATACACATAAAATCTTAAATTTTCATAGTTTTTAGGAACTTTAAGATTTTACTTTGAATCAAACTCATATAAAAAACATAAAAGGTTTTCATTCCACTTACTCACGTAATTGATAAAAAAACATCATGATCAAGATCAAACCTAATCACATGTGGGGGAGGGGACGGACTTTTCCTTCTTTTTAGTTAGAATCATTGTGTTTCTTAGTTTAGGATTTCCCAGCTTTCTAGTTAGGATTTATATTGCTTTTTTTAATGTTTTTGTTGTTGTTGAGTCTGTTTCATGTTTGTCAAGTCATTTATGCGTGTAATTTTGCTTTTGTTGTCTGTTTCCCCCATATTTTTGAACCATATTAATTTAAAAAAAAAAAAGCTTACGATTAGTAGTTCACTAAGGAGGAAAAACTAAGGTTGAGGACAATGGAAATTTTTTAACAAAATCACTCTTGTCCCAACACCTAAAGCCACCCAAATAGAATATCAATTTTGATCCGCCTTCTATCATAGTCTTTGAATCATTTTTTGAACTAATTTTCGAGTAGTTAATTATACAGTCGAGCATAATCTAGATTCTCACACTAATGTTTGGTTAGGCAAGATAAATAAAAGAGGTTGGTAAAAAGCAAATACATCTACTAAGGTTGGTAATCCTCACCTGGTTACTTAACCCAATGGTGGTTGAACCCTAACATTCACAAAATTGTTTTTCAACAAATCATGCTTTTTGTATGGTTATGGTCAAAAATCATAATGCAAGCATGACTAAATAAATAAACAAAAATTTCTTCAGTGTTTCGTTACGTGTGTGATGATTATCCTTATATAAAATGCCTTAAAGCGATTGTCCTAAATGAAATGAGATGAAAAGAATAAGGGTAAAGAGACTTAGGTACAAGTCCATGGTTTGAATTGGTATTTTAGGCAGGAGACTTTCATTCGCAATTCACGGTTTGTGTTTCTACAACATCCTTGGTGTTAACATGAGTACCTATGAAATTAACCTTTAGCCGATTCAAATTTGGGATCACATATGAGTATTAGTGTTGTTATTTCTTATGAAATCTTTTCACATATATGTTGTTGCATTTACTTTCTCTTTATGCAAGCTATGTTACTTTAGGATAAGCAATAATTCAAGTGTGTGGGAATTTGATAAAATTTGTTTGTCACGTTATAATTGACTTGTTTTTATAAGTTTTAGTGTCGTTTATTGTACTTTTAATGTTTTATGCTGGTTTTGTACCTGGTATTTCAGGTATAGATTAATCTTCGATGTCTGTGAGGAAAAACAATGAAAAACAAAAAATAGCTTAAAGCGACAAGTTACAGACTGCCATGAGGAGTATAGAGTGTGTGACGCCCGTCATGCCCCTTCCTTGAATTACCGTCAGGTAATCAGGAGGAAAGTAAGGAATGCACATTTGAAAACCATGATGATTAGAACGTTAGCCTGATGGCACCCGTCATGGCTCCACAATCAGGAATGACCTTCAGCGCGTCATGACGGGCAGCTCGTCGGCCTCATAACGCCAAGTTCTAGAAAAATAGGCCACTGACAATATTTTTGTTTCACCACTTTCTCCACTTGTATTGCATGATTTGCACCATTTTCTGAGCAAAATTTCACCTGTTAATAGCACTGTAGCACTAGAAACAAGGGATCCAAACTTATTTTCCATCATTAAATTCACTAGTTGGAGCATAAAGATCTCGTATTTAGGTGTTTATGCAACTTTTAATTCTTCATTTTTAGAGTGTTGTTGATGTTGCATTTTATTTCAAGCTTTGTTATTTCAACATTCTACTATTGTACCAGATCAAAAGTCTCACTTCGGAGCAATTAATTTATGCAAGTTTCAATATTTATTCAGTTTCCAAGTTGTTTTTCTTTGCTGAATCTTATTATGCCTTCATCAAATATATGTTTTTTATTTATTTTTCGATGTCTGAGTAGTCCAACTGAGTCTTAAACATGACAAGTTGCTTAAATATTTAATTGTAACGAGAACAAAATTCTATTTTGTAATTTCTAATTTTAAAAAAAAAAATTGTTTGCTATGAAAGTATAAACACCGAGATACTGATTGCGCGCTAAAAGGGAGGAATTGGTATCTGACGTAGAAACTCAAATAATAGGTTTTGACAGCTTGCAAAAGCAGGGTCAGAATTGATCGAGAGAATACATAAATTTCCACTTTGAATTTTCTATGATGAGAAGAAAAGACTCATTGAAAGGGCAAAAATGGTATCTAACCTCATTGTTCAAATTTTTTATTAAAAAATAGTGAACATATTTTTAAACTAACATGAAACTATTTTTAACTTGTAAAATAATTTTTAATCTTAATTTTTTCACTATGAAATCCAATATTTGGAGGGTTTATGGTTCGGTGACAGGCTAACAAAACTGGTCGTTACCACTAATTAATAATTTATACGGAAAAAAAATCTCATTATATTTAAATTCTACAATTTATACGAATAAAATTGGTAAATATAAATCTTGTTTTGGTATCTCATTATTAATATTGATTTAATTCCAATAATTTCACTATTTGTGTAAAACTAACATTTCGAGCCGCTCTAGCTAAACATAGAAAGAATAGATAACGATAGTTGTAATTGGTGTATGTGGATTCGACAACCTTTTATATTATAACCAATATAGTTGTATACTTGCATCCTATCATCACTATGAGAGTTAAAATTGAAGTGGGAATGTGAATGTATTTAAATATTGGAGAAGTTACACACTTTCCCTCTTAAATAGGAGATGTAGTTGAAAACTAAAAGTTTGTAGTTAGGCATGGATCACAACTAGACATCAGATTGATTTGGATTATCAGTAGGGATTCCGTATGCAGAATCACATGTTTTGAAAGGGAAAAAGAATTGACTTGTTTGTTGTTTTATTATTTGGCTTTTCTATTGTGCTTTTTTTCCTTGTGCCTTATAGGAAATCCACTAGTTTCACCTAAGCTGTTGTTTTTGCTTTGTAGGATTAAGGTTTGTGTTACATGCCCCTACTCGGCCATTTAATCTTGGGAACGGGAATCCTTTTATGGGACTTCGTTGTTCTTCAAATCAGGTTCTATAAAAGCCTTTCTTATAAAATGTAATGTTTCTTTGAAAGCGATTGATACATGTCCATACCCTAGTTAGTTATGATGTTTCATTCTCCTTATAATATTTGAGTGTCCTCAAATAATTTTTAGAGGATATCCGAACTGGTGATGGTTCACATTGGATTGTACGATTCTTTGTGGATGAGTAGTCTATAAAAGGCTTATGAAGTGTTATTTTGACCTTTTTCTTCCATTACCAACACGCAAAAGATATCTTTATGCTTCCATTGTCTTATTTCACATGGAACATCCTTGTTCAAGCATTTGGTCAAGTTTATACGATCCTATTTGTTGGTACTTGTCCTGCATGTTTGATTGATCCATCTTCTCTAAGATAAAATTCACCGTTTTTATTTTTCTTATGATCCATTTTCTAAGGTTTTAGGAATAGGGAACACTTGATCTTTCACATTCTTTCTTTAGAGAACTCTTGTGTTGTTGGCATTTTCTACTATGAGCACTGCCGTACTTCTCTGCTGTATTTCTTCGTCTCATTCTTGATCATAGAGATTGTATCAACTTCGACTAGGAAGTCAAGAATAGACATCATAGGCGACTAGGTGGTTCAATATACATATTGGGTACTATTTACACTTTTGTTTATGAGGATGTTTTATACTAGGCTTCAACTAACGTGGGTTATTCATCTGAATGGGGAGTGTTTCCCCTAAATGATGACAAGAGGATACGCTACCAATATAACGGGTGTGCAATCCCGTTTCATGAATGCTTATTCTCTCTCACTAGTTTTCATCATCCTTTTAATAAGTTCGAAGTTAGTTTCATGAACCACTTGATGATCTCCCCTTAGCAGTTGTATCTGATGAGTTGGGAGTTTGTCAAGGATTTCCCAAACTAGTTTAAGTAAAAACGGGGGGGGGTAAGCCGACCGTGAAACTGTTATTCCATCTATTCAATACTCATAATAGTCCAAATTATATGCACTGTTAAAGTTTTATTTCTTTAAGGTAGAACACCAAATTTTTCGAGGCTTACTCTAATAACGTGTAGAACTTCAAGGATAAAATTTTCATGGTTACCACTCTTACCAAAGAAGCTCCAACAAGAATCTACAATCTAGAACCTAGTCCTCTGCTTGTGGGCAAATATATATTTCGTAAGTATTAGAGTAAGAGTCACTTCTTGATGGGGACGATATTTTATGTCTACAAGGAAGATGACTAGTCTTGTGAAGAGGTATACTTGAAGAATCAGCTGATAGCCTTCTAAAAAATTCCTGGATATGTTTCTGGTTATAACCCATCTGAGGCGAGATCGAGAAAATGGTTAAAACAGTTCATTCAGATCCGCTCGATGTTCAATGCAAAATTAGAGAAGGAGAAGGATACCATTTTTGGTAAGTGTTATAAAAATCTTAATTTACTTGATTTTTTTGCTTGAACTTCCTTCCTTTATACATGTTTATTTTTTGGTTATCCATATACAATGAAGACTGAAGAAGCAACACGGAAGATGAAGAGGGACCTTTGAGCTACCTTTCTACTGGTAGGTATTCCGAGTACGTCATCTACCAGGGAAGTTTCTTATTCGGGTGCACGTGTTTGTACGCTAGCCAATCTGGCTCCCGATCCTACTGCTAAGATTACTCCTCCTACTATTCAAATGGATGTCTGGGTTTTTCTTAAACGAATCGTGGTGGATGATTTCTTACCCCCGTTGCAGTTGGAGGGAAAAAAGGATTGGCTTTTGATGACTCTGTTCAAATAAGACAATGATTGTACAATGTAAAAGAAAACAATAAATAATGGTGGGGTGTTCTAGTTGTAGAACGAAAAACAAAATAATATTTTTAAACATAAATACTAAGACGGTTAGGTTGTGTATCAAATCCCCTTATTCTCTCATGTTGATGTATGATGCCTTGTATGAATGATCTTATCCTTACAATATCACGACGAATTAACAAATAGCCGTTATAACCGATCCATCACAAAATAACTCACTAATCACTACTCAGTGCTTCCTAATCCTAGTCCACCAGCGTAGTAGGATTAGGAGATGTACATAACCTTAATTCCCTATGCCACTACTCAGGATCTCCATCCCTAGTCAACTAGCGTAAGTAGAACAATTGCCCTAGGTCCAACACATAGGCTAGGGGTCACTAATCCCTATGTGTCCAAATTAGATTAACAGAGTGTCTCAAATAAAAAGCATTAAGAATGATAAGCAATTGAATAAAATTATAATTCAAAGGATTCATACAAAGTCAAATCAACAGATAATCCAACAAGATTGAATAAGGTTCATCATAACACAACCTAGCCTATATGAGTTTAGTTACTCATTATTCCAAAAACAATACCACAATTGATAGATGAAAATAATATATGAAATCCCTTGAAGTTATGGCCTCCAATAGCTTCAAATGCCCTAAAAATCACCCTTGATGATCTCTTTTTCATAAGTTGCGCGTGATTATTCCAGTAGCTGCACCAAAAAGCACCCTTTTTCACCTGATTTTTCACTAAGTCCCATTCTTTCATACTTAGCTATTTTTTTCCTCATTCTTGGGCCTTTCTTCTTCCTTTGGGCTCATCTTTCACTTGTTTTTCTCTGTTTTTTTGCCTATTTTTATGCAATGACGGATTGTCATCACAACCCCAAACTTGAACTGTTACTTGTCCTCCAGCAACTTGCATGCAATTGCATATTTCAACACAAAACAAGTCGTAGAATAACAATTGAACATCACCATATATTTTTTGTTTACCTGATCATTGTTCCAGCTTTCAACTTCCATTCGGTAAATTCCGAAAACGTCCTCAAACATTGACGAGTACTCAACTTGTCTCTCAGCTCACTTCAATATGTTCAATGGATAAGGTTATCTCTCAATCAACATGCAAAATAAATTATACTTAGCTTGATCATGTTCTGAAATAGTTCATCATAGAAATCTAAACACACACATTAGAGGTCTTTTCAGGTTGTACTTGGCTTATGTTCGGGAAGGATATTTTTTGAAAAGTAGGTTTAAACTTTGGAGTTAGGTCCCTAGTTCTCCTTCTATTCTCATGCCCCTTTGTTTTTTTCTTTTCAGTACAAGAGCCTTGGTCCTTATTTTTACTTTTTCTCTTTTTTTTTTAACTAGCGTCTTTTTCCAGTTCTTATTTTCTCATAATTTTTCTTTAAATTTTTTTACCAAATTATCTCTAGTACCCAACCCCAAACTTAGAACTTTGCTCACTTCCAAGAGCAACCCCAATCTTAACTTTTTTCATACAACTTAAGAACTAAAATTCTACCTATCATCAACGAGAGGGTGGAAAGAAAGAACCTTTTAAGTCATATGGCTAAGAATTTATAGGCTATGTCACAAAAAGAAAGGTTAGGGTCAAAGTGGTTAGCAAATGGATATTCCTATTACTACAGGGTGGTTACAAAGGCTCAAAGTTATAAATAAAGAACTGCCTGAGTGTGTATAAATCAAAATAGATAAATTTAATCGAAAATAAATCAAACTAGATAAAATAATAATGCATGTATACACTCAAAAAGAAAGAACTGCCTTTAATTCTTTTCTCTTCCTTTTCCTTAAAGTTGTCAGTTGCTTTCATGATGATCAATTCCCTTTTTTTTCTTGGATCATTTGTTCAACGCTAAAGTTAGAACTTGTAAATATTAAAAAAAGAGCTACAAACTTGTTTATTAAGAACAATTTTTTATAATACAATGGGAAGGGGAATAACACTTGTAGACATCATTGCTCTTCTCTAGGTACATTATTGAAAAATTAAAAATAAACATAAAGTCTTCTAAAAATTGAAAATAAACTACATGTCACTTCACATATCTTCATCACAGAAAAAAGAATGCGTATCGTTCTAAGTGTTGTTGAATTCATTGTTCTGTCAAGTCCACTCGACGCGAAGTGGTCTCTCCATCTTTCTCGCTCTTATTCTTGGTTGATGAAGTAATTCTCCATTTCTTCAGCTGATGCAAATTGGACTCTTAAGCTTTGAGCCGGCATATGGTCTTCTTGTTGGTTGTAAAAGTATTTGAACACCGGAGCGAATCGAGGAGGGTCAACTTACAAAGTGGGAGAAACTTCTTCAATCCACCTTTTAAACCCCACTGCACGAGTTTCCATCCTTCTTTGAAATTTTGAAGTAATATGTCCTTGCATTTGCTGTGGTTGATTTTGCATTGGTGTTTGGTTGAATTCTTCATCATTGCCATCTATGTTGTCTTCTTGATCGTTTTGAGCAGCTTCTCTTTGGTGCATGTTTTCCAATATCCTTATAGCTGAAGCATTGAGGGGTGCTTTTGGAATGACGATCTCATCTTCAAAGTACCTAAGTACACCTGCTCTCCTGCACAATTTATTTATAATACAAAAATGCCCACAAGCTCGTTATGCAGCATTAGCCATATATTTGATATGTTCAGCAATTAAACGCCCCAAGTCAATAGGTTCCCCCCTCAAAACAGATAACAGACCTAAGTGTAGCGAGCGATTTTTGTCGGTGACGCGACCACCTTATCGTTGGTTTTTGGGTTTCTCCCCACAATGAGTGTAGCGAGTGATTTTTGGATGTGGTTGCGAAGCACGATCGCTCTGGTACTACAGCTCGATTCATTTTTTATCCTATTAAAGCTGATGAAGGAAGGGAAATAGATGTCTCCAATTAACCCTGCTTGCATACTGAGATTAAACAGTCAAAACTGTTAGCTTACAGATGCTACAAAGATTCGGGGTTTCTCCTAGGTTATTTTGTTGACGAGGGGTGTTTTAGGCTATCGGGTAGGATGTTAGGACGAATGTATAAGAGTATGGGATTTTGGATGTTTTGTTTAGTGTGCTCGCTAAGATTTTTTCTTTCAATCTTATGCCTACGTATTCCCGTTTACCGAAACAGGGAAATCAGAGCTTTCGTAGTTCCTCCTATTCTATGGGAGGAAATGGGTGTTTTGGTGTCTTGTTCAAAGCCCAAGACGTGAAGCTGAGAAGGTGGTTTATATCTTATTCAAAGCCCAAGATGTGAAGCTGAAGGGTCTATTTGTATCTTGTTCGAAGCCCAAGAGGTGAAGCTAAAAGTGTTGACTTTAGAGAGAATTTGTCATCTCTAAAGGGGTCTGTTTGTCACAACTGTTTATAAAGGAGAATTACTTTAACCGGGATGTGTGAATCCGGTAATGCCATAATTCCCTTTATAGGGGATTTTTAACATGAAGGAGAAGACTTTAACTCAGTGTAGAGTAATGCCATCTTTCCTTAGGAATTTCTCATACTAAAAGAGGGACAGTGGCATGGATGTAGATGATCCAGAGGCTTGCCGCTTACGGCAATTAGATAGGGGGAAGGAGTTGTTGATGTTTGTGTACTGTGAACAAGGCACAACTTTGATGCTAAAAGGTTGATTGGACCAACCAGTGGTTTTCTTATACAAGGCCTAAGAGGAGGCTATTATGTGTCTCGTACAAAGCCCGAGAGAGAGGCTAAAAGGTTTTGACTCAACGAGGGAATCTTTTGGTATCTCGTATAAAGCCCGAGATTGAGGCTATTTGACTCAACAAGAGAGTTTTTTGTATCTCGTATGAAGCCCGAGATGGAGGCGAAAGGGTGATTGACTCAACGAGGGAGTCTCTTATGTGTCTCGTACAAAGCCCGAGAAAGAGGCTAAACGTTGTTTGATCCTGCTGGGGAGAATCATTGTACAAAGCCCAAGAGAGAGGCTAACTTCACGGGAGAAAGATCTTTATACAAAGCCCAAGAGGAGGCTATGGTGACTGTTCAGTTAAGTGACAGGTCCAGTATACTAATTTTTAAAGAGAAAATCAGTTCTTATATGAGCAACATTGTACTCGAGGATTTGATTCGAGGATCTAGGTTATTCCTGTTCTTTAAGGAAGTGGGAAATCCGAAGGGTATTTAGACTATCCGAGTCTGCGGGTTTTCTTCCTGTTTAACGAAGGGGTCACTTGAGAATGTCTTTGAGACTCAAGGAGATTAGACTGTCCAAGTCTAGAGTGTCATCTTTTATACTGTGCTTTGAGAAATAGTAGTAGACTCTATGAAAGGACTGTTCTATGCAGATGATTAAGTTTTGTTCCTATACCTCTAGGAGGTCGTCGGGACAATTTGTACGAAGCCTAGGAGGAGGCTGGAAACTTTTTAAGAAGCCGACGGGTCCTTGTACGATGCCCAAGAGGAGGCTATCATTCCCGGAGGAAGAGATCATTATACGAAGCCTAAGAGGAGGCTGTGAATACTTCTAAGAAGCCGATGGGTCCTTGTACTAAGCCCAAGAGGAGGCACGGTTGCTTTTAGGAAGCTTGTGGGTCCTTGTACGATGCCCAAGAGGAGGCCGATGCTTTTAAGAAGCCCGTGGGTCCCCAAACCCCGAGAAATTCAAGGCAAGCTATTCACAAGGAATATATCAAGTCAGGAAAGTTCGAGAATTTGGAAGAAACTCAAAGATGCCATTCACGGAGAATACATTCATCTCTGGGAATAGAGTTTCTTGACAATTCCTAATGAGGACAGCCGAAGAGAAGACTGTATCTGGTGATCCTATTGGGGATCTAGTTGTCTATTTTTACGAATAAACGAAACGACGTCACCTAGTTCTAGACGTAGTGGCCGGGAAAACTCTAAATATCTATACTATTATTACACAATTGATATGAGTCTATGAAAGAAGACTTACAGTGAAACAGCCCCACAATACAGTTATATGTATATGAAAGCGGTAAATGAAAGCGTATAAACACTTACTCGGTTGTAGAGCTTCCATGCTGTTTGGTTAGATGTTCAACAAAGAAAGATTGAAAACAACAGTATATTCAAAATCAAAGGAGAAAGTGTTTTGAAAAAGAAAGGTTTGGGGCTTACAGCTCAAGGAGAGGCCCAGGGTTTTATCAGTGAGCGCACTGTTTGAATTTGTACAGAGGGACTTATACAAGTGACTGTGGCCCAAAAATTATTTTCTATACAAAGGGATGGGTCTTACACTCTCTCAAGAGGCCCAAAAAGCTTTAAAGAAAAAGAGTGGGGCTTATAACACGAGGGTAGGCCCAGATGATTTTTTCGTTTGAAATGGCGATCGCGCCGAGGTTTTCTTTTAACGCAGAAGGGCTTATACAATATCTGAGTCCCAAAGTGATTTTGGTTAAAAGGGGATTGGGTCTTACACTTTAATAGAGGCCCAAAAGTTTTGAATGGGTCTTATAACTCAAGGAGAGGCCCAAAAGGTTATTTTTCAAAAGGCGACGATCGCGCCGTTTGTTTTTTGACGGTATCGGGACTTATACAATACACTGAGGCCCAAAAATGGTTTGGTCAAAAAAGGATTGGGTCTTACACTCTATTAGAGGCCCAAAAAGTTTTAAAAATGATTTATGAGGGTTGAATTAATCCAAAAACCCTAATTTATTTTCAAAAATGTATTTAATTGAATAAAAATTCAATTAAATGATTAAAATTGTTTAACATATGGAAAACAAATTGTGATCTTGGATTAATGCTTCAAAAATTAAGTATTGACCTACAAAATAATTAGAAAGCATTAAAAGTTGTAAAATCAAGGTGGAAAAAATATTTCAAATGTCAAAAACAATTAAAACATTAATTCTTTGCAAAAATATCAATTATATACAATAAATAATATTTTAGGGATTTTTTGGGAAAATAAAATATTTTAACATTTTTGTGAATTATTAAAAAAAGAATCAACTCAAAATCATTAAAACTCAGAGAGAAATTAATTTTTGAATCAATTAAATAAAATCACAAAATTCAAATATTTGAATTTATGAAAAATGGCGCCAAGAACAGCTGAAGAACACGCGCGTGTTTCAGCTTGGCCCAGATTTGCATTTTCTCTCCAATCTCACTGAATACATAATCATATCATGTAATCCACATACCAATCAACTCATGTCAACCTCACGATCATGTCTATGGTATTTAATTTCATTTAAATTAAACATATAACAAGAAATCATGAAAAATCCTCAAGAACCCTAATTTCTGCAAGAAGGCTAGGATTTTTGATACACGATTCAAACAAAGAAATTACTTGAGGGGAAACATTCCATGCATGATTATGAACATTTGGCTAAAGTATTGTGCGAGGAAATATGCATAGATTGAGAGATGACCAAGTTTAGGCTTACCTCTAGGTCGTGACAGCAAGAGCAAATTGATTTCTGAGTAGGAGGTGTTACAGATGAATTGTGATGATCTGAACAGCTTCCCTACACCCTATGAAGTGTGTTTGAATGCTTGGACTTGACTGAGAATGGCTGGATCACTTCATGGCATCTTAACTGCACTTTGGTTAAAACCTTGAGCAATTGACTGGTGATGTTATGAAATCTGTGTTCCAGATGTTATGTGAGTGTTTGGATCACTTCTATATGATGTATGTGAGGTGTGTGAGTGATTGGTTTGATTGGAAAAGCTCTCAAACTCAAAACCCGATAGTGATTTGCCTTAGAAGGCAAAATTGGAGTAAAAAAGAGATTTTGAGGAAAGCATCTATTTGATGGCTTTGGTGTACTCAAACTGATCACAATTGAGCTTTATTTATAGTAGATCAAGTTTGTTTTGGGATCCACAGTGAATGGCAACTGCAGCAGGTGTTTGTTCAATGTTGGCCAATGGAAATCCAAGTCTCCTCTAGCCATTGACTAGAGGTTAGGGCACAGGCCTGTGGTTCCCTTGGTCTTGGATAAGTCTTGACTGAATTCAGTTGCAAATGGCTCAGTCCATGCCACCTTGATGCTTCCATTGAATGCTCCAATCCAAAATTGGAGTCTTGTCCCTATTTTGGCCATTCTAGGTCCAACATGCTATTTCTTGTTCCAAAGACTTTGGAGGCTTGGCTCAGTGATTGTCCCCTTTAGATTCAATCCTCAGAGGTGTCCAAGTGGATAGGAGCATTAGGATTTGGCTGATTTTGGCAAATCGAGCAAAAATACAAATTCTGCCTTGCCTTGGCAGATTTCAGCAAGGCAACTTTCCAATGTCATATCTCATGACTCAAATTGAATTTGGTAATGTTCTTGGTCATTTTGGAAAGCCCTTACATGATACAACAACTGTTTGAACATATTTGGTTTTGATCTCTTTTGAATCCAAGTGAAAAATCCCCCTACATTTAGCAAAAAGTAGAGTAAAATCTGACTTAGTGAAATTTTCACTAAGTGTTGGAACAAAGTGACTTTTCTTGATTTTGATCACTCCATAACTCAAAATCCATGAGGAGTTGGAATTAGGTCTAGTTGAAGTTTTTGAAGAGGGCAATGAGATCTACAAATCAAGCCTTGGATGGGAGAAAATGGCCTTGTGGTTTAGGAGTTATGACCCTCCAAAGTTAGTACCCTAGCCACTTTATTTTTAACTTAGAAAATTTTCTAAGTTTTTTATGGTTACCCCTTTTACAAGTTACCCAACTTTTCTTGATTTTTCATGATGAATGATGATTCAAATCATACATTAACATCATTTTAGGGTTAAAAATCCATTTTGGTGAAAAATCTCAAAAAGTCAAAGTTGACTTTTGTGCATAATTGACTTTTTATCAGATGAATTTCAAACTGTGCAATTCTTCATGAAATCATGTCCTTGACCTAAATCAAACTTGATGGACATAGGGTATATTGATGCATGTCATAGGGCTTGGGAGCATGTCCTGGTCAAAAGTCAAAGTTACAGTTGACTTTTTCCTTAAAACCCTAACTGTGGTGCAGATGAAATTGAGACTTGTTGCTCAAGCTTCTCGGATTAATCCATTGTTCGAAATGGATCAATATAGTTCATTAGAGACCCTCAAACCCTCCTTTGAGGTCTTGGCTCATGATTTGCCCTAAAAGTAAACTTAGGGGTCAATTAGGTCAAGAAACCCTAATTCCTGATTTTTGATGAATGCATCCCCTGAGGCAAAATTGACTTGATGATTGGGTCCATGAGGTTCCATGGAGTATATTAGGTTAGGTTTTAGATCATTGGCTTGTGCCCAGATGAAAATTTTCCATCTGGAGGCCCTGGTCGACCAAAACCCTAATTTGGTGACACTGTCGATCTTGAGACTTAATCCACCTAGAAGGGAGCAGCCTTGTGCTTAATCCTTGAAGTGGGAGTCCTTTTGATACATTGTGGATGTTTGAGAGGTTAAACAAGTTGAAGATCATGTCATTCCTTGATTGACCATTTGTCTAAGCACTCAGAGAGGGCTTGAAACCCTAATTTTGATTGTAGTGAATGCTCACCCATCTTTGGGGGGATTGATGAAGTATGTTGGTTCCTCCATATTGTGATGATGATTTTCACAATGATGGGAAATCTTAGTGGTCAAAATTTGGGGTATGACAGATGCCCCTATTTAATCTTCTTGGACACGAAGGTGTGAATAACGAAGGTATTCGGGCATTCGGGGTGCAAGAGGATTAAATATCGGAATACCCAAAATTTTGATGATGGTTATGAATGGTAGCTTACGCATTGATCTTCTTTTAGCTAAGCAATGATGCTTAGAAAAGGTAAACTTCCCCTCGATCCTGGTCTTCAGCCAAGGAACTGGTCTCAGTTTCTAAAATAAACTTCCCCTCGATCCTGGTTTCCTACTGTAGCGAGCGATTTTGGACGCGGTTCTTAAGCGCTAATCGCTCTCTGCGGTTGAGTTTACTACAGGTCAATTCATTTTTTATCCTATTGTGAGCTGAATAAGGAAGGGAAATAGATGTCTCCAATTAACCCTGCTTTGCATACTGAGTTTAAACAGCGGTCTGTTAGGTTACGAATGCTATCAATGTGGGGGGGCCTTTGTACTGGTTATTTGTATTTTCACCAATACGGTTTTCTTTTCTCTTTCTAGGACTTTATAGCGGGGAACAGGGATTTAGGATGTTAGGACTGATGCTTTTGATAGATACATGAGAGTATGGGATTTTTGGTTTTTGTTTAGTGTGCTCGCTAAGATTTTTCTTTCAATCTTATGCCTAAATATTCCCGTTTACCGAAACAGGGAAATCAGAGCGTTCGTAGTTCCTCCTATTCTATGGGAAGAAATGGTTGTTTTTGGTGTCTTGTTCAAAGCCCAAGACGTGAAGTGAAAAGTGGTTTGTATCTTGTTCAAAGCCCAAGATGTGAAGCTGAAAAGGTTTGACTTTAGAGAGAATTTGTCATCTCAAAAGAGGGGGGTTGTATGTCACAACTGTTTATAAAGGAGAATTACTTTAACAGGGATATGTGAATCCGGTAATGCCATAATTTCCTTTAAAGGGGATTTTAACCTGAAGGAGAAGACTTTAACTCAGTTTAGAGTAATGCCATCTTTCCTTAGGAATTTCCCATGCTAAAAGAGGGACAGTGGCATGGATGTAGATGATCCAGAGGCTTGCCGCTTACAGCGATTAGATGAAGGGGAAAAAGTTGTTGATGTTTGTGTACTGTGAACGAGGCACAACTTTGATGCCAAAAGGTTAATTGGATTAACCAGTGGTTTTCTTATATAAAGCCTAAGAGGAGGCTAATATGTGTCTCGTACAAAGCCCGAGAGAGAGGCTAAAAGGTTTTGACTCAACAAAGGAATCTTTTGGTATCTCGTATAAAGCCCGAGATGGAGGCTAACATTTGACTCAACAAGAGAGTTTTTTGTATCTCGTACGAAGCCCGAGATGGAGGCTAACATTTGTTTGGCTCAATATGAACCTTTTTGTATCTCGTATAAAGCCCAAGATGGAGGCGAAAGAGGTGATTGACTCAACGAGGGAGTCTCTTTATGTGTCTCGTACAAAGCCCGAGAGAGAGGCTAAACGTTGTTTGACTCCGCTGGGGAGAATCATTGTACAAAGCCCAAGAGGAGGCTATGGTTACTGTTTCAGTTAAGTGACAGGTCCAGTATACTGATTTTAAAGAGAAAATCAGTTCTTATATGAGCAACACTGTACCTATGGATTTGATTCAAGGATCCAGGTTATTCCTGTTCTTTAAGGAAGCGGGAAATCTGAAGGGTATTGAGACTGTCCGAGTCTACGGGTTTCCTTCCTATCTTAACGAAGGGGTCACTTGAGAATGTCTTTGAGACTCAAGGATATTAGACTGTACAAGTCTAGAGTTTCATCTTTTGTACTATGCTTTGAGAAACAGTAGTAGACTCTTTGAAAGGACTGTTCTATGGAGATGATTAGGTTCTGTTCCTATGCCTCTAGGAGGTCGTCGGGACAATTTGTACGAAGCCCAAGAGGAGGCTGGAAACTTTTAAGTAGCCGACGGGTCCTTGTACGAAGCCCAAGAGAAGGCTATCATTCCCGGAGGAAGAGCTCATTATACGAAGCCTAAGAGGAGGCTGTGAATACTTCTAAGAAGCCGTAGGGTCCTTGTACTAAGCCCAAGAGGAAGCGGGGTTACTTTTAGGAAGCCTGTGGGTCCTTGTACGATGCCCAAGAGGAGGCCGATGCTTTTAAGAAGCCCGTGGGTCCCCAAACCCCGAGAAATTCAAGGCAAGCTATTCATGAGGAATAGATCAAGTCAGGAAAGTTAGAGAATTTGGAAGAAACTCAAAGATGCCATTCACGGAGAATACATTCATCTCTGGGAGTAGAGTTTCTTGACAATTCCTAATGAGGACAGCCGAAGAGAAGACTGTATCTGGTGATCCTATTGGGGATCTAGTTGTCTATTTCTATGAATAAACGACGTCACCTAGTTCTAGACGTAGTTGCCGGGGAAACTCGAAATATCTATACTATTATTACACAGTTGATATGAGTTTATGAAATAAGACTTACAGTGAAACAGCCCCACAATACAGTTATATGTATATGAAAGCGGTAAATGAAAGCAATAACCACTTACTCGGTTGTAGAGCTTCCATGCTGTTTGGTTAGTTGTTCAACAAAGAAAGATTGAAAACAACAGTATATTCAAAATCAAAGGAGAAAGTGCTTTGAAAAAGAAAGATTTGGGGCTTACATCTCAAGGAGAGGCCCAGGGTTTTATCAGTGAGCGCACTGTTTGAATTTGTACAGAGGGACTTATACAAGTGACTGTGGCCTAAAAATCGTTTTCTGTACAAAGGGATGGGTCTTACACTCTCTCAAGAGGCCCAAAAAGTTTAAAGAAAAAGAGTGGGGCTTATAACACGAGGGTAGGCCTAGATGATTTTTTCGTTTGAAATGGCGATCGCGCTGAGGTTTTCTTTTAACGCAGAGGGACTTATACAATATCTGAGGCCCAAAGTGATTTTGGTTAAAAGGAGGTTGGGTCTTACACTCTATTAGAGGCCCAAAAGTTTTGAATGGGTCTCATAGCTCAAGGAGAGGCCCGAAGAGGTTATTTTTCAAAAGGCGACGATCGCGCCGTTTGTTTTTTACGGTATCGGGACTTATGCAATACACTGAGGCCCAAAAATGATTTGGTCAAAAAAGGATTGGGTCTTACACCCTATTAGAGGCCCAAAGTGTTTTGAAAATGATTAATGAGGGTTGAATTAATCCAAAAACCCTAATTTGTTTTCAAAAATGTATTTAATTGAATAAAAAATTCAATTAAAATGATCAACATTGTTTAACATATGAAAAAAAAATTGTGATCTTGGATTAATGCTTCAAAAATTAAGTATTGACCTACAAAATAATTAGAAAGCATTAAAAGTTGCAAAATCAATGTGGAAAAAATATTTAAAATGTCAAAAATAATTAAAATATTAATTCTTTGAAAAAATATCAATTATATGAAATAAATAATATTTTTGGTATTTTTTGATAAAATAAAATATTTTAACATTTTTGTGAATTATCAAAAAAAGAATCAACTCAAAATCATTAAAACTCAGAGAGAAATTAATTTTTGAATCAATTAAATAAATCACAAAATTCAAATATTCAAATTTGAAAAAATGGCTCCAAGAACAAGCTGAAGAACATGCGCGTGTTCTGGGATTCCCAGATTTGCATTTTCTCTCTAATCTCACTGAATACTTAATCATATCATGTAATCCACATATCATTATGCTCGTCTCAACCTCACGATCACGTCTATGTCCATTAATTTCATTTAAATTAAACATATAACAAGAAATCACGAAAAATCCTCACGAACCCTAATTTCTGCATGAAGGCTAGGATTTTTGATACACGATTCAAATAATGCAATTAATTGAGAGGAAACATTCTATGCATGATTATGAACATATGGCCAAATTATTGTGCGAGGAAATATGCATAGATTGAGAGATGACCAAGTATATGCTTACCTCTAGGCCGTGACAGCAAGTGCAATGTGATTTTTGATTTGGAGGTGTTACAGATGAGTGGTGATTATCTGAACAACTTCCCTACACCCTATGGAGTGTGTTTGAATGCTTGGACTTGATTGAAATTGGCTGGAACGATTTATGGTACCTCAGCTGCAACTTGATTGAAAGTTTGAGCAACCAGCTGGTGATTTTGTGAAATTGGTGTTCCAGAAGTGATCTAAGTGTTTGATCAGCTCATATGTGATGTATATGAGGTGTGTGAGTGATTGGTTTGAGTGGAATTGCCCTCTAGCTCAAAACCCGATAGTTACCTTGCTAAGAAAGGCATTTTTGCCAAGAGAAAGAGATTTTGAGAAAGGCAAGTGTTGTAGGCCTTTGGTGTACTTAAGCTGAACACAATTGAGCTCTATTTATAGTTGAGCAAGTTTGTTTTGCAAGGAATAGTGAATGGCAACTGCTAAGTAGGTTTGGCCAATGTTGGCCAATGAAAATGTAAGTCTCCTCTAGCCATTGACTAGAGGTTAGGGCACAGAGCTATGGTTCCCTTGGTCTTGGATAAGTCTTAACTGATTTCATATGAGAATGGCTCAGTCCATGCCACCTTGATGCTTCCATTGAATGCTTCAATCCAAATTTGGAGTCTTGTCCCTATTTTGGCCATTCTAGGTTCAACATGCTATTTCTTGTTCCAAAGACTTTGGAGGCTTGGCTCAGTGATTGTCCCCTTTATATTCAATCCTCAGATGTGTCCAAGTGGATAGGAGCATTTGAATTTGGCTGATTTTGGCAAATCGAGAAAAATTGCAAATTCTGCCTTGCCTTTGACAGATTTCAGCAAGGCGACTTGCCAATGTCATATCTCATGGTGTAAGTTGAATTTGGTAATGTTCTTGACCATTTTGGAAAGCCCTTACATGATACAACAATTGTTTGAACATGTTTGGTTTTGATCTCTTTTGAATCCAAGTGAAAAATCCCCCTACATTTGGCAAAAAGTAAGGCAAAATCTGACTTAGTGAAATTTTCACTAAGTGTTGGAACAAAGTGTTTTCTCTTGATTTTGATCACTCCATAACTCAAAATCCCCAATGAATTGGAATTAGGTCTAGTTGAAGTTTTTGTAGAGGGCAATGAGATATACAAATCAAGCTTTGAATGGGGCACAATGGCCTTGCGGTTTAGGAGTTATGGTCCTCCAAAGTTGGCGCATTAGTGGCACTTTTTCATGACTTAGAAAAATTTCTAAGTTTTATGGTTACCGCTTTTACAAGTTATCCAACTTTTCTTGATTTTTCTTGATGAATAATGATTCAAATCATACATTAACATCATTTTAGGGTTAAAAATCCATTTTGGTGAAAAATCTCAAAAAGTCAAAGTTGACTTTTGTGCACAGTTGACTTTTTATCAGATGAATTTCAAATTGTGAAATTCTTCAGGAAATCATGTCCTTGACCTAAATCAAATTTGATGGACATGTTCCATGGGTGTCATAGGGTATATTGATACATGTCCTAGGGCTTGGGAGCATGTCCTAGTCAAAAGTCAAAGTTACAGTTGACTTTTTCCTTAAAACCCTAACTGTGGTGCAGATGAAATTGAGACTTGTTGCTCAAGCTTCTTGGATTGATCCATTGTTCCAAGTGGATCAATATAGTTCATTAGATACCCTCAAACCCTCTCTTGAGGTCTTGGCTCATGATTTGCCCTGAAAGTCAACTTAGGGGTGAATTAGGTCAAGAAACCCTAATTCCTGATTTTTGATTAATGCATCCCCTGAGGCAAAATTGACTTGATGATTAGGACTATGAGGTTCCATGGAGTATATTAGGTTATGTTTTGGATCATTGGCTTGTGCCCAGATGAAAATTTTCATTTGGAGCCCCTGGTCGACCAAAACCCTAATTTGGTGACACTGGCGATCTTAAGGCTTGATCCACCTAGAAGGGAGCAGCTTTGTGCTTAATCCTTGAAGTGGGAATCCTTTTGATCCATTGTGGATATTTGAGAGGTTAGACAAGTTGAAGATCATGTCATTCCTTGATTGATCCTTTGTCTAAGCACTCAGAGAGGGCATGAAACCCTAATGTTGATTGTAGTGGATGCTCACCCATCTTTGGGGAGACTGATGAAGAATGATGGTTCGTCCATATTGTGATGATGATTTTCACAATGATGGAAAGTCTTAGTGGTCAAAATTTTGGGTATGACAGATGCCCCTATTTAATCTTCTTGGACCCGAAGGTGTGAATGACGAAGGTATTCGGGCATTCAGGGTGCAAGAGGATTAAATATCGGAATACCCGAAATTTTGATGGTGGTTATGAATGATAGCTTACGCATTCATCTTCTTTTGCTAAGCAATGATGCTTAGAAAAGGTAAACTTCCCCTCGATCTTGGTTTCCTACCAAGGAACTGGTCTAAGTTTCTGACATATACTTCCCCCCGATCCTGGTTTCCTACCAAGGAATTGGTCTTAGTTTCTGATGTAAACTTCCCCTCGATCCTTGTTTCCTACCAAGGAACTGGTCTTAGCTTCTGATGTAAACTTCCCCTCAATCCTGGTTTCCTATACAGGAACTGGTCTTAGTTTCTGATGTAAACTTCCCCTCGATCCTGGTTTCCTACACAGGAACTGGTCTTAGTTTCTTTTGTCAATAAACTTTATTGACAAGGGACGCTATGTGTAGCGGTTTTCCTCAAACTTCTCGCAGAATTTTCCTGGGGAGATTCCATTTGACGGAAAAAGCTTTGATGTCAGATTTGCTGGGGAACCCAACCGTCTGAGCTGTAGAGTTGCACAAACTTCTCTGTTGGAGACGCCATTTATTTCTATTGGGGAAAACAAGTCTCTTGAGAGACTGTTTCTGCTTGGGGTCTTTACATCATACTTTTCTCGGAGATCTTCTCGGAGAAATGCCATATGATGTGATCCAATTTTGAGGTGCCGATGACCTTTTCATCAGCGATCTTTTCGGAGCGAAACTGGCGTGCTGCCGAATCTCTGATTACGAGGCTTTCTCTGTAGATTTTCCTTAATCCGGGAAAGCAAGGATATCATCTTCAATGGCGAATAGTGAGGTTAACTGAGGGCATCTCTGGTTTTTCAGAGGTTCAAGTTATCAAAGTGGTCGAGGACCCCACTTCAATCCAGAAATAAAACTGGAGGAGAGAGAATGTTCAGACGCAGCATTTCCTGACGAGGCAAGAACTGGCGACTCGATTGAGAGAACTTCTATCACTAGGGGACAAGACCGACTAGAGTGATAGTGATGCATGATGTGTGTATGTTTATACTGACAAAACTGACGCGACATACAAACTGACAGGTGAACACGACTGGATACTCGGCCATCGCGGGGCGAAGAAGTACCGTTGGTTCAGAATAGCAATTCCACCTTGCTTAGGAGAGATAGTCCCTATTAGGAGCTATGTTGGTCGGGCTTAGGAGATAAGAACTTGACCGAGACGTGTCAGACGAAACAAGGTCTCTGACACAGTTGATCCCTTCATTCAGGCGTACTGGCCTAGAAGAAGTACTTTGATTCTGCACTTTGAAGTTCGATTACTTCTGAAGAAGCGGTTGATGTTCCTTTGATGTTCAACAATCAAAAGAAATTGCCGACTTTATTTTAAAAGCAGAAAAAGTTTTAATAAGTAAATTCATTTTTGTTTTATTTCAAGAATCGTTAATCATGTTAACAACGTCGTTCTGTAAAGCTAAAACAAATAAAAATTACAAACAAAAGCACAAGGGCTCAAATTTTATTGATAAAATGGAGATCAGCCAAACGCGTGATTCCAAAGAGTATTTACAAACTTAGAAAATGGTCAGTTACAGGGAAAAGGGCTACGTTGAAACATAACGACCACTATCCTTCTACAAACTTTGAATTCGGGGCATCCTGAGCTTCTGTCGAAGATGACCTTGACTGGAGTTTTCCTCCGATGGATGGTGTAACTGCTGCTGAGGGACCTGCCTCTGTTGAACATAGTTACTTGCCGTTATCCCTAATTTTTGCCTGGATTGTACTGTGATGTTTCCAATCCATCGGGATGATTTTTTTCATGTCTCTAACTTTTTCCTGGACCGCCCTTTCGGGTTTTCAATCCACCGAGACATTTTTTTTTAGTTTAGGCGAAGTATTTCTTGACTACATCAACATTCGTGGGGTAGGCAAATTCCTCTCCGTCCATGGTTGCAAGTCTCAAGGCGCCGCCTGAGAAAGCTTTCGTGACCACATAGAGGCCATCATAATTCGGAGTCCATTTACCTTGCGAATCAGTGAGAAATGGCTGTATCTTCTTGAGCACAAGGTCTCCTTTTCTGAAAACACGAGGTCGGACCTTTTTGTAAAACGCCCTATTCATTCTCTGTTGATACAACTGACCGTGGCATAGTGCCGTGATTCTCTTTTCTTCGATCAGATTCAGTTCGTCGTGTCGGCTTTGACACCATTCAGCTTCGGTGAGCTTAGCTTCCATCAATACTCGGATTGACGGGATCTCTACTTCTATGGGGAGCACTGCTTCCATGCCATACACTAGAGAGAAAGGGGTAGCCCCTGTTGAAGTGCGGACAGATGTGCGATAACCGTGAAGAGCAAAGGGTAGCATTCCGTGCCAATCTTTGTAGGTTACAACCATCTTTTGAACGATCTTCTTGATGTTCTTGTTAGACGCTTCTACCGCTCCATTCATCTTGGGTCGGTAGGGAGATGAGTTATGATGTTCGATCTTGAACTCAGCGCACAACTCTTTCACATCTTGTTGTTTAAGTTAGATCCATTGTCAGTAATGATCTGGCTTGGAACACCATAACGGCAGATGATATTGTTTTTGATAAATCAGACCACCACTTGTCGGGTTACGTTAGCGTATGATGCTGCTTCGACCCACTTGGTGAAGTAGTCAATGGCTACCAGGATGAACCGATGTCCGTTTGAAGCCTTGGGCTCAATCATGCCAATCATGTCGATTCCCCAAATGGAAAAAGGCCATGGGGAAGAAAGAACTTTGAGATGTGATGGCGGTAAATGAATTTTGTCGGAGTATATCTGACACTTGTGACACCTCCTCATGTAGAAGTCGGATTCCATGGTCAAATCGTAGTACCCTGCTCTTAGAATTTTTCTCGCCATTGTGTGTCCGTTGGCATGAGTGCCAAAGGATCCTTCATGAATTTCTTTCATAAGCATGTCTGCTTCTGGTCTGTCTACGCATCGGAGCAAGACCATGTCAAAATTCCTCTTATAGAGAGTGTCACCGCTCAGGAAGAAGTTTCCAGCCAATCTTCTGAGGGTTTTTCTGTCTTTTCTGAGTGCCCTAGATGGGTATTGTTGTTTCTGAAGGAAGCATTTGATATCATGATACCAAGGTTTGTCGTGTATGACTGCTTCAATCGCGAAGATGTAAGCGGGCCGTTCAAGGCGCATTATGTCGATCTTAGGTAAGTCGTTCCATTGACCTACACTAATCATGGAAGAGATAGTGGCTAATGCGTCAGCCATGTGATTCTCATCACGAGGGATATGATGAAACTCAACTCTGTTGAAGAAAGGTAGCAACCTTCTTGCGTAGTCTTTGTAAGGAATCAATCTTGATTGGTATGTGTTCCAATCTAATTTTATCTGATTGATAACCAAGGCTGAATCGCCGTATACGTCCAAGTTTTTGATCCTTAAATCAATTGCATCTCCGAGACCCATGATACAAGCTTCGTATTCGACCTCGTTGTTCGTACATTTGAACGTAAGTCTGGCAGTGAAAGGAATGTGGGTACCCTAAGGGGTAACAATGATTGCCCTAATTCCATTTCCATAATGATTAACTGCTCCGTCAAAGATAAGTCCCCACTGGGAACCTGGTTCTGGCCCTTCACTAGGTAACGGTTCATCGCAATCTTTCATTTTTAGATACATGACATCTTCGTCTGGGAAGTCAAACCCGATTGATTCTTGTTCGTCAATCTGTTGATGAGCTAAATGATCGGCTAAAATACTTCCTTTAACGGCTTTCTGAGCGTGGTACTCTATGTCATATTCTGATAACAGCATCTGCCAACGGGCAATTCTTCCCGTGAGAGCAGGTTTTTCGAAGACGTACTTGATTGGATCCATTTCGGAGATTAACCAAGTAGTATGACAAATCATGTACTGGCGAAGACGTTTGGCTGCCCAAGCCAAAGCGCAGCAAGTTTTCTCAAGCATCGTATACCGAGTCTCGCAGTCGGTGAATTTCTTGCTCAAATAGTAAATGGCAGACTCTTTCCGTTTGGTTTCGTCTTGTTGGCCAAGTACACATCCCATTGAGTCCTCAAGGACTGTGAGGTAAACGATCAGTGGTCTTCCTCCCACTGGAGGTGATAGAATCGTAGGATTCAACAGATATTCCTTGATAATGTCGAAGGCGGTTTGGCAATCTTCTGTCCAAACGCAATCCTGGTTCTTTTTGAGTAATTTGAAAATCGGCGCACACGTGGCGGTCATAAGGAATATAAATTTGGAGATGTAATTCAGACGTCCCAAGAATCCTCTGACTTGTTTTTCAGTTTTCGGAGAAGGCATTTCTTGAATGGCCTTGACCTTGTCAGGATCAACCTCAATTCCTTTCTGGATGACGATGAACCCTAGTAGTTTCCCTGAACGGACACCGAAGGTGCACTTGTTGGGATTTAAGCGGAGCTTGAATTTTCTTAAACGTTCGAACAATTTTGACAGATGTTCAACGTGCTCACTCTCTGTTTTAGATTTTGCAATCATATCATCGACATATACCTCGATTTCTTTGTGTATCATGTCATGAAACAGAGTAGTCATGGCCCTTTGATAGGTTGCCCCGACATTCTTCAGACCGAACGGCATCACCTTGTAACAAAAGGTGCCCCATGGTGTAATGAACGAAGTTTTCTCCATGTCTTTCGGTGCCATTTTGATCTGGTTATAGCCCGAGAATCCATCCATGAAGGAGAAAACTTTGAACTTTGTTGTGCTGTCTACCAGCATGTCAATGTGTGGTAAAGGAAAGTCGTCCTTTGGAATAGCCTTGTTTAGATCCCTGTAATCAACATAAATTTTGACCTTTCCGTCCTTTTTGGGAACGGGTACGATGTTGGCTAACCATTGAGGATATTCAGATGTAGCGAGGAAACCCGCGTCGATCTGTTTTTGTACCTCCTCTTTGATTTTGATGGCCATGTCCGGGTGAGTGCGTCTCAACCTTTGCTTTACGGGCGGACATTCCGATCTCAATGGTAAGTGCTGTTCCACGATGCTGGTATCCAACCCTGGCATATCCTGATAGGACCAAGCGAATACATCGGGAAATTCTCTGAGAAGCTTTATCAAACTCTCTTTGGCAGTTGGACTGAGCAGTGCCCCAATCCTGATTTCTTTTCTCTCTTTTTCTGAACCCACATTTACCGTTTCCAACGGCTCTTTGTGAGGTTCAATGGACCTTTCCTCTTGTCTGAGTAGTCGAGAGATCTCTTCTGGAATTTTGTCGTCATTTTCTTCTTCAGCCTCGAATACCGGGAACTCAAAGTTGGGAGAAGGCATCGGATCGTATGTTTCAACTGGGTTTAAAACAAGCAATCTGCATGACGTGATGATTCGTGTTTAGAAGAGATAGAGAAAATGCAAAAGTGTGTGCAGTGTTTTTATTTTACTGCTTGTTTTTATTATTGAATTGTTTTTTAGGATTACCATTTTCTGAAAAAAGAAAAAAGAGAAAACAGCAATAAATGCAGAAATTACAGAACGACGTTATTTTATTAATGAACAAGTCGAATCTTGAAACTACAGCCCTATAAAACAAAACTCTGTCGCTTTGGGCAAAGCGAAGAGGGAAAATTTAGAGAAAGCGAGCCCTATTAAGACATTCGTTTCACCTGGGCAGGGTAAAAGGTTAAAGATGGCAATTACATTGACTGACAGACGATCTTCGGAACCTCGACGACAACCCATTGGCGGCGAACTCCTCGGTGAATTACAAAGTCTGGTACCTTCCTTGATTTGTCTTCAGAAATGACGCTGATTTCTGGTGGAGCAGGATCATTGGAATCTGTCTCCCAGGCAGAGTTGTCGTAGGAGAATTCCTCTGTTACATTTTGCATAGCATTTGTGCTCTCATTTGTATCTCCCCATCCAGTAGGCTGGATATCTTCGAGCATGATACGAGAGCTTTCGGGAGCGGTGTACTTGACCATAAAGTCGTATTTTCCACTCGGTTGTCCCAAGGTGTCCCAAACTTCTTTGGAACTGGAGGAGTCATCTCTCTCGATGACATTGACCTCAGGAAAAGCATAGTTGATGAATTCAAGTCCTGCAAACGTTGAAAATTCATCTTCATGTTGAGTAGCTTTAGAATGACCTGAGTGTTGATCCCATGACATGGTGGGGACACATGTATTCTGTTCAAAGACGGTCAGCGGATTTTCATTGTTCGGCTGACTTTCCGACCCCAAGTTTCCTGGGTAAGGTTGCCACATTGGCAGACCATCCATTGGGCCATAATAGTTGTGGTCAAAGTTGCCTTTCATCAGAGTGTCCTCCTCTAATGAATTTGGCGGAGCACGACATCCTTTCGGATCACAATCCCCGTATATCATTTCGACGTCTGACCTGGTATAAATCTCGGACTCTGTACGGTATAGCAAAATGGTGCAGGCACCTCTTCCTGAGACATATAACCATCCTCATTCAGATAGGACTTCCATTCTTCATCTGTGTTAGAGGGATCTTCCTCGTTGATAGCATGTACTGCTTTAGACACTGGGTGAAGGAAACCTCCACTGTGGAAGAAGTTTTGAAGGGGATGAAGACTTTCATCGTTGGCAGCTGTCTGGGTACAGGTTGCAGAAAAACCAAGACCCTTCTTTGTTGTATTGCTAGTAGGAATGACAAGCTGTCCCCATCCTGTCGTATCGGTACTCTCGACCGCTTTGGTAGCATCTTTGTATGAGGAAATCGAGGTTCCTCCTTTGAACTGATTGTCCCTGCTCACCGACAGTGCTTGGAACTGAGTTCCAATAACCTCCTCTAGTTCTATACCAGCAGACGATGATAAGTTGCTTACAAGCAAGGCTTGTTCTCCACAGACTGTGACAAGCTGATCGTTCTTGACGAACTTTAGCTTTTGGTGGAGGGTCGAAGTGACCGCTCCAGCCTGATGTATCCAAGGTCTTCTTAATAAACAACTGTACGTTGCCCGGATGTCCATGACCTGGAAAGTGACTTGGAAAGTGTGAGGACCGATAGTTATGGGAAGATCAACTTCGCCGATAACTATTTTTCTGGATCTGTCGAACGCTTTGACGACGACCTCGCTGATTCTCATCGGAGGGCCCTTGAATGATAATTGCATCAAAGTGGACTTCGGCATAACATTCAGGGCTGACATTGTGTCTACCAGTACGCTGGCTAAAGCATCGTCCTGGCAGTTAACTATGATATTGAGCGCCATGTTATGACGACGACCCTCTTCGGGTAATTCCTCATCACTAAATCCCAAATTGTTGCAGGAAGTGATGTTAGAGACAATGCTATCGAATTGTCTGATTGTTACATCTTGTTCCACAAAGGCTTGCTCCAAGACTTTCTGTAGAGCCTCCCCGTGGGCTTCTGAACTGAGTAACAATGATAATACCGAGATCTTTGAAGGATTTTGTAAACAGTTGATCAACAATGTTGTATTCACTCCTCTGGATGAGCTTCAGCATCTCATCATTATTTTTCGAAAGGTCAGGATTACTGGATTGACCGACTGGTGGATCGGGAGCTTCTGTCTGAAGTTCCTTTTCCTTGTTAGGTTCTCCAACTCCTCGGTTGAAGATTCTACCACTCCGTGTTACACGACTGATGTCTGCAATATTCACAACGGAGGGTAATGGAATTTCCTTTCCATTTTCAATTTCCGTTGCACCGTATTTGTAAGGGATAGCCTTAGTTGATTCATACGGTGTTGGTCCCGACAGATAGATGACTATGGGAACCTTCTAATTTTTCTGACCATCATAATTAATCTCGATCCGTTCCCGGTTGGGAACTTTAGATTCGTTAAGTAGAGGGATAATGGCAAAAACATCCCTGGTCTGGTGATGGCCAGCGATCGTGACAACATCCTCAACTTGATCGGCAAGGTAGTTCGGCGTCCAGCTGATGGGTCCAGAACCCGGGTATGGACGAATTTCTCCATGATCCACCTGACCCTGAAGAGCTGCTCCTACAAGATAACACCCTTGGTTACTTTCCGAACAGACGCCGCAACGGTCAAAGTTGTGTGGTGGCACCTGGCGACACCTACTTTGAATACAATGTAACCTCACTAGGTTAGCTTCCACAGATCGGACATCCTGACTCTGACGCCGAGTGGGGTTTCTGTTATTGATACTAATTTACTGAGTATCTTCATTCATGTAAATTGGCATCCACCAGTGATTTAACAAGTGCTGAAGTGCCTCCTGGACAAGGGTACAACCTCGATCGTTTTCGCAACCCGCTTTACAGCTTTGATAGTCATGTGATATTAAGAATCCGAGTCGGACCTGCTCAGCATGTAACTCTACCAGGTTGGTATTCATCACGCGAATATCGAAGATCTGAACCTTGTTGATCTGATAAGGGTTCCTATCATGGTAGTCTTAGATCCATCCAAGATCCATCTGACGCTGGAGGGCTTCTTGTACAAAAGAGCAACCCTGTTTGTTTACCGAGCAAGTCAGACAGGAATTGTAATCGTGCTACGGCAGATTATGATACTGGCTTTGCCTTGAGTGCATTGCCACTAAGTTGACATTCATTACACGGATATCGTGGTTCTGAATGACGTTGGAATTCGTATAAACCATGTTAACTCCACGAACTCGGTGCTCTTGGATCCATCTGAGATCCATCTGTTCCTGTAGAGCTGATTGCACCCCAGAATATCCTTGATTGCTTTTAGAGCAGATATCACATTGATGATAATCATGAAGTGGCACATGGCCATGTCCACTCTGTCTACAATGCATCTTGACCAAATTGGTTTTCAACAAGAGTACATCATGAATTTGATAGACATCGTTAGTCTCTCCTTCTATCAAATTGACTGCAACCTTCTCGTGTTGAGGCAGCGGATTCGTGAGAACATTAGGATTTGAATCCTTGAAGGATAAGACCCCGCTCCTAACAAGTTTTTGCACGTCGGACTTGAAATTAAGACAAGTCTCAATGTTATGCCCAGATCCTCCTTGATGGTAAAGGCAAGTTTGATCCACCTTAAACCAAAAAGGCGGATTTTCCGGTACTGTAAGAGGAGATTTAGTCTGAATGTGCCCTTTAGCCAGTAGTAATGGAAACAGCTCTGCGTACGACACGGGTATAGGATCAAATCCTGGTGGCCGTGTTGTACGGTTGTTGTTGTATAGAGGACGAGCCTGCTGAAGAGGCTGTTGTGTCCTTTGTTGATCAGGTTGGGTCTACGCAACCTGAGGTTGATACATAGGAATAGACGCAGGGTTGATAGCAGGAGTCACAGCTGCTACCGGTTGATAACGTCGCCTTTGCTTTCCGAGAGAGATATTCCCAATATCTTGCTCTTTTTTCTTAGGGAGAGCACTACCGTATTTTTTAGTACCTCTCATCGATCCAGTGTCTTTTACCAAACGTCCTTCTCGGACGGCTTCCTCAAGACGTACACCCATGCCCACCATCTCGGTGAAATCACTGGGTGCACTGGCAACCATTCGGTCATAGTAAAATGAGCTTAAGGTCTTTAAGAAGATCTTTGTCATCTCTTTTTCCTTAAGAGGTAGACAAATTTGAGCGGCAATTTCACGCCACCTTTGAGCATACTCCTTAAAGGTTTCCTTGTTCTTTTGCGACATCGATCTGAGTTGATCTCTGTCGGGTGCCATGTCCAAATTATATTTGTATTGTTGGATGAAGGTAGTACCAAGATCTCTGAATGTACTGATCGTGGCACGGTTTAAACCCATGTACCATTTGAGTGCGGCATCGGTTAAACTATCCTGAAAGTAATGAATCAGTAGGTCCTGATTCTCCGTCTGAGCTGACATCCGCCGAGTGTACATCACCAGATGGCTTTGAGGGCAAGAGTTACCCTTGTATTTTTCAAAGTCGGGCACTTGAAATTTGTGCGGAACTTTCACATTGGGGACCAGACAAAGGTCTGCGGCGTCCTTTCCAAATAAATCCTGACCGTGAATGGCTTGCAGCTCCTTCTGCATTTCCAAGAACTGCTCCTGGAATTCCTCCATTCTGTCAAACATAGTTTCCTTCTTACCATAAGGTATCGGTGGAATCTGTCCTTCCGGGACAGTGTGCACCACAGGGGGCGGTACCGTGACTACGGCAGTGGATCTTGGCGTCTCCCGAAGTTTGTAACATCCAGGAGTCTTCAGTATGCCCCTGGCATCTTCGCTTTCCCGAAGTTTGTAACCTTCAGGTCCAGCGGCTTCTGTTGTGATTCCCTGATCTTCAGTGATCGGCGGAACATATCCTTCCGGGATATAGTTAACAGGCATGCCCCAAGGACGATCTTTTGGCATTTGATACCTAGGATCATACTTCTCCACTATGGGCGTTGAAGTGATCTCTGAGATCACAGTTCTTTGTAGCTGAGCTTCTGCCATGGCTTGCATGTCGTTACGAAGCTTCCTCATATCCTCTCTCAGAGCGTCGATCTCTTCCTTCAACTCTCTATTCTCTTCCTCAAGATCATCCATCTTTTTTTGACGATTGGCCCGAGTATTATACGAATGAGACAGTTTGACTCTAGAACCGAGACACAAACATGAGATTCGTAGGTAAGAAGAATACGCGATTGGAGAATGATGAATGCAATGATTATATTAATTATTTTTTTGGTTTAATCAAAATAAACTTCGACAATTAGATTGCAAATCTCAAACAGTGGGGAAACCCCTTTTTATTGAATTCAAAGGATTACAGAAATGGAAATACAGTAGATTACAAGGTGCAGAAACAGAAACCTAAACTAATGGGTCTCGAGTCCTCTCTGAAGAGAAATCGGGTGCTGACTCTGGTACTTTCCTTTTCTTTGGCCGGGGCTCTTTGGCCGTTGTCGGGTTGTCATTCCTTTGCCGAGTGAAAGGAGCGAGCAAATTCCTTTGGTCATATTGATTCTCTACAGTATGTTTCTCCAAAATTTCAATCAGAGCATCTTTATCTTTCAGTAATTGATGTATTTTGATGCACTCTATGTCGAGGGTGCGGTACTTTTTCTTCCAAGACCTTCTCTCCCATTGAACTTTGTTGAGAGTAACCTGAAGCTTTTCAGTTTCCATCATGAAGTACATGACAGATTCCTTTGGCGGAAGAATTCCGTAACGAGGATAAGGCATCTTTAGCTTGAGAGCTCTAGTTTGTACCCAATGGAGATAAGGCTCCACCGAGACACAGTCCGGTTTTCCCAGAGACTCTCGTCCTTTCTTATGAACATATTTCCAAGCGTGCACTATTTCCATCTTTAGTGCTCTGTCGTTTTCTCCTTCCTTGAAGAAAAGACCTTCCAGATGAACACCCCGTGAGACGTGTCTCATCGGGTATCCAAATTGACGATGAACGAGAACAAGATGATAGTTGATTCCTTCCTTAGTTCCTATAAGGGGTACGTTGGGGAAGTTTCCACAACGTTCAATGATCCTGATCCCATCATAGACTCTATTACACCAATCTATATCAGAGTTGGTAAGAGACATGATCTTTTGCGACCAACGTAAGGCACTCTTGCAATCCCAAAAAGCAGCTGACTTGGGTAAGTGAGAGATAAACCATTTGTAAAGCAGAGGTACACAACACATGATCTCCCCTCCGCTGTACAAATTTCCCAAGTGTACAGAATGATACGCATCTGCGAGCAAAGTCGGCACAGGGTTTCCAATGAGAAAAACCTTAATGGAGTTGATATCTACAAAGTTATTGATGTTGGGAAACAAAAATAACCCGTAGGTGAGCAAGACAAAGATGCTTTCAAAAGTAGTGACGTTTCCTATACTGGAAAAATACAGGGCCTTCTTTGTTAGGAACTGGGCTGGAAAACCTTGGATGCCACACTTAGCGGTCATGTGAGTCCTGACCTCAGACTCGTCCAAATGAATTGCTCTTGCAATAGTCTGATTCTTTGGAATTTCTTCCAGTCCAGAAAATGGAGCTCGATCTGTAATATGTAGATCAGTCAGGTGAGAATACTCCTCCAGCGTTGGTGCGAGCTGGTAATCCGGGAATGTGAAACAGTGACAAACCGGATCGTAAAACTGAATGAGCGCATCCATGATTCCCTCAATCACATGGACTCTTAACAGTGATAGCAGACCTCTGTGCCTGGCTCTGAAAGCCTCTGGGTTTGTGATCATCCTCTCTAACCTTCTCAAATCCTCTAGCTTTAGAACCTTGAAGGTATAACTATGAGTTCTCCTTCTACCGAAATCCATTAGTGCAATCCTTTTCTCTGATATTTGCAATCACAGTCTTAATTTAATTTGAAAACAGAGAGACTAGAAGAGAAGAATTTTTTTGAATGTTTTAATGTTTTTTAAATGAATGCATGAATGCAGCACATATAAACATAGAAAAAACATGGGGTCAAAGGGTCGTTGTCATGAAGTCAAGGCTCTACCCATCCCCAAAGGTTTATACTAGGGTGATTTTTGTACCTGTACTCATTATCATCAGCTCCTCCTAAGAAAGCAAAACAACAAGCGGATCGCCAGCGAGTTGTAGAGCAATCTTAGAGTAAGTGCCATTCACCGAGAATAGATCACCAGCCTCAAATGAGGGTAGTATCGCGTAACAACTATTTCCGATAGTTTCCGCACTACGAAAGGGTTTGGCTCCCCAGCTTCTCAGACTTAACAATCGGCCCATTGTCTAGGTGAGAGAATTGGTTGCATTGGTCAGCCTCCACTGAGGTTGATGGTCGACCTCGTCGCCATCACTTATCTTAAGTGTATACTCAATCTTTCCACATGCGGCATAACACGCATTCCCATTAGAAGAAAAATAAACACGTATAGCAATTAGGAAAAATAGTATATATATTTGTCCTATACATCCTAGACCTTTAAGGCTATGAATCCTAATTTCCTGACAGAAAATGGGTTCCCCGGTGGAAGCCCCAATCTGTGGTTTTCACACAAGTGAAGAGAAAAAAGAAAGACAGGCCCCACGGTGGGCACCATTTTTCTGTAGCGAGCGATTTTGGACGCGGTTCTTAAGCGCTGATCGCTCTCTGCGGTTGAGTTTACTACAGGTCGGTTCTTTTTTTATCCTATTGTGAGCTGAATAAGGAAGGGAAATAGATGTCTCCAATTAACCCTGCTTTGCATACTGAGTTTAAACAGCGGTCTGTTAGGTTACAAATGCTATCAATGTGGGGGGCCTTTGTACTGGTTATTTGTATTTTCGCCAATACGGTTTTCTTTTCTCTTTCTAGGACTTTATAGCGGGGAACAGGGATTTAGGATGTTAGGACTGATGCTTTTGATAGATACATGAGTGTATGGGATTTTTGGTTTTTGTTTAGTGTGCTCGCTAAGATTTTTTTTTCAATCTTATGCCTACGTATTCCCGTTTACCGAAATAGGGAAATCAGAGCGTTCGTAGTTCCTCCTATTCTATGGGAGGAAATGGTTGTTTTTGGTGTCTTGTTCAAAGCCCAAGACGTGAAGCGAAAAGTGGTTTGTATCTTGTTCAAAGCCCAAGATGTGAAGCTGAAAAGGTTTGACTTTAGAGAGAATTTGTCATCTCTAAAGAGGGGGGTTGTATGTGACAACTGTTTATCAAGGAGAATTACTTTAACCGGGATATGTGAATCCGGTAATGCCATAATTTCCTTTAAAGGGGATTTTAACTTGAAGGAGAAGACTTTCACTCAATTTAGAGTAATGCCATCTTTCCTTAGGAATTTCTCATGCTAAAAGAGGGACAGTGGCATGGATGTAGATGATCCAGAGGATTGCCGCTTACAGCGATTAGATGAAGGGGAAAGAGTTGTTGATGTTTGTGTACTGTGAACGAGGCACAACTTTGATGCCAAAAGGTTAATTGGATTAACCAGTGGTTTTCTTATATAAAGCCTAAGAGGAGGCTAATATGTGTCTCGTACAAAGCCCGAGAGAGAGGCTAAAAGGTTTTGACTCAACGAGGGAATCTTTTGGTATCTCGTATAAAGCCCGAGATGGAGGCTAACATTTGACTCAACAAGAGAGTTTTTTGTATCTCGTACGAAGCCCGAGATGGAGGCTAACATTTGTTTGGCTCAATATGAACCTTTTTGTATCTCGTATAAAGCCCGAGATGGAGACGAAATAGGTGATTGACTCAACGAGGGAGTCTCTTTATGTGTCTCGTACAAAGCCCGAGTGAGAGGCTAAACGTTGTTTGACTCCGCTGGGGAGACTCATTGTACAAAGCCCAAGAGGAGGCTATGGTTACTATTTCAGTTAAGTGACAGGTCCAGTATACTGATTTAAAAGAGAAAATCAGTTCTTATATGAGCAATACTGATACTCATGGATTTGATTCAAGGATCCGGGTTATTCCTGTTCTTTAAGGAAGCGGGAAATCCGAAGGGTATTGAGACTGTCCGAGTCTACGGGTTTCCTTCCTATCTTAACGAAGGGGTCACTTGAGAATGTCTTTGAGACTCAAGGATATTAGACTGTCCAAGTCTTGAGTTTCATCTTTTGTACTATGCTTTGAGAAATAGTAGTAGACTCTTTGAAAGGACTGTTCTATGGAGATGATTAGGTTCTGTTCCTATACCTCTAGGAGGTCGTCGGGACAATTTATACGAAGCCCAAGAGGAGGCTGGAAACTTTTAAGAAGCCGACGGGTCCTTGTACGAAGCCCAAGAGAAGGCTATCATTCTCGGAGGAAGAGATCATTATACGAAGCCTAAGAGGAGGTTGTGAATACATCTAAGAAGCCGTAGGGTCCTTGTACTAAGCCCAAGAAGAGGCAGGGTTGCTTTTAGGAAGCCTGTGGGTCCTTGTACGATGCCCAAGAGGAGGCCGATGCTTTTAAGAAGCCCGTGGGTCCCCAAACCCCCAAGAAATTCAAGGCAAGCTATTCACGAGGAATAGATCAAGTCAGGAAAGTTCGAGAATTTGGAAGAAACTCAAAGATGCCATTCACAGAGAATACATTCATCCCTGGGAGTAGAGTTTCTTGACAATTCCTAATGAGGACAGCTGAAGAGAAGACTGTATCTGGTGATCCTATTGGGGATCTAGTTGTCTATTTATATGAATAAACGGCGTCACCTAGTTCTAGACGTAGTTGCCGGGGAAACTCGAAATATCTATACTATTATTACACAGTTGATATGAGTTTATGAAAGAAGACTTACAGTGAAACAGCCCCACAATACAGTTATATGTATATGAAAGCGGTAAATGAAAGCAATAACCACTTACTCGGTTATAGAGCTTCCATGTTGTTTAGTTAGTTGTTCAACAAAGAAAGATTGAAAACAATAGTATATTCAAAATCAAAGGAGAAAGTGCTTTGAAAAAGAAAGATTTGGGGCTTACAGCTCAAGGAGAGGCCCAGGGTTTTATCAGTGAGCGCACTGTTTGAATTTGTACAGAGGGACTTATACAAGTGACTATGGCCCAAAAATCGTTTTTTGTACAAAGGGATGGGTCTTACACTCTCTCAAGAGGCCCAAAAAGTTTAAAGAAAAAGAGTGAGGCTTATAACACGAGGGTCGCCCCAGATGATTTTTCCGTTTGAAATGGCGATCGCGCCGAGGTTTTCTTTTAACGCAGAGGGACTTATACAATATCTGAGGCCCAAAGTGATTTTGGTTAAAAGGGGGTTGGGTCTTACACTCTATTAGAGGCCCAAAAGTTTTGAATGGGTCTTATAGCTCAAGGAGAGGCCCAAAGAGGTTATTTTTCAAAAGGCGACGATCGCGCCGTTTGTTTTTGACGGTATCGGGACTTATACAATACACTGAGGCCCAAAAATGATTTGGTCAAAAAAGGATTGGGTCTTACGATCTATTAGAGGCCCAAAGTGTTTTGAAAATGATTTATGAGGGTTGAATTAATCCAAAAACCCTAATTTGTTTTAAAAAATGTATTTAATTGAATAAAAATTCAATTAAAATGATCAAAATTGTTTAACATATGAAAAACAAATTGTGATCTTGGATTAATGCTTCAAAAATTAAGTATTGACCTACAAAATAATTAGAAAGCATTAAAAGTTGCAAAATCAATGTGGAAAAAATATTTAAAATGTCAAAAACAATTAAAATATTAATTCTTTGCAAAAATATTAATTATATGAAAAAAATAATATTTTTGTGATTTTTTTATAAAATAAAATATTTTAACATTTTTGTGAATTATCAAAAAAAGAATCATCTCAAAATCATTAAAACTCAGAGAGAAATTAATTTTTGAATTAATTAAATAAAATCACAAAATTCAAATATTCAAATTTGCAAAAATGGCGCCAAGAACAAGCTAAAGAACACGCGCGTGTTCGGAGATTCCCAGATTTGCATTTTCTCTCTAATCTCACTGAATACTTAATCATATCATGTAATCCACATATCATTATGCTCGTCTCAACCTCACGATCATGTCTATGTCCATTAATTTCATTTAAATTAAACATATAACAAGAAATCACGAAAAATCCTCACGAACCCTAATTTCTGCATGAAGGCTAGGATTTTTGATACACGATTCAAACAATGCAATTAATTGAGGGGAAACATTCTATGCATGATTATGAACATATGGCCAAATTATTGTGCGAGGGAATATGCATAGATTGAGAGATGACCAAGTATATGCTTACCTCTAGGCCGTGACAGCAAGTGCAATGTGATTTTTGATTTGGAGGTGTTACAGATGAGTGGTGATGATCTGAACAGCTTCCCTACACCCTATGGAGTGTGTTTGAATGCTTGGACTTGATTGAAATTGGCTGGAACGATTTGTGGTACCTCAGCTGCAACTTGATTGAAAGTTTGAGCAACCAGCTGGTGATTTTGTGAAATTGGTATTCCAGAAGTGATCTAAGTGTTTGATCAACTCATATGTGATGTATGTGAGGTGTGTGAGTGATTGGTTTGAGTGGAATTGCCCTCTAGCTCTAAACCCGATAGTTACCTTGCTAAGAAAGGCATTTTTGCCAAGAGAAAGAGATTTTGAGAAAGGCAAGTGTTGTAGGCCTTTGGTGTACTTAAACTGAACACAATTGAGCTCTATTTATAGTAGAGCAAGTTTGTTTTGCAAGGAATAGTGAATGGTAACTGTTAAGTAGGTTTGGCCAATGTTGGCCAATGGAAATGCAAGTCTCCTCTAGCCATTTACTAGAGGTTAGGGCACAGAGCTTTGGTTCCCTTGGTCTTGGATAAGTCTTAACTGATTTCAGATGAGAATGGCTCAGTCCATGCCACCTTGATACTTCCATTGAATGCTTCAATCCAAATTTGGAGTTTTGTCCCTATTTTGGACATTCTAGGTTCAATATGCTATTTCTTGTTCCAAAGACTTTGGAGGCTTAGCTCAGTGATTGTCCCCTTTAGATTCAATCCTCAGATGTGTCCAAGTGGATAGGAGCATTTGAATTTGGCTGATTTTGGCAAATCGAGCAAAATTGCAAATTCTGCCTTGCCTTTGACAGATTTCAGCAAGGCAACTTGCCAATGTCATATCTCATGGTGTAAGTTGAATTTGGTAATGTTCTTAACCATTTTGGAAGGCCCTTACATGATACAACAACTGTTTGAACATGTTTGGTTTTGATCTCTTTTGAATCGAAGTGAAAAATCCCCCTACATTTGGCAAAAAGTAAGGCAAAATCTGACTTAGTGAAATTTTCACTAAGTGTTGGAACAAAGTGTTTTCTCTTGATTTTGATCACTCCATAACTCAAAATCCCCAATGAATTGGAATTAGGTCTAGTTGAAGTTTTTGTAGAGGGCAATGAGATCTACAAATCAAGCTTTGAATGGGGCACAATGGCCTTGTGGTTTAGGAGTTATGGTCCTCCAAAGTTGGTGCATTAGTGGCACTTTTTATGACTTAGAAAAATTTCTAAGTTTTATGGTACCCCTTTTACAAGTTATCCAACTTTTCTTGATTTTTCTTTATGAATGATGATTCAAATCATAAATTAACATCATTTTAGGGTTAAAAATCCATTTTGGTGAAAAATCTCAAAAAGTCAAAGTTGACTTTTGTGCACAGTTGACTTTTTATCAGATGAATTCCAAACTGTGCAATTCTTCAGGAAATCATGTCCTTGACCTAAATCAAACTTGATGGACATGTTCCATGGGTGTCATAGGGTATATTGATGCATGTCCTAGGGCTTGGGAGCATGTCCTGGTCAAAAGTCAAAGTTACAGTTGACTTTTTCCTTAAAACCCTAATTGTGGTGCAGATGAAATTGAGACTTGTTGCTCAAGCTTCTTGGATTAATCCATTGTTCCAAGTGGATCAATATAGTTCATTAGAGACCCTCAAACCCTCTCTTGAGGTCTTGGCTCATGATTTGCCCTGAAAGTCAACTTAGGGGTGAATTAGGTCAAGAAACCCTAATTCCTGATTTTTGATGAATGCATCCCCTGAGGCAAAATTGACTTGATGATTGGGTCCATGAGGTTCCATGGAGTATATTAGGTTATGTTTTGGATCATTGGCTTGTGCCCAGATGAAAATTTTCATCTGGAGCCCCTGGTCGACCAAAACCCTAATTTGGTGACACTAGCGATCTTAAGGCTTGATCCACCTAGAAGGGAGCAGCTTTGTGCTTAATCCTTGAAGTGGGAGTCCTTTTGATACATTGTGGATGTTTGAGAGGTTAGGCAAGTTGAAGATCATGTCATTCCTTGATTGATCCTTTATCTAAGCACTCAGAGAGGGCTTGAAACCCTAATGTTGATTGTAGTGGATGCTCACCCATCTTTGGGGAGACTGATGAAGTATGATGGTTCATCCATATTGTGATGATGATTTGCACAATGATGGGAAATCTTAGTGGTCAAAATTTGGGGTATGACACCTACCAAGGAACTGGTCTTAGTTTCTGATGTAAACTTCCCCTCGATCCTGGTTTCCTACCGAGGAACGGGTCTTAGTTTCTTTCGTTAATAAACTTTACTGACAAGGGACATTATTCGTAGCTGCTTTCCTTCAAACTTCTCGCCGAATTTTCCTGGGGAGATGCCATTTGAGTGGAAAAAGTTTCGATGTCAGACTAGCTGGGGAACCCAGTCGTCTGAGTTGTAGAGGTGTACAAACTTCTCTGTTGGAGATGCCATTTATTGACTCTACTTGGGGAATGCGAGTCCCTTGAGAGACTGCGTTCGCTTGGGGTCTTTACATCATACTTTTCTCGGAGATATTCTCGGAGAAATGCCATATGATGTGATCTAATTTTGAGGTGCCGATGACCTTTTGATCAGTGGGTTTTTCAGAGAAAAACTGCCGTACTGCCGAATCTTCAATTTTGGAGGCTTTCTCTTGGGATTTTCTTTAATCCGGGAAAACAAAGATATCATCTTCAATGGCGAAGAGTGATGTTAATTGAGGGCTCTCTTTCAGTGGTTCAAGTTATCAAAGTGGTCGAGGACCCCACTTCAATCCGGAAATAAAATTGGAGGAGAGAGAATGTTCAGACGTAACACTTCCAGACGAGGAAAGGGTTGACAACTCGATTGAGAGGACTTTTATCACTAGGGGACAAGGCCGACTAGAGTGATAGTGATGCAATATGAAATGTGAATGCAAATCAATAATGCAATGATGCATGTATGTTTATGCTGATAAAACGGACGCGACATACAAACTGACAGGTGAAAATGACTGGATACTCGGCCATCGCGAGGCGTAGAAGTGCCGTTGGTTCAGAATAGCAATTCCACCTTGCTTAGGAGAGATAGTCCTTGCGGGGAATACCGTTGATCGGGCTTAGGAGATAAGAACTCGGCCGAGGCGTGTCAGACGAAACAAGGTCTCTGACACAGTAGATCCCTTCATTCAGGCGTACTGGGTTAGAAGGAGTACTTTGATTCTGCACTTTGAGGTTCGATTACTTCTGGAGAAGAGACCGATGTTCTTCTGATGTTCAACAGTCAAAAGAAATTTCCGTCTTTATTAAAAAGCAGAAAAAGTTTTAAAAAGTAAATTCATTTTTTGTTTTATTTCAAGAATCGTTAATCATATTAAAATATCGTTCCGTAAAGCTAAAACAAATAAGAATTACAAACAAAAGCACAAGGGCTCAAATTTTATTGATAAGATGGAGATCAGCCAAACGCGTGATTCCAAAGAGTATTTACAAAGTTATAAAATGGTAATTTACAGGGAAAAGGGCTACGTTGAAACATAACGACCACTATCCTTCTACCAACTTTGAATTCGGGACATCCTGAGCTTCTGTCGAAGATGACCTTGACTGGAGTTTTCCTCCGATGGACGGTGTAACTGCTGCTGAGGGATTCGCCTCTGTTGAACATAGTTACTTGCCATTATCCCTAATTTTTGCCTGGATTGTACTTTAAGATTTCCAACCCACCGGGATGATTTTTTTTCCATGTCTCTAACTTTTGCCTTGACCGCCCTTTCGGGTTTTCAATCCACCGAGACGTGTTTTTTTTTTAGTTTTAGGTGAAGTATTTCTTGACTACATCAACATTTATGGGGTAGGCAAATTCCTCTCCGTCCATGGTTGCAAGTCTCAAGGCACCGCCTAAGAAAGCTTTCGTGACGACATAGGGGCCATCATAATTCAGAGTCCATTTACCTCGCGAATCAGTGAGAAATGACTGTATCCTTTTGAGCACGAGGTCTCCTTTCCTGAAGACGCGAGGTCGGACATTTTTGTCAAACGCCCTCTTCATTCTCTGTTGATACAACTGACCATGGCATAGTGCCGTGATTCGCTTTTCCTCGATCATATTCAATTCATCGTGTTGGCTTTGACACCATTCAGCTTCGGTGAGCTTAGCTTCCATCAATACTCGGATTGACGGGATCTCTACTTCTATGGGGAGCACTGCTTCCATGCCATACACTAGAGAGAAAGGGGTTGCCCTGTTGAAGTACGGACAGATGTTCGATAACCGTGAAGAGCAAAGGGTAGCATCTCGTGCCAATCTTTGTAGGTTACAACCATCTTTTGAACGATCTTCTTGATGTTCTTGTTAGCCGCTTCTACCGCTCCGTTCATCTTGGGTCGGTAGGGAGATGAGTTATGGTGTTCAATCTTGAACTCAGCGCACAACTCCTTCATCATCTTGTTGTTCAAGTTAGATCCATTATCAGTAATGATCTGGCCTGGAATACCATAACGGCAGATGATATTGTTTTTGATAAATCGGACCACCACTTGTCGGGTTACATTGGCGAATGATGCTGCTTCGATCCAGTTGGTGAAATAGTCAATGGCTACCAGGATGAACCGATGTCCGTTTGAAGCCTTAGGTTCGATCAAGCCAATCATGTCGATTCCCCATATGGAAAATGGCCATGGGGAAGAGAGAACTTTGAGATGTGATGGCGGTACATGAATTTTGTCCGAGTATATCTGACATTTGTGACACCTTCTCATGTACTTGTAGCAGTCGGATTCCATGGTCAACCAATAGTACCCTGCTCTCAGAATTTTTCTCTCCATCGTGTGTCCGTTGGCATGAGTGCCAAAGGATCCTTCATGAATTTCTTTCATAAGCATGTCTGCTTCTGGTCTGTCGACGCATCGGAGCAAGACCATGTCAAAATTTCTCTTATAAAGAGTGTCACCGCTCAGGAAGAAGTTTCCAGCCAATCTTCTGAGGGTTTTCCTGTCCTTCCTTAGTGCCCCAGGTGGGTACTCTTATTTCTGAAGGAAGCATTTGAGATCGTGATACCAAGGTTTATCGTCTATGACTGCTTCGATCGCGAAGATGTAAGCGAGCCTTTCAAGGTGCATTATGTCGATCTTAGGTAGGTCGTTCCATTGACCTACACTAATCATGGGAGAGATAGTGGCTAATGCATCAGCCATGTGATTCTCCTCACGAGGGATATGATGAAACTCGACTCTGTTAAAGAAGGGTAACAACCTTCTTGCATATCTTTGTAAGGAACCAGTCCTGATTGGTATGTGCTCTAATCTCCTTTTATCTGACTGATCACCAGGGCTGAATCGCCATATACGTCCAAGTTTTTTATCCTTAAATCAATTGCTTCTTCGAGACCCATGATACAAGCTTCGTATTCGGCCTCGTTGTTCGTACATTTGAACGTAAGTCTGGCGGTGAAAGGAATGTGGGTACCCTGAGGGGTAATAATGATTGCCCCAATTCCGTTTCCATAATGATTAAATGCTCCGTCAAAGACAGGTCCCCATTGGGAACCTGGTTCTGGCCCTTCACTAGGTAACGGTTCATCGCAATCTTTCATTTTTAGATACATGACATCTTCGTCTGGGAAGTTAAACCCGATTGATTCTTGATCGTCAATCGGTTGATGAGCCAAATGATCGGCTAAAATACTTCTTTTAACGGCTTTCTAAGCGTGGTACTCTATGTCATATTCTGATAACAGCATCTGCCAACGGGAAATCCTTCCCGTGAGAGCAGGTTTTTCGAAGATGTACTTGATTGAATCCATTTCGGAGATTAACCAAGTAGTATGACGAATCATGTATTGGCGAAGACGTTTGGCTACCCAAGCCAAAGCGCAACAAGTTTTCTCAAGCATCGTGTACCGAGTTTCGCAGTCGGTGAATTTCTTGCTCAAATAGTAAATGGCAGACTATTTCCGTTTGGTTTCATCTTGTTGGCCAAGTACACATCCCATTGAGTCCTCTAGGACTGTGAGGTAAATGATCAGTGGTCTTCCTTCCACTGGAGGTGATAGAATCGGAGGATTCAACAGATATTCCTTGATACTGTCGAAGGCGGTTTGACAATCTTCTGTCCAAATGCAATCCTGGTTCTTTTTCAGTAATTTGAAAATCGGCGCACACGTGGCGGTCATAAGGAATATGAACTTGGAGATGTAGTTCAAACGTCCCAGGAATCCTCTGACTTGTTTTTCAGTTTTCGGAGAAGGCATTTCTTGAATGGCCTTGACCTTGTTAGGATCAACCTCAATTCCTTTCTGGCTGACGATGAACCCTAGTAGTTTCCCTGAACGGACACCGAAGGTGCAGTTGTTGGGATTCAAGCGGAGCTTGAATTTTCTTAGACGTTCGAACAATTTTGACAGATGTTCAACGTGCTCACTCTCTGTTTTTGATTTTGCAATCATATCATCAACATATACCTCGATTTCTTTGTGTATCATGTCATGAAACAGAGTAGTCATGGCCCTTTGATAGGTTTCCCCGTCATTCCTCAAACCGAACGGCATTACCTTGTAACAAAAGGTACCCCATGAGGTAATGAACGAAGTTTTCTCCATGTCTTTCGGCGCCATTTTGATCTGGTTATAGCCCAAGAATCCATCCATGAAGGAGAAGACTTTGAACTTTGTTGTACTGTCTACCAGCATGTCAATGTGTGGTAAAGGAAAGTCGTCCTTTGGACTAGCCTTGTTTAGATCCCTGTAATCAACACACATTCTGACCCTTCCGTCCTTTTTGGGAACGAGTACGATGTTGGCTAACCATTGAGGATATTCAGATGTAGCGAGGAAACCTGCGTCGATCTGTTTATGTACCTCCTCTTTGATTTTGATGGCCATGTCCGGGTGAGTGCGTCTCAACCTTTGCTTTACTGGCGGACATTCCGATCTCAACGGTAAGTGATGTTCCACGATGCTGGTATCCAACCCTGGCATATCCTGATAGGACCAAGCGAATACATCGGGGAATTCCTTGAGAAGCTTTATCAAACTCTCTTTGGCAGTTGGACTGAGAAGTGCCCCAATCCTGATTTCTTTTCTCTCTTTTTCTGAACCCAAGTTTACTGTTTCCAACGGCTCTTTGTGAGGTTCAATGGACCTTTCCTCTTGTCTGAGTAGTCGAGAGATCTCTTCTGGAATTTTGTCGTCATTTTCTTCTTCAGCCTCGAATATCGGGAAGTCAAAGTTGGAAGAAGGCATCAGATCGTATGTTTCAACGGGGTATAAAACAAGCAATCTGCATGACGTGATGATTCGTGTTTAGAAGAGATAGAGAAAATTGTGTGCAGTGTTTTATTTTACTGCTTGTTTTTTATTTGAATTGTTTTTTAGGATTACCATTATCTGAAAAAGAAAAAAGAGAAAACAATAATTAATGCGGAAATTACAGGACGGCGTTATTTTATAAATGAACAAGTCGATCCTTGAAACTACAGCCTTATAAAACAAAACTCTGTCGCTTTGGGCTAAGCGAAGAGGGAAATTTACAGAAAGCGAGCCCTATTAAAACAACTGTTTCACCTGGGCAGGGTGAAAGGTTAAAGATGGCAATTACTTTGACTGATGAACGATCTTCGGAACCTCGACGGCAACCCATTGGCGGCGAACTCCTCGGTGAATCACAAAGTCTGGCACCTTCCTTAATTTGTCTTCAGAAATAACGCTGATTTCTGGTGGAGCGGGATCATTGGAATCTGTCTCCCAGGCAGAGTTATCGTAGGAGGATTCCTCTGTTGTATTATGCAGAGTAGTTGCGCTCTCAGCTGTATCTCCCCATCCAGTAGGCTAGATATCTTCGAGCCTGATACGAGAGGTTTCGGGAGCGGTGTACTTGACCATATAGTCGTATTTTCCACTCGGTTGTCCCAGAGTGTCCCAAACTTCTTTGGAATTGGAGGAGTCATCTCTCTCGATGAAGTTAACCTCAGGAAAAGCATAGTTGATGAATTCAAGTCCTGGAAACGTTGCAAATTCATCTTCATGTTGAGTAGTTTCTGAATGACCTGAGTGTTGATCCCATGACATGGTGGGGACACAGGTATTCTGTTCAATGATGGTCAACTGATTTTCATTGTTCGGCTGACTCTCCTTCCCTAAGTTTCCTGGGTAAGGCTGCCACATTGGGATACCATCCATTGGGCCATAGTAATTGTGGTCAAAGTTGTCTTTCATCAGAGTGTCTTCCTCTAATGAATTTGGCGGAGCACGGCATCCTTCCGGATCACAATCCCCGTATATCATTTCAACATCTGACCTGGGTATAAATCTCGGACTCTGTACAGGAACGGAAAATGGTGTAGGAACCTCTTCCTGAGACATATAACCATCCTCATTAAGATAGGACTTTCATTCTTCATCCGTGTCAGAGAGATCTTCCTCATTGATAGCATGTACTGCTTGAGACACTGGGTGTAGAAAACCTCCACTGTGGCAGAAGTTTTGAAGGGGATGAAGACTTTCATCATTGGCAGCTGTTGGGGTACAGGTTGCAGAAAAACCAAGACCCTTCTTTGTTTTATTGTCAATAGGAATGACAAGCTGTCCCCATCCTGTTGTATCGGTACTCTCGACCGCTTTGATAGCATCTTTGTATGAGGAAATCGAGGTTCCTCCTTTGAACTGATTGTTCTTGCTTACCGATAGTGCTTGGAACTGAGTTCCAATAACCTCCTCGGGTTCTATGTCAGTAGATGATGACAAGTTGCTTACAAGCAAGGCTTGTTCCCCACAAACTGTGACAAGTTGATCGTCCTTGACGAACTTTAGCTTTTGGTGGAGGGTCGAAGTGACCGCTCCAGCCTGATGTATCCAAGGTCTTCCTAATAAACAACTGTACGTTACCCGGATGTCCATGACCTGGAAAGTGACTTGGAAAGTGTGAGGACCGATAGTTATGGGAAGATCAACTTCGCCGATAACTGTTTTTATGGATCCATCAAACACTTTGACGACGACCTCGCTGATTCTCATCGGAGGGCCTTTGAATGATAATTGCATCAAAGTGGACTTCGCCATAACATTCAGGGCTGACCCGGTGTCTACCAGTACACTGGCTAAAGCATCGTCCTGGCAGTTAACTGTAATGTTGAGCGCCATGTTATGACGGCGACCCTCTTTGGGTAATTCCTCATCACTAAATCGTAAATTATTGTAGGAAGTGATGTTAGAGACAATGCTATCGAACTGTCTGATTGTTACATCCTGTTCCACAAAGGCTTGCTCCAAGACTTTCTGTAGAGCCTCTGTGTGGGCTTCTGAACTGAGTAACAGTGATAATACCGAGATCTTTGAAGGAGTTTGTAACAGTTGATCGACAATGTTGTATTCACTCATTTGGATGAGCTTAAGCATCTCATCATTATTTTTCGAAAGGTCGGGATTATTGGATTGACCGATTGGTGGATCAGGAGTTTCCGTCTGAAGTTCCTTTTCCTTGTTAGGTTCTCCAACTCCTCGGTTGAAGATTCTACCGCTCCGTGTTACACGACTGATGTCTGCAATATTCACGACGGAGGGTAATGGAATTTCCTTTCCATTTTCAATTATCATTGCACCGTATTTGTAAGGGATCGCCTTAGTTGATTCATACGGTAGTGGTCCTGGTAGATAGATAACTACAGGAGCCTTCTGATTTTTCTGACCATCATAATTAATCTCGACCAGAGATCGTGACAACATCCTCAACTTGCTCAACTTGCTCGTCAAGGTAGTTCGGCGTCCAGTTGATGGTCCTGTGATGACCAGAGAAAGTGACAACATCCTCAACTTGCTCGACAAGGTAGTTCGGCCTCCAGTTGATGGGTCCAGAACCCGGATATGGACGAATCTCTCCACAATCCACCTGACCCTGAAGAGTTGCTCTCACAAGGTAACACCCTTGGTTACTTTCCGAACAGACGCCGTAACGCTCATAGTTGTGTGGTGGCACCTGGTGTAACACCCCCAATCTATACCCCCCAAGCTATTAAAGCGGTAAAAGAAAATCCAAAATTTCATTAGAGTATAATTAAAACATGCACGGCATAGACCGGAGATGCCACATCAATTTGAAACAAACATACAACACCTGCTCATACAGATATGCAACAATTCAGGTAGTAATACACCCACGAATCAGAAACAGAATAATAGCGGAAAATCTGCAACTGAATCTCATATATATATATATATATATATATATATATATATATATATATATCATGAAAGTTTATTTGTCATATACAACCATACATGTACAATTCCAAAGATACATATACATAATACAAACTAATCACAAACGGTCACCCTAACTACCCGGCGTCACATATCAGAGCCGACCGACAAAAGAATGAAGACGCAAAGCTTCACAAAAAGACCTCCAGCAACTCTAATCTGCAATGCCTCATAGAGCATTATAAAATAGCAGAAGGGTGAGAAACACAATCATAACACAGTTGCATATAAATATATATTAACACAAAACGCACATATAAAATATTTTCACCACGATTGCACCACAATCACATACAACACATATTCTATAAATACGTCGCCGATGCATATCAATCATATACAATACTCTCATCAACCACATAGATATACATATTTCATCTCATCAGTCACATTCACAATTCCATACACAATTAATCCATGATTTATGCAAATGCACCGAGACCGACCTAATGACTCCATGCAATGCACATGCGGTACCGACTCATCACATCTCAGATCCAGTTCACTCAGGAACTATTGGAACCATCGCTCGTTACTTAGTGTAACTCCCCGTCGGACATACGATGTTCCCTGTCGCTTTCGGTCCTCTTTGTATAAGGCTCACAACCCGATCGTTCACACCCCACAAGGGCACACGATCATCTATAACCATCGCTTTCAGTCCTCTTATTTTTAAGGCTCACGACATATCAAATCGCTTTAGGTCCTCTTATTTTTAAGGCTCACGATGTTATAGCGGATTCCCATTGGAATCTATCCGTCGCTCGTACCCTCATGGTACTCGACTTCACAATATGCATATTATGATGCTTGGCATACAATGAGTCATAACACTCATATGCACACATTTACTCATCCATAATCATGCATAACTCAACAATTACAACACATTGCAATTTCTTGCCGTAAGGCCACCAATCATCATTACGATATGTATTTCATGCAATTTCATCAGTCAATAGTACACAAGTTATAAAATATCCACACCAACAACATATTGCACATACACATCAAGTTCACACAATTAAACGGCAAAAGTCAACAACAAAGCAACACATTTTCTAATTTCTGACATAATATAATCGGCCAACAATTCTCAAAACCATCATCAATATAAAGTACATTTTATGAGCTTTCTAACGCATCAAACCACGCCTTAAACCGAACCACAGATCAAAAGTTATGAATTTTCAAAGAAAATAATTTATTGAGATACAGCCAAATTCGCCTGGCGACTTGAGAATTCGCCTGGCGAATTCCCATTCGCCATGGAATTCGCCTAGCGAATCCCATTCGCCAGCAGTTCGCCTGGCGAGCCAGTGGCGAATCACCAATTAGAAAAAAAACCAAGAGTTACAGAAGCTACCCCCTTTCTGTAATTCCTATTTCGCCTGGCGACTTACGAATTCGCCTGGCAAATCCCATTCGCCAGCAGTTCTCCTGGCGAGCTAGTGGCGATACCCAATTCGCCTGGCAAATCCCAAATTCGCCTGGCGAATCACACCAGAACTAGAAAAATGCAGTTACGGGTTACACTATCCAAAAACCTCATTTTTCATTCCAAATCAATTCCAACACCAAAACAATTATCAGCAATGACTCACAAACACATGGTGATCATACAATGCAAATTATATCGATTTCCGACCGCACAAACATCGATTCCTAATCATTTTATCATTTTCGACCTAGAACTCAAAAGCCATGGAAAGACAAGAAACATCCAAGCAAACACATACATAATCATACACAAACATAGCATAATCGAGTTTCGCACCCTTACCCGATTAAATAGCGTGTAGAAAAATCGGTTGCTTGATTTCTTCTTTCTCAAGTTTTTCTCTCTTTTCTTCTTTTCTCTTCTCTTCTCTTCTTACTATTTTTCTCTCTTTTTCTTTCTATTCTTAACTTAACCAAATAAATCCAAAACGCCCAAAATACCCCTACACCCAAATATCTCGCAAACGCTCCCAAAACCCGATAAAATATAATCTCGACTAAAAATCACATATTTTCAGATAAAATTCAGAAATAAAAAGAAAATAATAATAAAATAATCAAAAACAACTCAAATAAATAAAATGGACTAAAACTGACAAAAACTGGGGCGTTACAACTCTCCCCCACTTAGAAATTTTCGTCCTCGAAAATATACCTGAGACGAACAACTCTGGATACGACTTCCGCATCCGACTCTCCAACTCCCAAGTCAAATTGCCCTCAGCAGCGCCTCCCCACGCTACCTTCACCAGTCCAATATCCTTGCCCCTCAACCGCTTCACTTCGCGATCCAAAATCCTAACTGGTAAAGCCTCAACCGTAAGGTTCTCCCTTACCTCAACCTCATCCATCGGAATCACATGTGACGGATTCGGAACATACTTCCGCAACTGTGAAACATGAAACACATCATGCAAATTTGACAGATTCGGTGGCAACGCCACCCGATACGCCACAGTACTAACTCTCGCGGATATCTGGTAAGGACCAATAAACCGAGAAGTAAGTTTCTTCGATTTCAATGCACGACCAACACCTGTTACCGGCGTAACCCTCAAAAATACATGATCGCCCTCTTGAAACTCAAGATCTTTCCGTCTTCGATCATGATAACTCTTTTGTCTACTCTGAGAAGTTTTCATCTTCTCACGAATAAACTTCACCTTATCTGTAGTCTGCTGCACCAACTCCGGTCCTACCATCGTTCTCTCACCAGATTCGTGCCAACACAACGGTGTTCGACACCTTCGTCCATATAATGCTTCAAACGGTGCCATTCCAATACTAGAATGAAAACTGTTATTATAGGTGAATTCGATCAATGCAAGATAACTATCCCACATACCACATTGTTCAAGAACACACGCTCACAACAAATCTTCCAACGACTGAATCGTCCTCTCCGTCTGACCATCCGTCTGCGGATGATAAGCCGAACTCAATCTCAATTTAGAACCCAAAGCCTTATGTAAACTTTCCCAAAATCTCGAGGTAAACCTTGGATCTCGATCAGAAACAATACTTAACGGAACCCCAAAACACCATTAACATCCACTTCAAAATCACTACTCGCATCTTTTCCGCCAACCAACATCAAATCCACAAATTTCACATCCAACTTCTGTTTCTCACTTACCGTCATCAGAAAATCATTAGTAACCTTCAGCATACCCAACCTCACACTATCCGAAGTCACTTCGCACACCAAACTCAAGTCTCTAAACGATTCTAAAAGTTCCCACTCCTTAACCATTAAAGCCGACATATGCAATGATTTCCGACTCAACGCATCAGCTACCACATTAGCTTTACCAGGATGGTAATTCAAGCCAAAGTCGTAGTCCTTCAAGAATTCCAACCATCTACGCTGCCTCATATTTAACTCCTTCTGATCAAACAAATATTTCAAGCTTTTATGATCACTAAAGACTTCGAACCTTGCACCGTAGAGATAATGCCTCTAAATCTTTAACACAAAAACCACGGCCGCTAACTCAAGATCATGAGTAGGATAATTTTTCTCATGCACTCTCAATTGCCTTGAAGCGTAAGCCACAACCTTCCTGCATCAGCACACCACCCAGACCAATCAAAGACGCATCACAATAAACCACAAACGGTTCATTAGGATCCGGTAAAATCAAAATCGGAGCTATCGTCAATCTTCTTTTCAGCTCACTAAAACTCTCCTCACACCGAATATCCCAAATGAACGCTTGCCCTTTACAAGTCAACTGGGTCAATGGAAGTGCCAACTTAGAAAAACCTTCAATAAACCTCCGATAATAACCAGCCAAACCCAAAAAGCTTCGAATTTCAGTAACAGATCTCGGAGCCTCCCATTGTAGAACTGCTTCTACTTTAGATGGATCCACAGAAATACCATTACCTGAAATTACGTGTCCAAGAAAACTCACCTCCGATAACCAGAACTCACACTTGGACAATTTTGCAAAAAGTTTCCTTTCCTTCAAAACCTGCAAAACAATACGCAAATGCTCCGCGTGCTCCTCCCGAGACTTAGAATAGATTAAAATATCATCAATAAACACAACAACAAAACGATCCAAATGCTCGTGAAAAATACGATTCATGTATTCCATAAACACACCTGGCGTATTAGAAACCCCGAACGGCATCACCGAATATTCATAATGACCGTATCGTGTCCTAAAAGCCGTTTTCTGAATATCTTCCTCTTGCACCCTTATCTGATGATACCCCAATCTCAAATCAATCTTACTAAACACACAAGCACCAACCAACTGATCCATCAGATCATCAATCCTTGGAAGAGGATACTTATTCTTAATTGTCACCTTATTCAACTGACGATAATCAATACACAATCGCATACTTCCATCTTTCTTTTTCACCAACAAAACTGGAGCACCCCAAGGAGAAACACTTGGCCTCACAAACCTCTTCTCCAACAACTCATTCAATTGCTTTTTCAACTCAACCAACTCAGATGCCGACATTCTATAAGGTGCCATAGACATAGGTCTAGTACCAGGAACTAGATCTATAGAAAACTCCACCTCTCTCTCTGGCGGCACATCTGAAATATCCTCAGGAAACACTTCAGGAAATTCACACACAACAGGAAACACATCCAGCGACACTTGACTAGCCACGGTCAAAGATGCAAACAACCCGAACAACTGAGCTTCCTCCGCCAAAAGTTTCTTCAACTCTTTGGTAGCTAAGAAACTCGAGTCTTCGTCTTCCTCAAGAGAAGGAAACCTTACTAGCTTATGATAACAATCAATATGAACCCTATTGAATTGCAACCAATTCATTCCCAAAACCACATTTAAACCTTCCAACGGTAAACACACTAAATCCATCTCAAAATCTTTACCATAAATGGTCAAAGGACAACTCAAACAAACCAACGAAGTAGTTACTGAACCCATTGCTGGCGTATCAATAACCATCTCACCATCCATTAAGGACAACACAAGATTCAAACGCTTCACGCACTCAAACGAAATAAACGAATGAGTCGCTCCAGTATCAATAATAGCAATTAAGGGCATACTATTAATAAAACAAGTACCTCGAATCAGACGATCTGCACTTGAAGTCTGAGTCCCTGACAACACAAAGACTTTCCCACTAACTTGAGCCTTCTTCGGTTTCGGACACTTGGTACTAATGTGACTAGGTTCACCACAGTTGAAACATACCAACACTTTCTTCCTTGCACAATCAGCAACCACATGTCCTACACCGCCGCAATTAGAACACTTCCTCAAATCCTTCCTACACTCAGACTGACGATGTCCCACATCACCACATCTAAAACACCTCAGAGGACTAGACATTCCTCCCCCACTTGACCTTCGATCAAAAGAACCCCTTTGCCTACCTTTATCAGTTGGTGTCACATAAGGACCACCACGAACCTGTTGCTTCCCTTTCCGGTCGGTCATACTCTTATAGTGAGTAGAACGAGCCTTACTATCCTCCTCATAAATCCTGCAACAATCCACCAAGTCTGCAAACCTTCGAATCCTCTGATAAACAATAGCCTGTTTAATCTCAGGACGCATCCCACTTTCAAACTTAACACACTTAGAGAATTCTGCAGTCGCCTCCGCATAATGTGGATAAAACTGCACTAGCTCAACAAACTTAGCAGTATAGTCTACAACAGACATACTACCTTGTTTCAATTCCAAGAATTATATCTCTTTCTTCCCTCAAGTGATCTCTTCCTCCTCCTCTTCCGCTGCAGCTTCTAACACATGACGAGTACTAACCCACCAATCATCAGCTTCTTCCAGCAACATGTGAGTACCTAGTCTCACCTTCTGATTCTCGTCACAATCCATCACCCGGAAAATCCTTTCGATCTCTTTCAACCAAATTTGTGCACCATCAGGATCATATCTTCCTTTGAAGATAGGTGGTTTATTCTTCCTAAACTCATCATTGCCAGCAGCATTCGGTGCACCCTGCACAGCCCGAGCCATAGCCTGCATCGCAGCGGCTAAAGCAGCGTCGTTCCTTCCAGCCATATTCTGTTCATTTCCAATAACAACAACTATGGTTAAAAAAATAGCTCTCCTAACCACAACGACCAACAAGGATTGACACAAACTGACACGGACTGGCTCTGATACCACTTAATGTAACACCCCCAATCTATACCCCCCAAGCTATTAAAGCGGTAAAAGAAAATTCAAATTTTCATCAGAGTATAATTAAAACATGCACGGCATAGACCAGAGATGCCACATCAATTTGAAACAAACATACAACACCTGCTCATACAGATATGCAACAATTCAGGTAGTAATACACCCACGAATCAGAAACAGAATAATAGCGGAAAATCTGCAACTGAATCTCATATATATATATATATATATATATCATGAAAGTTTATTTGTCATATACAACCATACATGTACAATTCCAAAGATACATATACATAATACAAACTAATCACAAACGGCCACCCTAACTACCCGGCGTCATATATCAGAGCCGACCGACAAAAGAATGAAGACGCAAAGCTTCACAAAAAGACCTCCAGCAACTCTAATCTGCAATGCCTCATAGAGAATTATAAAACAGCAGAAGGGTGAGAAACACAATCATAACACAGTTGCATATAATCATATATTAACACAAAACGCACATATAAAATATTTTCACCACGATTGCACCACAATCACATACAACACATATCTATATATACGTCGCCGATGCATATCAATCATATACAATACTCTCATCAACCACATAGATATAAATATTTCATCTCATCAGTCACATTCACAATTCCATACACAATTAATCCATGATTTATGCAAATGCACCGAGACCGACCTAACGACTCCATGCAATGCACATGCGGGTACCGACTCATCACATCTCAGATCCAGTTCACTCAGGAACTTTGGAACCATCGCTCGTTACGTAGTGTAACTCCCCGTCGGGCATACGATGTTCCCCGTCGCTTTCGGTCCTCTTTGTATAAGGCTCACGACGTTTATGGATTGCTTTCGGTCCTCTTTGTATAAGGCTCACAACCCGATCACTCACACCCCATAAGGGCACACGATCGTCTATAACCATCGCTTTCGGTCCTCTTATTTTTAAGGCTCACGATATATCAAATCGCTTTAGGTCCTCTTATTTTTAAGGTTCACGATGTTATAGCGGATTCCCATTGGAATCTATCCGTCGCTCGTACCCTCATGGTACTCGACTTCACAATATGCATATTATGATGCTTGGCATACAATGACTCATAACACTCATATGCACACATTTACTCATCCATAGTCATGCATAACTCAACAATTACAACACATTGCAATTTCTTGCCGTAAGGCCACCAATCATCATTACGATATGTATTTCATGCAATTTCATCACTCAACAGTACACAAGTCATAAAATATCCACACCAACAACATATTGCACATACACATCAAGTTCACACAATTAAACGGCAAAAGTCGACAACAAAGCAACACATTTTCTAATTTCCGACATAATATAATCGACCAACAATTCTCAAAACCATCATCAATATAAAGTACATTTTATGAGCTTTCTAACGCATCAAACCACGCCTCAAACCGAACCACAGATCAAAAGTTATGAATTTTCAAAGAAAATAATTTATTGAGATACAGCCAAATTCGCCTGGCGACTTGAGAATTCGCCTGGCGAATTCCCATTCGCCAGCCATTCGTCATGGATTTCGCCTAGTGAATCCCATTCGCCAGCATTTCGCCTGGCGAGCCAGTGGCGAATCACCAATTAGAAAAAAAACCAAGAGTTACAGAAGCTACCCCCTTTCTGTAATTCCTATTTCGCCTGGCGACTTACGAATTTGCCTGGCGAATCCCATTCGCCAGCAGTTCGCCTGGCGAGCTAGTGGCGATACCCAATTCGCTTGGCGAATCCCAAATTCGCCTGGCGAATCACACCAGAACCAGAAAAATGCTGTTACGGGTTACACTATCCAAAAACCTCATTTTTCATTCCAAATCAATCCCAACACCAAAATAATTATCAGCAATGACTCACAAACACATGGTGATCATACAATGCAAATTATATCGATTTTCGACCGCACAAACATCGATTCCTAATCATTTTATCATTTTCGACCTAGAACTCAAAAGCCATGGAAAGACAAGAAACATCCAAGCAAACACATACATAATCATACACAAACATAGCATAATCGAGTTTCGCACCCTTACCCGATTAAATAACATGTAGAAAAATCGGTTGCTTGATTTCTTCTTTCTCAAGTTTTTCTCTCTTTTCTTTTTTTCTCTTCTCTTCTCTTCTTACTATTTTTCTCTCTTTTTCTTTCTATTCCTAACTTAACCAAATAAATCCAAAACGCCCAAAATACCCCTACACCCAAATATCTCGCAAACGCTCCTAAAACCCGATAAAATATAATCTCGACTAAAAATAACATATTTTCAGATAAAAGTTAGAAATAAAAATAAAATAATAATAGAATAATCAAAAACAACTCAAATAAATAAAACGGACTAAAACTGACAAAAACTGGGGCGTTACACCTGGCCACGCCCACTTTGAATACAATGTAACCTCACTAGGTTAGCTTCCACAGATCGGACATCCTGACTCTGACGCCGAGTGAGGTTTCTGTTATTGATACTAATCTGCTGAGTATCTTCATCCATATATATTGGCATCCACCAGTGATTTAATAAGTGCTGAAGTGCCTCCTAGACAAGGGTACAACCTCGATCGTTTTTGCAACCCGCTTTACAGCTTTGATAGTCGTGTGATATTAAGAATCCGAGTTGGACCTGCTCAGCATGTAACTCTACCAGGTTGGTATTCATCAAGCGAATGTCAAAGATCTGAACCATGTTGATTTGATAGGGGTTCCTATCATGGTAGTCCTGGATCCATCTAACGCTGGAGGGCCTCCTGTATGAAAGAGCATCCCTGTTTGTTTACCGAACAAATCAGACAGGAACTGTAATCGTGCCGCGGCAGATTATGATACTGGCTTTGCCTTGAGTGCATCACCACCAAGTTGACATTCATTGCACAGATATCATGGTTCTGAATGACGTTAGAATTCGTGTAGACCATGTTAACTCCACGAACTCGGTGCTCTTGGATCCATCCGAGATCCATTTGTTCCTGTAGGGCTGCTTGCACCATAGAACATCCTTGGTTGTCTTTAGAGCAGATATCACACTGGTGATAGTTATGAGGTGGCACATGGCCATATCCACTCTGTCTACAATGCATCTTGACCAAATTGGTTTTCAACAAGAGTACATCGTGAATTTGATAGACATCGTTAGTCTTTCCTTCTATCAAATTGACTGCAGCCTTCTCATGTTGAGGCAGCGGGTTTGTGAGAACATTAGGATTTGTATCCTTGAAGGATAAGACCCCGCTCCTAACAAGTTTTTGCACGTCGGACTTGAAATTGAGACAAGTCTCTATATTATGCCCTGATCCTCCTTGATGATAAGGGCATGTTTGATCCACCTTAAACCAAAAAGGCAGATTTTTCGGTACTGTAAGAGGAGATTTAGTCTGAATGTGCCCCTTAGCCAGTAGTAATGGAAACAGCTTTGCGTACGACACGGGTATAGGATCAAATCCTGGTGGCCGCGTTGTATGGTTGTTGTTGTATGGAGGACGAGCCTGCTGAAGAGGCTGTTGTGTCCTTTGTTGATCAGGTTGGCTCTGCGCAACCTGAGGTTGATACGTAGAAATAGGCGCGGGGTTGATAGCAGGAGTCACAGCTGCTACCGGTTGATAACGTCGCCTTTGCTTTTCGAGAGAGATATTCCCAATATCTTGCTCTTTTTTCTTAGGGAGAGCACTACCGTATTTTATAGTACCGCTCGTCGATCCAGTGTCTTTTACCAAACGTCCTTCTCGGACAACTTCCTCAAGACGTACGCCCATGCCAACCATTTCGGTGAAATCACTGGGCGCACTGGCAACCATTCGGTCATAGTAAAATGAGCTTAAGGTCTTTAAGAAGATCTTTGTCATCTCTTTTTCCTCCTGAGGTGGACAAATTTGAGCGGCAATCTCACGCCACCTTTGAGCATACTCCTTAATGGTTTCCTTGTCCTTTTGCGACATTGATCTGAGTTGATCTCTGTCGGGTGCCATGTCCAAATTGTATTCGTATTGTTGGACGAAGGCAGTACCAAGATCTCTGAATGTGCTGATCGTGGCACGGTTTAAACCCATGTACCATTTTAATGCGGCACCGATTAAACTATCCTGAAAGTAGTGAATCAGCAGGTCCTGATTCTTCGTCTGAGCTGACATCCGCCGAGCGTACATCACCAGATGGCTTTGAGGGCAAGAGTTACCCTTGTACTTTTCAAAGTCGGGCACTTGAAATTTGTGCGGGACTTTCACGTTTGGGACCAAGTAGAGATCTGCGGCGTCCTTTCCAAATAGATCCTGACCGCGAATGGCTTGCAGTTCCTTCTGCATTTCCAAGAACTTCTCCTGGAATTCCTCCATTCTGTCAAACATAGTTTCCTTCTTACTAGAAGGTGTCTGTGGAATCTGTCCTTCTAGGACAGTGTGCACCACAGGGGGTCGTACCGTGACTACGGTAGTGAGTCTTGGCGTCTCTCGAAGTTTGTAACCTTCAGGAGTCTTCAGTATGCCTCTGGCATCTTCGCTTTCCCGAAGTTTGTAACCTTCAGGCCCAGCGGCTTCTGTTGTGATTCCCTGATCTTCAGTGATCGGCAGAACATATCCTTCCGGGATATAGTTAACAGGCATGCCCCAAGGACGATCTTTCGGTATTTGATACCTAGGATCATACTTCTCCACTATGGGCGTTGAGGTGATCTCTGAGATCACAGTTCTTTGTAGTTGAGCTTCTGCCATAGCTTGCATGTCGTTACAAAGCTTCCGCATATCCTCTCTCAGAGCGTCGATCTCTTCTTTCAACTCTCTGTTTTCTTCCTCAAGATCATCCATCTTTTTCTAACGATTGGCCCGAGTATTATATGAATGAGTCAGTTTGACTCTAGAACCGAGACACAAACGTGAGATTCGTAGGTACGAAGAATACGCGATGTGAGAATGATGAATGCAATGATTATATTAATTGTTTTTTTGGTTTAATCAAAATAAACTTCGACAATTAGATTGCAAATATCAAACGGTGGGGAAACCCCTTTTTATTGAAATTCAAAAGATTGCGGAAATGAAAATACAGTAGATTACAAAGTGCAGAAACATAAACCTAAGCTAATGGGTCCCGAGTCCTCTCTGAAGAGAAATCGAGTGCTGACTCTGGTATTTTCCTTTTCTTCGACCGGGGCTCTTGGGCCGTTGTCGGGTTGTCATTCCTTTGCCAGGTGAGAGGAGCGAGCAAATTCCTTTGGTCATCTTGATTCTCTACAGCATGTTGCTCCAAAATTTCAATCAGAGCATCTTTCTCTTTCAGTAATTGCTGTATTTTGATGCACTCTACATCGAGGGTGCGGTACCTGAAGCTTTAGCAAATGATGACTAAGTTTTGTCTTATACCTTTAAGAGGTCTTCAGGGTCCTTGTATTAAGCCCAAGAGAAGGCATGAGAACTTCTAGGAAGCCGGATGGTCCTTGTACAAAGCCAAAGAGGAGGCGGGGATGCTTTTAGGAAGCCCGTGGGTCTCAAACCAAGAAAAGTTCAAGAAATTCTATTCACCGAGAATAGATCATTTAGTGAAAGTTCCGAGGTTTGAAGAAATTCAAGAGATGCAATTCACCGAGAATAGATTAATTCTAGGGAATAGAACTTCTTTGACAATTTCTAGGGTGACAGTTTGAGAAAAGTTTCACAGGGAATACTGTCTTTCTCTTTGTTCCATATTGTTTAAGCCCAAGAGAAGGCAAGACTGTATCTGGAAATCCTATGGGGATCTAGTTTTGACTGTATTTAAGAGTGACCAAACTGGCTTTACCTAGTTCTAGACCTAGTTTCCGGGGAAAACTCTAAATAGCTATACTAGTATATATATAGTTGATATATGACAAGTATTTAAAAGGATACGAAAGAAGGACTTATAGTGCGCAGCTTCCCACAATACAGTTTATATATTAAAGCATGTAAATGAAAGCAGATAAAAACTTACAGGCGAGCAAGCTTCCATGCTGTATTGTTAGTTGTTCAAAGAAATTAAAGAAAGTTTTGACGATAACCGTATATTTGAATCTAAGTCAAAATAGAAGTTGTTTTGAAAAAGATTATTGGGGCTTATACTCAAGGAGAGGCCCAAGGTTTAACAGTGATCGCACCGTTGTTTCGAAGGTTGTTCTAGGACTTATACAATGACTGAGGCCTAAAATGGTTTTGGTTAAAAGAGGATTGGGTCTTACACCCTATTAGAGGCCCAAAAAATTTATTTTTGTACAAGTGATGGGGCTTACAACTCAAGGAGAGGCCCATTGAACTCTGTTTGAAAATGGTGATCGCGCCGAGATTTTTCATCGTATCGGGACTTATACAATATCTGAGGCCCAAAAAAGGTTTATGCACAACAAGTGTTGGGTCTTACACTCTATTAGAGGCTCAAAAGTATTTTAAAAGGTTTGATGAAGATCAAGAACCAAAGAAACCCTAATTTCATTTTCTTTTAAAAGTAATCCTTTTAATAAAATGAATAAAATGATAAAAATACCAAATAATTCTAAATAAACTACTTGTAATTTTTTATTAAGGTTTGAAAAATGTAGTTTTAATCACAAGATGATTTAGGACTCATTTGATTTTGATTTTCAAGATGAATATTCATTTTTGAAATGTTTAAAAACAATAAAAATGAATTTATTTACAAAAATATCAACTATTTTAAATAAATAATATAAATTTGATTTTTTTGTGGAATAAAATATTTTAACATTTTTGTGATTTTTTTCAAAAAGAACCAATAAAAAATAATTAAACTTGAGAGAGAAATTAATTTTCCAAATCATTTAAAATAATATGACAAATATTAAAAAATGGAAAAAGTGGTAAAAAAGGGTATGGGGCGAGGGGGATTCGAACCCCGGACCTCCTAGCCAAACACATGAGCGCGCAACCACTGGGGTGGTGATATATCCGTGTATCAAAATTACCCCATAAATATATAAGGGGTGCCTTGTTTTAGGCCTAGCCAAGGCAAGGCAAGGCAAGTTCTTGGGCCAAAAACGTAAAGGTTGTAACTTTCTCATTTCTCCATGGATTGGGACAAAATTTAGGTCTATCCTGCCTAGAATTTCACAAGGAATCCAATGGTGGTCTTGGTTTTTTCAGATGAGGTCCCTACTTTAAAACTCGATAGTAGTTCTGAAATAGGCCTATTGTCATACCCCAAATTTTACCCTTAGATCCTTTGATCTTTTGCATATCATTTATGTCTTTCATTTTTCATATTACCCAATTTATCAGCTGAAATAAATTTGTGGGAATTTACAGCCGAATCGGTCAAATTAAAAGTTAACAGTGCGGAAAATCAGTTGACGAAAAATTTTAAAAATCGAGCTTGCAAACGACAGTGATATTAATCTATGTTTCATGTAGTGTAATCTGGCATGCTCATTTAATTTTTTCGATTATTTTTTTTTTTCAGTCGCATTGTCAGACAGTTTAAGTCATTTTTGCGAGTAAAAATTTATTTTAAAATTTGACCAAACGTTTTATTTTTCCGAATCGTATATTTCACGCTGATCATTTTAATGTATCAATTTTATTTTTCTGAGCACTTCGATACCGGGCCACTCATTCATTTTTTTATATAGTTTTTATTTCTAATTTTGTTTATCAATTAAGTATATTAATTTAAATTAAATTTTAATTATCTAATTTTGTTTATTTTTTTATTATTTTAAATATTTATTTATTTAGTTTTAGAAATCTTGTTGAGGAAGTTTTGGCTTTAAAAAAACCTATTAGTATAGACTAAAACAACACATCATGCATTATCCCCATGCACTAGCTGTACACATAGCTTGTACATCACATTTTCTGTAACTTCATACCACCGCCCCATTTTTCAGGAAAAGGCTACTCTTTTTTTTTTCATCAAAAATACTACACCCTCTCATGTCTCTCTCTAACTGGTAATTACTTTCAATTCACTTGAGACTATCTTTTTTTTCTCTAGCACGTTGTAAATAATATAACATATACATAGCTTAAAACACTTTAACATACTGTCATTTTTTATAATTTGAAATTAAAAATTAGACTATTTCCATTTTCCTTGATACCTCTCTCTTGGACACTTCTTTCCCCGATTTACTTAGCCTTAGGTTTGGAGTCGCTGCACTCCACGTATGTGTCTTGCTATCAGACCCTACTTTCCCTTGGAACCTTGACCACAGTCAAGAGTTCTTCACCCCTATTGAGGGGAACTATGATTGCTCTGATTTCTCAAAGTACCTTTTGAGAATACGTAGGCATAGGATTGCAAGATCCTAGCGAGCCACCTTTTCTTTTTTCTACCTTTTTCTTTGTTCACCTTCTACTTTGCCTTTACATCCAATGCCTTCTTGGATTCTACCTTTCCTTTACATCCAATGTCTTCTTGGATTCCACCTTTTCTTTTTTCTACCTTTTTCTTTTTTCACCTTTTACTTTTCCTTTACATCCAATGCCTTCTTGGATTCTACCTTTCCTTTACATCCAATGCCTTCTAGGATTCCACCTTTTCTTTTTTCTAACTTTTTCTTTTTCCACCTTTTTCATTTACATCCAATGCCTTCTTGGATTCCACATTTCTGTTTCTCACCCTTTTACCCCGTATTGAGGGGAACTACGAATGCTCTGATTCTACTCCCGTCAAGATACGTAGGCACGAGATGCGATGTCTTGGCGAGCATACTTAGTGTACATACCCCTAGGTCTTTCCCTTAGCGCATTTCCTTTAGCAAGCAAATGACACATAACACAAATACTAACAAGAGGTTCTTGTAGAGTACTACAGATACTTAGGGTGCTAATACCTCCCCTTAGTATATCCAACCCCCGAACCTAGATTCTCTTTTTAGGGTTTTTCGGTCTTTATCCTTTACTTTGGAGAAATCAAAGCTCAGTGGTGAATTTCAAAGATTTGTGATTCAAGTTAATTAATAGCTTAATATCCGACTCTCACCGCAACAGAAATGGCGACTTCACTGGGGACTCTCCCCTAAGAGGGTTAAGCCTACCTTGTTTGTATTTGTGTTATTTACATGTTTGCTTGCTTGCATATTTGTACATATTTATATCTGTATATATATATATATATATATATATATATATATATATCTGTTGTGCTTGGGTCTGTATGCAGGGTTGTTACTTTGAGTGGTGAGGATAAGTCATGTACCCGGACTTGAGAGTACACTTATGATAGGACGATGGTATATTCCAGGAGACTTTGAGGGAGTCGATTCCCAAAAAAGTTGACTTGAGACACCATCACTCAGTTGAGGCCCTCTTGAGAGTTTAGTCATGTTGAACGAGTCTATTCGTGAAAACGTTACTACTCTCGACTTAGGTGCCCGTGATTCTGAGGACCATATTTACCTTTACCCCCATTTGGCCTTTTAGGATGTAGTGCGAGGACTATGAGAGAGTCAATTCCCGAATTGGTTGCTACGCGATACTACACTCGGACGAGACTCTCTTAAGAATATTATTGACTACCGAGTCATTCAGGAAGTCGATAATATCCGAAAGATGGGTTGTTGACTCTGGGAACTTCTTAGAACCCTATTTTATAGATACAAGGACCCTAGTACACACCCTGTGATTGGTTATTTACCCAGATTCCATGCTGTGATCTCGAACCCTTGATCCTGTTGCATGTCTTTTGCATCTTGTTTGCATTGCATTGCATATCATTTGCATCTTTGCATGTTTCATTGCATATGTCTGTTTGTCCAGTGGCTCATCTCCAGTTGTCTCTATCTTCCAGAGTTTGTCTGTGAGTCGTCAAGCTGACTCCTCAACACTGATACCGGACTAGAGCTAACTACAGACGCAAGATGTCCGAGCAGGAGGTACACAATGATGAGGGCCGAATGGAGATCGATGACCTTAAGTCAAGCATGACTAAATTCACTGAGATGCTTCAAGTTTTGATTGCTAGAGGAGAACCTCTCCAAAGAACTGTCATCCAGGAAGTTTCAAGTGCTGAACCTCCACCGGTTCAAATGCCAGCATCAACTTGGCCCGAGTTTGGTTTGCCACACAACTATTCTCCACCGATTGTATCTACTGCTATGGTTGGTCAGACTGCTATGCCTGTATTTCAAGCTCCTGTTTTCACTGAGCCCAGACCTGCAGTCCATACCGTTACACAGACTATTCGAGCTCCCTTTGAGAATCCCCTCTTTTAGTACAATGCTGACAGTGCTCAGGGTGAAGACTATGAAGACTTTGTTGAACCTGAAGTTGTCCAAGAGCAGTTTTAGACCTTAGACAAAAGACTCAAAGCCGTTGAGGGTAGTGACTTCTTTAATGTGGACGCAGACAACATGTGCTTAGTGTCTGACCTTGTTATGCCTGCTAAGTTCAAAACTCCAGAATTTGTGAAGTACAAGGGCCATTCTTGTCCAAGGGCTCATTTGGGCATGTATTGTCGCAAGATGGCTGCTTATACCAAAAATCAGAAGCTACTTATCCACTAATTTCAGGATAACTTGAGTGGAGCATCACTCAAATGGTATATGGATCTCGAGCAAAACTCCATTCACTACTTCCAAGATCTCATAAATGCCTTCATGAAGCAGTATAAGTATAACCTCGACATGGCTCCTGATCGCCGCCAGCTGTAAAATATGACTCAACAAGAGAAGGAATCTTTTAAGGAGTATGCTCAGCGCTGGAGAGAGTTGGCTTCCCAAGTTGAACCTCCTTTGGGCGAGAAAGAATTAACTGGAATGTTCATGGATGCCCTGTCCCCGTTCTATTAGGAGAAGATGATTGAAAGTGTTTCCTCTAACTTCACTGATTTGGTTACTATTGGCCAGAGGCTCGAGGAAGGGCTTAAGAATGGAAAAGTGTCAAAGGCTGCTGAATCTTCCAATGCTGTGAGGAAATCCTACGGAAACTTCCAAAAGAAGAAGGAAGATCAGACTAACGCTGTTATGGTTGAAGTGAGAAGGCCTCGTCCTCAACCTCAGTATGCTGTTCACCCTACTGTTGCTGCTGTCACTCCCGTGGTTACTGCTCCACGACCAGCTCAAGCTTCCCAACGTCCAACTGTAGGACAGAACCAGTACCGTAATAGGAATCAATTTGATCATATTCCCATGACATACACCGAGCTTTATCCTGGTATGGTTCAACAAGGTTTAATTACCACAAGGCTTATGCCTCCTCCTCTAAATCCTCTTCCAACGAGCAATAGGGTTGATCTTCATTGTAAATACCATCAAGGTGGTGCAGACCATAACTTGGAAGGTTGCTTTGCATTGAAGGCTAAAGTACAAGAGCTGATGAGAAACAAAATCCTCTCCTTTAAGGACAATCCCAATGTTCAGAGCAATCCTCTGCTAGGGCACGCCAAGTGAAGCTTCATTCGACTTCAGCTCAGCTACTTCTTAAAGACAGGACAACTTATCCTTGTGTTTAACTAGTCACTGGGCCTTGTTTCTTGTTGCTTGCATTTTCCTTATTTTGTACTGGCTGTTTGCCTTCAAATTATGTTTGTACTTTTGTGATTAATGAAATGAGCATTGCAACTTTTGATTCAATTCATTTGTCTGTTATTTACATCCTTATGCTTTCTTTTACAAAATATTTTTTTCTCTTTTCCACTTTCTTTTTTATTATGCAAAGATTGGAGGGAGGATGATGAAAATTTTATACTCATAACTGCTGTTAGTATGCTTTCAAATCAAAACTTTGCTGACGATGTAAGGCATTGTTTCAATCCTTAAACACTGGAGATTGGAGGGAGGATGATGAAATAAGGAAGTTAATCCCTTGTAGGAGTTTCTTTCTTTATAAAAACCAGCAATCCTAACCTTGGGAAGGGTAGTTCTCAGTTAACTTGGTTGTGCGTCTACACAAAATACCTTTCATATAATGGTTGCATTCACAAAATTTTCCTTCGCACACAACAAGCAAGTGTCGAAGATGTCCCTCAAGTCAAATACCAATGATGGTTCACCGAAATCATTAAGTTGTTTAGTCACTTTCCTTACCCAAAGAATGAGTCGAATCCCTTTCAAGGCAAAAGCTAAGAAAGATGTGTAATACCTCAAAATTTGCCCGCTTGCTTTTAGCTATTACTGGCTTATGTTTCATTGCATTGCATTTAGATCTTATTTCATCTCATCTAGCATACATATTGCATAAGGGCATGTGATCAGTGGTCTTCAGAGTGTTGGTCATTCAAAGCAAGAGAAAAAGAACCAAGGGTCGTCAAGCAAACCTCAAGGGTCCCTTACATCTTAGGTCGTCTCATCCCACAAGTCATTTGAAGAGGAGAATTCATCAAGAAGTTGGACAGTTCATCATCTCCTACACAAAATAGTCCAAATTAGGGTTTGTTTTCAAGGTTAAGTTGTGGACTTCATCAAATTCATGTGAGGATTCACTTGATCAGAGAATCAGAGGATGTTTGATCCAGATGTTTTGTTTCAGTGGCAAGATTGTTCAGTGGTAGCTGTGTGCGCTTTATCAGAGGCTTGTGAAAAAAGTTTAGGATCGATTTTGGATTCATTTGGCTATCCATTGGCTAGACCATGTTCTTATGCATCTTTCGACTATCCACATTTTAACCATATTCAATTTTCAAATCCATATTTTTCAATAACCCAAATAACCATTCTTTTCAAGTCCGTATCCATTTTTATTTTAACCCATTCCTTTCATAAATCCATTTCTTAACCCACATTTTTTATATCCATTTTCCTAATCCATTTATAACCATTAAACCCATTTTCTATTTTCACTTTTCAATTATCCACTTTCTAGATATCCATTTTTATCTTTTCTACTATCCATTTTATCCATTTCAATATCCACCTTAAATACCCTAAACCATTTTTGAAATCCATAGTCATTCCAAATATCCAAATGCCAACACCAATATCCATTTCCATTTTCCAAACCATAATCCTAAATTCAAATATTACATGCTTCTACCACAAAATCTCAAACTCGTTGCAAAGTGGGATATCCTTCTAATAATACAACAATTGCTTTTATGTACATGGTTATTTTTGGATAAAGACATGGAATTTTATGATGACCAAGTTTACAGGTAGCCTTGAAGCCAGGATCAAATTGAACAGGCTCTAGAACTTGACCCTCACTGCGCTGCCTCTTGAAATTCAATTCCTTGTAGGCCAGAAACTCACGAGTTGGATATAGGCCGGGACGTCATAGGTGCCATTGGTGAATTAAAATGTTAAGAATTGAGTGTGAACATGTTATCTTGGATATATTTGCGAAAAGCGGTTTGTGTTCTTGGACATTTGATTTTGCTGCTGAAATGGCAGAGGAAAATTTAGATAGAGGTTTCATCGTCGGATATACCATAGCGCAAGTAGAATCAATATTATCTCACCTCTGGTTTTTCTTTATCGTCGGAGATTCGAAGAAGCACCGGACTCGTCTCTGGTAGGTACATAAATTTCAATCTCTTTCTATAGCTGCGGCCTTGAACTTAGTAGTTCATTGTGGATCGATTTAATTTTTGTGTGTTCTTGATTCGGAGAGTATCGATCCCGTGGTTCGAGGATGAATTTGAAAAAACCGTTTACGGATTCGGAAAGAGGGCAAGAAATTAACTAGGGTTCGTGTTCATCATTTGGTGTTTTGGGGTGGTTGGGTGCCGGAGAAGACGGCGGCGCTGCCGCCGGCCACCGTCGACTCCGGCGGTTAGGTTTTTAAGAGGAGAAGAAAATGCAGCGAGAGGGAGAGATAGAAGGCGTGAGAATTTTTGTTTCATTGAATACTAGTTCTAGAGCCTTCCCTTTTTATGATAGGTTTGTGATTTTCAGCCCACACTGGCGGTGACACTTGTCACCGTCCCGTAAGACCTTTCTCCTTCATTCAATCATACGCATGCATGCATTCCATTGTTACCACGCACCATCATTTCTTGACCTTTGGATGAGATTACCATGTAAGACCCTCAAATCTATGGCTCAGATTCAGTCAATAGAAGTTGACTAAATTCCATGGTGCTCCAGCAGGGCTTTGCGCCTTTGGGCCTTGGAATTTGTGATATCCGCACCTCCCTTGCTTAGGCCCACAATGTTTTCAACTCCATTTTTACTATGCATGCACCCTCCCTCAGTTTATTCAATTCTTGTTTTCCTTTTCATATCTGTTTGGTTTTCTATTTTTAAAAAATACCAAATAAACTCTAAAATGCCCAAATTAATTCATGCGTGTTCTTGATGCATTAAACTAATTTTCCATTATTTTTAATGCTGACTTTATTGATTTTAGATCATAAGTCTGTAATTTTCTTTCCAATTTCCTTTTGAGTGAATGTCTTCATGAACACTTGAACTTGTGCATTTTATGTCTCCCATCTCATACAACATTTTTGACTCATTCTTTTTGCATTGGTTAAAGGATATCTTGAAGTCACTACGCCAAACAAGGGAAAAGAGGGCACTTTTTTTGGCCTATGACAGCGCTTAAAAGCGTTGTCTAAGCCAGCGTTGTCGTAGGTAAAGACAACGCTTTTTTATTTATGAAAAAGCGCTCTCTAAAAGGGACGTTAGACAGCGCTTTTAAAAGCGCGGTCTAAAGTATACGTTAAAATTTTAAAAAAAATTTTATAAACTTTTGAAAGCGCTTTTTCATTCAAAAGCGCTCTCTAAAGGTACTTTTAGACAGCGCTTTAGAAAGCGCTGTCTAATGTATACGTATATTGATTTTTTTATATACTTTTAGAGAGCGCTTTTTCATTAAAAGCGCTCTCTAAAGCTGGATTTTAAACAGCACTTTTGAAAGCGCTGTCTAATGTATAACCTTAGACAGCGCTTTTTTTATTAAAAGCGCTGTCTTTTGTCTAAGTAAAATTTTGAAGATTTTTTTTAAAAATCCCATTTTAACCATTTTTTTTATGCAGAAACCTGTATAATTCACATTTCCATAAACCTGTATAATTCACATTTCAATAAACCAGTATGGATATGCATTTCCATCAACAAGTTCTATTTCAAAACTAGAATTTACATTAATGCCGAATTCGCACAAATTTACAAACTAGAATTTGTACATTTCAATAAATTAGAATTTACATGCAGAATTCGCACAAATTCTATTGTATGGTTTCAAACCTGTATAGAATTTACATTTCAATAAACTAGAATTTACATTCACCAAACTATACAATCAAGAAAGAATTCTTCTTGTAATAAAAAATTTGCACAATTCCTCCTTAGTATCTTGCAATTGTTTCCTCGTGTAATAAGGACACGCCATATCATCGAAATACTACATAACAAAACAAAATACGCATTATTTAGTTAAAAGTACTAAATTATATATATGACATATCCGATAAATATTAAAATAAATCCTAAGTTATAAAACCATGCATACCGTGATAGAAATCACCAATTGTCCCATTTGAAGGAATCTCCACTTTGACCCATGTAATATTGGTTGCTCTAGCCCGTGCTACTCGTGCGTATCTTCACTGCAAGAAAGAAAAAAACAGAAATTAAATGACAAATATAAAAATCCATAATCCTAATCTATTGAATGATATAAGCTATATTGAATGATATAAGCTATAATTTTACAACTAGTACCTTTTTCACTAACGTCTTTTTCTTTTCTTGTTTGGAGTATGTTCTACCCGTCTCTTAACAACACGGACGGTTGGATTGATCCAAATACCCTCATTATGATCATTTCTAGTATATGATTCATTCACTATAATATTTTCATCTTGATCATTTCTAGTAAATGATTCAATATCAACATCAATATCACCTTGATCTCCAACGTTTTCATCAATTACTTTGTTAGATAAAAGCACTATAGACCATTTTGTACTTGTCGGATCAGTGGCATAGAACACCTGTTTAGCTTGAGAGGCTAGAATAAAAGGCTCATCTTTGTACCCCACCCTATTAAGATCCACTTGCTAAAATCCTGACTTATCCATTCGTACGCCATTATTATTTTCAACCCACTTGCAACGAAATATAGGAATCTGAAACTTCTCATAATCAAACACCCAAATGCGCTCGATAACCCCAAAATATGACAGATTTGCAAATTTGGGGTTTAAGTCTTTCACACTTGAAATGTGCATTGCTTCAGCTACCACGGTGACACCACTATTTTGCATAGTACTTTTATCATCTTGTTCTTTGGTATAAAATGTGTATCCATTAATTGCGTATGCGCTATAAGAAAACACGACCATACTTGGACCATATGCTAAACATCTCAACCTTTCTGTTATTGAATCGCGGTCTGAATAATACTTTGAATAAATATGATCCTTAAACCAAGGTATGAAACTTCGATTGTGCTCTCGTACTATCCAATTCTCATTTCTATTCGGATTTAAACCTCGGAAAACATCCTTGTGCATTTCAACATATGGCTCAACCTCATTCTCATTGTGCAGAACATACAAATGCACTTGATCCCGTTCGACCCTTGATACTGTCACAACTTCATTTCCAATTAACTTTTTTCCTTTTTTTTTTCGACAATATAAGATTTGGGGAGTCCAATTGATTGTACATCGGACAGATATTCAGTACAAAACTCAACCGCTTCTTCAACAGTGTATCGTTCGGCAATACAACCCTCTGGTCGACTTCAGTTTTTCACATACCCTTTTAATATTTTCATATAACGTTCAGCAGGGTATATCCATCTCATATAAGCCGGTCCATACAATTGTGTCTCTTTCACTAGATGAACAACTAGATGAACCATTATGTCAAAAAACGAGGGAGGAAAATACATTTCAAGATCACACAAAGTAATAACTAGTTCTTTTTGCAATGTTGGTAAGATCGCAGGATCGATCACCTTACTGCAAATTGACTTGAAGAAAAAACACAATTTAGTTATTGCGCTTCTTACTTTTTCTGGCAGAATAGAACGTATACCTTTTGGTAGAAAATGTTCCATTATAACATGGCAGTCATGCGTCTTTAAACTCTTTAACTTGAGGTCTTTCATATACATAAGTCTTCTAATATCTGAAGAGTATCCTTCTGGAACTTTAACTTCACTTAGAAACTTACACAATACTTTTTTATCCTTTCTAGATAGAGTATACGCAGCAGGTGGTAGATATGTTCGTTTTCCTTTCTTCAAGGGTCCTAATTCAGTTCTTATCCCCATATGTACCAAGTCCTTTCTTGCTTTAAGGCCATCCTTAGACTTTCCTGGTATATTGAGTAACGTACCAATAACACTGACAAATACATTTTTTTAAATATGCATAACATCGAGAAAATGTCTTACATACAACGACTTCCAATATGGCAGTTCAAAAAAAATTGACCTCTTCTTCCACCCACTCTGGACAAGTGTATGTGTAAAAGGCTTTCCAAACTGAGTTGTCACATCTTTCACCTTTTCAAAAATTTGATCACCTGTCAATATAGTTGGAGCTCTACCATGTTCTGGCTCTCCATTGAATGCTTTTCTCCACCCACGATAGTGATGATTAGAATTTAAGAATCTACGATGACCGAGAAAGACATTCTTCTGACCAAACTCCAATCACGTCCAATCTGTTTTATCTTCACAAATAGGACACGCACATTGACCTTTTATGCTGTACCCTGATAGATTTCCATATGCTGGAAAATCATTAATTGTGCCAAACAACATCGCCCTCAAGTTGAAACTTTCTTTCCTATACCCATCATAAGCCTCCACACCGTTCTCCCACAAAAATTTTAAATCTTCGATTAAGGGTGCCAAGTATACGTCTATGTCATTCCCTGGTTGTCTAGGCCCAGAAATTAACATAGATAGCATCATGTACTTACGCTTCGTACATAGCCATGGAGGTAGGTTATAAATCATTATGATCACATGCCAAGTGCTATGTGAGATACTTTGAATATTGTGTGGGTTCATTCCATCAGTAGATAATGCCAAGCGAAGGTTTCTTGCTTCTTTTCCAAATTCAGGATAATCATCATCAATTTTCACCCACTGTGGTGAATCTGCCGGATGTCAAAACTTTCCATCAATAATTCTTTCATCTGCATGCCAAGTCAAGTGTCTTGAATCGGTCTCACTACGAAACATGCGTCTAAATCTCAGAATTATAGGAAAATACCATAAGACTTTTGCTGGAGACAACTTTTTCTTATATCGAGAGACACCACATTTAGGACACTCATTTAACGATGCATACTCATTTCAAAACAATACGCAATCGTTTGGACATGCATGTATCTTAACATATCTCATGCCAATAGAGCACAACATCTTTTTGGCCTCATATGTTCAATTGGGAAGAACATTATCCTCCGGAAGCATATCTTTCATCAGGGCCAATAATTCTGTGAAACTTTTATCCGACCATCCATCAGGGCCAATGAAAATTGTCTTATATACTAGTATATAAGACAATTTTCATTTGATTTTTAAGGTCATTTTATCATGTGTTTAGATATGTATATTTAAGTAGTTTTGTGGTGTATTTCAATGTGCTTTCATGAGGCCTTTTGAGGCATTTTGCTTTTGAGTTTTGCTATGAGTTTTTGTGCCATGTTTTGCTGCTGATCAGTGATGTATATGACCTCTTCCCATAATTTTCTCATGTGCTTTGATAGTTGTTTGATGCTTCATGATTGGAATTAGTTTTGTGCACTTTCTTCTATTTCATGCTAACATGTTTTGATGAGGCATTTATGCAACCATACTATGTTTGTTTGTGCACCTTTTATAGGTCATTTGTATGATATTATAGGTCATCTTTGTTTCATTATGGGTCACTTGGACTTGTATTTGCATTTGGTATGAATTTATGTGTTATAACTTGAAGTTTAACATGATTCCTTTTCTTGCCTCTTATCTCCTCTTATGCTCTACATGTTTCATGTGTGCCTTTTGTATGACATTTCCCTCATTCTATTTGCATCTCATAAATAGTATGCCACTGCCCATATGCATCCATTAATCATTTCACATGTTATGTATCTCTAATATGTCACTTTGTGCATCTAATTGAACATGTTTCCCTTATACTTACTTCTTTATTCATCTTACTTCTTCTACTTGTATTCTTTTATCCATGATTTGTGTGATGATTCATATGCATTAGAAGACATTTATAAATGGTATATGGTTCTGACTTTGATCTTTTGTGAAGCATTATTGCATGATCACATTGCATATTCACTCATTCTTCATCTATTCCTTTCATGGTGCATCTCTTGGATGTTTAAGACTTTGCTTGTGCATAGTTGGTGTGTATTAGGTATCTTAACTTTAGGGAACTTCCTTTGGATGTAGGTTCTGACCTTGATTGAGTTTCATCTCTTAGGATCTTTATCCATTGATTCTCAATTGGTTTGATCATTATTTGGTATTCTTTCCTTATTTCACTACTTGTAAATAGTTTTTGAACTAACCTTTTCATGTAGGTGCTAAGGGTAAGTAAGTGTGTGGACATGCTTCCACATACATTTCTTTCTTTCATCTTCTATTATCTCTTTTAATAATGCAACTTGTGATCATGATAAGCATTTATATGCTTTCCTTGGATAACTCCTTCTTCATCCCTCTTTAAGATCAACTTAACTTCCATCTTGGAAGTAAGTTGCTTCTTTTGCTCTTCTTCTCCTTTCTTTTAGGATTAGGTTTCTTAAACCACATTAACCATAGGAACATCCATGTATGATAACACTAGGGTGAGTCTTAGTCCCCTTTAGTTTTCACCTTTGCTACCCTTTGAGTCTTTTCTTCTCATCTCAAAACAAAAGTAAAAAACACTTAATAAAGGCACAACAAATATTGTATTTGAGCCTTTCATGTGAGAATGAGATAGTGAGGGGTCTTCTCTCACTTTCTTAGAATGTTTAGCGTACGTCCCGTCTTGGGTCGATATGCGATGCGTTCGATCCTACATGAAGGACTTAAATACAATACGTGTTACAAAACACAAAATAATCAAAACACTTCTTTTTTTAAAAGACAAAAACAAACAACAATTCTCTTCGCCTCTCCTTCACTCCATTCTTAAGGACTCGTCATGTCCGTTCTACCGCAAACAAGTAACGCCTAAGTCTCCATACAACGAGCTGCAACACCTAACTGCTGGGACGCACACTCTGACGTTTCCATTAAAAAACACAAACAAAGTAACCCTAGGTGAAGGGAACTACGTTGCTCTGATTCTCATGTTCCCGATGAGATACGTAGGCAGTGGGGTAGGGCCCATTCGAGCACTTCTTTTATTTTCCCTACATTTGTTTTTCGTTCTCGTTCCTTTTCCAGTTCTCCAGTTAGCAGTTCCTTTTCCAGTATCGTTTCCTACACCCTTTGATCGAAGCAACAAGCGTGGATCCCATCGGGTACGATGGACGCGTGGGGGTGCTAATACCTTCCTCACGCGTAACCGACTCCCGAACTCAGTTCTCTTGGTCGCAAGACCATGCTCTTTCCTTCCCTCAGGTTTACTTAATGTTTCCTTTCCCTCTCTTGGGAGAAATACACATTGCTGGCGACTCTGTTTCGGTGCTACTTTCGCGTTTGTACTTGGATGAAAATCCTGGGAGCGACAGCTGGCGACTCTGCTGGGGACCAAACCCAGAATCTCTGGTTCCCTAAGCGAGTCGATCCTAGCGCTTGTTTGTTTTCTTTCATTGGGTGTTTACTTTGATGTTGTATGTTGTTGTATTTACTATTTTACTATATTGCTATTTGTTGTATTATTGCTTTACTGTATTACTCTATTTATCGCATTTTCTACATTTCATATCATTATTATACTGGACTGTGCTGTGCTGGTTTTCTGTTTGGCGGGATGGGTATTCTGAGAGATAAGCCCATTACACAGGCTTTAGTACATACATAGGACTAGAGTGGACGGTAGTGTGGCCTACGTAGCATCTTGTTATGTATGGTTTATACAAAATCCACAACCAGACGAGGTTTTCTTGGGAGATGTTCTGATTTGCGCGTCTTGTGCATTTCAGAGTGTTACCTAGAAAGTTGTCGACTCTGGTGACTGATCATTGAGAACCTTAGTGGAAACATCCCTCTTTAGTGGTGACAGTGGCAGCCCACATTCTGTGGCAAACCCATTCGCACCTGAGGGCCCACTTTGGAACTTGCATAGGATGGCCTTTGTTTTTGGGGAATCAGTGAACGATCTCTTTGTTTGGCGATAGCATTGTATCCTACGGGCTGAATGTGCTATTGCTTCTCAAAATAGAGAATCTGAAACTGAGGAACCACTGTTCTAGTACCCACATGTGAGTATGGGGGGGTGTTTACAGGTTTGCAGGTGACCATGCCTCCCACATACCCTGATATCTTGGTATTTTCACAGACAGATGATGTAACTTGTTACAGTCAGTGGGTTTCTCTACAGTATTATTCTCAGATTTGTACAGACACCGTTCACACAGTCCAGCACAGACACAGAGCACGCTGATACCATGCCCTTTTGCATTGCATTATCATGTCATAACATTCATGTTTGTCATTTACAGGTGCTTCTTACACTTCGGATTCCAATCAATGGGCTCGACAGAGACAGTTCTCAAGAGAAAGAGCAATGTTGCCTACAAGTTCCCAGAACCTGCTTTGGCTTTACTGCACAAGATGATAGCCATGGCTGACCCGGGTGTTCTTGTCAACTTCCAGAAGAAATATGGGAAATTGGTTGAGATGGTCCGCAGAATCACACAGTATGAACATGATGCTCTCCACACGTTGCTACAGTTTTATGAGCCTTCGTTGAGATGCTTTCTTTTTCCTGATTACATTTTGATGCCTACTTTGGAAGAGTTCTCATTTATTTTGGGAATTCCGGTAGAGTCAGCAGTACCTTTCTTTCCCGGTAGTCATCCTAGCATAGAGGAGATTGCAGCTGCGGTACAAGTGAAAGATTCAGTGCTAAAAGGAAATGTGGCTATCAAAAATGGAGTCAAAGGTTTTCACCTAGCCTTTCTTACTGACCAAGCTCAAGAGGCTGCTGAAGCAAAGAATTGGGCAGTTTACAATTCCATCCTGGCTTTGTGCATTTATGGCATTGTTCTTTTCCCTAATCAACAGGATTTTGTGGATATGCAGGCTATAAGAGTTTTTGTTCTCAAAAACCCGGTTCCCACTTTGTTAGGAGATTTTTACTACTCGGTGCACTTCAAGAATGAAAAAAGAAGGGGAGGATCTATCAATTATTGCACTCCACTTTTATCTCATTGGTTTTTGAAGCATTTACCTCATATAGGTGCTTTTGTAGATACAAAGGATTCCTTAAAGTGGTCCAAGCGGATAAAGGGATTAACTGCTGATAACATCGTCTGGTTCGATCATAAGTTGATGGGAATAGGGATTATCACCAGTTGTGGGAACTTTCCCAATGTGCTTCTAATCGGCAGGAAAGGGGGAATCGACTATAACCCGATCCTAGCCATTAGACAGTTTGGATACGCTTCCAGATCTCCTCCCACAGATCGGGATGTTGAGAAATATTTGTTCTTTACAGGGACTGAAAATGAGGAAATGTTGCAAGAAATTGTGAATGCTTGGGGTCACAAGCGTAAAACAGGAAAAACAATTTTTGGAAAAATAGATTGCAGATCTTATCCTGATTATGAAAGATAGATTGAAATAAAGGTGAAGGAATTACTCTTGCCTTTTTCAAGGGAATCCCCCCTCTACCCCGTAATGCCTGAGCAGCCTACCACGGTAGCCATTGAGGAGTTTGACAAGCTGCAGAAGTTGGTAAAGGAGCTTCGGGTGGAGAATTCAGATCTGAGTAGTCTTCTTCAAAATGCACTGCATGCTAACAAAGAATTGGAGCATAAAGCCCAAGATGCCGAAAGAATCTTAGCTGCAAGAGAAAAGGATTTCGCCGAAAGAGTTCAACATTTCCAGAAAATTAGTAAAGGTGCCGATGCTGCCACTCAAGCTCATAAGAAGACCAAACAGACTTTAGCTCAGACCAAGGACACGCTAGCCAAGTTTCAGTAAGCGTAGGATGAGGTTAGGATTGAAAACGTAGAGTTGCAGGAACAGCTGAAGATCAAGGATGACGAGCTTAAAAAGGCACATGAACAGCGGAGGAAGTATCGGGAGAATCTTGGAAAGAGTCAAGAGCAATTGATAAGCGCCAGAGAGGAGCTGAAGACTTCCAAGAAGGAGCTTGAAGAGACTATGGCAGATATGGGGAAACTCAAGATGCAAGCTGGTGTGAAGAGGCACAATGGAGTCTGTGATGATGAAGCTCTCCTGATGCATATGGACTCGCTGTATGAAGCCCTAGCAAAGAGATGTTCTGATTAAGGAGTTAATCAAAAGACCAAATCACCAGCGCACTCGCATACTCTTCGGGAAGTCAAGTACTCAAGCGAAAAGTTGAAGGATTTAGAATTATCAGAATGACAGTTTTTCTCTCTTTCTTAATGTAATTTTGTTGATGGATATCATTAGGCTTGTTGATGAATCCACTATTTTGTTATTTAAATTCATTGTTGAACGATATGTGTATGTTTGGTTCCTTTTTAATTTAAATGAGCAGTTTATTCAGAAATCTTCCTTTGGCAGTTCTCTGTACACAAGTACATAGCCAAGGCACGTCTCTTTGCATCACGATTTCTGATCTTCAGATTTATGTGGTTAAGATTGGAATCAAGATGTAGAGCACCTCGGAAATGATGAACATGGCATTTGCATTGCATTGCATATCATTTTTCATTTTGTTGCTTGCTTTTCAGGTACTCGTTGCAGGGTCTCTAACCTTTATTTGGTTTCAGGAACTATAGCTGATTCCCACATTCACCGATACGCAACCAGACGAAACCAAGCTAAGGTCATGGATCTAGTTCAAGCAGAGTTGAGGGAAATGCGAAGCCGGATGGGGCAGTTTATAGGCGACATGCAAGCCTTGATTTAAGACCAGAAAATGTTGAAGGGAGAGGTCAATCAAATGAAGACTCAGATGAGTCTGGTTATGGAAGTTGTGAGAGGTGTGTTAAGCAAAGATATTACTCCCATGCCTGAGGCCGTGGCTGGAATTGTCTCTCCTCCATTGTTTGAGGGATCCCTCCCAAAGAGTGATGTGCCTCACAGATTTTCCGCACAACCTGGGTTTCCGGAATTTCCTCGTCAGCAACTACCTCTCGTCTACCAAGACAACCCCAAGGCTAATAAGTACCCACCAAAGTCGAAGAAAGCTGACAGAATCTTTGATCCAATTCCTATGTCTTATGCTCAACTGTTGAGGTATCTACTTCAACTCCAATTGGTTGAACTTCGGACAATAAATCCTCCTCGTGGAAAGCTCCCATTCGATTACGATGCAAATGCCCATTGTGATTTTCACTCTGGTGCGCCGGGGCATGATGTGGAAAAATGTAAAGCCTTTTATCATGTGGTCCAGGATCTGATTGACTTGAAAACAATTGAATTCATGCCGGGCGGCATAAGCATACAAGGTGGCCTCACTCCTGTTACTGTAAAAGAAGTGAATATCCATGTCGCCCCACCTGAAGTTGCACCAAGTCAAGGGCATTTCTCGCAACCTGTGGTCTTGGAATCTTCTCGTCCCCAACTGTTTCCTGTTCCTAAGCCAAGTCTAAGGAGGAAAGCACCTGAACGAGAGGAAGGTACAAGTAGGTATCGGCAACAGAGCTATCATATGAAGAGTCAACAAAAGTCCAGAAGGTAGGAGAGAAAGTTTAATCCCATTACTATTTCTTACAGTTATGACAATAGTGTTAGATGCGAGTATCACTTGGGGACACAGGGGCATGCCATTGAAGAGAGTAAGGTGTTCAGACACAAGGTGCAAGACCTCATTGACGTTGGGTTCATCAATTTCACCGAAGACGGTCTGTACGTTAACTGAAGCTTCTCAAGTGAGCAATTGAGACCGTAAAAACATCTTCTGAAGCAATCAGTCCACTCGGAGCCAAGCCTCTTCCGCAATGGCGAACATCATTTTTCTTTATTGCATTTTCATTTGTAATTTTCATTACTGGTTAATGTTTGCATGTAATAAACTTGTCTGTTCTTGAATATTGATCTTAATGCAATAAGTATGTTTTTCTCAAAGAAGTTCATTCGTATTCACTCATTTAATGTCTGGATGCACTAAAATACTAACCTTCTTGTTCAAACTCTTGGAGGGAGGATGATGAGAGGAAAATGTGAAATCTCTGGTTGTATGCTTTTGGATAAAAATCTGTTGATGATATACATGCATTGTTTCAAATCCCTGAACACCGGAGATATAAGGAAGTGAAACCTTTGTCAAACCATGTTGAGCCTAGAAGTAGGAGTTTCTTTCTGTAAATGAAAAAACCCTCAATTTTAACCCGGGACAGGGTAGGTGTCAGTTAATTTGACCATGCGTTCAAATTTCAAAAGGTGTATCCCATTCGAGGATCAATTACATCCATGGTTATACCTCACCAACCGAAGAGTAAGGCAGTCACAACCCTTTCAAACAAGTCAATACAAACCTGTGTCACATGATTTGTTAAAAAAAAATCAAATCAAATCAAAAGAAAGACAAAAGCCCGCTAAGTCGAAACTTGAAAACAGATGACTTAGGCAAAAGTTAGGGCATCCTGCTTGACTTCAAATCGAAAAACTCAAAAGAGTCAGTCCAGGAAAAAATTCGGAAAAAAAACAAAAGAATAAAAAGTGAAAAGGATGACAAAAGAAAAATCCTCAAGCAAATAACAAGTCGTGTGATCACGGACACCAAAGGCAAAAAGGGGTGAATGTCACTCTGTAAACCGTGTGGGTTCCTTAACCATCCTCATACCGTTCATAACCTTTTGAAAGGTGAGCACTTGTGACGAGTTAGGTGAACATAGGACTGGAGAACATCAAGGAGAATGGGTGGGTACAAACAAAATTTTGAGCCATAAATCCTTTTTTTCTTAAACCATGAACCAGGCCACGATACAACCCTCAAAAGTCCTAATTGAAACAGGGTTTATTCTAAAGGCGTATTACAATAAGATAGCGTTCCTGACTCCCATGAGTTATGCTAAAAGACCTCGGGTGGTATTGCATGTGCATGCTATTTTCCATTAAAAAAGATATGTGTCGCACCTTAACTAGTGACTCGTTCACAGGTATCGGCAATATCTTTTCGATAAAAAACTTTGAGATTAATATATGTGGTGCGTTATAATTCTCATTCTTAGAATAGAAATTTTTATGCTTGCTTACATGTATTTGATGCCAGTAAGGCTCACAAAGTGAACATCAGTCGAGAATTTTGATCACGCCAAAGTGAGATGCTTGAAAGCTCCGAGGGATGAGAGTGACAAGGGGCATGTGACCAAGTGATTCTGTTAAGTGTAGACTTTCACGACAATTCATGCCAAGAAGTTGTCAATTTGGGGCAATTACATTGTGAAATATCTCTGCAGTTCGGTTAATCTGGGGCAATTATGTCAAAGGTATGGAGTAATCACGTCGAGATTAGGCAAATCTCTCGAAGATCAATCAGTCAGGGGCAAAATCGCTGCAAGGATTATATTGAGGCAGACCACCTCAAGAGTACGAGAAGCTATCCTACTCCAAAAGACAGTTAATCAAAAGCACCTCTTCAAGATTCAGTATACTGGGGCAGAGTATTTCAAATCTTTACGAGTCTTATCGAGGCAAATTCTTTCATACACTGTGCAGTCTGGGGCAGTTATGTCGAGATCTATAAATCTCTCCGAGAGTTTGAATACCCTGGGGCATTTTGAATGCCAGGTTTTCTGTAAAGTCCTCTTGAGACGATTTATCCCAATAGACCATGTGGTACGAGGCAAGTCGGGAGTTCGCTTGTGATATTTGGCATGCAGTCGATCAGTAGAAGTGTGAAGCGCCAAAGTAGTTCCCAACACAGACTTTCTCTTCCTTGGGAAGGTGCCAGAGGGTATCGTTCCCCAGTGAGGTATTAGCATTGCTAGTTGCACCCGGCAGAAATAGCCAAGACGGTACTATCCTCGACAAAGTATCCTCCCTAGCGAGAGACATAAGGATTGGTTTCCCCAACCGGAGTTGGATTTGCCTTTCTCTAGCAAGAGTTCGAGTCCCTATACAAGGTAGAGATGGTTTGATCTTCCCCTCCAAGAAGGTGGGCATCCTTTTGCGAAACGCAAATGATAGTTCCTCCCCAAGCAGAGACAGTTTCTCAGCGGGAATCTTGGAGGTGGTCATCCCCAGCGTATTTACAGAGCTTCATGATCCCCAACAACATTGTCAAATGGTAGTACCAAAGCCCTCATGTTCAGGAAAGGGTTCTCATTTCACTCTTTTGTCACAACGTTTACTGATTGAGTCCATCATTCGGTCGACGGCCGTTCGCGACGATTCGATATCGGTGAATTGATTCCAAATAGATATCATTGTATCTTATTAAGTCGATTCTCCTAGTTTGTACTTCCAACATCTACGAGCTTTTCTGTGTCGATAATGGTTATAAAATCCCCAGTAGAGTTGCCTCGCAGTTAAGGCATAAGGCTCAGTGAGTGTCCAGGAGTTTGGAGAAGCCAAATTTTCTGTAAAATCCTCTTGGGACGATTTCTTCAGATCAACCTGGTATCATGGGGAAAAAGCAAGTGGTTGTCCATCCCAAGCATGGAGCATCTTGAAAATTCCCCGGCAAGAGGTGTTCCAGATCTATTATCCCCAGTAGAGTTTGAAGAGGCTTGGTCTTCTGTAAAATCCTCTCAAGGGGCATCTCCAACACGAAACGCCTTAAAGTGGTTCTCCCCAGTAGAGTTTGTTGTCAACTCATTGTTCCCCAGCGGAGTTACTTACCTTTCCTCAGCATTTATTTTACTGAGGACCTCTTTGCATTTTGCATATAGTATGCATAGCATCCTCAAAATGCGTAGCATTTCCATTGAGATGGAGCACTACGCCATGAAGAAATTCAAACATATGCATGTGAAGCATAGGCCAGTTTTGATACCTCGCGCGAGAGCCCAAGATTTTTCCCCTTATATCATATTGACAAAGCTGGAAAGAATGCATGTTTCATTCTTTACCAAACATTTCAAAGCAGCGCAGAGGGTTTTATCATTTTTTTCTCCCCACAAAGTCATATTTCTCAACTTACAAGTTTTTTGGAACCATTCCCGATAGGATTCCTGTAGCCGTCCCAGACAGCACCTTTGAGTTTTAACCATACCAGTTCCCGACAGGTCCATTTACCCATTCCCGATAGGTAAGCCTTGGTTATAAAGTGTAGTCGTCCCCGACAGCACCTTTGAGTTTTAACCATACCAGTTCCCGACAGGTCCATTTACCCATTCCCGATAGGTAAGCCTTGGTTATAAACTGTAGCCGTCCCTGACAGCACCTTTGAGTTTTAACCATACCAGTTCCCGACAGGTCCATTTACCCATTCCCGATAGGTAAGCCTTGGTTATAGACTGTAGCCGTCCTCGACAGCTCCCTTTAGTTTGAACCTTGCCAGTTCCCAACAGGTACACTTGCCCATCCCCGATAAGTAACCTAGGTCCAAGCTTACCAGTTCCCGACAGGTAGTTCACCAGTTCCCGACAGGTAGTTCACCAGTTCCCGACAGGTAGCTTACCAGTTCCTGACAGGTAGTTCACCAGTTCCTGACAGATAGTTCACCAGTTCCCGACAGGTCTCCTATGGGGTCCAATGGTTCCAAATTCTTTCTCACAAACTTTTCTTCCTTACAATTGCTTCATTTACAACATTTTTCTTTATCCACACAGTGCAAATTTTCTCGGTTATTTTTGTATTCAATCCCTATGTATCTTAAATTCCTGATAGCCGTTGCTTTCATCCATTCAGATTCACAGTTGATTGAATAGCGGCAGCTGTAATACCTCACCTAGCATACATATTTCTTAAGGGCATGTGATCAGTGGTCTTCAGAGTGTTGGTCATTCAAAGCAAGAGAAAAAGAACCAAGGGTCATCAAGCAAACCTCAAGGGTCCCTTACATCTTAGGTCATCTCATTCCACAAGTCATTTGAAGAGGAGACTTCATCAAGAAGTTGGATAGTTCATTATCTCCTACACAAAACAGTCCAAATTAGGGTTTGTTTTCAAGGTTAAGTTGTGGACTTCATCAAATTCATGTGAGGATTCACTTGATTAGAGAATCAGAGGATGTTTGATTCATATGTTTTATTTTAGTGGCAAGATTGTTCAGTGGTAACTGTGTGCGCTTTATCAGAGGCTTGTGAAAAAAGTTTAGGATCGGTTTTGGATTCATTTGGCTATCCATTGGCTAGACCATGTTCTTGTCCATCTTTCGACTATCCACATTTTAACCATATTCAATTTTCAAATCCATATTTTTCAATAACCCAAATAACCATTCTTTTCAAGTCCGTATCCATTTTTATTTTAACCCATTCCATTCATAAATCCATTTCTTAACCCATATTTTTTATATCCATTTTCCTAATCCATTTATAACCATTAAACCCATTGTCTATTTTCACTTTTCAATTATCCACTTTCTAGATGTCCATTTTTATCTTTACTTCTATCCATTTTATCCATTTCAATATCCACCTTAAATACCCTAAACCATTTTTGAAATCCATAGTCATTCAAAATATCCAAATGCCAAAACCAATATCCATTTCCATTTTCCAAACCATAATCCAAAATTCAAATATTACATGCTTCTACCACAAAATCTCAAACTCGTTGCAAAATGGGATATCCTTCTAATAATTCAACAATTGCTTTTATGTACATGGTTATATTTTTGAAAAAGACATGGAATTTTATGATGACCAAGTTTATAGGTAGCCTTGAAGCCAGGATCAAATTGAACAGGCTCTAGAACTTGACCCTCTAATAATTCAACAATTGCTTTTATGTACATGGTTATATTTTTGAAAAAGACATGGAATTTTATGATGACCAAGTTTACAGGTAGCCTTGAAGCCAGGATCAAATTGAACAGGCTCTAGAACTTGACCCTCACTGCGCTGCCTCTTGAAATTCAATTACTTATAGGCCAGAAACTCACGAGTTGGATATAGGGCGGGACGTCATAGGTGCCGTTGGTGAATTAAAATGTTAAGAATTGAGTGTGAACATGTTGCCTTGGATATACTTGTGAAAAGCGGTTTGTATTCTAGGACAATTGATTTTGCTGCTGAAATGGCAGAGGAAAATTCAGATAGAGGTTTCATTCATACAACAGAAAAATAATTGGAGAAAAATAAACCAATTCACAAAGTTCCTAACAGATTTACATTTAAATTAACCACAAATCCATAACAGTTTCTAGCGATTCTCTAACTGCTAAAAAACCAATAACAAAAAACTCCATACCAGAAAATTCCTAAAAAAAAACCCAATAACTCCAACAAAATTTCCAGTTGGTCATTAACAGAATTTGTAAAAGAGAATATCAACCCAGAAAAATTGCATAACAGTGACTAACAACCCCTAACCGATTCTAACCAATTCTCTAAAACCTTCATCTTCAATATTCAATCTCCTCCATTTTTCACCTTCAATTCTCTGCATAACCTCAACTTCATCTTCGCCATAACCTTTAACCTCCATCTCCATCATCGTTCAACCTGCAAGATCAACACCACATTCTCATAGAAATGAGAACTAACAGAAAAAGTAAGAAAAAGAAAGAACTCTGTAACAGAAATCCAATCGCGTTCGTAACAGAATTCTTCGACTGTAACAAACCTTTCAATCTCCAAACTCTGCACTTGCAACGATCTCCTCATCATCTTCATTTCCTGAAACGAGCAACGGAATCCCGTAACCGCTTTTGCACCTCATCACCACCTCGCGACTTCAATTTCTCACCGATCATCACCAATCCGCAAACCTGTAGAAATCACAGATCAACAACAATTCTCCAACGCAATTTCAGTCATCCACCTGCGCGACATTCAACTACAATAATTTCAGAAAGCAGACTCAAATGGAGACTCAACAAGCATCGCAACTTCGATCGCAACCATAGCGCAAGTAGAATCAATATTATCTCACCTCTGGTTTTTCTTTATCGTCGGAGATTCGAAGAAGCACCGGACTCGTCTCCGGTAGGTACGTAAATTTCAATGTGTTTCTATAGCTGCGGCCTTGAACTTAGTAGTTCATTATGGATCGATTTAATTTTTGTGTGTTCTTGATTCTGAGAGTGTCGATCCTGTGGTTCGAGGAAGAATTTGAAAAAACCGTTTGCGGATTCGGAAAGAAGGCGAGAAATTAACTAGGGTTCGTGTTCATCATTTGGTGTTTTGGGGTGGTTGGGTGCCGGAGAAGACGGCGGCGCTGCCGCCAGCCACCATCAGCTCTGGCGGTTAGGTTTTTAAGAGGAGAAGAAAATGCAGCGAGAGGGAGAGATAGAAGGCATGAGAATTTTTGTTTCATTGAATACTAGTTCTAGAGCCTTCCCTTTTTATGATAGGTTTGTGATTTTCGGTCTACACCGGCGGTAACACTTGTCACCGTTCGGTAGGACCTTTCTCCTTCATTCAATCATACGCATGCATGCATTCCATTGTTACCACGCACCATCATTTCTTGACCTTTTGATGAGATTACCATGTAAGACCCTCAGATCTATGGCTCAGATTCAGTCAATAGAAGTTGACTGAATTCCATGGTGCTCCAGCAGGCCTTTGTGACTTTGGACCCTGGAATTTGGTGTTATTCGCACCTCCCTTGCTTAGGCCCACAATGTTTTCAACTCCATTTTTACTATGCATGCACCCTCCCTTAGTTTATTCAATTCTTGTTTTCCTTTTCATATCTGTTTGGTTTTCTATTTTTAAAAAATACCAAATAAACTCTAAAAATCCAAATTAATTCACATGTGTTCTTGATGCATTAAACTAATTTTCCATTATTTTTAATGCTGACTTTATTGATTTTAGATCATAAGTCTGTAATTTTCTTTCCAATTTCCTTTTGAGTGAATGTCTTCATGAACACTTGAACTTGTGCATTTTATTTCTCCCATCTCATACAACATTTTTTACTCATTCTTTTTGCATTGGTTAAAGGATATCTTGAAGTATATAAGAAAATTTTAATTTGATTTTTAAGGTCATTTTATCATGTGTTTAGATGTGTATCTTTAAGTAGTTTTGTGGTGTATTTCAATGTGCTTTCATGAGTCCTTTTGAGGCATTTTGCTTTTCAGTTTTGCTATGAGTTTTTGTGCCATGTTTTTCTGCTGATCAGTGATGTATATGACCTCTTCCCATAATTTTCTCATGTGCTTTGATAGTTGTTTGATGCTTCATGATTGAAATTAGTTTTGTGCACTTTCTTCTACTTCATGCTAACATGTTTTGATGAGGCATTTATGCCACCATACTATGTTTGTTTGTGTATCTTTTAAGGTCATTTATATGATATTATAGGTCATCTTTGTTTCATTATGGGTCACTTGGAGTTGTATTTGCATATGGTATGAATTTATGTGTTATAACTTGAAGTTTAACATGATTCCTTTTCTTGCCTCTTATCTCCTCTTATGCTCTACATGTTTCATGTGTGCCTTTTGTATGACATTTCCCTCATTCTATTTGCATCTCATCAATAGTATGCCACTGTCCATATGCATCCATTAATCATTTCACATGCTATGCATCTCTAATATGTCACTTTGTGCATCTAATTGAACATGTTTCTCTTATACTTACTTCTTTCTTCATCTTACTTCTTCTACTTGTATTCTTTTATCCATGATTTGTGTGATGATTCATACGCATTAGAAGACATTTATAAATGGTATATGGTTCTGACTTTGATCTTTTGTGAAGCATTATTGCATGATCACATTGCATATTCACTCATTCTTCATCTATTCCTTTCATGGTGCATCTCTTGGATGTTTAAGACTTTGCTTGTGCATAGTTGGTGAGTATTAGGTATCTTAACTTTAGGGAAATTCCTTTGGATGTAGGTTCTGACCTTGATTTAGTTTCATCTCTTAGGATCTTTATCCATTGATTCTCAATTGGTTTGATCATTATTTGGTATTATTTCCTTATTTCACTACTTGTAAATAGTTTTTGAACTAACCTGTTCATGTAGGTGCTAAGGGTAAGTAAGTGTGTGGACATGCTTCCACATACATTTCTTTCTTTCATCTTCTATTATCTCTTTTAATAATGCAACTTGTGATCATGATAAGCATTTATATGCTTTCCTTGGATAACTCCTTCTTCATCCCTCTTTAAGATCAACTTAACTTCCATCTTGGAAGTAAGTTGCTTCTTTTGCTCTTCTTCTCCTTTCTTTTAGGATTAGGTTTCTTAAACCATATTTAGCATAGGAACATCCATGTATGATAACACTAGGGTGAGTTTTAGTCCCCTTTAGTTTTCACTTTTGCTTCCCTTTGAGTCTTTTCTTCTCATCTCAAAACAAAAGTAAAAAACACTTAATAAAGGCACAACCAATATTGTATTTGAGCCTTTCATGTGAGAATGAGATAGTGAGGGGTCTTCTCTCACTTTCTTAGAATGTTTAGCGTACGTCCCGTCTTGGGTCGATATGCGATGCATTCGATCCTACATGAAGGACTTAAATACAATACGTGTTACAAAACATAAAACAATCAAAACACTTCTTTTTTAAAAGACAAAAGCAAACAACAATTCTCTTCTCATCTCCTTCACTGCATTCTTAAGGACTCGTCATGTCCGTTCTACCGCAAACAGGTAACGCCTAAGTCTCCATACAGCGAGCTGCAACACCTAACTGCTGGGACACGCACTCTGACGTTTCCATTAAAAAACACAAACAAAGTAACCCTAGGTGAGGGGAACTACGTGGCTCTGATTCTCATGTTCCCGATGAGATACGTAGGCAGTGGGGTAGGGCCCATTCGAGCACTTCTTTTATTTTCCCAACATTTGTTTTTCGTTCTCGTTCCTTTTCCAATTCTCCAGTTAGCAGTTCCTTTTCCAGTATCGTTTCCTACACCCTTTGATCGAAGCAGCAAGCGTGGACCCCATCGGGTACAATGGACGCGTGGGGGTGCTAATACCTTCCTCACACATAACCGACTCCCGAACCCAGTTATCTTGGTCGCAAGACCATGTTCTTTCCTTCCCTCAGATTTACGCAGTGTTTCCTTTCCCTCTCTTGGGATAAATACACATTGCTGGCGACTCTGTTTCGTTGCCACTTTCGCGTTTGTACTTGGATAAAAATCCTGGGAGCGACAAGATGCGAAGCTCATGACCTTGCCTTATAAAAAATAAAAGGTAAAAGAGAAAATAAGTAATAATAAAAAAATGCTCAAAGTTTGTATGATAACCCAAAAAGAGGAAACCTTTAAATTTTCATCCTGAAAGTCCTCAATGGCAAACATTGGTGAGGAAGCAGTGACTGCCATCTCAAGTCCCTTGACTTCTGAACCATCACCATTATTATCATCAGTGCAATTCCTAGCCTATGGGAATCTGAATGTATATCATGTTTTAACTGAGCTTAGGATTGGAAGTTCATCACGAAGATTGGGTGGGCACAAATAAACTTTGAGCCTTTATCCTTTGTTTCTTAAACCATGAACCAGACCACGTTACAACCCTCAAAAGACCTAACTGAAGCAAGGTTATTTTGAAAGCATACTACAACAAGGTTGCGTAAAATGACTCCCAAAGATCTTTGCAGGTCACTACACTTGTGTTTCACCTTTCACTTTTAAATGTATTGAATCGTTGTGTTCAGACCAATGACTCATTTTGTTTTGCATATTTCAAAAAATGATTTGATTTCAAAAGTTGCATGAACTCTAAAATTACCATGATCGTACAAATACTTTTTCTTGCAAACTGGCTTTCCTCTCAAAGAATTTTCAAACAATTAAGAAACTTGGTCGGTGATCCTATCAGGGGAAAGTACTTTCCAAATCCTGTTAAAGAATCAGTTCAAGGGTTGTTGTTCAGGGGCAAGTCCTTCTCAAAATTGGTTTATCTAGAAGATTTTTCAAGACTCAGACTGGGGCAAGATTTCCAAAGAGCACAACAAAGCAGTCATGTCAAGACTCAGACAAATTGAAGCAATGATCAGTTCATCTACAACAGTCAGCTAATCTGGGGCAATTAATTTGAAGAATCCCCATGCAACTTTCCATCCTTCCTACAGAGAGCATCACTTGATACAGTTTACCAGTGTGGCCGAGATGTGTCCAGCAATAGCATCTCTAGTCCCTAAGCAGAATGACAGTGATCCCCGCGTTGAGGAATCATTCTTCTAATCTTGTCTTCTCCCCAAAAGAGTCGAGCGGTGTTGTCAGCATCTGCATTTGCATCTGATCATATATCATCTGCATAATTCATATACATATGCATATCATGAGTGTTTCATCCTCATTTGCATTTCTCTCGAGGTCGTGTCATTATCCACATCTTACCTTACTAAAACGTTACCTGTCCTTTGCATTCAGTGCCATTCCTGGATGTCTTTCTCACTATCATTCGATGCCATTCCTGAATATAGTGATTTGCCTTTACTTTCAGTGCCATTCCTGAAAGTTTCTTTCTCATTCATTCAATGCTTTCTTGGATACTGTAGTTTTTTTATCCAATGTTTTCTTGGGTATCTCTTTGTTCACATTCCTCCAATGCTTTCTTGGATATTGTGATTCTGTTTATCCAATGCTTTCTTGGGTATCTCTTTGCTCACGTTTATCCAATGCTTTCTTGGGTATCTCTTTGCTCACGTTCATCTAATGCTTTCTTGGATATTGTGATTCTTTGCATCCAATACTTTCTTGGATTTCTACTTTGTTCACATTCATCTAAAGCCATTATTAGATGTTGTGATTTCTTTGCATCCAATGCTTTCTTGGATCTCTTTTTTGTTCACTCTCATCTGATGCCTTCTCAGATATTATGAGTTTACCTTTCATTCAAAGCCATTATTAGACGACTGGTTTCTTTACATCCAATGCCTTCTTGGATTTCACCATTTATCTCATTTTCATCTGATGCCTTCTCATATATTTTGAGTTTACCTTTCATTCAAAGCCATTATTGGATGTTTGATGTCTTTTATCCAATGCCTTCTTGGATTACCTTTTTGTCTCATGCTCATCTGATGCCTTCTCAGATATTATGAGTTTTCGTTTCATTCAAAGTCATTATTGGATGAATGGTTTCTTCGCATTCAATGCCATTCTTGAATGTAGTCTTGTTCACAATCTTCTAAAGCATTATTAGATATTGTGATTATACCTTCCATTCAAAACCATTATTGGATGTCTGGTGTCTTTGTGTCCAATGCCTTCTTGGATTACATTATTCATCTTATTCTCATCTGATTCCTTCTCAGATATTATGAGTCATACCTTTCATTCAAAGCCATTATTGGATGACTGGTTTCTCTGCATCCAATGCTTTCTTGGATCCCTGCTTTGGTCACTTTTATCTAAAGTCAATATTAAATATTGTGATTATACCTTTCATTCAAAACCATTATTGGATGTCTGGTCTCTTTTGCCATCTGGTATTCTTCCGGATATACCTTTCTCTTTCTGATGTTCTTCCATATTGAGTCTTTGTTATCTGATGTTTTTTTCAGATATGTGCTTTGTCAATTCTGATGCTTTTTCAGAATTACATTGCTTTTTACCATTTGATGCTCTTCTGAATGTTGTGACTTTTTTCCATCCAGTTCTATTCATGGATGATGATTTCTGATTCCCCAGTGGAGACTGTCTTTCCGGTTCTACTTCCATTTGAGAATCTTGTGTTATCTTTTCTTTCTAAAGTGTCAGTCGGTCATGCTTGAACCAGTTGCTCCATCACTTTAGGTTTCCCCCAGTTTTGTTTTAGCTTCTCAAGTGTTGTTTCCATCCCTAGTGAGTGATTGCTCAGTGTGGACTTGTCCCTGTCTGCTTTCGTTTTTGTCTGCATTGTGCATTTATCATTCCATCATTTTCATCATACTAGATTTCATTGCATTTCATTGCATCTAAGGGCAAAATTTTCGGTTATCTGTTTTTAAATACCTTTCACCATGATTTCATGAGAACTATCATTACTCACGTCATCCAGTGAAGATATTTAAATAGGGGCAACTGTCATACCCTAAATTTTACCCTTAGATCCTTTGATCTTTTGCATATCATTTATGTCTTTCATTTTTCATATTACCCAATTTATCAGTTGAAATAAATTTGTTGGAATTTACAGCCGATCGGTCAAATTAAAAGTCAACACTGCGAAAAATCAGTGGACGGAAAATTTTAAAATTGAGCTTGCAAACGACAGTGATATTAATCTACATTTCATGTAGTTTAATCTGGCGTGCTCATTTAATTTTTTTCGATCATTTTTTTAAGTCGCATTGTCGGACAGTTTAAGTCATTTTAGCGGGTAAAAAATTATTTTAAAATTTGACCAAACGCTGTATTTTTTTGAATCGTATATTTCACGCTGATCATATTAATGTATCAATTTTATTTTTCTGAGCACTTCGATACCGGGTCAATCATTCATTTTTTATATAGCTTTTATTCCTATTTTTATTTAGCAATTAAGTATATTAATTTAAATTAAATTTTAATTATCTAATTTTGTTTAATTTTTTATTATTTTAAATATTTATTTATTTAGTTTTAGAAATCTTGTTGAGGAAGTTTTGGCTTAAAAAAACCTATTAGTATAGACTAAAACAACACATCATGCGCTATCCCCATGCACTAGCTGTACACATAGCTTGTACATCACGTTTTATGTAACTTCATACCACCGCCCCATTTTTCAGGAAAAGGCTGCTCTTTTTTTTTCACTTCAAAAATACTACACCCTCTCATGTCTCTCTCTAACTGGTAATTACTTTCAAATCACTTGAGACTATCTTTTTTTTTTCTCTGGCACGTTGTAAATAATATAACACATACGTAGCTTAAAACACTTTAACATACTGTCATTTTTTATAATTTGAAATTAAAAATTAGACTATTTCCATTTTCCTTGATACCTCTCTCTTGGACACTTCTTTCTCCGATTTACTTAGCCTTAGGTTTGGAGTCGCTGCACTCCACGTAGGTGTCTTGCTATCAGACCCCACTTTCCCTTGGAACCTTGACCACAGTCAAGAGTTCTTCACCCCTATTGAGGGGAACTACGATTGCTCTGATTTCTCAAAGTACCTTTTGAGAATGCGTAGGCATAGGATTACGAGATCCTAGTGAGCCACCTTTTTTTTTTCTACCTTTTTCATTTTTCACCTTCTACTTTTCCTTTACATCCAATGCCTTCTTGGATTCTACCTTTCCTTTACATCCAATGCCTTCTTTGATTCCACCTTTTCTTTTTTCTACTTTTTTCTTTTTTCACCTTCTACTTTTCCTTTACATCCAATGCCTTCTTGGATTCTACCTTTCCTTTACATCCAATGCCCTCTTGGATTCCACCTTTTCTTTTTTCTACCTTTTTCTTTTTCCACATTTTTCATTTACATCCAATGCCTTCTTGGATTCCACATTTCTGTTTCTCACCCTTTTACCCCGTATTGAGGGGAACTACGAATGCTCTGATTCCACTCCCGTCAGGATACGTAAGCACGAGATGCGATGTCTTGGCGAGCATACTTAGTGTACATACCCTTAGATCTTTCACTTAGCACATTTCCTTTAGCAAGCAACTAACGCATAACACAAATACTAACAAGAGGTTCCTGTAGAGTACTACAGATACTTAGGGTGCTAATACCTTCCCTTAATATAACCAACCCCCGAACCTATATTCTCTTTTTAGGGTTTTTCGGTCTTTATCCTTTCCTTTGGAGAAATCAAAGCTCGGTGGTGAATTTCAAAGATTTGTGATTCAATTTAATTAATAACTTGATATCTGATTCTCACCGCAAGACCTATATTTGCATTTTCTATGCTACCTCATGGTACAGTCCATAATTGCATGATGAATTGATTCAAACACAACTCTTTAGGAGGTTTTTGTGCTATCTGCCAAGTTTCTTGTGACAAAAGTAATTTGATCACCACCAGCTGGAATCCTCAGGAACAAGTTTTGGCACTTTCTTGCAAAAGGGGCAAAAGTGACCTATATGGCAACTCTCTCAAATGCTGTTCCAGATGAGGGGAACCATTTGGGACAGTTCAAGGATGATATTTAGAGTGTGTTTGAGGTCTTATCTGGTTTTGAATGTTACTGAATCAAGACATGGCTTGAAAAATGTAAAAAAGTCATTTTTTGAGGTTTTGGAGGTTGACTTTGTGATTTTGGTGTTACAGGTCACATGTTAGTGTTTGGATAGATTAGATACAACATATTAGAGGTGTTTGGATCATGAGTTGTGATGGAATTGCTCTCTAACTCAAAAACTCAGAGATACCTTGCAAAAGAAGGCATTTTAGCTTAAAGAGAGGGATTTTGAGGAAAACATCAGTTTGGATGCTTTGTGTACTCAAACTGAGCACAAATGAGCTCTATTTATAGTAGAGCAAGTTTGTTTTGCAAGCAATAGTGAATGGTAACTGCAGCAGGCCTTTGGCCAATGTTATGCAAAAGGAATCTCAAGTCTCCTCTAGCCATTGACTTGAGATTAGGTCACAGGCTTTGTAGATTTGGTTCAGAGATAACTTTGGACTGAATTCAGTTGGAATAGGCTCAGTTCATGCCACCTTGATGCATTCATTAAAGGCTTGGAGACAAAATTGAAGTCTTGGCACTTTTTAACTCTTTTAGGTTTGGCATGGCTAATGTAGATTCTTGGACTTTGGAGGCTTGGGGATCAGATCATTCCCTTATTGTTTTACCCTCAGATGTGTCCAAATGGATGACAAGGCTTGGATTTATCAGATTTGGACAAATCGAGCAAAATGCACAAATTCTGCCTTGTAAAACCAGTTCATGATGTCATGTTTCAAGGGTTGTATCTCCTTGTTCAAATGGAATTTGTAGATGATCTGGTACTTGTTGGAAAGCCCCCATTGCATACTTCAACTTTGATGTACATCCCTATACCTGGTTTGACTTGGATCAAGGTGAAAAATGTCCCTACATTTTGGAAAATGTAAGGCAGATTCTGACTTAGTGAAAATTGCACTAATGTTGGAAAAATGTCATTTTCATGTTTTCAGCCATTTTGATCACTCCATAACTTAAAATCCATGAGGAATTGGAGTTTGATGTAGTTGAAGCTTTTGTACAGTGTAGTAAGACCTACAAATCCAGCTTTTGATCACCCAAAATGGTTGCTTGGATCTCAAGTTATGGTCCTTGAAAGTTGGTACCCTAACCACTTTGTTCCATAACTTAGAAAAATTCTAAGTTTTTTATGGTTACCCCTTTTATAAGTTAACTCATTTTCTTTGTTTTTTCTTGAGGAATGATGATTCAAATCGCATATTAACATTGTTTTAGGGTTAGGGAACCTTGGTTGACCAAAAATCCAAAAAGTCAAATTTGGATTTTTTTATAGTTGACTTTTTATCGGAAGAAATCCAAACTGCGCGATCCTTTGTAATATCAAATCCTTGACCTAAATAAAACCTAATGGACATATTCCATAGGTGTTATAGGGTGTATTGAATCATGTCCCAAGGTTTGGGAGCATGTCTTAGTCAAAAGTCAAAGGTACAGTTGACTTTTTCCTCGTAACCCTAATTGTGGTCCTGATGAAAATGAAACTTATGGATCAAGCTTCTTGGATCAATTCATTGTTACAAATGGATAAATGTAGTGTATTGGAGACCCTCAAATCATGTCTTGAGGTCCTAGCTCATGTTTTGTCCCAAAAGTCAACTTTTGGGTGAATTAGGTCAAGAAACCCTAATTCCTGATTTTTGGGTAAATACATCCCCTGAGGTTAAATTGACTTGATGATTGGGTCCATGAGGTCCCTTGGAGTATCTTGGGTTGTGCTTTGAAGCATTGGCTCATGCCCAGAGGAAAATCTTCATCTGGAGGCCTTGGTCGACCAAAACTCTAACTTGGTGACACTGGCGATCTTGAGGCTTGATCCACTTGGAATGTAGCAACCATGTGCTTGATCCTTGATGTGGGAGTCCTCTTGATCCTTTATGGATGTTTTGAGAGGTTAGACAAGTTGAAGATCATGTCATTTCTTGATTGATCCTCTGTCTAAATGCCCTGAGAGGGCTCAAAACCCTGATTCTTGTTTGTGGTGGATGCTTAAACATCTCTGAGGATATTGATGAGGCATGATGGTTCATCCATATTGTGGTAATGATTTGCACAATGATGGGAAATCTTGGTGGTCAAAATTTAGGGTATGACAGATGACCCTATTTAATCTTCTTGGACCCGAAGGTGTGAATGGCGAAGGCATTCGGGCATTCGGGGTGCAAGAGGATTAAATATCAGAATACCCGAAATTTTGATGGTGGTTATGAATGGCTGCTTGCTCATCCATCTTCTTTTGCTAAGCAATGATACTTAGAAAAGGTAAAAACTTCCCCTCGATCCTGGTCTTCAGCCATGGAACTGGTCTTAGTTTCTGATATAAACTTCCCCTCAATCTGGGTCTTCATCCACAGACCTGGTTTCAGTTTCTTTTGTCCATAAACTTCCCCTCGATCATGGTCTTTAGCCACGAAATTGGTCTCAGTTTCTGAAATAAACTTTCCCTCGATCCTGGTCTTTAGCCACGGAACTGGTCTAAATTTTTTTTTGTCTATAAACTTCCCCTCGATCCTGGTCTTCAGCCAAGGAATTGGTCTCAGTTTCTTTTGTCAATAAACTTTCTTGACAAGGGACGCTATTTGTAGCGGTTTTCCTCAAACTTCTCGCCGAATTTTCCTAGGTAGATGCCATTTGATGGGAAAATTTTTTTATGTCAGACTTGCTGGGGAAACCCATTCGTCTGAGCTGTAGAGGTATGCAAACTTCTCTGTTGGAGATGCCATTTGTCGACTCTACTGGGGAAAACGAGTCTCTTGAGAGGTTGTTTCCTGCTTGGGGATGTTACATCATACTTTTCCCCGAGATCTTCTCGGAGAAATGCCATGTGATGTAACCTAATTTTGAGGTGCTGATGACTTCATTAACATTGACTCTCTTGGAGAGAAAAATCAACGTGTTGCTGAGAGCCTTTGGTTGTGAGCCTTTGGTTGTAGGACTTTTATCACTTGGGGATAAGACTGACCAGAGTGATAGTGATGCAATATGAATATGAATGCAAATCAATAATGCATAATGTATGTATGTTTATGCTGATAAAACTGACACGACATACAAACTAGTGAATGAACACCCGACTGGATACTCGGCCACTGCAGGGGACAAAGAAATACCGTTCGGTCCAAGATAGCAATTATTCCTTGCTTAGGAGAGATAGTCCCTGTGGGGAAAACATTTGTCGGGCTTAGGAGGTAAGAACTATGCCGGGGATATCAGATGGGAAAATTACATCTGATACAGTTGATCCTTCGTTCAGGCGTACTGGTTTAGAAGGAGTACTTTGATTCTGCACTTTAAAGCTTAATCGCCTTTGGAGAAGCAATCGATGATCTTTCTATGTTCAACAGTCAAAAGAATTGCCATCTTTATTTTAAAAGCAGAAAAATTTGACAAGTAAATTCATTTTTGTTTTATTTCAAGAATCATCAATCATGTTAAAATGTCGTTCTATAAAGCTAAAACAAATAAGACTTACAAACAAAAGCACTAAGGCTCAAATTTTATTGATAGGATGGAAATCAGCCAAACACGTGATTCCATAGAGTATTTACAAAGTTAGAAAATGGTAATTAAAGGGAAAAGGGCTACATTGAAATAGAACGACTGTATTCCCTCTACCAACTTTGAATTATGGACATCCTGAGCATCTATCAAAGATGACCTTGACTGGAGTTTTCCTAATGGATGACATGACTGCTGGCGGCGGATTTGCCCTTTTGTTGAACGTAGTTACTTGCCATTATCCCTAACTTTTTCCTGGATTGTACTTTGAGATTTCCAATCCATTGGGATGATTTTTTATTGTCTCTAATTTTTGCCTGGACAGCCCTTTCGGGTTTTCAATCCACCGAGATGTTTTTTTTATTTAGGCGAAGTATTTCTTGACTACGTCAACATTCGTGGGGTAGACAAATTATTCTCTACCCATGGTTGCGAGTCTCAAGGCGCCGCCTGAAAAGGCTTTCTTGACCACATAGGGGCCGTCATAATTCGGAGTCCATTTGCCCCGGGAATCAGTGAGAAATGATTGTATCTTCTTGAGTAGTTTGAAGATTGACGCGCATGTCGCGGTCATGAGGAATATAAATCTGGAAATGTAATTCAAACGTCCCAGGAATCCTCTGACTTGTTTTTCAGTCTTTGGAGAAGGCATTTCTTGAATGGCCTTGACCTTGTCAGGATCAACCGCAATTCCTTTCTGGCTGACGATGAGCCCTAGCAGTTTCCCTGAACGGACACCAAACGTGCACTTAATAGGATTCAAGCGGAGTTTGTACTTCCTCAGACGCTCGAATAGTTTTGACAAATGGGTCACATGCTCCTCTTCTATCTTAGATTTGACAATCATATCATCAACATACACTTTTATTTCTTTGTGTATCATGTCGTGAAACAGAGTAGTCATGGCCCTTTGATAGGTTACCCCGACGTTCTTCAAACCGAACGACATTACCTTGTAACAAAAAAGTTCCCCATGGGGCGATGAATGAAGTTTTATCCATGTCTTTCTGTGCTATTTTGATTTGATTATAACCCAAGAATCTATCCATAAAGGAGAATACTTTGAACTTTGTTGTACTGTCTACCAGCATGTCAATGTGTGGTAAGGGAAAGTCATCCTTTGGACTGGCCTTGTTTAGATCCCTGTAATCTACACACATTCGTACCTTTTCGTCCTTTTTCAGAACCGGTACTATGTTGGCTAACTATTGAGGATATTCTGATGTGGCGAGGAAACCTGCGTCAATCTGTTTTTGTATTTCCTCTTTGATTTTGTTGGCCATGTTTGGGTGAGTCCGTCTTAGTCTTTGTTTTACTGGCGAACATTCTGATCTTAACGGTAAATGATGTTCCACGATGCTGGTATCCAACCCTGGCATATCCTGATAGGACCAAGCGAATACATTGGGAAATTCTTTGAGAAACTTTATCAAACTTTCTTTGACAGTTGGATTGAGCAGTGCCCCAATCTTGACTTCTTTTCTCTCTTCTTCTGAACCCAAGTTGACCATTTCCAACGACTCTTTGTTGGGTTCAATGGAGCTTTCCTCCTGTCTGAGTAATCGGGAGAGCTCTTCTGGAATTTCCTCATCATTTTCTTCTTCAGCCTCAAATATCGGGAATTCAAAGTTGGGAGAATGCATTGGATCGTATGTTTCAACGGGGTTTAAAATAAGCAATCTGCATGACGCGATGATTGTTTTTTAGAAGAGATAGAGAGAATGCAAGAGTGTGTGCAATGTATTTTCTAAAAACTGCTTGTTTTTATTTTTTGAGTTGTTTTTAGGATTACCATTTTCTAAAAAAGCGAAAAGAGAAAACAACAATAAAATGCGGAAATTACAAAACGACGTTATTTTATTTGTGATTTTGTCGATTCTTGAAACTACATCCCTATAAAACAAAACTCTGTTGCTTTGGGCAAAGCGAAGAGGGACATTTACAAAAAGTGAGCCCTATCAAAACATCTGTTTCACCTGGGCAGAGTGAAAGATTAAAACAAAGATGGCAATTACTTAGACTTATGAACAACTTTCAGAACATCGACAACAACCCATTGGCGGCGAACTCCTCGGTGAATCACAAAGTCCGGTACCTTCTTTCTTGGTTTGTCCTCATAAATGATGCTGATTTCTGGCAGAGCAGGATCGTTGGAGTCTTCCTCCCAGGCAGAGTTGTCGTAGGAGGATTCTTCAGTTGTATCTTGCACAGTATTTTAATTCTCAGGTGGATCTCCCCATCCAGTGGGTTGGATATCTTCGAGCTTGATACGAGAGCTTTCAGGAGTGGTGTACTTGATCATGATGTCGTATTTGCCACTCAGTTGTCCTAAGGTGTCCCATACTTCTTTGGAACTGGAGGAGTCATTTCTTTTGAGGACGTTGACCTCGGGAAAAGCATAGTTAAGGAATTCTAGTCCTGCAATCTTTGCAAATTCATAGTCGTGCTAGATATTTTCTGAATGCCCTGAGTAATGATCCCATGATTTGGTGGGGATACATGTATTCTTTTCAATGATGCTCAGCTGATATGTATTGTTGGGCTGGCTCTTTTGCCCCAAGTCTCCTAGATACGGCTGCCAGATAGGCAGGCAATCCATTGGGCCATAATAGTCGTGGTCAAAGTTGTCCTTCATCAGAGTGTCCTCCTCTAATGAGTTTGGTGGAGCACGGCATCCTTTGGGATCACAATCTCCGTATATCATTTTGATGTCTGATCTTGGTATATATCTCGGGCTCTATGCGGGATAGCAAAATAACGTAGGCACCTCTCCCTGAGACATATAACCATCCTCGTTAAGATATGACTTCCACTCTTCATCTGTATCGGAGGAATCACCCTCGTTGATGGTATGTACTTCTTGAGACACTGGGTGAAGGAAACCTCCACTGTTGAAGAAGTCCTGAATGGGATCAAAACTTTCATCGTTAGGGGAAGTCTGGGTACAGGTTGAAGAAAAACCAAAACCTTTCTTTTTCTTATTATCAGTAAGAATGATAAGTTGTCCCCATCCTTTTGCATTATTACTTTTGATTACTTCGAGAGCATCTTTATACGAGGAAATCGATGTTCCCTTTTCTAATTGATTGTTATTGCTCACCGAAAGTGCTTGGAACTGAGTTCCAACAACCTCCTCTGGTTCTACATAAGTGGACGATGATAAGTTGCTCACGATCAAGGCTTGCTCTCCACAGACTGTGACTAGCTGGTCGTTCTTGACGAACTTCATCTTCAGGTGAAGTGTCGCAGTGACTACCCCAGCCTCGTGTATCCATGGTCTTCCTAACAAATAGTTGTATGCTGCCCGGATGTCCATGACCTGGAAAGTGACTTGGAAAGTGTGAGGACCGATTGTTATAGGAAGGTCGACTTCATCGATAACTATTTTCTAGGATCCGTCAAATGCTTTGACGATGACCTCACCGCCTCTCATCGGTGATCCTTTAAAGGATAGTCGCATTAAAGTGGATTTCGGCATAACATTTAGAGCTGATCCAGTGTCTACCAGTACGCTGGCTAAAGCATCGTCCTGGCAGTTGACTGTAATGTTGAGTTCCATATTATGATTCTGGCCCTCTTCCGGCTGTTCTTCATCACTAAACCCCAAGTTGTTGTAGGAAGTGATGATGGAGATGATGTTGTCGAATTGTCTTATTGTCACATCTTGTTCCACAAAGACTTGCTCTAAGACTTTTTGTAGAGCCTCTCTGTGGGCTTCGGAGCTGAGTAAAAGAGATAGCACAAAGATTTTTGAAGGAGTTTGCAACAGTTGATCAACAATGTTGTATTCACTCTTCTGGATGAGCTTCATCATCTCATCATTGTTTTTTGAAAGGTCGGGATCACTGGATTGACCGACTGGTTGATTAGGAACTTCTGTTTGAGGTTCTTTTTCTCTGGTGGGTTCTCCAACTCCTCGGTGGAATATTCGACCACTTCGTGTTACTCGACTGATGTCTGCAATATTCACGATAGAGAGTAATGGAGTTTCCTTTCCATTCTCAATTGTTGTCGCACCGTATTTGTAAGGGATAACCTTATCGGATTTGTACGGTACTGGTCCCGGTAGATAGATAACCACATGAGCCTTTTGATTTTTCTAACCAACGTAGCCGGCCTCAATTGGTTCGAGGTTGAGAATTTTTCCACTATCAAGAGGAACCCTCGATACATGGAGTAAAGGGATTATGGCGCATACATCTTTGGCCACTTCTCGTTTAGGGGTTAAGACAACTTCTTTGCCTTGATTGGGAAGATAGTCTGACATCATGTTCATCGGATTAGAGCTTGAACATGGTTGAACCTCTTTATGGTCCAACTGATTTTGAAGGGCTGCTCGCACGAGGTAGCATCCTTGGTTAACCTCCGAGCAAACTCTACAGCACTCATAGTTGTGTGGTGGCACCCGGCCACATCCACTTTGTATGCAGTGTAACCTCACCAGATCTGTTTCCGTTGATCGAACATCCTAATTTTGATGCCTAGTAGGGTTCCCATCAGTCATACTGACTTGTTATGTGTCTTCATCTAGATAAATCGGAAGCCACCAGTGGATCAACAAGTGCTGCAGTTTTCTTTGAACGAGTGCACATCCCTGGTCAATCTCACGGCATACTCTACAGTTCTGATACTCATGCGAAGTCACAAAATCGAGTTGCACTTGCTTAGCGTGTAATTCCACCAAGCTGGTATTCATTAAGCGAATATCAAAGATTTGAATCATACTAACTTGATAATGACTTCTATCACGGTAGTCCTGAATCCATCCAAGATCCATCTGACGCTGGAGAGCCTCTTGTACAAAAGAGCATCCCTGATTATTTACCTAGTAGATCAGACAGGAATCGTAATCGTGTCGTGGTAGATTATGATGTTGGCTTTGCCTTGAGTGCATTGCCACCAAGTTGACATTCATCGCACGGATGTCATGGTTTTGAATGATGTTGAAATTTGTATAAGTCATGTTGACCTCACGAATTAGGTGATCTTGGATCCATCTGAGATCCATCTGTTCCTGTAGAGCTTATTGCACCATAGAACATCCTTGATTGTCTTTAGAGCAGATATTACATCGGTGATAGTTATGAGACAGTACATGACCGTATCCACTCTGTATGCAATGCATCTTGACCAGGTTAGTTCCCAATAAGAGTACATCATGAATTTGATAGCTATGGTTAGCTTATTCCTCTATTAAATTTATCGTAGCCTTCTCGTGTTGAGGCAACGGGTTCGTCTGAAGATTTGGATTTGTATCCTTGAAGGATAAGACCTAGTTCCTAACAAGCTTCTGCACATCGGATTTGAAGCTGAGACAATTTTCTATTTTGTGCCCCGGTCCTCCTTGATGGTAAGGACAAGTCTGATTCGCTTTGAACCAAAAAGGTGGATTTTCTGGTACTGTAAGAGGAGCTCTGGTTTGGATGTGCCCCTTGACCAGTAGTAGTGGAAACAGTTCTGCGTACAACATTAGTATAGGGTCGAACCCTGGTGGTCGTGTTATACGGTTGTTGTTGTACTGAGGACGAGCCTGTTGAAGAGGCTGTTGTGTCCTTTGCTGATATTGTTGTTGATTCGGTTGGCTCTAAGCAACCTGAGGTTGATACGTTGGAACAGACGCAGGGTTGATAGCAGGAGTTACAACTACTACTGGTTGGTACCTTCGCCTTTGCTTTTCGAGAAAGATATTACCAATATCTTGCTCTTTTTTCTTAGGGAAAACACTACCGTATCTTTTGGTACTGCTTGATGGTCCAGCATCTTTGACCAGACATCCTTCTCGAACTGCTTCTTCAAGACGAACTCCCATTCTTACCATCTCAGAAAAGTCGCTGGGCGCACTGGTGACCATTTGGTCGTAGTAGAATGAGCTCAAGGTTTTCAAGAAGATCTTTGTCATTTCTTTTTCCTCAAGAGGTGGACAAGTCTGGGCAGAAATTTCACGCCATCTCTGAACATATTCCTTAAAAGTTTCCTTGTCCTTCTGCGACATGGCTCTAAGTTGATCTCTGTCCGGTGCCATGTCCAGATTATACTTATACTGCTGAATGAAGGCAGCGCCAAGATCTCTGAAAGTGACGATCTTAGTGCGGTTTAAACACATGTACCATTTAAGTGTGGCACCTATTAAACTATCTTGAAAGTAGTGGATCAGTAGCTGTTGATTCTCTGTCTAAGGTGACATATTTCGAGCGTACATCACCAAATGACTTTGAGGGTAAGAGTTTCCCTTGTATTTCTCAAATTCGGGCACCTTGAACTTGTGTGGAATTTTCATATTGGGAACCAAACAAAGGTCCACGGTGTCCTTTCCGAATAGATCCTGACCGCAAAAGGCATGTAGTTCCTTCTGCATCTCTAAGAATTGCTCCTGGAACTCATTCAATCTATCGTACATACTTTCGTTTCCACCAGAAGGTATCTGTGGAATCTGTCCTTCCGGGACAGTGTGTACCACGGGAGGTGGTATAGTCATTACGGCAGTGACTCTTGGTGCTTCCCTATCCCGAAGTTTGTAACCTCCAGGAGTTGCCGTCATGCCCCTTGCATCTTCGCTTTCCCAAAGTTTGTAACCTTCAGGCCCAGCAGTTCCTGTTGTAGTTTCTGGATCTTCCATGATCAGAGGAATATATCCTTCCGGGATATAGTTAAGTGGCATGCCCCAGGGACGATCTTTTGGAATGTTGTACCGAGGATCATACTTTTCCACTATGGGCGTAGATGTGATCTCTGAGATCACCGTTCTTTGCTGTTGTTTCTGAGCTGCTGCCAGAGATTGCATGTCATTATGAAGTTTTCTCAAATCTTCTTTCAGAGTGTTGATTTCTTCTCTCAACTCTCTGTTCTCTTCCTCGAGATCATCCATTTTATTGTGTCGATTGGCTCGAGTATTATACGAATGAGACAATTTGACTCTAGAATCTAGGTACAAACGTGAGATTCGTAGGGAAGAAGAATGCGTTATGTGAGAATGATGAATGATATGCAACAATTATATTAATTTTTTTATGTTTAATCAAAAGAAACTTCAACAATTGGATTGCAAATATCATACAGTGGGGAAACCCCGTTTTATTGAATTCAAAGATTGCGGAAATGGAAATACAGTAATTTACAAAGTGCTGTAAAAGGAAATGTCTAAGCTTATGGATCCTGAGTCCTTTCTGAAGAGATCTCAGGTTCTGGTTCTGGTATTTTCCTTTTCTTTGACCGGGGCTCTTGAGCCGTTGTCGGGTTGTCATCCTTTTGCAAAGTGAAAGGAGCGAGCAAATTCCTTCGGTCGTCTTGATTTTCTACAGCATGTTGCTCTAAAATCTCGATCAGAGCATCTTTTTCTTTTAACAGTTGTTGTATTTTGTTACACTCCATACTGTGAATGCGGTACTTGTTCTTCCAAGATTTCTTTTCCCGTTGAACTTTGTTGAGAGTGACCTGGAGTTTTTTCGTATCATACATAAAATAAAATTAAGGATAGATTCCTTAAACAGAAGAACTTCTTGACGAGGGTAAGGCATCCTCAGCTTGAGGGCTCTAGTTTGTACCCAGTGGAGATAAGGTTCCACAGAGAAACAGTCTGGTTTTCCTAGAAACTCTTTTCCTTTTCTGTAAACATATTTCCAAGCATGCATTATTTCTGTCTTTAGTGCCCTGTCATTTTCTCCTTCCTTAAAGAAAAGACCTTCCAGATGAACATTACACAAAATATGTCTCATCAGGTATCCGAATTGACGACGAACTAAAACTGGATGATACTTGATTCCTCCTTTAGTTCCTATAACGGGTACATTGGGGAAATTTCCACAACGGTCAATGATTCTTATCCTGTCATAGATTCGATTACCCCAATCGATGTCAGAGTTGGTAAGAGACATGATTCTCTACGACCAACGCAAAGTACTCTTCTGATCCCAAAAAGTAGCGGACTTGGGTAAATGGGAAGTGAACCATTTGTATAGCAAGGGTACATAGCATGTGATCATTCCTCCGCTGTACAAATTCCTTAAGTGTACAGAATGATAGGCATCTACGAGCAAGGTCGGCACAGGGTTTCCAATCAGGAATATCTTAATGGAATTGGTATCGGCAAAGTTATCAATGTTGGGAAACAGAGATAACCCGTAGGTGAGCAAAACAAAGACGCTCTCGAAAGCAGTTACGTTCCCTATACTAGCAAAGTACAGAGCTTTCTTTACCAAAAACTAAGTTGGTACTCTCGTCCAAATAGATTGCTCTTGCAATGGTTTGATCCTTTGGAATTTCTTCCTGTACAGAAAAGGGAGCTTGGTTAGTGATAGGTAAATCAGTCAGGTGAGAGTACTCCTCTAGTCTTGGTGCTAGTTGATAATCTGGGAATGTGAAACAGTGATAGACCGAATCGTAAAACTAAATCAAAGTAGACAGTATTCCTTCAATTACATGGACCCTTAACAGAGACAGCAGTCCTTCATACTTAGCTCTAAAAGTATCAGGGTTGGTGATCATCCTTGCCAACCCTCTTAAATCCTCTAGTTTTGGAACCTTGAAGGTGTACTTGTGAGTCCTCCTTCTACCGAAATCCATAACGCCATCTTTCTCTCTCTGATATTTGCAATCATTGTCTTAGTTTAATTTGAAAAGGAGAGACTAGAAAAGAAGATTTTTTCTCTTTGTTTAAAGTTTTTTAATGAAATGAATGCATGAATGCAACACACAAAAACATAGAAAAAACATGGGGTCAAAGGTTCAGTGTCATGAAGTCATGGCTCTACCCATTCCCAAAGGTTGTACTGGTGAATTTTTGTATCTGCCCTCAGAATCATTGACCCCCTTGGGATAACAACAGCAGGCTGGTTCACCCGAGCGAGTTGCAGTATCTTAGAGTAATATCAAATGAGGGTAGTATCGTGTGACAACTATTTTCGATAGCTTCCGTACTAAAAAATAGTAACGTGGTCTCAGCCTACTAAATCCTCAGTTTCATGGATACCACAATCGAACAATCTGCTTTCAACAACCGAAGTCGTTTAGGCATTGAATCCGCAAAGGGTATCTCCAATGATTCGATGGTCTACCGGGGTCTCTTATTTGGGAGTCACTCCCTGTAAAATTACCCGTCTAATGCCATCACTTATCTTAGGTGTCACTCAAACTTTCCAGATGCGGCATCACTCGCAGTCCCATTAGTAGAAAGATAAACACGGATATCAAGTAGGAAAGCGATATATATATATATATATTTTTTCCTAAAACTAACATCCTAGACCTCTTAAGAGTTATAATCCTAGTCCTATACAGACAATGACTCCCCGGCAGAGTCGCCATTTTACTGTAGCGAGCAATTTTTTGTCGGTGACGCGACCACCTTATTGCTGGTTTTTGGGTTTCTCCCCACAATGAGGAGGGGTGCTACTTTCTGATTTCTTATTTATCCCATGAAGCTGGAAGGGTAGGGGAAGCTATCTAAAACTAACCTTGCACATGAATGTTTAACTGAACAAACGCTTAAAGAGATTGGGGGTCCGGGGTCAGGTTATACAATGGGGAGTTGTCAATTACCCATCCTATATGTGGTTATCCACAAGATATTAGCTTTAGGTTTCGCTTTGTACTTGATGGTTTTTATCCGTTAATGGGTTGGTAAAGTTTCTTGGGAAATATGAGTGGGAGAGTTTTTTTTCTTTGTGGAAAATGGGGATGAATGATGACTAAGGTATGAAACCTAATGTTTTTTACTGATGTACGAAGGTACTGGACCTAGAGTTTTTTATTAGTATGCTCGCTAGGATTTCGCACTCTTATGCCAACGTATTCCCGTTTAAACGAAACAGGGAAATCAGAGCAATCGTAGTTCCTCCTATTCTAAGGGAGGAAAAAGATGTTTTGGTGTCTTGTTCGAAGCCTAAGATTGAAGCTAAAAGTATTTGTGTCTTGTTCAAAGCCCAAGATTGAAGCTAAAAGGTTTAACTGAGAGAGAACTTGTCATCTCTAAAGGGAGACATTTGGTCTGTTTATCACAACTATTGGGTGTTGTTGATAAAGGAGGATTACTTTAACTGGGATATCTGAATCCAGCAATGCCATAATTTCCTTTAGAGGGGTGGTATCCGGAAGGAGAAAACTTTAATTCAGTGTAGAGCAATGCCATTTTTCCTTAGGAATTTCTCATGCTAAGAGAGGGACAGTGGCGTGGATGTAAATAATCCAGAGGCTTGCTGCTTACGGCAATTAGATGAAAGAGAGGATTTACCAGGATAAATGATGGACAACAGCTTGGATATTTGAATCAACAAGTGTGCCACTTACAGCAGTTATTTAGGATTATGGCTTGTTTGATTTTTCTATTTTGACATGGGATAAACAGAGAAACGACTTCCTACAGTGAGATATTGATTTTCTCTGAGGGGATGTTGATTTTTGTGTGCCTTGATCAAAGCCCAAGGAGGAAGCTAAGAGGTTGATTGACTCCACTACGGAAGTCCTTATACATAGCCTAAGAGGAGGCTGAAAAAAGGCTGACTCAACAAGGGAGTGTTTATCTGTCTTGTAAAAAGCCCAAGATTGAGGCTAAAAAGAGACTGACTCTTTAGGGAAATCATTATACAAAGCCTAAAAGGAGGCTAAAAGTTTGACTTTTTCGGGGAAAGTGTTCTATCTGTCTTGTACAAAGCCCAAGATTGAGGCTAAAAAAGGTTTTGACTCCGCCGGGGAGGTTTGTATGTGTCTTGTACAAAGCCCAAGATTGAGGCTGAAATGGGAAATTTAACTCACTTAGGTGAGGATATTTTAGGTGTCTTGTACAAAGCCCAAGACAGAGGCTAAAAGGATTTGACTCTGCTGGAGAGTATTATATATCTTGTACAAAGCCCAAGATGGAGGCAGAAAAGAGTTTGACTCTGCTTAGGAATTTATTTCGCATAGCCTAAAAGGAGGCTGGGAGGAACTGTCTCCGCTGGAGTAGATATTTGTCCCCAAGCTTAAGAGAAGGTTATGAAAATTTGTGTCTTGTACAATGCCCAAGATTGAGGCTAAAAGGGTTTGACTCAATAAGAGAGTGCTTTTATCTGTCCTGTACAAAGCCCAGGATTGTGGCTGAACAAGCTGGAGAAATCATTATACACAGCTTGAGAGGAAACTAACTCCTACTAGGGGAAATCATTATACAAAGCCTAAGAGGAGGCTGGAAAAGATGGACTCAACAAGAAAGTGTTCTTATCTGTCTCGTACAAAGCCCGAGATTGAGGCTAAAAGGGTTGACTCAACAAGAGAGTGCTAAAAGGTGATTGACTCAACAAGACAGTCTGAGAAGTGGTTGACTCAACAAGAGAGTCTGAAAAGTGATTGACTCAACAAGAGAGTCAGAAAAGGTTAGGTCCACTGGGGATATTCATTTGTACAAAGCCCAAGAGGAGGTTGACTGTGCTGAGGAAAGACCCTTATACAAAGGCTAAGAGGAGGCTAACTCCTGCTAGGGATTATTAAGATCCTGAGGAAGGTCCACATGAGGAATCAACTCTTGCTGAGGATTACAGAAGAGTTGAGGTATCAGATGCCTTGAGGTTTTAATTTGGGATAGTGTTATACTGATGATAAACTGACCCTAGTTTAGGGTTTTTAGGAGAGAGACTGGGTTTTAGACTCTACTGGAGATTGATCCGGGATGATCGGGGTTTCTCCTATGTTTTTAAGGAACTTGAGAATGTCTTTGAGACTCAAGGTTAGACTTTCCAAGTCTACTGGTGTGGAAGAGTTTTATCTTTTGTATGATGCCTAAGAGGAAGCTGGTGTTTTAAGGGATGAGAATCAACCCTAAGTTGGTCTGAGATTTGACACTGGAAAGACTGCTTTAGCAAAGGATGACTAAGTTCTGTCTTATACCTTTAAGAGGTCTTCAGGGTTCTTGTATTAAGCCCAAGAGAAGGCATGAGAACTTCTAGGAAGCCGGAGGGTGCTTGTACAAAGCCAAGAGGAGGCGGGGATGCTTTTAGGAAGCCCGTGCGTCTCAAACCAAGAAACGTTCAAGAAATTTTATTCACCGAGAATAGATCATTTAGTGAAAGTTCCGAGGTTTGAAGAAATTCAAGAGATGCTATTCACCGAGAATAGATCAACTCTGGGGAATAGAACTTCTTTGACAATTTCTAGGGTGACAGTCTGAGAAAAGGTTCACAGGGAATACTGTCTTTCTCTTTGTTCCATATTGTTTAAGCCCAAGAGAAGGCAAGACTGTATCTGGAAATCCTATGGGGATCTAGTTTTGACTGTATTTAAGAGTGACCAAACTGGCTTTACCTAGTTCTAGACCTAGTTGTCGGGGAAAACTCAATATAGCTATACTAGTATATATATACAGTTGATATATGACAAGTATTTAAAAGGATACGAAAGAAGGACTTACAGTGCGCAGCTTCCCACAATACAATTTATATATTAAAGCATGTAAATGAAAGCAGATAAAAACTTACAAGCGAGCAAGCTTCCATGCTGTATTGTTAGTTGTTCAAAGAAATTAAAGAAAGTTTTGACAATAACCGTATATTTGAATCTAAATCAAAAAGGAAGTTGTTTTGAAAAAGATTATTGGGGCTTATACTCAAGGAGAGGCCCAAGGTTTAACAGTGATCGCACCGTTGTTTCGAAGGTTGTTCTAGGACTTATACAATGACTGAGGCCCAAAATGTTTTTGTTTAAAAGATGATTGGGTCTTACACTCTATTAGAGACCCAAAAGATTTATTTTTGTACAAGTGGTGGGGCTTACAACTTAAGGAGAGGCCCATTGATCTTTGTTTGAAAATGGCGATCGCGCCGAGATTTTTCATCGTATCGGGACTTATACAATATCTGAAGCCCAGAAAAGGTTTACGTACAACAAGGATTGGGTCTTACACTTTATTAGAGGCCCAAAATTGTTTTAAAAGGTTTGATGAAGATCAAGAACCAAAGAAACCCTAATTTCATTTTCTTTTAAAAGTAATCCTTTTAATAAAATGAATAAAATGACAAAAATACCAAATAAGTCTAAATAAACTACTTGTGATTTTTGATTAAGGTTTGAAAAATGAGGTTTTAATCACAAGATGATTTAGGACTCATTTGATTTTGATTTTCAAGATGAATATTCATTTTTGAAATGTTTAAAAATAATAAAAATCAATTTATTTACAAAAATATCAACTATTTTAAATAAATAATATAAATTTGATTTTTTTGTGGAATAAAATATTTTAATATTTTTGTGATTTTTTGCAAAAAGAACCAATCAAAAATAATTAAAATTGAGAGAGAAATTAATTTTCCAAATCATTTAAAATAATATGACAAATATTAAAAAAAAAAGGAAAAAGTGGTAAAAAAAAAGGGTCTGGGCGGGGGGGATTTGAACCCCAGACCTCCTAGCCAAACACATGAGCGCGCAACCACTGGGGTGGTGATACATCCGTGTATCAAAACCACCCCATAAATATATAAGGGGTGCCTTGTTTTAGGCCTGGCCAAGGCAAGGCAAGGCAAGTTCTTGGGCCAAAAAACGTAAAGGCTGTAACTTTCTCATTTCTCCATGGATTGGGACAAAATTTAAGTCTATCCAGCCTAGAATTTCACAAGGAATCCAATGGTGGTCTTGGTTTTTTCAGATCAGGTCCCTATTTTAAAACCCGATAGTGGTTTTGAAATAGGCCTATATTTGCATTTTCTATGCTACCTCATGGTACAGGCCATAATTGCATGATGAATTGATTCAAACACAACTCTTTAGGAGCTTTTTGTGCCATCTGCCAAGTTTCTTGTGCCAGGAGTAATTTGATGCTTCAGACACTCTCAATTGATCCCTTGGAAGCTTTTAGAATGATCACCACCAGCTAGAATCCTTAGGAACAAGTTTTGGCACTTTCTTGCAAAAAGGGCAAAAGTGACCAATATGGCAACTCTCTCAAATGGTGTTCCAGATGAGGGGAACCATTTGGGACAGTTCAAGGATGATATTTGGAGTGTGTTTGGGGTCTTATCTAGTTTTGAAAGTGATTGAATCAAGACATGGCTTGAAAAATGCAAAAAATTCAATTTTTGAGGTTTTGGAGGTTGGCTTTGTGATTTTGGTGTTACAGGTCACATGTTTGTGTTTGGACAGCTTAGATACAACATATTAGAGGTGTTTGGATCATGAGCTGTGATGGAATTGCTCTCTAACTCGTAAACTCAGAGATACCTTGCATAAGAAGGCATTTTGGCCTAAAGAGAGTGATTTTGAGGAAAGCATCAGTTTGGGTGCTTTGGTGTACTCAAACTGAGCACAAATGAACTCTATTTATAGTAGAGAAAGTTTGTTTTGCAAGCAATAGTAAATGGCAACTGCAGCAGGCCTTTGGCCAATGTTATGCAAAAGGAATCTCAAGTCTCCTCTAGCCATTGACTTGAGATTAGGGCACAAGCTTTGTAGCTTTGGTTCAGAGATAAGTTTGGACTGAACTCAGTTGGAATAGGCTCAGTTCATGCCACCTTGATGCATTCATTAAAGGCTTGGAGACAAAATTGAAGTCTTGGCACTTTTTAGCTCTTTTAGGTTTGGCAAGGCTAATGTAGATTCTTGGACTTTGGAGGCTTGGGGATCAGATCATTCCCTTCTTGTTTTATCCTCATATGTGTCCAAATGGATGACAAGGCTTGGATTTATCAGATTTGGACAAATCGAGTAAAGTGCACAAATTCTGCCTTGTAAAACCAGTTCATGATGCCATGTTTCAAGGGTTGTATCTCCATGATATGATACTTGTTGGAAAGCCCTCCTAGCATACTTCAACTTTGATGTCCACCCCTAGACCTGGTTTTACTTGGATCAAGGTGAAAAATGTCCCTACATTTTGGAAAAAGTAAGGCAGATTCTGACTTAGTGAAAATTTCACTAAGTGTTGGGAAAATGTCATTTTCATGTTTTCAGCCATTTTGATCACTCCATAATTTAAAATCCATGAGGAATTGGAGTTTGATGTAGTTGAAACTTTTGTAGAGTGTAGCAAGACCTGCAAATCCAGCTTTGGATCACCCAAAATGGTTGCTTGGATCTCTAGTTATGGTCCTTGGAAGTTGGTACCCTAGCCATTTTGTTCCATAACTTAGAAAAATTCTGTTTTTTATGGTTACCCCCTTTTACAAGTTAACTCATTTTCTTTGGTTTTTCTTGATGAATGATGATTTAAATCACATATTAACATTGTTTTAGGGTTAAGGAACCTTGGTTGACCAAAAATCCAAAAAGTCAAACTTTGGGTTTTTTTACAGTTGACTTTTTATCGGATGAAATCCAAGCTGCGCGATCCTTTGTGAAATCAAGTCCTTGACCTAAATCAAACCTAATGGATATATTCCATAGGTGTTATAGGGTGTATTGAATCATGTCCCAAGGTTTGGGAGCATGTCTTGGTCAAAAGTCAAAGGTACAGTTGACTTTTTCCTCGAAACCCTAATTGTGGTCCTGATGAAATTGAAACTTGTGGATCAAGCTTCTTGGATCAATACATTGTTGAAAATGGATCAATGTAGTGTATTGGAGCCCTCGAATCATGTCTTGAGGTCCTGGCTCATACTTTGTCCCAGAAGTCAACTTAGGGGTGAATTAGGTCAAGAAACCCTAATTCCTGATTTTTGGGAAAATGCATCCCCTGAGGTTAAATTGACTTGATGATTGGGTCCATGAGGTCCCTTGTAGTATCTTGGGTTGTGATTTAAAGCATTGGCTCATGCTCAGAGGAAAATCTTCATCTGGAGGCCTTGGTCGTCCAAAATCCTAACTTGGTGACACTGGCGATCTCGAGGCTTGATCCACTTGGAATGTAGCAACCTTGTGCTTGATCCTTGATGTGGGAGTCCTCTTGATCCTTTATGGATGTTTTGAGAGGTTAGACAAGTTGAAGATCATGTCATTTCTTGATTGATCCTCTGTCTAAGTGCCCTGAGAGGGCTCAAAACCCTGATTCTTGTTTGTGGTGGATGCGCAAACATCTCTGGGGATATTGATGAGGCATGATGGTTCATTCATATTATGGTAATGATTTGCACAATGATGGGAAATATTGGTGGTCAAAATTTGGGGTATGACACTAAGCACCGCTTCATAATAAATTGTGATTGATTAGATGCAGCTTCCAAAGTTAGTACAAAATAAGATGTCCAAGCCTTAGGAATTATAGTATTATCAACAAATTGTAGTAGTTCAAGCTGGATTTCTTCATTGACTTTAAAATTTTAAATCTCACCAATATGTATAACATTGTACAATAACCCAGTAAAGCATTCTACTGCAACAAGATAAATAAAATGTGACATTGGATCACCTAACGTAAACCTCTCCATGCTTGAAAGTTTGTTATAAGACTACCATTGACTAGAATAAACATGTTATTTGATAACACACAAGCTTTCATCCACCTTAGCCATATACACCAAAATCCCATCCTTCTCAAGATATATCTAAGTTATTCCCAAAAGACAAAATTGTATGCCTTCTCAAAATAAACCTTAAACATAACACGTTTCTTTTTGTACCTCTTAGCAAAGTCTACAAATTCATCAATAGCCAACAACCCATATATAATTTACCTCTTATGCATAAAGGCTAATTGACATTAAGATATAAGTGATTTCATTATTTTCTTCATTATTTGTGCTAATATCTTGGATATAATTCTATAGAGAAAACTTATAAGACACATTGGACTGAATTCATGCAATTCATATGATTTATGAGTCTTATGGTCAGGGTTAGGAAACTTTAAGTGATGGCCTTAGGCAATTTGGCATTGACATGGAGTTCAATTAAAAAATCAATTAAATCTCCCGTTAGTACATCCCATCACTTTTTGAAGAATCCCATATTGTACACATTAGGACTTGAGCTTTATTCACCATCACATTGCTACAATGTCTCCTTGATTTCCTCATAATGTGATGAAGCATTTTCAGAGTAAAGAAATGGAAAAGAAGAAGAAGAAATGAACAAGATTATGTTATGCTTTCATAATCTCAGCAGAAGTGCAAGCTGTGTATTTATATCTACACATTAGAACCACTAAAAACTAATCTCATGCTAAGGCCTATTACAATGTGACACATGTCCAGTTATTAAAGTAAAAGCTTATTATATTTGTGAACTAACTAAGCTAAATACTTCAATAGCCCCTCTCAAGCTAAGCATGGTGAATGTTTATCATGCCAAGCTAGGAAACAAAATTATTGAAAGTTGAAACTGGTAAGGCCTTTATGAGAAAGTCAGCAAGCTGGTCATGAGTGGAGATAGGTAGCTGGCGAAGCAATCCTTTTTGAAGTTTTTCACGAACCAAGTGACAATCAATTTCTAAGTGTTTTGTTCGTTCGTGAAATACCGGATTGGAGGCAATATGTAATGCACTCAGACTGTCACATTAGAGAACAGGAAGTTTGGAGCATTTAATTTTCAATTCCTTCATCAAAACACTAAGACAAAGTAGTTCACATGTAGCAAACGACAATGCACGATATTCAGCCTCTGATGAAGATTTGGAAATGGTTTGCTGCTTCTTTGCATGCCATGATATGACAGAAGATCCAAGGAAAAAGCAATATCCTGAAATTGATTTCCTAGAATCAATGCACCCTGCCCAATCAGCATCTGAAAACCCAAGAATTTGAAATTCAGACTTTCTACGAAACAAAAGTCCTCTACCAGGACTGGTTTTCAAGTATCTGATGACTCTGCAAGCAGCATGATAGTGTGCCATGGTGGGTTTCTGTAAAAATTGGCTCAATTGTTGTGTGGCATATGTAATGTTGGGCCGTGTGGTGTTAAGATATAGCAAACGACCTATGAGTCTTCGGTAAGCTCCAATGTCCTCAATGAGTTTTCCATTATCAGCATGTAATTTGACTGAGGGATCAAGAGGAGTTAAGGCTGGCTTGGATCCTAGCAGACCAGATTCCTGCAATAGGTCAAGACAGTATTTTCTTTGTAATAGCGAAATCCTTTCCTTGGAATAAGCTACTTCCAACCCAAGGAAAAACCTCAACAAACCAAGATCTTTGATGCTGAAATTTGTATCCAGAGATGCTTTAATTCGTGAGAATTCAAGCATAGAAGATCCTGCTAGTATTATGTCGTCCACATATACTAGGATAGCTGTAAAATCAGTGTCAGTGCTCAAGGTAAAGAGGGAGTAATCAGAAGTGGATTGAGTGCAACCATGTGCTATGGGTAAGGCAGTGAGCTTTTCATACCATTTGCGACTAACCTGTTTTAAACCATAGAGGCTTTTCTGAAGCTTACATACCTGATTGGGCTTGTGGCATGTAACACCTTAAGGAATTGTCATATACATGTCTTCTTGTAACTCACCATGTAGAAAAGTGTTGTTCACGTTAAGTTGATGCAAAAACCAGTTATTTGTGGAAGCAATGGCAAGAAGAGTTCTAACTGTGGTAAGTTTCGCAATAGGAGAGAAAGTGTCAAAAAAATCAAATCCTTCAATCTGATTGTAACCCTTGGCAACATGTCTTACTTTGTATCTCTCTATTGTGCCACCAGCTCTATGTTTTACCTTGAACACCCACTTACTACCAATAGGCTTAACATGAGAAGGCAAGTCTACTATAGTCCAAGTTCCATTTCTGTCTAATGCTTCTAGTTCAGAATCCATAGCCTTAATCCATTGTTCGGACAAGTATGCCTCTTTGTAGTTCTTTGGTTCATGTGTGAGTGTGATATTTGATATAAAGACACGATGTGATGCAGATAATAAAGATAAAGAATCATAATGTGAAATAGGATAAAGGACTTGATTTGTACCAGAGGATGTCTTGTCTGCTGAAGCATTAGATGTACTGCACACATAATCTGAGAGATAGTGAGGTGCAGACTTAATTCTGGTAGATCTAAGTTGTGGTACAGGTTCAGAATTTTGAGGGATAATGTCAGTTTCTATGTTAGTTTGATCAGAAGCATCATGAGTAGGATTAACATCATTATGTTCTTCACAACTTTGTTCTAAATGTTCATGATTTTTAGTGTGGCTATCTATTTCAGTGTTTGTGTTCTGGGATGGTATGGTAGGTTGTTCATGGTCAATTTGTGAAGGAGAGATTGTATTTGGCAGAGGTGTAATTGTAGAGTCAGTATAGGGATGATATTCCCAAGGGGCAGAATTTTCATTTGATTATGGAAAAATGTGTTCATGATGTATGACATTTCTAGAAATTAAAATTTCATGACTGTTAATGTCATAGAGTACACTACCCTTCATACCACTTTTGTATCCTAAAAATACACATTTTCTGCCTCTTGCCTCAAGTTTGGTCCTATGCATATGAAGTGTGGATGCATAAGCTAATGAACCAAAAACCTTAAGACTATGCATATCAGGTGTTTCATTGTGTAAAATAAAATGAGGTGAGACATTGTTTAAAACTTGTGTAGGAAGTTTATTAATGATGAATGTTGCATGTAAAATGGCATAGGACCAAAATTTCTTAGGAAGTTTTGACTGAAAAGGCAGGGCTCTTCCTACATTTAACAAATGTTGATGCTTCCTCTCCACTCTACCATCAACTAGTTTGATGTATGATGCCCTTAGATGCATAAAACTCAAGCATGCTGAACTCAAGGCCATTATCAGATCTAATGACCTTAACAGTAATGCCCTTTTGATTTTCAATAAGTTTAACAAAATTAATGATATGCTGTCTAGTTTCAGATTTTGATTTCATAAGTGTTATCCATGTATACCTACTACAATCATCAACTGCAGTTAAAAAATATGAATGACCATGAAATGACTTTATGGCTAGAGGACCCCAAATGTCAAGGTGGATCATATCATAAGGGTGAACAGATCTACTCTTACTAACAGTATATGGTAATTTTCTTTGTTTAGCATAACAACATACATTACAAACATCTTTAGTATTTAAAGTAATGAATGGAAATTGAGAATGTAAGTACATTAGTCTATTTTGAGATAGGTGTCCTAGTCTAAAATGCCATAAGTCTCTATCAGGTAAAGATACATTGGCATCTAGTGTAGGTACTGAAACAGATAAAGTTGGTGTATGTGTGTGTAAGACTTTGTCATGCAATTCGCTATCTCTTAGTGTTAGGTAGTACAATCCATTCTTTTGCTCAGCAGAACCAGTCATCTTCAGGGATGTTTTGTCCTGTATAATGCATTGTGAATCAAGAAACATAACATTACAATGAGAGGATGCACATAGTTTTGAAACAGACAGCAAATTTAAACAAAATTCAGGGATCAACAAAACATTATAAACAATGAATTCAGGAGAAAACTTAATTGTGCCAGAATATTTGGCAACTAAATAATGCTCATTAGGCATTTTGACAGTAATAGGAATGATTTGTGTATAAGCATGAAACCAATGAATAGAACTACAGATGTGATCAGTAGCTCCTGAATCAATGATCCAAGAGCTAGTATCATTATGATGCATGAAATTATATGTGTTACCTGTTGATGAATGTCCAACGGAAACTTGATTGAATGAAGCATGTGCTGAACTTTGGACAAGGCTTGATTTCTGCAATAGATCCATCAGGACAGTAAATTGACCTTGGGTCATAGGAGAACTGTCATCCTTTGTATCAGCACTATTGGGCATAGATCCATTATCATGTCCATCAGAAGCAACATTGTTAGTTGTGGATTGAAACTGCCTTTGCATATGGGGTGGAACCCATGTTTCTTGAAGCAATTTTCTACTGTATGGTTAGTTTTTCCATAAAATGTACAAACACGAGCTCCTTGCTTGAAAGAACTTTGTCTTCCACCAAACTTCTTAGAATCAGCCGCATTTATCAGGGTTTGAGATTCATCAGTAGGTGTATGAATCTGAGTTTGGCGCTCATGTAGAATAACCATAGAGAAGATCTTGTTAATAGGGGGTAGAGGATCCATTAACAAGATTTGAGATTTGTCCACAGCAAATTGATCATTTAATCCAGTTAGAAAACGTACAATTTGTAAAACTTGATGATTTGATCTAGCACTGCGCATAGCTGCACAAAAACACTTTATACGACATGTACACATTGGCAAAGGCAAATATATATATAATTCTTCCCAAAGTATTTTGAGATCAGAAAAAAATTCAGTTACCGATTTCATTTTTTGTTTGAGACTGTAAATCTCCTGCTGCAATTCAGATATTCTGATGAGGTCACTTTGAGAGAAGCGTTCTTTTAAGTCATTCCACACATCAAGAGAATTCTCCATGAATACAATGGATTGAGCAATCGATTCTGAAATCGAGTTCATGATCCAAGAATGAACCAACATGTTGCAGCGATTCCAAGAACGAACAGAAGGATCGAAAGAATCTTCAGGAGCAGGGAGCGATCCATCAATGAATTCAAGCTTCATATTACCACCAAGAACCTTCTTCACGGATCGAGCCCAGGAATGATAGTTTGAGCTGGTGAGCTTAGGAAGAACGGTGACAGAACCGGGACCATCGCTGGGGTGAACAAAATACGGCGAAGTTTGATCCAAAGCAGGGTCGGTAGGTGGAGGACGAGGGGGAGCCATGGACAAAAGTTGAAGATGTAATCAATGGAGCAGCGGAAAAAGGATCGAAATGGCGAGTGATACCATAATGTGATGAAGCATTTTCAGAGTAAAGAAATGGAAAAGAAGAAGAAGAAATGAACAAGATTCTGTTATGCTTTCATAATCTCAGCAGAAGTACAAGCTGTGTATTTATATCTACACATTAGAACCACTAAAAACTAATCTCATGCTAAGGCCTATTACAATGTGACACATGTCCAGTTATTAAAGTAAAAGCTTATTATATTTGTGAAATAACTAAGCTAAATACTTCAATACCTCATAACTGAACTAATCCTCTAGTGTGTTATGATTTACGTCTAAAAGCTTCCTAAAACTCACACCGTCCAACTTTGATCTTATGGGCTTAGGTTCTTCAAATCTAATATGAAGTATGGTTTTGAATTTCAAATTTAACCTCATCAACTTTCACAAGCCACCTCTATCTCTTTTGGAACCATCTTCAACTTACTTACAACCTTATAATCCATATCATTCAACTCTTTGATAGCCTCCTCCACCTCCAAGTCTACTTTTCCAAACACTTTCACTACTCCAAAAGTGATATTTTGTATCACCAAATTTAATAGCGCTGTTAAAGAAAGTGCTATTAAAAAGGGAACACAGACATCTATAATAGCACTTTATAGTCGGGCGCTATTATAGGATGCAGACAATGTAATTTTGATAGCGCTTTAATATAAAACGCTATTAATAAATTTAACTAAAATAACGCTTTTTTTAAAAACGCTATTAATATTCTCAATTAAGATAGCGCTTTTTTAAAAACGCTATTAATATGTTCAATTAAGATAGCAATTTTTTGAAAACGCTATTAATTTACCATTCTATACTCCATTAAGATACCACTTTGTTAGAAACGCTATTTATTATAGAATATATAATAAATAATACATTTTAAATAATATAAATAATATTTTTACAGACTTGTATTTTTCTTTTCCTCAGAAGAAAGAGTGTATCGGTAGTTATTGCTACGCCTACACCGTCTCCCGCTCCTTATTATTAACCTTAAACCCTAACCCTTTCTTCTTCTCCTCACCAATTCGCCCTCTCTCCTTCTTCTCTTCATCAATGGCGTCCACTCACTTCTCTTCAGCTTCTGCTCTCTCTCTGGAGAAACAATTCGGCGAGTTCATAACTCACCTCGAAGAATCCGGAACCTTGCGCGACCGAATTAGAACTGTCGTTTCGGAAATTGAGTCCACCACAAGACTCATGTACGCTAACATTCTTCTTGTTCATCATTCTCGACCTACTCCAGGTACAAATGCATGTTACGGTTCTTCCTTAAACCCTAATGAAACTTGTGTGTTTTGTTTTATGCCAGTGTTTTCTCGTTATTCTTTGTTGATGTGTGATTTTTTGTTTCCATTTGAATAGAGCTTTTGGAGAAGGCTAAGTCTCAGATTGATGTTTTGAAGGATAAGTATAAGCAAGTTGCTGATATTCTTGGAGGATGTCCTGGTCAATACTATAGGTGATTGAGGATTCTGTTGTTTGTGTTTTTATTGTGCAATTTTTTGAATTTTGAATTCAATACTATATAGTACTAATTTTGGTTATGTTGTTTGTGTTTTTATTGTGCAATTTTTTTTATTACTTTGATCATTGTCTTATGAATGTTGTCTATGATGATATCTTAAAGGCTTGTTTCTCAAAACATTCGCAGTGGCCGCCCAAGAGCTTTCGCCTTCGCCAGGCTTGAGAGCTTATGCTGTTTTTATCCTTCCTTGGATGTCTGAGACATAATGTTTGATTCTATATTCATTGTATATTGATTTAGTTGTGATTTTAGTTCTAATCTATTAAAGCTTTGTTTTGATGGGTGTGTTTGTTTGATTATGAGTGACCGATGATGATAAATTTTAAGGCTTGTTTCGCAATACATTCGCAGTGGCCGCCTAAGAGCTTTCGCCTTTCGCCAGGCTTGAGAGTTAATGCTGCTTTATCCTTCCCCTGAGGTCAAATTATTCTATCTACTATTTCTAATGTTTCTTGTCTATATGGCCAGTAGTTGATTTCTGTTACGATGGAAATATAGTATGTTGAATAAATCTTGAGATAATTTAATTTGTTGTTTTGATTGATACAAAGAATATGTTGTCATTGATTTGATTCTCTGTTGATTGCAGAATCAATTTCTGTGATCACAATTATGATTACCTTTGATAACTTGAGATTTTGTACCGTTTACTTTTATCATAAATTCATATGCTAGGTGGAACAATGTGATTTTGCTGGCTTGTTTCTAAAAACATTAGCAGTGGCGGCGAGCTTGAGAGCTAATGCTATTATATTCCTTCCATTTTCTTGTCTTTATTATTTTCTCAAAACCATTTTACTCTGAATTTGACCTGTTCCATATTTTCTCAAAACTTTCTTGGATTGTTTCGGCTCATAACATTTAAAGCTTTCAAATCACAATTGTGTTTTTTGAATTCGTTCAGTGTTGTGCATAATTATTATGGAAAATTGTTAAACTTTCATTATGGAAATTTGAAAATTTGAATATTCAAAATGATGGCAATTTTGAACCTGAATATGATATATGAATGGGTAACCTTTGATAGAAAATTTCATTTAGTCAAAATTTATTTTTGCACGGTTACAAGTCATTTTATATGAATTGATACTTTATAAAGATTGATGGCACTTTATAAATGTAACCTACATTGTTAAGTCAAAGAAGGGTATCATTGAACATGTGTGTTACTGTTAGCAATATTAACATTAATAAGATTTGCCACATCTTTTTTTTAATCTTTTGACGAGTTAATACAGATTATATCCCCCACAAACAATTCAGTCTTTTTTAATAATGAACAATTCTATGCTTACTTTTATGCACTGGCTTGAAACGGGAATGCTTCTCCTCTGTTACTTGTTTGCGTTGATTTATGTTTTAATGTTTTATATTAGTTGGGTGTTTGTGCATGCATATGTTGATGTTGTTGCTAATTGAATACATTATGAAGTCTTGAGAGTCTAAGCAGTAGGGGAGTGTGGACTCTATGTTCTGTTTCTGGTAAAATAAGTTTATGCATGTCATGATGGTAGAGGTTCATTGTTAGGCAAAGTGTTCAAGCATCTAACATGCTATGAGGGCCCGTTTAACACAACGTCCGCCCATTTCCTACTCAGGCCTGGATTACTTTCCCATTTATGGAAACATGGGTACTGAATAAGTCGCAGCTAAATTTAAACTCTTTTTTTCCTTTTCTTTTTATTGGTCATAATGTTAACTTCTACCTTGTGCCTATTATGAGTATTATGAGATTTATAAGGCTAGTTATTTATATTTACGTATATTGTTACCTATTTTGCCGGCGACGGAAACAATCTTTCTATGATCGTAGCACTCTCAAGCATCATTAACAGGCATGTTGATTTGGGGAGAACTGCTCTCTATATAGCTGCAGAAGATGATTCTCTGGTATCACATTCATCGGTTCCACTTCCTGTTGATGCTTTTGTTGGAAGATTAGATGATCTTTCAATGGATTACTGTCCTCACTATAGCCCTCGATGTGATTCGTCACCCGAGAAGTTTTTAGAGAGCATAGAGAGATTTCTGTATGTTCATAAGGTATGTAATTTGATTTCAAACTGCTAGCTGTATGTATCCATGTTTCATTTCAATGTGTGTATTAATTACTAAATGATTACTCTTCTTAAGCAGTGTTTAAGGATGGTAGATGTTAAGTATCCTGCATACATTGGACATGACACTGATACTGATACTAATTTAAGAAAATAGAAATTATTGAATTTGGTTTTATGTGTTGTGTCGGTCCCAAACACCCAACATGTCTTCAATTGGAAGTGTCAATGCTACTACATAGATAGAACCTCTAATTGTTTTTTGAGTCTCAGATAGTAATAGTTGGATTCATTTTTTGTCAAAAATTGCAACAATTGATCAAATTTTTGTAGCTTAGCTGTAAATCGGATCTTTGAATGAGAGAACTCAGAAATTGAATTCTAAAGAAATGTTCTCCAAAATGGTAATTGATTTTTGTAGAGCTATACTATATTTGATTTGCTCATTGGCACCAGTTTGATTATAACTGATATATCATAAAAAAGAATATGTAAATTTACCTTTTTGAAAGGTTCTCATGTACATATTAGTTCATACCCGCAAAACCGACACGTAGACACCAATAATATTTAAAGAAAATGAAAGTGATTGAATATAAGTGTCAGTATCGGACACTTAGTGTGTCAGACATCGGACACGCCTTTAATTCTAAGTATCGGTGCTTCATAATTTGTCTCATACCTCTTCAAATCATATCAATTTCTGCCACGCTCTTTCTCACTCACTAATTTCACATTTATCCCACCTAATGATGCTGAAACCAAAATCATTCCATTTCTATTCATATAATTCCAGCTGTGCTTGTTGTTGGCAACTTTATCTTTAATCCTTTAAGTCCATTTTGACTCAGCTGTTGAAAAGTATGTGTTAGAGAGCATGTTGTTATCGTTATTCTTAGCTTTTTGAATTTCCCTTTACCCCTCATATTGGTCTATATCTGCAGATCTTAAATAATCTGAAGCATGCATTCTGGCCTTTTCATCATGATCATACAAAAACCTTATTCTTAAGGGCAGCGCATGCTGCTAACTGTGTTGACAGATCTAATTTTGTTGGAGAAAGGTACTTTATATAAATGTATTCTCGTCTTCTATTTATCTATTGTGATTAGTTTGTATAAGAACTAGCCTTAAAGTTTGTGAACTGCAGTGGCTCTCAAATTGCATCAGCCAAGGCTGCTCAACATAGACTGGATCGAGGTGTTTGGACCACCGTGTGCTTCGGCGACATGAGGCGTTCATTGTCTGGTATGAATTTGACGCAGTTTCTCTCTTTTTTTCTATTTCATTATGATTCCAAATATTTTTCGTATTTTTTCAGCATGTGAATGCCTTATCCTCCTTACAAATAATGCAAATGAACTAAGAGATTACAGTGTTCTCCTCTATCATTGCGGATTATATAAGGAGTCGCTGCAATACCTGACAAAGTACTAGGAACTGAAAGTGTTCCATAACCATCCTATTAATACACAAACAAATGACAAGTTTTGTTTACAAATTAACAGAATGTAACGTGTGCCATTTAGGTTTTGCAGAAGTCATCTACGCAAGTGATGAAATTATCATACTCTAAAAGAAGCATGGAAGAATACGCTCCTGTCGATAAACTGCTAACGCGGTTGAGTCTCATCTGGTTAGAACACGGGTGGAGTCAGCCGTCAGTCGCTAGAAATTTTCTAGGCAACAACTCTGATCCATGGTAATTCCTCTTTCGTCTTGATTCAGACAACATCAAAGAGGAATTTCGATTAGCTCATAAATGAAATGAAAGCTAAATGTTGATTAAATGTTGATCTCTTAACTTTATTATCTCATAGCTTAATATGAATTTAGAAGACATTCCCTATAAATGCTAAAAGTCAATTGTGTACCATGGAAAAAATAGATGTTACAAAATGAAGTATGTTTCATGATATATGATATAGTTTGGATAAATGGTTACGACTTATGCTGCCATGAATATTTTTTGTTTCATAGGTGTGATCGTATTTTATGGTACGGAAAAGGTCTCCATCAGTTATCTTATGTTCGCGGGGAATCAAGATTTTCAGACCATAGACCAGTTTATGGCATATTTTGGGCCGAGGTTGAGTCAACTCATGAAAAATTGAAGAAAAGTATAAGTTGTTCTGGTTCAAGAATTGAGGTGGATTATGAGCTTTCAATTTCGTCAAGCTCTCTAATTATTTAAATACTGGCATAATTCTTCTTATATGCTATACACTTAAATACAATTTTTGCCTAGGAGTAAATAGAAGTATAGAGTGAAACAAATTTAATATTTTTAAGTGAGGATTCAAAGTCTTTCTTTAGACTACATGTATTATTTTGCTAAATATTTTTTTGTGAAATAAATTTCATCATTTTTATTTACTTGATTTTTCTGGACATTTTATTTGAATATATATATATATATATATATATATATATATATATATATGTATAAGTGTATTACAATAGCATTTGTAGAGAGAGTGCTATTAATGAAACATTCTACAATAGCACTTTTATGAAAAGCGCTATCAAACATGTGCTTTATAATAGCACTTTTATGAAAAGCGCTATCAAACATGTGCCTTATAATAGGACTTTTATGAAAAGCGCTATCAAACATGTGCTTTATAATAGCACTTTTATGAAAAAGCGCTATCAAACATGTGCCTTATAATAGCACTTTGTTTGGAAGTGCTATCAAAATCAAATCAAAATAAGTATTATAATAGAAATTTTCGAAAAACGCTATTGAATACCGATACTATAATAGCGCTTTTGGAAAAACGCTATTAATTATCAGTACTATAATAGCGCTTTTAAAGTGCTATCAAACAAAAATATTTACAATAGCACCGTGGTTAATAGCACTTTTAAGTGCTATCAAAAACAAAAAAAAGCGCTATTAAATAACTTTTTTGTAGTAGTGGAATTTACAGTTTGTAGTTTCTTGACCTTGAAATCCTCTAATAGTTGCTTCAAATCTTTGTCTAGTAACTATGTCCCATTATCTGCCACAATGGATCGAGGGATTGCATTCCTAGCGAAGAGGTTCTGGCCTCTTGAAAAACTTCAAAATGTTGGTAACATAAATCTTTACTAAAGCCTCTATTTCGACAAACTTGGTGAAGCAATTAACTTTCTCTATTAGAAATTTGAGCTGACTTGGTTCTAGAGGAAAAGGTTCGAGGATGTGAAATTCCCATTACAAAAAAATCTAAAGCATTTTCTATGTATGCATTTCAGATGGAGGGGCATTGTAGATCTCCCAATGCTTCTGGAACCACTCACATTTCTTCATATAAATCATGGCATTATAGATCAGAGGCATCCAATAATATCCGACTCTAAAGAATTTTTCAGTGTTGTCTCGTATATTTATAAGTGGTTTTCCCATCGCTTTTATTAGTTGTTTTACTTTGTTATTTTCTCATTTTCCGTACGATTTAAATTCTTTTTATCATATTTTATGTTTGGTAGTGTATTTTTCATGTTTTTCAGGCTTAAGTATCAGGGAAAAAAGAGGAACCAAATTGATCAAAATGCTGAAAAAGGCAAAAAGACGAATTTTTCTCTATACTTTTTCTAGAGGGCTGCTATGGCCACCCATAGCAGCTGCTAAGGGTTGTAGCAGCAAACATTCCTTAGCCACTTTTCCTATATATTTTCTAATGGCCTTCTACAGGCGGGCGTACCAGCTGTTACAGGCCGTAGCAGGCATGCATGTTTTCCATCTTTTATTTCCTTTTCCAGCGTTTTCCATAGCTATTTTGGGATCTATACACTTCCTAATTCAGAATATTTTATTTTGATTGGCATTGATCAAAGGGATTTATTCCATAATTAGGATTATTTAATAAAAATTCATAGCCTGTAATAGTTTGAGACATCTCTTATTTTAGTTTTAGGATCCAATTTTATTCCATTTTTTCACGTAATTTATTTTCCAAGTTTTCATTGTATTATTTTGTACTCAAGTCTCCATTGGAGCACTGGATCTATTTCAATTCAAGTGAATTTCATGTCAGTCAAGTTAATTTCATTCTTATTTGTAATTTTCATTTTATGATTTTACCGTTAATCATGTTGTAAATTACAATCATTGTTCTGATTGTATTGTTCTTTACCATGAGTAAGTAGTCCACTAAGGAATAAGGATCATGATGAATATCCCATGACTCTTATTATGATATGTCACAACTCGATTACTAGTCACATTTATATTAATACCATAATTCTATCATTCCATCCCTTGTACGAAATTAAATAGTTATCAGGTTCAATTGTAGTCTGAAAGGATATATATCGGTACCCAAGAGTAGGTTTTTAAACAATTGAGTTCAAAATAATGAAAGTGCTTGGATGAGATTGAGAACCGTCCCATTTTTATATCTGCACGGAAGTAAAGAATCCTTGACAAATCATACGGCCATTCGAAAGCAGACAAACTATTTGTTATCTATCTATTTGTTATAAGTCGTGTCAGAATTCTTGTAATAAAAATGATTTGGATTATACGGAGACGTGAGAGTAAGAATCGTGACCCTAACTCCTGTTTGTTTCATCATATTTTAAGTGATTTTTATTTAAGATAGTTTCCTAAAGAGTGCTTTTCAAATAAAGCTATTTTACAAAACCCCAAATTTTTGTCTCTCTAGATATACAACGATGAAATAGAGTTTGATACTCGGCCCATTGGTCCTGGTGGTATGATAATGTTTTACTACTATGCACAGCCGTGTACTTGTGGCGTGTCATATATAAGTTGAGCTCCACGCACATCAACTTTGATGTAGAGTGGCTAACATGCATCTTTATGGCACTTCATCTTTAAATGGACAGGAGATGCTACGTCATCCAATATTTGTAAGAGTTATCTTCCAATAATACTATTATATATTCTTACACAAGGAATTTCGAAGAAAGACACACACACACACATATATATATATATATATATATATATATATATATATATATATATATATATATATATATATATATATATATATATATATATATATATATATATATTCCTCATTTCTTCCCTCTACCTACAGAGACCGATATATCTATTGTTCCATATGGTTGAGTTGAGAAGTCGTTGAATGCTTGAAGGCTTCCACCTTCACACAATCTTAAGTATTGCAAGTGTAACCTTAAATTCCTGAAAATTTTGAGATACATTATGTAACGCCCCGACTTATTTTCATTGTTTTTCATAATTAAAATTATGTGATGTTGTGTGTATGTGTGTGATCATGTGTGTTTTATTATGTTGGGGTACCCTGTGGTGAAGGGTAGAGGCCTTATGAATAGACTCTAAGGTGTTGTAGGGGCGTGTGAGTAATTGTGTAGAACTTGGTGGTGTAGCGAGTAGAACTAATTAATTTATATTAGTTACTATTTACTTAATAAAATAATAGGAAGTGATTAATATTTAAATAAATATTTAGTGTTATTATTATTGTTATTATTTTAATTAGTTGGATTAAATAATAATAATGATATAATAATAAGAAAATAAAGGAGTTGGGAGACAAAACTTCTGATACTTGTTTTTTGGGGAAAAGGAGAAAGAGGAGAGCTAGGGCAAAAGGAAAGAGAAGAAAGGATCACCATTGTTGAAGCTCTTGTAAGAACTCTAAGGTAAGGGTGGGGTTCTAATTATCTAAGGGATAACATGATGACTGGTGGGTAGGTTATGCCATGTAGGTTTTGTGTTTCTTTCTCTATTCATGATTTTGATGAACTGGTATTGTGTGTTTGATGAACTTCTTAATGAATTATGAATGGTTGTTGTTGTTGTGATTGATAATAGAATGATGTGTCGTTGTAACTTCTGTTGTTGGAATCGTATAAGTGATTATTGTATGTTGTTGATGTTGTTGGTTGTTTGTGATCGTGAGTCAGAGTCGGAACAAAGTCAGGTGTAATTTTTTATGAAAGGATTTGGGGTTTGGGACTTTAGAAAAGTTCTTTTTTGCGTTAAAATGTGTTACAAACGATTTGTAAGAAAATTTGAGTTTTGGGAGGGCTCAAAAGTGATTTTCGTATGATAAGCTGCTGAAAAATTGATTCTGGACGTAGTGTAATTGATTACCACTTTGGGCGTAATCGGTTACACTGCCTAAACACTGCATTTTTGGGTTTCTCAAAGGCATAACCGATTATAGTATTTGTGGTAATCTATTACGCCAATGGCAGTGGCGCTGGTGGACTGGTTACGTAGGCATAACTGGTTAGCACATTTTGCGTAACCGGTTACACTGTTTTTTTATTGAAAAGTTTTATAAAATTCATAACTTTTGTTTCAGGAGTCCAATTCGAGTGTCGTTCGAAGCGTCGGGAAGCTGACGTGTTGAACTTTTGTATACAAATAGTTTCGGTGGCCGAAGTTGAATAATTTTGTGGTTGGTTGTATTAAACGCATTATTATCATTATGCTGTGGTGTGATATAATTCTAAATACCTTGTGGATGCTTCCTATGTTGTATGTTGTTATTGCTGGACTGTATGGTATTTTGTTGTTGTTGGCCTGTACTAGTATGTTGCATTGTTAGTTAGTCATTATTATTGTAGTTGTCAGGCATTTCATGGTTGCATAAATTGGGAGATAAGTCGTGTGCCCATGTGGGGTGTGAGCGTCTTATCCAAATTCTGATTACGGAATCGTATCGGTATTATGGTTGTTATTGAGGTGATCGTGTACCCATGTGGGGTGTGAGCGATCACGGAAGTCGGGTGCCCATGTGGGGTGTGGCGATAATATGGAAATTCTGAAGGAAATTGTGATTCTGAAATAGGGACCGATGATACCACATGCATTGAGTCGAGTTGTGAGTCTTAATGCATTGCATTTTAGTTGTGTTTGTTGGTGTGTTGAATTTGCTGACATGTTGGTTGTAACTGCTGTTGTATGGTTGTATGTTGTGGAATGGGTGTTTGTGCTTGAATAATCTAATGCTTACTTAATTATCATGATTTCCTTTATCTAATTATGATATCTCACCCCTTGTGTTTGAATGTTGTATTTACATGGGCATCGTGAAGATAACTCGTAGTAGATGAAGTCTTATGTTTTCCTTTTAATGTTGGTGTCTGCTCTGATGTGTAACACCGGGGTCAGGGAACACTGTGTTCTGATGTGTTTGATAAAGATTTTTGGATATCTCTAAAATATTCTTTGTTTATGGTGTTTTGAAGAAATAATTATGACATGAATAATTGTTTATGTTGTTGCTTCCGCTATTTCTATAAAGTTTTAAGACTTCAGACATGTTGAGTCGTTATAATTATTATAAATAATTTTTAAATAAGTTGCATGTGTTACATATCTTGTTATATGAGCAGATGTAGTATGAATTGTGTGAGACCCTGAATATATTTTAATGAAATTACTCTGATTTACATTTAAATTATGCGGGGTATATTTGGGGTGTTACACATTAGGTCACATGAACATCCATCGTCAAAAATGATTCCTGAAACTGAATCATAATCTATGGTGGTAGTTACAACTAGTGGAAATTTCACATGAACTTCCATCATCAAGAAGAATTCTAGAAAATGAATGTTTTTTTATGGTGGTTGTCACGACTAGTGGAAGTGTCACATTAGGAATTCAATCCACCTTCTCATGGTCTCGAAACCCTAAAATAAGCATATCCTTTCACCATTTCTCAATCAAAGCCATTCATTTTGGGGGGATTCTCCCCACCGATCGAATCGAGTATGAAGGCCGTGAATGACCCGGAGCTAAAAAGGGTCTGAAGTGTTCCCAGAAATCAAATCAAAAATTGATTTCTTCACCTTAGTGTGTGTAACACCCCCAATCTATACCCCCAATTAACAAAAGCAGTAAAAGAAAATTCAAAATTTCATCAGAGTATATTTAGAAATTCACAGCATAGACCGAGGGGTCACATCAAATTGAAACAAACATACAACACCTGCCCATAAAGATATGCAACACTCGCAGGTAGCAAATAAACAGAGGAACTTAGTTCCTACTACCCACAATTCAAAAACAGAATAAAGCGGAAAATCTATACTGAATCTCATATATATATATAGCATAAAAAGTTTGTCATATATCAATTCATACATGCACAAGCCAAAAGATATGTATACATATACACATCAAACTACAAAACGATTCCCCTGACTACCCGGTGCCACATATCAGAGCCGACCGACAAAAGAATGAAGTCGTAAGCTTCACAAAAAGACCACCAGCATCTAATCTGCAATGCCTCATAGAGCATTATAAAACAGCAGAAGGGTGAGAAAAACAATCATAATATAATTGCATACAATTATATATAACACAAAAAAAATACACATATATATTGTTCTCACCACAACGCACACCAGAATTCAAACACAAAACAACACAATGTGTATTTCATATTTCCATCACCAAAGTATACCAACCATGCACAATACAAGTATCACCAACACATTTACATATATCAATTTATCAATTTTATCCACAATTCCACACATAAACACACCATTAATGATTTATGCAAATGCAAGAGACCGACACAACGACTCTATGCATATGCACATGCGGTACCGACTTCCATCAATTCTCAACACCAGTTCACTCAAGAACTATTGGAACCATCGCTCGTTACTTAGTGTAACTCCCCGTCGGGCATACGATGTTCCCCGTCTCTTTCGGTCCTCTTTGTATAAGGCTCACGACGTTTATGGATCGCTTTCGGTCCTCTTTGTATAAGGCTCACGATCCAATCGCTCACACCCCACATGGGTACACGATCGTCTATAACCATCGCTTTCGGTCCTCTTATTTTTAAGGCTCACGATCCAATCAGATCGCTTTCAGTCCTCTTATTTTTAAGGCTCACGATGTTATAGCAGATTCCCTCTGGAATCAATCCGTCACTCAGGACGTCACAAGAATGCATATCATGATGCTCAGCATACAATGACCCATGACATTCAAATGCACACATATATGCAACCATCTCACTTAACATAAATCATGCTTTTCAATTCCAGCCCAAAACAATGCCTTTATTTGTCATACGGCCACAAACCATCATCACGCCATCTAAACACATGCATTTATATCATATAATCCGCACATAAGTCATACAACTATATCTCAAGCCTGTTGCGTAATAACGCCTCAAATACACAGTTAATACGGTAAAAGTCGACACACAACACATTTCCAGATTCCCGACATAATTAAATCGGCTAACGATCTCAGAACCATTATAATAATAAAGAACATTTCCCAAGCTTTCTAACGCATCAAACCACGCCTCAAACCGACTCACGGATCAAAAGTTATAAAGAAAACAAATTGGGAAAAGTTGTCCTGTTCGCAGTGCGAAGCTCCTAGCGAGTCCTTCGCTTCTCCATTCGCAGTGCGAATGTCCTAGCGAACAGTGTCAGAAGCAAAATAGCCTAGAAAATTCCCAACGTTCACAGTGCGAACCATCCAGCGAATGTTCTCTACCCCATTCGCAATGCGAATCCTCCAGCGAACAGTGGCAGAATGAAAAATAATACAACGTTCGCAGTGCGAACGCTCGCCACTCCGTCGCTGGCCATTCGCAGTGCGAACCTGCGATTTCAGCAAAACCCAGCAGCGCACCGGTTCATCCAAAAATGATATTTTCTCAACCAAAACATTTCCAAACCAACATATAACAATTAGAACATAACTCAATCATGCTAACAAGTATTCTACTACGTTTACACCGATTTTCGACCGTGAAACCATCGATATCACATTATATTTCTCATTTCAACCTAGAATCCAAAACTAGAGAAAGACAATAGCATATGCAAACTCATACATACATAATCATACACAAGCATAAGATAATCGAGTTTCACACCCTTACCCGATTTAATCGTGTTCTAGAAAGTCGGTTGATTGATTTCCAAGTTTTCTCAAATTCTCTCTTTTTCTTCTCTTCTCCTCTTCTTTTCTCCTTCTCTTCTTTTTCTTACTATTTTTCTCTCTTTCTATTTTCTATTATATTCTAACTTAACAAAATAAATCAAAATGCCCAAAATACCCCTACACTCAAACATCTCGCAAATGTTCCCAAAACGAGATAAAATATATTCACGATGAAAAATAACATATTTTCACATAAAAGTCAGAAATAAAATAATATAATAATAAAATAATAAAAAACGATTCAATTAAATAAAAACTGACAAAACTGGGGCGTTACAACTCTCCCCCACTTAGAAATTTTCGTCCTCGAAAATATACCTGAGACGAACAACTCTGGATACGACTCCCGCATCCGACTCTCCAACTCCCAAGTCAAATTGCCCTCAGCAACGCCTCCCCATGCCAGTTTCACACGTGCAATATCCTTTCCTCTCAACCGTTTCACCTCGCGATTCAAAACCCTAACTGGTAATGCCTCCACCGTAAGGTTCTCCCTTACCTCAACCTTGTCCATCGGAATCACATGTGACGGATCCGAAACATACTTCCGAAGCTGTGAAACATGGAACACATCGTGCAAATTCGACAGATTTTGCGGCAACGCCACCCTATAAGCCACAACACCCACTCTCGCGGATATCTGGTAAGGACCAATAAACTGAGAAGTAAGTTTCTTCGATTTCAATGCACGACCAACACCCGTTACCGGCGTAACTCTCAAAAATACATGATCGCCCTCTAGAAACTCAAGATCTTTTCTCCTCCGATCATGATAACTATTTTGCCTACTCTGAGAAGCCTTCATTTTCTCACGAATAATCTTCACTTTTTCCGTAGTCTGTTGCACCAACTCTGGTCCAATTACCGAACTCTCACCTGATTCGTGCCAACACAACGGTGTTCGACATCTTCGTCCATACAGTGCTTCAAACGGTGCCATTCCAATACTCGAATGGAAACTGTTATTATACGTGAATTCAATCAATGCAAGATAACTATCCCACGCACCACCTTGTTCAAGAACACAAGCTCTCAACAAATCTTCCAAAGACTGAATCGTTCTCTCCGTCTGTCCATTCGTCTGCGGATGATAAGCCGAACTCAATCTCAATTTAGAACCCAACGCCTTCTGTAAACTTTCCCAAAATCTCGAGGTAAACCTCAGATATCGATCCGAAACAATACTCAATGGAACCCCATGCAACTTCACAATCACACTGATGTAAATCTCAGCCAACCTCTCCAAAGTAAAACTGATGTCAATCGGAATAAAATGAGCCAATTTAGTCAGCCTATCAACAACCACCCAAATAACATTATGCCCTCGCTGTGTATTCGGCAACCCTGTCACAAAATCCATGGAGATGTTATCCTACTTCCACTCAGGAATATCCAACGGTTGCAACAAACCACTAGGCCTCAGATGCTCCACCTTTGATTTCTGACAAGTCAAACACGTAAACAAACTGAGCCACATCTCTTTTCAAACCAGACCACCAGAAAATCTTCTTCAAATCTTGGTACATCTTATTCGCTCCCGGATGTATACTCAAATTACTCTGGTGTCCCTCCTCCAAAATCATCTTTTTCAACTCCACATCATCAGGAATACAAATTCGACCTCGGAATCTCAAAACACCATTAATATCCACTTTAAAATCACTATTCACCTCTTTTTCCCCAACCAACATCAAATCCACAAATTTCACATCTAGCTTCTATTTCTCACTAACAGTCATCAGAAAATCATTAGTAATCGTTAGCATTCCAAGCCTTACGCTATCCGACGTCACCTCACAAACCAAACTCAAATCTCTAAACGATTCCAAAAGCTCCCACTCCTTAACCATTAAAGCGGACATATGCAACGATTTCCAGCTCAATGCGTCGGCTACCACATTAGCTTTACCAGGATGGTAATTCAAGCCAAAGTCGTAGTCCTTAAAAAATTCCAACCATCTACGCTGCCTCATATTTAACTCCTTCTGATCAAACAAATATTTCAAACTTTTATGACCACTAAAGACTTCAAACCTTGCACCGTAGAGATAATGCCTCCAAATCTTCAACACAAAAACCACAGCCGCTAATTCAAGATCATGAGTAGGATAATTCTTTTCATGCACTCTCAACTGCCTCGAGGCATACGCCACGATCTTACCGTCTTGCATCAGAACACCACCTAGACCAATCAAAGACGCATCACAATACACCACAAATGGTTCATTAGGATTCGGTAAAATCAAAATCGGAGCAGTCGTCAATCTTCTCTTCAGCTCATCAAAACTTTCCTCGCACCGAATATCCCAAATGAACGCTTGCCCCTTACAAGTCAACTGGGTTAAAGGAAGTGCTAGCTTCGAAAATCCTTCAATGAACCTTCGATAATATCCGGCCAAACCCAAAAAGCTTCGAATTTCAGTAACAGATCTCGGAGCCTCCCATTGTAGAACTGCTTCTACTTTAGATGGGTCCACAGAAATACCATTAATTGAAATCACGTGCCCAAGAAAACTCACCTCCGACAACCAGAACTCACACTTGGACAATTTGGCAAAAAGCTTTCTTTCTTTCAAAACCTGCAAAACAATACGCAAATGCTCCGCGTGCTCCTCCCGAGACTTAGAATAAATCAAAATGTCATTAATAAACACAACAACAAATCGATCCAGATGCTCGTGAAAAATACGATTCATGTACTCCATAAACACACCTGGCGCATTAGAAACCCCGAACGGCATCACAGAATATTCATAATGACCGTAACGTGTCCTAAAAGCCGTCTTCTGAATATCCTCCTCTTTCACCCTAATCTGATGATATCCCAACCTTAAGTCAATCTTACTGAACACACACGCACCAACTAACTGATCCATCAAATTATCAATCCTTGAAAGAGGATACTTATTCTTAATCGTCACCTTATTCAACTGGCGATAATCAATACACAATCGCATACTTCCGTATTTCTTTTTCACCAATAAAACTGGAGCACCCCAAGGCGACACACTTGGTCTCACAAACCTCTTTTCCAACAATTCATTCAACTGTTTCTTTAACTCAACCAACTCAGATGCCGACATAGGATAAGGTGCCATAGAAACAGGTCTAGTACCAGGAACTAGATCTATAGAAAACTCCACCTCTCTCTCTGGCAGAAAGTCTGAAATATCCTCGGGAAACACTTCTGGAAACTCGCACACAACAGGAAACACCTCAAGCGACACTTGACCATCCACCGCCAACGACGCAAACAACCCAAACAACTGAGCTTCATCCGCCAAAAGTCTCTTCAACTCTTTGGTAGATAAGAAACTCGAGTCTTCGTCTTCCTCAAGAGAAGGAAACCTTACCAGCTTATGATAACAATCAATATGAACCCTATTGAACTGCAACCAATTCATTCCCAGAACCACATCTAAACCCTCCAACGGTAAACACACCAAATCCATCTCAAAGTCTTTACCATAAATGGTCAAAGGACAACTTAGACAAACCAAAGAAGTAGTTACTGACCCCATTGCTGGAGTATCAATAACCATCTTACCACCCATCGAAGACAACACAAGATTCAAACGCTTCGCGCACTCAGACGAAATAAACGAATGAGTCGCTCCAGTATCAATAATAGCAACTAAAGGAGTACTATTAATAAAACAAGTACCTCTGATCAGACGGTCTGCACTGGAAGTCTGAGTTCCCGCTAATGCAAAAACTTTCCCACCAGCTGGAGCTTGCTTCGGTTTTGGACACTTCGTACTAATATGACCAGGTTCACCACAGTTGAAACACTTCACCACATTCTTCCTTGCACAATCAGCTGCGACATGTCCTAAACCTCCACAATTAGAACACTTCCTCAAATCTTTCCTACATTCAGACTGACGATGTCCCACATCACCACATCTATAACATCTCAAAGGACCAGACATTCCTCCTCCACTTGACATTCTTTCAAAATTACCCCTTTGTTTACCCTTATCAGCTGGTGTTACATACGGACCACCACGAAACTGTTCCTTCCCTTTTCTCTCGCTCACACTCTTATAGTGCGTAGAACGAGCCTTACTATCCTCCTCATAGATCCTACAACAATCCACCAAATCAGAAAACCTCCAAATCCTTTGATAACCAATTGCCTGCTTTATCTCAGGACGCAATCCGTTCTCAAACTTTACACACTTAGAAAATTCCACGGTCGCTTCAGCATAATGAGGATAAAACTGCACAAGTTCCACAAACTTAGCAGTATAATCAACAATCGACATATTACCTTGTTTTAACTCCAAGAACTCAATTTCCTTCTTTCCTCTTACATCATCAGGAAAATACCTCCTCAGAAACTCAGTGCTAAACACAGCCCAAGTGATCTCCTCCTCTGCAGCTTCCAACACATGACGTGTACTAACCCAGCAAACATCAGCTTCTTCCAGTAACATGTGAGTACCCAGTCTCACCTTCTGATCCTCAGCACAATCCATCACTCGAAAGATCCTTTCAATCTCTTTCAGCCAAATCTGTGCACCATCAGGATCATATTTTCCCTTGAAGACAGGCGGTTTGCTCTTCCTGAACTCATCATTACCAGCAACATTAGGTGCACCCTGCACAGCCCGAGACATAGCTTGCATAGCAGCAGCCAAAGCAGCGTCATTCCTACCAACCATATTCTGTTCATTTCCAATAACAGCAACTATGGTTAAACAAGCAGCTCATCCAACACCAACACCGACAAGGACTGACACAACTGACACGGACTGGCTCTGATACCACTTAATGTAACACCCCCAATCTATACCCCCAATTAACAAAAGCAGTAAAAGAAAATTCAAAATTTCATCAGAGTATATTTAGAAATTCACAGCATAGACCGAGGGGTCACATCAAATTGAAACAAACATACAACACCTGCCCATAAAGATATGCAACACTCGCAGGTAGCAAATAAACAGAGGAACTTAGTTCCTACTACCCACAATTCAAATACAGAATAAAGCGGAAAATCTGTACTAAATCTCATATATATATATCTCATAAAAAGTTTGTCATACATCAAGTCATACATGCACAAGCCAAAAGATATGTATACATATACACATCAAACTACAAAACGATCCCCCTAACTACCCGGTGCCACATATCAGAGCCGACCGACAAAAGAATGAAGTCCTAAGCTTCACAAAAAGACCACCAGCATCTAATTTGCAATGCCTCATAAAGCATTATAAAACAACAGAAGGGTGAGAAAAACAATCATAATATAATTGCATACAATTATATATAACACAAAAAAAATACACATATATACTGTTCTCACCACAACGCACACCAGAATTCAAACACAAAACAACACAATGTGTATTTCATATTTCCATCACCAAAGTATACCAACCATGCACAATACAAGTATCACCAACAGATATACATATATCAATTTATCAATTTTATCCACAATTTCACACATAAACACACCATTAATGATTTATACAAATGCAAGAGACCGACACAACGACTCTATGCATATGCACATGCAGTACCGACTTCCATCAATTCTCAACACCAGTTCACTCAGGAACTATTGGAACCATCGCTCGTTACTTAGTGTAACTCCCCGTCGGGCATACGATGTTCCCCGTCGCTTTCGGTCCTCTTTGTATAAGGCCCACGACGTTTATGGATTGCTTTTGGTCCTCTTTGTATAAGGCTCACGATCCGATCGCTCACACCCCACATGGGCACACGATCGTCTATAACCATCGCTTTCGGTCCTCTAATTTTTAAGGCTCACGATCCAATCAGATCGCTTTCAGTCCTCTTATTTTTAAGGCTCACGATGTTATAGCAGATTCCCTCTGGAATCAATCCGTCACTCAGGACGTCACAAGAATGCATATCATGATGCTCAGCATACAATGACCCATGACATTCAAATGCACACATATATGCAACCATCTCACTTAACATAAATCATGCTTTGCAATTCCAGCCCAAAACAATGCCTTTATTTGTCATACGGCCACAAACCATCGTCACGCCATGTAAACACATGCATTTATATCATATAATCCACACATAAGTCATACAACTATATCTCAAGCCTGTTGCGTAATAACGCCTCAAATACACAATTAATACGGTAAAAGTCGACACACAACACATTTCCAGATTCCCGACATAATTAAATCGGCTAACGATCTCAGAACCATCACAATAATAAAGAACATTTCCCAAGCTTTCTAACGCATCAAACCACGCCTCAAACCGACTCACGGATCAAAAGTTATAAAGAAAACAAATTGGGAAAAGCTGTCCTGTTCGCAGTGCGAAGCTTCTAGCGAGTCCTTCGCTTCTCCATTCGCAGTGCGAATGTCTTAGCGAACAGTGGCAGAAGCAAAATAGCCTAGAAAATTCCCAACGTTCGCAGTGCGAACCATCCAGCGAATGCTCGCTACCCCATTCGCAATGTGAATCCTCCAGCGAACAGTGACAGAATGAAAAATAATACAATGTTCGCAGTGCGAACCTCACGCGAAGCTCGCCACTCCTTCACTGGCCATTCGCAGTGCGAACCTGCGATTTCAGCAAAACCCAGCAGCGCACCAGTTCATCCAAAAATGATATTTTCTCAACCAAAACATTTCCAAACCAACATATAACAATTAGAACATAACTCAATCATGGTACCAAGTATTCTACTACGTTTACACCGATTTTCGACCGTGAAACCATCGATATCACATTATATTTCTCATTTCAACCTAGAATCCAAAACTAGAGAAAGACAATAGCATATGCAAACACATACATACATAATCATACACAAGCATAAGATAATCGAGTTTCACACCCTTACCCGATTTAATCGAGTTCTAGAAAGTCGGTTGATTGATTTCCAAGTTTTCTCAAATTCTCTCTTTTTCTTCTCTTCTCCTCTTCTTTTCTCCTTCTCTTCTTTTTCTTACTATTTTTCTCTCTTTCTATTTTCTATTATATTCTAACTTAACAAAATAAATCAAAATGCCCAAAATACCCCTACACTCAAACATCTCGCAAATGTTCCCAAAACGCGATAAAATATATTCACGATGAAAAATAACATATTTTCAAATAAAAGTCAGAAAAAAAATAATATAATAATAAAATAATAAAAAACAACTCAATTAAATAAAAACTGACAAAACTGGGGCGTTACAGTGTGACCTCTACAAGGATCATGACTTGAATGAAAAAAATATGGTTTATGGAAATACGCATGTATTAGAAGTTGATTAATGTCATGATTATATCTAGAATTACGGATAACCAGAGGGATGATGTTTTGATGTCTTGATGTGGTGGATTTGCGCTTCCGGTGCGGTGGTGAGGGAGAATGACCAGTAAAATTTGTACTCCAACATCAAAGTCAGTGAGAGAATGCGAAATACTATATATATAAATACTTAAGAATGGATTTTTAAAACATACATTTATCTACACGAGATTCTTATATACGAGGGTTGGTTCAGGAACCTTAAATTTATATCAGGTGTGGGTTTTCTCTTATTGTACATGTTGCCAACCAAAACAATAATAATAATATTCTGGTTTAATACCCTTTTTAGTCATGTATCTTAACCTCGAGGTTCACTTTCTTCCCTTAACTTTAAAAAGGTCCATATTGGTCCCTTAACTATTCAAAACGTTTCATATTAGTCCTTTTTGTCTAATTAGAGACGAACTTAGCGACTGATTTTTGAATTTTTCAGTCGCTAATAGGACAAAAAGGACTAATATGAAACATTTAATTAGTTTTTGGCAATTATAATTAGTAACAAATAAAATTTAAATGACATGGCATATCATTAAACCAACCACATCTGCCAATTTAAATCCAGATCATCATATTTGGAAGGAGGACCAACAAAATGCAAGGCGCATAAAACTAAAGGGACCAAAAACACAGGTTTTGTAATAGGGGGATCAAAAGTGTTAAAAACCCAAACTAGGGGGACCAAAAGTGCATTTAAGCCAACATTCTTAATGGAAGAAAACTTACCATTTCCAACAGTTCCGGAGCCAATGATTCTTCCTTTCTGATTTCCTCTGAAACCGACAATGCCTCCAGGGTTAAGTTTCAGATCTTGGAATCCCGTCATGTGTCGCGAGCACCCACTGTCCAGGTACCATGACTGGTGTTTCAATGGAGCTATTAAGGATATCTGCAACATAGATTATCTTGTTTTTAGGTACCCATTTTGTGGGTCCTTTCACATTAGTTTTTCTAAAGGTTCTGATCCCTATAGATTTCCTTACGTTAGTGAAACGGTGTGGAATTTGTGCATAGTGTTTGTTTTTAGGATATTTCTTTAGTGTGTGTGTTTGTGTAATCCCAGTGTTTAAGCCTTTTGGTTCTGAATGCTTAAGGCCAGTACCAGAGGGAATAAACTGTTTGGACAGAGGTATTATTTTGATGTTTTTGGTTTCATCATATGGTTGAGATGGTCCTGAATATCCTAGACCTCTACTGCCATTTCTACTGACTCCATAGATTAGTGAAGCCATTTTGCTTCTATCTACGCTTTTGGCAAGAAGATTTTTAAATGAGTTATCATATTTGTCTTCTTCACTAGTGTTAGTTGAGTTTGAAACAATTTCTTTTTCTAACGTAGATAGTTTACATTTCAGGACAATATTTGAGTTTTCTAAGACAAATATTTTCTCATTATGTTCAGAAATGGTTTTCTTGTTTTTAGCAAGATCTTCTAAAGAAACTATAAAACTCTTTTTCAAGATTTTGAATTTGCTTTGAAGGTTTTGATATCTTTTTATAAGTTCAGTTAATCCTAATTCAAGTTCAGATCGTGATAAGGAGGAAAGTACCTCTCTTTCATCGTCGGAGTCTGATAGTTCTTCCTCTGACGAGTCGCTTCTGGTTTCTGCCATGAATGCCATGTTGACCCGCCCTTCATCAGCATCATCTTCAGATTCTGAGTCATCCCAGGTTGCCATGAGACCCTTTTTGATTTTCCTAGGTCTTTCTTCTTTCTTGGCCTTTGGACAGTCATTTTTGAGATGTCCAGGTTCTTTGCATTCAAAGCACGTAACATCTTTTCCATAGTTTCTTCTTTGACCAGATGTAGATTCGAATCTTCTCCTTGGTCCTTTGAATTTGTTCCTTCTGTATCTCCAAAGTTGACTTATCTTTCTTGATATGAGTGATATATCATCTTCTTCTGAATCTTCCTCAGATTCTTCCATTTCTTCTTCTGCCTGATACGCCTTCTTCTTTTCTGGCTTTGCCTTTAGTGCAATGGATTTGTTTTTCTTCTGAGGTTCATCTCCTTGAAGCTCTATTTCATGACTTCTTAAAGAACTGATAAGTTCTTCAAGACTGATAATTCAAATCCTTTGCAAGTTTCAAGACAGTCACCATCGGTCTCCATTTGGCTGGAAGACTTCGGATGATTTTCTTTACATGATCAGCAGTAGAATAGCCTTTGTTCAGAACTCTGAGTCCGGAAACAAGCATTTAAAACCTTGAGAACATGGTTTCAACAGACTCGTGATCTTCCATTTTGAAGACTTCGTATTTTTGAATTAGCGCAAGAGCCTTCGTCTCCTTGACTTGAGCATTTCCTTCGTGAGTCATACGAAGAGAGTCAAAGATGGACTTTGCAGTTTCTTTGTTTGTGATTTTCTCATACTCGGCATAAGAAATTGCGTTCAATAGAATGGTTCTTGCTTTGTGATGATTTTTGTAAGTTTTCTTCTGAGCATCTGTAAACTCACTTCTTTCAATCTTTTTACCTACAGAATCTATAGGATGACTATAGCCATCAAGTACTAGATCCCATAGATCTAGATCAAATGATAAGAAATAACTTTCAATTTTATCTTTCCAATAATCAAACTTTTCGCCATCAAAGATAGGAGGTTTTGCAGTGTAAGATTCTCTTTCAATAACATTTGTTTCAGAAGTTGTTGGTGGTGGTGTAGTCATTGTTTTTCACACTTGGACCGGTACTGAACGCTGTTAAGTGCTTGATAAAAATTTAATCTTTTTATCACCTCAGAACCGGAGCTCTGATGCCAATTGAAGGTGTGAAAAACGCAAGAAAGGGGGGTTTGAATTGGTTTTTCAAAATAAATAGTTTCTGTTTTAAAATAACTTTCTCTTTAAAACTTTACCCCTTTTCTAAAGAAAAAACAACTTGGTCAAACAAAGAGATAATGTAAACTTGTTTTTGGATCAAGACTGACTTAAGAAAGAACAGAGTTATAAGATATTGTAGCAGGTTGCGTGTGTATCTTTCTTCAAGTCTTTGAGCTTTCTTTTATAGCCGAGTGGAAAGAGCCGTTGAGATGAAATCATGATAGCTAAGTAGGCTTACGGCTAGAAGCGTGAGCAGAGGTACAAAGTCTTCTGCATGCTGCACGTCCTGTCTGTGTCAGTTTGTATTTCGCACATTCTTCAAGAATTTTAACATTGTAATGTGGTACAGCTGTATAGTGTGGCACGTTTTCTTGGCTTCTCAACTACAGAGGCTTTTGTGAGCATGAGTAAGAAGGGAAAACATTGCTCGGTTCTTGAGATTATCAAGTCTTCGAATCATCAGCTCTGCGCTTCCAAAATCTTCAGAACTTGCCTTCAGAACCTTGTTCTTTTAATTTACTTTCTTTATATCTCCAGAGGCTTCTGATAATATTTGATTGAAGCATGAGAGTCGACTCAGGGTAGGTCTTCAGAACCTTGATGAGAGAGCATGAGGCTTCAACATCTGGACTTTGTTCCATCAGAACCTTTGTCTTTTTATCTTCAGAAATCATTCTCTTTTCCTTTCGTATCAGAGTTATGTGAGTCTTGTCTTATCTTCGAATTGAGTTAAGCTCTTTGAAGCATCTTTCATTAAGCATTGCGCTAATTCACGGAAGCAGAACCTGTTTGCTAGGTTCTCATAAATAACAACATTAGTTGCATAGAATTGTTATACAAATATTCATTTGTTATCATAAAAAATTAGAAATAATATTGCAGAACCAAATCTTGTTCTCACAGTATCGCCATATCTCTTACAGAAAAACCCTAACACTTCGTCATTAACTTTCCTATTCATCACTATAGCCTAAATCTTGTTCTTAATACATAACCATATTTTTCTTCTTCGATCCTTATTCTCTCATTTTCGTGTATGTTATTGTTATGTTTCCCATAATTTTCACATGATTTTCTTCTTGTTCGAGACTTTATGGGATTTTTGTTGTTACACGTTGTTGTATGTTTCACATGATTTTCACATGATTTTCATATTATTTACTTCGGTTTCACATGTTTTGATGTTGGTTTGGATATGCTTTAGGTTTGAATATGCTTTAGGTTTAGATTTTGAAAAAGGGTTTCTCTTTTTTTTTTCTTCATATTTCAGATCCTTCTCTCAGATTTCAAATCCTTCTCTCAACATGAATAGTGGGAGAAAACTTGTCCAAGAGATTAAGGCTTTAAAGGAGGATATTAATATGTTGGATTTATGATTGAACAAATTCAAGGAAGCTGAAGTTGTTAGTGATCACATTAATGTTGTTGAACCGTCTGGTGGAACAGGCTATAAGAAGATTCTTATTAAGAATCTTAACCCTAAAAAGATAAGGAAGGTAGAGGTTATTGTGAAAGAACTATGAATCTAGATGCTACTAATTATGAATAAGATGAAGACCTTGAGAATTTTCCGAATTCAACTAGGCATGAAGATTGAATACCTTGTTGTGTTTCACATGATTTGTTGTTGGTTGTTGTTGTTGACAAATATTTTTCCATATTCTCTCTTATTCATGTATGTTGTTGTTATGTTGATGTTATTGTTATGTATGTTGATAAATTTTAGTTGAATTACAATGTACTACTAGTTTATGTTAACATGGTGTTTATAGGATTGCAATTGATTTGTGTTGCTATGAAGAAAAAATACAAGAGAGGATGAAGCTGAAGTGACAGATGTAAACTTGCATGATAGATCTAGAATGACATCCATTCAAATTTAACACAAGTTTGCAGCTTTCTCCTCAGTTCATCCTCCTTTCATTTTACAAGTTTGCATAATATGGGTGTGGTTCACATGATGGTTTGTCTTAATTTTCCATGAATTTTTTCAATTAAAGGTATGCATGGTGTTGATAAATGTTGTTGCATGTTGTTGATGATGTTGTTGATGTTGTTTTGTGTTGTTTACTAATAAATGGTTTTTCATGTGTGTCTAGCAAGTGATTATTGTTCTTTACTTATCACAGATGAAGCTAGTTTTGTGAACATGGATCTACGAGAGTTGCAAACTTGTGTTCGCTGTGGAAATATTAAATGAGTCTTTCATATAATATTCCCATAGTGAACACATGTTTTCTACTCTCACTTCTACTTAATTTATCTTCTTCATAGCTTCCAGGAATGGTTAGTTATCATTTTCTTCCAATCTATGTTAATTAATTGATGTTTTTGTTGATAAATGTTTTTAGTGAGTTTATTATATCATATGTGATTGCTTGTTTCACTAACCTCTCATTGAACTTGCATTAATTTAAATATATTATTGAGATAATAATTAGAAAAATTAAATTATTCTTGAAAATCAACTTAGACGATCCAATGTTTATCAAATCACATGCATCTTATAATTCATGATTTCCTCTTTATCCTATAGAATTTGATTCAATGTCACATGTTCTTCAAAACAATGATGATAAATGGATGTTATTTTGGGTTTTTCACACAAAATTTGATGTTTGTAAAATAAACTAGAAAAAAAAGGAGGAAATCAAACTTTGTGTGAAAGACTTAGAAGACATTCATTCATCATCAATATTACTTTGAAGAATTTGTGATTGAATCAAATTATATGGGTTAATGGGGAAATCATGAATTACAAGATGCATGCAATTAGACCTACCAAAATCATGAATTACATGAACCCTTTAAGTTGTTTTTCAAGAATAATTTAATTTTTGTGATTATTATCTCAAAAATTGATTTGAATGGTTGTATATGGTTAATAAGGGGCAGGAAAAAAAAGAAATTCCATATTTTATAATAAACTCTTACACATACCACCACGGTTGGATCATATTAATGTGGTGAAATGTTAAAATGCAAGAATGGTGTTGCTGGGATTCGAACCCAGGACTTATAAATTATTTAACGATGGGTGTTTTCTATATCCGTTGTTATAAGTAGCGCACTACCTAACTTATAACCACATTCACTCGCCTATTATGGAAATAAACATATATACAATCACACGCTACCTAACAACGGACGTGAAACAGTCATTATATGTGTTTCACAACCGTCATGATATGTGTGTTCATAGTAGTGTTACTTTCGTAGTGTTTGCATTTCATGTATCTTTAACTGAATAAATTTCTAGCTGGGGCGAGTCCCTAAGTGTTGCTTGAGTAGTTTATCTTGGAGAGAATGTTTCAATGAAGGTACAACATACAATTTTCTCATAAGGCAGGAAAAATCCTTTAGTTAAGGACCGAGATACAATTATCTCATAAGGCGACAAGAATCCTTTAATGAAAATCGACTGTATAATTATCTTATATGGCAGAAAAAATCTTTCATTGAAGGTTCAACATTACCTTATTTATGGGGCTTACAAGATGATTTAAATTATCTCACATCTTAAAACTCATGAGATAGTTGAAATATTTCATCTCACAGTAGGCGACTATTGTACACGTTAAAAAAATAAAATAAGGTTACGTAGCCCTATGATTAAAGGGTTGTCAGAGTGTTTTAGGATATTTGACAATGTTTAGGCATAACTCATGAGGATTGTGACAAGCTCTGCATATGATTTTGTGAAAAGAAATTGAAAATTTTCTCTATTCTCGGTATAAGGTATATATAGAAGGCTACATGAACGAGATAATGGGAGTAATGGAAGACCAATTCCTCCTCCATTATAAATACAATTTTCTCCTCGTAAGTTGCATTTGACTAATTCTCTTATCACAATGTACGTAAAATGGTTTTAGATACCACTTCCGGTGAGCAGGCTCAATTTAGGCTCAGTCTAGCCCCAGCTCTGAAGGCTCACCAAACATTGATACACGTCATTCGTTTTTGCCATGAGTTGTATTTTATTTCTCAATAAAATTATCCCAATACATCTTTAAACCACAATCACCATGTTTGGATAAAAGATGTTCTCAAACTAAATAATGTTGGAATTAACCCAAAACCTATAGGAATTTCGACCCTATCTTGATAAACAAGAAGAGTTCTTAGCGCAGCAATACCAAAGAAAAGAAGTAAATAGAGAATGAAAGGAAATTAGGATTCTAAGAGAATTTGGAGAAGAAGGTTGTTACCCACAAACCGTGGGATTTTTCTCTTTCTATTCACTTGCAACTGCAAACCGTGAATTACAATGTGTTGTTATTCTTTACAAAAATAAGGGATACTCCCTATTTATAGATTTTCGTTTACTTGTTCTCCAAGCCAAAGCCCAAAACTATAAAAGCCCAAAATACCTATTTTGGAACTATGTCAAATATAATCTAAATCAAATCTGTGTTAAACAACTGTTTCGACACACCCTTGCTTCGACACTTCGACACTTCGACTACTCCTTGTTTCTGTTGAGCTAAACTGCTTCGACACAAGGAATTACAACTCAACACACCATCTAATTCATTGTGTCTAAGCTGTGTACATTCATCATGGCTCTTAGTCTTCTGAAGACTTCGACCTGCACTTCCTTCGTCATGATATCTGCAATCTGATTCTCAGTTCTGCAGTGTTCCAAGTTCATCTTCCCTTCTGCTACCTGCTCTCAAAGATAATGGAACCTCATTTCAATGTGTTTGCTTCGACCGTGTGCTATTGGATTCTTCGCCAAGTTGATAGCTGACATGTTGTCGATCTTCATTGTAATTGCTCCATGACTCTTCCCTGTAATCTCTTTGACCAAGTTCACCATCCAGGTTGCTTGACATGCACAAAGAGAAGCAACTATATATTCTGCTTCGCATGATGACAATGCCACTACTGCCTCCTTTCTCGAACTCCAAGCAACTGGTGCACCACCTAGCATAAACACATATCCAACTGTGGATTTTCTATCCTCAACATCACTACACCAGCTAGAGTCGGTGTATCCCACTAACTTGCATTCTTTCCCTTCATCATCTGCAAGAAACAAAATGTCGTAGTCGAGAGTTCCTTTCAGATACCTCAGTATCCTCTTCGTTGCTGCTAGGTGTGATACCTTTGGCTTCTGCATAAATCTACTTACCATACCCACACTGTATGCTAAGTCAGGCCTTGTGTGACAAAGGTATCTAAGTGACCCAATAAGTCTTCTGTATTAGGTTGGGTCGACATCATCTTCATCTGAGTCCTTCGACAGTTGGAGTCTGGTCTCAGCTCGAGTCAAATTTGGGTTGCAATCTTGCATCTCAAATCTCTTGAGTATTTCACCTGCATATTTCTTTGGTGCATCATCAAACCTCTACTAATCTTGTAGAATTCGATGCCAAGGAAATATGAGAGATTTCCCAAGTCTGACATTTCAAACTCCTCGCTTAGGTCATGTTTGAAATCTTCGATCTCTTTCTTGCAACTCCCTGTTATCAACAGGTCATCGACATAGAGGCATAGTATAAGCAATTCATTATTGCTTCTCCTTACATACACTCCATGCTTAGTCGTACACTTCACAAATTCCTTCTCCCTTAAGAAGCTGTCGATTTTCTTATTCCAAGCTCTTGGAGCTTGCTTAAGTCCATACAGGACTTTCTGCATCCTGTACACCTTTCCTTCTTCGCCTAGTTTCACATACCCAGCTGGTTGTGCGACATAAACTTCTTCATCTAAGGGGCCATTAAGGAACGCACACTTCACGTCCATCTAGGTGTTGTTAACTTCGATGGACTCTAACTCCTCATTCATTGCTTTCACCCACATCGAATCTTTCAATGCCTCAGCTGCATTGACTGGTCCGACATCTGCGTAGAAAGTATAATGTACCAGCTTACCCTCTTCATCGACCACATCATCTGATGTAATTACACATTCTTGCAACCTTGCAGGCATGTGTCTTATTCGTCGAGGTCTGCTTGGGCCTGCTTTATCTCTGACTTGTTCCTGTCGAACTTCTCTTTCGACTTCAGTGGCTGGTTCTTCACAAGAGATTCTCACTAAATCCTTCTTAAAATTCTTAGTCCAATCCCATTCTTTAAGCTCATCTATGATCACGTCCCTTCTGATCACTACCTGCTTATTCACTGGGTCGAACAGTTTGTAACCTCCAGTCGAATGATATCGTATCAAGATCATCTGATTCGACTTGCCATCAAGCTTCCTTCTCAAATGATCTGGCACATGTCTATGTGCTATAAATCTAATCACCTTCAAGTGACTGAGGCTAGGCTTGACACCAGACCAACATTCTTCTGGTGTGATTCCTTCAAGCTTCTTCGTCGGACATCTGTTCAAAATATATGTTTCTGTCGAAACCGCTTATCCCCATAATTCTTTGGGTAAGTGCTTTCCATTCAACATACTTCTCACCATGTTCATTATGGTTGTATTCTTTCATTCTGCAATGCCATTTTGCTGTGGAGTGTAGGGTGGCACCACCTCATGCACAATCCCTTCTTTTTCATATAATGCATCGAACTCTTTTGAAACATACTCTCCACCACCATCAGTCCTCATAATTTTCAACTTTCGATCACTCTATCTTTCGACCATGGATTTGAATTTGGCAAATACCTCGATCACATCACTTTTCTTTTTGATGAGGTAAGTCCACAACTTTCGAGTGTAATTATCTATGAACGTGACAAAATATCAGTTGCTACCAATCGAATCCACCTGGATTGGACCACATACATTCGAGTATATGACTTCCATAATTTCCTTCAACTTCATTCCTGCATCCTTGCTGAAGCTATTCTTGTGTTGTTTCGACTGAACACACTCTTCACAGACTTCACTTGGAATGTCGATTTCTAGTAATCCTGAAACCATATTTCTTCTCTTCATCTCTTTGATGTCATTGAAGTTGAGATGGCCTTGTCGAAAATTCCATAACCACTCATCTCTGCTAGCTGCAGTTGCTAGGCACTTGTGCTCCATCATCTTGAGTTTAATCTTGAAGGTCCTATTCTGGGACATTGGAGCCTTCAAGATTATCTTTCCACCTGCGTCGAGGACTCTCATCATCTTGTCTTCGACAACTACCTTGTAGTTCTTTTCGACCAGCTTCCCTATACTGAGCAAATTACTCTTCATGCCTGGTATGAACAACACATTGGAAATTGTTGACCTCTTGCAATATTTCCTCATAATCAGAACATCACCAACACCTTCAGCTGCTAGAGTGTTGTCATTTGCAAACTTCACCGTGTTCTTCGACGAGGGCTTCATGTTATCAAACCAATCTTTCCTTCCAGTCATGTGTGATGAGCATCCTGAGTCCAAGTACCACTGATCTTGGAATCATTCTTCATCTCTTGTTGTGACCATCAGCAACGTCTCTTCTTCTTCATGTTTTGCCATCTTTGCATCAATTTCTTGATTTTTCTTCTTTTCTGGACATTCACTAAAATAATGGCCATACTTCTGACAATTGAAACATTGAATGTGACTCTTTTCAGATTTTCGACCACCACCTCTTCCTTTACCTGCAGTACCACCTCTTTGGTTACCTTGATTCCATGGTTTTCTCTGATTGGACCAGTTTCCTTCATGTTGATTTCGACCAGTCGAATTTTTGTAGCCTCCTCTACCTTTGTTGCCATTCCAGCTTCCTTTGCCTTTCCTTTCATTTTCTGACGGCGTCTGCAAAGCCATATCGCTCTTCGACTTTCCTGCAGCTCTTTCAGCCATCCTTTGTTCATGAGACTCAAGCTTCCCTTGAAGCTCTTCCTTCATCAATATTGACAAGTCTTTCGACTCTTCTATGGCTACTACCATGTGGTCGAACTTTGGAGCCAATGACCTCAAGATCTTTGCAACAACTGATCTTGATGTCAACACCTCTCCACATACATTGATTTGATTCACCAACTTTGTAACTCTGGTGAAGAAATCTTTTATACTTTCATTGTCTTCCATCTAAAGCAACTCATAGGTTCTCTTGTGAGTTTGTAACCTCACCTCTTTCACCTTCTCTGTGCCTCCAAAAGACTTTTCAAGAATCTCCCACGCTTCCTTCGCTGACTCTACATCACTAACCTTTTCAAAGTTATCTGGATCGACACACTGATGGATTATAAAGAGAGCTTTATAATCTTTCTTCTTAAACTCTTTGTGTGCAATCTTTTCTTGATCCGTCGCTTTCTCCGCAAGCGGTGTTACTCCTTCCTTCACAAGATCTCAAAGATCTTGATAACAGAAAACCACCTTCATCTGCTTGCACCAATTCTCATAATTATCTTTTTTGAGAATCGAAAGACTCGCCGGAAAGTGTCCGTTCAAATGATTCATTTCCATCACGATTTTCCTTTCCTTGAATCGCAACCGGAGCTCTAGATACCAGATGTTGAAATTAACCCAAAACCTATGAGAATTCCGACCCTATCTTGATAAACAAGAAGGGTTCTTAGCGCAGCAATACCAAAGAAAAGAAGAAAATAGAGAAAGAAAGGAAATTAGGATTCTAAGAGAATTTGGAGAAGAAGGTTGTTACCCACAAACTGTGGGATTTTTCTTTTTCTTTTCACTTGCAACTGCAAACCGTGAATTACAATGTGTTGTTATTCTTTACAAAAATAAGGGTTACTCCCTATTTATAGATTTTGGTTTACTTGTTCTCCAAGCCAAACCCCAAAACTATAAAAGTCTAAAATATCTATTTTGGAACTATATCAAATCAAATCTAAATTAAATCTGTGTGAAACAACTGTTTCGACACACCATTGTTTTGACACTTCGACACTTCGACTACTCCTTATTTCTGTCGAGCTAAACTGCTTCGACACAAGGAATTGCAACTCTACAAATAAAGCTTTATATGCCTTGAAACAAGGAGAATGTTCACCAAATATTGATGGTTGCAATGCAAAAACAATACTGATTTCAACTTTTATGTTTTTAGAATCTGAATCCAGTCAAAAGAAAAAGAAAAGCAAAGACTAGAAAAACCTCAAAAGTTTGCTGGTTATATAGTACGTGGCTACCTTATGATTTGAAATACAATGATATTTAATTGTCTTTGTTCACATTGGAGGGTACATGGAACGTGCTATGCTATGAAGATGGAAGTTTGATTATTAATGAGGTGATGGAAGATAGTCAAATAAAGAGATTAAACACCACAGATATAAAGGTAGAAAGGTAGGTTTAATATGCAAAATGTTTGAGTTAAGGCTACTTTATTTTATTTCTCAATCATTCAATAATGTTGTTTTTTAATTTTATATATGTTCAAAGATCCATCAAACCCCACAATTGATGAAAGTTATAAGTATCTGAAGCTGTATCATTGCAGTGTTAGACTGTTAGTTGAGGTCGAAGAACGTGGAGTTCAAAATTGAATTGTTGTTGAGAAGGAATTTTCTATCACTCAAACAAAGTAAAAAAAAAAAATTATCTTATAAATATGATGTCTTAAATTTAAACGGTCGAACGCAAGATCAGATACAAAGATTTTTAAAACAAAAAAAATAGAGTTTTTATTTCTAGGTTTAAAATACTTATTTTAAGAAAATAAAAGTTATAAAATTAACTTTATGTATATATTTTAACAAATAAGAAAATTAATTCTTAAATATAAAGTATTTTTGAGAACAATTTAAATTTTATAGTATCATACATTTATTCTCAAAGTAACTGATGAGTCTAAACAATTTCTATAACGGCGTGATTAAAATTTAAATATTACCTATATCCCATTTTTATAAATAATTTTAAGAATCTGGTAAATATTAACTGAATATATTTTTTAAAAAGTATTTGGAATTTAGTTCTTGAATAATCTATTGTTGAGTAATAAATTTTTAATTTATGAAGCAAACAACCTATAACATAAATATATAATAAATTAGAAATAAATTTTCTTATTAAATATAGGAAATTGGTCATTTAAAAAAATGAGAAAAAGAAATATACACTTATTTTTACATTGTTAACAAATGATAGACGTGTATTCCACCAAATCACACATTTATTTTTAAAATAATGTTATGATTTGTCACTTTAAAATAATCTGAGTGAAATTCTGTATAATATTTATTTCTTTACACTGACAGTACATTACATTTAAATTTAAAAAAAATTAAACTCCAACATTAAATTTTCTCTGATAATTTTATTTTTATTGCATAATATCTTAAAATAAATTGGTCTAAATTTACAAAGTTTAAATATATATTTTTCGTAACACCAACACTTTATGTGGAACATCTTTTTGTCGTCTCACACTTATACGACACTAATATATAGATTAAATTACATTATTTTGTTTTTGAAAGTTTTATTTATATTTTGTTTTTGTATCCAACACTAACTTCAATTTCTGAACTTTTCGGGTTCGTGGAGTTCTTTCTCCTTACCTCCATTGACATTTCCAAGTTTGAATTAGCCAAAAACAAAAGAAAGATGAAACTAGTGGATAATATAAGAAAGGAAGGAATAAATATGGTTTAGAAGAAGAATAAATAAAAGGGACTTTTTCTAAAATTTAAAGGTTAATGTGCTTGGTTGGAGGACTACAAAGTTAGGGGTAACAATTTTACAAATAACTTTGTATTTGATTCAAAAGTTTAGAGCGTAAAGATAACTAGTAGCCCTTCAAGAGTAAAACATAAAGTCATGAAGCTTTTTGAATACATATAATACTATTTTTTTAAACAATGAATATGCAATATGCAATTTTAATGACATTTTAATATCATATGTGTGGCATTTTAATCATATTTAAAGCGTTGTAATTCAGATTGACGTGCGACCGGAGGAAAAAGAAATCTAATATCAAGAACAACTCTTATGACGAAACTAAAGGCTAACTTGAAATTTTTCTCCTCTGCCAATACGCGTATTCCATACGTGTGTGAAATCTAGCAATCTTCTCATGCGCAAATGAATGCTTAGATCTTTTTAAAATGTCCAAAATCCGTATTTAAATGAAAAAAAAACTAATTTTCTTGAAATATCTTTATTTTTTATGGCAGAAATAAATTAGGAGCATGAAAAACACGACATGAAAAACGAAAAATGCACCAAATGCAACGAATTTCTCCATTGAAGTTTCCTTCTTTGTAATAATTTGTGTAATGTTTAACACTTTCATTATGCCTTTTATTATAGGTATGGTAAACTCCTCAATGCTAGAGATAAGTCACTCTTATTGATTGAATTTGAATATTTTTATTGACATTTGTAATAATTGAGGTTTTATTCTTATATTTTTTTATTTCTTTTTGTACTTTATGATTTGCTCTTTCTAACAAATTGAGAATTGTTTTATGGTAACCTGTTAGAAAGAACTTTCAATAGCAATACTCAATTGAAATATTTTAGATTGATATCACATAATATTAGGGATACAATCTAAAAACGACTTTGTTTTTTATAATTACATGCTTAGGTTCATTTACAATTTACTATGACCATATGAATTGATTTGAATAGTCAAAGGTTTATTCGCTATGAGCTTATGAATAAATAAACTTAAAAACCAGTAATCTGTAGGAATAAAAAAAGTTGTTACAAGGTCAATTTAGAATATAAACAAGTGCAAAAATCAAACTCTCATTCCTAGTATACATGTCAATTATTATATTTATATTCTATTATATTTTTATTTTGGTCCCTAAATATTTATTTTGGTTGAAGTTCTTAGATTTTAATTTCTTGTTGGCGTTAGTCCCTAGCGTCAAAGTTTGGTTTAAAAAAAATCTTATGGCTAACGTTGTTGAGTTGACTTTTGTTTTTAAATTTTATTATGACACATATTAGCACACGTAGTTCAAATATTTTGCACAAAAAATAAAGTCATAAAATTGCATTTTCCAGTTTTAGTTCTAGTCCCTATAAATTAGGGTTTCTGAAGAAGAAACATTTGCCAGTTCTGTGGGAGGTGGGGAGCGATTACGAGGAAGACGAGGTCTATGGACGAAGAAAGTGGTAGACACATTAAAGGCGCTTTTGAGCAAGAAGATCGATGCAAAATGCATGATTTTTTACTCTGAACTTTCATTACGGGGTGAAATTTGTTAGGCAGAATGTAACATATTACATAGGTGGGCATGAACATATAATGACCTTGATAATTGTTGATGGGGGAGATCCCAATATTATAGCCTAGCTTTTGGTGTTTGTGAAATTGAATCAAAGGAATCATGGAGGTGGTTCCTTTACTTTTGGAGGACATTGGCCAAGAAGAAGATGAATGTTCATAACTGCACATGTTCCCAATGTTGAAAATGCATATGTTCTAAATGCTCAAGCTCCACACGACTCTGGTATAAGTGGTTCACAATCTGATTATATTTTGTCTGCATCTGTTCCAAATGTATCTAAATTCAAACCAATCCCAAGCCAGTTGAGTTACTTAAACTAATTTAGTTTATTAGTTTCAATCGTGTTTATTGTATGTATTCTAATGCTTTTTTTTATGATTGTATCTTTGTCGAAAAAACAAGGCAATAAAAAGTGGCAAGGAAATTGGAGTTGAGGATAAGTGATAGAAAAAGGGTTCTTAAATGAAAAAATCTCATGGGAGAAGGAAGTGATCCAACACAACCAATGACATTGTAGACATTAGTGAACTTTCTATTATGCATTTTTTGGCTTAATGTATTTTGGTTATGTTGTACTTTGAGACATGCAGAACTCAATTATGTATTTTTGAATGAATATTTTCATGCTTCAGGTTTCGTCGGTAAACTATAAAAAAATCACAATTTTAAAGAGAGGCAATGTGAATCATTAGTAGATGCATATGAAATATTCAAATGGTTGTTGGTTGTGTGTCCCACTCACAATCTAGATTAGACTAAACAAATGCAATTTTTTGTTAATGACCTCTAATTGAAGACTAAACAATTAATGTTTGTTAATGACCTCTAATTGAAGACTAAATAATTGATTGATATAGTTGTTGGTTGCTAATCAAATTTTACAACAGCCATTAGTATCAAGAAGATCATTAAAGTCCTTGCTGCAAATGAACATTTCAAATTGTATGATTGATGTGCAAACAAGATAGAATGAGTTATGGATTTGAATCTATCCACTCATAATATAAAAATAGATGATCAAGTTGCGTTAAAAGTTGAAAGGCGAGTGAAGGAATAAAGCATCAGTACTCAACAACTAGCTCATGTTCAACAGACACAAGTTATTGGTTATGAAATTTGTTGGGGGGGGGGGGTCTTTATTTTTCTATGTATTATGTAGCACATCTACAACAAGTTGAAGAATTTATCTAAAGCAGAACAATCCCTATTCCAACAGGTATAATTCAAGGTGGAAAAATCATCCAAATTTATCCTGAAAAGATCAGTAAGGGAGTGTTCAGAAAAAGAGGCCATTTCAATATCAAAACTAAGAAAGAAGATTAGGAGATAGCTATTGAAAATATGACTTCTCAGAATGCGCAATTTAAAGAATAGACCATGAATAATCTAAGGAACACTACAACATCTATAAAAAAAATCTAGAGGTTTTAGTCAGACAAATAACTCAACAATTTAAAGAAAAAAATCAAAGTACTCTCCCAAGCAACACCATCAATAATCCTAAAATCATGTTTCAATCTTGTTACAACCTAAATCAAAAAGAAAAACTTTCAACTATAGAAATCAAATTGCCTTATCCATAAAGATTAAAAAGGGTAGTGATTAAAAAAGAACCACAAATTTCAAAACAAGCACATGAAAGTACTTTGAGCACCACAGTCACAAAATCCATAAATCATATCAATATTATTGTTGTCCTAAACATGGAGAAGGTTGGTGAAGATGAAGAAGAATAAAGCAACAGATGATGTTATCATATTTATATTCTTAAAAAATCAGCATTTTCCATAAAAGGAACTAAATGTTTAATTCTTTTTATATAACATATATAAGTCAAATATTGTTTTAAAATTAATGTTTTGTAATTACCACTATCTTTAGTAAGCATTATGAGAGAATTGTAATCATCACATTATAATTAATGTCTTTATTTAGATTTATGGTAGAGTTGTATCATTAAGATTGAGTGAACCAAAAAGTCCTCGTCTTAATTACCAACTTATTGTCTTGTCTGTCAGTTTCCTTCAAGCCTATATAAATGTTTTGTAATACTAAGCAAGAGCAAGAGAAAAGAGTATGTGGTGAATTCAATAAAATCAGAGCATTTCAAAGCCTAACCTCCACCAGTGGAAGTTCAGTGAAAAACGTGACCAAAAAGTATTTTCTTACTCTAAATTCTGCAACAGTATATTTTATCACATACCACCTCCAGAATACCACCAACAGTGTGGTATCAGAGCTGCAGATCTTTGCAACTGCAGCAAAAACAACAAAATATATGGCTTCCACAAGCAACTCTTCCACAACTTATATCAATTTTAAAGTTCATGTGTTTGAAGGAGAGAATTGTGATTTTTTGGCTATTAAAATAGAGACTCTATTCACCTCATTGGGTGTCTCGGAGTTCGTCCAAAATGCTTATGAAGATCCAACACCAACAGAGGCGGGAGAATCAAAAGAAAAGGCTGAGGAATCAAGTCAACGACTTGAAGAATTGAAGAAGAAGAAGAAGAAGATCATAAATGCTGGAGTTCTCGGGATGATTCAAAGAGGAGTCTTTATCCATTTTACCAAGGATTATGAGGGCAAAAACATCAAAGTAAGCATGTAATATTCTACAACAAGAGTTTGAAGGAGACTCAAAGGTGAGAACTATGAAACTTCAATCTCTTAAGAGAGACTACGAAAATGAAAGAATGAAAGAGAATGAGAGTTTAAATGAATACTTTAACAGACTATCTGAATTGGTGAATCAAATGAAGTCACATGGAAATACAATTGATTATCGCATAATTGTTGATAAAATTCCTATTAGTTTTACAGAAAATTTTGATTCTATGGTGGTTGTTGTAGAAGAAGCTAAGGACCTATCAAGTATGTATGTTCAAGGGTTGATGGGGTCTTTGAGATCCTATGAGCAAAGGTTGTTACGACACTATGAAAAAATCAGTTGAGAGTGCCTTTTAATCTAAACTCAACATTCAGCCCAACAATGGTGAAAATAAAGCCCCCAATACAAAATAGAGGTGAGTCTTCTAGAGGTGGCAGATTTGGAAGAGGAAGTGACAGAGGAAGAAACTCGAGAGGAAGAGGAAGAGGTGCGAATGACGGAAGATAGCATGAAGGAGCATCAAATAAATGGTGCAAAATTTGTAAGAGTAACACTCATGACAAGAAGGATTGGTGGAACAAGGTCAAACCATAATGTCACAATTGCAAGAGATTTATGCATATTCAAAAGGATTGTCGTTTTGCCAATCAACAACATGCTTCATTTGCATAAGGAGAAAATGATGAAGGTAATTTGTTCTTTACTTGTCAAAAAGCATTTCAAGAAGATTAAAACACGTGGTATTAGGATAACAGTTGTATCAAACATATGACCGAAATAAAAAACCTTTTACCAACATTGATTCTTCATTTGGCTAAAAAGTTAAATTGGGCAATGGAGAACATGTTGAAGTAAAAGGCAAGGAAGCATTGGAGTTACAACAAAGCAAGGAAGCAAAGTCATTCATGACACTCTTTATGTGCCAGAGTTAGATGAGAACTTGCTAAGCATTGGATAGCTTTTGGAGCATGGCTATTCTCTAAATTTTTAGAATCGAGAGTTCAGAATTTTTTATTCAAAGAGAAGAAATGTTGTTGTTGTAAAAATGACCAACAATATAAGCTTTCCACTTTCTCTTAATTATGAGAAAAATTTCACCATGATGGTTAGAGAAGATAATGGCTTTTGTTTTTGGCACAAGATACTTGGGCACTTGAACTACAATAGTCTCAAGTTACTTTATCAAAAGAATATGGTGTATGGGCTGCCAATAATTGAAGAAAAATATGGTGTGAGTGAAGGATGTATGCCTGGAAAACACCACCGTCAACCATTTCCAATGGAAAGAGCATGGAGATCCAAGCAAGTATTGGAACTTGTACACACAGATGTGTGTGACCTTATGAATACTCTGTCTCATGACAAAAACATGTACTTTATCTTGTTTATTGATGATTTTACCCGCATGACATGGGTATATTTTATTAAACAAAAATCTTAAGTTTTGGTAATTTTTAAGAAGTTTAAAGCTTTTGTTGAGAAACAAAGTGGTAGGTTTATAAAAATGTTGAGAAGTGATAGGAGGAAGGAGTACACCTCAAATGAATTTCACAATTTTTGTGAAGATGAAGGTGTTGAAAGAAAGCTCAATGTTGGCTATACACCTAAAAAAATGGTGTATCTGAAAGAAAGAACCAAATCGCGATGGAGATGACGAAGTCTATGCTACTTGAGAAAGGTTTGCCTAAAACCTTTTGGCCTGAGGGTGTTAATACTGTTGTGTATTTATTGAATAAATGTCTAACAAAGGTTGTATGGAATAAGACTCCATTTTAAGCTTGGAGTGGAAGAACACCTTCAGTTAACAACCTTAAAGTTTTTGGGTGTGTTTGCTATGCTCAAATTCCTAAACAAAAGAGGACAAATCTTGAAGAAACAAGTGAAAAATGTGTCTTTATTGGCTATATTTTCATGTCAAAGGACTATAGACTTTACAACTTGAAGACAAACAAGGTGATCATTAGCCGGGATGTTGTATTTGATGAGAAAGCTTCATGGAATTGGGAAGAAGACAAAATGTAGGAGAAAAAAGTCCCTACAATTTTATTACAAAAAAATTCAGCAACTGAAAATGAGCAACCAACCCCATGTATACCAAGCTCTTCATCCTCTCCAAATTCCCCAATTTCAAGTTCATCATCTCCCAGCTAAACTCCAATAAAATTAAAGGATTTGAGTGATATTTATGCAAGGTGCAAACATTGTGTTGTAGAACCCAAAAATTTTGATGAAGCAATTAAAGAAGATGTTTGGAGGAATACGATGCAAGAAGAAATAAATGCAATTGAGAAGAACAACACATGGCAACTAGTTGAAAAGCCAAATAACAAAGAAGCCATTGGAGTAAAGTGGTTGTACAAATTGAAACAAAATCCAGATGATTCAATCCAAAGAGCCGAGTCTAGATTAGTAGTCAAAAGTTATGCACAATAGCTTGGAATGGACTATAGTGAGACTTTTGCTCCGTTTGCACGTTTGGACACCTTGAGAACAATCATTGCGTTAGTAGCTCAAAGAAGTTAGAATTTGTACTAACTTGATGTGAAGTCAGCTTTCTTGAATGGAAAATTAAAAGAAGAGGTGTATGTGCAGCAACATCAAGGCTTTGTGACCAAAGGCCAAGAGGAAAAAGTTTACTAGTTGAATAAAAATCTCTATGGGTTGAAACAAGCCCCTAAAGCTCTCTATAGCTTTCTGCAGTTCACAAGAGCAGCTTGCAGACATTTTTACTAAAGCACTACCAAGTGGAAGATTTCAACAACTTGGAGAAGCAATGGGAGTTAAAGAGCAACACATTAACGGAGAGTGTTAAAATTAATGTGTTGTAATTACCATTATCTTTAGTAAACATTATGAGAGAATTGTAATCATCACATTATAATTATTGTCTTTATTTAGATTTATGGTAAAGTTGTATTGTAACACCCCAAATTTGTAAGAATATTTATTTATATATAATATTCATGATTTTTAGTGAATTTTGGTGGTTTGTGTTGATGTCGGTATTTTTGTGGAGTTTTGGTTATTTATTTAAATAATAGTATATAATATAGAATATATTGTATTATTATTTATTTAAATAATATTAGAAGGATTAAGGGTAAATTGGACTTTTAAGGAGGAGTTAGTGAGAATAATATCGGGAAAGTCCATTTTAGAAGCCTAGGGGTTAAGTTTAACAAAAAGGAGAATTTGAGAGGAATAAGATTCATTTTGTTAGACCGTGAAAAGAAGGGAAAAGGCCATAGCTCTGAGGAAAGGGAGAAAAGCCTAGGATTCGAGAAGGTTTCCAAGAACTAAAGAAAGAAAGCTTGGAATCGACTATCTAAGGTATTGGGAGTATTGCCTTTCATAGTTTTCAATATAGGATTTCGATGTGTTTAAAGTGGATTTTTGAGGTTTATGTGGGTTTGTGGGTTTATGAGTAAATTGATGATTTAGGAGTATTTTTGTGGATTGATAATGAATATGAAGGGTTGAATTTGTGAAGGATTAGGTGATTTTGAGGTTTATGATAGTGTAATTAATCAGCCTAATAGTCGTGAATTTTGTGTCTTTGTTGCCATAATGCCTTAGGGATGTTTTGGGGGTATTTTTGGAGTAAATGGGGCTGAACCCGTAAGGATTTTGGGGTCTGATGTGCTACTGGTGCGTAGCAGCGATTGCAGAAAATTGCGACCTCGCAAAGCAAAGGAATTCTTCGCAAAGCGAACGTTCGCCCCAGACTCGCTGGACGAACAGCACAGCGAATGCGCGATGACGCTGTTTGAGATACTGGAATAGAATTCTGAAAATAGTTTTAATTCTCACAACGAACTTCCCAGCGAATAACTTCGCTTGGCTAATAGAGGTAGCGAGGGAGAGACAGAATGAGGTTCCTCTGGTTTTTGGATGGGACTTTGAGGATCGCTGGCAGCTCGCTAGGCGAACACCCAAGCGATCAAGTTCGCAAAGAGAACTCCCTAGCGAACGCCTGCTGTTCGCGAATTTGTTTTATGATTCTTGTAATATCTTTATGTTTGAGCTATGATTATTCTAATGAATTACCATTATTATATTAATGATTATAAGACGATGATTCATGATGTTTTGATGAATAAATGATGAGATGATTAACATGAGATTTTGATGAATGATGATGCACGTAATGGCTTTTATTGATGATGATGATAATGATGTTATGTATCATGCATTTATAGCATTTCAGACTTCGGTCTATGGTGGCTTCAATCCCATTGTGTGGATATGAGGAAATTTTGACCTGCTCCGGTTCTTGTGTAGAACCGATCTTAATGACGTGGATGTTTGGAGGGTGATGGCCTAGTGTTCTTCGACTTTGACGAATTGGTACCACATGCATGAGTCTTGTTGTGCATTGCATTTATTTGGCATTGATGTGATTTGTGATATCGTGATTTTTGATGTTTTCCTTTGTGATGACCCTGAAGATGTTGTATATGATAATGACACCGTTTTATGCATATCCTGTTTTTATATTGATTATAATGAATTGAGATTACTCACCTTTCCTGTTTGAATGTTGCCTCCACGTGGGTAACGTGCAGATGATCAAGCTTAGCTGTGGATGCCTTCAAGGACTTTTGTAGTTTATTTTGCTTTGGTCGATGTAGAGGCTCTTGCTCTGATATTGTAACATCGGGTTGGGTCGAGTCGAACCATGTTGAGTTGTTATTTTGTTTTTATTTTTGAAGGATTATGGCTTTTATTGAAAACCTTTCGATTTGAAATTATTGAGTTCCGCTGCTATTTGATGGCTTTTGATTTAATTTGAGGAACACCCGTTGTTTACAGAGTAATTGTTTTATTCGAATTTTATTGAGAAACGTGCACCCTTTAAGGTGGTTCTGATTTTACTATGATATTATGATTATTTTGCTGAAATATTTGTGGGGTAGAAAAGGGTGTTACATTAGTGGTATCAGAGCAGGTCGGTCCTTCCGGCCAAGTTTTACTTGATGTCAGTCCCCTGTCAGTCGACGAGTGTGTGTACACTGTCGATGTTTTGTTTCTTCTAACTTTGTTGGTGGTGTGCAGGATAACTGGAAGAAATGAGTGTGCTATTGCTGATGCGTTGGAGTCGATTGCTCAAGTAGTGGCTTAGAATAATCATAATGGTGGAGTTACGGATGAGTTTCGTGCTTTGGGGAAGTTTCAGAGGAACAATCCACCGACTTTTGAGGGTACTCATGATCCAGCAAGTGCACACAAGTGGCTGAAGGCAATCGAGAAGATCTTCCGGGTGATGGGGTGTACTGATGAGCAACAAGTTTAGTTTGGAATGCATATGCGGTCAGAAGAGGCCGATGATAGGTGGGATAACGCCCGTCAGAGACTCGCAGATGTTGGAACTGTGATAACCTGGGCTGTGTTTAAGCAGGAGTTTTTGGGAAAGTATTTTCCAGAGGATGCTCGTGGCAAGAGAGAAGTGGAATTCCATGAGCTGAAGCAAGGAGACATGACTGTGGTGGAGTATGCCGCAAAGTTTGAGGCACTGGTGAAGTTCTGTCCGCACTACAACCGTGCTGATGCCGAGATGTCCAAGTGTCTCAAGTTGGAGAATGGGCTGAGACCGGAAATTAAGCAGGATATTGGGTATCAACAGATCCGTAGGTATGCTGAATTGGTGGACAAGAGCAGAATCTACGATGAGGATAACCGAGCTCGATCAGCTCACTCCAAGCAGTCGAGTGAGAAGAAAGGGCAGTATACACTATGCCACGGAAGGGAATAGACAGTGCTTTTTTTTACTTTTAACGGCGCTTAAAAGCGCTGCCTAAGGTAAAGACAACGCTTTTATTTTATGCAAAAGCGCTGCCTTATGTAGGCCTTTAGCAGCGCTTTTTCTGGAAAAACGCTTTCTAAAGTGGGCCTTTAGCAGCGCTTTTTCTAGAAAAGCACAGTCTAAAGTGGGCCTTTAGCAGCGCTTTTTCTGGCCTTTTATGCTTTCTATTGGCATCTTTAGGCAGCGCTTTCTATTGTCCCCCTTTAAACAACGAATTTTAAAGCGTTGTCTAATGTATTTTTTATTTCACTTTAAGGCAGCCCTTTCAATGGAAAGCACTTTCTATTGTGAACTATAGGCAACGCTTTTTCTGAAAAGCGCTGCCTTTTCTTCACGTAAATTGTGCTTTTTAAAAGCACTTTTTTAAAAATCAGAATTTAGGAAGCGTTTTTTATTTAAATGCGCTGCCTATTCTTTCGTTTTTAGAAAGCATATTTTTGAAAATAATACCATAAACCTATATAATTCAAGCCTTTATTTCAAACACATAAGCATTATATGACATTCAACAAGCCTTTATTTCAACACATAGGTCTTATATTTCAACCATTGAGCCTTTATTTAACAAACATGCTTTTATTCAAACATAGGCATTATATACCATTATAATTCAACACATAAACCATTTGATATAAATAACACAACAACTTTCATACCTTATATGATTCTTTTCTCAATAAAGTATTCACACAATTCCTCCTTGATTTCTTCCAATTTATCTTTCGAGTAATGAGCACACTTGTATTCATCAAAGTACTACATAATAAAAGATAACAAACATGATTTAGTTAAAAGTAATAAATTATATGAAATATTCGATAAATATTAAAATAAATCCTAAGTTATAAATCCATACCATGATTGGATTCTCTATTTGATCCAAATGAAGGATTTCTCTCATAAACCTCAAAACGTAATAACTGCAATCTATACTTGTATTGCTCTAACAAAATAAAAACAAATAAGAATATATAGTTGTCTTGTTTTATCAAGTATCATAACAAAGATTAGAATGAAAAAGATACAAAGATTAGAATGAATTTAGATTGAAAAACTAACCCGTTGCCAGTATTATATGTGCGGGAGACACGAAATAGAATCCCGCGCATCAATTTGTCATACAAGAACCTTAAATAAAAACATAATAAACATTAGACTATTTTCATTGAAATGTGTAAATAAATTGTTCAACTTATTAAATCATAGACACGAAATAGTACCTTTTGCACTAACGTCTCTTTCTTTTCTTGGTTGGAATATGTTCTACTCGTCTCTTAACAACACGGACGGTTGGATTGATCCAAATACCCTCATTATGATCATTTCTAATATATGATTCATTTGCTATAATATTCTCATCTTGATCATTTCTAGTAAACGATTCAATCTCAACATCAATATCACCTTGATCTCCAATGTTTTCATCAATTACTTTGTTAGATAAAAGTACTATAGACCATTTCGTACTTGTCGGATCAGTTACGTAGAACACTTGTTTAGCTTGAGAGGCTAGAATAAAATGCTCATCTTTGTACCCCACCCTATTAAGATCCACTTGCAAAAATCCTGACTTATCCATTCATAAGCCATTATTATTTTCAACCCACTTGCAACCAAATATAGGATTCTGAAACTTCTCATAATCAAACACCCAAATATAGCTCATGCCAATAGAGCACAACATCTTTTTGGCCTCATATGTTCGATTGGGAAGAACATTATCATCTGGAAGCATATCTTTCATAAGGGCTAATAACTCTGTGAAACTTTTATCTGACTATCCATTGCCCACCTATACGTTGTACAACTTTAATACCGCAGACAATCTTGTGAATTTAGTGCAACCATTATACAACGGTTTCTCTGCATCGCTTACCAACCTCTCAAACATTTTGGACCAATCCTTAAGATCTTCATCAAGTGCTTCTGTAATCTCTTCGACTCGATCACAATCGTATGTATCTGTGCAATTGTCGTTTGAAGCATAGGTCGTATTATCCCCCGATTAAACATTCCCGTTACTTTTCTCACCATGCAAATTCCAACATCTATAACTTCGATCAATTCCATGCCCCATTAAATGCGCTGCCAACTGAACCGCGTCAACCCGACTCCCATAACAACAATCCAAGCAAGGACATGTCATTCGACTGGGGTCTTTGGCATGCGCAACAACAAACTTAACGAATTCTGATACCCTATTCTCATACTCTTTCGACAATCGACTTGAAGACATCCATTTATTATCCATGGTTTTACTAATTAAGCTAAACAAAAACAAAATAAAAACTATTTACCTGTACGGAAGTCAACAGCTTCTAGACCAACACAGTGTAAGATTCTTGGAAACAATCAGACTCACTCTTCACAAGTAACCCCTATAGCAAATTCATTAAGTTAGAATTGATGGTGTATGCCAAATATAACAGGACAAATTTAGTATATAATAGGACAAACAAGATATATCGGAGAAACAAGTCAAAGTCTCAAGAATCAATTAATTTCAACAATCTCATTTTCATTTTCATCACTAACATACTAAATATAACAATTAATTTCATTATTATTTTCAATCAACAATTAGATTAAAATAAAGTAATCACTAAAAAGTATCCATCAACAATGTCATTATCATCAATTAATTTCAACAAATCATCACTAACATTCAATATCAACTTACAAAATTAGCACCAATTCCCAACATAAATCCACCACAAATATCACCATTTATCATCTTCAACTTTACTACAACAACAATTTCGAAATCAAATTCAAACAACAACCACATCAACACTAATTCACCAAATCGACAACAACCACATCAACACTTTGATACTCTAACAACACTCATTTTTATATAACACTCATTTTTCTAACAACCCTCATTTTTGTAATGGATACAACAACACTCAAACAAACTACATTCAAACTAACACTCATTCAAACTACATTCAAACTAACACTTTCAAACTAAAAACAAAACAAAAACATAACAACACTCATTCAAACTGCATTCAAACTAACACATTCAAACTAAAAACAAAACAAAAACAAAACAAGATACTCAAGAACAAACCCTCAAGAACAAACAAAAGAAACAGTGACACTCACGGAAGAATGCCGGTCGGAGAAGATGGACAGAGGAACAGTGCCGGTCGGAGAAGACAAACAGAGGAACACGGACGGAGAAGACGAAAAGAGGAACACAGATGGAGAAGTCATGAGAGAGAGGGAGAAGTCGCGGGAGAGAGGGAGAAAGAAAATAAATGTTAGGGCATTCTGAAATAATGAAAAGTTTTTTAATATTTATAAAATAATAACATAAGACAACGCTTTTGGAAAGTGCTTTGTTATGTATTAGCTTTAGCAACGCTTTTTCTCTAAAAGCACTTTTGTTTTAATAGCCTATAGCAGCGCTTTCAGAAAGTGCTTTCTTATGTGTGACCTACGTAAGGCCTTTAGCAGCGCTTTTCAAAAGCGCTTTCTAAAGGTTGCCTTTAGCAGCGCTTTCCTAAAAGCGCTTTCTAAGGTGTCACATTTGTATGGCTTTTAGCAACGCTTTAAGCAAGTGCTTTCTAAAGTAGGGTTTAGGCAGCACTTTTTTTCAGCGTGTTTTTTTTAAACATATAGCAGCGCTTTTGATTAAAAGCGTCGTCTATGTTGTGCTGCCAAAAAGAAATTTTGGCGTAGGGATAGGGTGAAGCCTTATACAACTTCAGCTGACAAAGGGAAGCAGAAGGCTTCAGAGGGGAAAAAGAAAAGTGGGGGAGCAGCTTCCGCTTCTGGGAAGTGCTATAAGTGTGGCGAGCAAGGCCACCGTGCTGATGTGTGCACCAATAGTGTGTTGAGGTGCTACATATGTGGCAAGAAGGGTCATAGAGCTACTGACTGCAAGGACGATGGTCCAACCTATTTCAATTATGGAGAGAAAGGTCATATCAGTACCCAATGTCAAAAGCCGAAGAAGACCGCTACTGCCGCTCATACCAGTGGCTGGGTGTTTGCTTTGAGTGGTGCAGAAGTGCCAGAGAAGGACAACCTAATTCGAGGTACTTGTTTTATTAATAATATCGAGTTAGTTGCTATTATTGATACTGGTGCTACTCATTCTTTTATCTCGCTTGAATGTGCTAATAGATTAGGTTTGAAGTTGTCTGATATGAATGGGAATATGATAATAGAAACTCCAGCTAATGGTTCTTTTACTACTACCCTTGTGTGTTTGAGATGTCCTTTGACGATTTTTGGGAAGAGTTTTGTAATCTTTGGAATGAGCTGGTTGGAGTTCAACCATGTTCACATTAACTGTTATAATAAGACTATGGAGTTTCCTGAGTTTGGTGATGGTGGAGAGTTGATGTTCTTGTCTGCTAGGCAAGTAGACGAACTTATGGAAGAGGAAGCCCTGGTGTTTGCAATGTTTGCATCATTGCAGATTGATCGTGAAGCTGCGAGTGTCGAATTACCTGTTGTATGTGAATTTCCATATGTGTTTCCGGATGACATCAGTGATTTGCCTCCAGAACATGAAGTAGAGTTTGCAGTGGACTTAATACCAGGTACAAGTCCAGTGTCGATGGCTCCTTATTAGATGTCAGCTTCTGAGTTAAGTGAATTGAAGAACTAACTGGAAGAATTGCTTGAGAAGAAGTTTGTTCAACTGAGTGTGTCTCCCTGGGGTGCGCCTGTATTGCTAGTAAAGAAGAAAGATGGTAGCATGAGGCTATGTGTTGATTATCAGCAGTTAAATAAGGTGACTATTAAGAATAAGTATCTGCTTCAGAGAATTGATGATTTGATAGATCAGCTGGTAGGCGCTTATGTGTTCAGTAAGATTGATTTGAGGTCTGGTTATCATCAAATTCGTGTTAAACCTGATGATATCCCGAAGACGGTTTTCAGGACGAGGTATGGTCACTATGAATACACTATGATTCCATTCAGTGTATCCAATGCACCTGGTGTGTTCATGGAGTACATGAATCCGATTTTTCATGAGTATTTGGATAAGTTTATGGTGGTGTTTATCGATGATATCTTGATATATTCTAGATCTGAAGAAGAACATGCTGAGCATTTGAGAACTGTGTTGCAAGTATTGAAGGAGAAGAGGTTGTATGCAAAGTTGTTCAAGTGTGAGTTTTGGTTGAAGGAAGTGAGTTTTCTTGGCAATGTGATTTCAAGTGGCGGGATTGCTATTGATCCCTCTAAAATTGATGTTGTGTTACAGTGGGAGACTCTGAAGTCTGCTACCGAGATACGAAGTTTTCTGCAATTGGCGGGTTATTACCGCAAGTTTATCGAAGGCTTTTCTAAGTTGGCATTACCTTTGACTTAGTTGACTCAAAAGGGTCAAGCTTTTGTGTGGGACGTAGCTTGCGAAGAGAGTTTTGTGGAATTGAAGAAGAGGTTGATGACCGCTCCAGTGTTGATTTTGCCTAATCCGATCTTATCTTTTGTGGTGTATTGTGATGCGTCGAAGATGGGTCTTGGTGGAGTATTGATGCAGCATGGAAAAGTTGTTGTCTATGCTTCGAGACAATTGCGAGTTCATGAGAGGAATTATCCTACACATGACTTAGAATTGGCCGCTGTGGTGTTTGTGTTGAAAATTTGGAGACATTATCTGTTTGGCTCTAAGTTTGAAGTGTTCAGTGATCATAAAAGTCTGAAGTACTTATTTGATCAGAAAGAATTGAATATGAGGCAGATGAGGTGGTTATAGTTGTTGAAGGATTTCAATTTTGATTTGAGTTATCATTCAGGCAAAGAAAATGTAGTGTTCGATGCATTGAGCAGAAAGTCATTGCACATGTCGATGCTTATGGTGAAAGAGTTGGAATTAATTGAGCAATTCCGAGATTTGTGTTTGGTATGTGAAGAGACCTCTGACAGTGTGAAGTTGGGAATGTTGAAGTTGACTAGTGGTATTCTGGAAGAAATCAGAGTGGGACAACAATCTAATTTAAAGTTGGTTGACTGGTTGACTTTGATTAACTAAGATAACGGAGGAGAATTCCGGATTGATGAGAATGGTGTGATGAGGTTTCGAGATAGAGTATGTGTTCCAGATATTCCAGAAATCAAGAAGAGTATTCTAGAAGAAGGAAACCGAAGTAGGTTGAGTATTCATCCCGGTGCTACTAAGATGTACCAGGATTTGAAAAAGTTGTTTTGGTGGCCAGGTATGAAGAAGGATACTACAGAGTTTGTTTATGCGTGCTTGACGTGTCAGAAGTCGAAGATTGAGCATCAGAAGCCTTTAGGTATGATGTAGTAGTTTAATATTCCAGAATGGAAATAGGATAGCATTTCCAAGGACTTTGTGTCGGGGTTGCCGAGGACGGTAAAAGGGAATGATTCAATTTGGGTGATCGTGGATATATTAACTAAATCGGCTCATTTCTTATCGATGAAGATTAATCATTATATGCAAAAGTTAGTCGAGATATACATTGAGGAGATCGTGAAGTTACATGGGATACCTTCGAGTATTGTGTCGGATAGAGACCCGAGATTTACATCGAGGTTCTTGAAGAGTTTGCAAGATGCTTTAGGTACTAAGTTGAGGATGAGTTCTGCCTATCATCCGCAGACGGACGGTTAAACAGAAAGGACTATCCAATCCTTAAAGGATTTTTTGAGGGTTTGTGTGTTGGATCACGGGGGATCTTGGGATAGCCATTTACCGTTGATTGAGTTCACGTACAATAATAGTTTTCATTCTAGTATTGGAATGACGTCCTATGAAGCTTTGTATGAGAGAAGATGTAGAACTCCTTTGTGTTGGTATGAGTTGGGCAAGAGTGTTGTACTCGGACCTGAGATTGTACAAGAGACGACCGAGAAGATTAAAATGATCCAATAAAGGATGAGAGCGTCGCAGAGTCGCTAGAAGAGCTACCATGATAAGAGAAGGAAGACACTTAAATTCCAAGAAGAAGATTACGTGTTCTTGAGGCTGACGCCAGTGACTGGTGTGGGTCGAGATTTGAAGTCTAGGAAGCTCACTCCACGTTTTGTTGGTCAATATCAAATCTTGTAGAGGATAGGAGTGGTAGCCTATTGAATTGCTTTACCGTCGTCACTTGCGAATTTGCATGACGTGTTCCATGTGTCCCAGTTGAGGAAGTACATTCCGGATCCGTCGCATGTGATTCAGATGGATGATGTACAAGTGAGGGATAACCTGACAGTGGAAGCATTACCTGTGCGGATTGATGGTCGAGAGATGAAGCAACTGCGGGGTAAAGACATAGCTTTGGTGAAGGTGTTGTGGGGTGGACCAGCTGGTGAAAGTTGGACTTGGGAACGTGAAGATCAGATGAGGGAGTCATATCCGACTCTATTTCCTTGAGGTAATTTTCGAGGGCGAAAATTCTTTAAGTAGGGGAGAGTTGTAACACCCCAAATTTGTAAAAATATTTATTTAATTTATTTAAATATAAGATTCATGATTTTTAGTGAATTTTGACGGTTTGTGTTGACGTCGGTATTTTTGTGGAGTTTTGGTTATTAATTTAAATAATAGTATATAATATAGAATATATTGTATTATTATTTATTTAAATAATATTAGAAGGATTAAGGGTAAATTGGACTTTTAAGGAGGAGTTAGTGAGGATAATATTGGGAAAGCCCATTTTAGATGCCCAGGGGTTAGGTTTAACAAAAAGGAGAATTTGAGAGGAATAAGATTCATTTTGTTAGACCGTGAAAAGAAGGGAAAAGGCCAGAGCTCTGAGGAAAGAGGGAAAAGCCTAGGATTCGAGAAGGTTTCCAAGAACTAAAGAAAGAAATCATGGAATCGACAATCTAAGGTATGAGGAGTATTGCCTTTCAGTGTTTTCAATATAGGAATTCGATCTGTTTAAAATGAATTTTTGAGGTTTTGTGGGTTTGTGGGTTTATGAGTAAATTGATGATTTAGGAGTATTTTTGTGGATTGATAATGAATATGAAGGGTTGAATTTGTGAAGGATTAGGTGATTTTGAGGTTTAGGATAGTGTAATAAATCGGCCTAATAGTCGTGGATTTTGTGTCTTTGTTGCCATAATGCCTTAGGGATGTTTTGGGGGTGTTTTTGGGGTAAATGAGGTTGAACCCGTAAGGATTTTGGGGTCTGATGTGCTACTGGTGCGTAGCAGCGATTACAGAAAATCGCGACCTCGCAAAGCGAAGAAATTCTTCGCAAATTGAATGTTCGCCCTAGACTCGCTGGGCGAATAGCGCATCCAATGCGCGATGACGCTATTTGAGATTCTAGAATGGAATTCTGAAAATGGTTTTAGTTCACACAGCGAACTTCCCAGCGAATAGAGGTAGCGAGGGAGAGACAGAATGGGGTTCCTCTGGTTTTTGGATGGGATTTTGGGGCTCGCTGGCAGCTCACTAGGCGAACACCCAAGCGAACATGTTCGCAAAGCGAACTCCCTAGCGAACGCCTGCTGTTCGGGAATTTGTTTTATGATTCTTGTGTTGTCTGGATGTTTTGAGTTGTGATTATTCTGATGAATTACCATGATTATATTGATGGTTATGAGACGATGATTCATGATGTTTTGATGAATAAATGATGAGATGATTAACGTGAGATTTTGATGAATGATGATGCACGTAATTACTTTTATTGATGATGATGATGATAATGATGTTGTGTATCATGCATTCATAGTATTTCAGACTTCGGTCTATGGTGGCTTCAATCCCATTGTGTGGATGTGAGGTAATTTAGACATGCTCCGATTCTTGTGTAGAACCGATCCTAATGATGGGGGATCTTTGAAGGGTGATGGCCTAGTGTCCATCGACTTTGAGGAATTGGTACCACATGCATGAGTCTTGTTGTGCATTGCATTTATTTTGCATTGATGTGATTTGTGATATCGTGATTTTTGATGTTTTCCTTTGTGATGACCTTGAAGATGTTGTATATGATAATGACGCCATTTTATGCATATCCTGTTTTTATATGGTTTATAATGAATTGTGATTACTCACCCTGCCTGTTTGAATGTTGCCTCCACGTGGGTAACGTGCAGATGATTAGGCTTAGTTGTGGATGCCTTCGAGGACTTTTGGAGTTTGTTTTACTTTGGTCGATGTAGAGGGTTTTGCTTTGATATTGTAACATCGAGTTGGGTCGTCGAGTTGAACCATGTTGAGTTGTTATTTTGTTGTTATTTTTTAAGGATTATGGCTTTTATTGAAAACCTTTCGATTTGAAATTATTGAGTTCCACTTCTATTTGATGGTTGTTGATTTAATTTAAGGAACACCCTTTGTTTACGGAGCAATTGTTCTATTTGAATTTTATTGAGAAATGTGCACCCTTTGAGGTGGTTCTGATTTTACTTTGATATTATGATTATTCTGCTGAAATATTTGTGGGGTAGAAAAGGGTTTACATTTATCATTAAGATTGAGAGAACCAAAGAGTCCTCATCTTGATTACCAACTTATTCTCTTCACTACTACTGAAAACCCATTTAACAACGGTTGGAAAAATATATAATCATGCAGGCCCATGTGTTGATATGTAGAGTGTCGTTGTTTATATGATACTTACAATCACGATTCAGTAACTGTTGTAATAAATTGTAAAGCGTGCTACCTATAATCACGGTTATTTTTAATACCCGTTGTTGTATGTCTTTTAATAGAATTAAAAAAAATGCAGCATTAGAACCACCTATAATCATGGTTATTTTAAATACTTGTTGTTGTATGTCCTTTAATAAAATTAAAAAAAATTGCAGCATTAGAACAAGAACAACAACAAGAACAACAACAACATCAAGAACAACAAGAACAACAACAAAAACTACAGTAAGAACAACAACAAAAACAACAAAAATAAGAACAAGAACAAGAACAACAACAACAACAACAATAATAATAATAATAATAATAATAATAATAATAATAATAATAATAATAATAATAATAAGAAGAAGAAGAAGAAGAAGAAGAAGAACAACAACAACAACAACAGAAACAACAGCAAAACAACATCAAGAACAACAACAATAACAACAAGAATAACAATAATAAAAAAAAGAGCACCAACAACTAACATTGCTAACTCGAATCCATACTTTCCTTGTCTCATTCAAGTTGTAGAAGAGATGATGGAGATCTGAAACTTGTTAATGAAAAAAATGATATTTTCGAGTTTTGTTTATGAAAGAAATGTTGTTTTCGAGTTTGGTTTAGTGGAGAAATAGAGTATCGTAAATGAAAGATGATGTTCGGAGGTAGACGATGTAGTTCGTCTAAGTTGAAAGTTCGTCTAAGTTTTAGGTTTCACGCGGATCACTAATAGTAGTGTCTTGACCGTTGATAATCACTAAATGGACGACCAAGTTCTGTTTAAGGACAATGAATGGACTCAATAAGCGCGCCACCTATAATGTTGGTGTTGAGACTTGAAAAAAATAAGTAAAAAACCAAAAATTTTGGTGTTGAAACTTGAACCCATGACCAAATGCTACCTATAATCACGGATTTTTAAATACCCGTGGTGAAAGGTCTGTCAGCATTTTGAAAAAAATAAGTAAAAAACGCTACCTATAATCACGGTTTTTTAAATACCCGTGATGAAAGGTCTGTCAGCATTTTAAAAAAATAAGTAAAAAATCAAAAATGCTGGTGCTGGGACTTGAACCCATGACCAGACGCTACTTATTAATCACGGTTTTTTAAATAACCGTGGTGAAAGGTCTGTCAGCATTTTGAAAAAATAAGTAAAAAACGCTACCTATAATCACGATTATTTAAATACCCGTGGTGAAAGGTCTGTCAGCATTTTAAAAAAATAATTAAAAAACAAAAAATGATGGTGCTGGGGCTTGAACCCATGACCAGACGCTACCTATAATCACAATTTTTTAAATAACCGTGGTGAAATGCCTCACTTTTCACCACAGTTGGAATTTTAACCGTGATTAAAAGTATTTTAATAAAATAAAAAAATGCACACTCCTAAATATCACATAGTGCTACCGTGAATAGGAAACCGTTAGTTACTTTGAAGTTGTTGTTTACGCGTTTTGTAGTATTGCTTCTCTGTCAGTTTTCTTCAAGCCTATATAAAGGCTTTGTAATGCTAAGCAAGAGCAAGAGAAAATAGTATGTGGTGAATTCAAAAAAATCAGAGCATTTCAAAGCCTAACTTCCATCAGTGAAAACTCAGTGAAAAACGTGACAAAAAAATATTTCCTTACTCTAAATTCAGCAACAATATATTTTATCACATACCACCTCTAAAATACCACCAATATATTAATTAAAATTGGAATGTGCTGTTGACGAATCTTAATACAAAAAACTTGATGTGAATATATAGAGCATGGTATTTGGCAAAGTAAAACAGCATTAACTTATGCATAACTCTCAGCAAGCTAAAGTTATATTGAATTAAAAGCATATATGAAATTACATTAAGAAGGATGAACAAAGCACTACTATAAATACAAGTCAATATGTTATTAAGACTTATATTATGCGTTTTTTAAGGGACTGATATTCTGCATTCTAAGCAGCAGGATCAACTTGATGGCGTTCGGATTCTGAAACGCGATTCTTATACTTGCGAATGAAATCTTCAGCTCTTCTATTAATATTAGGTTCAGCAACACCCCAGTTACCTTTGTCCTCGTCGCTTGGCCATGTCCTGCGCCCTAAATCATAATCATAGTAACCTGCTCTATGTTTATTCTTAGATGTGAAGCATGCGAAAATAGAGAAGAAACCTGATGAAGACTTGTTCTGTCTATTGCCACCTCCCATGATGATTAATGGCTATGTTTATATGCTATATGTAGTTGTCTTGGTTTTCAGATGACAATGAAATATCACCTATTTATATGTAAGAATTTGCACAGTGTGAAAATAAGAATATTATAAAAGAGTGGTTATGAGTAATGTAAAGGGTTCAAATATAGATGAGTTGGCAGGTCTTTAACAACTTTGCAAGGAACTTTTCCTGCGCTCCGCTAGTGTCGTACATGAAGCTTTATTAGTGAGGGATTCCAACCAATAATACACGGTTGTTAGTTCTGCTTTTGTACTTTTCTTTGCTTCTGAAAATTTTTCATCTTAGTTATAATATTTGCACTTTCTACATCTAATTCAACAACCCTAAACAATGTCCACCACAATAATAGTTTTGCTCATATATAGTTTAGAATTAGATAGTAATAACACGAATTTAGCACCACACTATCCTTAACGTTTGGTCCTTCAAATAATTATATATGAAGATAAAATAAAGTTATCTAAGGGTACTGATCTGAATTCGCACCTTCCTCTTTTCTGGTTTTTGATAGCTGAAGATTGAAAGCAAGTTTTAATAATATATTGAAATTGCTATAAATTTCTAGAACTTTTTAAAACTATAATATGTATGAAAAAGATAAAAGAACCTAGAAGGATAAGTGTAAATAAATGATTGAAGAATTTAAAACTAGCATGATACTAATATATCAGGAAATATCTAGAAAGAACTAAAATAATGTAGAAACATTCACCACTTTTGAGAGGTTAGTAACTTGAGATTAAAAAAAGGCAAATAAAAATTGGTAAATATCATCCAAGAAATCAATTTCATAGTCTTCTTTCTAACCAATTTTTTAAAACTATCTTATATCAACTATCTATTATCCAATTACTAACAGTGACATCAGAGCTACGTTCGGTCATATATTGAATATAGTTATATTACCTACCTACTATTCCAAAATCCTCTCAACTTCTTCAAAAAAATTTCCCTTGTACTATTAACCCTCTCCAATAATGTTTTTAAGTTACAGATAACACCACTCAATCCCCATCTATTCGTATCCCTATTTTCAATGACATAAGTATTGATCTTGGTACTTCCTGCTCTACTGCCTTTTCTAACGCTTGTGCGTTTTTCAAGAGGCGGTGCGGAAGCTATAATGGTATGTTCATTTGGGTGGCAACTGTTTGGCAGATATGGTTGTGTCGTAACGCTGTTATTTTCAATAACGGTAAATTTTCTATTGAAGATGTAGTTAACTCTGTGAAAAATGTCTGCTTGACTGAGGCTGGGTAAGATTATTAAGGTTTCTTCTGTTAGCAATTGAATGTTTGGTTAACTAACCCATTGAGCTGTTTTCCTTGATTGTTGTAGTTTGGGATTGTTGTAGTATGGGATTGAGTACCCCTTGTACTCATTTTATAGTATGGTTCTATTGCTTTTTTTTAAAAAAAATATCCCTATTTTCAATGTTGAAAATTATGATTTCTCGCATGTAAAAATTGAGATATTTTTATCATCAAAAAATTTATGGGACATAGTAGAAGAAGGTTTCACTGCTCCCACGGATACTTCAGCGTTAATGCATCTCAAAAAAATAGTTGAAGCAAAATAAACAGAAAAACTCAAAGGCGTTGTTCGCCTTAACAAAAGCAGTGACTGATGAAATTTTTCCAAATATTATAGGAGCTAAGACTGCTAAAGAAGTATGAAACACGTTGCGGGAGGAGTTTTAAGGAAGAGACAAGGTAAGTGTCGTTAAACTTCAATCTCTAAGAAGAGATTTTGAACAATGGAAGATGAAGGAGTTTGAGATAGTTAAAGATTATCACCGATGACAGATGTTGGAGAGGATTGCTACTAGAAAATTCGCTATTAGTGACCGAATTAGTGACTGAAAAATTTCAGTCACTCTAGCCATTGAATTATCACCGAATTTTGCATCATGTTAATAAAATTTTAAAAATCAATAAATTGGTCACTAAATAAAATTAGCAACCGAATTAAGAATTGAAATTTTGTGACCAAAATATTAAGCCAAAAAAAAAACAATAATATATAAAATAATTTTTTGTTTTATTAAATTTAGCGACTTTTGGTCACTAATTTTTAGATTTTCTAATTTCTTTTTTATATATTTTACCTTTCTAACTTTTATTTTTATTTAAATTTCGCATTTTATTATTTAAAAAAAATAAAACATATATGTAAATATAAAAAATAATAGCATAAATCTTTAACTTTTATTAAAATATTTTATTTAAATGTCAATAATTATTGATAATATTTGAAAAATCAATTTTTTTAATAATATATATGGACTTCTATATATAATTAACAACTATGTTTATGTGTCCTAATTAGAAGTGGCAATTGAATCCATTAACGCAAAATCCATTCATCAAAAAATCAATCCAATCCATCCACCACATAAAAAGTAAGTTAATGGATTGGATTAAATCCATCCATTTATATGCACGGATTGTTTCAATCCATCCAACCTATTTTAAAAATCCAATAGATTATTTTAATTTCCGTTAGATTTATTTTTCAAAAAATATTTAAAAATGGATTTTTTTTTTAAAAAGTATTTATTTTTTTCCAAAAAAAAATGATTTTTTTCACGAAAAAACCGATATTTTTTTCCGAAAAAAATTGATTTTTTTTCGAAAAATCCGAATTTTTTTCCAAAAAATAAAAACCGACTTTTTTTTTTTGAAAAAAAAAACCCAACTTTTTTTTCGTAAAAAAAAACCGACTTTTTTTTCCGAAAAAAAACTGATTTTTTTTTCGAAAAAAAATAGATTTTTTTTCCGTAAAAAAACCGACTTTTTTTCCGACAAAAAAATGACTTTTTTAAAAAAAAAAAAAACCGACTTTTTTTTTTCCGAAAAAAAACTGACTTTTTTTTTTTCGAAAAAAAACCGACTATTTTTTCCCGAAAAAAAAACTGTTTTTTTTTTCCGAAAAAAAACTGTTTTTTTTTTTCCGACAAAAAACTGACTTTTTTTTCTAAAAAAAAAACCGATTTTTTTTCCGAAAAAAAAATTGAATTTTTTTTCTTAAAAAAAAACTGACTTTTTTTGGGGAAAAAAACCGACTTTTTTTTCCGAAATCAAAAATCGACATTTTTTTTCGAAAAAAAACCGATTTTTTTTAAAATAAAAAAAAAAATTGGATGGATGGATATCCATCCATTAAAAATATGTTAATGGATGGATTGGATGGATTTTATCCATAACGGATGGATTGGATTGGATAATTTTAAGAAAATTTTATTAGATTGTTAATGGACTAATGGATTGTTTTGATCCATCCATTAAGAATCCAATCCATATCCATCCAATCCATTCATTTTGCCACCCCTAGTCCTAATGGTAACATGTGTGCTTGATTTGAAAAGCACAATACTCAGTTTGATTCTCCCTGGCCTCATATTTTGTTTTATTTTATTTTTTAACAAACTAAAATGGTCACAAATCCGGTCTCTATTTTCGTCACAATGTCGGTCACTAAAATTCACTTTATTGGCCGCTAAACATTATAATGATCGATTTTTATTGGTTGTTAAACATTATAGTGACTGATTTTAAAGCTTTTTCAATCTCTAATTCGGTCACTATACGTGAAGTTTTTAGTAGTGGATATTCTTTACAAGAAAATTGTTGAGAAATTCTAAATATTATGCCTCAATGTTTGACCCAATTGTGACAACTATTGAGGAAACCAAAGATCTGTCCACTCTATCAGTGACATAACTAATGGGCTTTTTTGAAGCATATGGGCAAAGACTACATATGCATAAAGAAGATACAATTGAAAATGTCCTCCAGTCAAAGCTCAAATTTCAGCCCCGGAATAACGAAAATGGAGGAAAGAAAAGTTATGAAGAAACTTCTAGAAGAAGAGAAGTTTTTAGAAATTTCTTTAACAACAAGTTAGATAAAAATCCTCCATGCAATATATGCAAAAGACTAGGCCACGCAGAGAAAAATTATTGGTACCGTAATATGCCACAATGCAACTATTGCAAGAAGTTCGTGCACGTAGAGAAAAATTGTCGCAACAAAAATAGGCATCAAGCTAATATCGCAGAGGAGAATGATCAAGAACAATGTATGTCATATTCCACTCGAGACTCGAACAAAGAAAAATGAGGCAGCTAGTACTTGGATAGTGGATGCAACAATTACATAGCCAACGATAAGTTTATTTTCAAAAGCATTGACGAGTATGTCAAAGTCAAAGTTTGTTTAGGAAATGGCAGTGTGGTTGAATCAAAAGGCAATTGCAATGTCGTGGTGGAGGCAGATAAAGGTACTAACTCATCTGTGATGTCTTACTAGTTCCCAACCCAAAAGAAAATATTCTAAGCAATGGTCAAATGATGGAGAGAGGCTACACACTTCGCTTTGAAAGGGGTGTATGCAAAATCTTAGACAACAAAAATAAACGGGTCGATATAGCCCAGGTGAAGATGGATAAAAGAAATATAAGCTTCCCTTAACTTTGAAATATGCAACTAACATTGCCATGAAGGTACAAGTTGATGACTCATGGCTTTGGCATCAAAGATTTGGCACAGGAAGATAAGACTCCAATTGATGTTTGGAACAGGAAGAAGCCATCAGCAAATCACTTAAGGGTCTTTGGATCTATATGCTACATTCATATTCCAGATGTGAAGAGGCACAAGCTTGCAGACAAGACTATATGAAGTATCTTCTCGGGGCATAACACAATCTGTAAGGGCTATCGTGCCTACAACTTGCAAACTAAAAAATTTATCATCAGTCAAGATGTTGAAGTTAACGAGAATGCTTCATGGATTTGGAATGAAGAAAAAGTGGAGAAGAACATCCTTATACCAACTTAACTACCAAAAAAAGAACCTGAGGAAAAAGACCTAACTGAACCTCCTTCACCTCCACCACAACAACAAGAAAAGAACTATCATCACCATAGTATACTCCAAGACGAGTAAGATCTTTGGTGTAAAAATATGAAACCTGCAACTTGGCCATACTTGAACATGTAATCTTTAAAGAAGCATCAAAGCAAAAAGTATGGGTCAAGGCAATTGAAGAAGAGATAAAGATGATCAAGAAAAACAATACATGAGAGTTAGTAAATCGATCCCATGGAAAACATATCATTGGGGTTAAGTAGGTCTATATAACAAAGCTCAACCCTGATGACACCATACAAACACTCAAGGCGAGGCTAGTATCTAAGGATTACACATAGTAACTCGGTATTGACTACAATGAGACATTAGCACCAATATCTCGTATTGATACCATAAGAGCTCTATTAGCTCTTTCAGCACAAAAATGATCAAGAATTTTCTCTACAGCGTCGAAGAAGCAAGCTACGGTTGTACAATCAACAACAGAAGTTGAGTATGTGGCAGCTGCTGAAGCAATGAGTCAAGTTATATTAATCTGACGGATACTTGAAGACATGGGAGAAAAAAATTAAAGATGAGCCTACTATAACCAATTGCAAAAACAAATCAGCAATTGCAATGGAAAAGAATTCAGTGCATCACAATAGAACAAAACACAATGCAATCAAATATCTCTTTATCAGAGAAGCTGAAGCAACAAAAGAGATCAAACTCGACTACTGCAAAACAGAAGATCGAATTGCATACATATTCACGATGGCATTGCAAATATCAAGATTTGAATATCTACGAGATACGCTTGGAGTCACAAAAATTTGTATCAAATAAGAGTGTTGACATTGCTACGAATTTTTAGAATATTCTATAATGATAATGTGTATGAAAAAAGTAGAAGAACCTAAAACTATTAGTGTCTGGAAATGAAAGAAGAACCTAGAACTATAATGAAATTGATCTATCATGAAACATATAGAAAGAAATAAAATAATGTAGAAACATTCACCACCATTGAGATGTTGGTGACGTGAGACTATAAATAGGAAATTGGTACTTTGTAAATCATCATCCAAGAAATCAATGTCATAGCCTTCTATCTAAATAATTTTCTAAAACTATCTTTTATTAACTATCAACTATTCAATTACTAACATAATACATTGCTTTGGTTCGGTGGATGGGGAATCAACAAATACTCTAACACTTGAGCTATTGATAATTATAAGTGTGAGGTTTCTATATTAGAATTTTATTTTCTTGAAATGAATTTGTCTGTTACCTATTATACCAAGTCACTTTGTGTTTGGAGGACATAGAACCTTCTTCCAACGACACCTCTCACCAAGGATAGATGTTAATAGATCATAGATCCTTATTATCCAACGGTCTAAGATGACCAAACAATCTTTCTCTTTGATGCCCTCGGGGAAAACGTTCCTTATAGAACTTTCACTACTACAAATAATACATATATGATGTTTGTGTCGCTGCCATGTGAAGGCTTTTGAGTTATTTTGAGGAAAAATCCCTTTGATTATTTTGATTATTATGATGTTTGTTGAAAACCTTTTAATTGAGAATTTTGAGTTCCGCTGCCATGTGAAGGCTTTTGAGTTATTTTGAGGAAAAATCCCTTTGTTTATAGTGCAAGTGTGTTATTTTGAGGTGATTTTTATGCCTTACTCTGATTATTTAAGTTGTTTCTGCTGCAACATTATTGGGGGTAGAAAAGGGTGTTACATGTAAACTTGCATGATAGATCTAGAATGACATCCATTCAAATTTAACACAAGTTTGCAACTTTCCCCTCAGTTTCATCCTCCTTTCATTTTACAAGTTTGCATAATATGGGTGCGGTTCACATGATGGCTTGTCTTAATTTTCCATGAATTTTTTTGATTAAAGGTATGCATGGTGTTGATAAATATTGCTGCATGTTGTTGATGATGTTGTTTTGTTGTTTTGTGTTGTTTGCTAATAAATGGTTTTTCATGTGTATCTAGCAAGTGATTATTGTTCTTTACTTATCACAGATGAAGCTAGTTTTGTGAACATGGATCTACGAGAGTTGCAAACTTGTGTTCGTTGTGGAAATATTAAATGAGTCTTTCATATAATATTCCAATAGTGAACACATGTTATCTATCACTTCTACTTAATTTATCTTCTGCATAGCTTCCAGGAATGGTTAGTTATCATGTTATTCCAATCTATGTTAATTAATTGATGTTTTTGTTGATAAATGTTGTTAGTGAGTTTATTATATCATATGTGATTTCTTGTTTCACTAACCTCACATTGAACTTGCATTCATTTATATAGATTATTGAGATAATAATTAGAAAAATTAAATTATTCTTGAAAATCAACTTAGACGATCCAATGTTTATCGAATTACATGCATCTTATAATTCATGATTTCCTCTTTATCCTATAGAATTTGATTCAATGTCACATGTTCTTCAAAACAATGATGATAAATGGATGTTATTTTCGGTTTTTCACACAAAATTTGATGTTTGTAAAATAAACTAGAAAAAAAGGAGGAAATCAAACTTTGTGTGAAAGACTTAGAAGACATTCATTCATCATCAATATTACTTTGAAGAATTTGTGATTGAATCAAATTATATGGGTTAATGGGGAAATCATGAATTACAAGATGCATGCAATTAGACGTACCAAAATCATGAATTACATGAACCCTTTAAGTTGTTTTTCAAGAATAATTTAATTTTTGTGATTATTATCTCAAAAATTTATTTGAATGGTTGTATATGGTTAATAAGGGGCAGGAAAAAAAAGAAATTCCATATTTGATAATAAACTCTTACACATACCACCACGGTTGGATCATATTAATGTGGTGAAATGTTAAAATGCAAGAATGGTGTTGTTGGGATTCAAACCCAGGACCTATAAATTATTTAACAGTGGTTGTTTTCTATATCTGTTGTTATAAGTAGCGCACTACCTAACTTATAACCACATTCACTCGCCTATTATGGAAATAAACATACATACAATCACACGCTACCTAACAACGGACGTGAAACAGTCATTATATGTGTTTCACAACCGTCATGATATGTGTTTTCATAGTAGTGTTACTTTCGTAGTGTTTGCATTTCATGTATCTTTAACTGAATAAATTTCTAGCTGGGCGAGTCCCTCAAGTGTTGCTCGAGTAGATTATCTTGGAGAGAATATTTCAATGAAGGTACAACTTACAATTTTCTCATAAGGCAGGAAAGATCCTTTAGTTAAGGACCGAGATACAATTATCTCATAAGGCGACAAGAATCCTTCAATGAAAATCCACCATATAATTATCTTATATGGCAGAAAAAATCTTTCATTGAAGGTTCAACATTACCTTATTTATGGGGCTTACAAGATGATTTAAATTATCTCACATCTTAAAACTCATGAGATAGTTGAAATATTTCATCTCACAGTAGGCGACTATTAGACACGTTAAAAAAATAAAATAAGGTTACGTAGCCCTATGATTAAAGGGTTGTCAGAGTGTTTTAGGATATTTGACAATGTTTAGGCATAACTAGTGAGGATTGTGACAAGCTCTGCATATGATTTTGTTAAAAGAAATTGAAAATTTTCTCTATTCTCGATATAAGGTATATATAGAAGGCTACATGAACGAGATAATGGGAGTAATGGAAGACCAATTCCTCCGCCATTATAAATACAATTTTCTCCTCGTAAGTTGCGTTTGACTAATTCTCTTATCACAATGTACGTAAAATGGTTTTAGATACCACTTTCGGTGAGCAGGCTTAATTTAGGCTCAATCTAGCCCCAGCTCTGAGAGTTCACCATACATTGATACACGTCATTCGTTTTTTCCATGAGTTGTATTTTATTGCGCAATAAAATTATGCCAATACATCTTTAAACCACCATCACCATGTTTGGATAAAAGATGTTCTCAAACTCAATAATGTTGGAATTAACCCAAAACCTATAGGAATTTCGACCCTATCTTGATAAACAAGAAGTGTTCTTAGCGCAGCAATACCAAAGAAAAGAAGAAAATAGAGAATGAAAGGATATTAGGATTCTAAGAGAATTTGGAGAAGAAGGTTGTTACCCACAACCTGTGGGATTTTTCTCTTTCTATTCACTTAGAACTGCAAACCGTGAATTACAATATGTTGTTATTCTTTACAAAAATAAGGGTTACTCCCTATTTATAGATTTTGGTTTACTTGTTCTCCAAGCCAAAGCCCAAAACTATAAAAGCCTAAAATACCTATTTTAGAACTATGTCAAATCTAATCTAAATCAAATCTGTGTTAAACAACTATTTCGACACACCCTTGCTTCGACACTTTGACACTTCGACTACTCCTTGTTTCTGTTGAGCTAAACTGCTTCGACACAAGGAATTACAACTCAATACACCATCTAATTCATTGTGTCTAAGCTGTCTACATTCATCATGGCTCTCAGTCTTCTGAAGACTTCGACCTGCACTCCCTTCGTCATGATATCTGCAATCTGATTCTCAGTTCTGCAGTGTTCCAAGTTTATCTTCCCTTCTGCTACCTCCTCTCGAAGATAATGGAACCTCATTTCGATGTGTTTGCTTCGACCGTGTGCTATTGGATTCTTCGCCAAGTTGATAGCTGACATGTTGTCGATCTTCATGGTAATTGCTCCATGACTCTTCCCTATAATCTCTTCGACCAAGTTCACCATCTAGGTTGCTTGACATGCACAAAGAGAAGCAGCTATATATTCTGCTTCGTATGATGACAATGCCACTACTGGCTCCTTTCTCGAACTCCAAGAAACTGGTGCACCACCTAACATAAACACATATCCAACTGTGGATTTTCTATCCTCAACATCACTACACCAGCTAGAGTCGGTGTATCCCACTAACTTGCATTCTTTCCCTTCATCAGCTGCAGGAAACAAAATGTTGTAGTCAAGAGTTCCTTTCAGATACCTCAATATCCTCTTCGTTGCTGCTAAGTGTGATACTTTTGGCTTCTGCATGAATCTACTTACCATACTCACACTGTATGCTAAGTCAGGCCTTGTGTGACAAAGATATCTAAGTGACCCAATAAGTCTTCTGTATTGGGTTGGGTCGACATCATCTTCATCTGAGTCCTTTGACAGTTGCAGTCTGGTCTCAGCTGGAGTCGAAGTTGGGTTGCAATCTTGCATCTCAAACCTCTTGAGTATTTTGCCAGCATATCTTCTTTGGTGCACCATCAAACCTCTACTAGTCTTGTAGAATTCGATGCTAAGGAAATATGATAATTTCCCAAGTCTGACATTTCAAACTCCTCACTTACGTCATGTTTGAAATCTTCGATCTCCTTCTTGCAACTCCCTGTTATCAACAGGTCATCGACATAGAGGCATAGTATAAGTAATTCATTATTGTTTCTCCTTACATACACTCCATGCTCAGTTGTACACTTCACAAATTCCTTCTCCCTTAAGAAGCTGTCGATTTTCTTATTCCAAGCTCTTGGAGCTTGCTTAAGTCCATACAGGGCTTTCTGCAGCCTGTACACCTTTCCTTCTTTGCCTCGTTTCACATATCCAGTTGGTTGTGCGACATAAACTTCTTCATCTAAGGGGCCGTTAAGGAACGCACACTTCACGTCTATCTGACATATGTGTCAATTGTTCATATTTCCTAGACCAACAGCCAACCTGAATGATTCGATCCTAGCAACAGGTGCGAACACTTCATCGAAGTCGATTCCTTCCTTCTGTAGAAATCCTTTCGCCACAAGTCTCGCCTTGTGTCGAGTTACTTCTCCTCTAGGATTCACCTTCACCTTGTTAACCCACTTCACATCAATTGCCTTCTTGCCTTGAGGAATTCAACAAGTGACCAGGTGTTGTTGACTTTGATGGACTCTAATTCCTCATTATTGCTTTCACCCACTTCGAATCTTTCAATGCCTCAGATGCATTGACTGGTCCGACATCTGCGTAGCAAGCATAATGTACCAACTCACCCTCTTCATCGACCACATCATCTGATGTAATTACACATTCTTGCAACCTTGCAGGCATGTGTCTTGTTCGTCGAGTTCTGCTTGGGCCTGCTTCATCTCTGACTTGTTCTTGTCGAACTTTTCTTTCGACTTCAGTGGATGGTTCTTCACAAGAGATTATCACTAAATCCTTCTTAACATTCTTAGTCTAATCTCATTCTTTAAGCTCATCTATGATCACGTCCCTTCTGATCACTACCTGCTTATTCACTGGGTCGAACAGTTTGTAACCTCCAGTCGAATGATATCGTATCAAGATCATCTGATTCGACTTGTCATCAAGCTTCCTTCTCAACTGATCTGGCACATGTCTATGTGCTATAGATCCAATCACCTTCAAGTGACTGAGGCTAGGCTTGACACCAGACCATCATTCTTCTGGTGTGATTCCTTCAAGCTTCTTCGTCGGATATCTGTTCAAAATATACGTTGTTGTCGAAAACGCTTATCCCCATAATTCTTTGGGTAAGTGCTTTCCATTCAACTTACTTCTCACCATGTTCATGATGGTTCTATTCTTTCGTTCTGCAATGCCATTTTTCTGTGGAGTGTAAGGTGGCACCAACTTATGCACAATCCCTTCTTTTTCACATAATGCATCGAACTCTTTTGAAACATACTCTCCACCACCATCAGTCCTCAGAATTTTCAACTTTCGACCACTCTGTCTTTCGACCATGGATTTGAATTTTGCAAATACCTCGATCACATCACTTTTCTTCTTGATGAGGTAAGTCCACAACTTTCGACTGTAATCATCTATGAACGTGACAAAGTATCTATTGCCACCAATCGAATCCACCTAGATTGGACCACATACATCTGAGTATATGACTTCTAGAATTTCCCTCGACTTCCTTCTTGTATCCTTGCTGAAGCTATTCTTGTGTTGTTTTGACTGAACACACTCTTCACAGACTTCACTTGGAATGTCGATTTTTGGTAATCCTAAAACCATATTTCTTCTCTTCAGCTCTTTGATGTCATTGAAGTTGAGATGGCCTAGTCGAAAATGCCATAACCACTCATCTCTACTGGCTACAGTTGCTAGGCACTTGTGCTCCATCATCTTGAGTTCAATCTTGAAGGTCCTATTCTGGGACATTTGAGCCTTCAAGATCAACCTCCCACATGCGTCGAGGACTCTCATCATCTTGTCTTCGACAACTACCTTGTAGTTCTTTTCGACCAGCTTCCCTATACTGAGAAAATTACTCTTCATGCCTGGTATGTACAACACATTGGAAAATGTTGACCTCTTGCCATCTTTCCTCATAATCAGAACATCACCAACACCTTCAGCTACTAGAGTGTTGTCATTTGCAAACTTCACCGTGTTCTTCGATGAGTTATTCATGTTAACAAACCAATCTTTGATGAGCATACTGATCTTGGAATCTTTCTTCATCTCTTGTTGTGACCATCAGCAACGTCTCTTCTTCTTCATGTTTTACCATCTTTGCATCAGTTTCTTGATTTTTCTTCTTTTCTGTACAGTCACTAAAATAGTGGTCATATTTCTGACAATTGAAACATTGAATGTGACTCTTGTCAGATTTTCGACCACCACCTCTTCCTTTACCTGCAATACCACCTCTTTGGTTGCCTTGATTCCATGGTTTCTCTGATTGGACCAGTTTCCTTCATGTTGATTTCGACCAGTCGAATTGTTGTAGCCTCCTCTACCTTTGTTGCCATTCCAGCTTCCTTTGCCTTTCCTTTCCTTTTCTGACGGCGCCTGCAAAGCCATTTCGCTCTTCGACATTCCTGCAGCTCTTTCAACCATCCTTTGTTCATGAGACTCAAGCGTCCCTTGAAGCTCTTCCTTCGTCAATACTGACAAGTCTTTCGACTCTTCTATGGCTACTACCACGTGGTCGAACTTTGGAGCCAATGACCTCAAGATCTTTGCAACAACTGATCTTGATGTCAACACCTCTCAACATACCTTGATTTGATTCACGAGCTTTGTAACTCTGGTGAAGAAATCTGTTATACTTTCATTGTCTTCCATCTGAAGCAACTCATAGGTTCTCTTGTGAGTTTGTAACCTCACCTCTTTCACCTTCTCTGCGCCTCCGAACGACTTTTCAAGAATCTCCCACGCTTCCTTCGCTGACTCTACATCACTAACCTTTTCAAAGTTATCTGGATCGACACACTGATGGATTATAAAGAGAGCTTTATAATCTTTCTTCTTCAACTCTTTGTGTGCAGCCTTTTCTTGATCCGTCGCGTTCTCCGCAAGCGGTGTTACTCCTTCCTTCAAAGATCCCAAAGATCTTGATAAGAGAAAACCACCTTCATCTGCTTGCACCAATTCTCATAATTATCTTTCTTGAGAACCGGAAGATTCGCCGGAAAGTGTCCGTTCGAATGATTCATTTCCATCACGATTTTCCTTCCTTGAATCGCAACCGGAGCTCTAGATACCAGATGTTGGAATTAACCCAAAACCTATGGGAATTCCGACCATATCTTGATAAACAAGAAGGGTTCTTAGCACAGCAATACCAAAGAAAAGAAGAAAATAGAAAAAGAAAGGAAATTAAGATTCTAAGAGAATTTGAAGAAGAAGGTTGTTACCCACAAACTGTGGGATTTTTCTCTTTCTATTCACTTGCAACTGCAAACCGTGAATTACAATGTGTTGTTATTCTTTACAAAAAAATGGTTACTCCCTATTTATAGATTTTGGTTTACGTGTTCTCCAAGCCAAAACCCAAAACTATAAAAGTCCAAAATACCTATTTTGGAACTATATCAAATCAAATCTAAATCAAATCTAAATTAAATCTGTGTGAAACAACTGTTTCGACATACATTTGTTTCGACACTTCGACTACTCCTTGTTTCTGTCGAGCTAAACTGCTTCGACACAAGGAATTACAACTCAACAAATAAAACTTTATATGCCTTGAAACAAGGAGAATGTTCACCAAATATTGATGGTTGCAATGCAAAAACAATACTGATTTCAACTTTTATGTTTTTAGAATCTGAATCCAGTCAAAAGAAAAAGAAAAGGAAAGACTAGAAAAAACTCAAAAGTTTGCTGGTTATATAGTACGTGGCTACCTTATGATTTGAAATACAATGATATTTAATTCTTTGTTCACATTGGAGGGTACATGGAACCTGCTATGCTATGAAGATGGAAGTTTGATTATTAATGAGGTGATGGAAGATAGTCAAATAAAGAGCTTAAACACCACAGATATAAAGGTAGAAAGGTAGGTTTAATATGCAAAAATTTTGAGCTAAGGCTACTTTATTTTATTTCTCAATCATTCAATAATGTTGTTTTTTAATTTTATATATGTTCAAAGATCCATCAAACCCCACAATTGATGAAAGTTATAAGTATCTGAAGCTGTATCATTGCAGTGTTAGACTGTTAGTTGAGGTCGAAGAAGGTGGAGTTCAAAATTGAATTGTTGTTGAGAAGGAATTTTCTATCGCTCAAACAAAGTAAAAAAAAAAAATTTATCTTATAAAGATGATGTCTTAAATTAAAAATTATTTTTTAACTCCAAAAGATTGGTCTAGTGATGGAGGCGGGTCTTGAGAATGTGCTCCTCTCAAGATCTCATGTTTGAATCCTCCTAGGTGATACGAAACTTTGTTCTGGCTTTAAAGTTCTGGCTTTAAATGGGTCTACGGGACCCCCGCCAGTAGACGGTCGGTCGTAAGGTCGGATACTAAGATTTTTTTAAAAAAAAAAAAGAGTTTTTGTTTCTAGGTTTAAAATATTTATTTTAAGAAAATAAAAGTTATAAAATTAACTTTATTTATATATTTTAACAAATAAAAAAATTAATTTTTAAATATAAAGTATTTTTGAGAACAATTTAAATTTTATAGTATCATACATTTATTCCCAGAGTAACTGATGAGTCTAAACAATTTCTATAACGGTGTGATTAAAATTTAAATATTACCTATATCCCCATTTTTATAAATAATTTTAAGAATCTGATAAATATTAACTGAATATATTTTTTAAAAAGTATTTGGAATTTAGTTCTTGAATAATCTATTGTTGAGTAATAAAATTTTAATTTATGAAGCAAACAACCTATAACATAAATATATAGTCAAATAGAATTAACTTTTCTTATTGAATATAGGAAATTGGTCATTTAAAAAAATGAGAAAAAGAAATATACACTTATTTTTACATTGTTAACCAATGACAGACGTGTATTCCACCAAATCACACTTTTATTTTTAAAATAATGTCATGATTTGTCACTTTAAAATAATCTGAGTGAAATTCTGTATAATATTTAGGGTTAAATAAGTAATAGGTCCCTGAAAATAACCCAACATTCAAGTTTAGTCCCAATAAAAATTTTCTTCAAGGTTTTGTCCCTCTAATGTTTTCTGTTTCCAAATGTAGTCCCTCCCGTTAGTTTTCACTAACGGAGGGTGACATGGCATGCCAGGTGTGCTGAAATCCATTGCCAACTGTGTATCATTTGGTTGACCAGTCAAAATGTATAATTCTTTAATTCATTCTCAGTTGCCTTTTACGTGTGGCTTCTTCTTCTTCTCCTCATTCACCAACAAATCCCTAAACCCCCAATTCTTCGTATTCTCTAAGTCTTGTTTGTCTTTATTTTTTCCATTAAGATTCGTGATGTCTACATCTTCTAGGCTCAGCAAGGTAGTTTCACGTCACTCCAAGAGTTTAAACAACAGTGAAGGGAGAAAGTGTGGTTGCAAGGGAAGTTTGATTTCATACGTGTGCAAGAGGGGGAAGAATGAAGGTAGATTGTTTTGGAGATGTCCGTTTTGGAAGAATGAGGGAACGTGCAACATGTTTCTTTGGGATGATGAAATTGGAGGTGGGATTGAAGAACTACAAGGGGGGATGTAGAATGGAGCAAGGAAGAGAGGGAAATGAAAATGGTGGAAACCTTTAAGGATCTTTATGAAAGTTCGATGAAGAAGAACAACAAGCTGAAGATGAAGCTCAAGGCAGTGGAATTCTATGGAAATTTGAAGACTTTTTTTGTTATAATTTTAGTAGTGGTGAACATGTATTTTCTGGTTAGGTGTAATTATAGAATTGAGTGAATGACATTTGTTGTCGTTGTAATGAGATTGTAATGTTTGTTTTGTTTTTAGGAGTTATAATGTTGTATTGTTTTGAGAAAGTCTTCAAATTGTAAGAATGTTGTTATATGGTTTAGTTTGGAAAATGTAAGACCTGGTTGTGTTAAATGATATCTGTTATGTACTGTTGTATTATAGGTGGTGATACCAAATTAAATTTTGTTTTGTAATGTTTTAATGATATATGTGTTAACTGGTATCTGTTGTTGTCTTGTTATGAAATGTTGTTTTGTTGTAGATCCAAATTAAATGTTGTTTTGGTGTAGATCCAAATTAAATGTTGTTTTACAGGTGGTATAGATCCAAATTAAAATTTTGTATTACAAGTTGTTTTATAGATCCAAATGAAATTTAACAACAGAGAATTTCAATCAAAAGAGATGACATATATTTCAGTGACATTTAACAACAGACAATTAAACTTTAGTACCCTTACATAACATCATAGCATAGTAAGGAAATGTATTTTGGGCCTAAAGACTACTTCAGTACCCTTACATCAGAAATTAGATTACATAAAATTGACCAAAACATGATAACAGGTGTTCAAAAAACATCATTTAAACAACAACAGGATCCATCCAAACATCAGTTAAACAATAACAAGTGTTCAAAAAACATCAGTTAAACAACAACATGATAACAGGTGTTCAAACCACCATATTTATGTTTCAAGTGGCATCCATCCAAACCAATGAAAGGCCTACATGTTTTAGTCAATGCTTTCTTAGTTCCATCAAATGACATATAACATCTCTCAAACCTTGGTTTCAATCCTTCACTTGGAGAACTAGTACTGATTTTAAATGTGTTACTAGCTGAAGCCTTCTTCAATTCAGCAGCATAAGACCAAAGTAGGCTATACTGTTTGCTTGAGTCACCTTCTACAATTGTTCTTGCTATTTGCCTAGCCTTAAATGCCCTACAACCTGGAATTTCTGTAGCATACCTCTTTCTTACATTAGCAACTACCTCAGTCAACCTCATTCTTGGATTATTCTTCAAACCATCTACAATTACCTTGGCAACCCACTCAGCTCTAGCATTTCTATTAAAGAATTGTCTACCACACTTGTGTTTGGCAAACAAGGTTTTTATTCTAAAGGTGGTTAAGGTCAATACCCTACTACACAACACTGTATAGTCACATTTCTTCTTGTCCTTGCACACAACCCTGCATCTATTTTTATCATTCTTTTCAAACTTAACCTCCCTTCCATTCAACACATTGTGTTCTAAAATGGCATCCTTAAACTGCCTTAAGGATGAAAACTCCATCCCAACTTTGAACACATAATCCTTGCTCAATGACTCCTCCTCACTAAACCTCAAAACACAAGGCCTCTCATCACAACTATCATCATCCCCACCACTGTCCAGCTCATCAGTCAAGTATTCATCCTCAATGACATGTTCCTTTCCCAACTCCTCTGTTATACATACCTTCTGCTCTTTCTCACTCTTCTGCTCTTGCTCACTCTTGTTGCCTTTCCCAACAGCCCTATTAGGCAGCACCTCATCAAGCCCTTCCTCAAATCCACCCATTCTCTCCTCCTCACTATCTTCAAAATGTATATCTTCCACAGAGTCTTCATCACACTCTTCACTTGATCCACTCTTGTTGTCAATTTCCTCTTGACAATTAGGTGTCTTTCCTTTCTCTCTGATCCTCTCCATAGCTGTGTGCTCTCCATGAACCCTATTTTCACAGTAAATTTCAATCTCACACTTGTACCCCATGGCATACAAGGCCAACTCAAACGCATCTCCGTCATCCTTGAATGGTTTCAAGTCATTTTCAAATGATCCTTCCTCATGCTTCCACCACATCTTAACCAAATTGTAATCAAACTCAGGTACCACCTCCTTAACTAAGTCACATGCCTCCACAAAACTCCAAAAATCAGGAGCCTGACCCTTGAAAGCATGCACCTCCCCTCCTTCGTATGTTACGTTGGTGTCTTTTACAAAAGACCCCTTTAGATAAAAAACAACAGTGAATTTATCCATACCTCTGCACACAAAAGTTAAAACTAACTTTCACTTTTTCCATTTTCGTAAAAAACATGAGTAAACGTAATGGCAGACAAGCATGGAGGGACCACAACGTATTGAAAGAAACAACTAAAAGAAACAAAACATGGAGATGATGATAGAAACAAGTAAAATAAACAAAACATGGAGGGACCACAACGTAATGGCACATAAGCATGGAGGGACCACAAACGTATTCTAATCAGTAACCAATAAATAATGGGAGACAACTACATTTACCTGGGACCACAGCTTCGAATCGTGGAAGACCTACTTTGGGACCAATTCTGAGACTTGCGAAGAAATGACGAAGACGTCCTTCTGCTAGGGCACAATGTCTTGGACGAAGAAACGATTTGGGAAAAATGACTTCTGAGCTTCTTTCTCTTCTATGTCAATGCGTTTTGTCTTTTGCTCTTCTTCCATTTCCTAATTTTCCACCGTGTCCTTATCAACATAAAGCGTGAGCACACCTGGCATGCCATGTCACCCTCCGTTAGTGAAAACTAACGGGAGGGACTACATTTGGAAACGGAAAACATTAAAGGGACCAAACCTTGAAGAAAATCTTTATAGGAATCAAACTTAAATGTTGGGTTATTTTCAGGGACATATTACTTATTTAACCCTAATATTTATTTCTTTACACTGACAGTACATTACATTAAATTTTAAAAAAATTAAACACCAACATTAAATTTTCTCTGATAATTTTATTTTTATTGTATAATATCTTAAAATAAATTGGTCTAAATTTACAAAGTTTAAATATATATTTTTCGTAACACCAACTCTTTATGTGGAACATCTTTTTGTCGTCTCACACTTATACGACACTAATATATAGATTAAATTACATTATTTTGTTTTTGAAAGTTTTATTTATATTTTGTTTTTGTATCCAACAGTAACGTCAATTTCTGAACTTTTCGGGTTCGTGGAGTTCTTTTTCCTTACCTCCATTGACATTTCCAAGTTTGAATTAGCCAAAAACAAAAGAAAGATGAAACTAGTGGATAATATAAGAAAGGAAGGAATAAATATGGTTTAGAAGAAGAATAAAGAAAAGGGACTTTTTCTAAAATTTAAAGGTTAAAAAGGATGTCTGCCAAAAATATGCGTTTTGAAGAAACAAACACAAGCCTCTATTTGTGGAAACATGTAGGATTTCAAGAGGTAATGTACTTGGTTGGAGGACTACAAAGTTAGGGGTAACAATTTTACAAATAACTTTGTATTTGATTCAAAAGTTTAGAGCGTAAAGATAACTAGTAGCCCTTCAGGAGTAAAACATAAAGGCATGAAGCTTTTTGAATACATATATTACTATTTTTAAAAACAATGAATATGCAATATGCAATTTTAATGACATTTTATATCATATGTGTGGTATTTTAATCATATTTAAAGCGTTGTAATTCAGATTGACGTGCGACCGGAGGAAAAAGAAATCTAATATCAAGAACAACAACTCTTATGACGAAACTAAAGGCTAACTTGAAATTTTTCTCCTCTGCCAATACGCGTATTCCATACGTGTGTGAAATCTAGCAATCTTCTCATGCGCAAATGAATGCTTAGATCTTTTTAAAATGTCCAAAATCCGTATTTAAATGAAAAAAAAATAATTTTCTTGAAATATCTTTATTTTTTATGGCAGAAACAAATTAGGAGCAAGAAAAACACGACATGAAAAACGAAAAATGCACCAAATGCAAGGAATTTCTCCAGTGAAGTTTCCTTCTTTGTAATAATTTGTGTAATGTTTAACACTTTCATTATGCCTTTTATTATAGGTATGGTAGCTAAACTCCTCAATGCTAGAGATAAGTCACTCTTATTGATTGAATTTGAATATTTTTATTGACATTTGTAATAATTGAGGTTTTATTCTTATATTTTTTTATTTCTTTTTGTACTTTATGATTTGCTCTTTCTAACAAATTGAGAATTGTTTTATGGTAACATGTTAGAAAGAACTTTCGATAGCAATACTCAATTGAAATATTTTAGATTGATATCACATAAGATTAGGGATACAATCTAAAAACGACTTTGTTTTTTATAATTACATGCTTAGGTTCATTTACAATTTACTATGACCATATGAATTGATTTGAATAGTCAAAGGTTTATTCGCTATGAGCTTATGAATAAATAAACTTAAGAACCAGTAATCTGTAGGAATAAAAAATGTTGTTACAAGGTCAATTTAGGATATAAACAAGTGCAAAAATCAAACTCTCATTCCTAGTATACATGTCAATTATTATATTTATATTCTATTATATTTTTATTTTGGTTGAAGTTCTTACATTTTAATTTCTTGTTGGCGTTAGTCCCTAGCGTCAAAGTTTGGTTTAAAAAAAATCTTATGTCTAACGTTGTTGAGTTGACTTTTGTTTTTAAATTTTATTATGACACATATTAGCACACGTGGTTCAAATATTTTGCACAAAAAATAAAGTCATAAAATTGCATTTTCCAGTTTTAGTTCTAGTCCCTATAAATTAGGGTTTCTGAAGAAGAAACATTTGTCAGTTCTGTGGGAGGTGGGGAGTGATTACGAGGAAGACGAGGTCTATGGACGAAGAAAGTGGTAGACACATTAAAGGCGCGTTTGAGCAAGAAGATCGATGCAAAATGTATGATTTTTTACTTTGAACTTTCATTACGGGGTGAAATTTGTTAGGCAGAATGTAACATATTACCTAGGTGGGCATTACCATATAATGACCTTGCTAATTGTTGTTGGGGGAGATCCCAATATTATAGCCTAGCTTTTGGTGTTTGTGAAATTGAATCAAAGGAATCATGGAGGTGGTTCCTTTACTTTTGGAGGACATTGGCCAAGAAAAAGATGGATGTTCATAACTGCACATGTTCCCAATGTTGAAAATGCATATGTTCTAAATGCTCAAGCTCCACACGACTCTGGTATAAGTGGTTCACAATCTGATTATATTTTGTCTGCACCTGTTCCAAATGTATCTACAATTCAAACCAATCCCAAGCCAGTTGAGTTACTTAAACTAATTCAGTTTATTAGTTTCAATCGTGTTTATTGTATGTATTCTAATGCTTTTTTTTTATGATTGTATCTTTGTCGAAAAAACAAGGCAATAAAAAGTGGCAAGGAAATTGGAGTTGAGGATAAGTGATAGAAAAAGGGTTCTTAAATGAAAAAATCTCAAGGGAGAAGGAAGTGATCCAACACAACCAATGACATTGTAGACATTAGTGAACTTTCTATTATGCATTTTTTGGCTTAATGTATTTTGGTTATGTTGTACTTTGAGACATGCAGAACTCAATTATGTATTTTTGAATGAATATTTTCATGCTTCAGGTTTCGTCGGTAAACTATAAAAAAATCACAATTTTAAAGAGAGGCAATGTGAATCATTAGTAGATGCATATGAAATATTCAAATGTTTATTGGTTGTGTGTCCCACTCACAATCTAGATTGGACTAAACAAATGCAAATTTTTGTTAATGACCTCTAATTGAAGACTAAACAATTAATGTTTGTTAATGACCTCTAATTGAAGACTAAATAATTGATTGATATAGTTGTTGGTGGCTAATCAAATTTTACAACAGCCATTAGTATCAAGAATATCATTAAAGTCCTTGCTGCAAATGAACATTTCAAATTGTATGATTGATGTGCAAACAAGCTAGAATGAGTTATGGATTTGAATCTATCCACTCATAATATAAAAATAGATGATCAAGTTGCGTCAAAAGTTGAAAGGCGAGTGAAGGAACTAAACATCAGTACTCAACAACTAGCTCATGTTCAACAGACACAAGCTATTGGTTGTGAAATTTGTGGGGGGGGGGGGGGGGGTCTTTATTTTTCTATGTATTATGTAGCACATCTACAACAAGTTGAAGAATTTATCTAAAGCAGAACAATCCCTATTCCAACAGGTATAATTCAAGGTGGAAAAATCATCCAAATTTATCCTGAAAAGATCAGTAAGGGAGTGTTCAGAAAAAGGGGCCATTTCAATATCAAAACTAAGAAAGAAGATTAGGAGATAGCTATTGAAAATATGACTTCTCAGAATGCGCAATTTAAAGAATAGACCATGAATAATCTAAGGAACACTACAACATCTATAAAAAAAATCTAGAGGTTTTGGTCAGACAAATAACTCAACAATTTAAAGGAAAAATCAAAGTACTCTCCCAAGCAACACCATCAATAATCCTAAAAATCATGTTTCAATCTTGTTACAACCTAAATCAAAATGAAAAACTTTCAACTATAGAAATCAAATTGCCTTATCCATAAAGATTAAAAAGGGAAGTGATTAAAAAAGAACCACAAATTTTAAAACAAGCACATGAAAGTACTTTGAGCACCACAGTCACAAAATCCATAAATCATATCAATATTATTGTTGTCCCAAACATGGAGAAGGTTGGTGAAGATGAAGAAGAATAAAGCAACAGATGATGTTATCATATTTATATTCTTCAAAAATCAGCATTTTCCATAAAAGGAACTAAATGTTTAGTTCTTTTTATATAACATATATAAGTCAAATATTGTTTTAAAATTAATGTTTTGTAATTACCACTATCTTTAGTAAGCATTATGAGAGAATTGTAATCATCACATTATAATTACTGTCTTTATTTAGATTTATGGTAGAGTTGTATCATTAAGATTGAGTGAAACAAAGAGTCCTCATCTTAATTACCATCTTATTGTCTTGTCTGTCAGTTTCCTTCAAGCCTATATAAAGGTTTTGTAATGCTAAGCAAGAGCAAGAGAAAATAGTATGTGGTGAATTCAATAAAATCTGAGCATTTCAAAGCCTAACTTCCACTAGTGGAAGTTCAGTGAAAAACGTGACCAAAAAGTTTTTTCTTACTCTAAATTCTGAAACAGTATATTTTATCACATACCACCTCTAGAATACCACCAACAGTGTGGTATCAGAGTTGCAGATCTTTGCAGCTGTAGCAAAAACAACAAAAAATATGGCTTCCACAAGCAACTCTTCCACAACTTATATCAATTTTAAAGTTCATGTGTTTGAAGGAGAGAATTGTGATTTTTGGGCTATTAAAATAGAGACTCTATTCACCTCATTGGGTGTCTCGGAGTTCGTCCAAAACGCTTATGAAGATCCAACACCAACAGAGGCGAGAGAATCAAAAGAAAAGGTTGAAGAATCAAGTCAACGACTTGAAGAATTGAAGAAGAAGAAGAAGATCATAAATGCTGGAGTTCTCGGGATGATTCAAAGAGGAGTCTCTCTATCCATTTTCCCAAGGATTATGAGGGTAAAAACATCAAAGTAAGCATGTAATATTCTACAACAAGAGTTGAAGGAGACTCAAAGGTGAGAACTATGAAACTTCAATCTCTTAAGAGAGACTACGAAAATGAAAGAATGAAAGAGAATGAGAGTTTGAATGAATACTTTAACAGACTATCTGAATTGGTGAATCAAATGAAGTCACATGGAAATACAATAGATTATCGCATAATTGTTGATAAAATTCCTATTAGTTTTACAAAAAATTTTGATTCTATGGTGGCTATTGTAGAAGAAGCTAAGGACCTATCAAGTATGTCTATTCAAGGGTTGATGGGGTCTTTGAGATCCTATGAGCAAAGGTTGTTACGACACTATGAAAAAATCAATTGAGAGTGCCTTTCAATCTAAACTCAACATTCAGCCCAACAATGGTGAAAATAAAGCCCCCAATACAAAATAGAGGCGAGTCTTCTAGAGGTGGCAGATTTGGAAGAGGAAGTGACAGAGGAAGAAACTCGCGAGGAAGAGGAAGAGGCGTGAATGACGGAAGATAGCATGAAGGAGCATCAAATAAATGGTGCAAAATTTGTAAGAGTAACACTCATGACAAGAAGGATTGGTGGAACAAGGGCAAACCATAATGTCACAATTGCAAGAGATTCATGCATATTCAAAAGGATTGTCATTTTGCCAATCAACAACATGCTTCATTTGTATAAGGAGAAAATGATGAAGGTAATTTGTTCTTTACTTGTCAAAAAGCATTTCAAGAAGATTAAAACATGTGGTATTAGGATAACAGTTGTATCAAACATATGACCGAAATAAAAAACCTTTTATCAACATTGATTCTTCATTTGGCTAAAAAGTTAAATTGGGCAATGGAGAACATGTTGAAGTAAAAGGCAAAGGAAGCATTGGAGTTACAACAAAGCAAGGAAGCAAAGTCATTCATGACACTCTTTATGTGCCAGAGTTAGATGAGAACTTGCTAAGCATTGGACAGCTTTTGGAGCATGGCTATTCTCTAAATTTTGAGAATCGAGAGTGCAGAATTTTTACTCAAAGAGAAGAAATGTTGTTGTTGTAAAAATGACCAGCAATAGAAGCTTTCCACTTTCTCTTAATTATGAGAAAAATTTCACCATGATGGTTAGAGAAGATAATGACTTTTGTTTTTGGCACAAGATACTTAGGCACTTGAACTACAATAGTCTCAAGTTACTTTATCAAAAGAATATGGTGTATGGGCTGCCAATAGTTGAAGAAAAATCTAGTGTGAGTGAAGGATGTATTCTTGGCAAACACCACCGTCAACCATTTCCAATGGAAGGAGCATGGAGATCCAAGCAAGTATTGGAACTTGTACACACATATGTGTGTGACCTTATGAATACTCTGTCTCATGACAAAAACATGTACTTTATCTTGTTTATTGATGATTTTACCCGCATGACATGGGTATATTTTATTAAACAAAAATCTTCAGTTTTGGTAATATTTAAGAAGTTTAAAGTTTTTGTTGAGAAACAAAGTGGTAGGTTTATAAAAATGTTGAGAAGTGATAGGAGGAAGGAGTACACCTCAAATGAATTTCATAAATTTTGTGAAGGTGAAGGTGTTGAAAGAAAGCTCACCGTTGGCTATACACCTAAAAAAATGGTGTATCTGAAAGAAAGAACCAAATCGTGATGGAGATGACGAAGTCTATGCTACTTGAGAAAGGTTTTCCTAAAACCTTTTGGCCTGAGGGTGTTAATACTATTGTGTATTTTTTGAATAAATGTCTAACAAAGGTTGTATGGAATAAGACTCCGTTTTAAGCTTGGAGTGGAAGAACACCCTCAGTTAACAACCTTAAAGTTTTTGGGTGTGTTTGCTATGCTCAAATTCCTAAATAAAAGAGGACAAATCATGAAGAAACAAGTGAAAAATGTGTCTTTATTGGCTATATTTTCATGTCAAAGGACTATAGACTTTACAACTTGAAGACAAACAAGGTGATCATTAGCCGGGATGTTGTATTTGATGAGAAAGCTTCATGGAATTGGGAAGAAGAAAAAATGTAGGAGAAAAAAGTCCCTACAATTTTATTACAAAAAAATTCAGCAGCTGAAAATGAGCAACCAACCCCATGTATACCAAGCTCTTCATCCTCTCCAAGTTCACCAATTTCAAGTTCATCATCTCCCAGCTAAACTCAAATAAAATTAAAGAATTTGAGTGATATTTATGCAAGGTGCAACCATTGTGTTGTGGAACCCAAAAATTTTGATGAAGCAATTAAAGAAGATGTTTGGAGGAATACGATGCAAGAAGAAATAAATCCAATTGAGAAGAACAACACATGGCAACTAGTTGAAAAGCCAAATAACAAAGAAGCCATTGGAGTAAAGTGGTTGTACAAATTGAAACATAATCCAGATGATTCAATCCAAAGAGCCGAGTCTAGATTAGTAGTCAAAAGTTATGCACAATAGCTTGGAATGGACTATAGTGAGACTTTTGCTCCGTTTGCACGTTTGGACACCTTGAGAACAATCATTGCGTTAGTAGCTCAAAAAAGTTGGAATTTGTACTAACTTGATGTGAAGTCAGCTTTCTTGAATGGAAAATTAAAAGAAGAGGTGTATGTGCAGCAACATCAAGGCTTTGTGACTAAAGGCCGAGAGAAAAAAGTTTTCGAGTTGATTAAAAATCTCTATGGGTTGAAACAAGCCCCTAAAGCTCTCTATAGCTTTCTGCAGTTCACAAGAGCAGCTTGCAGACATTTTTACTAAAGCACTACCAAGTGGAAGATTTCAACAACTTAAAGAATCAATGGGAGTTAGAGAGCAACACATTAACGGAGAGTGTTAAAATTAATGTGTTGTAATTACCATTATCTTTAGTAAACATTATGAGAGAATTGTAATCATCACATTATAATTATTGTCTTTATTTAGATTTATGGTAGAGTTGTATTGTAACATCCCAAATTTGTAAGAATATTTATTTATATATAATATTCATGATTTTTAGTGAATTTTGGTGGTTTGTGTTGATGTCGGTATTTTTGTGGAGTTTTGGTCATTTAATTAAATAATAGTATATAATATAGAATATATTGTATTATTATTTATTTAAATAATATTAGAAGGATTAAGGGTATAATGGACTTTTAAGGAGGAGTTAGTGAGAATAATATCGGGAAAGTCCATTTTAGAAGCCCAGGGGTTAAGTATAACAAAAAGGAGAATTTGAGAGGAATAAGATTCATTTTGTTAGACCGTGAAAAGAAGGGAAAAGGCCAGAGCTCTGAGGAAAGAGAGAAAAGCCTAGGATTCGAGAAGGTTTCCAAGAACTAAAGAAAGAAAGCTTGGAATCGACTATCTAAGGTATTGGGAGTATTGCCTTTCATTGTTTTCAATATAGGAATTCGATGTGTTTAAAGTGGATTTTTGAGGTTTATGTGGGTTTGTGGGTTTATGAGTAAATTGATGATTTAGGAGTATTTTTATGGATTGATAATGAATATGAAGGGTTGAATTTTTGAAGGATTAGGTGATTTTGAGGTTTATGATAGTGTAATAAATCGGCCAAATAGTCGTGAATTTTGTGTCTTTATTACCATAATGCCTTAGGGATGTTTTAGGGGTATTTTTGGGGTAAATGGGGCTGAACCCGTAAGGATTTTGGGGTCTGATGTGCTACTGGTGCGTAGCAACGATTGCAGAAAATCGCGACCTCGCAAAGAGAAGGAATTCTTCGCAAAGAGAATGTTCGCCCCAGACTCGCTGGACGAACAGCGCAGCGAATGCGCGACGACGCTGTTTGAAATACTGGAATAGAATTCTGAAAATAGTTTTAATTCGCACAACGAACTTCCCAGCGAATAACTTCACTTGGCTAGTAGAGGTAGAGAGGGAGAGACAGAATGAGGTTCCTCTGGTTTTTGGATGGGACTTTGAGGCTCGCTGGCAGCTCGCTAGGCGAACACCCAAGCGATCAAGTTCGCAAAGCGAACTCCCTAGCGAACGCCTGCTGTTCGCGAATTTGTTTTATGATTCTTGTAATGTCTTTATGTTTGAGCTATGATTATTCTAATGAATTACCATTATTATATTGATGATTATAAGACGATGATTCATGATGTTTTGATGAATAAATGATGAGATGATTAACATGAGATTTTGATGAATGATGATGCACGTAATGGCTTTTATTGATGATGATGATAATGATGTTATGTATCATGCATTCATAGCATTTCAGAGTTTGGTTTATGGTGGCTTCAATCCCATTGTGTGGATATGAGGAAATTTTGACGTGCTCCGGTTCTTGTGTAGAACCGATCTTAATGACATGGATGTTTGGAGGGTGATGGCCTAGTGTCCTTCGACTTTGACGAATTGGTACCACATGCATGAGTCTTGTTGTGCATTGCATTTATTTGGCATTGATATGATTTGTGATATCGTGATTTTTGATGTTTTCCTTTGTGATGACCCTGAAGATGTTGTATATGATAATGACTCCATTTTATGCATATCCTATTTTTATATTGATTATAATGAATTGTGATTACTCACCTTGCCTGTTTGAATGTTGCCTCCACGTGGGTAACGTGCAGATGATCAAGCTTAGCTGTGGATGCATTCAAGGACTTTTGTAGTTTATTTTGCTTTGGTCGATGTAGAGGCTCTTGTTCTGATATTGTAACATCGGGTTGGGTCGAGTCGAACCTGTAGCGAGTGATTTTTGGATGTGGTTGCGAAGCACGATCGCTCTGGTACTACAGCTCGATTCATTTTTTATCCTATTAAAGCTGATGAAGGAAGGGAAATAGATGTCTCCAATTAACCCTGCTTGCATACTGAGATTAAACAGTCAAAACTGTTGGTTTACAGATGCTACAAAGATTCGGAGTTTCTCCTAGGTTATTTTGTTGACGAGGGGTGTTTTAGGCTATCGGGTGGGATGTTAGGACGAATTAATGAGAGTATGGGATTTTGGGTTTTTTGTTTAGTGTGCTCGCTAAGATTTTTTCTTTCAATCTTATGCCTACGTATTCTCGTTTACCGAAACAGGGAAATCAGAGCGTTCGTAGTTCCTCCAATTCTATGGGAGGAAATGGTTGTTTTGGTGTCTTATTCAAAGCCCAAGACGTGAAGCTAGAGGTGGTTTGTATCTTGTTCAAAGCCCAAGATTTGAAGCTGAAGGTAGTTTGTAGCTTGTTCAAAGCCCAAGATGTGAAGCTGAAAGTGTTGACCTTAGAGAGAATTTGTCATCTCTAAAGGGGTCTGTTTGTCACAACTGTTGGGTGACTGACTGTAAATGAGGATTAGTTTAATCGGGATTTGTGAATCCGACAATGCCATAATTTCCTTTATAGGGGATTTTAACCTGAAGGAGAAGACTTTAACTCAGTTTAGAGCAATGCTATCTTTCCTTAGGAATTTCTCATACTAAAAGAGGGACATTGGCATGGATGTAGATGATCCAGAGGCTTGCCGCTTATAGCAATTAGATGAAGGGGAAAGAGTTATTGAAGTTTGTGTACTGTGAACGAGGCACAGCTTTGATGCTAAAAGGTTGATTGGATCAACCAGTGGTTTTCTTATACCAAGCCTAAGAGGAGGCTAATATGTGTCACGCACAAAGCCCGAGAGAGAGGCTAAAAGGTTTTGACTCGACGATGGAGTCTTTTGGTATCTCGTATAAAGCCCGAGATGAAGGTTATTTGACTCAACAAGAGAGTTTTTTGTATCTCGTACGAAGCCCGAGATGGAGGCTGAAATTTGTTTGGCTCAATAAGAACCTTTTTGTATTTCGTATAAAGCCCGAGATGGAGGCGAAATAGGTAATTGACTCAAAGAGGGAGTCTCTTATGTGTCTCGTACAAAGCCCGAGAGAGAGGCTAAACGTTGTTTGACTCCGCAGGGGAGAATCATTGTATAAAGCCCAAGAGAGAGGCTATTGTAACTGGAGAAGGATCATTATACAAAGCCTAAGAGGAGGCTATGGTTACTGTTTCAGTTGAGTGACAAGTCCAGTATGCTGATTTAAAGAGAAAATCAGTTCTTATATGAGCAACGTTGTACCCAAGGCTTTGATTCGAGGGTCAGGGTTGTTCCCGTTCTTTAATGAAGTGGGAAATCCGAAGGGTATTGGGACTGTCCGAGTCTACGGGCTTTCTTCCTATTTAACGAAGGGGTCACTTGAGAATGTCTTTGAGACTCAAGGAGATGAGACTGTCTGTTGTACCATGCTTTGAGAAACAGTAATAGACTTTTTGAAAGGACTGTTCTATGCAGATGTCTAACTTCTGTTCCTATACCTCTAGGAGGTCGTCGGGACAATTTGTACGAAGCCCAAGAGGAGGCTGGAAACTTTTAAGAAGCCGATGGGTCCTTGTACGAAGCCCAAGAGTAGCCTATCATTCCCGGAGGAAGAATCATTATACGAAGCCTAAGGGGAGGCTGTGAATACTTTTAAGAAGCCGGTGGGTCCTTGTATTAAGTCCAAGAGGAGGCGGGGTTGCTTTTAAGAAGCCTGTGGGTCCTTGTACGATGGCCAAGTGGAGGCCGATGCTTTTAAGAAGCCCGTGGGTCCCCAAACCCCGAGAAATTCAAGACAGGTCATTCACGAGGAATAGATCAAGCCAGGAAAGTCCAAGAATTTGGAAGAAACACAAGAGATGCCATTCATTGAGAAAAGATCATCTCTGGGGAGTAGAGTTTCTTGACAAGTGCTTTTAAGAAGCCTATGGGTCCCCAAACCTCGAGAAATTCAAGACATGCCATTCACCGAGAATAGATCAAGCCAGGAAAGTTCGAGAATTTGGAAGAAACTCAAGAGATGCCATTCACGGAGGAAAGATCATCTCTGGGGAATAGAGTTTCTTTGACAACTTCTATGAGTGACAGTCTATGAGAAGACTATATCTGGTGATCCTATTGGGGATCTAGTTGTCTATTTCTACGAATAAACAAAACGGCGTCACCTAGTTCTAGACGTAGTTGCCGGGGAAACTCGAAATATCTATACTATTATTACACAGTTGATATGAGTTTATGAAAGAAGACTTACAGCGAAACAGCCCCACAATACAGTTATATGTATATGAAAGCGGTAAATGAAAGCATATAAACACTTACTCGGTTGTAGAGCTTCCATGCTGTTTGGTTAGTTGTTCAACAAAGAAAGATTGAAAATAATAGTATATTCAAAATCAAAGGAGAAAGTGCTTTGAAAAAGAAAGATTTGGGGCTTACGGCTCAAGGAGAGGCCCAGGGTTTTATTAGTGAGCGCACTGTTGAATTTGTACAGAGGGACTTATACCAGTGACTATGGCCCAAAAAAGGTTTTCTGTACAAAGGGATGGGTCTTACACTCTCTCAAGAGGCCCAAAAAGTTTTAAAGAAAAACAGTGAGGCTTATAACACGAGGGTAGACCCAGATGATTTTTCATTTAAAATGGCGATCGCGCCGAGGTTTTCTTTTAACGCAGAGGGACTTATACAATATCTGAGGCCCAAAATGTTTTGGTTAAAAGGGGATTGGGTCTTACACTCTATTAGAGGCCCAACAGTTTTGAATGGGTCTTATAACTCAAGGAGAGGCCCAAGGTGGTTAATTTTAAACCGGCGATGATCGCGTCGCTTATTTGAAGATGTACAGAGGGACTTATACAATAAGTGAGGCCCAAAAAGTTTCCTGTACAAGAGGGTTGGGTCTTACACTCTAATAGAGGCCCAAAGAGTTTTAAGAAAAGAAATGGGTCTTACTACTCGAGGGTAGGCCAGAAGGTTATTTTTCAAAAGGCGACGATCGTGCCGTTTGTTTTTTGAAGGTATCGGGACTTATACAATATACTGAGGCCCAAAAATGATTTGGTCAAAAAAAGGATTGGGTCTTAAACTCTATTAGAGGCCCAAAGTGTTTTGAAAATGATTTATGAGGGTTGAATTAATCCAAAACCCTAATTTGTTTTCAAAAATGTATTTAATTGAATAAAAATTCAATTAAAATGATCAAAATTGTTTAACATAGGAAAAACAAATTGTGATCTTGGATTAATGCTTCAAAAATTAAGTATTGACCTACAAAATAATTAGAAAGCATTAAAAGTTGCAAAATCATGGTGGAAAAAATATTTTAAATGTCAAAAGCAATTAAAACATTAATTCTTTGCAAAAATATCGATTATACAAAATAAATAATATTTTTGGGAAAATAAAATATTTTAACATTTTTGTGAATTATTAAAAAGAGAATCAACTCAAAATCATTAAAACTCAGAGAGAAATTAATTTTTGAATCAATTAAATAAAATCACAAAATTCAAATATTTGAATTTTCAAGAAATGGCGCCAAGAACACCCAAGAACACGCGCGTGTTCTGGGTTTGCCCAGATTTGCATTTTCTCTTCAATCTCACTGAATACTTGATCATATCATGTAATCCACATACCAATCAACTCGTTTCAACCTCACGATCTTGTCTATGGTATTTAATTTAATTTAAATTAAACATATAACAAGAAATCATGAAAAATCCTCAAGAACCGTAATTTCTGCATGAAGGCTAGGATTTTTGATACACGATTCAAACAATGCAATTAATTGAGGGGAAACATTCCATGCATGATTATGAGCATATGGCCAAATTATTGTGCAGCAAAAATTGCATGGATCATAGAGTTAGAAGAGCTCATGCTTACCACTTGTAGCTGGTGATCGTGATTTGTGTGAGATGGTTTACAGATGAGTTGTGATGATCTGAACAGCTTCCCTACACCCTATGGAGTATGTTTGAATGCTTGGACTTGATTGAAGTTGGCTGGATCACTTCATGGCATCTCAACTGCAACTTGGTTAAAACCTTGAGCAATTGACTGGTGATTCTGAGAAATCAGTGTTCCATTTGTTGTTTAAGTGTTTGATCAGCTCATATGTGATGTATATGAGGTGTGTGTGTGATTGGTTTGATTGGAAAAGCTCTCAAACTCAAAACCCGATAGTGACTTGCCTTAAAAGGCAAAATTGGAGTGAAAGAAAAGATTTTGAGGAAAGTATCTGTTTGATGGCTTTGGTCTACTCAAACTGATCACAATTGAGCTCTATTTATAGTAGAGCAAGTTTGTTTTGCAAGGAATAGTGAATGGTAACTGCTGAGTAGGTTTGGCCAATGTTGGCAAATGAAAATCCAAGTCTCCTCTAGCCATTGACTAGAGGTTAGGGCACAGGCTGCTGGTTCCCTTGGTCTTGGATAAGTCTTGACTGAATTCAGTTGCTAAGAGCTCAGTCCATGCCACCTTGATGCTTCCATTGAATGCTCCAATCCAAAACTGGAGTCTTGTTCCTATTTTGGCAATTCTAGGTTCAACACGCTATTTCTTGTTCCAAAGACTTTAGAGACTTGGCTCAGTGATTGTCCCCTTTAGATTCAATCCTCAGAGGTGTCCAAGTGGATAGGAGCATTTGGATTTGGCTGATTTTGGCAAATCGAGCAAAAATGCAAAATCTGCCTTGCCTTGACAGATTTCAACAAGGCAACTTGCCAATGTTATATCTCATGACTCAAATTGAATTTGGTAATGTTCTTGGTCATTTTGGAAAGCCCTTACATGATACAACAACTGTTTGAACATGTTTGGTTTTGATCTCTTTTGAATCCAAGTGAAAAATCCCCCTACATTTGGCAAAAAGTAAGGTAAAATCTGACTTAGTGAAATTTTCACTAAGTGTTGCAACAAAGTGACTTTTCTTGATTTTGATCACTCCATAACTCAAAATCCATGAGGAATTTGGACATAGGTCAGTATGAAGCTTTTGTAGAGGGCAATGAGATTTACAAATCAAGCTTTGAACGGGGAACAATGGCCTTGTGGTTTAGGTGTTATGGTCCTCCAAAGTTGGCACATTAGTGTCACTTTTTCCATAACTTAGAAATTTTTCTAAGTTTTTATGGTTACCCCTTTTACAAGTTATCCCACTTTCTTTGATTTTTCTTGATGAATGATGATTCAAATCATACATTAACATCATTTTAGGGTTAAAAATCCATTTTGGTGAAAAATCTCAAAAAGTCAAAGTTGACTTTTGTGCATAGTTGACTTTTTATCAGATGAATTCCAAACTGTGCAATTCTTCAGGAAATCATGTCCTTGACCTAAATGAAACTTGATGGACATGTTCCATGGGTGTCATAGGGTATATTGAATCATGTCTTAGGGCTTGGGAGCATGTCCTGGTCAAAAGTCAAAGTTACAGTTGACTTTCCTCGCGAAACCCTAATTGTGGTGCAGATGAAATTGAGACTTGTTGCTCAAGCTTCTTGGATTAATCCATTGTTGCAAATGGATCAATATAGTGCATTAGAGACCCTCAAACCCTCTCTTGAGGTCTTGGCTCATGATTTGCCCTAAAAGTCAACTTAGGGGTGAATTAGGTCAAGAAACCCTAATTCATGATTTTTGATGAATGCATCCCCTGAGGCAAAATTGACTTGATGATTGGGTCCACGAGGTCCCATGAAGTATATTAGGTTATGTTTTGGATCATTGGCTTGTGCCCAGATGAAAAATTTCCATTTGGAGGCCCTGGTCGACCAAAACCCTAATTTGGTGACACTGTCGATCTTGAGACTTGATCCACCTAGAAGGGAGCAGCCTTGTGCTTGATCCTTGATGTGGGAGTCCTTTTGATCCATTGTGGATGTTTGAGAGGTTAGAAAAGTTGAAGATCATGTCATTCCTTGATTGATCCTTTGTCTAAGAACTCTGAGAGGGCTTGAAACCCTAATTCTTGATGGTAGTGAATGCTCAACAATCCTTGAGGAGATTGATGAGGCATGAAGGTACATCCATATTATGATGATGATTTGCACAATGATGGGAAATCTAAGTGGTCAAAATTTGGGGTATGACAGATGCCCATATTTAATCTTCTTGGACACGAAGGTGTGAATGGCGAAGGTATTCGGGCATTCGGGGTGCAAGAGGATTAAATATCGGAATACCCAAAATTTTGATGGCGTCTATGAATGGTAATTCATGCATTCATCTTCTTTTACTAAGCAATGATGCTTAGAAAAGGTAAACTTCCCCTCGATCCTGGTCTTCAGCCAAGGAGCTGGTCTCAGTTTTCTTTTGAAATAAACCTCCCCTCGATCCTGGTTTCCTATCAAGGAACTGGTCTTAGTTTCTTTTGTCAACTTCCCCTCGATCCTGGTTTCCTACCAAGGAACTGGTCTAAGTTGCTGATGTAAACTTCCCCTCGATCCTAGTTTCCTACCAAGGAACTGGTCTTAGTTTCTTTCGTCAATAAACTTTACTGACAAGGGACGCTATTCGTAGCGGCTCTCCTTCAAACTTCTCGCCGAATTTTCCTGGGGAGATGCTATTTGAGTGGAAAAAGTTTTGATGTCAGACTTGCTGGGGAACCCAGTCGTCTGAGTTGTAGAGGTGCACAAACTTCTCTGCTTGGAGACGGCATTTGTTGAATCTACTGGGGAAAACGAGTCTCTTGAGAGACTGCTTTCGTTCGGGGTCTTTACATCATACTTTTCACGGAGATCTTTTCGGAGAAATGCCATATGATGTGATCCAATTTTGAGGTGCCGATGACCTTTTCATCAGTGGGTTTTTCGGAGAAAAACTGCCATACTGCCGAATCTCCGATTTAGGAGGCTTTCTCTCGGGATTTTCTTTAATCCGGGAAAACAAGGATATCAACTTCAATGGCGAAAAGTGATGTTAACTGAGGGCTCTCTGGTCTTTCAGAGGTTCAAGTTATCAAAGTGGTCGAGGACCCAACTTCAATCCAGAAATAAAACTGGAGGAGAGAGATTGTTCAGACGTAACACTTCCTGGCGAGGAAAGGGCTGCCAACTCGATTAAGAGGAATTTTATCACTAGGGGACAAGACCGACTAGAGTGATAGTGATGCAATATGACTAAGAATGTAAATCAATAATGCATGATGCATGTATGTATATGCTGACAAAACTGACGCAACATACAAACTAAAAGATGAACACGACTGGATACTCGGCCATTGCAGGGCGAAGAAGTACCGCTGGTTCAAGATAGCAATTCTGCCTTTCTTAGGAGAGATAGTCCCGGTTGGGAGCTATGTTGATCGGGCTTAGGAGATGAGAACTCGGCCGAAGCGTGTCAGACGAAACAAGGTCTCTGACATAGTTGGTCCCTTCATTCAGGCGTACTGCCGTAGAAGGAGTACTTTGATTCCGTACTTTGAGGTTCGATTACTTCTGGAGAAGCGACCGATGTTCTTCTGATGTTCAACAGTCAAAAGAAATTGTCGTCTTTATTAAAAAGTAGAAAAAGTTTTAACAAGTAAATTCATTTTTGTTTTATTTCAAGAATCGTTAATCATGTTAACAACGTCGTTCTGTAAAGCTAAAACAAATAAGAATTACAAACAAAAGCACAAGGGCTCAAATTTTATTGATAAAATGGAGATTAGCCAAACGCGTGATTCCATTGAGTATTTACAAAGTTAGAAAATGGTAATTTACAGGGAAAAGGGCTACGTTGAAACATAACGACCACTATCCTTCTACCAACTTTGAATTCGGGGCATCCTGAGCTTCTGTCGAAGATGACCTTGACTGGAGTTTTCCTCCGATGGATGGTGTAACTACTGCTGAGGGACCTGCCTCTGTTGAACATAGTTACTTGCCATTATCCCTAACTTTTGCCTGGATTGTACTGTGATGTTTCCAATCCACCGGGATGATTTTTTTTAGGCGAAGTATTTCTTGACTACATCAACATTTGTGGGGTAGGCAAATTCCTCTCCGTGCATGGTTGCAAGTCTCAAGGCGCCGCCTATGAAAACTTTCATGACCACATAGGGGCCATCATAATTCGGAGTCCACTTGCCCCGAGAATCAGTGAGAAATGATTGTATCTTCTTGAGCACAAGGTCTCCTTTCCTGAAGACGCGAGGTCGGACCTTTTTTTCAAACGCCTTTTTCATCCTCTGTTGATACATCTGACCATGGCATAGTGCCGTGATTCACTTCTCCTCGATCAGATTCAGTTTGTCGTGTCGACTTTGACACCATTCAGCTTCGGTGAGCTTAGCTTCCATCAATACTCGGATTGACAGGATCTCTACTTCTATGGGGAGCACTGCTTCCATGCCCTACACTAGAGAGAAAGGGGTTGCCCCTGTTGAAGTGCGGACATATGTGCGATAACCGTGAAGAGCAAAGGGTAGCATCTCGTGCCAGTCTTTGTAGGTTACAACCATCTTTTGAACGATCTTCTTGATGTTCTTATTGGCCACTTCTACCGCTCCGTTCATCTTGGGTCGGTAGGGAGATGAGTTATGATGTTCAGTCTTGAACTCTGCGCACAACTCCTTCATCATCTTGTTGTTCAAGTTAGATCCATTGTCAGTAATGATCTCGCTTGGAACACCATAACGGCAGATGATATTGTTTTTGATAAATCGGACCACCACTTGTCGGGTTACATTAGCATACGACGCTGCTTTGACCCACTTGGTGAAATAGTCAATGGCTACCAGGATGAACCGATGTCCGTTTGAAGCCTTAGGTTCGATCAAGCCAATCATGTCGATTCCCCATATGGAAAAAGGTCACGGGGAAGAAAGAACTTTGAGATGTGATGGCGGTACATGAATTTTGTCGGAGTATATCTGACACTTGTGACACCTCCTCATGTACTTGTAGCAGTAAGATTCCATGGTTAACCAGTAGTACCCTGCTCTTAGAATTTTTCTCGCCATTGTGTGTCCGTTGGCATGAGTTCCAAAGGATCCTTCATGAATTTCTTTCATCAGCATTTCTGCTTCTGGTCTGTCTACGCATCGGAGCAAGACCATGTCAAAAATTTTCTTATAGAGAGTGTCACCGCTCAGGAAGAAGTTTCCAGCCAATCTTCTGAGGGTTTTCCTATCTTTTCTTAGTGCCCCAGGTGGGTACTCTTGTTTCTGAAGGAAACATTTGATATCATGATACCAAGGTTTGTCGTCTATGACGGCTTCAATCGTGAAGATGTAGGCGGGCCTTTAAAGGCGCATTATGTTGATCTTAGGTATGTCATTCCATTGACCCACACTAATCATGGAAGAGAGAGTGGCTAATGCATCAGCCATGTGATTCTCCTCACGAGGGATATGATGAAACTCAACTCTGTTGAAGAAAGGTAGCAACCTTCTTGCGTAGTCTTTGTAAGGAATCAATCCTGATTGGTATGTGTTCCAATCTCCTTTTATCTGATTGATAAACAAGGCTGAATCGCCGTATACATCCAAGTTTTTGATCCTTAAATCAATTGCTTCTTCGAGACCCATAATACAAGCTTCGTATTCGGCCTCGTTGTTTGTGCATTTGAACGTAAGTCGGGCAGTGAAAGGAATGTGAGTACCCTAAGGGGTAACAATGATTACCCCAATTCCGTTTCCATAATTATTAACTGCTCCGTCAAAGATAAGTCCCATTGGGAACCTGGTTCTGGCCCTTCACTGGGTAACGGTTCATCGCAATCTTTCATTTTTAGATACATGACATCTTCGTCTGGGAAGTCAAACCCGACTGGTTCTTGATTGTAAATCGGTTGATGAGCCAAATGATCGGCTAAAATACTCCCTTTAACGGCTTTTTGAGCGTGGTACTCTATGTCATATTCTGATAATAGCATCTGCCAACGGGAAATCCTTCCCATGAGAGCAGGTTTTTCGAAGACGTACTTGATTGGGTCCATTTCGGAGATTAACCAAGTAGTGTGACGAATCATGTATTGGCGAAGACGTTTGGCTGCCCAAGCCAAAGCACAGCAAGTTTTCTCAAGCATCGTGTACCGAGTTTCGCAGTCGGTGAATTTCTTGCTCAAATAGTAAACGGCAGACTCTTTCCGTTTAGTTTCGTCTTGTTGGCCAAGTACACATCCCATTGAGTCCTCTAGAACTGTGAGGTAAATGATCAGTGGTCTTCCTTCCACTGGAGGTGATACAATCGGTGGATTCAATAGGTATTCCTTGATACTGTCGAAGGCGGTTTGGCAGTCTTCTGACCAAATGCAATCCTGGGGCGCACATGTCGCGGTCATGAGGAATATGAATCTGGAGATGTAGTTCAAACGTCCCAGGAATCCTCTGACTTGTTTTTCAGTTTTCGGAGATGGCATTTCTTGAATGGCCTTGACCTTGTCAGGATCAACCTCAATTCCTTTCTAGCTGACAATGAACCCTAGTAATTTCCCTGAACGGACACCGAAGGTGCACTTGTTGGGATTCAAGCAGAGTTTGTACTTTCGCAAATGCTCGAATAGTTTTGACAGGTGGGTCACATGCTCCTCTTCTGTCTTAGATTTTGCAATCATATCATCTACATATACCTCGATTTCTTTGTGTATCATGTCATGAAAAAGAGTAGTCATGGCCCTTTGATAGGTTGCCCCGACGTTCTTCAAACCGAACGACATCACCTTGTAACAAAAGGTACCCCATGGGGTAATGAACGAAGTTTTCTCCATGTCTTTCGGCTCCATTTTGATCTGATTATAGCCCGAGAATCCATCCATGAAGGAGAAGACTTTGAACTTTGTTGTACTGTCTACCAGCATGTCAATGTGTGGTAAAGGAAAGTCGTCCTTTGGACTAGCCTTGTTCAGATCTCGGTAGTCGACACACATTCTGACCTTTCCATCCTTTTTCAGAACGGGTACGATATTGGCTAACCATTGAGGATATTCTGATGTGGCGAGGAAACCCGCATCAATCTGTTTCTGTACCTCCTCTTTGATTTTGATGGCCATGTCCTGGTGAGTCCGTCTCAACCTCTGCTTTACTGGCGGACATTCCGATCTCAACGGTAAGTGATGTTCCACGATGCTGGTATCCAACCCTGGCATGTCCTGATAGGATCAAGCGAATACATCGGGGAATTCTTTGAGAAGCTTTATCAAACTCTCTTTGGCAGTTGGACTGAGAAGTGCCCCAATCCTGATTTCTTTTCTCTCTTGTTCTGAACCCAAGTTTACCGTTTCCAACGGTTCTTTATGAGGTTCAATGGACCTTTCCTCTTATCTGAGTAGTCAGGAGATCTCTTCTGGAATTTCGTCGTCATTTTCTTCTTCAGCCTCGAATATCGGGAACTCAAAGTTGGGAGAAGGCATCGGATCGTATGTTTCAACGAGGTTTAAAACAAGCAATCTGCATGACGTGATGAATCGTGTTTAGAAGAGATAGAGAAAATGCTAGTGTGTGCAGTGTTTTATTTTATTGCTTGTTTTTATTATTGAATTGTTTTTTAGGATTACCATTTTCTGAAAAAGCAAAAAGAGAAAACAGCGATTAATGCGGAAATTACAGAACGACATTATTTTATTAATGAACAAGTCGATTCTTGAAACTACAGCCCTATAAAACAAAACTCTGTCGCTTTGGGCTAAGCGAAGAGGGAAAATTTATAGAAAGCGAGCCCTATCAAAACATCCGTTTCACCTGGGCAGGGTGAAAGGTTAAAGATGGCAATTACTTTGACTGACGAACGATCTTCGGAACCTCGATGGCAACCCATTGGCGGCGAACTCCTCGGTGAATCACAAAGTCTGGCACCTTCCTTGATTTGTCTACAGAAATGACGCTGATTTCTGGTGGAGCAGGATCATTGGAATCTGTCTCCCAGGAAGAATTGTCGTAGGAGAATTCCTCAGTTGTATTTTGCATAGTATTTGTGCTCTCAGCTGTATCTCCCCATCCAGTAGGCTGGATATCTTCGAGCCTGATACGAGAGGTTTCAGGAGCGGTGTACCTGACCATATAGTCATATTTTCCACTCAATTGTCCCAAGGTGTCCCAAACTTCTTTGGAACCGGAGGAGTCATCTCTCTCGATGACGTTGACCTTGGGAAAAGCATAGTTGATAAATTCAAGTCCTGCAAACGTTGCACATTCATCTTCATGTTGAGTAGTTTCTGAATGACCTGAGTGTTGATCCCATGACATGGTGGGGACACAGGTATTCTGTTCAATGATGGTCAGTTGATTTTCATTGTTCGGCTGACTCTCTTGCCCCAAGTTTCCTGGGTAGGGCTGCCACATTGGCAGACCATCCATTGGGCCATAGTAGGTGTAGTCAAAATTGTCTTTCATCAGAGTCTCCTCCTCTAATGAATTTGGCGGAGCACGGCATCCTTCCGGATCACAATCTCCATAGATCATTTCGACATTTGACCGTGGTATAAATCTTGGACTTTGTGCGGGATAGTAAAATGGTATAGGCACCTCTTCCTGAGACATATAACCGTCCCCATTAAGGTAGGACTTCCATTCTTCATCTGTGTCAGAGGGATCTTCCTCATTGATAGCATGTACTGCTTGAGACACTGGGTGAAGGAAACCTCCACTGTGAAAGAAGTTTTGAAGGGGATGAAGACTTTCATCGTTGGCAGTTGTCTGGGTACAGGTTACAGAAAAACTAAGACCCTTCTTTGTTGTATTGCCAGTAGGAATGACAAGCTGTCCCCATCCTGTCGTATCGGTACTCTCGACCGCTTTGATAGCATCATTGTATGAAGAAATGGAAGTTCCTTCTTTGAACTGATTGTTCTTGCTCACCGACAGTGCTTGGAACTGAGTTCCAATAACCTCCTCGGGTTCTATACCAGCAGATGATGACAAGTTACTCACCAGCAAGGCCTGCTCCCCACAGACTGTGATGAGTTGGCCGTTCTGGACGAACTTTAGCTTTTGGTGGAGGGTGGAAGTAACCGCCCCAGCCTGATGTATCCAAGGTCTTCCTAATAAACAACTGTACGTTGCCCGGATGTCTATGACCTGGAAAGTATGATGACCGATATTTATAGGAAGATCAACTTCGCCGATAACTGTTTTTCTGGATCCGTCAAACGCTTTGACGACGACCTCGCTGATTCTCATCGGAGGGCCTTTAAATGATAATTGCATCAAAGTGGACTTCGGCATAACATTCAGGACTGACCCTGTGTCTACCAGTATGCTGGCTAAAGCATCGTCCTGGCAGTTAACTGTGATATTGAGCGCCATGTTATGACGACGACCCTCTTCAGGTAATTCCTCATCACTAAATACTAAATTGTTGCAGGAAGTGATGTTAGAGACAATACTATCGAACTATCTAATCGTTACATCCTGTTCCACAAAAGCTTGCTCCAAGACTTTTTGTAGAGCCTCCCTGTGGGCTTCTGAACTGAGTAATAATGACAATACCGAGATCTTTGAAGGAGTTTGTAACAGTTGATCAACAATGTTGTATTCACTCCTTTAGATGAGCTTCAGCATCTCATCATTATTTTTCGAAAGGTCGGGATTACTGGATTGACCGACTGGTAGATCAGGAGTTTCCGTCTGAAGTTCCTTTTCTTTGTTAGCTTCCCCAACCCCTCGGTTGAAGATTCTACCACTCCGTGTTACATGACTGATGTCCGTAATATTCACAACGGAGGGTAATGGAATTTCCTTTCCATTTTTAATTGTCGTTGCACCGTATTTGTAAGGGATTGCCTTAGCTGATTCATACGGTAGTGGTCCCGACAGATAGATGACTACGGGAGCCCTCTGATTTTTCTGACCATCGTAAGTAATCTCGATCTGTTCCCGGTTGGGAACTTTAGATTCGTCAAGTAGAGGGATGATGGCAAAAACTTCCCTGGTCTTGTGATGACCAGCGATCGTGACAACATCCTCAACTTGATCGGCAAGGTAGTTCGGTGTCCAGTTGATGGGTCCAGAACCCGGATATGGACGAATCTTTCCACGATCCACCTGACCCTGAATAGCTGCTCTCACAAGGTAACACCCTTGGTTACTTTCCGAACAGACGCTACAACGGTCATAATTGTGTGGTGGCACCTGGCCACGCCCACTTTGAATACAATGTAACCTTACTAGGTTAGCTTCCATTGATCGGACATCCTGACTCTGACGCCGAGTGGGGTTTCTGTTATTGATACTAATTTGCTGAGTATCTTCATCCATATAAATTGGCATCCACCAGTGATTTAACAAGTGCTGAAGTGCCTCCTGACGAGGGTACAACCTCGATCGTTTTCGCAACCCGCTTTACAGCTTTGATAGTCATGTGATATTAAGAATCTGAGTCGGACTTGCTCAGCATGCAACTCTACCAAGTTGGTATTCATCACCTGAATGTCAAAGATCTGAACCATATTGATCTGATAAGGGTTCCTATCATGGTAGTCTTGGATCCATCCAAGATCCATCTGACGCTGGAGGGTCTCCTGTATGAAAGAGCATCCCTGTTTGTGTACCGAGCAAGTCAGACAAGAACTGTAATCGTGCCGCGGCAGATTATGATACTGGCTTTGCCTTGAGTGCATCGTCACCAGGTTGGCATTGATCGCACGGATGTCGTGGTTCTGAATGACATTGGAATTCATGTAAACCATGTTACCTCCACGAACTCGGTGCTCTTGGATCCATCCGAGATCCATTTGTTCCTGTAGAGCTGCTTGCACTACAGAACATCCGTGGTTGTTTTTAGAGCAGACATCACACTGGTGATAGTTATGAGGTGGCACATGGCCATATCCACTCTGTCTACAATGCATCTTGACCAAATTGGTTTTCAACAAGAGTACATCGTGAATTTGATAGACATTGTTAGATTCTTTCTCAATCAGGTAGACTGCAGCCTTCTCATGTTGAGGCAGCGGGTTCGTAAGAACATTAGGATTTGTATCCTTGAAAGATAAGAGCCCGCTCCTAACAAGTTTTTGCACGTCGGACTTGAAATTAAGACAAGTCTCAATGTTATGCCCTGATCCTCCTTGGTGGTAAGGGCAAGTTTGATCCACCTTAAACCAAAAACGCGTATTTTCCGGTATTGTAAGAGGAGATTTAGTCTGAATGTGCCCCTTAGCCAGTAGTAATGGAAATAGTTCTGCGTACGACACGGGTATAGGATCAAACCCTGGTGACCGTGTTGTACGGTTGTTGTTATAGGGAGGACGAGCCTGCTGAAGAGGTTGTTGTGTCCTTTGCTGATTAGGTTGGCTCTGTGCAACCTGAGGTTGATACGTAGGAATAGGCGCAGGGCTGATAGCAGGAGTTACAACTGCTACCGGCTGATATCGACGCCTTTGCTTTCCGGGAGAGATATTCCCAATATCTTGCTCTTTTTTCTTAGGTAGAGTACTACCGTATTTTTTAATACCGCTCGTTGATCCAGTGTCTTTTACCAAACGTCCTTCTCAGACGGCTTCCTCAAGACGTACGCCCATGCCGACCATTTCGGTGAAGTCACTGGGCGTACTGGCAACTATTCGGTTATAGTAAAATGAGCTTAAGGTCTCTAAGAAGATATTTGTCATCTCTTTTTCCTCAAGAGGTGGACAAATTTGAGCGGCAATCTCATGCCACCTTTGAGCATACTCCTTAAAGGTTTCCTTGTCCTTTTGTGACATTGATCTGAGTTGATCTCTGTTCGGTGCCATGTCCAAATTGTATTCGTATTGTTGGATGAAGGCAGTGCCAAGATCTCTGAAAGTGTTGATCGTGGCATGGTTTAAACCCATGTACCATTTGAGTGCGGCACCGGTTAAACTATCCTGAAAGTAGTGAATCAGTAGGTCCTGATTCTCCGCCTGAGCTGACATCCGCCGAGCATACATCACCAGATTGCTCTGAGGGCAAGAGTTACCCTTGTATTTTTCAAAGTCGGGCACTTGGAATTTGTGCGGAACTTTCACATTGGGGACCAAGCAGAGGTCTGCGGCGTCCTTTCCAAATAAATCCTGACCGCGAATGGCTTGCAGCTCCTTCTGCATTTCCAGAAACTGCTCCTGGAATTCATCCATTCTGTCGAACATGGTTTCCATCTTACCAGAAGGTATCGGTGGAATCTGTCCTCCGGGACAGTGTGCACCACAGGGGGCGGTACCGTGACTACGGAAGTGAATCTTTGCGTCTCCCAAAGTTTGTAACCTTCAAGAGTCTTCAGTATGCCCCTGGCATTTTCGCTTTCTCGAAGTTTGTAACCTTCAGGCCCAACGGCTTCTATTGTGATTCCCTGATCTTCAGCGATCGGCGGAACATATCCTTCTGGGATATAGTTAACAAGCATGCCCCAAGGACGATCTTTCGGCATTTGATACCTAGGATCATACTTTTCCACTATGGGCGTTGAGGTGATCTCTGAGATCACAGTTCTTTGTAGCTGAGCTTCTGCCATGGCTTGCATGTCGTTACGAAGCATGTTGCTCTAAAATCTCAATCAGAGCGTCCTTCTCTTTCAGTAGTTGCTGTATTTTAATGCACTCTATGTCGAGGGTGCGGTACTTGTTCTTCCAAGACCTTCTCTCCTTTTGAACTTTGTTGAGAGTAACCTGAAGCTTTTCAGTTCCGTCATGAAGTACATGACAGACTCCCTCGGTGGAAGAATTCCGTAACGAGTATAAGGCATTTTTAGCTTGAGAGCTCTAGTTTGTACCCAATGGAGATAAGGCTCCATCGAGACACAGTCCAATTTTCCTAGAGACTCCCGTCCTTTCTTATGAACATGTTTCCAAGCGTGCACTATTTCCGTCTTTAGTGCTCTGTCACTTTCTCTTTCCTTGAAGAAAAGACCTTCCAGATGAACATTCCGGGGAACATGTCTCATCGGGTATCCGAATTGACGACGAACCAATACCGGATGGTAATTGATTCCTCCCTTAGTTCCTATAAGGGGTACGTTGGGGAAGTTTCCACAACGATCAATGATTCTGATTCCATCATAGATCCTATTACACCAATCTATATCAGAGTTGGTGAGGGACATGATCTTATGCGACCAACGTAAGACACTCTTGCAATCCCAAAAAGCAGCAGACTTGGGCAAGTGGGAGATAAACCATTTGTAAAGCAAAGGTACACAGCATGTGATCTCCCCCCCGCTGTACATATTTCCCAAATGTACAGAATGATACGCATCTGCGAGCCAAGTCGGCATAGGGTTTCCAATGAGAAAAACCTTAATGGAGTTGATATCGACGAAGTTATTGATGCTGGGAAACAAAAATAACCCATAGGTGAGCAAGACATAGACGCTTTCAAAAGCAGTCACGTTTCCTATACTGGCAAAATACAGGGCCTTCTTTGTCAAGAACTGGGCTGGCAAACCTTGGATGCCACCCTTAGTGGTTAGGTGAGTTTTAACCTCAGACTCGTCCAAATGAATTGCTCTTGCAATGGTCTGATTCTTTGGAATTTCTTCCAGTCCAGAAAATGGAGCTTGATCCGTAATGTGTAGATCAATCAGATGAGAATACTCCTCCAGCGTTGGTGCGAGCTGGTAATCCGGGAATATGAAACAGTGATAAACTGGATCATAAAACTGAATGAGCGCATCCATGATTCCCTCAATCACATGGACTCTTAACAGTGGTAGTAGACCTCCGTGCTTGGCTCTGAAAGCCTCAGGGTTAGTGATCATCCTCGCTAACCTTCTCAAATCCTCTAGCTTTGGAACCTTGAAGGTATACCTATGGGTTCTCCTTCTACTGAAATCCATTAGCGCAATCCTTTTCTCTGATATTTGCAATCACAGTCTTAGTTTAATTTGAAAAACAGAAAGACTAGAAGAGAAGATTTTTTCTTGTTTTAATGTTTTTTAAATGAATGCATGAATGCAGCACACAAAAACATAGAAAAAACATGGGGTCAAAGGGTCGTTGTCATGAAGTCAAGGCTCTACCCATCCCCAAAGGTTTATACAAGGGTGATTTTTGTACCTGTACTCATTATCATCAGCTCCTCCCAGGAAAGAAAAACAACAAGCGGATCACCAGCGAGTTGTAGAGCGATCTTAGAGTAAGTGCCATTCACCGAGAATAGATCACCAGCCTCAATTGAGGGTAGTATCGCGTAACAACTATTCCTGATATTTTCCTCACTACAAAAGGGTTTGGCTCCTGAGCTTCTCAGACATCACAATCGGCCCATTGTCTAGGTGAGAGAATGGGTTGCATTGGTCAGCCTTCACTGAGGTTGATGGTCAACCTCGTCGCCATCACTTATCTTAAGTGTATACTCAATCTTTCCACATGCGGCATCACACGCATTCCCATTAGCAGAAAAATAAACACGTATAGCAATTAGGAAAAGCAGTATATATATTTGTCCAAATCATCCTAGACCTTTAAAGCTATGAATCCTAAGTTCCTGACAGAAAATGGGTTCCCTGGCGGAATTACCATCCTGTGGTTTCATTCCAAATTAACGGCGTTTTGACCTAAGATCCTAATGACGTCAAGGTTTCTACCTAGGGGACAAAAAAAGAACAAGATCCCTAAAGAGACCTGTAATTCTCCCCAACAGAGTCGCCATTTTTCTGTAGCGAGTGATTTTTGGATGTGGTTGCGAAGCACGATCGCTCTGGTACTACAGCTCGATTCATTTTTTATCCTATTAAAGCTGATGAAGGAAGGGAAATAGATGTCTCCAATTAACCCTGCTTGCATACTGAGATTAAACAGTCAAAACTGTTGGTTTACAGATGCTACAAAGATTCGGGGTTTCTCCTAGGTTATTTTGTTGACGAGGGGTGTTTTAGGCTATCAGGTAGGATGTTAGGACGAATGTATGAGAGTATGGGATTTTGGGTTTTTTGTTTAATGTGCTCGCTAAGATTTTTTCTTTCAATCTTATGCCTACGTATTCCCGTTTACCGAAACAGGGAAATCAGAGCGTTCGTAGTTCCTCCTATTCTATGGGAGGAAATGGTTATTTTGGTGTCTTGTTCAAAGCCCAAGACGTGAAGCTAGAGGTGGTTTGTATCTTGTTCAAAGCCCAAGATGTGACGCTGAAAGTGTTGACCTTAGAGAGAATTTGTCATCTCTAAAGGGGTCTGTTTGTCACAACTGTTGGGTGACTGACTGTAAAGGAGGATTACTTTAACCGGGATTTGTGAATCCGGCAATGCCATAATTTCCTTTATAGGGGATTTTAACCTGAAGGAGAAGACTTTAAATCAGTTTAGAGCAATGCCATCTTTCCTTAGGAATTTCTCATACTAAAAGAGGGACATTGGCATGGATGTAGATGATCCAGAGGCTTGCCGCTTATATCAATTAGATGAAGGGGAAAGAGTTGTTGAAGTTTGTGTACTGTGAACGAGGCACAACTTTGATGCTAAAAGGTTGATTGGATCAACCAGTGGTTTTCTTATACCAAGCCTAAGAGGAGGCTAATATGTGTCTCGTACAAAGCCCGAGAGAGAGGCTAAAAGGTTTTGACTCGACGATGGAGTCTTTTGGTATCTCGTATAAAGCCCGAGATGAAGGCTATTTGACTCAACAAGAGAGTTTTTTTGTATCTCGTACGAAGCCCGAGATGGAGGCTGAAATTTGTTTGGCTCAATAAGAACCTTTTTGTATTTCGTATAAAGCCCGAGATGGAGGCGAAAGGGGTAATTGAATCAACGAGGGAGTCTCTTATGTGTCTCGTACAAAGCCCGAGAGAGAGGCTAAACGTTGTTTGACTCCACTGGGGAGAATCATTGTATAAAGCCCAAGAGAGAGGCTATTGTAACTAGAGAAGGATCATTATACAAAGCCTAAGAGGAGGCTATGGTTACTGTTTCAGTTGAGTGACAGGTCCAGTATGCTGATTTAAAGAGAAAATCAGTTCTTATATGAGCAATGTTGTCCTCAAGGCTTTGATTCGAGGGTCAGGGTTGTTCCTGTTCTTTAAGGAAGTGGGAAATCCGAAGGGTATTGAGACTGTCCGAGTCTACGGGTTTTCTTCCTATTTAACGAAGGGGTCACCTGAGAATGTCTTTGAGACTCAAGGAGATGAGACTGTCTGTGTCTAGAGTTTCATCTTTTGTACCATGCTTTGAGAAACAGTAGTAGACTTTTTGAAAGGGCTGTTCTATGCAGATGTCTAAGTTCTGTTCCTATACCTCTAGGAGGTTGTCGGGACAATTTGTACGAAGCCCAAGAAGAGGCTGGAAACTTTTAGGAAGCCTACGGGTCCTTGTATGAAGCCCAAGAGGAGGCTGTCATTCCCGGAGGAAGAATCATTATACGAAGCCTAAGAGGAGGCTATGAATACTTCTAAGAAGCCGGCGGGTCCTTGTACTAAGTCCAAGAGGATGCGGGGTTGCTTTTAGGAAGCTTGTGGGTCCTTGTACGATGCCCAAGAGGAGGCCGATGCTTTTAAGAAGCCCGTGGGTCCCCAAACCCCGCGAAATTCAAGACAAGTCATTCACGAGAAATAGATCAAGCTAGGAAAGTCTGAGAATTTGGAAGAAACTCAAGAGATGCCATTCACGGAGAAAAGATCATCTCAGGGGAGTAGAGTTTCTTGACAAGTGCTTTTAAGAAGCCAGTGGGTCCCCAGACCCCGAGAAATTTAAGACATGCCATTCACCGAGAATAGATCAAGCCAGGAAAGTTCGAGAATTTGGAAGAAACTCAAGAGATGCCATTCACGGAGAAAAGATCATCTCTGGGGAATAGAGTTTCTTTGCCAACTTCTATGAGTGACAGTCTATGAGAAGACCGTATAAGTTTATGAGTTTATGTATATGAAAGCAGTAAATGAAAGCGTATAAACACTTACTCGATTGTAGAGCTTCCATGCTGTTTGGTTAGTTGTTCAACAAAGAAAGATTGAAAATAACAGTATATTCAAAATCAAAGGAGAAAGTGCTTTGAAAAAGAAAGATTTGGGGCTTACAGCTCAAGGAGAGGCCCAGGGTTTTATCAGTGAGCGTACTGTTGAATTTGTACAGAGGGACTTATACTAGTGACTGTGGCCCAAAAAAGGTTTTCTGTACAAAAGGATGGGTCTTACACTCTCTCAAGAGGCCCAAAAAGTTTTAAAGAAAAAGAGCGGGGCTTATAACACGAGGGTAGGCCCAGATGGTTTTTCGTTTAAAATGGCGATCGCGCCGAGGTTTTCTTTTAACGCAGAGGGACTTATACAATATCTGAGGCCCAAAATGTTTTGGTTAAAAGGGGATTGGGTCTTACACTCTATTAGTGGCCCAAAAGTTTTGAATGGGTCTTATAACTCAAGGAGAGGCCCAAGGTGGTTAATTTTAAACCGGCGACGATCGCGTCGTTTATTTGAAGATGTACAGAGGGACTTATACAATAAGTGAGGCCCAAAAAGTTTTCTGTACAAGGGGGTTGGGTCTTACACTCTAATAGAGGCCCAAAGAGTTTTAAGAAAAGAAATGGGTCTTACTACTCGAGGGTAGGCCCAGAAGGTTATTTTTCAAAAAGCGACGATCGCGCCGTTTGTTTTTTGACGGTATCGGGACTTATACAATATACTGAGGCCCAAAAATGATTTGGTCAAAAAAAGGATTGGGTCTTACACTCTATTAGAGGCCCAAAGTGTTTTGAAAATTATTTATGAGGATTGAATTAATCCAAAACCCTAATTTGTTTTCAAAAATGTATTTAATTGAATAAAAATTCAATTAAAATGATCAAAATTGTTTAACATAGGAAAAATAAATTGTGATCTTGGATTAATGCTTCAAAAATTAAGTATTGACCTACAAAATAATTAGAAAGCATTAAAAGTTGCAAAATCAAGGTGGAAAAAATATTTTAAATATCAAAAGCAATTAAAACATTACTTCTTTGCAAAAATATCAATTATACAAAATAAATAATATTTTTGGGATTTTTTCGGAAAATAAAATATTTTAACATTTTTGTGAATTATTAACAAAAGAATCAACTCAAAATCATTAAAACTCAGAGAGAAATTAATTTTTGAATCAATTAAATAAAATCACAAAATTCAAATATTTGAATTTTCAAAAAATGGCGCCAAGAACACCCATGAACACGCGCGTGTTCTGGGTTTGCCCAGATTTGCATTTTCTCTTCAATCTCACTGAATACTTGATCATATCATGTAATCCACATACCAATCAACTCGTTTCGACCTCACGATCATGTCTATGGTATTTAATTTCATTTAAATTAAACATATAACAAGAAATCATGAAAAATCCTCAAGAACCCTAATTTCTGCATGAAGGCTAGGATTTTTGATACACGATTCAAACAATGCAATTAATTGAGGGGAAACATTCCATGCGTGATTATGAACATATGGCCAAATTATTGTGCAACAAAAATTGCATGGATCATAGAGTTAGAAGAGCTCATGCTTACCACTTGCAGCTGGTGATCGTGATTTGTGTTGGAGGTGTTACAGATGAGTTGTGATGATCTGAACAGCTTCCCTACACCCTATAGAGTGTGTTTGAATGCTTGGACTTGATTGAAGTTAGCTGGATCACTTCATGGCATCTCAACTGCAACTTGGTTAAAACCTTGAGCAATTGACTGGTGATTCTGAGAAATCAGTGTTCTAGTTGTTGTTTAAGTGTTTGATCAACTCATATGTGATGTATATGAGGTGTGTGTGTGATTGGTTTGATTGGAAAAGCTCTCAAACTCAAAACCCGATAGTGACTTGCCTTAGAAGGAAAAATTGGAGTGAAAGAAGAGATTTTGAGGAAAGCATCTGTTTGATGGCTTTGGTGTACTCAAACTGATCACAATTGAGCTCTATTTATAGTAGAGCAAGTTTGTTTTGCAAGGAATAGTGAATGGCAACTGCTAAGTAGGTTTGGCCAATGTTGGCAAATGAAAATCCAAGTCTCCTCTAGCCATTGACTAGAGGTTAGGGCACAGGCTGCTGGTTCCCTTGGTCTTGGATAAGTCTTAACTGAATTTAGTTGCTAAGAGCTCAGTCCATGCCACCTTGATGCTTCCATTGAATGCTCCAATCCAAAATTGGAGTCTTGTCCCTATTTTGGCAATTCTAGGTTCAACATGCTATTTCTTGTTCCAAAGACTTTGGAGGCTTGGCTCAGTGATTGTCCCCTTTAGATTCAATCCTCAGAGGTGTCCAAGTGGATAGGAGCATTTGGATTTGGATGATTTTGGCAAATCGAGCAAAAATGCAAAATCTGCCTTGCCTTGACAGATTTCAACAAGGCAACTTGCCAATGTTATATCTCATGACTCAAATTGAATTTGGTAATGTTCTTGGTCATTTTGGAAAGCCCTTACATGATACAACAACTGTTTGAACATGTTTGGTTTTGATCTCTTTTGAATCCAATTGACAAATCCCCCTACATTTGGCAAAAAGTAAGGTAAAATCTGACTTAGTGAAATTTTCACTAAGTGTTGGAACAAAGTGACTTTTCTTGATTTTGATCACTCCATAACTCAAAATCCATGAGGAATTTGGACATAGGTCAGTATGAAGCTTTTGTAGAGGGCAATGAGATCTACAAATCAAGCTTTGAACAGGGAACAATGGCCTTGTGGTTTAGGAGTTATGGTCCTCCAAAGTTGGCACATTAGTATCACTTTTTCCATAACTTAGAAATTTTTCTATGTTTTTATGGTTACCCCTTTTACAAGTTATCCCACTTTCTTTGATTTTCTTGATGAATGATGATTCAAATCATACATTAACATCATTTTAGGGTTAAAAATCCATTTTGGTGAAAAATCTCAAAAAGTCAAAGTTGACTTTTGTGCACAGTTGACTTTTTATCAAATGAATTCCAAACTGTGCAATTCTTCAGGAAATCATGTCCTTGACCTAAATCAAACTTGATGGACATGTTCCATGGGTGTCATAGGGTATATTGAATCATGTCTTAGGGCTTGGGAGCATGTCCTGGTCAAAAGTCAAAGTTACAGTTGACCTTCCTCGCGAAACCCTAATTGTGGTGCAGATGAAATTGAGACTTGTTGCTCAAGCTTCTTGGATTAATCCATTGTTGAAAATGGATTAATATAGTTAATTAGAGACCCTCAAACCTTCTCTTGAGGTCTTCGCTCATGATTTGCCCTAAAAGTCAACTTAGGGGTGAATTAGGTCAAGAAACCCTAATTCCTGATTTTTGATGAATGCATCCCTTGAGGAAAAATTGACTTGATGATTGGGTCCATGAGGTCCCATGAAGTATATTTGGTTATGTTTTGGATCATTGGCTTGTGCCCAGATGAAAATTTTCCATTTGGAGGCCCTGGTCGACCAAAACCCTAATTTGGTGACACTGTCGATCTTGAGACTTGATCCACCTAGAAGGGAGCAGCCCTGTGCTTGATCCTTGAAGTAGGAGTCCTTTTGATACATTGTGGATGTTTGAGAGGTTAGACAAGTTGAAGATCATGTCATTCCTTGATTGATCCTTTGTATAAGAACTCTGAGAGGGCTTGAAACCCTAATTCTTGATGGTAGTGAATGCTCAACAATCCTTGAGGAGATTGATGAGGCATGAAGGTACATCCATATTATGATGATGATTTGCACAATGATGGGAAATCTAAGTGGTCAAAATTTGGGGTATGACAGAACCATGTTGAGTTGTTATTATGTTGTTATTTTTGAAGGATTATGGCTTTTATTGAAAACCTTTCGATTTGAAATTATTGAGTTCCGCTGCTATTTGATGGCTTTTGATTTAATTTGAGGAACTCCCGTTGTTTACAGAGTAATTGTTTTATTCAAATTTTATTGAGAGATGTGCACCGTTTGAGGTGGTTCTGATTTTACTCTGATATTATGATTATTTTGCTGAAATATTTGTGGGGTAGAAAAGGGTTTTACATTAGTGGTATCAGAGCAGGTCGGTCTGTCCGACCAAGTTTTACTTGATGTCAGTCCCTGTCAGTCGACGAGTGTGTGTACACTGTCGATGTTTTCTTTCTTCTAACTTTGTTGGTGGTGTGCAGGATGGATGGATGAAATGATCGTGCTATTGCTGATGCGTTGGAGTCGATTGCTCAAGTAGTGGCTCAGAATAATCAGAATGGTGGAGTTACGGATGAGTTTCGTGCTTTGGGGAAGTTTCAGAGGAACAATCCACCGACTTTTGAGGCTACTCATGATCCAGCAAGTGCACACAAGTGGCTGAAGGCAATCGAGAAGGTCTTCCGGATGATGGGGTGTACTGATTTGCAACAAGTTCAGTTTGGAACGCATATGCGGTCAGAAGAGGCCGATGATTGGTGGGATAACACCTGTCAGAGACTCGCAGATGTTGGCACTGTGATAACCAGGGCTATGTTTAAGCAGGAGTTTTTGAGAAAGTATTTTCCAGAGGATGCTCGTGGCAAGAGAGAAGTGAAATTCCATGTGCAGAAGCAAGGGGACATGACTGTGGCGGAGTATGCCGCGAAGTTCGAGGCACTGGTGAAGTTCTGTCCGCACTACAACCGTGCTGATGCTGAGATGTCCAAGTGTCTCAAGTTCGAGAATGGGCTGAGACCGGAAATTAAGCAGGATATTGGGTATCAACAGATCCGCAGGTATGCTGAATTGGTGGACAAGAGTAGAATCTACGATGAGGATAACCGAGCTCGATCAGCTCACTCTAAGCAGTTGAGTGAGAAGAAAGGGCAGTATACACTATGCCACGGAAGGGAAAAGACAACGCTTTTTTTGGCTTTTAACAACGCTTAAAAGCGCTGCCTAAGGTGGCGCTGCTATAGGTAAAAACAACGCTTTTGTTTTATGCAAAAGTGCTGCCTTATGTAGGCCTTTAGCAGCGCTTTTTCTGGAAAAGCGCTTTCTAAAGTGGGCCTTTAGCAGCGCTTTTTCTAGAAAAGCACAGTCTAAAGTGGGCCTTTAGCAGCGCTTTTTCTGGCCTTTTATGCTTTCTATTGGCATCTTTAGGCATCGCTTTTTCAGGAAAAAACGCTTTCTATTGTCCCACTTTAAATAGCGATTTTTAAAGTATTGTCTAATGTATTTTTTATTTCACTTTAAGGCAGCCTTTTCAATGGAAAACACTTTCTATTGTGAACTATAGGCAGCGCTTTTCAGAAAAAGCGCTGCCTTTTCTTCACGTAAATTGTACTTTTTAAAAGCACTTTTTTAAAAATCAGAATTTAGGAAGCGTTTTTTATTTAAATGCGCTGCCTATTCTTTCTTTTTTAGAAAGCATATTTTTAAAAATAATACCATAAACCTATATAATTCAAGCCTTTATTTCAAACACATAGGCATTATATGACATTCAACAAGCCTTTATTTCAACACATAGGTCTTATATTTCAACCATTGAGCCTTTATTTAACAAACAAGCTTTTATTTAAACATAGGCATTATATACCATTATAATTCAACACATAAACCATTTGATATAAATAACACAACAACTTTCATACCTTATATGATTCTTTTCTCAATAAAGTATTCACACAATTCCTCCTTGATTTCTTCCAATTTATCTTTCGAGTAATGAGCACACTTGTATTCATCAAAGTAATACATAATAAAAGATAACAAACATGATTTAGTTAAAAGTAATAAATTATATGAAATATTCGATAAATATTAAAATAAATCCTAAGTTATAAATTCATACCATGATTGGATTCTCTATTTGATCCAAATGAAGGATTTCTCTCATAAACCTCAAAACGTAATAACTGCAATCTATACTTGTATTGCTCTAACAAAATAAAAACAAATAAGAATATATAGGTGTCTTGTTTTATCAAGTATCATAACAAAGATTAGAATGAAAAAGATACAAAGATTAGAATGAAATTAGATTGAAAAACTAACCCGTTGCCAGTATTATACGTGCGGAAGACACGAAATAGAATCCCGCGCATCAATTTGTCATACAAGAACCTTAAATAAAAATATAATAAACATTAGACTATTTTCATTGAAATGTGTAAATAAATTGTTCAACTTATTAAATCATATACACGAAATAGTACATTTTGCACTAACGTATCTTTCTTTTCTTGGTTGGAATATGTTCTACTCGTCTCTTAACAACACGGACGGTTGGATTGATCCAAATACCCTCATTATGATCATTTCTAATATATCATTCATTTTCTATAATATTCTCATCTTGATCATTTCTAGTAAACGATTCAATCTCAACATCAATATCACCTTGATCTCCAATGTTTTCATCAATTACTTTGTTAGATAAAAGCACTATAGACCATTTCGTACTTGTCGGATCAGTTACATAGAACACTTGTTTAGCTTGAGAGGCTAGAATAAAAGGCTCATCTTTGTACCCCACCCTATTAAGATCCACTTGCAAAAATCCTGACTTATCCATTCGTAAGCCATTATTATTTTCAACCCACTTGCAACCAAATATAGGAATCTGAAACTTCTCATAATCAAACACCCAAATATAGCTCATGCCAATAAAGCACAACATCTTTTTGGCCTCATATGTTTGATTGGGAAGAACATTATCCTCTGGAAGCATATCTTTCATAAGGGCTAATAACTCTGTGAAACTTTTATCTGACTATCCATTGCCCGCCTTTACGTTGTACAGCTTTAATACCGCAGGCAGTCTTGTGAATTTAGTGCAACCATTATACAACGGTTTCTCTGCATCGCTTACCAACCTCTCAAACATTTTGGGACAATCCTTAAGATCTTCTTCAAGTGCTTCTGCAATCTCTTCGACTCGATCACAATCGTATGTATCTGTACAATTGTCGTTTGAAGCATAAGTCTTATTATCCCCCGATTCAACATTCCCGTTACTTTTCTCACCATGCAAATTACGACATGTATAACTTCGATCAATTTCATGCCTCATTAAATGCGATGCCAACTGAACCGCGTCAACCCGACTCCCATAACAACAATCCAAGCAAGGACATGTCATTCGACTGGGGTCTTTGGCATCCGCAACAACAAACTTAACGAATTCTGATACCCTATTCTCATACCCTTTCGACAATCGAGATGAAGACATCCATTTCTTATCCATGGTTTTACTAATTAAGCTAAACAAAAACAAAATAAAAACTATTTACCTATACGGAAGTCAACAGCTTTTGGACCAACACAGTGTAAGATTCTTGGAAACAATCAGACTCACTCTTCACAAGTAACCCCTATAGCAAATTCACTAAGTTAGAATTGATGGTGTATGCCAAATATAACAGGACAAATTTAGTATATAATAGGACAAAAAAGATATATCGGAGAAACAAGTCAAAGTCTCAAGAATCAATTAATTTCAACAATCTCATTTTCATTTTCATCACTAACATACTAAATATAACAATTAATTTCATTATTATTTTCAATCAACAATTAGATTAAAATAAAGTAATCACTAAAAAGTATCCATCAACAATGTCATTATCATCAATTAATTTCAACAAATCATCACTAACATTCAACATCAACTTACAAAATTAGCACCAATTCCCAACATAAATCCACCACAAATATCACCATTTATCATCTTCAACTTTACTACAACAACAATTTCAAAATCAAATTCAAACAACAACAACATCAACACTAATTCACCAAATCGACAACAACCACATCAACACTTTGATACTCTAACAGCACTCATTTTTCTATAACACTCATTTTTCTAACAACCCTCATTTTTGTAATGGATACAACAACACTCAAACAAACTACATTCAAACTAACACTCATTCAAACTACATTCAAACTAACACTTTCAAACTAAAAGCAAAACAAAAACATAACAACATTCATTCAAACTGCATTCAAACTAACACATTCAAACTAAAAACAAAACAAAAACAAAACAAGATACTCAAGAACAAACAAAGGAAACAGTGACACTCACGGAAGAATGCCGGTCGGAGAAGATGGAGATACGAATAGAGGAACATTGCCGGTCGGAGAAGACGGACAGAGGAACAGTGCTGGTCGGAGAAGACGATCAGAGGAACACGGACGGAGAAGACGAACAGAGGAACACGGATGGAGAAGTCATGAGAGAGGGAGAAGTCGCGGGAGAGAGGGAGAAAGAAAATAAATGTTAGGTCGTTCTGAAATAATGAAAAGTTTTTTAATATTTATAAAATAATAACATAAGACAGCGCTTTTAGAAAGTGCTTTGTTATGTATTAGCTTTAGCAGCGCTTTTTCTCCAAAAGCGCTTTTGTTTTAATAGCCTATAGCAGCGCTTTCAGAAAGTCCTTTCTAATGTGTGACCTACGTAAGGCCTTTAGTAGCGCTTTTCAAAAGCGCTTTCTAAAGTTTGTCTTTAGCAGCGCTTTCCTAAAAGCACTTTCTAAGGTGTCACATTTGTATGGATTTTAGCAACGCTTTAAGCAAGCGCTTTCTAAAGTAGGGTTTAGGCAACGCATTTTTTCAGCGTGTTTTTTTTAAACATATAGCAGCGCTTTTGATTAAAAGCGTCGTCTATGTTGTGCTGCCAAAAAGCAATTTTGGCGTAGTGATAGGGTGAAGCCTTATACAACTTCAGCTGACAAAGGGAAGCAGAAGGCTTCAGAGGGGAAAAAGAAAAGTGGGGGAGCAGCTTCCGCTTCTGGGAAGTGTTATAAGTGTGGCGATCAAGGCCACCGTGCTGATGTGTGCACCAATAGTGTGTTGAGATGCTACAGATGTGGCAAGAAGGGTCATAGAGCTACTGACTGCAAGGACGATGGTCCAACCTATTTCAATTATGGAGATAAAGGTCATATCAGTACCCAATGTCAAAAGCCGAAGAAGACCGCTACTTCCGCTCAGGCCAGTGGCTGTGTGTTTGCTTTGAGTGATGCAGAAGTGCCAGAGAAGGACAACCTAATTCGAGGTACTTGTTTTATTAATAATATCGAGTTAGTTTCTATTATTGATACTGGTGCTACTCATTCTTTTATCTCACTTGAATGTGCTAATAGATTGGGTTTGAAGTTGTCTGATATGAATGGGAATATGGTAATAGAAACTCCAGCTAATGGTTCTTTTACTACTACCCTTGTGTGTTTGAGATGTCCTTTGACAATTTTTGGGAAGAGTTTTGTAATCTTTGGTATGAGATGGTTGGAGTTCAACCATGTTCACATTAACTGTTATAATAAGACTGTGGAGTTTCCTGAGTTTGGTGACGGTGGAGAGTTGATGTTCTTGTCTGCTAGGCAAGTAGACGAACTTATGGAAGACGAAGGCCTGGTGTTTGCAATGTTTGCATCATTGCAGATTGATCGTGAAGCTGCGAGTGTCGACTTACCAGTTGTATGTGAATTTCCATATGTGTTTCCGGATGACATCAGTGATTTGCCTCCAGAACATGAAGTCGAGTTTGCAGTGGACTTAATACCAGGTACGAGTCCAGTGTCGATGGCTCCTTATCAGATGTCAGCTTCTGAGTTAAGTGAATTGAAGAAACAACTGGAAGAATTGCTTGAGAAGATGTTTGTTCGACCGAGTGTGTCTCCCTGGGGTACCCCTGTATTGCTAGTAAAGAAGAAAGATAGTAGCATGAGGTTGTGTGTTGATTATCAGCAGTTGAATAAGGTGACTATTAAGAATAAGTATCCGCTTCCGAGAAATGATGATTTGATAGATCAGCTGGTAGGCGCTTGTGTGTTCAGTAAGATTGATTTGAGGTCTGGTAATCATCAGATTCGTGTTAAACCTGATGATATCTCGAAGACGGCTTTCAGGACGAGGTATGGTCACTATGAATACACTATGATGCCATTCAGTGTATCCAATGCACCTGGTGTGTTCATGGAGTACATGAATCCGATTTTTCATGAGTATTTAGATAAGTTTGTGGTGGTGTTTATCGATGATATCTTGATATATTCTAGATCTAAAGAAGAACATGCTGAGCATTTGAGAACTGTGTTGCAAGTATTGAAGGAGAAGAGGTTGTATGCAGAGCTGTTCAAGTGTGAGTTTTGGTTGAACGAAGTGAGTTTTCTTAGCAATGTGATTTCAAGTGGCGGGATTGCTGTTGATCCCTCTAAAATTGATGTTGTGTTACAGTGGGAGACTCTGAAGTCTGATACCGAGATATGAAGTTTTCTGGGATTGGCGGGTTATTACCGCAAGTTTATCGAAGGCTTTTCTAAGTTGGCATTAACTTTGACTTAGTTGACTCGAAAGGGTCAAGCTTTTGTGTGGGACGTAGCTTGCGAAGAGAGTTTTGTGGAATTGAAGAAGAGGTTGATGACCGCTCCAGTGTTGATTTTGCCTAATCCGATCTTATCTTTAGTGGTGTATTGTGATGCGTCGAAGATGGGTCTTGGTGGAGTATTGATGCAGAATGGAAAAGTTGTTACCTATGCTTCGATACAATTACGAGTTCATGAGAGGAATTATCCTACACATGACTAAGAATTGGCCGATGTAGTGTTTGTGTTGAAAATTTGGAGACATTATCTGTTTGGCTCTAAGTTTGAAGTGTTCAGTGATCATAAAAGTCTGAAGTACTTATTTGATCAGAAAGAATTGAATATGAGGCAGATGAGGTGGTTAGAGTTGTTGAAGGATTTCGATTTTGATTTGAGTTATCATCCGAGCGAAGCAAATGTAGTGTCCGATGCATTGAGCAGAAAGTCATTGCATATGTCGATGCTTACGGTGAAAGAGTTGGAATTAATTGAGCAATTCCGAGATTTGTGTTTGGTATGTGAAGAGACCTCTGACAGTGTGAAGTTGGGAATGTTGAAGTGGACTAGTGGTATTCTGGAAGAAATCAGAGTGGGACAACAATCTAATTTTAAGTTGGTTGACCGGTTGACTTTGATTAACTAAGATAACAGAGGAGAATTCCGGATTGGTGAGAATGGTGTGATGAGGTTTCGAGATAGAGTATGTGTTCCAGATATTCCAGAAATCAAGAAGAGTATTCTAGAAGAAGGACACCGAAGTAGGTTAAGTATTCATCCCGGTGCTACTAAGATGTACCAGGATTTGAAAAAGTTGTTTTGGTGGCCAGGTATGAAGAAGGATACTGCAGAGTTCGTTTATGCGTGCTTGACGTGTCAGAAGTCGAAGATTGAGGATCAGAAGACTTTAGGTATGATGCAGTCGTTTAATATTCCATAATGGAAATAGGATAGCATTTCCATGGACTTTGTGTCGGGGTTGCCGAGGACGGCAAAAGGGAATGATTCAATTTGGGTGATCGTGGATATATTAACTAAATCGGTTCATTTCTTACCGATGAAGATTAATCATTCTATGTAGAAGTTAGCTGAGATATACATTGAGGAGATCGTGAAGTTACATGGGATACCTTCGAGTATTGAGTCGGATAGAGACCCGAGATTTACATCGAGGTTCTTGAAGAGTTTGCAAGATGCTTTGGGTACTATGTTGAGGATAAGTTCTTCCTATCATCCGCAGACGGACGGTCAAACAAAAAGGACTATCCAATCCTTAAAGGATTTGGTGAGGGCTTGTGTGTTGGATCATGGGGGATCTTGGGATAGCCATTTACCGTTGATTGAGTTCACGTACAATAATAGTTTTCATTCTAGTATTGGAATGACGTCCTATGAAGCTTTGTATGAGAGAAGATGTAGAACTCCTTTGTGTTGGTATGAGTCGGGCAAGAGTGTTGTACTCGGACCTGAGATTATACAAGAGACGACCGAGAAGATTAAGATGATCCAATAAAGGATGAGAGCGTCACAGAGTCGCTAGAAGAGCTACCATGATAAGAGAAGGAAGACACTTGAATTCCAAGAAGGAGATCACGTGTTCTTGAGGGTTACGCCGGTGACTGGTGTGGGTCGAGATTTGAAGTCTAGGAAGCTCAATCCACGTTTTGTTGGTCCACATCAAATCTTGCAGAGGATAGGAGTGGTAGCCTATCGAATTTCTTTACCGCCGTCACTTGCGAATTTGCATGACGTGTTCCATGTGTCCCAGTTGAGGAAGTACATTCCGGATCCGTCGCATGTGATTCAGATGGATGATGTACAAGTGAGGGATAACCTGACAGTGGAAGCATTACCTGTGCGGATTGATGGTCGAGAGATGAAGCAACTACGGAGTAAAGACATAGCTTTGGTGAAGGTGTTGTGGGGTGGACCAGCTGGTGAAAGTTAGACTTGGGAACGTGAAGATCAGATGAGGGAGTCATATACGACTCTATTTCCTTGAGGTAATTTTCGAGGGCAAAAATTCTTTAAGTAGGGGAGAGTTGTAACACCCCAAATTTGTAAAAATATTTATTTAATTTATTTAAATATAATATTCATGATTTTTAGTGAATTTTGGTGGTTTGTGTTGACGTCGATATTTTTGTGGAGTTTTGGTTATTTATTTAAATAATAGTATATAATATAGAATATATTGTATTATTATTTATTTAAATAATATTAGAAGGATTAAGGGTAAATTGGACTTTTAAGGAGGAGTTAGTGAGGATAATATTGGGAAAGCCCATTTTAGATGCCCAGGGGTTAGGTTTAACAAAAAGGAGAATTTTAGAGGAATAAGCCAGAGCTCTGAGGAAAGAAGGGAAAAAGCCAGAGCTCTGAGGAAAGAGGGAAAAGCCTAGGATTCGAGAAGGTTTCCAAGAACTAAAGAAAAAAATCTTGGAATCGACAATCTAAGGCATGGGGAGTATTTCCTTTCAGTGTTTTCAATATAGGAATTCGATGTGTTTAAAGCGGATTTTTGAGGTTTTGTGGGTTTGTGGGTTTTTGAGTAAATTGATGATTTAGGAGTATTTTTGTGGATTGATAATGAATATGAAAGGTTGAATTTGTGAAGGATTAGGTGATTTTGAGGTTTAGGATAGTGTAATAAATCGGCCTAATAGTCGTGGATTTTGTGTCTTTGTTGCCATAATGCCTTAGGGATGTTTTGGGGGTGTTTTTGGGGTAAATGAGGTTGAACCCGTAAGGATTTTGGGGTCTGATGTGCTACTGGTGCGTAGCAGCGATTACAGAAAATCGCGACCTCGCAAAGCGAAGAAATTCTTCACAAATTGAATGTTCGCCCTAGACTCGTTGGGCGAACAGCGCGGCGAATGCGCGATGACGCTGTTTGAGATACTGGAATGGAATTCTGAAAATGGTTTTAGTTCACACAGCGAGGAAGCGACAGAATGGGGTTCCTCTGGTTTTTGGATGGGATTTTGGGGCTCGCTGGCAGCTCGCTAGGCGAACACCCAAGCGAACTCCCTAGCGAACGCCTACTGTTCGGGAATTTGTTTTATGATTCTTGTGCTGTCTGGATGTTTTGAGCTATGATTATTTTGATGAATTACCATGATTATATTGATGATTATGAGGCGATGATTCATGATGTTTTGATGAATAAATGATGAGATGATTAACATGAGATTTTGATGAATGATGATGCACGTAATTACTTTTATTGATGATGATGATAATGATGTTGTGTATCATGCATTCATAGCATTTCAGACTTCGGTCTATGGTGGCTTCAATCCCATTGTGTGGATGTGAGGTAATTTAGACGTGCTCCGTTTCTTGTGTAGTACCGATCCTAATGATGGGGGATCTTTGAAGGGTGATGGCCTAGTGTCCATCGACTTTGATGAATTGGTACCACATGCATGAGTCTTGTTGTGCATTGCATTTATTTGGCATTGATGTGATTTGTGACATCATGATTTTTGATGTTTTCCTTTGTGATGACCCTGAAGATGTTGTATATGATAATGACGCCATTTTATGCATATCTTGTTTTTATATTAATTATAATGAATTGTGATTACTCACCCTGCTTGTTTGAATGTTGCCTCCACGTGGGTAACGTGCAAATGATCATGCTTAGTTGTGGATGCCTTCGAGGACTTTTGGAGTTTGTTTTGCTTTGGTCGATGTTGAGGGTTTTGCTCTGATATTGTAACATCGGGTTGGGTCGTCGAGTTGAACCATGTTGAGTTGTTATTTAGTTGTTATTTTTTAATGATTATGGCTTTTATTGAAAACCTTTCGATTTGAAATTATTGAGTTCCGCAGCTATTTGATGGTTGTTGATTTAATTTAAGGAACACCCTTTGTTTACGGAGCAATTGTTCTATTTGAATTTTATTGAGAAATGTGCACCCTTTGAGGTGGTTCTGATTTTACTTTGATATTATGATTATTCTGCTAAAATATTTGTGGGGGTAGAAAAGGGTGTTACATTTATCATTAAGATTGAGAGAACCAAAGAGTCCTCATCTTGATTACCAACTTATTCTCTTCACTACTACTGAAAACCCATTTAACAACGGTTGGAAAAATATATAATCATGCAGGCCCATGCGTTGATATATAAAGTGTCGTTGTATATATGATACTTACAATCACGATCCAGTAACTGTTGTAATAAATTGTAAAGCGTGCTACCTATAATCACGATTATTTTTAATACTCGTTGTTGTATGTCTTTTAATAAAATTAAAAAAAATTACAGCATTAGAACAAGAACAACAACAAGAACAACAAGAACAACAACAACATCAAGAACAACAAGAACAACAACAAGAACTACAATAAGAACAACAACAAAAACAACAAAAATAAGAACAAGAACAAGAACAAGAACAACAACAACAACAATAATAATAATAATAATAATAATAATAATAATAATAATAATAATAATAATAATAATAATAATAATCAGAAGAAGAAGAAGAAGAAGAACAACAACAACAATAACAGAAACAACAGCAAAACAACATCAAGAACAACAACAATAACAACAAGAATAACAATAATAAAAAAAAGAGCACCAACAACTAACATTGCTAACTCGAATCCATACTTTCCTTGTCTCATTCAAGTTGTAGAAGAGATGATGGAGATCTGAAATTTGTTAATGAAAAAAATGATATTTTCGAGTTTTGTTTATGAAAGAAATGTTGTTTTCGAGTTTGGTTTAGTGGAGAAATAGAGTATCGTAAATGAAAGATGATGTTTGGAGGTAGACGATGTAGTTCGTCTAAGTTGAAAGTTCGTCTAAGTTTTAAGTTTCACGCGGATCACTAATAGTAGTGTCTTGACCGTTGATAATCACTAAATGGACGACCACGTTCTGTTTAAGGACAATGAATGGACTCAATAAGCGCGCCACCTATAATGTTGGTGTTGAGACTTGAAAAAAAAAGTAAAAAACCAAAAATTTTGGTGTTGAAACTTGAACCCATGACCAAATGCTACCTATAATCACGGATTTAAATACCCGTGGTGAAAGGTCTGTCAGCATTTTGAAAAAATAAGTAAAAAACGCACCTATAATCACGGTTTTTTAAATACCCGTGATGAAAGGTCTGTCAGCATTTTAAAAAAATAAGTAAAAAAACCAAAAATGCTGGTGCTGGGACTTGAACCCATGACCAGACGCTACTTATTAATCACGGTTTTTTAAATAACCGTGGTGAAAGGTCTCTCAGCATTTTGAAAAAATAAGTAAAAAACGCTACCTATAATCACGATTATTTAAATACCCGTGGTGAAAGGTCTGTCAGCATTTTAAAAAAATAATTAAAAAACAAAAAATGATGGTGCTGGGGCTTGAACCCATGACCAGACGCTACCTATAATCACAATTTTTTAAATAACCGTGGTGAAATGCCTCACTTTTCACCACAGTTGGAATTTTAACCGTGATTAAAAGTATTTTAATAAAATAAAAAAATGCACACTCCTAAATATCACATAGTGCTACCGTGAATAGGAAACCGTTAGTTACTTTGAAGTTGTTGTTTACGCGTTTTGTAGTATTGCTTCTCTGTCAGTTTTCTTCAAGCCTATATAAAGGCTTTGTAATGCTAAGCAAGAGCAAGAGAAAATAGTATGTGGTGAATTCAAAAAAATCAGAGCATTTCAAAGCCTAACTTCCATCAGTGAAAACTCAGTTAAAAACGTGACAAAAAAATATTTCCTTACTCTAAATTCAGCAACAATATATTTTATCACATACCACCTCTAAAATACCACCAATATATTAATTAAAATTGGAATGTGCTGTTGACGAATCTTAATACAAAAAACTTGATGTGAATATATAGAGCATGGTATTTGGCAAAGTAAAACAGCATTAACTTATGCATAACTCTCAGCAAGCTAAAGTTATATTGAATTAAAAGCATATATGAAATTACATTAAGAAGGATGAACAAAGCACTACTATAAATACAAGTCAATATGTTATTAAGACTTATATTATGCGTTTTTTAAGGGACTGATATTCTGCATTCTAAGCAGCAGGATCAACTTGATGGCGTTCGGATTCTGAAACGCGATTCTTATACTTGCGAATGAAATCTTCAGCTCTTCTATTAATATTAGGTTCAGCAACACCCCAGTTACCTTTGTCCTCGTCGCTTGGCCATGTCCTGCGCCCTAAATCATAATCATAGTAACCTGCTCTATGTTTATTCTTAGATGTGAAGCATGCGAAAATAGAGAAGAAACCTGATGAAGACTTGTTCTGTCTATTGCCACCTCCCATGATGATTAATGGCTATGTTTATATGCTATATGTAGTTGTCTTGGTTTTCAGATGACAATGAAATATCACCTATTTATATGTAAGAATTTGCACAGTGTGAAAATAAGAATATTATAAAAGAATGGTTATGAGTAATGTAAAGGGTTCAAATATAGATGAGTTGGCAGGTCTTTAACAACTTTGCAAGGAACTTTTCCTGCGCTCCGCTAGTGTCGTACATGAAGCTTTATTAGTGAGGGATTCCAACCAATAATACACGGTTGTTAGTTCTGCTTTTGTACTTTTCTTTGCTTCTGAAAATTTTTCATCTTAGTTATAATATTTGCACTTTCTACATCTAATTCAACAACCCTAAACAATGTCCACCACAATAATAGTTTTGCTCATATATAGTTTAGAATTAGATAGTAATAACACGAATTTAGCACCACACTATCCTTAACGTTTGGTCCTTCAAATAATTATATATCAAGATAAAATAAAGTTATCTAAGGGTACTGATCTGAATTCGCACCTTCCTCTTTTCTGGTTTTTGATAGCTGAAGATTGAAAGCAAGTTTTAATAATATATTGAAATTGCTATAAATTTCTAGAACTTTTTAAAACTATAATATGTATGAAAAAGATAAAAGAACCTAGAACGATAAGTGTAAATAAATGATTGAAGAATTTAAAACTAGCATGATACTAAAATATCAGGAAATATCTAGAAAGAACTAAAATAATGTAGAAACACTCACCACTTTTGAGAGGTTAGTAACTTGAGATTAAAAAAAGGCAAATAAAATTTGGTAAATATCATCCAAGAAATCAATTTCATAGTCTTCTTTCTAACCAATTTTTTAAAACTATCTTATATCAACTATCTATTATCCAATTACTAACAGTGGCATCAAAGCTACGTTCGGTCATATATTGAATATAGTTATATTACCTACCTACTATTCCAAAATCCTCTCAACTTCTTCAAAAAAATTTCCCTTGTACTATTAACCCACTCCAATAATGTTTTTAAGTTACGGATAACACCACTCAATCCTCATCTATTTGTATCCCTATTTTCAATGACATAAGTATTGATCTTGGTACTTCCTGCTCTACTGCCTTTTCTAACGCTTGTACGTTTTTCAAGAGGCGGTGCAGAAACTATAATGGTATGTTCATTTGGGTGGCAACTGTTTGGCAGATATGGTTGTGTCGTAACGCTGTTATTTTCAATGACAGTAAATTTTCTATTGAAGATGTAGTTAACTCTGTGAAAAATGTCTGCTTGACTGTGGCTGGGTAAGATTATTAAGGTTTCTTCTGTTAGCAATTGAATGTTTGGTTAACTAACCCATTGAGCTGTTTTCCTTGATTGTTGTAGTTTGGGATTGTTGTAGTATGGGATTGAGTACCCCTTGTACTCATTTTATAGTATGGTTCTATTGCTTTTTTTAAAGAAAAATATCCCTATTTTCAATGTTGAAAATTATGATTTCTCGCATGTAAAAATGGAGATATTTTTATCATCAAAAAATTTATGGGACATAGTAGAAGAAGGTTTCACTGCTCCCACGGATACTTCAGCGCTTAATGCATCTCAAAAAAATAGTTGAAGCAAAATAAACAGAAAAACTCAAAGGCGTTGTTCGCCTTAACAAAAGCAGTGACTGATGAAATTTTTCCAAATATTATAGGAGCTAAGTGTAACGCCCCAGTTTTTGTCAGTTTTATTTAATCGAGTCTATTTGATTATTTTATTATTATATTATTTTATTCTTGACTTTTATTTGGCAATATATTATTTTTCATCGTTGTTTATGTTTTATCGCATTTTGAGAGCGTTTGGGAGATATTTGAGCTGAGGGGTATTTTGGTCATTTGGGTAGTAGATATTTTATATAAATAGAAAGTGGAGAGAGAAAAGATAGAAAGGAAAAGAAAAAGAGAGAAAAGTGAGAAAGAAGAGAAAAGAAGAACAAGAGGAGAAAAGTGGTAAAAATGCTAGAAATCATCAAAATCAACGGTTAGGATTCGAATCGAACGGGTAAGGGTGTGAAATATCGTTATCTTAACTTTGTATACGATTATGTATGGTTTCGTTTCGGTTGTTTTGGATCGTTTTCATATATTTTTCATTTTAGGTCGAAATGAATAAAGTCGATAAAAATCGATGTTTTCACGGTTAGAATTCGAAATAAATTACGTAGTTGTATCGAGGAAAGTTAGGTCGTCGTATAGCGTGCTTTTTATTCGATTAGGTGATGTTTGAAAATTCGGGTTTTTGAAAGGTTGAAATTTAATCGAAAATCGAACGTCGTAGAAATTTCGTTTATGTGTTCTAAATTGTTCTTATGTATTTGGTGGTTGCGCGTATGTGTTTGTTTCGAAGAAAATAATTGAATCGGTCGGATTTTCGGGCAAAATAGCCGAAATCCGTAGCGGCCCGCAGGGCATTTTCTGGTTTTCGGAGAAACTTCGGAAATTCATATCTCTTGAACCGTAAGTCGGTTTTGACCCCCGTTCGAAGCGTTGGAAAGCTAATGTGATGTTCTTTCTAGGAAAAATGGTTTTGAGGTCTGGACCTGGTCCAATCGGAACAGTATTTTCGAAACGTTTCGTTGTGTTCGGCCTCCGGTTTATGTTTTTGCGTTATTTTGAAATATCCATATCTTTTGCGTTGTTTATCCGATTGAGGTGTTCTTTATATGGATGTGAAGCTAAAACTATGTTCTATGATTTGGTGAAGAAAAATATTATTTTTAGCCGACTTTTAACCGACTTTTCCGGTAAACCGTAAATCGAATTGTTTGGTTATTTGTGAAAACGTTCGGTTGCCGTTTGGCACAATTGATGTGAATGTATGTGGATTGTGTGTGATGAATGCATGACTATATTGTGAATATGTATGCATGTCAAGAGTGCCATGAGTCATGTTGTATGTGAAGCATCATGATGTGCATTCTTGCATTGTGGGGTTCTAAGATGAATCCGTTGTAACGTCGTAAGCCTTTTGAGAGGTGGGGGCGATGATTACAAATGATTGTAAGCCTTTTGAGAGGTGGGAGCAATCGGATTGTAAGCCTTTTGAGAGGTGGGAGCAATCCATAAACATTGTAAGCCTTTTGAGAGGTGGTAGCAATGGGTGAACATCGTATGCCCGACGGGGAGTTACATTAAGTAACGAGCGATGGTTCCAATAAGTTCTTCAATTGAACTTGAGATGAAATGAGTCGGTACCCGCATTGCATTTGCATAGAGTCGTGAGTCGGTCTCTATAAATTGCATTGGTCATCTTTGCATATGTGCATTGATGAATGAACATGAATATATGTGTTTATGTTGAATGAATGGTGATGAATTGAGATGTATTGGTGATACATGTATTTGAGCATGAATGAATATGCCTATGTGAAGGATGCGTTAATTACGGATTGTTATGCCGTGTATTTGATTTATGGTATATGCTTGGTGTTATATGAATATATACATGCACAGTGATAAGTTGTGGTGAGAATGTGGTATATGTGTATTATATGTTGAGATATATAATTATATGCAACGTTATTATGATAATATTTCTCACCCTTCTGCTGGAATATGCTTTTTATGGCATAGTGCAGATTGCCAGCTTTAGAGGCGTGGAGGCAAGTGGAAGAGTTAGATCTTCGTCTTTGCTTAGGTCTTGGTGTCTGCTCTGATACGTAGCACGGGAGTCGGGGAAACGATCATTTTATTTATGTATATAATTGTTGAATATATTTGGTATTACCTTTATATGGAAAAATTTCCCAATTGAGGGTAACCTATTTTATGCTATGTATCAAATTTATGAGCAGGGAGTGTGTATTCTTATTTTAAAATGTGGCATCCTTGTTTCTGTCGGAAAAATAAAATTTTAATTACTCTGATTTTATTTATGTATTATTTATTCGCGATGGGAATTGGGGTGTTACACTAAGACTGCTAAAGAAGTATGAAACACGTTGCGGGAGGAGTTTTAAGCAAGAGACAAGGTAAGTGTCGTTAAACTTCAATCTCTAAGAAGAGATTTTGAACAATGGAAGATGAAGGAGTTTGAGATAGTTAAAGATTACTATTCTACAGTTAATGAAATAATTAATCAAATGACAGATGTTGGAGAGGATTGCTACTAGAAAATTCGCTATTAGTGACTGAAAAATTTCAGTCATTCTAGCCATTGAATTATCACCGAATTTTGCATCATGTTAATAAAATTTTAAAAATCAATAAATTGGTCACTAAATAAAATTAGCAACCGAATTAAGAATTGAAATTTTGTGACCAACATATTAAGCCAAAAAAAAAAAACAATAATATATAAAATAATTTTTTGTTTTATTAAATTTAGCGACTTTTGGTCACTAATTTTTAGATTTTCTAATTTATTTTTTATATATTTTACCTTTCTAACTTTTATTTTTATTTAAATTTCGCATTTTATTATTTAAAAAAAATAAAACATATATGTAAATATAAAAAATAATAGCATAAATCTTTAACTTTTATTAAAATATTTTATTTAAATGTCAATAATTATTGATAATATTTGAAAAATCAATTTTTTTAATAATATATATGGACTTCTATATATAATTAACAACTATGTTTATGTGTCCTAATGGTAACGTGTGTGCTTGATTTGAAAAGCAAAATACTCAGTTTGATTCTCCCTGGCCTCATATTTTGTTTTATTTTATTTTTTAACAAACTAAAATGGTCACAAATCTGGTCTCTATTTTCGTCACAATGTCGGTCACTAAAAATCACTTTATTGGCCGCTAAACATTATAATGATCGATTTTTATTGGTTGTTAAACATTATAGTGACTGATTTTTAAGCTTTTTCAATCTCTAATTCGGTCACTATACGTGAAGTTTTTAGTAGTGGATATTCTTTACAAGAAAATTGTTGAGAAATTCTAAATATTATGCCTCAATGTTTGACCCAATTGTGACAACTATTGAGGAAACCAAAGATCTGTCCACTCTATCAGTGACATAACTAATGGGCTTTTTTGAAGCATATGGGCAAAGACTACATATGCATAAAGAAGATACAATTGAAAATGTCCTCCAGTCAAAGCTCAAATTTCAGCCCCGGAATAATGAAAATGGAGGAAAGAAAAGTTATGAAGAAACTTCTAGAAGAAGAGAAGTTTTTAGAAATTTCTTTAAGAACAAGTTAGATAAAAATCCTCCATGCAATATATGCAAAAGACTAGGCCACGCAGAGAAAAATTATTGGTACCATAATATGCCACAATGCAACTATTGCAAGAAGTTCGTGCACGTAGAGAAAAATTGTCGCAACAAAAATAGGCATCAAGCTAATATCGCAGAGGAGAATGATCAAGAACAATGTATGTCATATTCCACTCGAGACTCGAACAAAGAAAAATGAGGCAGCTAGTACTTGGATAGTGGATGCAACAATTACATAGCCAACGATAAGTTTATTTTCAAAAGCATTGACGAGTCTGTCAAAGTCAAAGTTTGATTAGGAAATGGTAGTGTGGTTGAATCAAAAGGCAATTGCAATGTCGTGGTGGAGGCAGATAAAGGTACTAACTCATCTGTGATGTCTTACTAGTTCCCAACCTAAAAGAAAATATTCTAAGCATTGGTCAAATGATGGAGAGAGGCTACACACTTCGCTTTGAAAGGGGTGTATGCAAAATCTTAGACAACAAAAATAAATCGGTCGATATAGCCCAGGTGAAGATGGATAAAAGAAATATAAGCTTCCCTTAACTTTGAAATATGCAACTAACATTGCCATGAAGGTACAAGTTGATGACTCATGGCTTTGGCATCAAAGATTTAGCACAGGAAGATAAGACTCCAATTGATGTTTGGAACAGGAAGAAGCCATCAGCAAATCACTTAAGGGTCTTTGGATCTATATGCTACATTCATATTCCAGATGTGAAGAGGCACAAGCTTGCAGACAAGACTATATGAAGTATCTTCTCGGGGCATAACACAATCTGTAAGGGCTATCGTGCCTACAACTTGCAAACTAAAAAATTTATCATCAGTCAAGATGTTGAAGTTAACGAGAATGCCGAATAGATTTGGAATGAAGAAAAAGTGGAGAAGAACATCCTTATGCCAACTTAACTACCTCAAGAAGAACCTGAGGAAAAAGACCTAACTGAACCTCCTTCACCTCCACCACAACAACAAGAAAGGAGCTATCATCACCATAGTATACTCCAAGACGAGTAAGATCTTTGGTGTAAAAATATGAAACCTGCAACTTGGCCATACTTGAACATGTAATCTTTAAAGAAGCACCAAAGCAAAAAGTATGGGTCAAGGAAATTGAAGAAGAGATAAAGATGATCAAGAAAAACAATACATGATAGTTAGTAAATTGATCCCATGGAAAACATATCATTGGGGTTATGTAGGTTTATATAACAAAGCTCAACCCTGATGACACCATACAAACACTCAAGGCGAGGCTAGTATCTAAGGATTACACATAGTAACTCGGTATTGACTACAATGAGACATTAGCACCAATAGCTCGTATTGATACCATAAGAGCTCTATTAGCTCTTTCAGCACAAAAATGATCAAGAATTTTCTCTACAACGTCGAAGAAGCAAGCTACGGTTGTACAATCAACAACAGAAGTTGAGTATGTGGCAGTTGCTGAAGCAATGAGTCAAGTTATATTAATCTGACGGATACTTGAAGACATGGGAGAAAAAAAATTAAAGATGAGCCTACTATAACCAATTGCAAAAACAAATCAGCAATTGCAATGGAAAAGAATTCAGTGCATCATGTAACGCCCCAGTTTTGTTAGATTTATTTAATAGAGTAGATTTAATTGGTTTTGGTTTTATATTATTTTATTATTGACTTTTATTTGACAAAATATTATTTTTCATCGATGTTTATGTTTTATCGCATTTTGAGAGCGTTTGGGAGATATTTGAGCTGAGGGGTATTTTGGTCTTTTGCTTGGGTAAGTTTTATGTTTTTATATAAATAGAAAGAAAAGAGAGAAAAATAGTAAGGAAGAGAAAAAGAGAAAGAAAGAAGGAAAAGAGAAAAGAAGAGGAAGAAGAGAGAAAAGAGGAGAAAATGGAAAAAAATCGCGGGAACTCCGTTTCAAGCGCGAATAATCGGGTAAGGGTGAGAAGTTTCAATTATATCTTGCTTGTGTATGTATATGTGTTGTTTGTTGTGGATGTTTTGGTTGGTTCTCCATATGTTTCCGTTTATGCCGTATTGGACGAAATCGATAGAAACCGATGTTTTTACGGTCGAAAAGTCGTATAAATACATGTGTTGGTTGGTTATATGTATATGAACTGCTGTTTAAAGTTTCATGAAATGGTTATGTTTTGGTTAGTTTTCGTTATGTTTCCGTTGTTTTCTCCGTTTAGGTCGAATTGTAGGAAATCGATAGAAACCGATGTTTTCACGGTTAGAATTCGAAATAAATTACGTAGTTGTATCGAGTAAGGTTAGGTCGTCGTATAGCGTGCTTTTTATTCGATTTGGTGATGTTTAAAAAATCTGGTTTTTGAAAGGTTGAAATTTAATCGAAAAATCGAACGTCGTAGAAATTTCGTTTATGTGTTCTAAACTGTTCTTATGTATTTGGTGGTTGCGCGTATATGTTTCTTTCGGTGAAAATGTTCGATTTAGTCGAGTTTTTGGGCATTCGGAAAAAATGACAGCAAGGGTGTAATTTGAGAAATGTGGTTTTTGAGAAAAACAGGGCTATGCATCGATACATAACAGCCATGTATCAATACGAAATGGTTTATGTATCGATACATAACCCTTATGCATCGATACATACTGTAGAAATTTAAGAAAACAGCATTTTCACTACAGCATGCGTCGACACATGCGTGCTATGTATCGATACATGTGGCCTTTATGCATCGATACATAAGCCTATGTATTGATACATACTGAGCTGAACCAGAAAATTCTGGTTTGTCGGGGAAACTTCGGAAATTCATAACTCTTGAACTGTAAGTCGGTTTTGACCCCCGTTCGAAGTATTGGGAAGCTAAAGAGATGTTCTTTCTAGGAAAAATGGTTTTGAGGTCTGAACCTGGTTCAATTAGAACAGTATTTTCAAAATGTATCATAGTGTCAAGCCTCCGGTTTATGTTTTTGCGTTATTTTGAAATATCCATATCTTTTGTGTTGTTTATCCGATTGAGGTGTTCTTTATATGGATGTGAAGCTAAAAATATGTTCTATGATTTGGTGAAGAAAAATATTATTTCTAGCCGACTTTTAACCGACTTTTCCGGTAAACCGTAAATCGAATTGTTTGGTTATTTGTGAAAACGTTCGGTTGCCGTTTGGCACAATTGATGTGAATGTATGTGGTGAGAAATATAGTATATGTGAATTTATTTGTGTTGTGGCATATTATTATGCAATCTTGTTATAGTTGTTATTTCTCACCCTTCTGCTGGAATATGCTTTTTATGGCATAGTGCAGATTGTCAGCTTTAGAGGCGTGGAGGCAAGTGGAAGAGTTAGATCTTCGTCTTTGCTTAGGTCTTGGTGTCTGCTCTGATACGTAGCACGGGAGTCGGGGAACGATTATGTTATATATGTATCTATTTGTAGGATATATTTTGTATGAATAATTGATGTAAAACAGTTTATTTTGTAAAACAAGTCGGTTATGGATCCTTCCGTTTTATTCCATAAGTGACATTTCCTTTATTATGGAAAAAGTTTCCCCTTGGAGGGTACTCTATTTTATGCTATGTATCAAATTAATGAGCAGGGATGATATTTTGTTTATTTAAATGTGACATCCTTGTATTATTTATCCAGCAGGGATGATGTATTATTTATAAATTTTTGAAATATCCATATCTTTTGTGTTGTTTATCCGATTGAGGTGTTCTTTATATGGATGTGAAGCTAAACATATGTTCTATGATTTGGTGAAGAAAAATATTATTTCTAGCCGACTTTTAACCGAATTTTCCGGTAAACCGTAAATCGAATTGTTTGGTTATTTGTGAAAACGTTCGGTTGCCATTTGGCACAATTGATGTGAATGTATGTGGATTGTGTGTGATGTATACATGTCAAGAGTGTCATGAGTCATTGTATGCCAAGCATCATGATGTGCATTGTTGTGACGTCCTGAGTGACGGTTTGATTCCAGAGGGGATCCGCTATAACATCGTGCGCCTTATGTTGAGAGGACCTAAAGCGATGATTATAGACGATCGTGCGCCTTATATTAAGAGGACCTAAAGAGATCGGGTTGTGCGCCTTATACGAGAGGACCTAAAGCAATCCATAAACGTCGTGCGCCTTATATAAAGAGAACCTAAAGCGACGGGTGAACATCGTAGGCCCGACGGGGAGTTACAGTGATGTAACGAGCGATGGTTCCAGCAGAGTTCCTGAGTGAACTAATGATGAGACATGAGATATTGGAAGTCGGTACCGCATGGCATGTGCATAGAGTCGTTGTGTCGGTCTCTGTGCATTTGCATAAATCATGAATTAATTGTGCATGGCAAAGTGATTGTGATTGATGAGATGAAATATGTGCAATTGTATTGAATGGTATATGCTTGATCGACATATGTGATTGTGAACTGTTGTGCATTTGTGTTATATGCATCGAATTATGAATGATATGTTTTGGTGTACAAACATATGCATGAAATGTGAATATAATCTGTATATACCTTATGTGTTGGCAGGTGATAATTATGGTGAGATTATTGAATATGTGTATTTTTATGTTGATATATATAATTATATACATTTATATTATGGTTGTCTTTCTCACCCTTCTGCTCGTTTTATAATGCTCTATGAGGCATTGCAGATTAGAGTTGCTGGAGGTCTTTTGTGAAGCTTTGTGTCTTCACCCTTTTTGTCGGTCGGCTCTGATATGTGACACCGGGTAGTTAGGGAGGCCGTTGGCTATTATTATGTATTATGTATATATTATCTTTTGGCTTGTACATGTATAACTTGATGCATGACAAACTTTTTAGTTGATATATATATATATATATTTATATGAGGTTCAGTACAGATGTTCCGCTTTTATTCTGTACTTGAACATGTGGGTGTAAGGAACAAACTTTCCTCTGTCATTGCTACCCCACTGTTGCATATCTTTATGGGCAGGTGTTGTATGTTTGGTTTTAATTTGATGTGATTTCCCCGTTTATGCCATGATATCAAACTCGACTACTGCAAAACAGAAGATCGAATTGCATACATATTCACGATGGCATTGCAAATATCAAGATTTGAATATCTACGAGATACGCTTGGAGTCACAAAAATTTGCATCAAATAAGAGTGTTGACATTGCTACGGATTTTTAGAATATTCTATAATGAAAATGTGTATGAAAAAAGTAGAAGAACCTAAAACTATAAGTGTCTGGAAATGAAAGAAGAACCTAGAACTATAATGAAATTGATCTATCATGAAACATATAGAAAGAAATAAAATAATGTAGAAACATTCACCACCATTGAGATGTTGGTGACTTGAGACTATAAATAGGAAATTGGTACTTTGTAAATCATCATCCAAGAAATCAATGTCATAGCCTTCTATCTAAATAATTTTCTAAAACTATCTTTTATTAACTATCAACTATTCAATTACTAACATAATACATTGCTTTGGTTCGGTGGATGGGGAATCAACAAATACTCTAACACTTGAGCTATTTATAATTATAAGTGTGAGGTTTCTATATTAGAATTTTATTTTCTTGAAATGAATTTGTCTGTTACCTATTATACCAAGTCACTTTGTGTTTGGAGGACATAAAACCTTCTTCCAACGACACCTCTCACCAAGGATAGATGTTAATAGATCATAGATCCTTATTATCCAACGGTCTAAGATGACCAAACAATCTTTCTCTTTGATGCCCTCGGGGAAAACGTTCCTTATAGAACTTTCACTACTACAAATAATACATATATGATGTTTGTGTCGCTGCCATGTGAAGGCTTTTGAGTTATTTTGAGGAAAAATCCCTTTGATTATTTTGATTATTATGATGTTTGTTGAAAACATTTTAATTAAGAATTTTAAGTTCCGCTGCCATGTGAAGGCTTTTGAGTTATTTTGAGGAAAAATCCCTTTGTTTACAGGGCAAGTGTGTTATTTTGAGGTGATTTTTATGCCTTACTCTGATTATTTAAGTTGTTTCTGCTGCAACATTATTGGGGGTAGAAAAGGGTGTTACATGTAAACTTGCATGATAGATCTAGAATGACATCCATTCAAATTTAACACAAGTTTGCAACTTTCCCCTCAGTTTCATCCTCCTTTCATTTTACAAGTTTGCATAATATGGGTGCGGTTCACATGATGGCTTGTCTTAATTTTCCATGAATTTTTTCGATTAAAGGTATGCATGGTGTTGATAAATGTTGTTGCATGTTGTTGATGAAGTTGTTTTGTTGTTTTGTGTTGTTTGCTAATAAATGGTTTTTCATGTGTATCTAACAAGTGATTATTGTTCTTTACTTATCACAGATGAAGCTAGTTTTGTGAACATGGATCTACGAGAGTTGCAAACTTGTGTTCGCTGTGGAAATATTAAATGAGTCTTTCATATAATATTCCCATAGTGAACACATGTTATCTATCACTTCTACTTAATTTATCTTCTTCATAGCTTCCAGGAATGGTTAGTTATCATGTTATTCCAATCTATGTTAATTAATTGATGTTTTTGTTGATAAATGTTGTTAGTGAGTTTATTATATCATATGTGATTGCTTGTTTCACTAACCTCACATTGAACTTGCATTCATTTATATAGATTATTGAGATAATAATTAGAAAAATTAACTTATTCTTGAAAATCAACTTAGACGATCCAATGTTTATCGAATTACATGCATCTTATAATTCATGATTTCCTCTTTATCCTATAGAATTTGATTCAATGTCACATGTTCTTCAAAACAATGATGATAAATGGATGTTATTTTCGGTCTTTCACACAAAATTTGATGTTTGTAAAATAAACTAGAAAAAAAGGAGGAAATCAAACTTTGTGTGAAAGACTTAGAAGACATTCATTCATCTTCAATATTACTTTGAAGAATTTGTGATTGAATCAAATTATATGGGTTAATGGGGAAATCATGAATTACAAGATGCATGCAATTAGACGTACCAAAATCAGAATTACTTGAACCCTTTAAGTTGTTTTTCAAGAATAATTTAATTTTTGTGATTATTATCTCAAAAATTTATTTGAATGGCTGTATATGGTTAATAAGGGGCAGGAAAAAAAAAGAAATTCCATATTTGATAATAAACTCTTACACATACCACCACGGTTGGATCATATTAATGTGGTGAAATGTTAAAATGCAAGAATGGTGTTGCTGGGATTTGAACCCAGGACCTATAAATTATTTAACAGTGGTTGTTTTCTATATCTGTTGTTATAAGTAGCGCACTACCTAACTTATAGCCACATTCACTCGCCTATTATGGAAATAAACATACATACAATCACACGCTACCAACAACGGACGTGAAACAGTCATTATATGTGTTTCACAACCGTCATGATATGTGTTTTCATAGTAGTGTTACTTTCGTAGTGTTTGCATTTCATGTATCTTTAACTGAATAAATTTCTAGCTGGGCAAGTCCCTCAAGTGTTGCTTGAGTAGTTTATCTTGGAGAGAATGTTTCAATAAAGGTACAACATACAATTTTCTCATAAGGCAGGAAAGATCCTTTAGTTAAGGGCCGAGATACAATTATCTCATAAGGCGACAAGAATCCTTCAATGAAAATCCACCATATAATTATCTTATATGGCAGAAAAAATCTTTCATTGAAGGTTCAACATTACCTTATTTATGGGGCTTACAAGATGATTTAAATTATCTCACATCTTAAAACTCATGAGATAGTTGAAATATTTCATCTCACAGTAGGCGACTATTAGACACGTTAAAAAAATAAAATAAGGTTATGTAGCCCTATGATTAAAGGATTGTCAGAGTGTTTTAGGATATTTGACAATGTTTAGGCATAACTCGTGAGGATTGTGACAAGCTCTGCATATGATTTTGTTAAAAGAAATTGAAAATTTTCTCTATTCTCGATATAAGGTATATATAGAAGGCTACATGAACGAGATAATGGGAGTAATGGAAGACCAATTCCTCCTCCATTATAAATACAATTTTCTCCTCGTAAGTTGCGTTTGACTAATTCTCTTATCACAATGTACGTAAAATGGTTTTAGATACCACTTTCGGTGAGCAGGCTTAATTTAGGCTCAATCTAGCCCCAGCTCTGAGAGTTCACCATACATTGATACACGTCATTCGTTTTTGCCATGAGTTGTATTTTATTGCGCAATAAAATTATGCCAACACATCTTTAAACCACCATCACCATGTTTGGATAAAAGATGTTCTCAAACTCAATAATGTTGGAATTAACCCAAAACCTATAGGAATTTCGACCCTATCTTGATAAACAAGAAGAGTTCTTAGCGCATCAATACCAAAGAAAAGAAGAAAATATAGAATGAAAGGATATTAGGATTCTAAGAGAATTTGGAGAAGAAGGTTGTTACCCACAACCTGTGGGATTTTTCTCTTTTTATTCACTTACAACTGCAAACCGTGAATTACAATATGTTGTTATTCTTTACAAAAATAAGGGTTACTCCCTATTTATAGATTTTGGTTTACTTGTTCTCCAAGCCAAAGCCCAAAACTATAAAAGCCCAAAATACCTATTTTGGAACTATGTCAAATCTAATCTAAATCAAATCTGTGTTAAACAACTATTTCGACACACCCTTGCTTCGACACTTCGACACTTCAACTACTCCTTGTTTCTGTTGAGCTAAACTGCTTAGACACAAGGAATTACAACTCAATACACCATCTAATTCATTGTGTCTAAGCTGTCTACATTCATCATGGCTCTCAGTCTTCTGAAGACTTCGACCTGCACTCCCTTCGTCATGATATCTGCAATCTGATTCTCAGTTCTGCAGTGTTCCAAGTTCATCTTCCCTTCTGCTACCTGCTCTCGAAGATAATGGAACCTCATTTCGATGTGTTTGCTTCGATCGTGTGCTATTGGATTCTTCTTCAAGTTGATAGCTGACATGTTGTCGATCTTCATGGTAATTGCTCCATGACTCTTCCCTATAATCTCTTCGACCAAGTTCACCATCCAGGTTGCTTGACATGCACAAAGAGAAGCAGCTATATATTCTGCTTCGCATGATGACAATGCCACTACTGGCTCCTTTCTCGAACTCCAAGAAATTGGTGCACCACCTAACATAAACACATATCCAACTGTGGATTTTCTATCCTCAACATCACTACACCAGCTAGAGTCGGTGTATCCCACTAACTTGCATTCTTTCCCTTCATCACCTGCAGGAAACAAAATGTTGTAGTCGAGAGTTCCTTTCAGATACCTCAATATCCTCTTCGTTGCTGCTAAGTGTGATACCTTTGGCTTCTGCATGAATCTACTTACCATACTCACACTGTATGCTAAGTCAGGCCTTGTGTGACAAAGGTATCTAAGTGACCCAATAAGTCTTCTGTATTGGGTTGGGTCGACATCATCTTCATCTGAGTTCTTTGATAGTTGCAGTATGGTCTCAGCTGGAGTCGAAGTTGGGTTGCAATCTTGCATCTCAAACCTCTTGAGTATTTTGCCAGCATATCTTCTTTGGTGCACCATCAAACCTCTACTAGTCTTGTAGAATACGATTCTAAGGAAATATGATAATTTCCCAAGTCTGACATTTCAAACTCCTCATTTACGTCATGTTTGAAATCTTCGATCTCCTTCTTGCAACTCCCTGTTATCAACAGGTCATCGACATAGAGGCATATTATAAGCAATTCATTATTGTTTCTCCTTACATACACTCCATGCTCAGTTGTACACTTCACAAATTCCTTCTCCCTTAAGAAGCTGTCGATTTTCTTATTCCAAGCTCTTGGAGCTTGCTTAAGTCCATACAGGGCTTTCTGCAGCCTGTACACCTTTCCTTCTTCGCCTCGTTTCACATATCCAGCTGGTTGTGCGACATAAACTTCTTCATCTAAGGGGCCATTAAGGAACGCACACTACACGTCTATCTGACATGTGTGCCAATTGTTCATATTTCCTAGACCAACAGCCAACCTGAATGATTCGATCCTAGCAATAGGTGCGAACACTTCATTGAAGTAGATTCCTTCCTTCTGTAGAAATCCTTTCGCCACAAGTCTCACCTTGTGTCTAGTTACTTCTCCTCTAGGATTCACCTTCACCTTGTTAACCCACTTCACATCAATTGCCTTCTTGCCTTGAGGAATTCAATAAGTGACCAAGTGTTGTTGACTTTGATGGACTCTAACTCCTCATTCATTGCTTTCACCCACTTCGAATCTTTCAATGCCTCAGCTGCATTGACTGGTCTGACATCTACGTAGCAAGCATAATGTACCAACTCACCCCCTTCATCGACCACATCATCTGATGTAATTACACATTCTTGCAACCTTGCAGGCATGTGTCTTATTCGTCGAGTTCTGCTTGGGCCTACTTCATCTCTGACTTGTTCTTGTCGAACTTTTCTTTCGACTTCAGTGGATGGTTCTTCACAAGAGATTATCACTAAATCCTTCTTAACATTCTTAGTCTAATCTCATTCTTTAAGCTCATCTATGATCACGTCCCTTCTGATCACTACCTGCTTATTCACTGGGTCGAACAGTTTGTAACCTCCAGTCGAATGATATCGTATCAAGATCATCTGATTTGACTTGTCATCAAGCTTCATTCTCAACTGATCTGGCACATGTCTATGTGCTATAGATCCAATCACCTTCAAGTGACTGAGGCTAGGCTTGACACCAGACCAACATTCTTCTGGTCTGATTCCTTCAAGCTTCTTCGTCGGACATCTGTTCAAAATATACGTTGTTGTCGAAACCGCTTATCCCCATAATTCTTTGGGTAAGTGCTTTCCATTCAACATACTTCTCACCATGTTCATGATGGTTCTATTCTTTCGTTCTGCAATGCCATTTTGCTGTGGAGTGTAAGGTGGCACCAACTTATGCACAATCCCTTCTTTTTCACATAATGCATCGAACTCTTTTGAAACATACTCTCCACCACCATCAGTCCTCAGAATTTTCAACTTTCGACCACTCTGTCTTTCGACCATGGATTTGAATTTGGCAAATACCTCGATCACATCACTTTTGTTCTTGATGAGGTAAGTCCACAACTTTCGACTGTAATCATCTATGAACGTGACAAAGTATCTATTGCCAACAATCGAATCCACCTAGATTGGACCACATACATCTGAGTATATGACTTCTAGAATTTCCTTCAACTTCCTTCCTGTATCCTTGCTGAAGCTATTCTTGTGTTGTTTTGACTGAACACACTCTTCACAGACTTCACTTGGAATGTCGATTTCTGGTAATCCTAAAACCATATTTCTTCTCTTCAGCTCTTTGATGTCATTGAAGTTGAGATGGCCTAGTCGAAAATGCCATCACCACTCATCTCTGCTGGCTGCAGTTGATAGGAACTTGTGCTCCATCATCTTGAGTTTAATCTTGAAGGTCCTATTTTGGGACATTTGTGCCTTCAAGATCAACCTGCCACCTGCGTCGAGGACTCTCATCATCTTGTCTTCGACAACTACCTTGTAGTTCTTTTCGACTAGCTTCCCTATACTGAGAAAATTACTCTTCATGCCTGGTATGTACAACACATTGGAAAATGTTGACCTCTTGCCATCTTTCCTCATAATCAGAACATCACCAACACCTTCAGCTGCTAGAGTGTTGTCATTTGCAAACTTCACCGTGTTCTTCGATGAGTTATTCATGTTAACAAACCAATATTTCCTTCCAGTCATGTGTGATGAGCATCCTGAGTCCAAGTACCACTGATCTTGGAATCTTTCTTCATCTCTTGTTGTGACCATCAGCAACGTCTCTTCTTCTTCATGTTTTACCATCTTTGCATCAGTTTCTTGATTTTTCTTCTTTTCTGGACAGTCACTAAAATAGTGGTCATATTTCTGACAATTGAAACATTGAATGTGACTCTTGTCAGATTTTCGACCACCACCTCTTCCTTTACCTGCAATACCACCTCTTTGGTTGCCTTGATTCCATGGTTTTCTCTGATTGGACCAGTTTCCGTCATGTTGATTTCGACCAGTCGAATTGTTGTAGCCTCCTCTACCTTTGTTGCCATTCTAGCTTCCTTTGCGTTTCCTTTCCTTTTCTGACGGCGCCTGCAAAGCCATTTCGCTCTTCGACTTTCCTGCAGCTCTTTCAACCATCCTTTGTTCATGAGACTCAAGCGTCCCTTGAAGCTCTTCCTTCGTCAATACTGATAAGTCTTTCGACTCTTCTATGGCTACTACCACGTGGTCGAACTTTGGAGTCAATGACCTCAAGATCTTTGCAACAACTGATCTTGATGTCAACACCTCTCAACATACCTTGATTTGATTCACGAGCTTTGTAACTCTGGTGAAGAAATCTGTTATACTTTCATTGTCTTCCACCTGAAGCAACTCATAGGTTCTCTTGTGAGTTTGTAACCTCACCTCTTTCACCTTCTCTGCGCCTCCGAACGACTTTTCAAGAATCTCTCACGCTTCCTTCGCTGACTCTACATCACTAACCTTTTCAAAGTTATCTGGATCGACACACTGATGGATTATAAAGAGAGCTTTATAATCTTTCCTCTTCAACTCTTTGTGTGCAGCCTTTTCTTGATCCGTCGCGTTCTCCGCAAGCGGTGTTACTCCTTCCTTCACAAGATCCCAAAGATCTTGATAAGAGAAAACCACCTTCATCTGCTTGCACCAATTCTTATAATTATCTTTCTTGAGAACCGGAAGACTCGCCGGAAAGTGTCCGTTCGAATGATTCATTTCCATCACGATTTTCCTTCCTTGAATCGCAACCGGAGCTCTAGATACCAGATGTTGGAATTAACCCAAAACCTATGGGAATTCCGACCATATCTTGATAAACAAGAAGGGTTCTTAGCACAACAATACCAAAGAAAAGAAGAAAATAGAGAAAGAAAGGAAATTAGCATTCTAAGAGAATTTGAAGAAGAAGGTTGTTACCCACAAACGGTGGGATTTTTCTCTTTCTATTCACTTGCAACTGCAAACCGTGAATTACAATGTGTTGTTATTCTTTACAAAAATAAGGGTTACTCCCTATTTATAGATTTTGGTTTACGTGTTCTCCAAGCCAAAACCCAAAACTATAAAAGTCCAAAATACCTATTTTGAAACTATATCAAATCAAATCTAAATCAAATCTAAATTAAATCTGTGTGAAACAACTGTTTCGACATACATTTGTTTCGACACTTCGACTACTCCTTGTTTCTGTCGAGCTAAACTGCTTCGACACAAGGAATTACAACTCAAAAAATAAAACTTTATATGCCTTGAAACAAGGAGAATGTTCACCAAATATTGATGGTTGCAATGCAAAAACAATACTGATTTCAACTTTTATGTTTTTAGAATCTGAATCCAGTCAAAAGAAAAAGAAAAGGAAAGACTAGAAAAAACTCAAAAGTTTGCTGGTTATATAGTACGTGGCTACCTTATGATTTGAAATACAATGATATTTAATTCTTTGTTCACATTGGAGGGTACATGGAACCTGCTATGCTATGAAGATGGAAGTTTGATTATTAATGAGGTGATGGAAGATAGTCAAATAAAGAGCTTAAACACCACAGATATAAAGGTAGAAAGGTAGGTTTAATATGCAAAAATTTTGAGCTAAGGCTACTTTATTTTATTTCTCAATCATTCAATAATGTTGTTTTTTAATTTTATATATGTTCAAAGATCCATCAAACCCCACAATTGATGAAAGTTATAAGTATCTGAAGCTGTATCATTGCAGTGTTAGACTGTTAGTTGAGGTCGAAGAAGGTGGAGTTCAAAATTGAATTGTTGTTGAGAAGGAATTTTCTATCGCTCAAACAAAGTTAAAAAAAAAAATTTATCTTATAAAGATGATGTCTTAAATTAAAAATTATTTTTTAACTCCAAAAGATTGGTCTAGTGATGGAGGCTTGGGTCTTGAGAATGTGCTCCTCTCAAGATCTCAGATTTGAATCCTCCTAAGTGATACGAAACTTTGTTCTGGCTTTAAAGTTCTGGCTTTAAATGGGTCCACGGGACCCCCGCCAGTAGACGGTCGGTCGTAAGGTCGGATACCAAGATTTTTTTTTAAAAAAAATATAGTTTTTGTTTCTAGGTTTAAAATATTTATTTTAAGAAAATAAAAGTTATAAAATTAACTTTATTTATATATTTTAACAAATAAAAAAATTAATTTTAAAATATAAAGTATTTTTGAGAACAATTTAAATTTTATAGTATCATACATTTATTCTCAGAGTAACTGATGAGTCTAAACAATTTCTATAACGGTGTGATTAAAATTTAAACATTACCTATATCCCCATTTTTATAAATAATTTTAAGAATCTGATAAATATTAACTGAATATATTTTTTAAAAAGTATTTGGAATTTAGTTCTTGAATAATCTATTGTTGAGTAATAAATTTTTAATTTATGAAGCAAACAACCTATAACATAAATATATAATCAAATAGAATTAACTTTTCTTATTGAATATAGGAAATTGGTCATTTAAAAAAATGAGAAAAACAAATATACACTTATTTTTACATTTATTTTTACATTGTTAACCAATGACAAACGTGTATTCCACCAAATCACACTTTTATTTTTAAAATAATGTCATGATTTGTCACTTTAAAATAATCTGAGTGAAATTCTGTATAATATTTAGGGTTAAAAAAGTAATAGGTCCCTGAAAATAACCCAACTTTCAAGTTTAGTCCCAATAAAAATTTCCTTCAAGATTTGGTCCCTCTAATGTTTTCCGTTTCCAAATGTAGTCCCTCCCGTTAGTTTTCACTAACGGAGGGTGACATGGCATGCCAGATGTGCTGAAATCCATTGCCAACTGTGTATCATTTGGTTGACCAGTCAAAATGTATAATTCTTTAATTCATTCTCAGTTGCCTTTTACGTGTGGCTTCTTCTTCTTCTCCTCATTCACCAACAAATCCCTAAACCCCCAATTCTTCGTATTCTCTAAGTCTTGTTTGTCTTTATTTTTTCCATTAAGATTCGTGATGTCAACATCTTCTAGGCTCAGCAAGGTAGTTTCACGTCACTCCAAGAGTTTAAACAACAGTGAAGGGAGAAAGTGTGGTTGCAAGGGAAGTTTGATTTCATACGTGTGCAAGAGGGGGAAGAATGAAGGTAGATTGTTTTGGAGATGTCCGTTTTGGAAGAATGAGGGAACGTGCAACATGTTTCTTTGGGATGATGAAATTGGAGGTGGGATTGAAGAACTGCAAGGGGGGGATGTAGAATGGAGCAAGAAAGAGAGGGAAATGAAAATGGTGGAAACCTTTAAGGATCTTTATGAAAGTTCGATGAAGAAGAACAACATGCTGAAGATGAAGCTCAAGGAAGTGGAATTCTATGGAAATTTGAAGACTTTTTTTGTTATAATTTTAGTAGTGGTGAACATGTATTTTCTGGTTAGGTGTAATTGTAGAATTGAATGAATGACATTTGTTGTCATTGTAATGAGATTGTAATGTTTGTTTTGTTTTTAGGAGTTGTAATGTTGTATTGTTTTGAGAAAGTCTTCAAATTGTAAGAATGTTGTTATATGGTTTAGTTTGGAAAATGTAAGACCTGGTTGTGTTAAATGATATCTGTTATGTACTGTTGTATTATAGGTGGTGATACCAAATTAAATGTTGTTTTGTAATGTTTTAATGATATCTGTGTTAACTAGTATCTGTTGTTGTCTTGTTATGAAATGTTGTTTTGGTGTAGATCCAAATTAAATGTTGTTTTGGTGTAGATCCAAATTAAATGTTGTTTTACAGGTGGTATAGATCCAAATTAAACTTTTGTATTACAAGTTGTTTTATAGATCCAAATGAAATTTAACAACAGAGAATTTCAATCAAAAGAGATGACATATATTTCAGTGACATTTAACAACAGACAATTAAACTTTAGTACCCTTACATAACATCATAGCATAGTAAGGAAATGTATTTTGGGCCTAAAGACCACTTCAGTACCCTTAAATCAGAAATTAGATTACATAAAATTGACCAAAACATGATAACAGGTGTTCAAAAAACATCAGTTAAACAACAACAGGATCCATCCAAACATCAGTTAAACAATAACAGGTGTTCAAAAAACATCAGTTAAACAACAACATGATAACAGGTGTTCAAACCACCATATTTATGTTTCAAGTGGCATCCATCCAAACCAATGAAAGGCCTACATGTTTTAGTCAATGCTTTCTTAGTTCCATCAAATGACATATAACATCTCTCAAACCTTGGTTTCAATCCTTCACTTGGAGAACTAATACTGATTTTAAATGTGTTACCAACTGAAGCCTTCTTCAATTCAGCAGCATAAGACCAAAGTAGGCTATACTGTTTGCTTGAGTCACCTTCTACAATTGTTCTTGCTATTTGCCTAGCCTTAAATGCCCTACAACCTGGAATTTCTGTAGCATACCTCTTTCTTACATCAGCAACTACCTCAGTCAACCTCATTCTTGGATTATTCTTCAAGCCATCTACAATTACCTTGGCAACCCACTCAGCTCTAGCATTTCTATTAAAGAATTGTCTACCACACTTGTGTTTGGCAAACAAGGTTTTTATTCTAAAGGTGGTTGAGTTCAATACCCTACTACACAACACTGTATAGTCACATTTCTTCTTGTCCTTGCACACAACCCTGCATCTATTTTTATCATTCTTTTCAAACTTAACCTCCCTTCCATTCAACACATTGTGTTCTAAAATGGCATCCTTAAACTGCCTTAAGGATGAAAACTCCATCCCAACTTTGAACACATAATCCTTGCTCAATGACTCCTCCTCACTAAACCTCAAAACACAAGACCTCTCATCACAACTATCATCATCCCCACCACTGTCCAGCTCATCAGTCAAGTATTCATCCTCAATGACATGTTCCTTTCCCAACTCCTCTGTTAGACATACCTTCTGTAACACCCCATTTCTATACCCCCAAATAATCACAATACATTTAGGCATATATTAACAATTTCGTCAGAGTATAATTATAAACATAGTATAAAAAAGGTTTGTCACATTATACATGAAATTAAAACATTCAACACCTGCTCAACAATTGATATGCAACAGTGGGGTAACTTTGCAACAGAGGAACTTAGTCCTTACACCCACATCTCAATATTTAGAATAAAAGCGGAAAATCTAAACATTGAATAACATCCAACATATATACATATATATATCATCAAGTATTATCCACCAACATAATTCATGTTTACATAAACATTCAACAACAAGATACATGTACAAATGTATCACAAAAGAATCATATACATCCTAGCTACCCGGTGCTACATATCAGAGCCGACCGACCAAAAGAATGAAGACACGCTTCACAAAAGACCACTAGCATACCTACTCTGCAATGCCTCATAGAGCATCATAAAACAGCAGAAGGGTGAGAAATATTATCATAATAACAATGCATATAATTATATATCTTAGCATAAAAATACACATATTCCACATTCTCACCACAATCCATCACGATTCACTCATATACATTACAATGTATATATATACAAAACCAAGCATATTCATCATGCATACTTTCACAATTCTTATCATTCCACATAAACATACATATTCATGTTTATTCATCAATGCACCATTATAAAGATGATAAATGCAAATCATAGAGACCGACTCACGACTCTATGCAAATGCAATGCGGGTACCGACTCAATCATCTAAAGTTCACTCAAGAACTTATTCGAACCATCGCTTGTTACCAATGTAACTCCCCGTCGGGCATACGACGTACCCTGTCGCTCACACCCCACATGGGCACACGACGTTTATGGATCGCTCACACCCCACACGGGCACACGACCCGATCGTTCACACCCCACATGGGCACACGATCGTCTATAATCATCGCTCACACCCCACATGGGCACACGACGTTATAGCGGATTCCCTCTGGAACCAATCCGTCGCTCATACCCCACATGGGCACACGACGTTTATGGATCGCTCACACCCCACACGGGCACACGACCCGATCGCTCACACCCCACATGGGCACACGATCGTCTATAATCATCGCTCACACCCCACATGGGCACACGACGTTATAGCGGATTCCCTCTGGAACCAATCCGTCGCTCACACCCCACATGGGCACACGACGTTATAGCGGATTCTCATTAGAATCCCACAACACAAGAATGTACATCATTATGCTTCACATACAAAATGACTCAAGACATTCTTGAAATGCATATATATTCACCATATATTCATGCATTCATCTCATACTATCACATACAATCTATATACATTCACATCATTGCACTATTGTATGGTTCACATTCAAAATACACCTTCAAAACGGTAAAAGTCGCTAAATAACACTATTCCCGACTTTCCGACATAATTAAGTCGGCTAACAATTTCCAAATCGTCATAATAAGAAAGTACAGCTCAATAGCTTCACAACGATACCAAGAATGTAAAAAATCGGATAAACGGAACAAAAGTTACGGACGAAAACGAAAACAAATTTTTGAAAAATCACATTTTTACACTTGTCCTGACCACCCGCGTATGGACCTATTCCGTACGCGTATGGCCCAAAATTCGTACGCGTATCATACGCAAATCACCAGATGGCCGGGAAAACATGCATCCCATACGCGTATTGGCCCTGAAATGCGCCATCCATATGCGTATTACCCAAGTCAATACGCGTATGGCCTGCCCCAATACGCGTATGGCCAGGCGAAATGCAGAATTTTCCTGCAGAATTCTGTTCTGCATTTTTCCCCAAACCACACCCAAATTCATCATCTAAACTTAGAAAAATACCAATTTGATGTACAACAACATGTATCATTCGTGTATCAACAACAAGGGACCCGAAAACATCATTTCCAACACGATTAAATCGATTTCTACAATTTTCTACACAAATGGGTTTATACCAAAACTCATAAAAATCAACAACAACAACAACACAATCATACATAATGATATACATTGATAAGATAATAAGATTTCACACCCTTACCCGGATAATTCGATTCCTAGAAGTTGTTTTGAAGATTTCCAAGCTTTTCCTCTCTTTTCTCTTCTTCCTCTTTCTTTCTCTTCTTTTTCTCTCTATCTTTCTTTTCCTTCTCTTTCTCTCCTATTTCCTCTCCTTATCTCTTTTTCTTTTTCTATTTCTTATTTTCTACTCAAATTAAATTAATTCATTTTCTCACAAAATTCTATTTCCACTAAATTTCTAACTTATCATTAATTGAGAAATGTCTAAAATACCCTCCATTCTAATTTCCCCGAAAACTCTCAAAAACGATAAAATATCACAACATGTTCAACATAGCATATTAACATACCAATTTCACAAATAAAATAATTTATTACTCAATTAAATAAAAGCTCAACAAAATGGGAAATAATCGAAATCGGGGCGTTACAACTCTCCCCCACTTTAGAAATTTTCGTCCTCGAAAATATTACCTGATTCAAACAACTTCGGATACGACTCTCGCACCCTAGTCTCTAGCTCCCAAGTCATATTGCCTTCCGCAGCGCCTCCCCACGCTACTTTCACAAGCGCAATATCCTTGCCTCTTAGCTTCTTAACTTCACGGTCCAAAATCCTAATCGGTAAAGCTTCAACCGTAAGGTTATCTCTCACTTCAACCTCGTCCATAGGAATAACATGTGACGGATCCAGAACATACTTCCGAAGTTGCGAAACATGGAATACATCATGCAAATTTGAAAGATTCGGAGGCAACGCCACACGGTAAGCCACAACACCAACCCGCGCAGAAATCTGATACGGACCAATAAAACGAGAAGTCAACTTCTTCGACTTCAAAGCACGACCCACACCCGTAACCGGCGTAACTCTCAAAAACACATGGTCGCCTTCTTGAAACTCAAGATCTTTCCTTCTCTTGTCATGATAGCTCTTTTGTAAACTCTCCCAAAACCTCGATGTAAATCTAGGATCTCTATCCGATACAATACTCTTAGGAACTCCATGTAACTTCACAACCACAAGAACATAAATCTCGGCTAACTTCTCCAAAGGATAACTAATATCAATTGGAATGAAGTGAGAAGATTTAGTAAGCCTATCAACGATTACCCAAATAGAATTATGACCTCTTTGTGTATTCGGCAATCCCGTAACAAAATCCATCGATATACTATCCCATTTCCACTCCGGAATGTCCAACGGTTGCATCAATCCACTAGGCTTTTGATGTTACACCTTAGACTTTTGACAAGTTAAGCATGCATACACAAATTGAGCCACATCCATCTTTAATCCGGACCACCAAAAGATTTTCTTCAAATCTTGATACATCTTCTTCGCTCCCGGATGAATACTTAAGTTACTTCGGTGTCCTTCTTCCAATATCATCTTTTTCAACTCCGCATCGTCGGGAATACAAATACGACCATGGAATCTCAAAACTCCAAAATTATCAACCTTGAAATCCTCATTCTCATTCATCATCAAATCAACGAACTTCAAATCCAACTTTTGCTTTTCACATACGGTTGCAAGAAAATAATTCGTAACATGTAGCATACCAAGTCTCACACTTCTCGGCGTCATTTCACAAACCAGACTCAAGTCTCTAAAGTTCTCCAAAAGTTCCCATTCTTTCATCATCAATGTGGACATATGTAACGACTTCCTACTCAAAGCATCGGCCACCACGTTTTCCTTACCCGGATGGTAATTCAAACCAAAATCATAATCCTTCAAAAGCTCTAACCACCTTCTTTGTCTCATGTTCAATTCTTTTTGATCAAATAAATATTTCAAGCTCTTGGGACCACTAAAAGCTTCAAATCTTGCACCATAAAGATAGTGCCTCCAAATTTTCAAAACAAACACCACGGCCGCTAACTCTAAGTCATGTGTAGGATAATTCTTTTCATGCACTCTCAATTGTCTTGAAGCATATGCCACAACTTTTCCATCTTGCATCAAAACACCACCTAAACCAACCAACGAAGCATCACAATACACAACAAATGGTTCCGTCGGATTTGGTAAAATCAAGATCGGAGCCGTTGTCAACCTTCTTTTTAGCTCATTGAAACTCTCTTCACAATGAATATCCCAAATGAAAGCCTTTCCTTTACAAGTCAATTGCGTTAACGGAAGTGCCAACTTCGAAAATCCCTCAATAAACCTCCGATAATAACCCGCCAAGCCTAAAAAGCTTCGAATCTCCGTAATCGATCTAGGAGCCTCCCATTGCATCACCGCATCAATCTTGGATGGATCAACACTAATACCACTACCGGAAATAACATGTCCAAGAAAACTTACTTCCGACAACCAAAATTCACATTTCGACAACTTAGCATACAATTGTTTCTCTTTCAAAATTTGTAACACAATTCTCAAATGCTCTTCATGCTCCTCTTGAGACTTAGAATAAATCAAAATATCGTCGATGAACACAACCACAAAACGATCTAACTATTCATGAAAAATACGATTCATGTATTCCATAAACACACCCGGCGCATTAGAAACCCCGAATGGCATCACGGAATATTCGTAATGGCCATACCGTGTCCTAAAGGCCGTCTTTTGAATATCCTCTTCTTTCACACGAATCTGGTGATATCCCTATCTCAAATCAATCTTGCTAAAAACACGCGCATCAACCAATTGGTCCATCAAATCATCGATCCTTGGAAGCGGATACTTGTTCTTAATTGTCACCTTGTTCAATTGTATATAATCAATGCATAATCGCATACTCCCATCCTTCTTCTTTACCAACAATACCGGAGCACCCCAAGGAGAAACACTTGGTCTTACAAATCTCTTGTCCAACAAGTCATTCAATTGCTTCTTCAATTCTACCAACTCCGATGCCGACATACGATACGGTGCCATCGAAGCCGGTCTAGTACCCGGAACTAGATCAATAGAAAACTCAACTTCTCTTTCCGGCGGTACATCCGTAATATCCTCCGGAAACACTTCTGGAAAATCACACACCACTGGGAACACATCGAGCTCAACTTTGCTCTCCACCGACAATGATGCAAACAAACCGAACAATTGAGCTTCGTCTGCTAAAAGTTTCTTCAACTCTTTAGTGGATAAGAAACTCTCATCTTCAACATCTTCCAAAGAAGGAAACCTTACTAACTTGTGATAACAATCTATATGAACTCGATTAAATTGCAACCAGTTCATACCCAAGATTACGTCCAATCCCTCAAACGGCAAACACACTAAATCCATAATGAAGTCTTTACCATACATGGTCAAAGGACAACTTACACACACCAAAGACGTAGTTACCGACCCTGAAGCAGGAGTCTCAATAACCATTTCACCACCCCAAGAAGTCATAAACAAATTCAAACGCTTAGCTCACTCATGAGAAATGAATGAATGAGTCGCCCCCGTATCAATAATAGCAACTAAAGGCGTACTATTAATAAATCATGTACCTTTAATCAAACGGTCTGCACTAGTAGTGTCCGTCCCCGCTAATACAAACACCTTTCCGGCCGCTTGAGCTTGTTTCTGCTTAGTACACTTAGTACTAATGTGACCCACTTCTCCACAATTATAGCACTTCACTATATTCCTTCTACAATCAGTAGTAGCATGCCCAAGGCCTCCACAGTTAGAACATTTCACCACAGTCTTCCCACACTCAAATGATTTATGACCCATTCCACCACACTTGTAACACTTAACGGAACCGGACCCTCCTCCTCCAGATCTCTTATCAAAGTTTCCCCTATGCTTGCCCTTATCAACAGGTGTCACATAAGGTCCACTTCTAGCTTGTTGCTTTCCCTTCCTCTCATTCAAACTTTTGTAATGTGTAGAACGAGCCTTGCTATCTTCCTCGAAGATTCTACAATATTCCGTCAAATCCGTAAACCTTCTTATCCTTTGATATCCCACAGCTTGTTTGATCTCGGGACGCAAACCATTCTCATACTTAATACACTTTGAGAACTCAGCAGTAATTGCAGCATAGTGAGGATGGAATTGAACCAACTCCACAAACTTAGCAGTATAGTCCACCACGGACATACTTCCTTGTTTCAGTTCAAGGAACTCCATCTCCTTCTTCCCTTTCACACTTTCAGGGTAATACTTCCTCAAGAACTCGGTACGAAATAAATTCCAAGTTATCTCTTCATCATCCACCTCAAGAATTTGACGCATACCGACCCACCAATTGTCGGCTTCCTCCTTCAGCATGTGAGACCCAAGCCTCAACTTATTCTCCTCCGCACAGCCCATGACTCTGAAGATCCTTTCAATCTCCTTCAACCAAATTAGAGCACCATCGGGATCAAATCTTCCTTTGAAGACCGGTGGTTGATTCTTCCTGAACTCGTCATTAGCATTCACGTTCGGCGCACCTTGCACCGCCCTAGCCATTGCTTCCAAAGCAGCAGCCATCGCATTGTCGTTTCTACCAGCCATATTCTGATTATTCCCAAAAATGACAACAAGGTTAAACAACAGTTCAACCATCACAACAACAAGACAGACACACCTGACTCAACACTGGCTCTGATACCACTTAATGTAACACCCCCTTTCTATACCTCCAAATAATCACAATACATTTAGGCATATATTAAAAATTTCGTCAGAGTATAATTATAAACATAGTATAAAAAAGGTTTGTCACATTATACATGAAATTAAAACATTCAACACCTGCTCAACAATTGTTATGCAACAGTGAGGTAACTTTGCAACAGAGGAACTTAGTCCTTACACCCACATCTCAATATTTAGAATAAAAGCGGAAAATCTAAACATTGAATAACATCCAACATATATACATATATATATCATCAAGTATTATCCACCAACATAATTCATGTTTACATAAACATTCAACAACAAGATACATGTACAAATGTATCACAAAAGAATCATATACATTCTAGCTACCCGGTGCTACATATCAGAGCCGACCGACCAAAAGAATGAAGACACGCTTCACAAAAGACCACCAACATACCTACTCTGCAATGCCTCATAGAGCATCATAAAACAGCAGAAGGGTGAGAAATATTATCATAATAACAATGCATATAATTATATATCTTAGTATAAAAATACACATATTCCACATTCTCACCACAATCCATCACGATTCACTCATATACATTACAATGTATATATATACAAAACTAAGCATATTCATCATGCATACTTTCACAATTCTTATCATTCCACATAAACATACATATTCATGTTTATTCATCAATGCACCATTATAAAGAAGATAAATGCAAATCATAGAGACCGACTCACGACTCTATGCAAATGCAATGCGGGTACCGACTCAATCATCTCAAGTTCACTCAGGAACTTATTGGAACCATCGCTCGTTACCAATGTAACTACCCGTCGGGCATACGATGTTCCCTGTCGCTCACACCCCACATGGGCACACGACGTTTATGGATCGCTCACACCCCACATGGGCACACGACCTGATCGCTCACACCCCACATGGGCACACGATCGTCTATAATCATCGCTCAAACCCCACATGGGCACACGACGTTATAGCGGATTCTCTCTGGAACCAATCCGTCGCTCACACCGCACATGGGGACACGACGTTATAGCGGATTCTCATTAGAATCCCACAACACAAGAATGTACATCATTATGCTTCACATACAAAATGACTCAAGACATTCTTAAAATGCATACATATTCACCATATATTCATGCATTTATCTCATACTATCACATACAATCTATATACATTCACATCAATGCACTATTGTATGGTTCACATTCAAAATACACCTTCAAAACGGTAAAAGTCGCTAAATAACACTATTCCCGACTTTCCGACATAATTAAATCGGTTAACAATTTCCAAATCGTCATAATAAGAAAGTACAGCTCAATAGCTTCACAACGATACCAAGAATGTAAAAAATCGGATAAACGGAACAAAAGTTACGGACGAAAACGAAAACACATTTTTGAAAAATCACATTTTTTCACTTGTCCTGACCATCCGCGTATGGACCTATTCCGTACGCGTATGGCCCAAAATTCGTACGCGTATCATACGCAAATCACCAGATGGTCGGGAAAACATGCATCCCATATGCGTATTGGCCCTGAAATGCGCCATCCATACGCGTATTGCCCAAGTCAATACGCGTATGGCCTGCCCGAATACGCGTATGGCCAGGCGAAATGCAGAATTTTCCTGCAGAATTCTGTTCTGCGTTTTTCCCCAAACCACACCCAAATTCATCATCTAAACTCAGAAAAATACCAATTTGATGTACAACAACATGTATCATTCGTGTATCAACAACAAGGGACCCGAAAACATCATTTCCAACACGATTAAATTGATTTCTACCATTTTCTACACAAATGGGTTTATACCAAAACTCATAAAAATCAACAACAACAACAACAACACAATCATACATAATGATATACATTGATAAGATAATAAGATTTCACACCCTTACGCGGATAATTCCATTCCTAGAAGTTATTTTGAAGATTTCCAAGCTTTTCCTCTCTTTTCTTCTCTTTTCTCCTCTTCCTCTTTCTTTCTCTTCTTTTTCTCTCTATCTTTCTTTTCCTTCTCTTTCTCTCCTATTTCCTCTCCTTATCTCTTTTTCTTTTTCTATTTCTTATTTTCTACTCAAATTAAATTAATTCATTTTCTCACAAAATTCTATTTTCACTATATTTCTAACTTATCATTAATTGAGAAATGTCTAAAATACCCTCAATTCTAATTTCCCCAAAAACTCTCAAAAACGATAAAATATCACAACATGTTCAACATAGCATATTAACATACCAATTTCACAAATAAAATAATTTATCACTCAATTAAATAAAAGACTCAACAAAATGGGAAATAATCGAAATCGGGGCGTTACATCTTCTGCTCTTTCTCGCTCTTCTGCTCTTGCTCACTCTTGTTGCCTTTCCCAACAGCCCTATTCGGCAGCACCTCATCAAGCCCTTCCTCAAATCCAACCATTCTCTCCTCCTCACTATCTTCAAAATGTATATCTTCCACAGAGTCTTCATCACAGTCTTCACTTGATCCACTCTTGTTGTCAATTTCCTCTTGACAATTAGGTGTCTTTCCTTTCTCTTTAATCCTCTCCATAACTGTGTGTTCTCCATGAACCCTATTTTCGCAGTAAATTTCAATCTCACACTTGTACCCCATGGCATACAAGGCCAACTCAAACGCATCTCCGTCATCCTTGAATGGTTTCAAGTCATTTTCAAATGATCCTTCCTCATGCTTCCACCACATCTTAACCAAATTGTAATCAAACTCAGGTACCACCTCCTTAACTAAGTCACATGCCTCCACAAAACTCCAAAAATCAGGTGCCTGACCCTTGAAAGCATGCACCTTTCCTCCTTCGTATGTTACGTTGGTGTCTTTTACAAAAGACCCACTTTAGATAAAAAACAACAGTGAATTTATCCATACCCCTGCACACAAAAGTTAGAACTAACTTTCACTTTTGCCATTTTCGTAAAAAACATGAGTAAACGTAATGGCAGACAAGCATGGAGGGACCACAACGTATTGAAAGAAACAACTAAAAGAAACAAAACATGGAGATGATGATAGAAACAAGTAAAATAAACAAAACATGGAGGGACCACAACGTAATGGCACACAAGCATGGAGGGACCACAAACGTATTCTAATCAGTAACCAATAAACAATGGGAGACAACTACATTTACCTGGGACCACAGCTTCGAATCGTGGAAGACCTACTTTGGGACCAATTCTGAGACTTGCGAAGAAATTACGAAGACGTTCTTCTGCTAGGGCACAATGTCTTGGACGAAGAAACGATTTGGGAAAAATGACTTCTGAGCTTCTTTCTCTTCTATGTCAATGAGTTTTGTCTTTTGCTCTTCTTCCATTTCCTAATTTTCCACCGTGTCCTTATCAACATACAGCGTGAGCACACTTGGCATGCCATGTCACCCTTCGTTAGTGAAAACTAACGGGAATGACTACATTTGGAAACGGAAAACATTAAAGGGACCAAACCTTGAAGAAAATTTTTAAAGGGACCAAACTTGAATGTTGGGTTATTTTCAGGGACCTATTACTTATTTAACCCTAATATTTATTTCTTTACACTGACAGTACATTACATTAAATTTTAAAAAAATTAAACACCAACATTAAATTTTCTCTGATAATTTTATTTTTATTGTATAATATCTTAAAATAAATTGGTCTAAATTTACAAAGTTTAAATATATATTTTTCGTAACACCAACTCTTTATGTGGAACATCTTTTTGTCGTCTCACACTTATACGACACTAATATATAGATTAAATTACATTATTTTGTTTTTGAAAGTTTTATTTATATTTTGTTTTTGTATCCAACACAAACGTCAATTTCTGAACTTTTCGGGTTCGTGGAGTTCTTTTTCCTTACCTCCATTGACATTTCCAAGTTTGAATTAGCCAAAAACAAAAGAAAGATGAAACTAGTGGATAATATAAGAAAGGAAGGAATAAATATGGTTTAGAAGAAGAATAAAGAAAAGGGACTTTTTCAAAAATTTAAAGGTTAAAAAGGATGTCTGCCAAAAATATGCGTTTTGAAGAAACAAACACAAGCCTCTATTTGTGGAAACATGTAGGATTTCAAGAGGTAATGTACTTGGTTGGAGGACTACAAAGTTAGGGGTAACAATTTTACAAATAACTTTGTATTTGATTCAAAAGTTTAGAGCGTAAAGATATCTAGTAGCCCTTCAGGAGTAAAACATAAAGTCATGAAGCTTTTTGAATACATATAATACTATTTTTAAAAACAATGAATATGCAATATGCAATTTTAATGACATTTTATATCATATGTGTGGTATTTTAATCATATTTAAAGCGTTGTAATTCAGATTGACGTGCGACCGGAGGAAAAAGAAATCTAATATCAAGAACAACAACTCTTATGACGAAACTAAAGGCTAACTTGAAATTTTTCTCCTCTGCCAATACGCGTATTCCATACGTGTGTGAAATCTAGCATTCTTCTCATGCGCAAATGAATGCTTAGATCTTTTTAAAATGTCCAAAATCCGTATTTAAATGAAAAAAAACTAATTTTCTTGAAATATCTTTATTTTTTATGGCAGAAACAAATTAGGAGCAAGAAAAACACGACATGAAAAACGAAAAATGCACCAAATGCAAGGAATTTCTCCATTGAAGTTTCCTTCTTTGTAATAATTTGTGTAATGTTTAACACTTTCATTATGCCTTTTATTATAGGTATGGTAGCTAAACTCCTCAATGCTAGAGATAAGTCACTCTTATTGATTGAATTTGAATATTTTTATTGACATTTGTAATAATTGAGGTTTTATTCTTATATTTTTTTATTTCTTTTTGTACTTTATGATTTGCTCTTTCTAACAAATTGAGAATTGTTTTATGGTAACATGTTAGAAAGAACTTTCAATAGCAATACTCAATTGAAATATTTTAGATTGATATCACATAAGATTAGGGATACAATCTAAAAACGACTTTGTTTTTTATAATTACATGCTTAGGTTCATTTACAATTTACTATGACCATATAAATTAATTTGAATAGTCAAAGGTTTATTCGCTATGAGCTTATGAATAAATAAACTTAAGAACCAGTAATCTGTAGGAATAAAAAAAGTTGTTACAAGGTCAATTTAGGATATAAACAAGTGCAAAAATCAAACTCTCATTCCTAGTATACATGTCAATTATTATATTTATATTCTATTATATTTTTATTTTGGTCCCTAAATATTTATTTTGGTTGAAGTTCTTACATTTTAATTTCTTGTTGGCGTTAGTCCCTAGCGTCAAAGTTTGGTTTAAAAAAAATCTTATGTCTAACGTTGTTGAGTTGACTTTTGTTTTTAAATTTTATTATGACACATATTAGCACACGTGGTTCAAATATTTTGCACAAAAAATAAAGTCATAAAATTGCATTTTCCAGTTTTAGTTCTAGTCCCTATAAATTAGGGTTTCTGAAGAAGAAACATTTGTCAGTTCAGTGGGAGGTGGGGAGTGATTACGAGGAAGACGAGGTCTATGGACGAAGAAAGTGGTAGACACATTAAAGGCGCATTTGAGCAAGAAGATCGATGCAAAATGTATGATGTTTTACTTTGAACTTTCATTACGGGGTGAAATTTGTTAGGCAGAATGTAACATATTACCTAGGTGGGCATGAACATATAATGACCTTGCTAATTGTTGTTGGGGGAGATCCCAATATTATAGCCTAGCTTTTGGTGTTTGTGAAATTGAATCAAAGGAATCATGGAGGTGGTTCCTTTACTTTTGGAGGACATTGGCCAAGAAAAAGACGGATGTTCATAACTGCACATGTTCCCAATGTTGAAAATGCATATGTTCTAAATGCTCAAGCTCCACATGACTCTGGTATAAGTGGTTCACAATCTGATTATATTTTGTCTGCACCTGTTCCAAATGTATCTACAATTCAAACCAATCCCAAGCCAGTTGAGTTACTTAAACTAATTCAGTTTATTAGTTTCAATCATGTTTATTGTATGTATTCTAATGCTTTTTTTTTATGATTGTATCTTTGTCAAAAAAACAAGGCAATAAAAAGTGGCACGGAAATTGGAGTTGAGGATAAGTGATAGAAAAAGGGTTCTTAAATGAAAAAATCTCAAGGGAGAAGGAAGTGATCCAACACAACCAATGACATTGTAGACATTAGTGAACTTTCTATTATGCATTTTTTGGCTTAATGTATTTTGGTTATGTTGTACTTTGAGACATGCAGAACTCAATTATGTATTTTTGAATGAATATTTTCATGCTTCAGGTTTTGTCGGTAAACTATAAAAAAATCACAATTTTAAAGAGAGGCAATGTGAATCATTAGTAGATGCATATGAAATATTCAAATGGTTATTGGTTGTGTGTCCCACTCACAATCTAGATTAGACTAAACAAATGCAAATTTTTGTTAATGACCTCTAATTGAAGACTAAACAATTAATGTTTGTTAATGACCTCTAATTGAAGACTAAATAATTGATTGATATAGTTGTTGGTGGCTAATCAAATTTTACAACAGCCATTTTTATCAAGAAGATCATTAAAGTCCTTGCTGCAAATGAACATTTCAAATTGTATGATTGATGTGCAAACAAGCTAGAATGAGTTATGGATTTGAATCTATCCACTCATAATATAAAAATAGATGATCAAGTTGCGTCAAAAGTTGAAAGGCGAGTGAAGGAACTAAACATCAGTACTCAACAACTAGCTCATATTCAAGAGACACAAGCTATTGGTTGTGAAATTTGTGTGGGGGGGGGGGGGTCTTTATTTTTCTTTGTATTATGTAGCACATCTACAACAAGTTAAAGAATTTATCTAAAGCAGAACAATCCCTATTCCAACAGGTATAATTCAAGGTGGAAAAATCATCCAAATTTATCCTGAAAAGATCAGTAAGGGAGTGTTCAGAAAAAGGGGCCATTTCAATATCAAAACTAAGAAAGAAGATTAGGAGATAGCTATTGAAAATATGACTTCTCAGAATGCGCAATTTAAAGAATAGACCATGAATAATCTAAGGAACACTACAACATCTATAAAAAAAATCTAGAGGTTTTGGTCAGACAAATAACTCAACAATTTAAAGGAAAAATCAAAGTACTCTCCCAAGCAACACCATCAATAATCCTAAAAATCATGTTTCAATCTTGTTACAACCTAAATCAAAATGAAAAACTTTCAACTATAGAAATGAAATTGCCTTATCCATAAATATTAAAAAGGGAAGTGATTAAAAAAGAACCACAAATTTCAAAACAAGCACATGAAAGTACTTTGAGCACCACAGTCACAAAATCCATAAATCATATCAATATTATTGTTGTCCCAAACATGGAGAAGGTTGGTGAAGATGAAGAAGAATAAAGCAACAGATGATGTTATCATATTTATATTCTTCAAAAATCAGCATTTTCCATAAAAGGAACTAAATGTTTAGTTCTTTTTATATAACATATATAAGTCAAATATTGTTTTAAAATTAATGTTTTGTAATTACCACTATCTTTAGTAAGCATTATGAGAGAATTGTAATCATCACATTATAATTACTGTCTTTATTTAGATTTATGGTAGAGTTGTATCATTAATATTGAGTGAACCAAAGAGTCCTCATCTTAATTACCAACTTATTGTCTTGTCTGTCAGTTTCCTTCAAGCCTATATAAAGGTTTTGTAATGCTTAGCAAGAGCAAGAGAAAAGAGTATGCGGTGAATTCAATAAAATCAGAGCATTTCAAAGCCTAACCTCCACCAGTGGAAGTTCAGTGAAAAACGTAACCAAAAAGTATTTTCTTACTCTAAATTCTGCAACAGTATATTTTATCACATACCACCTTTAGAATACCACCAACAGTGTGGTATCAGAGTTGCAGATCTTTGCAGCTGCAGCAAAAACAACAAAAAATATGGCTTCCACAACTTATATCAATTTTAAAGTTCATGTGTTTGAAGGAGAGAATTGTGATTTTTGGGCTATTAAAATAGAGACTCTATTCACCTCATTGGGTGTCTCGGAGTTCGTCCAAAACGCTTATGAAGATCCAACACCAACAGAGGCGAGAGAATCAAAAGAAAAGGTTGAAGAATCAAGTCAACGACTTGAAGAATTGAAGAAGAAGAAGAAGATCATAAATGTTGGAGTTCTTGGGATGATTCAAAGAGGAGTCTCTCTATCCATTTTCCCAAGGATTATGAGGGCAAAAACATCAAAGTAAGCATGTAATATTCTACAACAAGAGTTTGAAGGAGACTCAAAGGTGAGAACTATGAAACTTCAATCTCTTAAGAGAGACTACGAAAATGAAAGAATGAAAGAGAATGAGAGTTTGAATGAATACTTTAACAGACTATCTGAATTGGTGAATCAAATGAAGTCACATGGAAATACAATAGATTATCGCATAATTGTTGATAAAATTCCTATTAGTTTTACAAAAAATTTTGATTCTATGGTGGCTATTGTAGAAGAAGCTAAGGACCTATCAAGTATGTCTGTTCAAGGATTGATGGGGTCTTTGAGATCCTATGAGCAAAGGTTGTTACGACACTATGAAAAAATCAATTGAGAGTGCCTTTCAATCTAAACTCAACATTCAGCCAACAATGGTGAAAATAAAGCCCCCAATACAAAATAGAGGTGAGTCTTCTAGAGGTGGCAGATTTGGAAGAGGAAGTGACAGAGGAAGAAACTCGAGAGGAAGAGGAAGAGGCGCGAATGACGGAAGATAGCATGAAGGAGCATCAAATAAATGGTGCAAAATTTGTAAGAGTAACACTCATGACAAGAAGGATTGGTGGAACAAGGGCAAACCATAATGTCACAATTGCAAGAGATTCATGCATATTCAAAAGGATTGTCGTTTTACCAATCAACAACATGCTTCATTTGCATTAGGAGAAAATGATGAAGGTAATTTGTTCTTTACTTGTCAAAAAGCATTTCAAGAAGATTAAAACATGTGGTATTAGGATAACAGTTGTATCAAACATATGACCGAAATAAAAAACCTTTTATCAACATTGATTCTTCATTTGGCTAAAAAGTTAAATTGGGCAATGGAGAACATGTTGAAGTAAAAGGCAAAGGAAGCATTGGAGTTACAACAAAGCAAGGAAGCAAAGTCATTCATGACACTCTTTATGTGCCAGAGTTAGATGAGAACTTGCTAAGCATTGGACAGCTTTTGGAGCATGGCTATTCTCTAAATTTTGAGAATCGAGAGTGCAGAATTTTTTATTCAAAGAGAAGAAATGTTGTTGTTGTAAAAATGACCAGCAATTGAAGCTTTCCACTTTCTCTTAATTATGAGAAAAATTTCACCATGATGGTTAGAGAAGATAATGACTTTTGTTTTTGGCACAAGATACTTGGGCACTTGAACTACAATAGTCTCAAGTTACTTTATCAAAAGAATATGGTGTATGGGCTGCCAATACTTGAAGAAAAATCTGGTGTGAGTGAAGGATGTATGCTTGGCAAACACCACCGTCAACCATTTCCAATGGAAGGAGCATGGAGATCCAAGCAAGTATTGGAACTTGTACACACATATGTGTGTGACCTTATGAATACTCTGTCTCATGACAAAAACATGTACTTTATCTTGTTTATTGATGATTTTACCCGCATGACATGGGTATATTTTATTAAACAAAAATCTTAAGTTTTGGTAATATTTAAGAAGTTTAAAGCTTTTGTTGAGAAACAAAGTGGTAGGTTTATAAAAATGTTGAGAAGTGATAGGAGGAAGGAGTACACCTCAAATGAATTTCATAAATTTTGTGAAGATGAAGGTGTAGAATGAAAGCTCACCGTTGGCTATACACCTAAAAAAATGGTGTATCTGAAAGAAAGAACCAAATCGTGATGGAGCCGACGAAGTCTATGCTACTTGAGAAAGGTTTTCCTAAAACTTTTGGCCTGAGGGTGTTAATACTGTTGTGTATTTTTTGAATAAATGTCTAACAAAGGTTGTATGGAATAAGACTCCGTTTTAAGCTTGGAGTGGAAGAACACCCTCAGTTAACAACCTTAAAGTTTTTGGGTGTGTTTGCTATGCTCAAATTCCTAAACAAAAGAGGACAAATCATGAAGAAACAAGTTAAAAATGTGTCTTTATTGGCTATATTTTCATGTCAAAGGACTATAGACTTTACAACTTGAAGACAAACAAGGAAATCATTAGCCGGGATATTGTATTTGATGAGAAAGCTTCATGGAATTGGGAAGAAGACAAAATGTAGGAGAAAAAAGTCCCTACAATTTTATTACAAAAAAGTTCAGCAGCTGAAAATGAGCAACCAACCCCGTGTATACCAAGCTCTTCATCCTCTCCAAGTTCACCCATTTCAAGTTCATCATCTCCCAGCTAAACTCCAATAAAATTAAAGAATTTGAGTGATATTTATGCAAGGTGCAACCATTGTGTTGTGGAACCCAAAAATTTTGATGAAGCAATTAAAGAAGTTGTTTGGAGGAATACGATGCAAGAAGAAATAAATGCAATTGAGAAGAACAACACATGGCAACTAGTTGAAAAGCCAAATAACAAAGAAGCCATTGGAGTAAAGTGGTTGTACAAATTGAAACATAATCCAGATGATTCAATCCAAAGAGCCGAGTCTAGATTAGTAGTCAAAAGTTATGCACAATAGCTTGGAATGGACTATAGTGAGACTTTTGCTCCGTTTGCACGTTTGGACACCTTGAGAACAATCATTGCGTTAATAGCTCAAAAAAGTTGGAATTTGTACTAACTTGATGTGAAGTCAGCTTTCTTGAATGGAAAATTAAAAGAAGAGGTGTATGTGCAGCAACATCAAGGCTTTGTGACTAAAGGCCGAGAGAAAAATGTTTACGAGTTGATTAAAAATCTCTATGGGTTGAAACAAGCCCCTAAAGCTCTCTATAGCTTTCTGCAGTTCACAAGAGCAACTTGCAGACATTTTTACTAAAGCACTACCAAGTGGAAGATTTCAACAACTTAGAGAATCAATGGGAGTTAGAGAGCAACACATTTACGGAGAGTGTTAAAATTAATGTGTTGTAATTACCATTATCTTTAGTAAACATTATGAGAGAATTCTAATCATCACATTATAATTATTGTCTTTATTTAGATTTATGGTAGAGTTGTATTGTAACACCCCAAATTTGTAAGAATATTTATTTATATATAATATTCATGATTTTTAGTGAATTTTGGTGGTTTGTGTTGATGTCGATATTTTTGTGGAGTTTTGGTCATTTATTTAAATAATAGTATATAATATATAATATATTGTATTATTATTTATTTAAATAATATTAGAAGGATTAAGGGTATAATGGACTTTTAAGGAAGAGTTAGTGAGAATAATATCGGGAAAGTCCATTTTAGAAGCCCAGGGGTTAAGTTTAACAAAAAGGAGAATTTGAGAGGAATAAGATTCATTTTGTTAGACCGTGAAAAGAAGGGAAAAGGCCAGAGCTCTGAGGAAAGAGAGAAAAGCCTAGGATTCGAGAAGGTTTCCAAGAACTAAAGAAAGAAAGCTTGGAATCGACTATCTAAGGTATTGGGAGTATTGCCTTTCATTGTTTTCAATATAGGAATTCGATGTGTTTAAAGTGGATTTTTGAGGTTTATGTGGGTTTGTGGGTTTATGAGTAAATTGATGATTTAGGAGTATTTTTATGGATTGATAATGAATATGAAGGGTTGAATTTTTGAAGGATTAGGTGATTTTGAGGTTTATGATAGTGTAATAAATCGGCCTAATAGTCGTGAATTTTGTGTCTTTGTTGCCATAATGCCTTAGGGATGTTTTGGGGGTATTTTTGGGGTAAATGGGGCTGAACCCGTAAGGATTTTGGGGTCTGATGTGCTACTGGTGCGTAGCAACGATTGCAGAAAATCACGACCTCGCAAAGCGAAGGAATTCTTTGCAAAGCGAATGTTTGCCCCAGACTCGCTGGACGAACAGCGCAGCGAATGCGCGACGATGCTGTTTGAAATACTGGAATAGAATTCTGAAAATAGTTTTAATTCGCACAACGAACTTCCCAGCGAATAACTTCGCTTGGCTAATAGAGGTAGAGAGGGAGAGACAGAATGAGGTTCCTCTGGTTTTTGGATGGGACTTTGAGGCTCGCTGGCAGCTCGCTAGGCGAACACCCAAGCGATCAAGTTCGCAAAGCGAACTCCCTAGCGAACTCTTACTGTTCGCGAATTTGTTTTATGATTCTTGTAATGTCTTTATGTTTGAGCTATGATTATTCTAATGAATTACCATTATTATATTGATGATTATAAGACGATGATTCATGATGTTTTGATGAATAAATGATGAGATGATTAACATGAGATTTTGATGAATGATGATGCACGTAATGGCTTTTATTGATGATGATGATAATGATGTTATGAATCATGCATTCATAGCATTTCAGAGTTCGGTCTATGGTGGCTTCAATCCCATTGTGTGGATATGAGGAAATTTTGACGTGCTCCGATTCTTGTGTAGAACCGATCTTAATGACGTGGATGTTTGGAGGGTGATGGCCTAGTGTCCTTTGACTTTGACGAATTGGTACCACATGCATGAGTCTTGTTGTGCATTGCATTTATTTGGCATTGATATGATTTGTGATATCGTGATTTTTGATGTTTTCCTTTGTGATGACCCTGAAGATGTTGTATATGATAATGATGCCATTTTATGCATATCCTGTTTTTATATTGATTATAATGAATTGTGATTACTCACCTTTCCTGTTTGAATGTTGCCTCCACGTGGGTAACGTGCAGATGATCAAGCTTAGCTGTGGATGCCTTCAAGGAGTTTTGTAGTTTGTTTTGCTTTGGTCGATGTAGAGGCTCTTGTTCTGATATTGTAACATCGAGTTGGGTCGAGTCGAACCTGTAGCGAGTGATTTTTGGATGTGGTAGCGAAGCACGATCGCTCTGGTACTACAGCTCGATTTATTTTTTATCCTATTAAAGCTGATGAAGGAAGGGAAATAGATGTCTCCAATTAACCCTGCTTGCATATTGAGATTAAACAGTCAAAACTGTTGGTTTACAGATGCTACAAAGATTCGGGGTTTCTCCTAGGTTATTTTGTTGACGAGGGGCGTTTTAGGCTATCGGGTAGGATGTTAGGAGGAATGTATGAGAGTATGGGATTTTGGGTTTTTTGTTTAGTGTGCTCGCTAAGATTTTTTCTTTCAATCTTATGCCTACGTATTCCCATTTACCGAAACAGGGAAATCAGAGCGTTCGTAGTTCCTCCTATTGAATGGGAGGAAATGGTTATTTTGGTGTCTTGTTCAAAGCCCAAGACGTGAAGGTAGAGGTGGTTTGTATCTTGTTCAAAGCCCAAGATGTGAAGCTGAAGGTAGTTTGTATCTTGTTCAAAGCCCAAGATGTGAAGCTGAAAGTGTTAACCTTAGAGATAATTTGTCATCTCTAAAGGGGTCTGTTTGTCACAACTGTTGGGTGACTGACTGTAAAGGAGGATTACTTTAACTGGGTTTTGTGAATCCGGCAATGCCATAATTTCCTTTATAGGGGATTTTAACCTGAAGGAGAAGACTTTAACTCAGTTTAGAGCAATACTATCTTTCCTTAGGAATTTCTCATACTAAAAGAGGGACATTGGCATGGGTGTAGATGATCCAGAGGCTTGCCGCTTAGAGCAATTAGATGAAGGGGAAAGAGTTGTTGAAGTTTGTGTACTGTGAACGAGGCACAGCTTTGATGCTAAAAGGTTGATTGGATCAACCAGTGGTTTTCTTATACCAAGCCTAAGAGGAGGCTAATATGTGTCTCGTACAAAGCCCGAGAGAGTGGCTAAAAGGTTTTGACTCGACGATGGAGTCTTTTGGTATCTCGTATAAAGCCCGAGATGAAGGCTATTTGACTCAACAAGAGAGTTTTTTGTATCTCGTACGAAGCCCGAGATGGAGGCTGAAATTTGTTTGGCTCAATAAGAACCTTTTTGTATTTCGTATAAAGCCCGAGATGGAGGCGAAAGGGGTAATTGACTCAATGAGGGAGTCTCTTATGTGTCTCGTACAAAGCCCGAGAGAGAGGCTAAACGTTGTTTGACTCCGCTGGGGAGAATCATTGTATAAAGCCTAAGAGAGAGGCTATTGTAACTGGAGAAGGATCATTATACAAAGCCTAAGAGGAGGCTATGGTTACTGTTTCAGTTGAGTCACGGGTCCAGTATGCTGATTTAAAGAGAAAATCAGTTCTTATATGAGCAATGTTGTACTCAAGGCTTTGATTCGAGGGTCAGGGTTGTTCCCGTTCTTTAAGGAAGTGGGAAATCTGAAGGGTATTGGGACTACCCGAGTCTACGGGTTTTCTTCCTATTTAACGAAGGGGTCACTTGAGAATGTCTTTGAGACACAAGGAGATGAGACTGTTTGTGTCTAGAGTTGCATCTTTTGTACCATGCTTTGAGAAACAGTAATAGACTTTTTGAAAGGACTGTTCTATGCAGATGTCTGAGTTCTGTTCCTATACCTCTAGGAGGTCGTCGGGACAATTTGTACGAGGCCCAAGAGGAGGCTGGAAACTTTTAAGAAGCCGACGGGTCCTTGTACGAAGCCCAAGAGGAGGCTATCATTCCCGGAGGAAGAATCATTATGCGAAGCCTAAGAGGAGGCTGTGAATACTTCTAAGAAACCGGTGGGTCCTTGCACTAAGTCCAAGAGGAGGCGGGGTTACTTTTAGGAAGCCTGTGGGTCCTTGTACGATGGCCAAGAGGAGGCCGATGCTTTTAAGAAGCCCGTGGGTCCCCAAACCCCGAGAAATTCAAGACAGGCCATTCACGAGGAATAGATCAAGCTAGGAAAGTCCGAGAATTTAGAAGAAACTCAAGAGATGCCATTCACGGAGAAAAGATCATCTCTGGGGAGTAGAGTTTCTTGACAAGTGCTTTTAAGAAGCCTATGGGTCCCCAAACCTCGAGAAATTCAAGACATGCCATTCACCGAGAATAGATCAAGCCAGGAAAGTTCGAGAGTTTGGAAGAAACTCAAGAGATGCCATTCACGGAGAAAAGATCATCTCTGGGGAATAGAGTTTCTTTGACAACTTCTATGAGTAACAGTCTATGAGAAGACTGTATCTGGTGATCCTATTGGGGATCTAGTTGTCTATTTCTATGAATAAACGAAACGGCGTCACCTAGTTCTAGACGTATTTGCCGGGGAAACTCGAAATATCTATACTATTATTACACAGTTGATATGAGTTTATGAAAGAAGACTTACAACGAAATAGCCCCACCATACAGTTATATGTATATGAAAGCGGTAAATGAAAGCGTATAAACACTTACTCGGTTGTAGAGCTTCCATGCTGTTTGGTTAGTTGTTCAACAAAGAAAGATTGAAAATAACATTATATTCAAAATCAAAGGAGAAAATGCTTTGAAAAAGAAATATTTGGGGCTTACAGCTCAAGGAGAGGCCCAAGGTTTTATTAGTGAGCGCACTGTTGAATTTGTACAGAGGGACTTATACGAGTGACTGTGGCCCAAAAAAGGTTTTATGTACAAAAGGATGGGTCTTACACTCTCTCAAGAGGCCCAAAAAGTTTTAAAGAAAAACAGTGGGGCTTTAAACACGAGGGTAGGCCCAGATGATTTTTCGTTTAAAATGGCGATCGCGCCGAGGTTTTCTTTTAACGCAGAGGGACTTATACAATATCTGAGGCCCAAAATGTTTTGGTTAAAAGGGGATTGAGTCTTACACTCTATTAGAGGCACAAAAGTTTTGAATGGGTCTTATAACTCAAGGAGAGGCCCAAGGTGGTTAATTTTAAACCGGCGACGATCGCGTCGCTTATTTGAAGATGTACAGAGGGACTTATACAATAAGTGAGGCCCAAAAAGTTTTCTGTACAAGAGGGTTGGGTCTTACACTCTAATAGAGGCCCAAAGAGGTTTAAGAAAAGAAATGGATCTTACTACTCGAGGGTAGGCCCAGAAGGTTATTTTTCAAAAGGCGGCGATCGCGCCGTTTGTTTTTTGACGGTATCGGGACTTATACAATATACTGAGGCTCAAAAATGATTTGGTCAAAAAAAGGATTGGGTCTTACACTCTATTAGAGGCCCAAAGTGTTTTGAAAATGATTTATGAGGGTTGAATTAATCCAAAACCCTAATTTGTTTTCAAAAATGTATTTAATTGAATAAAAATTCAATTAAAATGATCAAAATTGTTTAACATAGGAAAAACAAATTGTGATCTTGGATTAATGCTTCAAAAATTAAGTATTGACCTACAAAATAATTAGAAGGCATTAAAAGTTGCAAAATCAAGGCGGAAAAAATATTTTAGATGTCAAAAGCAATTAAAACATTAATTCTTTGCAAAAATATCAATTATACAAAATAAATAATATTTTTGGGATTTTTTGGGAAAATAAAATATTTTAACATTTTTGTGAATTATTAAAAAAAGAATCAACTCAAAATCAATTAAAACTCAGAGAGAAATTAATTTTTGAATCAATTAAATAAAATCACAAAATTCAAATATTTGAGTTTTCAAAAAATGGCGCCAAGAACACCCAAGAACACGCGCGTGTTCTGGGTTTGCTTAGATTTGCATTTTCTCTTCAATCTCACTGAATACTTGATCATATCATGTAATCCACATACCAATCAACTCGTTTCAACCTCACGATCATGTCTATGGTATTTAATTTCATTTAAATTAAACATATAACAAGAAATCATGAAAAATCTTCAAGAACCCTAATTTCTGCATGAAGGCTAGGATTTTTGATACACGATTCAAACAATGCAATTAATTCAGGGGAAACATTCCATGCATGATTATGAACATATGGCCAAATTATTGTGCAGCAAAAATTGCATGGATCATAGAGTTAGAAGAGCTCATGCTTACCACTTGCAGCTGGTGATCGTGATTTGTGTTGGAGGTGTTACAGATGAGTTGTGATGATCTGAACAGCTTCCCTACATCCTATGGTGTGTGTTTGAATGCTTGGACTTGATTGAAGTTGGTTGGATTACTTCATGGCATCTCAACTGCAACTTGGTTAAAACCTTGAGCAATTGACTGGTGATTCTGAGAAATTAGTGTTCCAGTTGTTGTTTAAGTGTTTGATCAGCTCATATGTGATGTATATGAGGTGTGTGTGTGTGATTGGTTTGATTGGAAAAGTTCTCAAACTCAAAACCCGATAGTGACTTGCCTTAGAAGGCAAAATTGGAGTGAAAGAAGAGATTTTGAGGAAAGTATTTGTTTGATGGCTTTGGTGTACTCAAAATGATCACAATTGAGCTCTATTTATAGTAGAGTAAGTTTGTTTTGCAAGGAATAGTGAATGGCAACTGCTGAGTAGGTTTGGCCAATGTTAGCAAATGAAAATCCAAGTCTCCTCTAGTCAATGGGCACAGGCTGCTGGTTCCCTTGGTCTTGGATAAGTCTTGACTGAATTCAGTTGCTAAGAGCTCAATCCATGCCACCTTGATGCTTCCATTGAATGCTCCAATCCAAAATTGGAGTCTTGTCCCTATTTTGGCAATTCTAGGTTCAACATGCTATTTCTTGTTCCAAAGACTTTGGAGGCTTGGCTCAGTGATTCTCCCCTTTAGATTCAATCCTCAGAGGTGTCCAAGTGGATAGGAGCATTTGGATTTGGCTGATTTTGGGAAATCGAGCAAAAATGCAAAATCTGCCTTGCCTTGACAGATTTCAACAAGGCAACTTGCCAATGTTATATCTCATGACTCAAATTGAATTTGGTAACGTTCTTGGTCATTTTGGAAAGCCCTTACATGATACAACAACTGTTTGAACATGTTTGGTTTTGATCTCTTTTGAATCCAAGTGAAAAATCCTCCTACATTTGGCAAAAAGTAAGGTAAAATCTGACCTAGTGAAATTTTCACTAAGTGTTGGAACAAAGTGACTTTTCTTGGTTTTGATCACTCCATAACTCAAAATCCATGAGGAATTTGGACATAGGTCAGTATGAAGCTTTTGTAGAGGGCAATGAGATCTACAAATCAAGCTTTGAACGGGGAACAATGGCCTTGTGGTTTAGGAGTTATGGTCCTCCAAAGTTGGCACATTAGTGTCACTTTTTCCATAACTTAGAAATTTTTCTAAGTTTTTATGGTTACCCCTTTTACAAGTTATCCCACTTTCTTTGATTTTTCTTGATGAATGATGATTCAAATCATACATTAACATCATTTTAGGGTTAAAAATCCATTTTGGTGAAAAATCTCAAAAAGTCAAAGTTGACTTTTGTGCACAGTTGACTTTTTATCAGATAAATTCCAAACTGTGCAATTCTTCAGGAAATCATGTCCTTGACCTAAATCAAACTTGATGGACATGTTCCATGGGTGTCATAGGGTATATTGAATCATGTCTTTGGGCTTGGGAGCATGTCCTGGTCAAAAGTCAAAGTTACAGTTGACTTTCCTCGCGAAACCCTAATTGTGGTGCAGATGAAATTGAGACTTGTTGCTCAAGCCTCTTGGATTAATCCATTGTTGCAAATGGATCAATATAGTGAATTAGAGACCCTCAAACCCTCTCTTGAGGTCTTGGCTCATGATTTGCCCTAAAAGTCAACTTAGGGGTGAATTAGTTCAAGAAACCCTAATTCATGATTTTTGATGAATGCATCCCCTGAGGCAAAATTGACTTGATGATTGGGTCCACGAGGTCCCATGAAGTATATTAGGTTATGTTTTGGATCATTGGCTTGTGCCCAGATGAAAAATTTCCATTTGGAGGCCCTGGTCGACCAAAACCCTAATTTGGTGACACTGTCGATCTTAAGACTTGATCCACCTAGAAGGGAGCAGCCTTGTGCTTGATCCTTGAAGTGGGAGTCCTTTTGATTCATTGTGGATGTTTGAGAGGTTAGACAAGTTGAAGATGATGTCATTCCTTGATTGATCCTTTGTCTAAGAACTCTGAGAGGGCTTGAAACCCTAATTCTTGATGGTAGTGAATGCTCAACAATCCTTGAGGAGATTGATGAGGCATGAAGGTACATCCATATTATGATGATGATTTGCACAATGATGGGAAATCTAAGTGGTCAAAATTTGGGGTATGACAGATGCCCATATTTAATCTTCTTGGACACGAAGGTGTGAATGGCGAAGGTATTCGGGCATTCGGGGTGCAAGAGGATTAAATATCGGAATACCCAAAATTTGGATGGCGTCTATGAATGGTAATTCACGCATTCATCTTTTTTTGCTAAGCAATGATGCTTAGAAAAGGTAAACTACCCCTCGATCCTGGTCTTTAGCCAAGGAGCTGGTCTCAGTTTTCTTTTGAAATAAACCTCCCCTCGATCCTGGTTTCCTACCAAGGAACTGGTCTTAGTTTCTTTTGTCAACTTCCCCTCGATTCTGGTTTCCTACCAAGGAACTGGTCTAAGTTACTGATGTAAACTTCCCCTCGATCCTGGTTTCCTACCAAGGAACTGGTCTTAGTTTCTTTTGTCAATAAACTTTACTGACAAGGGACGCTATTCGTAGCGGCTTTCCTTCAAACTTCACGCCGAATTTTCCTGGGGAGATGCTATTTGAGTGGAAAAAGTTTTGATGTCAGACTTGCTGGGGAACCCAGTCGTCTGAGTTGTAGAGGTGCACAAACTTCTCTGTTTGGAGACGCCATTTGTTGAATCTACTGGAGAAAACGAGTCTCTTGAGAGACTGCTTTCGTTCAGGGTCTTTACATCATACTTTTCACGAATATCTTCTCGGAGAAATGCCATATGATGTGATCCAATTTTGAGGTGCCGATGACCTTTTCATCAGTGGGTTTTTCGGAGAAAAACTGCCGTACTTCCGAATCTCCGATTTAGGAGGCTTTCTCTCGGGATTTTCTTTAATCCGGGAAAACAAGGATATCATCTTCAATGGCAAAAAGTGATGTTAACTGAGGGCTCTCTGGTCTTTCAGAGGTTCAAGTTACCAAAGTGGTCGAGGACCCAACTTCAATCCAGAAATAAAACTGGAGGAGAGAGATTGTTCAGACGTAACACTTCCTGGCGAGGAAAGGGCTGACAACTCGATTGAGAGGAATTTTATCACTAGGGGACAAGACCGACTAGAGTGATAGTGATGCAATATGACTGTGAATGTAAATTAATAATGCATGATGCATGTATGTATATGCTGACAAAACTGACGCAATATACAAACTAAAAGATGAACACGACTGGATACTCGGCCATTGCAGGGCGAAGAAGTACCGCTGGTTCAAGATAGCAATTCTGCCTTTCTTAGGAGAGATAGTCCCGGTTGGGAGCTATGTTGATCGGGCTTAGGAGATGAGAACTCGGCCGAAGCGTGTCAGACGAAACAAGGTCTCTGACACAGTTGATCCCTTCATTCAGGCGTACTGGCGTAGAAGGAGTACTTTGATTCCGTACTTTGAGGTTCGATTACTTCTGGAGAAGCGACCGATGTTCTTTTGATGTTCAACAGTCAAAATAAATTGTCGTCTTGATTAAAAAGTAGAAAAATTTTTAACAAGTAAATTCATTTTTGTTTTATTTCAAGAATCGTTAATCATGTTAACAACGTCGTTCTGTAAAGCTAAAACAAATAAGAATTACAAACAAAAGCACAAGGGCCCAAATTTTATTGATAAAATAGAGATCAGCCAAACGCGTGATTCCATTGAGTATTTACAAAATTAGAAAATGGTAATTTACTGGGAAAAGGGCTACGTTGAAACATAACGACCACTATCCTTCTACCAACTTTGAATTCGGGGCATCCTGAGCTTCTGTCGAAGATGACCTTGACTGGAGTTTTCCTCCGATGGATGGTGTAACTGCTGCTGAGGGACCTGCCTCTGTTGAACATAGTTACTTGCCATTATCCCTAACTTTTGCCTGGATTGTACTGTGATGTTTCCAATCCACCGAGATGATTTTTTTTAGGCGAAGTATTTCTTGACTACATCAACATTTGTGGGGTAGGCAAATTCCTCTCCGTGCATGGTTGGAAGTCTCAAGGCGCCGCCTGAGAAAGCTTTCGTGACCACATAGGGGCCATCATAATTCGGAGTCCACTTGCCCCGAGAATCAGTGAGAAATGATTGTATCTTCTTGAGCACAAGGTCTCCTTCCCTGAAGACGCGAGGTCGGACCTTTTTGTCGAACGCCTTTTTCATCCTCTGTTGATACAGCTGACCATGGCATAGTGTCGTGATTCGCTTCTCCTCGATCAGATTCACTTCGTTGTGTCGACTTTGACACCATTCAGCTTCGGTGAGCTTAGCTTCCATCAATACTCGGATTGACGGGATCTCTACTTCTATGGGGAGCACTGCTTCCATGCCATACACTAGAGAGAAATGGGTTACCCCTGTTGAAGTGCGGACATATGTGCGATAACCGTGAAGAGCAAAGGGTAGCATCTCGTGCCAGTCTTTGTAGGTTACAACCATCTTTTGAACGATCTTCTTGATGTTCTTATTGGCCGCTTCTACCGCTCCGTTCATCTTAGGTCGGTAGGGAGATGCGTTATGATGTTCAATCTTGAACTCTGCGCACAACTCCTTCATCATCTTGTTGTTCAAGTTAGATCCATTGTCATTAATGATCTCGCTCGGAACACCATAACGGAAGATGCTATTGTTTTTGATAAATCGGACCACCACTTGTCGGGTTACATTAGCATACGACGCTGCTTCGACCCACTTGGTGAAATAGTCAATGGCTACCAGGATGAACCGATGTCCGTTTGAAGCCTTAGGTTCGATCAAGCCAATCATGTCGATTCCCCATATGGAAAAAGGCCATGGGGAAGAAAGAACTTTGAGATGTGATGGCGGTACATGAATTTTGTCAGAGTATATCTGACACTTGTGACACCTCCTCATGTACTTGTAGCAGTCAGATTCCATGGTCAACCAGTAGTACCCTGCTCTTAGAATTTTTCTCGCCATTGTGTGTCTGTTGGCCAAGTACACATCCCATTGAGTCCTCTAGAACTGTGAGGTAAATGATCAGTGGTCTTCCTTCCACTGGAGGTGATAGAATCGGTGGATTCAACAGGTATTCCTTGATACTGTCGAAGGCGGTTTGACAGTCTTCTGACCAAACGCAATGCTGGTTTTTTTTTAGTAACTTGAAAATCGGCGCACATGTCGCGGTCATGAGGAATATGAATCTGGAGATGTAGTTCAAACGTCCCAGGAATCCTCTGACTTGTTTTTCAGTTTTCGGAGATGGCATTTCTTGAATGGCCTTGACCTTGTCAGGATCAACCTCAATTCCTTTCTGGCTGATGATGAACCCTAGTAATTTCCCTGAACGGACACCGAAGGTGCACTTGTTGGATTCAAGCGGAGTTTGTACTTTCGCAAACGCTCGAATAGTTTTGACAGGTGGGTCACATGCTCCTCTTCTGTCTTAGATTTTGCAATCATATCATCGACATATACCTCGATTTCTTTGTGTATCATGTCATGAAAAAGAGTAGTCATGGCCCTTTGATAGGTTGCCCCGGAGTTCTTCAAACCGAACGGCATCACCTTGTAACAAAAGGTACCCCATGGGGTAATGAACGAATTTTTCTCCATGTCTTTCGGCACCATTTTGATCTGATTATAGCCCGAGAATCCATCCATGAAGGAGAAGACTTTGAACTTTGTTGTACTGTCTACCAGCATGTTAATGTGTGGTAAAGGAAAGTCGTCCTTTGGAATAGCCTTGTTCAGATCTCGGTAGTCGACACACATTCTGACCTTTCCATCCTTTTTCAGAACGAGTACGATATTGGCTAACCATTGAGGATATTCTGACGTGGCGAGGAAACCCGCATCAATCTGTTTCTGAACCTCCTCTTTGATTTTAATGGCCATGTCCTGGTGAGTCCGTCTCAACCTCTGCTTTACTGGCGGACATTCCGATCTCAACGGTAAGTGATGTTCCACGATGCTGGTATCCAACCCTGGCATGTCCTGATAGGACCAAGCGAATACATCGTGGAATTCTTTGAGAAGCTTTATCAAACTCTCATTGGCAGTTGGACTGAGAAGTGCCCCAATCCTGATTTCTTTTCTCTCTTGTTCTAAACCCAAGTTTACCGTTTCCAACGGTTCTTTATGAGGTTCAATGGACCTTTCCTCTTGTCTGAGTAGTCGGGAGATCTCTTCTGGAATTTCGTCGTCATTTTCTTCTTCAGCCTCGAATATCGGGAACTCAAAGTTGGGAGAAGGCATCGGATCGTATGTTTCAACGGGGTTTAAAACAAGCAATCTGCATGACGTGATGATTCGTGTTCAGAAGAGATAGAGAAAATGCAAGTGTGTGCAGTGTTTTATTTTACTGCTTGTTTTTATTATTGAATTGTTTTTTAGGATTACCATTTTCTGAAAAAGCAAAAAGAGAAAACAGCGATTAATGCGGAAATTACAGAACAAAATTATTTTATTAATGAACAAGTCGATTCTTGAAACTACAGCCCTATAAAACAAAACTCTGTCGCTTTGGGCTAAGCGAAGAGGGAAAATTTACAGAAAGCGAGCCGTATCAAAACATCTGTTTCACCTGGGCAGGGTGAAAGGTTAAAGATGGCAATTACTTTGACTGACGAACGACCTTCGGAACCTCGATGGCAACCCATTGGCGGCGAACTCCTCGGTGAATCACAAAGTCTGGAACCTTCCTTGATTTGTCTTCAGAAATGACGCTGATTTCTGGTGGAGCAGGATCATTGGAATCTGTCTCCCAGGCAAAATTGTCGTAGGAGAATTCCTCAGTTGTATTTTGCATAGTATTTGTGCTCTCAGCTGTATCTCCCCATCCAGTAGGCTGGATATCTTCGAGCCTGATACGAGAGCTTTCGGGAGCGGTGTACCTGACCATATAGTCGTATTTTCCACTCAGTTGTCCCAAGGTGTCCCAAACTTCTTTGGAACCGGAGGAGTCATCTCTCTCGATGACATTGACCTTGGGAAAAGCATAGTTGATGAATTTAAGTCCTGCAAACGTTGCGCATTCATCTTCATGTGAGTAGTTTCTGAATGACCTGAGTGTTGATCCCATGACATGGTGGGGACACAGGTATTCTGTTCAATGATGGTCAGCTGATTTTCATTGTTCGACTGACTCTCTTGCCCCAAGTTTCTTGGGTAGGGCTGCCACATTGGCAAACCATCCATTGGGCCATAGTAGGTGTAGTCAAAATTGTCTTTCATCAGAGTCTCCTCCTCTAATGAATTTGGCGGAGCACGGCATCCTTCCGGATCACAATCTCCATAGATCATTTCGACATCTGACCGTGGTATAAATCTCGGACTCTGTGCGGGATAGTAAAATGGTATAGGCACCTCTTCCTGAGACATATAACCGTCCCCGTTAAGGTAGGACTTCCATTCTTCATCTGTGTCAGAGGGATCTTCCTCATTGATAGCATGTACTGCTTGAGATACTGGGTGAAGGAAACCTCCACTGTGAAAGAAGTTTTGAAGGGGATGAAGACTTTCATCGTTGGCAGCTGTCTGGGTACAGGTTGCAAAAAAACTAAGACCCTTCTTTGTTGTATTGCCAGTAGGAATGACAAGCTGTCCCCATCCTGTCGTATCGGTACTCTCGACCGCTTTGATAGCATCGTTGTATGAAGAAATGTAAGTTACTTCTTTGAACTGATTGTTCTTGCTCACCGACAGTGCTTGGAACTGAGTTCCAATAACCTCCTCGGGTTCTATACCAGCAGATGATGACAAGTTACTCACCAGCAAGGCCTGCTCCCCGCAGACTGTGATGAGTTGGCCGTTCTGGACGAACTTTAGCTTTTGGTGGAGGGTGGAAGTAACCGCCCCAGCCTGATGTATCCAAGGTCTTCCTAATAAACAACTGTACGTTGCCCGGATGTCCATGACCTGGAAAGTATGAGGACCGATAGTTATAGGAAGATCAACTTCGCCGATAATTGTTTTTCTGGATCCGTCAAACGCTTTGACGACGACCTCGCTGATTCTCATCGGAGGGCCTTTGAATGATAATTGCATCAAAGTGGACTTCGGCATAACATTTAGGACTGACCCTGTGTCTACCAGTACGCTGGCTAAAGCATCATCTTGGTAGTTAACTGTGATATTGAGCGCCATGTTATAACGACGACCCTCTTCAGGTAATTCCTCATCACTAAATCCCAAACTGTTGCAGGAAGTGATGTTAGAGACAATACTATCGAACTGTCTAATCGTTACATCCTGTTCCACAAAAGCTTGCTCCAAGACTTTCTGTAGAGCCTCCCTGTGGGCTTCTGAACTGAGTAATAATGATAATACCGAGATCTTTGAAGGAATTTGTAACAGTTGATCAACAATGTTGTATTCACTCCTTTGGATGAGCTTCAGCATCTCATCATTATTTTTCGAAAGGTCGGGATTACTGGATTGACCGACTGGTAGATCAGGAGTTTCCATCTGAAGTTCCTTTTCTTTGTTAGCTTCCCCAACCCCTCGGTTGAAGATTCTACCACTCCGTGTTACATGACTGATGTCCGCAATATTCATAACGGAGGGTAATGGAATTTCCTTTCCATTTTCAATTGTCGTTGCACTGTATTTGTAAGGGATTGCCTTAGCTGATTCATACGGTAGTGGTCCCGGCAGATAGATGACTACGGGAGCCCTCTGATTTTTCTGACCATCGTAAGTAATCTCGATCCGTTCCCGGTTGGGAACTTTAGATTCGTCAAGTAGAGGGATGATGGCAAAAACATCCCTGGTCTTGTGATGACTAACGATTGTGACAACATCCTCAACTTGATTGGCAAGGTGGTTCGGTGTCCAGTTGATGGGTCCAGAACCCGGATATGGACGAATCTCTCCACGATCCACCTGACCTTGAAGAGCTGCTCTCACAAGGTAACACCCTTGGTTACTTTCCGAACAGACGCTACAACGGTCATAATTGTGTGGTGGCACCTGGCCACGCCCACTTTGAATACAATGTAACCTTACTAGGTTAGCTTCCATTGATCGGACATCCTGACTCTGAAGCCGAGTGGGGTTTCTGTTATTGATACTAATTTGCCGAGTATCTTCATCCATATAAATTGGCATCCACCAGTGATTTAACAAGTGCTGAAGTTCCTCCTGGACGAGGGTACAACCTCGATCGTTTTCGCAACCCGCTTTACAGCTTTAATAGTCATGTGATATTAAGAATCCGAGCCGGACCTGCTCAGCATGCAACTCTACCAAGTTGGTATTCATCACGCGAATGTCAAAGATCTGAACCATATTGATCTGACAAGGGTTCCTATCATGGTAGTCTTGGATCCATCCAAGATCCATCTGACGCTGGAGGGTCTCCTGCATGAAAGAGCATCCCTGTTTGTGTACCGAGCAAGTCAGACAAGAACTGTAATCGTGCCGCGGCAGATTATGATACTGGCTTTGCCTTGAGTGCATCGTCACCAGGTTGGCATTCATCGCACGGATGTCGTGGTTCTGAATGACGTTGGAATTCGTGTAAACCATGTTAAATCCACAAACTCGGTGCTCTTGGATCCATCCGAGATCCATTTGTTCCTGTAGAGCTGCTTGCACTACAGAACATCCGTGGTTGTTTTTAGAGCAGACATCACACTGGTGATAGTTATGAGGTGGCACATGGCCATATCTACTCTGTCTACAATGTATCTTGACCAAATTGGTTTTCAACAAGAGTACATCGTGAATTTGATAGACATTTTTAGATTCTTTCTCAATCAAGTTGACTGCAGCCTTCTCATGTTGAGGCAGCGGGTTCGTAAGAACATTAGGATTTGTATCCTTGAAAGATAAGAGCCCGCTCCTAACAAGTTTTTGCACGTCGGACTTGAAATTGAGACAAGTCTCAATGTTACGCCCTGATCCTCCTTGGTGGTAAGGGCAAGTTAGATCCACCTTAAACCAAAAAGGCAGATTTTCCGATACTGTAAGAGGAGATTTAGTCTGAATGTGCCCCTTAGCCAGTAGTAAAGGAAATAGTTCTGCGTACGACACGGGTATAGGATCAAACCCTGGTGGCCGTGTTGTACGGTTATTGTTATAGGGAGGACGAGCCTGCTGAAGAGGTTGTTGTGCCCTTTGCTGATTAGGTTGGCTCTGCGCAACCTGAGGTTGATACGTAGGAATAGGCGCAGGGCTGATAGCAGGAGTTACAACTGCTACCGGCTGATATCGACATCTTTGCTTTTCGGGAGAGATATTCCCAATATCTTGCTCTTTTTTCTTAGGGAGAGTACTACCGTATTTTTTAATACCGCTCGTTGATCCAGTGTTTTTTACCAAACGTCCTTCTCGGACGGCTTCCTCAAGATGAACTCCCATGCCCACCATCTCGGTGAAATCACTGGGCGCACTGGCAACCATTCTATCATAGTAAAATGAGCTTAAGGTCTTTAAGAAGATCTTTGTCATCTCTTTTTCCTAAAGAGGTGGACAAATATGAGCGGCAATTTCACGCCATCTCTGAGCATACTCCTTAAAGGTTTCCTTGTCCTTTTGTGACATTGATCTAAGTTAATCTCTGTCCGGTGCCATGTCCAGATTGTATTTATATTGTTGGATGAAGGAAGTGCCAAGATCTCTGAAAGTGCTAATCGTGGCACGGTTTAAACCCATGTACCATTTGAGTGCAGCACCGGTTAAACTATCTTGGAAGTAATGAATCAGTAGGTCATGATTCTTCGTCTGAGCTGACATTCGCCGAGCGTACATCACCAGATGACTTTGAGGGCAAGAGTTACCCTTGTATTTTTCAAAGTCGGGCACTTGGAACTTGTGCGGAACTTTCACATTGGGGACCAAGCAGAGGTCTGCGGCGTCCTTTCCAAATAAATCCTGACCGCGAATGGCTTGCAGTTCCTTCTGCATTTCCAGGAACTGTTCTTGGAACTCATCCATTTGGTCAAACATAGTTTCCTTCTTGCCAGAAGGGATCGATGGAATCTGTCCTTCCGGGACAGTGTGCAGCACAGGGGGTGGTACCGTGATTACGACAGTGAATCTTGGCATTTCCCGAAGTTTGTAACCTTCAGGAGTCTTCAATATGCCTCTGGCATCTTCGTTTTCCCGAAGTTTGTAACCTTCAGGCCCAGCGGCTTCTGTTATGATTCCCTGATCTTCAGCGATCGGCGAAACATATCCTTCCGGGATATAGTTAACAAGCATGCCCCAAGGACGATCTTTCGGCATTTGATACCTAGGATCATACTTTTCCACTATGGGCATTGAGGTGATCTCCGAGATCACAGTTCTTTGTAGCTGAGCTTCTGCCATGGCTTGCATGTTGTTACGAAGCATGTTGCTCTAAAATCTCAATCAGAGCATCCTTCTCTTTCAGTAGTTGCTGTATTTTGATGCACTCTATGCCGAGGGTGCAGTACTTATTCTTCCAAGACCTTCTCTCCTTTTGAAATTTGTTGAGAGTAACTTGAAGCTTTTCAGTTTCCGTCATGAAGTACATGACAGACTCCCTCGGTGGAAGAATTCTGTAATGAGTATAAGGTATTTTTAGCTTGAGAGCTCTAGTTTGTACCCAATGGAGATAAGGCTCCATCGAGACACAGTCCGGTTTTCCTAGAGACTCCCGTCCTTTCTTATGAACATGTTTCCAAGCGTGCACTATTTTCGTCTTTAGTGCTCTGTCACTTTCTCTTTCCTTGAAGAAAAGACCTTCCAGATGAACATTCCAGGGAACATGTCTCATCGGGTATCCGAATTGACAACGAACCAATACCGGATGGTAATTGATTCCTCCCTTAGTTCCTATAAGGGGTACGTTGGGGAAGTTTCCACAATGATCAATGATTCTGATTCCATCATAAATCCTATTACACCAATCTATATCAGAGTTGGTGAGGGACATGATCTTATGCGACCAACGTAAGGCACTCTTGTAATCCCAAAAAGCAGTAGACTTGGGCAAGTGGGAGATAAACCATTTGTAAGGCAAAGGTACACAGCATGTGATCTCCCCTCCGCTGTACCAATTTTCCAAATGTACAGAATGATACGCATCTGCGAGCAAAGTCGGCATAGAGTTTCCAATGAGAAAAACCTTAATGGAGTTGATATCGACGAAGTTATTGATGCTGGGAAACAAAAATAACCCGTAGGTCAGCAAGACAAAGACGCTTTCAAAAGCAGTCACGTTTCCTATACAGGCAAAATACAGGGCCTTCTTTGTCAAGAACTGGGCTGGCAAACCTTGGATGCCACCCTTAGTGGTTAGGTGAGTTTTAACCTCAGACTCGTCCAAATGAATTGCTCTTGCAATGGTCTGATTCTTTGGAATTTCTTCCAGTCCAGAAAATGGAGCTCGATCCGTAATTTGTAGATCAATCAGATGAGAATACTCCTCCAGCGTTGGTGCGAGCTGGTAATCCAGGAATGTGAAACAGTGATAAACTGGATCATAAAACTGAATGAGCGCATCCATGATTCTCTCAATCACATGGACTTTTAACAGTGGTAGCAGACCTCCGTGCTTGGCTCTGAAAGCCTCAGGGTTAGTAATCATCCTCGCTAACCTTATCAAATCCTCTAGCTTTGGAACCTTGAAGGTATACCTATGGGTTCTCCTTCTACCGAAATCCATTAGCGCAATCCTTTTCTCTGATATTTGCAATCACAGTCTTAGTTTAATTTCAAAAATAGAAAGACTAGAAGAGAAGATTTTTTCTTGTTTTAATGTATTTTAAATGAATGCATGAATGCAGCACACAAAAACATAGAAAAAACATGGGGTCAAAGGGTCGTTGTCATGAAGTCAAGGCTCTACCCATCCCCAAGGTTTATACAAGGGTGATTTTTGTACCTGTACTCATTATCATCAGCTCCTCCCAGGAAAGAAAAACAACAAGCGGATCGCCAGCGAGTTGTAGAGCGATCTTAGAGTAAGTGCCATTCACCGAGAATAGATCACCAGCCTCAAATGAGGGTAGTATTGCGTAACAACTATTCCCGATAGTTTCCGCACTACAAAAGGGTTTGGCTCCTGAGCTTCTCAGACATCACAATCGGCCCATTGTCTAGGTGAGAGAACGGGTTGCATTGGTCAGCCTCCACTGAGGTTGATGGTCAACCTCGTCGCCATCACTTATCTTAAGTGTATACTCAATCTTTCCATATGCGGCATCACACGCATTCCCATTAGCAGAAAAATAAACACGTATAGCAATTAGGAAAAGCAGTATATATATTTGTCCAAATCATCCTAGACCTTTAAAGCTATGAATCCTAAGTTCCTGACAGAAAATGGGTTCCCCGGCGGAATTACCATCCTGTGGTTTCATTCCAAATTAACGGCGTTTTGACCTAAGATCCTAATGACGTCAAGGTTTCTACCTAGGGGACAAAAAAAGAACAAGATCCCTAAAGAGACCTGTAATTCTCCCCAGCAGAGTCGCCATTTTTCTGTAGTGAGTGATTTTTGGATGTGGTTGCGAAGCACGATCGCTCTGGTACTACAGCTCGATTCATTTTTTATCCTATTAAAGCTGATGAAGGAAGGGAAATAGATGTCTCCAATTTACCCTACTTGTATACTGAGATTAAACAGTCAAAACTGATGGTTTACAAATGCTACAAAGATTTGGGGTTTCTCCTAGGTTATTTTGTTGACGAGGGGTGTTTTAGGCTATCGGGTAGGATGTTAGGACGAATGTATAAGAGTATGGGATTTTGGGTTTTTTGTTTAGTGTGCTCGGTAAGATTTTTTCTTTCAATCTTATGCCTACGTATTGCCGTTTACCGAAACAAGGAAATCAGAGCGTTCGTAGTTCCTCCTATTCTATGGGAGGAAATGGTTGTTTTGGTGTCTTGTTCAAAGCCCAAGACGTGAAGCTAGAGGTGGTTTGTATCTTGTTCAAAGCCCAAGATGTGAAGCTGAAGGTAGTTTGTATCTTGTTCAAAGCCCAAGATGTGACGCTGAAAGTGTTGACCTTAGAGAGAATTTGTCATCTCTAAAGGGGTCTGTTTGTCATAACTGTTGGGTGACTGACTGTAAAGGAGGATTACTTTAACCGGGATTTGTGAATCCGGCAATGCCATAATTTCCTTTATAGGGAATTTTAACCTGAAGGAGAAGACTTTAAATCAGTTTAGAGCAATGCCATCTTTCCTTAGGAATTTCTCATACTAAAAGAGGGACATTGGCATGGATGTAGATGATCCAGAGGCTTGCCGCTTATATCAATTAAATGAAGGGGAAAGAGTTGTTGAAGTTTGTGTACTGTGAACGAGGCACAACTTTGATGCTAAAAGGTTGATTGGATCAACCAGTGGTTTTCTTATACCAAGCCTAAGTGGAGGCTAATATGTGTCTCGTACAAAGCCCGAGAGAGAGGCTAAAAGGTTTTGACTCGACGATTGAGTCTTTTGGTATCTCGTATAAAGCCCGAGATGAAGGCTATTTGACTCAACAAGAGAGTTTTTTGTATCTCGTACGAAGCCCGAGATGGAGGCTGAAATTTGTTTGGCTCAATAAGAACCTTTTTGTATTTCGTATAAAGCCCGAGATGGAGGCGAAAGGGGTAATTGACTCAACGAGGGAGTCTCTTATGTGTCTCGTACAAAGCCTGAGAGAGAGGCTAAACGTTGTTTGACTCCACTAGGGAGAATCATTGTATAAAGCCCAAGAGAGAGGCTATTGTAACTAGAGAAGGATCATTATACAAAGCCTAAGAGGAGGCTATGGTGACTGTTTCAGTTGAGTGACAGGTCCAGTATGCTGATTTAAAGAGAAAATCAATTCTTATATGAGCAAGGTTGTACTCAAGGCTTTGATTCGAGGGTCAGGGTTATTCCCGTTCTTTAAGGAAGTGGGGAATCCGAAGGGTATTGAGACTGTCCGAGTCTACGGGTTTTCTTCCTATTTAACCAAGGGGTCACTTGAGAATGTCTTTGAGACTCAAGGAGATGTGACTCTCTGTGTCTAGAGTTTCATCTTTTGTACCATGCTTTGAGAAACAGTAGTAGACTTTTTGAAAGGACTGTTCTATGCAGATGTCTAAGTTTTGTTCCTATACCTCTATGAGGTCGTCGGGACAATTTGTACGAAGCACAAGAGGAGGCTGGAAACTTTTAAGAAGCCTACGGGTCCTTGTACGAAGCCCAAGAGTAGGCTATCATTCCCGGAGCAAGAATCATTATACGAAGCCTAAGAGGAGGCTATGAATACTTCTAAGAAGTCGGCGGGTCCTTGTACTAAGTCCAAGAGGATGCGGGGTTGATTTTAGGAAGCTTGTGGGTCCCTGTACGATGCCCAAGAGGAGGCCGATGCTTTTAAGAAGCCCGTGGGTCCCCAAACCCCGAGAAATTCAAGACAAGCCATTCACGAGGAATAGATCAAACCAGGAAAGTTCGAGAATTTGGAAGAAACTCAAGAGATGCCATTCACGGAGAAAAGATCATCTCTGGGGAGTAGAGTTTCTTGACAAGTGCTTTTTAGAAGCCTGTGGGTCCCCAAACCCCGAGAAATTCAAGACATGCCATTCACCGAGAATATATCAAGCCAGGAAAGTTCGAGAATTTGGAAGAAACTCAAGAGATGCCATTCACGGAGAAAAGATCATCTCTGGGGAATAGAGTTTCTTTGACAACTTCTATGAGTGACAGTCTATGAGAAGACCGTATCTGGTGATCCTATTGGGGATCTAGTTGTCTATTTCTACGAATAAACGAAACGGCGTCACCTAGTTCTAGACGTATTTGTCGGGGAAACTCAAAATATCTATACTATTATTACACAGTTGCTATGAGTTTATGAAAGAAAACTTACAGCAAAACAGCCCCATGATACAGTTATATGTATATGAAAGCTGTAAATGAAAGTGTATAAACACTTACTCGGTTGTAGAGCTTCCATGCTGTTTGGTTAGTTGTTCAACAAAGAAAGATTGAAAATAACAGTATATTCAAAATCAAAGGAGAAAGTGCTTTGAAAAAGAAAGATTTGGGGCTTACAGCTCAAGGAGAGGCCCAGGGTTTTATCAGTGAGCGTACTGTTGAATTTGTACAGAGGGACTTATACGAGTGACTGTGGCCCAAAAAAGGTTTTATGTACAAAGGGATGGGTCTTACACTCTCTCAAGAGGCCCAAAAAGTTTTAAAGAAAAAGAGTGGGGCTTATAACACGAGGGTAGGCCCAGACGATTTTTCGTTTAAAATGGCGATCGCGCCGAGGTTTTCTTTTAACGCAAAGGGACTTATACAATATCTGAGGCCCAAAATGTTTTGGTTAAAAGGGGATTGGGTCTTACACTCTATTAGTGGCCCAAAAGTTTTGAATGGGTCTTATAACTCAAGGAGAGGCCCAAGGTGGTTAATTTTAAACCGGCGACGATCGCGTCGTTTATTTGAAGATGTACAGACGGACTTATACAATAAGTGAGGCCCAAAAAGTTTTCTGTACAAGGGGGTTGGGTCTTACACTCTAATAGAGGCCCAAAGAGTTTTAAGAAAAGAAATGGGTCTTACTACTCGAGGGTAGGCCCAAAAGGCTATTTTTCAAAAAGCGACGATCGCGCCGTTTGTTTTTTGACGGTATCGGGACTTATACAATATACTGAGGCCCAAAAATGATTTGGTCAAAAAAAGGATTGGGTCTTACACTCTATTAGAGGCCCAAAGTGTTTTGAAAATTATTTATGAGGGTTGAATTAATCCAAAACCCTAATTTGTTTTCAAAAATGTATTTAATTGAATAAAAATTCAATTAAAATGATCAAAATTGTTTAACATAGGAAAAACAAATTGTGATCTTGCATTAATGCTTCAAAAATTAAGTATTGACCTACAAAATAATTAGAAAGCATTAAAAGTTGCAAAATCAAGGTGGAAAAAATATTTTAAATGTCAAAAGCAATTAAAACATTAATTCTTTGCAAAAATATCAATTATACAAAATAAATAATATTTTTGGGATTTTTTGGCAAAATAAAATATTTTAACATTTTTGTGAATTATTAAAAAAAGAATCAACTCAAAATCATTAAAACTCAGAGAGAAATTAATTTTTGAATCAATTAAATAAAATCACAAAATTCAAATATTTGAATTTTCAAAAAATGGCGCCAAGAACACCCATGAACACGCGCGTGTTCTGGGTTTGCCCAGATTTGCATTTTCTCTTCAATCTCACTGAATACTTGATCATATCATGTAATCCACATACCAATCAACTCGTTTCAACCTCACGATCATGTCTATGGTATTTAATTACATTTAAATTAAACATATAACAAGAAATCATGAAAAATCCTCAAGAACCCTAATTTATGCATGAAGGCTAGGATTTTTGATACACGATTCAAACAATGCAATTAATTGAGGGGAAACATTCCATGCATGATTATGAACATATGGCCAAATTATTATGCAGCAAAAATTGCATGGATCATAGAGTTAGAAGAGCTCATGCTTACCACTTGCAGCTGGTGATCGTGATTTGTGTTGGAGGTGTTACAGATGAGTTGTGATGATCTGAACAGCTTCCCTACACCCTATGGAGTGTGTTTGAATGCTTGGACTTGATTGAAGTTGGTTGGATCACTTCATGGCATCTCAACTGCAACTTGGTTAAAACCTTGAGCAATTGACTGGTGATTCTGCGAAATCAGTGTTCTAGTTGTTGTTTAAGTGTTTGATCAGCTCATATGTGATGTATATGAGGTGTGTGTGTGATTGGTTTGATTGGAAAAGCTCTCAAACGCAAAACCCGATAGTGACTTGCCTTAGAAGGCAAAATTGGAGTGAAAGAAGAGATTTTGAGGAAAGCATCTGTTTGATGGCTTTGGTGTATTCAAACTGATCACAATTGAGCTCTATTTATAGTAGAGCAAGTTTGTTTTGCAAGGAATAGTGAATGGCAACTGCTAAGTAGGTTTGGCCAATGTTGGCAAATGAAAATCCAAGTCTTCTCTAGCCATTGACTAGAGGTTTGGGCACAGGCTGCTGGTTCCCTTGGTCTTGGATAAGTCTTGACTGAATTAAGTTGCTAAGAGCTCAGTCCATGCCACCTTGATGCTTCCATTGAATGCTCCAATCCAAAATTGGAGTCTTCTCCCTATTTTGGCAATTCTAGGTTCAACATGCTATTTCTTGTTCCAAAGACTTTGGAGGCTTGGCTCAGTGATTGTCCCCTTTAGATTCAATCCTCAGAGGTGTCCAAGTGGATAGAAGCATTTGGATTTGGCTGATTTTGGTAAATCGAGCAAAAATGCAAAATCTGCCTTGCCTTGACAAATTTCAACAAGGCAACTTGCCAATGTTATATCTCATAACTCAAATTGAATTTGGTAATGTTCTTGGTCATTTTGGAAAGCCCTTACATGATACAACAACTGTTTGAACATGTTTTGTTTTGATCTCTTTTGAATCCAAGTGAAAAATCCCCCTACATTTGGCAAAAAGTTAGGTAAAATCTGACTTAGTGAAATTTTCACTAAGTGTTGGAACAAAGTGACTTTTCTTGATTTTGATCACTCCATAACTCAAAATCCATGAGGAATTTGGACATAGGTCAGTTTGAAGTTTTTGTAGAGGGCAATGATATCTACAAATCAAGCTTTGAACGGGGAACAAAGGCCTTGTGGTTTAGGAGTTATGGTCCTCCAAAGTTGGCTTATTAGTATCACTTTTTCCATAACTTAGAAATTTTTCTAAGTTTTTATGGTTACCCCTTTTACAAGTTATCCCACTTTCTTTGATTTTCTTGATGAATGATGATTCAAATCATACATTAACATCATTTTAGGGTTAAAAATCCATTTTGGTGAAAAATCTCAAAAAGTCAAAGTTGACTTTTGTGCACAGTTGACTTTTTATCAGATGAATTCCAAACTGTGCAATTCTTCAGGAAATCATGTCCTTGACCTAAATCAAACATGATGGACATGTTCCATGGGTGTCATAGGGTATATTGAATCATATCTTAGGGCTTGGGAGCATGTCCTGGTCAAAAGTCAAAGTTACAGTTGACTTTCCTCGCGAAACCCTAATTGTGGTGCAGATGAAATTGAGACTTGTTGCTCAAGCTTCTTGGATTAATCCATTGTTGTAAATGGATCAATATAGTTCATTAGAGACCCTCAAACCCTCTCTTGAGGTCTTGGCTCATGATTTGCCCTAAAAGTCAACTTAGGGGTGAATTAGGTCAAGAAACCCTAATTCCTGATTTTTGATGAATGCATCCCCTGAGGTAAAATTGACTTGATGATTGGGTCCATGAGGTTCCACGAAGTATATTAGGTTATGTATTGGATCATTGGCTTGTACCCAGATGAAAATTTTCCATTTGGAGGCCCTGGTCGACCAAAACCCTAATTTGGTGACACTGTCGATCTTGAGACTTGATCCACCTAGAAGGGAGCAGCCTTGTGCTTGATCCTTGAAGTAGGAGTCCTTTTGATCCATTGTGGATGTTTGAGAGGTTAGACAAGTTGAAGATCATGTCATTCCTTGATTGATCCTTTGTCTAAGAACTCTGAGAGGGCTTGAAACCCTAATTCTTGATGGTAGTGAATGCTCAACAATCCATGAGGAGATTGATGAGGTATGAAGGTACATCCATATTATGATGATGTTGAGTTGTTATTTTGTTGTTATTTTTGAAGGATTATGGCTTTTATTGAAAACCTTTCGATTTGAAATTATTGAGTTCCGCTGCTATTTGATGGCTTTTGATTTAATTTGAGGAACACCCGTTGTTTAAAGAGTAATTGTTTTATTCAAATTTTATTGAGAAATGTGCACCCTTTGAGGTGGTTCTAATTTTACTCTGATATTATGATTATTTTGCTGAAATATTTGTGGGGTAGAAAAGGGTTTTACATTAGTGGTATCAGAGCAGGTCGGTCTGTCCGGCCAAGTTTTACTTGATGTCAGTCCCTGTCAGTCGACGAGTGTGTGTACACTGTCGATGTTTTGTTTCTTCTAACTTTGTTGGTGGTGTGCAGGATGGATGGATGAAATGATCGTGCTATTGCTGATGCGTTGGAGTCGAATGCTCAAGTAGTGGCTCAGAATAATCAGAATGGTGGAGTTACGGATGAGTTTCGTGCTTTGGGGAAGTTTCAGAGGAACAATCCACCGACTTTTGAGGGTACTCATGATCCAGCAAGTGCACACAAGTGGCTGAAGGCAATCGAGAAGATCTTCCGGATGATGGGGTGTACTGATTTGCAACAAGTTAAGTTTGGAACGCATATGCGGTCAGAAGAGGCCGATCATTGGTGGTATAACACCCGTCAGAGACTCGCAGATGTTGGCACTGTGATAACCAAGGCTGTGTTTAAGTAGGAGTTTTTGAGAAAGTATTTTCCAGAGGATGCTCGTGGCAAGAGAGAAGTAAAATTCCATGTGCTGAAGCAAGGAGACATGACTGTGGCGGAGTATGCCGCGAAGTTCGAGGCACTGGTGAAGTTCTGTCCGTACTACAATCGTGCTAATGCCGAGATGTCCAAGTGTCTCAAGTTCGAGAATGGGCTGAGACCAGAAATTAAGCAGGATATTGGGTATCAACAGATCCGCAGGTATGCTGAATTGGTGGACAAGAGTAGAATCTACGATGAGGATAACCGAGCTCGATCAGCTCACTCTAAGTAGTTGAGTGAGAAGAAAGGGCAGTATACACTATGCCACGGAAGGGAAAAGACAACTCTTTTTTTGGCTTTTAACAACGCTTAAAAGCGCTGCCTAAGGTGGCGCTGCTATAGGTAAAAACAACGCTTTTGTTTTATGCAAAAGTGCTGCCTTATGTAGGCCTTTAGTAGCGCTTTTTCTGGAAAAGCGCTTTCTAAAGTGGGCCTTCACTTTAAGGCAGCCTTTTCAATGGAAAGCACTTTCTATTGTGAAGTATAGGCAGCGCTTTTTCTGAAAAGCGCTGCCTTTTCTTCACGTAAATTGTGCTTTTTAAAAGCACTTTTTTAAAAATCAGAATTTAGGAAGCGTTTTTTATTTAAATGCGCTGCCTATTCTTTCTTTTTTAGAAAGCATATTTTTGAAAATAATACCATAAACCTATATAATTCAAGCCTTTATTCAAACACATAGGTCTTATATTTCAACCATTGAGCCTTTATTTAACAAACAAGCTTTTATTTAAACATAGGCATTATATACCATTATAATTCAACACATAAACCATTTGATATAAATAACACAACAACTTTCATACCTTATATGATTCTTTTCTCAATAAAGTATTTACACAATTCCTCCTTGATTTCTTCCAATTTATCTTTCAAGTAATGAGCACACTTGTATTCATCAAAGTAATACATAATAAAAGATAACAAACATGATTTAGTTAAAAGTAATAAATTATATGAAATATTCGATAAATATTAAAATAAATCCTAAGTTATAAATCCATACCATGATTGGATTCTCTATTTGATCCAAATGAAGGGTTTCTCTCATAAACCTCAAAACGTAATAACTGCAATCTATACTTGTATTGCTCTAACAAAATAAAAACAAATAAGAATATATAGTTGTCTTGTTTTATCAAGTATCATAACAAAGATTAGAATGAAAAAGATACAAAGATTAGAATGAAATTAGATTGATAAACTTACCCGTTGCCAGTATTATACGTGCGGAAGACACAAAATAGAATCCCGCGCATCAATTTGTCATACAAGAACCTTAAATAAAAACATAATAAACATTAGACTATTTTCATTGAAATGTGTAAATAAATTGTTCAACTTATTAAATCATATACACGAAATAGTACCTTTTGCACTAACGTCTCTTTCTTTTCTTGGTTGGAATATGTTCTACTCGTCTCTTAACAACACGGACGGTTGGATTGATCCAAATACCCTCATTATGATCATTTCTAATATATGATTCATTTGCTATAATATTCTCATCTTGATCATTTCTAGTAAACGATTCAATCTCAACATCAATATCACCTTGATCTCCAATGTTTTCATCAATTACTTTGTTAGATAAAAGCACTATAGACCATTTCGTACTTGTCGGATCAGTTACATAGAACACTTGTTTAGCTTGAGAGCCTAGAATAAAAGGCTCATCTTTGTACCCCACCCTATTAAGATCCACTTGCAAAAATCCTGACTTATCCATTCGTAAGCCATTATTATTTTCAACCCACTTGCAACCAAATATAGGAATCTGAAACTTCTCATAATCAAACACCCAAATATAGCTCATGCCAATAAAGCACAACATCTTTTTGGCCTCATATGTTTGATTGGGAAGAACATTATCCTCTAGAAGCATATCTTTCATAAGGGCAAATAACTCTGTGAAACTTTTATCTGACTATCCATTGTCCGCCTTTACGTTGTACAACTTTAATACCGCAGACAATCTTATGAATTTAGTGCAACCATTATACAACGGTTTCTCTGCATCGCTTACCAACCTCTCAAACATTTTGGGACAATCCTTAAGATCTTCTTCAAGTGCTTCTACAATCTCTTCGACTCGATCACAATCGTATGTATCTGTGCAATTGTCGTTTGAAGCATAAGTCTTATTATCCCCAGATTCAACATTCCCGTTACTTTTCTCACCATGCAAATTACGACATGTATAACTTCGATCAATTTCATGCCTCATTAAATGCGATGCCAACTGAACCGCGTCAACCCGACTCCCATAACAACAATCCAAGCAAGGACATGTCATTCGACTGGGGTCTTTGGCATGCGCAACAACAAACTTAACGAATTCTGATACCCTATTCTCATACTCTTTCGACAATCGACATAAAGACATCCATTTCTTATCCATGGTTTTACTAATTAAGCTAAACAAAAACAAAATAAAAACTATTTACCTGTACGGAAGTCAACAGCTTCTGGACCAACACAGTGTAAGATACTTGGAAACAATCAGACTCACTCTTCACAAGTAACCCCTATAGCAAACTCACTAAGTTAGAATTGATGGTGAATGCCAAATATAATAGGACAAATTTAGTATATAATAGGACAAACAAGATATATCGGAGAAACAAGTCAAAGTCTCAAGAATCAATTAATTTCAACAATCTCATTTTCATTTTCATCACTAACATACTAAATATAACAATTAATTTCATTATTATTTTCAATCAACAATTAGATTAAAATAAAGTAATCACTAAAAAGTACCCATCAACAATGTCATTATCATCAATTAATTTCAACAAATCATCACTAACATTCAACATCAACTTACAAAATTAGCACCAATTCCCAACATAAATCCACCACAAATATCACCATTTATCATCTTCAACTTTACTACAACAACAATTTCAAAATCAAATTCAAACAACAACAACATCAACACTAATTCACCAAATCGACAACAACCACATCAACACTTTGATACTCTAACAACACTCATTTTTCTATAACACTCATTTTTCTAACAACCCTCATTTTTGTAATGGATACAACAACACTCAAACAAACTACATTCAAACTAACACTCATTCAAACTACATTCAAACTAACACTTTCAAACTAAAAGCAAAACAAAAACATAACAACATTCATTCAAACTGCATTCAAACTAACACATTCAAACTAAAAACAAAACAAAAACAAAACAAGATACTCAAGAACAAACAAAAGAAATAGTGACACTCACGGAATAATGCCGGTCGGAGAAGATGGAGATACGAATAGAGGAACATTGTCGGTCGGAGAAGACAGACAGAGGAACAGTGCCGGTCGGAGAAGACGAACAGAGGAACACGGACGGAGAAGATGAACAGAGGAACACGGATGGAGAAGTCATGAGAGAGAGGGAGAAGTCGCGGGAGAGAGGGAGAACGAAAATAAATGTTAGGGCGTTCTGAAATAATGAAAAGTTTTTTAATATTTATAAAATAATAACATAAGACAGCGCTTTTAGAAAGTGCTTTGTTATGTATTAGCTTTAGCAGCGTTTTTTCTCTAAAAGCGCTTTTGTTTTAATAGCCTATAGCAGCGCTTTTAGAAAGTGCTTTCTAATGTGTGACCTACGTAAGGCCTTTAGCAGCGCTTTTCAAAAGCGCTTTCTAAAGTTTGCCTTTAGCAGCGCTTTACTAAAAGCGCTTTCTAAGGTGTCACATTTGTATGGCTTTTAGCAACGCTTTAAGAAAGCGCTTTCTAAAGTAGGGTTTAGGCAGCACTTTTTTTCAGCGTGTTTTTTTAAACATATAGCAGCGCTTTTGATTAAAAGCGTCGTCTATGTTGTGCTGCCAAAAAGCAATTTTGGCGTAGTGATAGGGTGAAGCCTTATACAACTTCAGCTGACAAAGGGAAGCAGAAGGCTTTAGAGGGGAAAAAGAAAAGTGGGGGAGCAGCTTTCGCTTCTGGGAAGTGTTATAAGTGTGGCGATCAAGGCCACCGTGCTGATGTGTGCACCAATAGTGTGTTGAGGTGCTACAGATGTGGCAAGAAGGGTCATAGAGCTACTAACTGCAAGGACGATGGTCCAACCTATTTCAATTATGGAGATAAAGGTCATATCAGTACCCAATGTCAAAAGCCGAAGAAGACCGCTACTTCCGCTCAGGCCAGTGGCTGTGTGTTTGCTTTGAGTGATGCAGAAGTGCCAAAGAAGGACAACCTGATTCGAGGTACTTGTTTTATTAATAATATCGAGTTAGTTGTTATTATTGATACTAGTGCTACTCATTCTTTTATCTCGCTTGAATGTGCTAATAGATTGGGTTTGAAGTTGTCTGATATGAATGGGAATATGGTAATAGAAACTCCAACTAATGGTTATTTTACTACTACCCTTGTGTGTTTGAGATGTCCTTTGACAATTTTTGGGAAGAGTTTTGTAATCTTTGGAATGAGATGGTTGGAGTTCAACCATGTTCACATTAACTGTTATAATAAGACTGTGGAGTTTCCTGAGTTTGGTGATGGTGGAGAGTTGATGTTCTTGTCTGCTAGGCAAGTAGACGAACTTATGGAAGACGAAGCCCTGGTGTTTACAATGTTTGCATCATTGCAGATTGATCGTGAAGCTGCGAGTGTCGACTTACCAGTTGTATGTGAATTTCCATATGTGTTTCCGGATGACATCAGTGATTTGCCTCCAGAACATGAAGTAGAGTTTGCAGTGGACTTAATACCAGGTACGAGTCCAGTGTTGATGGCTCCTTATCAGATGTCAGCTTCTGAGTTAAGTGAATTGAAGAAACAACTGGAAGAATTGCTTGAGAAGATGTTTGTTCGACCGAGTGTGTCTCCCTGGGGTGCCCCTGTATTGCTAGTAAAGAAGAAAGATGGTAGCATGAGGTTGTGTGTTAATTATCAGCAGTTGAATAAGGTGACTATTAAGAATAAGTATCCTCTTCCGAGAAATGATGATTTGATAGATCAGATGGTAGGCGCTTGTGTGTTCAGTAAGATTGATTTGAGGTCTGGTTATCATCAGATTCGTGTTAAACCTGATGATATCCCGAAGACGGCTTTCAGGACGAGGTATGGTCACTATGAATACACTATGATGCCATTCAGTGTATCCAATGCACCTGGTGTGTTCATGGAGTACATGAATCCGATTTTTCATGAGTATTTGGATAAGTTTGTGGTGGTGTTTATCGATGATATCTTGATATATTCTAGATCTGAAGAAGAACATGCTGAGCATTTGAGAACTGTGTTGCAAGTATTGAAGGAGAAGAGGTTGTATGCAAAGCTGTTCAAGTGTGAGTTTTGGTTGAACGAAGTGAGTTTTCTTAGCAATGTGATTTCAAGTGGCGGGATTGCTGTTGATCCCTCTAAAATTGATGTTGTGTTACAGTGGGAGACTCTGAAGTCTGATACCGAGATATGAAGTTTTCTGGGATTGGCGGGTTATTACTGCAAGTTTATCGAAGGCTTTTCTAAGTTGGCATTAACTTTGACTTAGTTGACTCGAAAGGGTCAAGCTTTTGTGTGGGACGTAGCTTGCGACGAGAGTTTTGTGGAATTGAAGAAGAGGTTGATGACCGCTCCAGTTTTGATTTTGCCTAATCTGATCTTATCTTTTGTGGTGTATTAAGATGCGTCGAAGATGGGTCTTGGTGGAGTATTGATGCAGAATGGAAAAGTTGTTGCCTATGCTTCGATACAATTACGAGTTCATGAGAGGAATTATCCTACACATGACTTAGAATTGGCCGATGTGGTGTTTGTGTTGAAAAGTTGGAGACATTATCTGTTTGGCTCTAAGTTTGAAGTGTTCAGTGATCATAAAAGTCTGAAGTACTTATTTGATCAGAAAGAATTGAATAAAAGGCAGATGAGGTGGTTAGAGTTGTTGAAGGATTTCGATTTTGATTTGAGTTATCATCCGAGCAAAGCAAATGTAGTGTCCGATGCATTGAGCAGAAAGTCATTGCATATGTCGATGCTTACGGTGAAAGAGTTGGAATTAATTGAGCAATTCCGAGATTTGTGTTTGGTATGTGAAGAGACCTCTGGCAGTGTGAAGTTGGGAATGTTGAAGTGGACTAGTGGTATTCTGGAAGAAATCAGAGTGGGACAACAATCTAATTTAAAGTTGGTTGACCGGTTGACTTTGATTAACTAAGATAACAGAGGAGAATTCCGGATTGATGAGAATGGTGTGATGAGGTTTCGAGATAGAGTATGTGTTCCAGATATTCCAGAAATCAAGAAGAGTATTCTAGAAGAAGGACACCGAAGTAGGTTGAGTATTCATCCTGGTGCTACTAAGATGTACAAGGATTTGAAAAATTTGTTTTGGTGGCCAGGTATGAAGAAGGATACTGCAGAGTTCGTTTATGCGTGCTTGACGTGTCAGAAGTCGAAGATTAAGGATCAGAAGACTTTAGGTATGATGCAGTCGTTTAATATTCCATAATGGAAATAGGATAGCATTTCCATGGACTTTGTGTCGGGGTTGCCGAGGACGACAAAAGGGAATGATTCAATTTGGGTGATCGTGGATATATTAACTAAATCGGCTCATTTCTTACCGATGAAGATTAATCATTCTATGTAGAAGTTAGCTGAGATATACATTGAGGAGATCGTGAAGTTACATGGGATACCTTCGAGTATTAAGTCGGATAGAGACCCGAGATTTACATCGAGGTTCTTGAAGAGTTTGCAAGATGCTTTGGGTACTATGTTGAGGATGAGTTCTGCCTATCATCCGTAGACGGACGGTCAAACAGAAAGTACTATCCAATCCTTAAAGGATTTGTTGAGGGCTTGTGTGTTGGATCATGGGGGATCTTGGGATAGCCATTTACCGTTGATTGAGTTCACGTACAATAATAGTTTTCATTCTAGTATTGGAATGGTGTCCTATGAAGCTTTGTATGAGAGAAGATGTAGAACTCCTTTGTGTTGGTATGAGTCGGGCAAGAGTGTTGTACTCAGACCTGAGATTGTACAAGAGACGACCGAGAAGATTAAGATGATCCAATAAAGGATGAGAGCGTCGCAGAGTCGCTAGAAGAGCTACCATGATAAGAGAAGGAAGACACTTGAATTCCAAGAAGGAGATCACGTGTTCTTGAGGGTTACGCCAGTGACTGGCGTGGGTTGAGATTTGAAGTCTAGGAAGCTCACTCCACGTTTTATTGGTCCATATCAAATGTTGCAGAGATAGGAGTGGTAGCCTATCGAATTTCTTTACCGCCGTCACTTGCGAATTTGTATGACGTGTTCCATGTGTCCCAGTTGAGGAAGTACATTCCGGATCCTTCGCATGTGATTCAGATGGATGATGTACAAGTGAGGGATAACCTGACAGTGGAAGCATTACCTGTGCGGATTGATGGTCGAGAGATGAAGCAACTGCGGAGTAAAGACATAGCTTTGGTGAAGGTGTTGTGGGGTGGACCAGCTGGCGAAAGTTAGACTTGGGACCGTGAAGATCAGATGAGGGAGTCATATACGACTCTATTTCCTTGAGGTAATTTTCGAGGGCAAAAATTCTTTAAGTAGGGGAGAGTTGTAACACCCCAAATTTGTAAAAATATTTATTTAATTTATTTAAAAATAATATTCATGATTTTTAGTGAATTTTGGTGGTTTGTGTTGACGTCGATATTTTTGTGGAGTTTTGGTTATTTATTTAAATAATAGTATATAATATAGAATATATTGTATTATTATTTATTTAAATAATATTAGAAGGATTAAGGGTAAATTGGACTTTTAAGGAGGAGTTAGTGAGGATAATATTGGGAAAGCCCATTTTAGATGCCCAGGGGTTAGGTTTAACAAAAAGGAGAATTTGAGTGGAATAAAATTCATTTTGTTAGACCGTGAAAAGAAGGGAAAAAGCCAGAGCTCTGAGGAAAGAGGGAAAAGCCTAGGATTCGAGAAGGTTTTCAAGAACTAAAGAAAGAAATCTTGGAATCGACAATCTAAGGCATGGGGAGTATTTCCTTTCAGTGTTTTCAATATAGGAATTCGATGTGTTTAAAGCGGATTTTTGAGGTTTTGTGGGTTTGTGGGTTTATGAGTAAATTGATGATTTAGGAGTATTTTTGTGGATTGATAATGAATATGAAAGGTTGAATTTGTGAAGGATTAGGTGATTTTGAGGTTTAGGATAGTGTAATAAATCGGCCTAATAGTCGCGGATTTTGTGTCTTTGTTGCCATAATGCCTTAGGGATGTTTTGGGGGTGTTTTTGGGGTAAATGAGGTTGAACCCGTAAGGATTTTGGGGTCTGATGTGCTACTGGTGCGTAGCAGCGATTACAGAAAATCGCGACCTCACAAAGCAAAGAAATTCTTCACAAATCGAATGTTCGCCCTAGACTCGCTGGGCGAACAGGGCGGCGAATGCGCGATGACGCTGTTTGAGATACTGGAATGGAATTCTGAAAATGGTTTTAGTTCGCACAGCGAACTTCCCAGCAAATAGAGGTAGCGAGGGAGAGACAGAATGGGGTTCCTCTGGTTTTTGGATGGGATTTTGGGGCTCGCTGGCAGCTCGCTAGGCGAACACCCAAGCGAACATGTTCGTAAAGCGAACTCCCTAGCGAACGCCTGCTGTTCGGGAATTTGTTTTATGATTCTTGTGTTGTCTGGATGTTTTGAGCTATGATTATTCTGATGAATTACCATGATTATATTGATGATTATGAGGCGATGATTCATGATGTTTTGATGAATAAATGATGAGATGATTAACATGAGATTTTGATGAATGATGATGCACGTAATTACTTTTATTGATGATGATGATAATGATGTTGTGTATCATGCATTCATAGCATTTCAGACATCGGTCTATGGTGGCTTCAATCCCATTGTGTGGATGTGAGGTAATTTATATGTGCTCAATTTCTTGTGTAGTACCGATCCTAATGATGGGGGATCTTTGAAGGGTGATGGCCTAGTGTCCATCGACTTTGACGAATTGGTACCACATGCATGAGTCTTGTTGTGCATTGCATTTATTTGGCATTGATGTGATTTGTGATATCGTGATTTTTTATGTTTTCCTTTGTGATGACCCTGAAGATGTTGTATATGATAATGACGCCATTTTATGCATATCCTGTTTTTATATTGATTATAATGAATTGTGATTACTCACCCTGCCTGTTTAAATGTTGCCTCCACGTGGGTAACGTGCAAATGATCATGCTTAGCTGTGGATGCCTTCGAGGACTTTTGGAGTTTGTTTTGCTTTGGTCGATGTAGAGGGTTTTGCTCTGATATTGTAACATCGGGTTGGGTCGTCGAGTTGAACCATGTTGAGTTGTTATTTTGTTGTTATTTTTTAAGGATTATGGCTTTTATTGAAAACCTTTCGATTTGAAATTATTGAGTTCCGCTGCTATTTGATGGTTGTTGATTTAATTTAAGGAACACCCTTTGTTTACGGAGCAATTGTTCTATTTGAATTTTATTGAGAAATGTGCACCCTTTGAGGTGGTTCTGATTTTACTTTGATATTATGATTATTCTGCTAAAATATTTGTGGGGTAGAAAAGGGTGTTACATTTATCATTAAGATTGAGAGAACCAAAGAGTCCTCATCTTGATTACCAACTTATTCTCTTCACTACTACTGAAAACCCATTTAACAACGGTTGGAAAAATATATAATCATGCAGGCCCATGCGTTGATATGTAGAGTGTCGTTGTATATATGATACTTACAATCACGATCCAGTAACTGTTGTAATAAAGTGTAAAGCGTGCTACCTATAATCACGGTTATTTTTAATACCCGTTGTTGTATGTCTTTTAATAAAATTAAAAAAATGCAGCATTAGAACTACCTATAATCACGGTTATTTTAAATACTTGTTGTTGTATGTCCTTTAATAAAATTAAAAAAAATTGCAGCATTAGAACAAGAACAGCAACAAGAACAACAAGAACAACAACAACATCAAGAACAACAAGAACAACAACAAGAACTACAATAAGAACAACAACAAAAACAACAAAAATAAGAACAAAAACAACAACAACAACAACAACAACAATAATAATAATAATAACAATAATAATAATAATAATCAGAAGAAGAAGAAGAAGAAGAACAACAACAACAACAGAAACAACAGCAAAACAACATCAAGAACAACAACAATAACAACAAGAATAACAATAATAAAAAAAAGAGCACCAACAACTAACATTGCTAACTCGAATCCATGCTTTCCTTGTCTCATTCAAGTTGTAGAAGAGATGATGGAGATCTGAAATCTGTTAATGAAAAAAATGATATTTTTGAGTTTTGTTTATGAAAGAAATATTGTTTTCGAGTTTGGTTTAGTGGAGAAATGGAGTATCGTAAATGAAAGATGATGTTTGGAGGTAGACGGTGTAGTTCGTCTAAGTTGAAAGTTCGTCTAAGTTTTAGGTTTCACGCGGATCACTAATAGTAGTGTCTTGACCGTTGATAATCACTAAATGGACGACCAAGTTCTGTTTAAGGACAATGAATGGACTCAATAAGCGCGCCACCTATAATGTTGGTGTTGAGACTTGAAAAAAAAAGTAAAAAACCAAAAATTTTGGTGTTGAAACTTGAACCCATGACCAAATGCTACCTATAATCACGGATTTAAATACCCGTGGTGAAAGGTCTGTCAGCATTTTGAAAAAATAAGTAAAAAACGTACCTATAATCACGGTTTTTTAAATACCCTTGATGAAAGGTCTGTCAGCATTTTAAAAAAATAAGTAAAAAAACCAAAAATGCTGGTGCTGGGACTTGAACCCATGACCAGACGCTACTTATTAATCACGGTTTTTTAAATAACCGTGGTGAAAGGTCTGTCAGCATTTTGAAAAAATAAGTAAAAAACGCTACCTATAATCACGATTATTTAAATACCCGTGGTGAAAGGTCTGTCAGCATTTTAAAAAAATAAGTAAAAAACCAAAAATGATGGTGCTGGGGCTTGAACCCATGACCAGACGCTACCTATAATCACAATTTTTTAAATAACCGTGGTGAAATGCCTCACTTTTCACCACAATAATAGTTTTGCTCATATATAGTTTAGAATTAGATAGTAATAACACGAATTTAGCACCACACTATCCTTAACGTTTGGTCCTTCATATAATTATATATCAAGATAAAATAAAGTTATCTAAGGGTACTGATCTGAATTCGCACCTTCCTCTTTTCTGGTTTTTGATAGCTGAAGATTGAAAGCAAGTTTTAATAATATATTGAAATTGCTATAAATTTGTAGAACTTTTTAAAACTATAATATGTATGAAAAAGATAAAAGAACCTAGAACGATAAGTGTAAATAAATGATTGAAGAATTTAAAACTAGCATGATACTAATATATCAGGAAATATCTAGAAAGAACTAAAATAATGTAGAAACATTCACCACTTTTGAGAGGTTAGTAACTTGAGATTAAAAAAAGGCAAATAAAATTTGGTAAATATCATCCAAGAAATCAATTTCATAGTCTTCTTTCTAACCAATTTTTTAAAACTATCTTATATCAATTATCTATTATCCAATTACTAACAGTGGCATCAGAGCTACGTTCGGTCATATATTGAATATAGTCATATTACCTACCTACTATTCCAAAATCCTCTCAAATTCTTCAAAAAAATTTCCCTTGTACTATTAACCCACTCCAATAATGTTTTTAAGTTACGGATAACACCACTCAATCCTCATCTATTCGTATCCCTATTTTCAATGACATAAGTATTGATCTTGGTACTTCCTGCTCTACTGCCTTTTCTAACGCTTGTGCGTTTTTCAAGAGGCGGTGCGGAAAATATAATGGTATGTTCATTTGGGTGGCAACTATTTGGCAAATATGGTTGTGTCGTAACGCTGTTATTTTCAATGACGGTAAATTTTCTATTGAAGATGTAGTTAACTCTGTGAAAAATGTCTGCTTGACTGTGGCTGGGTAAGATTATTAAGGTTTCTTCTGTTAGCAATTGAATGTTTGGTTAACTAACCCATTGAGCTATTTTCCTTGATTGTTGTAGTTTGGGATTGTTGTAGTATGGGATTGAGTACCCCTTGTACTCATTTTATAGTATGGTTCTATTGCTTTTTTTAAAAAAAATTATCCCTATTTTCAATGTTGAAAATTATGATTTCTCGCATGTAAAAATGGAGATATTTTTATCATCAAAAAATTTATGGGACATAGTAGAAGAAGGGTTCACTGCTCCCCACGGATACTTCAGCGCTTAATGCATCTCAAAAAAATAATTGAAGCAAAATAAACAGAAAAACTCAAAGGCGTTGTTCGCCTTAACAAAAGCAGTGACTGGTGAAATTTTTCCAAATATTATAGGAGCTAAGACTGCTAAAGAAGTATGAAACACGTTGCGGGAGGAGTTTTAAGAAAGAGACAAGGTAAGTGTCGTTAAACTTCAATCTCTAAGAAGAGATTTTGAACAATGGAAGATGAAGGAGTTTGAGATAGTTAAAGATTACTATTCTAAAGTTAATGAAATAATTAGACAGATGTTGGAGAGGATTGCTACTAGAAAATTCGCTATTAGTGACCGAATTAGTGACTGAAAAATTTCAGTCACTCTAGCCATTGAATTATCACCGAATTTTGCATCATGTTAATAAAATTTTAAAAATCAATAAATTGGTCACTAAATAAAATTAGCAACCGAATTAAGAATTGAAATTTTGTGACCAAAATATTAAGCCAAAAAAAAAACAATAATATATGAAATAATTTTTTGTTTTATTAAATTTAGCGACTTTTGGTCACTAATTTTTAGATTTTCTAATTTCTTTTTTATATATTTTACCTTTCTAACTTTTATTTTTATTTAAATTTCGCATTTTATTATTTAAAAAAAATAAAACATATATGTAAATATAAAAAATAATAGCATAAATCTTTAACTTTTATTAAAATATTTTATTTAAATGTCAATAATTATTGATAATATTTGAAAAATCAATTTTTTTAATAATATATATGGACTTCTATATATAATTAACAACTATGTTTATGTGTCCTAATGGTAACGTGTGTGCTTGATTTGAAAAGCAAAATACTCAGTTTGATTCTCCCTAGCCTCATATTTTGTTTTATTTTATTTTTTAACAAACTAAAATGGTCATAAATCCGGTCTCTATTTTCGTCACAATGTCGGTCACTAAAATTCACTTTATTGGCCGCTAAACATTATAATGATCGATTTTTATTGGTTGTTAAACATTATAGTGACTGATTTTTAAGCTTTTTCAATCTCTAATTCGGTCACTATACGTGAAGTTTTTAGTAGTGGATATTCTTTACAAGAAAATTGTTGAGAAATTCTAAATATTATGCCTCAATGTTTGACTCAATTGTGACAACTATTGAGGAAACCAAAGATCTGTCCACTCTATCAGTGACATAACTAATGGGCTTTTTTGAAGCATATGGGCAAAGACTACATATGCATAAAGAAGATACAATTGAAAATGTCCTCCAGTCAAAGCTCAAATTTCAGCCCCGGAATAACGAAAATGGAGGAAAGAAAAGTTATGAAGAAACTTCTAGAAGAAGAGAAGCTTTTAGAAATTTCTTTAACAACAAGTTAGATAAAAATCCTCCATGCAATATATGCAAAAGACTAGGCCACGCAGAGAAAAATTATTGGTACCGTAATATGCCACAATGCAACTATTGCAAGAAGTTCGTGCACGTAGAGAAAAATTGTCGCAACAAAAATAGGCATCAAGCTAATATCGCAGAGGAGAATGATCAAGAACAATGTATGTCATATTCCACTCGAGACTCGAACAAAGAAAAATGAGGCAGCTAGTACTTGGATAGTGGATGCAACAATTACATAGCCAACGATAAGTTTATTTTCAAAAGCATTGACGAGTTTGTCAAAGTCAAAGTTTGATTAGGAAGTGGCAGTGTGGTTGAATCAAAAGGCAATTGCAATGTTGTGGTGGAGGCAGATAAAGGTACTAACTCATCTGTGATGTCTTACTAGTTCCCAACCTAAAAGAAAATATTCTAAGCATTGGTCAAATGATGGAGAGAGGCTACACACTTCGCTTTGAAAGGGGTGTATGCAAAATCTTAGACAACAAAAATAAACGGGTCGATATAGCCCAGGTGAAGATAGATAAAAGAAATATAAGCTTCCCTTAACTTTGAAATATGCAACTAACATTGCCATGAAGGTACAAGTTGATGACTCATGGCTTTGGCATCAAAGATTTGGCACAGGAAGATAAGACTCCAATTGATGTTTGGAACAGGAAGAAGCCATCAACAAATCACTTAAGGGTCTTTGGATCTATATGCTACATTCATATTGCAGATGTGAAGAGGCACAAGCTTGCAGACAAGACTATATGAAGTATCTTCTCGGGGCATAACACAATCTGTAAGGGCTATCGTGCCTACAACTTGCAAACTAAAAAATTTATCATCAGTCAAGATGTTGAAGTTAACGAGAATGCTTCATGGATTTGGAATGAAGAAAAAGTGGAGAAGAACATCCTTATACCAACTTAACTACCTCAAGAAGAACCTGAGGAAAAAGACCCAACTGAACCTCCTTCACCTCCACCACAACAACAAGAAAAGAGCTATCATCACCATAGTATACTCCAAGACGAGTAAGATCTTTGGTGTAAAAATATGAAACCTGCAACTTGGCCATACTTGAACATGTAATCTTTAAAGAAGCATCAAAGCAAAAAGTATGGGTCAAGGCAATTGAAGAAGAGATAAAGATGATCAAGAAAAACAATACATGAGAGTTAGTAAATCGATCCCATGGAAAACATATCATTGGGGTTAAGTAGGTCTATAACAAAGCTCAACCCTGATGACACCATACAAACAATCAAGGCGAGGCTAGTATCTAAGGATTACACATAGTAACTCGGTATTGACTACAATGAGACATTAGCATCAATAGCTCGTATTAATACCATAAGAGCTCTATTAGCTCTTTCAGCACAAAAATGATCAAGAATTTTCTCTACAGCGTCGAAGAAGCAAGCTACAGTTGTACAATCAACAACAGAAGTTGAGTATGTGGCAGCTGCTGAAGCAATTAGTCAAGTTATATGAATCTGACGGATACTTGAAGACATGGGAGAAAAAAAATTAAAGATGAGCCTACTATAACCAATTTCAAAAACAAATCAGCAATTGCAATGGAAAAGAATTCAGTGCATCACAATAGAACAAAACACAAAGCAATCAAATATCTTTTTATCAGAGAAGCTGAAGCAACTAAAGAGATCAAACTCGACTACTGCAAAACAGAAGATCGAATTGCATACATATTCAATATGGCATTGCAAATATCAAGATTTGAATATCTACGAGATACGCTTGGAGTCACAAAAATTTGCATCAAATAAGAGTGTTGACATTGCTACGAATTTTTAGAATATTCTATAATGATAATGTGTATGAAAAAAGTAGAAGAACCTAAAACTATAAGTGTCTGGAAATGAAAGAAGAACCTAGAACTATAATGAAATTGATCTATCATGAAACATATAGAAAGAAATAAAATAATGTAGAAACATTCACCACCATTGAGATGTTGGTGACTTGAGACTATAAATAGGATTTTGGTACTTTGTAAATCATCATCCAAGAAATCAATGTCATAGCCTTCTATCTAAATAATTTTCTAAAACTATCTTTTATTAACTATCAACTATTCAATTACTAATATAATACATTGCTTTGGTTCGGTGGATGGGGAATCAACAAATACTCTAACACTTGAGCTATTGATAGTTATAAGTGTGAGGTTTCTATATTAGAATTTTATTTTATTGAAATGAATTTGTCTGTTACCTATTATACCAAGTCACTTGTGTTTGGAGGACATAGAACCTTCTTCCAACGACACCTCTCACCAAGGATAGATGTTAATAGATCATAGATCCTTGTTATCCAACGGTCTAAGATGACCAAACAATCTTTCTCTTTGATGCCCTCGGGGAAAACGTTCCTTATAGAACTTTCACTGCTACAAATAATACATATATGATGTTTGTGTCGCTGCCATGTGAAGGCTTTTGAGTTATTTTGAGGAAAAATCCCTTTGATTATTTTGATTATTATGATGTTTGTTGAAAACCTTTTAATTGAGAATTTTGAGTTCCGCTGCCATGTGAAGGCTTTTGAGTTATTTTGAGGAAAAATCCCTTTGTTTACAGGGCAAGTGTGTTATTTTGAGGTGATTTTTATGCCTTACTCTGATTATTTAAGTTGTTTCTGCTGCAACATTATTGGGGGTAGAAAAGGGTGTTACATGTAAACTTGCATGATAGATCTAGAATGACATCCATTCAAATTTAACACAAGTTTGCAACTTTCCCCTTAGTTTCATCCTCCTTTCATTTTACAAGTTTGCATAATATGGGTGCGGTTCACATGATGGCTTGTCTTAATTTTCCATTAATTTTTTCGATTAAAGGTATGCATAGTGTTGATAAATGTTGTTGCATGTTGTTGATGATGTTGTTTTGTTGTTTTGTGTTGTTTGCTAATAAATGGTTTTTCATGTGTATCTAGCAAGTGATTATTGTTCTTTACTTATCACAGATGAAGCTAGTTTTGTGAACATGGATCTACGAGAGTTGCAAACTTGTGTTCGCTGTGGAAATATTATATGAGTTTTTCATATAATATTCCCATAGTGAACACATGTTATCTATCACTTCTACTTAATTTATCTTCTTCATAGCTTCCAGGAATGGTTAGTTATCATGTTATTCCAATCTATGTTAATTAATTGATGTTTTTGTTGATAAATATTGTTAGTGAGTTTATTATATCATATGTGATTGCTTGTTTCACTAACCTCACATTGAACTTGCATTCATTTATATAGATTATTGAGATAATAATTAGAAAAATTAAATTATTCTTGAAAATCAACTTAGACGATCAAATGTTTATCGAATTACATGCATCTTATAATTCATGATTTCCTCTTTATCCTATAGAATTTGATTCAATGTCACATGTTCTTCAAAACAATGATGATAAATGGATGTTATTTTCGGTCTTTCACACAAAATTTGATGTTTGTAAAATAAACTAGAAAAAAAGGAGGAAATCAAACTTTGTGTGAAAGACTTAGAAGACATTCATTCATCATTAATATTACTTTGAAGAATTTGTGATTGAATCAAATTATATGGGTTAATGGGGAAATCATGAATTACAAGATGCATGCAATTAGACGTACCAAAATCATGAATTACATGAACCCTTTAAGTTGTTTTTCAAGAATAATTTAATTTTTGTGATTCTTATCTCAAAAATTTATTTGAATGGTTGTATATGGTTAATAAGGGGCAGGAAAAAAAAAGAAATTCCATATTTGATAATAAACTCTTACATATACCACCACGGTTGGATCATATTAATGTGGTGAAATGTTAAAATGCAAGAATGGTGTTGCTGGGATTCGAACCCAAGACCTATAAATTATTTAACAGTGGTTGTTTTCTATATCTGTTGTTATAAGTAGCGCACTACCTAACTTATAACCACATTCACTCGCCTATTATGGAAATAAACATACATATAATCACACGCTACCTAACAACGGACGTGAAACAGTCATTATATGTGTTTCACAACCGTCATGATATGTGTTTTCATAGTAGTGTTACTTTCGTAGTGTTTGCATTTCATGTATCTTTAACTGAATAAATTTCTAGCTGGGCGAGTCCCTCAAGTGTTGCTTGAGTAGTTTATCTTGGAGAGAATGTTTCAATGAAGGTACAACATACAATTTTCTCATAAGGCAGGAAAGATCCTTTAGTTAAGGGCCGAGATACAATTATCTCATAAGGCGACAAGAATCCTTCAATGAAAATCCACCATATAATTATCTTATATGGCAGAAAAAATCTTTCATTGAAGGTTCAACATTACCTTATTTATGGGGCTTACAAGATGATTTAAATTATCTCACATCTTAAAACTCATGAGATAGTTGAAATATTTCATCTCACAGTAGGCGACTATTAGACACGTTAAAAAAATAAAATAAGGTTACGTAGCCCTATGATTAAAGGGTTGTCAGAGTGTTTTAGGATATTTGACAATGTTTAGGCATAACTCGTGAGGATTGTGACAAGCTCTGCATATGATTTTGTTAAAAGAAATTGAAAATTTTCTCTATTCTCGATATAAGGTATATATAGAAGGCTACATGAACGAGATAATGAGAGTAATGGAAGACCAATTCCTCCTCCATTATAAATACAATTTTCTCCTCGTAAGTTGCGTTTGACTAATTCTCTTATCACAATGTACGTAAAATGGTTTTAGATACCACTTTCGGTGAGCAGGCTTAATTTAGGCTCAATCTAGCCCCAGCTCTGAGAGTTCACCATACATTGATACACGTCATTCGTTTTTTCCATGAGTTGTATTTTATTGTGCAATAAAATTATGCCAATACATCTTTAAACCACCATCACCATGTTTGGATAAAAGATGTTCCCAAACTCAATAATGTTGGAATTAACCCAAAACCTATAGGAATTTCGACCCTATCTTGATAAACAAGAAGAGTTCTTAGCGCAACAATACCAAAGAAAAGAAGAAAATAGAGAATGAAAGGATATTAGGATTCTAAGAGAATTTGGAGAAGAAGGTTGTTACCCACAAGCTGTGGGATTTTTCTCTTTCTATTCACTTACAACTGCAAACTGTGAATTACAATATGTTGTTATTCTTTACAAAAATAAGGGTTACTCCCTATTTATAGATTTTGGTTTACTTGTTCTCCAAGCCAAAGCCCAAAACTATAAAAGCCCAAAATACCTATTTTGGAACTATGTCAAATATAATCTAAATCAAATCTGTGTTAAACAACTATTTCGACACACCCTTGCTTCGACACTTCGACACTTCGACTACTCCTTGTTTCTGTTGAGCTAAACTGCTTCGACACAAGGAATTACAACTCAATACACCATCTAATTCATTGTGTCTAAGCTTTCTACATTCATCATGGCTCTCAGTCTTCTGAAGACTTCGACCTGCACTCCCTTCGTCATGATATCTGCAATCTGATTCTCATTTCTGCAGTGTTCCAAGTTCATCTTCCCTTCTGCTACCTGCTCTCGAAGATAATGGAACCTCATTTTGATGTGTTTGCTTCGACCGTGTGCTATTGGATTCTTCGCCAAGTTGATAGCTGACATGTTGTCGATCTTCATGGTAATTGCTCCATGACTCTTCCCTATAATCTCTTCGACCAAGTTCACCATCCAGGTTGCTTGACATGCACAAAGAGAAGCAGCTATATATTTTGCTTTGCATGATGACAATGCCATTACTGGCTCCTTTCTCGAACTCCAAGAAACCGGTGCACCACCTAACATAAACACATATCTAACTGTGGATTTTCTATCCTCAACATCACTACACCAGCTAGAGTCGGTGTACCCCACTAACTTGCATTCTTTCCCTTCATCAGCTGCAGGAAACAAAATGTTGTAGTCGAGAGTTCCTTTCAGATACCTCAGTATCCTCTTCGTTGCTGCTAAGTGTGATACCTTTGGCTTCTGCATGAATCTACTTACCATACTCACACTGTATGCTAAGTCAGGCCTTGTGTGACAACGGTATCTAAGTGACCCAATAAGTCTTCTGTATTGGGTTGGGTCGACATCATCTTCATCTGAGTTCTTTGATAGTTGCAGTATGGTCTTAGCTGGAGTCGAAGTTGGGTTGCAATCTTGCATCTCAAACCTCTTGAGTATTTTGCCAGCATATCTTCTTTGGTGCACCATCAAACCTCTACTAGTCTTGTAGAATACGATTCTAAGGAAATATGATAATTTCCCTAGTCTGACATTTCAAACTCCTCATTTACGTCATGTTTGAAATCTTCGATCTCCTTCTTGCAACTCCCTGTTATCAACAGGTCATCGACATAGAGGCATATTATAAGCAATTCATTATTGTTTCTCCTTACATACACTCCATGCTCAGTTGTACACTTCACAAATTCCTTCTCCCTTAAGAAGCTGTCGATTTTCTTATTCCAAGCTCTTGGAGCTTGCTTAAGTCCATACAGGGCTTTCTGCAGCCTGTACACCTTTCCTTCTTCGCCTCGTTTCACATATCCAGCTGGTTGTGCGACATAAACTTCTTCATCTAAGGGGCCATTAAGGAACGCACACTTCACGTCTATCTGACATGTGTGCCAATTGTTCATATTTCCTAGACCAACAGCCAACCTGAATGATTCGATCCTAGTAACAGGTGCGAACACTTCATCGAAGTCGATTCCTTCCTTCTGTAGAAATCCTTTCGCCACAAGTCTCGCCTTGTGTCGAGTTACTTCTCCTCTAGGATTCACCTTCACCTTGTTAACCCACTTCACATCAATTACCTTCTTGCCTTGAGGAATTCAACAAGTGACCAGGTGTTGTTGACTTTGATGGACTCTAACAGCACTTTTTTTGGCCTTAGACAGCGCTTTTAAGCGCTGTCTAAACCTGCACTGCTGTAGGTTTAGACAGTGCTTTGGGTAATACCAAAAGCGCTGTCTAAAGTGGGGTATATTTTCACAAAAAGCGCTGTCTAAGACCCACCTTTTTGAACTTTTTAGGTATACCTTAGACAGCGCTTTTGATAAAAGCGCTTTCTAAGCCCCACCTTTTTGAACTTTTTTAGGCATACCTTAGATAGCGCTTTTGGTGAAAGCGCTTTCTAAGCCCCACCTTAGACAACGCTTTTAGTGTAAAGCGCTGTCTAAGGTATACGAAAAATTTTATATAAATTTTTTTAAACCACAATTTTTACCAGGTTTTTCAACCAGAATATGACCTGTTTTTCAACCAATTTTTTTCCAGAAAAATACCACAATTTGGAGATTCAAATCAATCCAATTTGGCCTATTTAAATGTACCAATTTACACCAAAATTATATATCCAAAACAATTGGCAATTCAAACCAATATATATATATATATATATATATATATATATATATATATATAGACAAATGTACATATTACTTATACTAGTACTTTTGCATCCAACCAAAGCATTGCTTCAAATCTACATAGGTCCTGAAAGAACACAAAGATTGTAATTCAATTAAAAGAATACATCAACAATGTCTATAGTTAGAAAGTTACACATATTTAAATTCTCATCAATTAAAGTAAGAGTACAATATTATACCTGATAAAACTCCGAGCTCCATAATGTATTGCCACCAATCCTCTTTAATTTCATCCAATTGAGAAATTGAGTAATGAGCACACTTGCATTCTTCAAAGTACTACATAATAATATAACATAGTTTGATTTAGTTTTAACTATTTCATTATATGAGAGATATGTGTTAAATATTAAAATAACTCATAAGTTAGAAATACATACATCAGATGGAATCTCTATTCGATCCAACATAAGAGTGTCTCTCATAAACCTCAACATGAAATATCCGCAATCTATTTCATTACGTTGCCGAGGACACTACAAATGAAAAGAAAATATGGATAAATCCTAAGTTTTATCAAGTAGCATCACTAATATATAATAAAACATGTGATAATTAATATACTTTCACTCTATTCCATGTAATGGGGTTGACTCTCCTCTTTGGTACTTGGCCATCTCGTAGTGCTCGGAAAGCTTGTATAACGCTAATAAAATATAAATGAATATTTAGAACAATTCACATAAATAAATAAACAAACAAATAAATATACACATTCATATTTAGAACAATCTCACTTACGTGTCAATACATTTCTTCATATCCGGGTATGTTGTCCAATCATTTCCTAACGAATCCAGATAATACACCACTTCTCTGCTAGGATTAATTGCGACCAACAACCAATGTCCACTGTAATATTAAACAAGTGTTAGATGGAAACTTTCTACACGACGTCAAAATACAAAAAAACTATAATAGATGAATTTAGAATGAAAATCTAACCCAGTATTAAACGGTAAAAGGAACAACTTTTCCGTTTCTTGGTTGTCCATAAAGACGTCGCGTACATACGCCAGGACCTCATCTAGTTTATTTATTATTAAGGATAAGTTGACAGACGCGGGGCATAAGAATGCAAATCTTTGCTGCAATCCACGTGGGCGCATAACTTTGTCATACAGAAACCTTAAATAAAAACATCATTAACATTAGACTATTCATTTGAAACATAAAGTAAATAAGTTGTTCAATTAATATACCAAAGTAGATCGGATATATACCTCACGTATGTATTGACAACACTGACGCCCAATTCTTCATGATTGAAAACTTGCTCGAACTCTTCATTACCAATATTTTGTTCATGTTCAAAGCCATATATACCTTTCTCCATATGTATAAGACGAACACCTCAGGTCGGAATATCTGTCAATTGTAGAAACGTCTGAAGGCACGACCTAAACTTGGAGATAGGTTGTTTTCTAGCCTTGTTCTTCTTAGCACCAACATTTTTCTGTGTTGAAACATTGCTAATCTCTTTACCAGGCAGCTATATATCATATAATTTGTTAGATGAAGTATAAGATATCCAATTTAACATTTTCCATGCATAAATATCATATAATTGTGATGTACCTCTTTTTTTGAGACAACGGACTCGGTATGCTCCGGAATCCCCTTATCCTTTGTTTTGGATCTTGTTGGAGTCTAAATGACATTACCATGTAAAAAATGAAAATAAAATGCTTGTAAAATCTTGAATCTAAACATTAAGGTTAACAAAGGTTCATAACGGTTTTAAGCATACCTCATGTCCTACGAGTATGAGGTTTGACGGCCATACAACATACGACCCTATAGCATCTCCCACCAATGTTGCATCCGAAACATCGTCAGGATAGGGTAATAATGCACCCGCCTCTGTAGCAATATCAACCGATACTTTCATGCATCTAGTAGGGAGTGGGTTATTTTGAAGTAATTCAACCGAAGTGTTATACACGTTTCCCTTGCCAACCTTCCGATACGTTGGTGAAGATAAGAAGAGCTGACAATGGGAAACGCCCTAAAACCAAAAATAAATATGACATTATTAATGTGTATATATGTCATTTAAATAATTTAAGCTACTAATTTAATTTCATAAAAATATATATAATTACCTCTGGAATATTCGGTCGAAAGCTGCAGTTGATACTATCTTTCTCCGATCCATCTCTAAAACCTGAAGCGTTATCCCTTTCTTTCTCCTTTCTTAATTCCCGAACTTCGGCTTCCAGTGCTTCCAATTTAGCTTGAAGTTCTGTATTACTAGGAGCCTTTCCTTTTTTAATATTCAAGGAGGTCGGAGTGATCCCAAATCCCTTACCCCTCACCCGACCAGAATACTCAGGGACATCTAATGCCCGACTAAGTATGCTCCTGGAATCATCTAGAGATACAGACTGAGATAACGCCTCCTGAAAATCAGATGAATGTCGAATATTTGTCAAACATTTGTTAATAAAGTTTTGATTTAATTAAAGAAATATTGTTATACTTATACATTTCTCTAATACTTGTAGAACCTCTTCTGCAACAACTCCAGACTTGCCCACACGGGCTTCCTTCCACAAGACATGTGCAGGAAGAGATGATTCAGAGCTATTCGCCTTTTGTAACTACATATAAAGCCAAATAATATGATCAAATATAACTCATGATGAACAATTATTATATCATTGCAATTTATTGATACTTACCAAGGATTGCTCCAAATGTCCATATCCAACACGTCCTTTCCTGTATCGATACTGGGGAGCTGATGCTCTTTCCCGATTAATTGCACTTAAACTCTTAAATGTCGGGGTTTGTCGTTTGGCTTTAAACGTTACCCATTCTTGTGGTGAAATCAAACTTGCATATTTAGATGGATACTCTGCATCAACAAAGTTACCTTCAGCATCCTTAAGAAAGGTGCGGTTTAAATATGTCCTAAACCCTCTTAGGAGCTTCCCTGCCAATCTCATCAAATAAGCTTTTCTTTCTTCCTCAACGTTGAAGCACCTCTAAAAAAACCATACACTTTGGTTAGTACAAATAATTTAAAATACATGATTAGTTGGCATAGTTAAAGACATAATTATGGTACCTTTATCTCATTCCAAATTTTTTCTTTGACTTCCTTCAACTGTTTGTTTCTCCAATCATCACAAGTAATAGGAATCGCATTCCTTACAAGTGCACCAATGAAACTTGTCAAGGTATGACTGTTAGGCTCAACAAGAGTGCCTAAAGGGCTCCAATGCACATCTAAAATGATGCCTTGATCTCTAGCACGGATCACCTTCTTCATAACGGTTATTCCTCTTTTAATCTCTTCTTCCATAGATTTTTGATTTTCATCCTGAATAGGATCATCATCATGTGGCTAATCATCATCATGTGGGTGATCATCATCATGTGGGTGATCATCGTTAGTAGCCATCTAACCTGTAATAAAGAAATCAAGGATATCAAATATATTATATAACAAATATAATATGACATAATATATAACAAATATAATAAAAAAATCAAGGATAAAGAAATCAAGGAAATCAAGGATATCAAATATAATATGACATAATATATAACATTGAATTTACATAACTTTAGAAAAAAATTGAAATGTTCTGATACTTCTTGAAAATGAAATTATAATATCGTGTAGAACTAATATAGTAAAAACATAAGGAATGTAGGGTATCAAGTTAAATTTGAAGGATGTCAAAAAGAAACATCATTTTTATTGTAAGGCTAATTCATGGGCTCGTGTGGCCTTTCAATCCAAACAACAACTACTTGAAGCTTTCTTCCAATGGATTCTCCCAAACATGGCATCGGAACCAAACAAGAAGAGGAAAATCGATGAAGCACCATTTATCGGGTAAACATCTTATATACACGAACTAACCCTGTGATTTTTCTCTTTGATTTCACTTCACAATCATATAACTTATCCCTAACTCTTTTAATTCAATATAGTTTTTGAAGTTTATTAGTAAATTAAATAATAACCTTAATGTTTATAAGAATTTCTGCAAATGAATTTTCTATAGGACTCGAGTTTCATCAAAAAAATGGGAAGAATATGATATATAACACTAACACTTGATTCACCCTTTGGCAATTTTCTACTGCCTGTAATTCCAACTCGTGCGGAACTATCCTAGTAATACATACATAAATACTATCCTAGTATAATATATAACACTAACACTAACACTAACCTAAACTAACCTAAACTAAACTAACACATTATATAGCAATAACAATGTAGAGCAACATTAACACTAACCTAAACTACAATAACACTAACCTAAACTAACCTAAGTCATAACAAAACCTAACAGAAAACCTAACAGAAAAATAAGAAACTCACTTCTAACATAAAAAGAAAAACTCTTACCGGAACAATGGAGCACGGTGGAGTACAGTGGAGGATGGTGGAGGACATCGTAGGAAGGACGACGGTCGGACAGACGACGGCGAGAAAGGACGGACGACGGCGGTGAAAGGACGGACGGCGAGTGGTTTCAGCTGGTTCGTTCTTGTTCGCAGAAAGAGAGGGAAAGAGGGAAAGAATGAAATGAAAATTGAAACAGTATCAGTATTAATACTGATACCGTTTCAATTTTTATTTTAATTAAAAAGACCTTAGACAACGCTTTGAATGAAAGCGTTGTCTAAGGTGGGCCTTAGACAGCGCTTTTGATTTTATTTTTTTTAATTTATAAGACCTTAGACAGGGCTTTTGAGTAAAGCACTGTCTAATATTTTACTTTAATTTTTTTTTTAATTTATAAGACCTTAGAAAGCGCTTTCCTCAAAAGCGTTGTCTCAGGTCTTATATTTTTTTTTAATTTATAAGACCTTAGACAACACTTTTAAGGAAAGCGCTGTCTAATATTTTCCTTTAATTTTTTTTTTAATTTATAAGACCTTAGAAAGCGCTTTCCTCAAAAGCGCTGTCTAAGGTCTTATATTTAGACGCGATTTTATTTTTCTAAGTGAACAGTTTCTGTGTTTTTAAAATTTTTTAACTTATAGCAGCACTTTTGTAATAAAGCGCTGCCTATGTAGTGCTGCCAAAGAGTAATTTTGGCGTAGTGGCTTTCAATGCCTCAGCTGCATTGACTGGTCCGACATCTGCGTAGCAAGCATAATGTACCAACTCACCCTCTTCATCGACCACATCATCTGATGTAATTACACATTCTTGCAACCTTGCAGGCATGTGTCTTGTTCGTCGAGTTCTGCTTGGTCCTGCTTCATCTCTGACTTGTTCTTGTCGAACTTTTCTTTCGACTTCAGTGGATGGTTCTTCACAAGATATTATCACTAAATCCTTCTTAACATTCTTAGTCTAATCTCATTCTTTAAGCTCATCTATGATCACGTCCCTTCTGATCACTACCTGCTTATTCACTGGGTCAAACAGTTTGTAACCTCCAGTCGAATGATATCGTATCAAGATCATCTTATTCGACTTATCATCAAGCTTCCTTCTCAACTGATCTGACACATGTCTATGTGCTATAGATCCAATCATCTTCAAGTGACTGAGGCTAGGCTTGACACCAGACCAACATTCTTCTGGTGTGATTCCTTCAAGCTTCTTCGTTGGACATCTGTTCAAAATATACGTTGTTGTCGAAACCGCTTATCCCTATAATTCTTTGGGTAAGTGCTTTCCATTCAACATACTTCTCACCATGTTCATGATGGTTCTATTCTTTCGTTCTGCAATGCCATTTTGCTGTGGAGTGTAAGGTGGCACCAACTTATGCACAATCCCTTCTTTTTCACATAATGCATCGAACTCTTTTGAAACATACTCTCCACCACCATCAGTCCTCAGAATTTTCAACTTTCGACCACTCTGTCTTTCAACCATGGATTTGAATTTGGCAAATACCTCGATCACATCACTTTTCTTCTTGATGAGGTAAGTCCACAACTTTCGACTGTAATCATCTATGAACGTGACAAAGTATCTATTGCCACCAATCGAATCCGCCTAGATTGGACCACATACATCTGAGTATATGACTTCCAGAATTTCCTTCGACTTCCTTCCTGTATCCTTGCTGAAGCTATTCTTGTGTTGTTTTGACTAAACACACTCTTCACAGACTTCACTTGGAATGTCGATTTCTGGTAATCCTAAAACCATATTTCTTCTCTTCAGCTCTTTGATGTCATTGAAGTTGAGATGGCCTAGTCGAAAATGCCATAACCACTCATCTCTGCTGGCTGCAGTTGCTAGGCACTTGTGCTCCATCATCTTGATTTAATCTTGAAGGTCCTATTCTGGGACATTTGAGCCTTCAAGATCAACCTGCCACCTGCGTCGAGGACTCTCATCATCTTGTCTTTGACAACTACCTTGTAGTTCTTTTCGACCAGCTTCCATATACTGAGAAAATTACTCTTCATGCCTGGTATGTACAACACATTGGAAAATGTTGACCTCTTGCCATCTTTCCTCATAATCAGAACATCACCAACACCTTCAGCTGCTAGAGTGTTGTCATTTGCAAACTTCACCGTGCTCTTCGATGAGTTATTCATGTTAACAAACTAATCTTTCCTTCCAGTCATGTGTGATGAGCATCCTGAGTCCAAGTACCACTGATCTTGGATCTTTCTTCATCTCTTGTTGTGACCATCAGCAACGTCTCTTCTTCTTCATGTTTTACCATCTTTGCATCAGTTTCTTGATTTTTCTTCTTTTCTGGACAGTCACTAAAATAGTGGTCATATTTCTGACAATTGAAACATTGAATGTGACTCTTGTCAGATTTTCGACCACCACCTCTTCCTTTACCTGCAATACCACCTCTTTGGTTGCCTTGATTCCATGGTTTTCTCTAATTGGACCAGTTTCCTTCATGTTGATTTCGACCAGTCGAATTGTTGTAGCCCCCTCTACCTTTGTTGCCATTCTAGCTTCCTTTGCCTTTCCTTTCCTTTTCTGACGGCGCCTGCAGAGCCATTTCGCTCTTCGACTTTCCTGCAGCTCTTTCAACCATCCTTTGTTCATGAGACTCAAGCGTCCCTTGAAGCTCTTCCATCGTCAATACTGACAAGTCTTTCGACTCTTCTACGGCTACTACCACGTGGTCGAACTTTGGAGCCAATGACCTCAAGATCTTTGCAACAACTGATCTTGATGTCAACACCACTCAACATACCTTGATTTGATTCACGAGCTTTGTAACTCTGGTGAAGAAATCTGTTATACTTTCATTGTCTTCCATCTAAAGCAACTCATAGGTTCTCTTGTGAGTTTGTAACCTCACCTCTTTCACCTTCTCTGCGCCTCCGAACGACTTTTCAAGAATCTCCCACGCTTCCTTCGCTGACTGTACATCACTAACCTTTTCAAAGTTATCTGGATCAACACACTGATGGATTATAAAGAGAGCTTTATAATCTTTCTTCTTCAACTCTTTGTGTGTAGCCTTTTCTTGATCTGTCGCGTTCTCCGCAAGCGGTGTTACTCCTTCCTTCACAAGATCCCAAAGATCTTGACAAGAGAAAACCACCTTCATCTGCTTGCACCAATTCTCATAATTATCTTTCTTGAGAACCGGAAGACTTGCCGGAAAGTGTCCGTTCGAATGATTCATTTCCATCACGATTTTCCTTCCTTGAATCGCAACCGGAGCTCTAGATACTATCGCTCCCAGGATTTTCATCCAAGTACAAACGCGAGAGTGGCGCGGGAAAACAGAGTCGCCAGCCGTGTAAATTTATCCCAAGAGAGGGAAAGGGAACACCGTATAAACCTGAGGAAGAGGGAAAGGAATGGTCATCGCAACCATAACCTGGGTTCGGGAGTCGGTTACCCGAGGGGAAGGTGCTAGCACCCCACGCGTCCATCGTACTCGATGGGATCCACGCTTGTTGTCTATTCAAAGGGTGAGTTATCCTATCATCTATGGCTGTACTAAACGGGGGAGGGGAGACAAAGACAGACTCGGTAGGACGTCGACGTCCTAGGCCTACGTACTCCCTTTGTGCAATGGGAAATTCAGAGTCAACGTAGTTCGGACCAAGTTCTTTTTGTGTTTTTTATGAGCGACGTTAAGCTCGCGTCCGGCAGTTAGGGTCGATGCCTGTTTGTGACTCAGACGGAAGGTAACGTGCCCTTTTTGAAAATAGCCTTTAAGTTGACGATCCCGAAGGCAAAAAGGTTTGAAGTTGGTTTGTATTTTTTAGGACAGAACTGGCTTAAGTTAGTTCATAAATTGCATTGCACCAAAGTCTAGGGCACAGGGGCGAATACTTAACGCATCGTCCCAAGACAGGACGCCCGCTAAGCACTCTAGAAAGATGAGAGGAAGCCCCTCATTTCTCATTCCCCACGCTTAAGGCTCGTGCGCAATACACTTTATACTTATTAAGTGTTTTCAAGAAGTTTGAGATGAGAAGAGAGAAGACACAAAGGATACTCTAAAGGGGAACTAAGAGTCTTAATGTTATCATGCATGGGTGACCTACGGTTAGTGGGGTTTGACGACAACCTAAGCCTAAAGAAAGGAAAGGAGAAGGAAAGAGTAAGGGTGACCATGGATACTTATCCACACCCTTAAATAACTTACCTTAGTCCCTGCATAAAAGATTAGTATGAAACAGACATAGGTGATATCAAAGCAAAAGAAAACCAAACAATGGCATATAATAATGATAGCAATCCAAACATGAATTAAGAAATCAAATAAACAACCCCAAAACAATGGCACAAGTGCCTTTTCAAACAGATAATCAGATAGGATCAAGGAGGTGCATACAAGAAAACCTCACACAAAGAGCCATTAAACAAATAGCAAAACAATTTCTAAAATCACCAAATTAAATATCAATATTGCCCCACCAGAGACAAACCAAATACCAAAAAACTCCTGCAAAAAATCAAGATGTTAGTCACTTAAACAATTGGACAAAGCTCACGTGAGAAGTAGGGTTCAATGTGCCAAAGGGAAGGACTAAAATGCAATATGCAATAATTTTAAAAATGAAAGAAAAATATTTTAATGTACTTCAGAATATTGGTGAATGAATGCAAACGGAATGGATTGAAAATATTTTATGGATGCAGAGAAATAAAATAAACAAATTTAGATATGCATGATATGTGTAATGCAAAAAGAAAATAACTAAATAATTAATTTAGATGATAAAAAATAAAATAAAAATAAAAAAATAAAATTTGGAAAATTTTATAAAATGATAAAAAGTATGCATGAATTTTCTTTGGATTTTTTAATGCAAGAATCTATTTTTTTAAAAATTAAAAAATGAAATGTAATGAATTAAATAAAATAAATAAATTGAAAATGCATGGGGGTGCAATGAGTAAATAATCACGTTGCAAAGATAATGCGCTGAAGAGTGGGGGTGCCATTAACAAGCCCAACCACTAAATCCAATCAGCAAAATAAAAAAACTAAAAAAAAAAACAGAATACGGGTGGGCCTTAGTCAACCTAGTTGACTGCATACCTGCCTTTGGATCCATCCAACGCACCTGCTTAGTCAACACAAAGTCTTAGTATTCATGATGTACGCCCCAAATTGCAAGACACACGAGACTACACATGTGCGCGTGCACACCAAACATTCAGACTACCCATGGAATTCCACGTGAGGGGCACGTGAGATTTTTAATGTGCTGTCCCAGTTATGGCCACATGATTTGATCAACGCACACGGTTAAGTCAACTAAACAAAAAGTAAGCAAAACGAAATAACCTGATTGGTGGAACACAGAAGCTATCATGGGGTAAATAACACATAATCAATAAATTAAAATCAGAAAAAAAATAAAGAAAATAAAACGTGGCACGATCTGGGCCGTGCGATCAACAAAATGAACGGCCTTGATTGTGTCTTCAACCTCCAGCCACCTTCCTTCGCCGGAACCCTCACAGCCGCCGGAGCTAGAGTTCCGGCCACCGTCCTCCGTCACCTGCACCCTAAAACAACCCAGAAAATGCAAAAAGACACACCTTCCCGTCCAGAATTCAACGAGGATTCCAAATATGCCCTCAAAAATTACAAACAACCAGTGCATAGTAGAAAACGAAAAGAAAAAGGTTAGGGCTTAAAAATTCAAAGTCACGATACAAGCAATACACACGTCCAAACACAAAACAAATTATACCAGCATGATCCATGGATGCCACACATCAATATGCACACTTAAAAATTGAGTTTTATGATGATCAAAAGAATGGCTAACCTGAGATGGTGCACTCCTAATCCTTGCTTTTGGCTTCAAAGGGTGATTGGTTCGTGCTCTAGAGATCACAAGGGTTCTGTTGGTGAAAGAATTTCTTGAAAACTCCTTGTAGATTGAGAGATATGAATGTGAGATGCTTTAGGGTTCAAGTCCTCCACTCCTCCAAATGTCACGTGTAATCTCTCCTAACCAGTGCATGGATGAGTTTAAATATATTAGGGTTTCTCACTGATAATGGTTTGGGCTTGGGCAATTCCTTGTTTAGTGAGTTTTGGACAAATTTGGAATTTTGCATTATGTTAAGATACACCTTCTTCCATGCATAGATATTCAAACACCTCATGATGGATCACTTAACTTCTAATTGCTAATCACACCCACATTGAGATTGGGCCTTGAAACAATTTGATTCATGAATTTTAAATAATTTGGCAATTTTGAATTATGGAGAATAAGTGAAGAATACACCATGGATTCACTTGATTCAAAGGCCCAAAATGACCCTTATGAATTTTCCTTTGATGTTGAAAAGTACCTTGAAGCAATGGAATCAATTATAGGTCCATATGCCCCAAAATCCAAAAGTTGTGAAAATGAAACCCTAAAAACCATTTTGCCTTCTTTTGATCATAAGTTGAGTTTTACAAATGATATGGAGACCCACTAGTACTTGTTAGAAATAGGAGAAAAAGATATTCAACTTTCATGTTGGGGAAAAATTCATTTGAAGCTTTCTTGATGATGAAAAGTCAAGTTGAATGCAGTGTAGGAACTTGCCCAAAAAGGAAACTTTCAAATTATAGGTCATTTCCATATTTAGTAACTTTTGCACCAGCTCCTGATTCTTGATAAATGGCATGAAACTTGACTCTTGAAGACCATATGAGGATGTGAGACCTTGGAAACCTTGGAGAGACCTCAAAATTCCACAGTTGACTTCCCCTCTCACTGTTGACTTTTACCCAATTCACCTGATTCCCAATCCATTGGCCAATTGAAATCCTCCTGGATCAAACTGATGGACAACCTCCCATCCCTAGATACTTAGGGACCCAATGAATACCATGGAATCAAGTCTTGCCCAAAAAATCAGAAATAAACTGACTTTATAGCAAACCCTAGTTTTGGTACCATTAGTCTAGGAGGAAATAGCGCAGTCTCCAAATCCAAATTCCTCTGAATATGATGTGTATCCTCTCCAACAAAGATAAGATATGTCATTTGGTGATGATAAAAACCCAAGGAGCTTGCCCATTGGAGCAATAAACCCAAGAATTTCAAAACCCTAATTTATGCACTGGTTAGGAGAGAGTGATCCACTTGAGCTCTCTTGCTTGACCCTTTGAAGAATACCTTCTCCTCTTAAACATGCCTCAGGCACCTTGACTTCATGCTAAAAACCAATGATATGCACACATGATAATGCAAAAATGAGATGAAACATAAGCCAGTTAGTAATAAAGTAAGGAGGGCAAATTTTGGGGTGCTACAGCTGCCCGTATTCAATCAACTTGGTCCTGAGGGTATGATAGCGACGACTTTCAGACAATCGGGATACACGGAGATTGAATACCAAAGAACCCGGAAATTTGCAATCAACAAAGGAGGGACGACTCCACTGGGGAACAAGCAATAAATGTTGCACTGTCACAACACGTACGAGTGTTGGAAATCAATACAAACAATGTATTGAAATGTCTTGAAATAAACACTAACAGGCATTATCTATGCTGGGGATAAACATTGACGAGTGCCAAGGTATCAAAGATATCAGATACGGACGGGTACTGAGAAGATACACGGACGGGTGTAAAAAGGATTCAACACGGACGAGTATCGAAAAGGTACACGGACGGGTGTAAAAAAGTTTCAATACGGACGGGTATCGAAAAGGTACACGGACGGGTGTAAGAAGGTTCAATACGGACGGGTATCAAAAAGGTACACGGACGGGTGTAAAAGAGGTCTTAATACGGACGAGTATCAAAAAGGTACACGAACGGGTGTAAAAAGGTTTCAAATACGGACGAGTATCGAAAAGCTACAAGGACGGGTGTAAAAGGTTTCAATACGGACGGGTATCGGAGAGGTACACGGACGGGTGTAAAAAGGTTTCAATACGGACGGGTATCGGAAAGGTACATGGACGGGTGTAAAAAGGTTTCAAATACGGACGGGTATCAAAAAGGTACACGGACGGGTGTAAAGAGGTTCAATACAGACGGGTATCGAAAAGGTACACGGACGGGTGTAAAAAGGCTTCAATACGGACGGGTATCGGAAAGGTACACGGACGGGTGTAAAAAGGTTTCAATGCGGACGGGTATCCGAAAGGTACACGGACGGGTGTACAAAGGTTCAATACGGACGTGTATCGAAAGGGTACACAGACGGGTGTAAAAAGGTTTCAATACGGACGGGTATCGGAAAGGTACACGGACGGGTGTAAAAGGGTTCAATACGGACGGGTATCGAAAAGGTACACGGACGGGTGTAAAAAGGTTTCAATACGGACGGGTATCAAAAAGGTACACGGACGTGTGTAAAAAGGTTCAATACGAACGGGTATCGAAAAGGTACACGGACGGGTGTAAAAAGGTTTCAATATGGACGTGTATCGGAAAGGTACACGGACGGATGTAAAAAGGTTTCAATACGGACGGGTATCAGAATGGTACACGGACGGGTGTAAAAAGGTTCAATACGGACGGGTATCGAAAAGGTACACGGATGGGTGTAAAAAGGTTCAATACGGACGGGTATTGAAAAGGTACACTGACGGTTGTAAAAAGGTTTCAATACGGACGGGTATCGAAAAGGTACACAGACGGGTGTAAAAAGGTTTCAATACGGACGGGTATCGGAAAGGTACACGGACGGGTGTAAAAGGCTCAATACGGACGGGTATCGAGAAGGTACACGGACGGGTGTAAAAAGGTTTCAATACGGACGGGTATCGAAAAGGTACACGGACGGGTGTAAAAAGGTTCAATACGGACGGGTATCGAAAGGGTACACGGACGGGTGTAAAAGGCTCAATACGGACGGGTATCAAAAGGGGTACACGGACGGGTGTAAAAAGGATTCAATACAGCCGGGTATCGAAAAGGTACACGGACGGGTGTAAAAGGGTGTAAAGCAACTTTTACCGGGGATTAATCTCGCTGGGGAACGGATAAGTCTAAATAAAAGACTCTGCCGGGAAGCACAAATATGAGGAACGCACCCCTCCAAAATCTCCTGAGTTATGCCATCTCTGCTGAGAAAGAGAACTGGCAAAGAGAGTACCAAACCTGGCTTATGCTTCGAATGCAATTGTTTGAATTTTGCCGTAATGCTCCACACGAAGTCGAAATGCTACGCGTTTGAGGATGCAATGCAAGTGCTTATGATATGCAAAAGGGGTCCCTCCAGCAAAATAAATGCCGGAGAGAAAAACCAATTCAGCCGGGGATGACAAAGATAAATTATCCTCTGAATCCAGGAACTTTGCTGAGAAGGATCATACTGATTGACTCCTTGGATCAACAACTTCTGCCGAGGATGAAATCCCGAAAGAACTACCGGGGCTACACCTGCCCTTTACTGAAGGTAACATCCAAAACCTGAGATTTCTCCTCTGCTGGGGGAGTTGAGAATGAACGCCCATAACGGAATCGGAAGTCTGTTACTGAAGACTGCTACTAACTAATTGGGCTCAGACCCTGCTGGGGGATACCAGCCCTTAATACCATCCTGCTTGGGGATACCGCTGATCTTAGCCTGCTGATGGGGAGAAGGATTTTACCTCCTCCTTGCCGGGGATTAGAATATGACATCGTCTGTGAAAACACGCTTCCTGACTAGATGGGGAAGGTGAACACCCTGACTCTGTGGGGAGATAACGTCTTGATCCGGAGAAAATACTTTCCCGGTCTTCTGCTGGGAAAAGTCTGCTCTACTGAGGAAAGTGCAATCTCAATGCTGGGGAAAGCAACCTGCTGGGGGAATACAATCCTGTTACCCTGCTCTTTGACTTGTCTTTACAGTAATAAGCGACTCTTGGAGCTTTTCACTCGTCTCAAGAGGATTTTACAGAAGATCGGGCGTTCGCGCTGCCCTAGGGTCTTCAAACTCTTGGAGAGATCATATCTCGACATAACTGCCCCAGTCTTCATAATCCATGAAGTACATTACCTCGAAAGGGATCGTAATGACTTGAAAATACTCTGCTTTAGTATTTTGAACCTTGAGGAGGTGTTCTCAATTAACCATTTTTAGGAGTGGATAATCTCCCACACTCTGGAGGTGACCTGCCCCAATATGAGCTTTGAAGTGACTTTGCCCCTGATCTCGGAATGAATGCCCCAGATTAACTGAATTTCGGAGAGGTTTCTCGACGTGACCGCCCCAGATTGGTTACATCTTAACACGACTTACCGGGGAGAGCCCACTCTACACTGAGTCTCTTGGCAGCATGCCCTTTGATATGATTGTCCTTCAGAATTTTCAAGCAACCCAACTTGGCAGGATCAAGCTTCTTGACTGACTTTCACTGTGTAAGCTGCATTGATGCTTATGCAAACAGAAAATGTTGATTATGAGAATGACAATTCTAATGCAACACTCATGTTAACCTTGAAGTTTTATTGAAAATACGTTGCCAAGCCTTGTGAACGAATCACCAGCTGGGATGCGACCTTGATTTTTGAATGGCAAAACAATGCGCACATGCAATACCAACAAATCTTATTATCACAACTCGTAGGAGTCAGGAACGCTATCCTGTTGAAGTACGCTTTCAGAATAAACCCTGTTTCAATTAGGACTTTTAAGGGTTGTAACGTGGTCTGGTTCGCGGTTTCAGAGAAAGGATTTATGGCTCAAAATTTATCGGTGCCCACCCACTCTTCGTGATGTTCTCCAGTCCTATGTTCAGTTAATCTGACCCAAACGCTCATCTCCCAAAAGGTTTATGATCTTTAAGGAACCCATGCCACTAATGGTTTGACACCTAAGGGGGTTTTGGAATGACAGTCACCCATTTTTATCTTTTGTGTCTGTAATCACACGAATTTGTTCTTATAGAGGATTTTCTTTTGTAATGCTTTTCGCTTCTTCTTTCTTTTGCCTTTTTCTTTTTTGATCCCTAATTTTTGCCTGGACTGACTCTTTTGAGTTTTTCAATTTTGAAGTCCAGCGGGATGCCCTAACTTTTGCCTAAGTTGCTTGTTTTCAAGTTTCGACTTAGCGGGCTTTCTTTTTATTCCCCTTTTGAACAAAGCGTGTGACACTGGTTGTCTTACTTGCTTGAAAGGGTTGTGACTGCCTCACTCCTTGATTGTTGAAGGATAACCATTGTGGTTTCACATCTTTTGACCTCTTGATGGTGGGAAAGAAGGTAATGGTTCCTCGGCTGCACACTTTCTTTGAAATTTGAACGCTCGGTCAAACTAACTGGCGCCTACCCTGCCCCTGGGTTAAGTATGAGGGTTTTTTCGTATGAAAGAAGCTCCTACTTCAAGGCTCAAAGGGGTTAACGAAGGTATATCTCCCTTATATCTCCAGTGTTTAGGGGTTTGAAACAATGCCTGTACATCCTCAACAGGGTTCTATCCTTGAACATACAACCGGAGATTTTGCGTTTTCGTCTCATCATCCTCCCTCAAGAGTTCTAAACAAGAAAATTGGTATTGCAGTGCATATAAACATTTAAGAGTGAACACGAATGGATTACTTCAAGAAAAACATACTCATTGCATTAATATCATTATAAAAACAAATAAGTCTTACATGCATACGATGCTTTAACAAGAAATGAAAAACTACAAATGAAAATGCAGTAAAGAAGCTGAAGATTGCCATTGCTGAGGAAGCTTAATTCTGTCTGGACGTACTTGCAGACTGAGTGTTCATTTGAGAAAGGAGGCCTCCATTGATGTACATATCATCTTCAGTGAATACAATTATCTCTGAGTCTACCAGGTCTTGCACCTTGCGCCTGAATACACTACACTCATCAATTGTGTGCCCAAATGTTCCCGAGTGGAACTCGCACCTAGCAGTCATGTCATAATCCGGAGGAATAGGGTACGGTACTGGCGCGGTACCCCTCGTTTGAATCAGAGAGTTCTTGAGCAGACGAGTAAATAGCTGACTATAAGGGATAGGAATAGGATCAAATATCCTCTTGGGCCCTCTTGGTCTCGGTTGCCCCTGCTGCTGATAACTCTGCTGTCGGTGCTGATTTGGGCGCCTCACCTGCGCTTGCACTTTCCTTTCCACATTTGGCTGAGGCACAAACAAAGGTTGTTGGCGTAGAGCTTTTGCAGCAAACGGTTGTGGAGAAAGTCCATGGCATGAGGTGGATCCTGCAAAGAGGGGAGGAGCCTTCACTTCTTTTGCAACAGTTGGGGTAAAATCACCTTGCATATTCACGTCGCCCGACGTGAACCCAATTGCCCCTGCATCAATCAAATCCTGGACTCGGTGCTGAAAGGCCCTACATTCCTCCACGGTATGCCCTGGTGCCCCAGAATGGAAATCACAATGGGCTCTTGCATCATAGCCTGGTGGAGGATTGCCGGTGTGAGGAGCCAAAGTCCTTTTCTGTACCAGTTGAAACTGAAGGAGATACGACAATAGTTGAGAATATGGTATAGGGAGCGGATGAAAAACTCTTTCAGACTTCTTCTGCCCCTGTGTACACTTTTTGCCCTTGGGCTTCTCTTGGGAGCCAAGACCTAACTGTTGTTGGGAGAATTCTGGAACTTCCGCTTGTGGAAGAGAATCACGAGGTAATCCGCGATTTAAATCAAATTCCAAAGAGATGGGAGAAGTACGGATCTCTGTTGCGGAAGCGGGCACAGGACTGTCTTCCTTCTTCAACACTGTTTTCAAAATCTCCATGACCAAACCCATCTGAGTCTTCATCTGGTTGATCTCCTCCCTCAGCATCCTCTGCTCCTGGAGCATGTCTTCCCCAAATTGTCTCATCTGAACCTTCAATTCACTCAACTCATCTTGAACTCGCTCCATGATCAACTCCTGAATGGCCTGAGGAGTTAAATCTGCAATTCTGAGAAAACCAGATCAAAATAAGAATAACCAGCCTTGAACACCTGTCATGCAAAATGATTATGCAAAATGTTTATGAATATGAAAATGCAAATGAACATCTTTGAATATTCGCAGGGCGATCCACTCTTTGATTCCAGTTTAACAACAAGATAGAACAGAACTTCGGCTCATATATTAAGAAAACCAGAGGCAAACCAAATGCCAACAAACACAAATCCAAGTCTGAACACAATAATCATAGATCCCAACCAACAAGCCTGGTGGTGATCCTAATAAAATAGAGAGAAAGAAGAACTACGGCTTGTCATCAAAGTCCACAAGTGCCAATTCCCCAGGTTCTGCCATAGAAACAACCTTGTGAATAGGATCCAGAATAAGTGACGGGAACTTGTATCCTATGATATTCTTCCTCTTCTCAGTACTCATCCTCGGTAGTCTTCAGAAACCAGAATCAAGGTTGGGATGCAACCTTGCAAATGAATAAACATGTTAGGATGCAAAATGATGATGCAAATGCACGCATGGGATCAAGGCAACACTGCTGGATTGCTGTGCTGTTAACTGAACGAGAACCACAACCCAGAAAACCAGAATTCCTATAATACCGGACCACTGAGATAACCAGGAACCCAGATAATCAAACATTGATGAGAAATCCAGAAAAAAAAACGGGTAGGTTGAAGGTTTCGGTTACCTGCAAACCTGCAAACACCCATCCCCTCTCATGTGTGGGTACTAGGATGTTCAGTATCCCGGGCTCTCAGGTCGAGAAATGATAATACGTTCATCATTCCTGGTTTGGCATCATCATCAATCGAGGAGGCCTCAACTGATTCTCCAAAACGGAAGGTCCTCAGCTTTGGCACTGAGGTCGAGAAACAATAGTACATTCATCCCTCAGGGTACAGTATTATCGTCAATCGAGGAGTGCCTCCACTGATTCTCTTCAAAAGGTAGGGGCCATCCTATGCGAGTTCCAAAGTGGGCCCTCGGGTGCGAATGGGTTTGCCACAGGATGTGGTCTGCCACTGTCACCACTAAAGAGGGATGTTTCCACCAAGGTCCTCGATGATCGGTCACCAGAGTCGACAGCTCTCTAGATCAACACCCCAACATGCGCAAGACACACACGTTAGAATGCGTCCCAAGATAGCCTCGTCTGGTTGTGAATTTCGTGAACACACAAACGTACCAAGCGGGCACGTAGGTCCCACTACTTTCCACTCTAGTCCTAGGGTATACTCAAGCCTGGGTATTGGGCTTATCTCTCAGAACAACCCCACCTGCAAAACAAAAACAGCCAGCACAACACAGCAGTATGACAGTAATAAAAATGAAATGCAATGCAGAAAATGCGGTAAAAATAAAATACGACAAATAAAGCAAAATAAACACAAAACACCCAAAGAGAACAAAGATAAGCAAGCGCTAGGATTGACTCGCTTAGGGATGGACCAGCATAGGTCAACCAGAGTCCCCAGCAGAGTCGCCAGCTGTCGGTCCCAGGATTTTCATCCAGGTACAAACGCGAGAGTGGCGCGGAAAAACAGAGTCGCCAGCCGTGTAAATTTATCCCAAGAGCGGGAAAGGGAACACCGCATAAACCTGAGGAAGAGGGAAAGGAATGGTCATCGTAACCATAACCTGGGTTAGGGAGTCGGTTACGCGAGGGGAAGGTGCTAGCACCCCACGCGTCCATCGTACTCGATGGGATCCACGCTTGTTGTCTATTCTAAGGGTGAGTTATCCTATCATCTATGGCTGTACTAAACGAGGGAGGGGGAGACAAAGACAGACCCAGTAGGACGTCGACGTCCTAGGCCTACGTACTCCCTTTGTACAATGGGAAATTCAGAGTCAACGTAGTTCGGACCAAGTTCTTTTTGTGTTTTTTATGAGCGACGTTAAGCTCGCGTCCGACAGTTAGGGTCGATGCCTGTTTGCGACTCAGACGGAAGGTAACGTGCCCTTTTTGAAAATAGCCTTTAAGTTGACGATCCCGAAGGACAAAAAGGTTTTAAGTTGGTTTGTATTTTTTAGGACAGAAGTGGCTTAAGTTAGTTCATAAATTGCATTGCACCAAAGTCTAGGGCACAGGGGAGAATACTTAACGCATCGTCCCAAGACAGGACATCCGCTAAGCACTCGAGAAAGATGAGAGGAAGCCCCTCATTTCTCATTCCCCACGCTTAAGGCTTGTGCGCAATACACTTTATACTTATTAAGTGTTTTCAAGAAGTTTGAGATGAGAAGAGAGAAGACACAAAGGATACTCTAAAGGGGAACTAAGAGTCCTAATGTTATCATGCATGGGTGACCTACGGTTAGTGGGGTTTGACGACAACCTAAGCCTAAAGAAAGGAAAGGAGAAGGAAAGAGTAAGGGTGACCATGGATACTTATCCACACCCTTAAAGAACTTACCTTAGTCCCTGCATAAAAGATTAGTATGAAACAGACATAGGTGATATCAAAGCAAAAGAAAACCAAACAATGGCATATAATAATGATAACAATCCAAACATGAATTAAGAAATCAAATAAACAACCCCAAAACAATGGCACAAGTGCCTTTTCAAACAGATAATCAGACAGGATCAAGGAGGTGCATACAAGAAAACCTCACACAAAGAGCCATTAAACAAATAGCTAAACAATTTCTAAAATCACCAAATTAAATATCAATATTGCCTCACCAGAGACAAACCAAATACCAAAAAACTCCTGCAAAAAATCAAGATGTTAGTCACTTAAACAATTGGGCAAAGCTCAGGTGAGAAGTAGGGTTCAATGTGCCAAAGGGAAGGACTAAAATGCAATATGCAATAATTTTAAAAATGAAAGAAAAATATTTTAATGTACTTCATAATATTGGTGAATGAATGCAAAAGGAATGGATTGAAAATATTTTATGGATGCAGAGAAATAAAATAAACAAATTCAGATATGCATGATATGTGTAATGCAAAAAGAAAATAAATAAATAATTAATTTAGATGATAAAAAATAAAATAAAAATAAAAAAATAAAATTTGGAAAATTTTATAAAATGATAAAAAGTATGCATGAATTTTCTTGGGATTTTTTAATGCAAGAATATATTTTTTTAAAAATTAAAAAATGAAATGTAATGAATTAAATAAAATAAATAAATTGAAAATGCATGGGGGTGCAATGAGTAAATAATCACGTTGCAAAGATAATGGGCTGAAGAGTGGGAGTGCCATTAACAAGCCCAACCACTAAATCCAATCAGCAAAATAAAAATAAATAAAAAAAGAATACGGGTGGGCCTTAGTCAACGTAATTGACTGCATACCTGCCTTTGGATCCATCCAACGCACCTGCTTAGTCAACACAAAGTCTTAGTATTCATGATGGACGCCCCAGATTGCAAGACACACGAGACTACACATGTGCACGTGCACACCAAACATTCAGACTACCCATGGAATTCCACGTGCGGGGCACGTGAGATTTTTAATGTGCTGTCCCAGTTATGGCCACATGATTTGATCAACGCACACGGTTAAGTCAACTAAACAAAAAGTAAGCAAAACGAAATAACCTGATTGGTGGAACACAGAAGCTATCATGGGGTAAATAACACACAATCAATAAATTAAAATCAGAAAAAAAATAATAAAGAAAATAAAACGTGGCACGATTTGGGCCGTGCGATCAACAAAATGAACGGCCTCGATTGTGTCTTCAACCTCCAGCCACCTTCCTTCGCCGGAACCCTCACAGCCGCCGGAGCTAGGGTTCCGGCCACCGTCCTCCGTCACCTGCACCCTAAAACAACCCAAAAAATGCAAAAAGACACACCTTCCCGTCCAGAATTCAATGAGGTTTCCAAATATGCCCTAAAAAATTACAAACAACCAGTGCATAGTAGAAAACGAAAAGAAAAAGGTTAGGGCTCAAAAATTCAAACTCACGATACAAGCAATACACACGTCCAAACACAAAACAAATTATACCAGCATGATCCATGGATGCCACACATCAATATGCACACTTAAAAATTGAGTTTTATGATGATCAAAAGAATGGCTAACCTGAGATGGTGAACTCCTAATCCTTGCTTTTGGCTTCAAAGGGTGATTGGTTCGTGCTCTAGAGATCACAAGGGTTCTGTTGGTGAAAGAATTTCTTGAAAACTCCTTGTAGATTGAGAGATATGAATGTGAGATGCTTTAGGGTTCAAGTCCTCCACTTCTCCAAATGTCACGTGTAATCTCTCCTAACCAGTGCATGGATGAGTTTAAATATATTAGGGTTTCTGACTAATAATGGTTTGGGCTTGGGCAATTCCTTGTTTAGTGAGTTTTGGACAATTTGGAATTTTGCATTATGTTAAGATACACCTCCTTCCATGCATAGATATTCAAACACCTCATGATGGATCACTTAAATTCTAATTGCTAATCACACACACATTGAGATTGGGCCTTGAAACAATTTAATTCATGACTTTTAAATAATTTGGCAATTTTGAATGATGGAGAATAAGTGAAGAATACACCATGGATTCACTTAATTCAAAGGCCCAAAATGACCCTTATGAATTGTCCTTTGATGTTGAAAAGTACCTTGAAGCACTGGAATCAATTATAGGTCCATATGTCCCAAAATCCAAAAGTTGTGAAAATGAAGCCCTAAAAACCATTTTGCCTTCTTTTGATCATAAGTTGAGTTTTACAAATGATATGGAGACCCACTAGTACTTGTTGGAAAGAGGAGAAAAAGATCTTCAACTTTCATGTTGGGGAAAAATTCATTTGAAGCTTTCTTGATGATGAAAAGTCAAGTTGAATGCAGTGCAGGAACTTGCCCAAAAAGGAAACTTTCAAATTATAGGTCATTTCCATATTTAGTAACTTTTGCACCAGCTCCTGATTCTTGATAAATGGCATGAAACTTGACTCTTGAAGACCATATGAGGATGTGAGACCTTGGAAACCTTGGAGAGAACCTCAAAATTCCACAGTTGACTTCCCCTCTCACTATTGACTTTTACCCAATTCACCTGATTCCCAATCCATTGGCCAATTGAAATCCTCCTGGATCAAACTGATGGACAACCTCCCATCCCTAGATACTTAGGGACCCAAGGAATACCATGGAATCAAGTCTTGCCCAAAAAATCAGAAATAAACTGACTTTATAGCAAACCCTAGTTTTGGTACCCTCAGTCTAGGAGGAAATAACACAGTCTCCAAATCCAAATTCCTCTGAATATGATGTGTATCCTCTCCAACAAAGATAAGATATGTCATTTGGTGATGATAAAAACCCAAGGAGCTTGCCCATTGGAGCAATAAACCCAAGAATTTCAAAACCCTAATTTATGCACTGGTTAGGAGAGAGTGATCCACTTGAGCTCTCTTGCTTGACCCTTTGAAGAATACCTTCTCCTCTCAAACATGCCTCAGGCACGTTGACCCCATGCTAAGAACCAATGATATGCACACATAATAATGCAAAAATGAGATGAAACATAAGCCAGTTAGTAATAAAGTAAGGAGGGCAAATTTTGGGGTGCTACAGATACCAGATGTTGGAATTAACCCAAAACCTATGGGAATTCCGACCATATCTTGATAAACAAGAAGGGTTCTTAGCACAGCAATACCAAAGAAAAGAAGAAAATAGAGAAAGAAAGGAAATTTGGATTCTAAGAGAATTTGAAGAAGAAGGTTGTTACCCACAAACTGTGGGATTTTTCTCTTTCTATTCACTTGCAACTGCAAACCGTGAATTACAATGTGTTGTTATTCTTTACAAAAATAAGGGTTACGCCCTATTTATAGATTTTGGTTTACGTGTTCTCCAAGTCAAAACCTAAAACTATAAAAGTCCAAAATACATATTTTGGAACTATATCAAATCAAATATAAATCAAATCTAAATTAAATCTGTGTGAAACAACTGTTTCGACACTTCGACTACTCCTTGTTTCTGTCGAGCTAAACTGCTTCGACACAAGGAATTACAACTCAACAAATAAAACTTTATATGCCTTGAAACAAGGAGAATGTTCACCAAATATTGATGGTTGAAATGCAAAAACAATACTGATTTCAACTTTTATGTTTTTAGAATCTGAATCCAGTCAAAAGAAAAAGAAAAGGAAAGACTAGAAAAAACCCAAAAGTTTGCTGGTTATATAGTACGTGGCTACCTTATGATTTGAAATACAATGATATTTCATTCTTTGTTCACATTGGAGGGTACATGGAACATGCTATGCTATGAAGATGGAAGTTTGATTATTAATGAGGTGATGGAAGATAGTCAAATAAAGAGCTTAAACACCACATATATAAAGGTAGAAAGGTAGGTTAAATATGCAAAAATTTTGAGCTAAGGCTACGTTATTTTATTTCTCAATCATTCAATAATGCTGTTTTTTAATTTTATATATGTTCAAAGATCCATCAAACCCCACAATTGATGAAAGTTATAAGTATCTGAAGCTGTATCATTGCAGTGTTAGACTGTTAGTTGAGGTCAAAGAAGGTGGAGTTCAAAATTGAATTGTTGTTGAGAAGGAATTGTCTATCGCTCAAACAAAGTAAAAAAAAAAAAATTATCTTATAAAGATGATGTCTTAAATTAAAAATTATTTTTTAACTCCAAAAGATTGATCTAGTGATGGAGGTTTGGGTCTTGAGAATGTGCTCCTCTCAAGATCTCAGGTTTGAATCCTCCTAGGTGATACGAAACTTTGTTCTGGCTTTAAAGTTTTGGCTTTAAATGGGTCTACGGGAACCCCGCCAGTAGACGGTCGGTCGTAAGGTCGGATACCAAGATTTTTTTAAAAAAAAAATAGGGTTTTGGTTTCTAGGTTTAAAATATTTATTTTAAGAAAATAAAAGTTATAAAATTAACTTTATTTATATATTTTAACAAATAAAAAAATTAATTTTTAAATATAAAGTATTTTTGAGAACAATTTAAATTTTATAGTATCATACATTTATTCTCAGAGTAACTGATGAGTCTAAACAATTTCTATAACGGTGTGATTAAAATTTAAATATTACCTATATCCCCATTTTTATAAATAATTTTAAGAATCTGATAAATATTAACTGAATATATTTTTTAAAAAGTATTTGGAATTTAGTTCTTGAATAATCTATTGTTGAGTAATAAATTTTTAATTTATGAAGCAAACAACCTATAACATAAATATATAATCAAATAGAATTAACTTTTCTTATTGAATATAGGAAATTGGTCATTTAAAAAAATGAGAAAAAGAAATATACACTTATTTTTACATTTATTTTTACATTGTTAACCAATGACAGACGTGTATTCTACCAAATCACACTTTTATTTTTAAAATAATGTCATGATTTGTAACTTTAAAATAATCTGAGTGAAATTCTGTATAATATTTAGGGTTAAATAAGTAATAGGTCCCTGAAAATAACCCAACATTCAAGTTTAGTCCCAATAAAAATTTTCTTCAAGGTTTGGTCCCTCTAATGTTTTCCGTTTCCAAATGTAGTCCCTCCCGTTAGTTTTCACTAACGGAGGGTGACATGGCATGCCAGGTGTGCTGAAATCCATTGCCAACTGTGTATCATTTGGTTGACCAGTCAAAATGTATAATTCTTTAATTCATTCTCAGTTGCCTTTTACGTGTGGCTTCTTCTTCTCCTCATTCACCAACAAATCCCTAAACCCCCAATTCTTCGTATTCTCTAAGTCTTGTTTGTCTTTATTTTTTCCATTAAGATTCGTGATATCTACATCTTCTAGGCTCAGCAAGGTAGTTTCACGTCACTCCAAGAGTTTAAACAACAGTGAAGGGAGAAAGTGTGGTTGCAAGGGAAGTTTGATTTCATACGTGTGCAAGAGGGGGAAGAATGAAGGTAGATTGTTTTGGAGATGTCCGTTTTGGAAGAATGAGGGAACGTGCAACATGTTTCTTTGGGATGATGAAATTGGAGGTGGGATTGAAAAACTGCAAGGGGGGATGTAGAATGGAGCAAGAAAGAGAGGGAAATGAAAATGGTGGAAACCTTTAAGGATCTTTATGCAAGTTCGATGAAGAAGAACAACAAGCTGAAGATGAAGCTCAAGGCAGTGGAATTCTATGGAAATTTGAAGACTTTTTTTGTTATAATTTTAGTAGTGGTGAACATGTATTTTCTGGTTAGGTGTAATTGTAGAATTGAGTGAATGACATTTGTTGTCGTTGTAATGAGATTGTAATGTTTGTTTTGTTTTTAGGAGTTGTAATGTTGTATTGTTTTGAGAAAGTCTTCAAATTGTAAGAATGTTGTTATATGGTTTAGTTTGGAAAATGTAAGACCTGGTTGTGTTAAATGATATCTGTTATGTACTGTTGTATTATAGGCGATGATACCAAATTAAATGTTGTTTTGTAATGTTTTAATGATATCTATGTTAACTGGTATCTGTTGTTGTCTTGTTATGAAATGTTGTTTTGGTGTAGATCCAAATTAAATGTTGTTTTGGTGTAGATCCAAATTAAATGTTGTTTTACAGGTGGTATAGATCCAAATTAAACTTTTGTATTACAAGTTGTTTTATAGATCCAAATGAAATTTAACAACTGAGAATTTCAATCAAAAGAGATGACATATATTTCAGTGACATTTAACAACAGACAATTAAACTTTAGTACCCTTACATAACATCATAACATAGTAAGGAAATGTATTTTGGGCCTAAAGACCACTTCAGTACCCTTACATCAGAAATTAGATTACATAAAATTGACCAAAACATGATAACAGGTGTTCAAAAACATCAGTTAAACAACAACAGGATCCATCCAAACCTTAGTTAAACAATAACAGGTGTTCAAAAAACATCAGTTAAACAACAACATGATAACAGGTGTTCAAACCACCATATTTATGTTTCAAGTGGCATCCATCCAAACCAATGAAAGGCCTACATGTTTTAGTCAATGCTTTCTTAGTTCCATCAAATGACATATAACATCTCTCAAACCTTGGTTTCAATCCTTCACTTGGAGAACTAGTACTGATTTTAAATGTGTTACCAGCTGAAGCCTTCTTCAATTCAGCAGCATAAGACCAAAGTAGGCTATACTGTTTGCTTGAGTCACCTTCTACAATTGTTCTTGCTATTTTCCTAGCCTTAAATGCCCTACAACCTGGAATTTCTGTAGCATACCTCTTTCTTACATCAGCAACTACCTCATTCAACCTCATTCTTGGATTATTCTTCAAGCCATCTACAATTACCTTGGCAACCCACTCAGCTCTAGCATTTCTATTAAAGAATTGTCTACCACACTTGTGTTTGGCAAACAAGGTTTTTATTCTAAAGGTGGTTGAGGTCAATACCCTACTACATAACACTGTATAGTCACATTTCTTCTTGTCCTTGCACACAACCCTGCATCTATTTTTATCATTCTTTTCAAACTTAACCTCCCTTCCATTCAACACATTGTGTTCCAAAATGGCATCCTTAAACAGCCTTCAGGATGAAAACTCCATCCCAACTTTGAACACATAATCCTTGCTCAATGACTCCTCCTCACTAAACCTCAAAACACAAGGCCTCTCATCACAACTATCATCATCCCCACCACTGTCCAGCTCATCAGTCAAGTATTCATTCTTAATGAGATGTTCTTTTCCCAACTCCTCTGTTATACATACCTTCTGCTCTTTCTCACTCTTCTGCTCTTGCTCACTCTTGTTGCCTTTCCCAACAGCCCTATTAGGCAGCACCTCATCAAGCCCTTCCTCAAATCCACCCATTCTCTCCTCCTCACTATCTTCAAAATGTATATCTTCCACAGAGTCTTCATCACACTCTTCACTTGATCCACTCTTGATGTCAATTTCCTCTTGAAAATTAGGTGTCTTTCCTTTCTCTCTAATCCTCTCCATAGCTGTGTGCTCTCTATGAACCCTATTTTCATAGTAAATTTCAATCTCACACTTGTACCCCATGGCATACAAGGCCAACTCAAACGCATCTCCGTCATCCTTGAATGGTTTCAAATCATTTTCAAATGATCCTTCCTCATGCTTCCACCACATCTTAACCAAATTGTAATCAAACTCAGGTACCACCTCCTTAACTAAGTCACATGCCTCCACAAAACTCCAAAAATCAGGAGCCTGACCCTTGAAAGCATGCACCTCCCCTCCTTCGTATGTTACGTTGGTGTCTTTTACAAAAGACCCCTTTAGATAAAAAACAACAGTGAATTTATCCATAACCCTGCACACAAAAGTCAAAACTAACTTTCACTTTTGCCATTTTCATAAAAAACATGAGTAAACGTAATGGAAGACAAGCATGGAGGGACCACAACGTATTGAAAGAAACAACTAAAAGAAACAAAACATGGAGATGATGATAGAAACAAGTAAAATAAACAAAACATGGAGGGACCACAACGTAATGGCACACAAGCATGGAGGGACCACAAACGTATTCTAATCAGTAACCAATAAATAATGGGAGACAACTACATTTACCTGGGACCACAGCTTCGAATCGTGGAAGACCTACTTTGGGACCAATTCTGAGACTTGCGAAGAAATGACGAAGACGTTCTTCTGCTAGGGCACAATGTCTTGGACGAAGAAACGATTTGGGAAAAATGACTTCTGAGCTTCTTTCTCTTCTATGTCAATGCGTTTTGTCTTTTGCTCTTCTTCCATTTCCTAATTTTCCACCGTGTCCTTATCAACATAAAGCGTGAGCACACCTGGCATGCCATGTCACCCTCCGTTAGTGAAAACTAACGGGAGGGACTACATTTGGAAACGGAAAACATTAAAGGGACCAAACCTTGAAGAAAATTTTTATAGGGACCAAACTTGAATGTTGAGTTATTTTCAGGGACCTATTACTTATTTAACCCTAATATTTATTTCTTTACAATGGCAGTACATTACATTAAATTTTAAAAAAATTAAACACCAACATTAAATTTTCTCTGATAATTTTATTTTTATTGTATAATATCTTAAAATAAATTGGTCTAAATTTACAAAGTTTAAATATATATTTTTCGTAACACCAACTCTTTATGTGGAACATCTTTTTGTCGTCTCACACTTATACGACACTAATATATAGATTAAATTACATTATTTTGTTTTTGAAAGTTTTATTTATATTTTGTTTTTGTATCCAACACTAACGTCAATTTCTGAACTTTTCGGGTTCGTGGAGTTCTTTTTCCTTACCTCCATTGACATTTCCAAGTTTGAATTAGCCAAAAACAAAAGAAAGATGAAACTAGTGGATAATATAAGAAAGGAAGGAATAAATATGGTTTAGAAGAAGAATAAAGAAAAGGGACTTTTTCTAAAATTTAAAGGTTAAAAAGGATGTCTGCCAAAAATATGCGTTTTGAAGAAACAAACACAAGCCTCTATTTGTGGAAACATGTAGGATTTCAAGAGGTAATGTACTTGGTTGGAGGACTACAAAGTTAGGGGTAACAATTTTACAAATAACTTTGTATTTGATTCAAAAGTTTAGAGCGTAAAGATAACTAGTAGCCCTTCAGGAGTAAAACATAAAGTCATGAAGCTTTTTGAATACATATAATACTATTTTTAAAAACAATGAATATGCAATATGCAATTTTAATGACATTTTATATCATATGTGTGGTATTTTAATCATATTTAAAGCGTTGTAATTCAGATTGACGTGCGACTGGAGGAAAAAGAAATCTAATATCAAGAACAACAACTCTTATGACGAAACTAAAGGCTAACTTGAAATTTTTCGCCTCTGCCAATACGCGTATGGAATACGTGTGTGAAATCTAGCAATCTTCTCATGCGCAAATGAATGCTTAGATCTTTTTAAAATGTCCAAAATTCGTATTTAAATGAAAAAAAACTAATTTTCTTGAAATATCTTTATTTTTTATGGCAGAAACAAATTAGGAGCAAGAAAAACACGACATGAAAAACGAAAAATGCACCAAATGCAAGGAATTTCTCCATTGAAGTTTCCTTCTTTGTAATAATTTGTGTAATGTTTAACACTTTCATTATGCCTTTTATTATAGGTATGGTAGCTAAACTCCTCAATGCTAGAGATAAGTCACTCTTATTGATTGAATTTGAATATTTTTATTGACATTTGTAATAATTGAGGTTTTATTCTTATATTTTTTTATTTCTTTTTGTACTTTATGATTTGCTCTTTCTAACAAATTGAGAATTGTTTTATGGTAACCTGTTAGAAAGAACTTTCAATAGCAATACTCAATTGAAATATTTTAGATTGATATCACATAAGATTAGGGATACAATCTAAAAACGACTTTGTTTTATATAATTACATGCTTAGGTTCATTTACAATTTACTATGACCATATGAATTGATTTGAATAGTCAAAGGTTTATTCGCTATGAGCTTATGAATAAATAAACTTAAGAACTAGTAATCTGTAGGAATAAAAAAAGTTGTTACAAGGTCAATTTAGGATATAAACAAGTTCAAAAATCAAACTCTCATTCCTAGTATACATGTCAATTATTATATTTATATTATATTATATTTTTATTTTGGTCCCTAAATATTTATTTTGGTTGAAGTTCTTACATTTTAATTTCTTGTTGGCGTTAGTCCCTAGCGTCAAAGTTTGGTTTTAAAAAAATCTTATGTCTAACGTTGTTGAGTTGACTTTTGTTTTTACATTTTATTATGACACATATTAGCACACGTGGTTCAAATATTTTGCACAAAAAATAAAGTCATAAAATTGCATTTTCCAGTTTTAGTTCTAGTCCCTATAAATTAGGGTTTCTGAAGAAGAAACATTTGTCAGTTCTGTGGGAGGTGGGGAGTGATTACGAGGAAGACGAGGTCTATGGACGAAGAAAGTGGTAGACACATTAAAGGCGCGTTTGAGCAAGAAGATCGATGCAAAATGTATGATTTTTTACTTTGAACTTTCATTACGGGGTGAAATTTGTTAGGTAGAATGTAACATATTACCTAGGTGGGCATGAACATATAATGACCTTGCTAATTGTTGTTGGGGGAGATCCCAATATTATAGCCTAGTTTTTGGTGTTTGTGAAATTGAATCAAAGGAATCATGGAGGTGGTTCCTTTACTTTTGGAGGACATTGGCCAAGAAAAAGATGGATGTTCATAACTGCACATGTTCCCAATGTTGAAAATGCATATGTTCTAAATGCTCAAGCTCCACACGACTCTGGTATAAGTGGTTCACAATCTGATTATATTTTGTCTGCACCTGTTCCAAATGTATCTACAATTCAAACCAATCCCAAGCCAGTTGAGTTACTTAAACTAATTCAGTTTATTAGTTTCAATCGTGTTTATTGTATGTATTCTAATGCTTTTTTTTTTATGATTGTATCTTTGTCGAAAAAACAAGGCAATAAAAAGTGGCAAGGAAATTGGAGTTGAGGATAAGTGATAAAAAAAGGGTTCTTAAATGAAAAAATCTCAAGGGAGAAGGAAGTGATCCAACACAACCAATGACATTGTAGACATTAGTGAACTTTCTATTATGCATTTTTTGGCTTAATGTATTTTGGTTATGTTGTACTTTGAGACATGCAGAACTCAATTATGTATTTTTGAATGAATATTTTCATGCTTCAGGTTTCGTCGGTAAACTATAAAAAAATCACAATTTTAAAGAGAGGCAATGTGAATCATTAGTAGATGCATATGAAATATTCAAATGGTTATTGGTTGTGTGTCCCACTCACAATCTAGATTAGACTAAACAAATGCAAATTTTTGTTAATGACCTCTAATTGAAGACTAAACAATTAATGTTTGTTAATGACCTCTAATTGAAGACTAAATAATTGATTGATATAGTTGTTGGTGGCTAATCAAATTTTACAACAGCCATTTTTATCAAGAAGATCATTAAAGTCCTTGCTGCAAATGAACATTTCAAATTGTATGATTGATGTGCAAACAAGCTAGAATGAGTTATGGATTTGAATCTATCCACTCATAATATAAAAATAGATGATCAAGTTGCATCAAAAGTTGAAAGGCGAGTGAAGGAACTAAACATCAGTACTCAACAACTAGCTCATGTTCAACAGACACAAGCTATTGGTTGTGAAATTTTTTTTGGGGGGGGGGGGGGGGGTCTTTATTTTTCTATGTATTATGTAGCACATCTACAACAAGTTGAAGAATTTATCTAAAGCAGAAAAATCCCTATTCCAACAGGTATAATTCAAGGTGGAAAAATCATCCAAATTTATCCTGAAAAGATCAGTAAGGGAGTGTTCAGAAAAAGGGGCCATTTCAAAATCAAAACTAAGAAAGAAGATTAGGAGATAGCTATTGAAAATATGACTTCTCAGAATGCGCAATTTAAAGAATAGACCATGAATAATCTAAGGAACACTACAACATCTATAAAAAAAATCTAGAGGTTTTGGTCAGACAAATAACTCAACAATTTAAAGGAAAAATCAAAGTACTCTCCCAAGCAACACCATCAATAATCCTAAAAATCATGTTTCAATCTTGTTACAACCTAAATCAAAATGAAAAACTTTCAACTATAGAAATCAAATTGCCTTATCCATAAAGATTAAAAAGGAAAGTGATTAAAAAAGAACCACAAATTTCAAAACAAGCACATGAAAGTACTTTGAGCACCACAGTCACAAAATCCATAAATCATATCAATATTATTGTTGTCCCAAACATGGAGAAGGTTGGTGAAGATGAAGAAGAATAAAGCAACAGATGATGTTATCATATTTATATTCTTCAAAAATCAGCATTTTCCATAAAAGGAACTAAATGTTTAGTTCTTTTTATATAACATATATAAGTCAAATATTATTTTAAAATTAATGTTTTGTAATTACCACTATCTTTAGTAAGCATTGTGAGAGAATTGTAATCATCACGTTATAATTACTGTCTTTATTTAGATTTATGGTAGAGTTGTATCATTAAGATTGAGTGAACCAAAGAGTCCTCATCTTAATTACCAACTTATTGTCTTGTCTGTCAGTTTCCTTCAAGCCTATATAAAGGTTTTGTAATGCTAAGCAAGAGCAAGAGAAAAGAGTATGTGGTGAATTCAATAAAATCAGAGCATTTCAAAGCCTAACCTCCACCAGTGGAAGTTCAGTGAAAAACGTGACCAAAAAGTATTTTCTTACTCTAAATTCTGCAACAGTATATTTTATCACATACCACCTCTAGAATACCACCAACAGTGTGGTATCAGAGTTGCAGATCTTTGCAGCTGCAGCAAAAACAACAAAAAATATGGCTTCCACAAGCAACTCTTCCACAACTTATATCAATTTTAAAGTTCATGTGTTTGAAGGAGAGAGTTGTGATTTTTGGGCTATTAAAATAGAGACTCTATTCACCTCATTGGGTGTCTCGGAGTTCGTCCAAAACGCTTATGAAGATCCAACACCAACAGAGGCGAGAGAATCAAAAGAAAAGGTTGAAGAATCAAGTCAACGACTTGAAGAATTGAAGAAGAAGAAGAAGATCATAAATGTTGGAGTTCTCGGGATGATTCAAAGAGGAGTCTCTCTATCCATTTTCCCAAGGATTATGAGGGCAAAAACATCAAAGTAAGCATGTAATATTCTACAACAAGAGTTTGAAGGAGACTCAAAGGTGAGAACTATGAAACTTCAATCTCTTAAGAGAGACTACGAAAATGAAAGAATGAAAGAGAATGAGAGTTTGAATGAATACTTTAACAGACTATCTGAATTGGTGAATCAAATGAAGTCACATGGAAATACAATAGATTATCGCATAATTGTTGATAAAATTCCTATTAGTTTTACAAAAAATTTTGATTCTATGGTGGCTATTGTAGAAGAAGCTAAGGACCTATCAAGTATGTCTGTTCAAGGGTTGATGGGGTCTTTGAGATCCTATGAGCAAAGGTTGTTACGACACTATGAAAAAATCAATTGAGAGTGCCTTTCAATCTAAACTCAACATTCAGCCCAACAATGGTGAAAATAAAGCCCCCAATACAAAATAGAGGTGAGTCTTCTAGAGGTGGCAAATTTGGAAGAGGAAGTGACAGAGGAAGAAACTCGCGAGGAAGAGGAAGAGGCGTGAATGACGGAAGATAACATGAAGGAGCGTCAAATAAATGGTGCAAAATTTGTAAGAGTAACACTCATGACAAGAAGGATTGGTGGAACAAGGGCAAACCATAATGTCACAATTGCAAGAGATTCATGCATATTCAAAAGGATTGTCGTTTTGCCAATCAACAACATGCTTCATTTGCATAAGGAGAAAATGATGAAGGTAATTTGTTCTTTACTTGTCAAAAAGCATTTCAAGAAGATTAAAACATGTGGTATTAGGATAACAGTTGTATCAAACATATGACCGAAATAAAAAACCTTTTATCAACATTGATTCTTCATTTGGCTAAAAAGTTAAATTGGGCAATGGAGAACATGTTGAATTAAAAGGCAAAGGAAGCATTGGAGTTACAACAAAGTAAGGAAGCAAAGTCATTCATGACACTCTTTATGTGCCAGAGTTAGATGAGAACTTGCTAAGCATTGGACAGCTTTTGGAGCATGGCTATTCTCTAAATTTTGAGAATCGAGAGTGCAGAATTTTTTATTCAAAGAGAAGAAATGTTGTTGTTGTAAAAATGACCAGCAATAGAAGCTTTCCACTTTCTCTTAATTATGAGAAAAATTTCACCATGATGGTTAGAGAAGATAATGACTTTTGTTTTTGGCACAAGATACTTGGGCACTTGAACTACAATAGTCTCAAGTTACTTTATCAAAAGAATATGGTGTATGGGCTGCCATTAGTTGAAGAAAAATCTGGTGTGAGTGAAGGATGTATGCTTGCCAAACACCACCGTCAACCATTTCCAATGGAAGGAGCATGGAGATCCAAGCAAGTATTGGAACTTGTACACACAGATGTGTGTGACCTTATGAATACTCTGTCTCATGACAAAAACATGTACTTTATCTTGTTTATTAATGATTTTACCCGCATGACATGGGTATATTTTATTAAACAAAAATCTTAAGTTTTGGTAATATTTAAGAAGTTTAAAGCTTTTGTTGAGAAACAAAGTGGTAGGTTTATAAAAATGTTGAGAAGTGATAGGAGGAAGGAGTACACCTCAAATGAATTTCATAAATTTTGGGAAGATGAAGGTGTTGAAAGAAAGCTCACCGTTGGCTATACACCTAAAAAAATGGTGTATCTGAAAGAAAGAATCAAATCGTGATGAAGATGACGAAGTCTATGCTACTTGAGAAAGGTTTGCCTAAAACCTTTTGGCTTGAGGGTGTTAATACTGTTGTGTATTTTTTGAATAAATGTCTAACAAAGGTTGTATGGAATAAGACTCCGTTTTAAGCTTGGAGTGGAAGAACACCCTCAGTTAACAACCTTAAAGTTTTTGGGTGTGTTTGCTATGCTCAAATTCCTAAACAAAAAAAGACAAATCATGAAGAAACAAGTGAAAAATGTGTCTTTATTGGCTATATTTTCACGTCAAAGGACTATAGACTTTACAACTTAAAGACAAACAAGGTGATCATTAGCCGGGATGTTGTATTTGACGAGAAAGCTTCATGGAATTGGGAAGAAGACAAAATGTAGGAGAAAAAAGTCCCTACAATTTTATTACAAAAAAATTCAGCAGCTGAAAATGAGCAACCAACCCCATGTATACCAAGCTCTTCATCCTCTCCAAGTTCACCAATTTCAAGTTCATCATCTCCCAGCTAAACTCCAATAAAATTAAAGAATTTGAGTGATATTTATGCAAGGTGCAACCATTGTGTTGTGGAACCCAAAAATTTTGATGAAGCAATTAAAGAAGATGTTTGGAGGAATACGATGCAAGAAGAAATAAATGCAATTGAGAAGAACAACACATGGCAACTAGCTGAAAAGCCAAATAACAAAGAAGCCATTGGAGTAAAGTGGTTGTACAAATTGAAACATAATCCAGATGATTCAATCCAAAGAACCGAGTCTAGATTAGTAGTCAAAAGTTATGCACAATAGCTTGGAATGGACTATAGTGAGACTTTTGCTCCGTTTGCACGTTTGGACACCTTGAGAACAATCATTACGTTAGTAGCTCAAAAAAGTTGGAATTTGTACTAACTTGATGTGAAGTCAGCTTTCTTGAATGGAAAATTAAAAGAAGAGGTGTATGTGCACCAACATCAAGGCTTTGTGACTAAAGGCCGAGAGAAAAAAGTTTACGAGTTGAATAAAAATCTCTATGGGTTGAAACAAGCCCCTAAAGCTCTCTATAGCTTTCTGCAGTTCACAAGAGCAGCTTGCAGACATTTTTACTAAAGCACTACCGAGTGGAAGATTTCAACAACTTAGAGAATCAATGGGAGTTAGAGAGCAACACATTAACGGAGAGTGTTAAAATTAATGTGTTGTAATTACCATTATCTTTAGTAAACATTATGAGAGAATTGTAATCATCACATTATAATTATTGTCTTTATTTAGATTTATGGTAGAGTTGTATTGTAACACCCCAAATTTGCAAGAATATTTATTTATATATAATATTCATGATTTTTAGTGAATTTTGGTGGTTTGTGTTGATGTCGGTATTTTTTTGGAGTTTTGGTCATTTATTTAAATAATAGTATATAATATAGAATTTATTGTATTATTATTTATTTAAATAATATTAGAAGGATTAAGGGTATAATGGACTTTTAAGGAGGAGTTAGTGAGAATAATATCGGGAAAGTCCATTTTAGAAGCCCAGGGGTTAAGTTTAACAAAAAGGAGAATTTGAGAGGAATAAGATTCATTTTGTTAGACCGTGAAAAGAAGGGAAAAGGCCAGAGCTCTGAGGAAAGAGAGAAAAGCCTAGGATTCGAGAAGGTTTCCAAGAACAAAAGAAAGAAAGCTTGGAATCGACTATCTAAGGTATTGGGAGTATTGCCTTTCATTGTTTTCAATATAGGAATTCAATGTGTTTAAAGTGGATTTTTGAGGTTTATGTGGGTTTGTGGGTTTATGAGTAAATTGATGATTTAGGAGTATTTTTATGGATTGATAATGAATATGAAGGGTTGAATATTTGAAGGATTAGGTGATTTTGAGGTTTATGATAGTGTAATAAATCGGCCTAATAGTCGTGAATTTTGTGTCTTTGTTGCCATAATGCCTTAGGGATGTTTTGGGGTAAATGGAGCTGAACCCGTAAGGATTTTGGAGTCTGATGTGCTACTGGTGCGTAGCAACGATTGCAGAAAATCGCAACCTCGCAAAGCGAAGGAATTCTTCGCAAAGCGAATGTTCGCCCCAGACTCGCTGGACGAACAGCGCAGCGAATGCGCGACGACGCTGTTTGAGATACTGGAATAGAATTCTGAAAATAGTTTTAATTCGTACAACGAACTTCCCAGCGAATAACTTCGATTGGCTAATAGAGGTAGAGAGGGAGAGACAGAATGAGGTTCCTCTGGTTTTTGGATGGGACTTTGAGGCTCGCTGGCAGCTCGCTAGGCGAACACCCAAGCGATCAAGTTCGCAAAGTGAACTCCCTAGCGAATGCCTGCTGTTCGCGAATTTGTTTTATGATTCTTGTAATGTCTTTATGTTTGAGCTATGATTATTCTAATGAATTACCATTATTATATTGATGATTATAAGACGATGATTCATGATGTTTTGATGAATAAATGATGAGATGATTAACATGAGATTTTGATGAATGATGATGCACGTAATGGGTTTTATTGATGATGATGATAATGATGTTATGTATCATGCATTCATAGCATTTTAGAGTTCGGTCTATGGTGGCTTCAATCCCATTGTGTGGATATGAGGAAATTTTGACGTGCTCCGGTTCTTGTGTAGAACCGATCTTAATGACGTGGATGTTTGGAGGGTGATGGCCTAGTGTCCTTCGACTTTGACGAATTGGTACCACATGCATGAGTCTTGTTGTGCATTGCATTTATTGGGCATTGATATGATTTGTGATATCTTGATTTTTGATGTTTTCCTTTGTGATGACCCTGAAGATGTTGTATATGATAATGACGCCATTTTATGCATATCCTGTTTTTATATTGATTATGATGAATTGTGATTACTCACCTTGCCTGTTTGAATGCTGCCTCCACGTGGGTAACGTGCAGATGATCAAGCTTAGCTGTGGATGCCTTCAAGGACTTTTGTAGTTTGTTTTGCTTTGGTCGATGTAGAGGCTCTTGTTCTGATATTGTAACATCGGGTTGGGTCGAGTCGAACCTGTAGCGAGTGATTTTTGGATGTGGTTGCGAAGCACGATCGCTCTGGTACTACAACTCGATTCATTTTTTATCCTATTAAAGCTGATGAAGGAAGGGAAATAGATGTCTCCAATTAACCCTGCTTGCATACTGAGATTAAACAGTCAAAACTGTTGGTTTACAGATGATACAAAGATTCAGGGTTTCTCCTAGGTTATTGTGTTGACGAGGGGTGTTTTAGGCTATTGGGTAGGATGTTAGGACGAATGTATGAGAGTATGGGATTTTGGGTTTTTTGTTTAGTGTGCTCGCTAAGATTTTTTCTTTCAATCTTATGCCTACGTATTCCCGTTTACCGAAACAGGGAAATCAGAGCGTTCGTAGTTCCTCCTATTCTATGGGAGGAAATGGTTGTTTTGGTGTCTTGTTCAAAGCCCAAGACGTGAAGCTAGAGGTGGTTTGCATCTTGTTCAAAGCCCAAGATGTGAAGCTGAAGGTAGTTTGTATCTTGTTCAAAGCCCAAGATGTGAAGCTGAAAGTGTTGACCTTAGAGAGAATTTGTCATCTCTAAAGGGGTCTGTTTGTCACAACTGTTGGGTGACTGACTGTAAAGGAGGATTAATTTAACCGGGATTTGTGAATCCGGCAATTCCATAATTTCCTTTATAGGGGATTTTAACCTGAAGGAGAAGACTTTAACTCAGTTTAGAGCAATGCTATCTTTCCTTAGGAATTTCTCATACTAAAAGAGGGACATTGGCATGGATGTAGATGATCCAGAGGCTTGCCGCTTATAGCAGTTAGATGAAGGGGAAAGAGTTGTTGAAGTTTGTGTACTGTGAACGAGGCACAACTTTGATGCTAAAAGGTTGATTGGATCAACCAGTGGTTTTCATATACCAAGCCTAAGAGGAGGCTAATATGTGTCTTGTACAAAGCCCGAGAGAGAGGCTAAAAGGTTTTGACTCGACGATGGAGTCTTTTGGTATCTCGTATAAAGCCCGAGATGAAGGCTATTTGACTCAACAAGAGAGTTTTTTGTATCTCGTACGAAGCCCGAGATGGAGGCTGAAATTTGTTTGGCTCAATAAGAACCTTTTTGTATTTCGTATAAAGCCCGAGATGGAGGCGAAATGGGTAATTGACTCAACGAGGGAGTCTCTTATGTGTCTCGTACAAAGCCCGAGAGAGAGGCTAAACGTTGTTTGACTCCGCTGGGGAGAATCATTGTATAAAGCCCAAGAGAGAGGCTATTGTAACTGGAGAAGGATCATTATACAAAGCCTAAGAGGAGGCTATGGTTACTATTTCAGTTGAGTGACAGGTCCAGTATGCTGATTTAAAGAGAAAATCAGCTCTTATATGAGCAATGTTATACTCAAGGCTTTGATTCGAGGGTCAGGGTTGTTCCCGTTCTTTAGGGAAGTGGGAAATCCGAAGGGTATTGAGACTGTTGAGTCTACGGGTTTTCTTCCTATTTAACAAAGGGGTCACTTGAGAATGTCTTTGAGACTCAAGGAGATGAGACTGTCTGTGTCTAGAGTTTCATCTTTTGTACCATGCTTTGAGAAATAGTAATAGACTTTTTGAAAGGACTGTTCTATGCAGATGTCTAAGTTCTGTTCCTATACCTCTAGGAGGTCGTCGGGACAATTTGTACGAAGCCCAAGAGGAGGCTGGAAACTTTTAAGAAGCCGACGGGTCCTTGTACGAAGCCCAAGAGGAGGCTATCATTCCCGAAGGAAGAATCATTATACGAAGCCTAAGAGGAGGCTGTGAATACTTCTAAGAAGCCGGCGGGTCCTTGTACTAAGTCCAAGAGGAGGCGGGGTTGCTTTTAGGAAGCCTGTGGGTCCTTGTACGATGGCCAAGAGGAGGCCGATGCTTTTAAGAAGCCTGTGGGTCCCCAAACCCTGAGAAATTCAAGATAGGCCATTCACGAGGAATAGATCAAGCTAGGAAAGTCCGAGAATTTGGAAGAAACTCAAGAGATGCCATTCACGGAGAAAAGATCATCTCTGGGGAGTAGAGTTTCTTGACAAGTGCTTTTAAGAAGCCTATGGGTGCCCAAACCCCGAGAAATTCAAGACATGCAATTCACCGAGAATAGATCAAGCTAAGAAAGTTTGAGAATTTGGAAGAAACTCAAGAGATGCCATTCACAGAGAAAAGATCATCTCTGGGGAATAGAGTTTCTTTGACAACTTCTATGAGTGACAGTCTATGAGAAGATTGTATCTGGTGATCCTATTGGGGATCTAGTTGTATATTTCTACGAATAAACGAAACGGCGTCACCTAGTTCTAGACGTAGTTGCCGGGGAAACTCGAAATATCTATACTATTATTACACAGTTGATATGAGTTTATGAAAGAAGACTTACAGCGAAACAGCCCCACAATACAGTTATATGTATATGAAAGTGGTAAATGAAAGCGTATAAACACTTACTCGGTTGTAGAGCTTCCATGCTGTTTGGTTAGTTGTTCAACAAAGAAAGATTGAAAATAACAGTATATTCAAAATCAAAGGAGAAAGTGCTTTGAAAAAGAAAGATTTGGGGCTTACAGCTCAAGGAGAGGCCCAGGGTTTTATCAGTGAGCGCACTATTGAATTTGTACAGAGGGACTTATACGAGTGACTGTGGCCCAAAAAAGGTTTTATGTACAAAGGGATGGGTCTTACACTCTCTCAAGAGGCCCAAAAAGTTTTAAAGAAAAAGAGTGGGGCTTATAACACGAGGGTAAGCCCAGATGATTTTTCGTTTAAAATGGCGATCACGCCGAGGTTTTCTTTTAACGCAGAGGGACTTATACAATATCTGAGGCCCAAAATGTTTTGGTTTAAAGGGGATTGGGTCTTACACTCTATTAGAGGCCCAAAAGTTTTGAATGGGTCCTATAACTCAAGGAGAGGCCCAAGGTGGTTAATTTTAAACCGGCGACGATCGCGTCGTTTATTTGAAGATGTACAGAGGGACTTATACAATAAGTGAGGCCCAAAAAGTTTTCTGTACAAGAGGGTTGAGTCTTACACACTAATAGAGGCCCAAAGAGTTTTAAGAAAAGAAATGGGTCTTACTACTCGAGGGTAGGCCCAGAAGGTTATTTTTCAAAAGGCGACGTTCGCGCCATTTGTTTTTTGACGGTATCGGGACTTATGCAATATACTGAGGCCCAAAAATGATTTGGTCAAAAAAAGGATTGGATCTTACACTCTATTAGAGGCCCAAAGTGTTTTGAAAATGATTTATCAGGGTTGAATTAATCCAAAACCCTAATTTGTTTTCAAAAATGTATTTAATTGAATAAAAATTCAATTAAAATGATCAAAATTGTTTAACATAGGAAAAACAAATTGTGATCTTGGATTAATGCTTCAAAAATTAAGTATTGACCTACAAAATAATTAGAAAGCATTAAAAGTTGCAAAATCAAGGTGGAAAAAATATTTTAAATGTCAAAAGCAATTAAAACATTAATTCTTTACAAAAATATCAATTATACAAAATAAATAATATTTTTGGGATTTTTTTGGAAAATAAAATATTTTAACATTTTTGTGAATTATTAAAAAAAGAATCAACTCAAAATCATTAAAACTCAGAGAGAAATTAATTTTTGAATCAATTAAATAAAATCACAAAATTCAAATATTTGAATTTTCAAAAAATGGCGCCAAGAACACCCAAGAACACGCGCGTGTTCTGGGTTTGCCCAGATTTGCATTTTCTCTTCAATCTCACTGAATACTTGATCATATCATGTAATCCACATACCAATCAACTCGTTTCAACCTCACGATCATGTCTATGGTATTTAATTTCATTTAAATTAAACATATAACAAGAAATCATGAAAAATCCTCAAGAACCCTAATTTCTGCATGAAGGCTAGGATTTTTGATACACGATTCAAACAATGCAATTAATTGAGGAGAAACATTCCATGCATGATTATGAACATATGGCCAAATTCTTGTGCATCAAAAATTGCATGGATCATAGAGTTAGAAGAGCTCATGCTTACCACTTGCAGCTGGTGATTGTGATTTGTGTTGGAGGTGTTACAGATGAGTTGTGATGATCTGAACAGCTTCCCTACACCCTATGGAGTATGTTTGAATGCTTGGACTTGATTGAAGTTAGCTGGATCACTTCATGGCATCTCAACTGCAACTTGGTTAAAACCTTGAGCAATTGACTGGTGATTCTGAGAAATCAGTGTTCCAGTTGTTGTTTAAGTGTTTGATCAGCTCATATGTGATGTATATGAGGTGTGTTTGTGATTGGTTTTATTGGAAAAGCTCTCAAACTCAAAACCCGATAGTGACTTGCCTTAGAAGGCAAAATTGGAGTGAAAGAAGAGATTTTGAGGAAAGCATCTGTTTGATGGCTTTGGTGTACTCAAACTGATCATAATTGAGCTCTATTTATAGTAGAGCAAGTTTGTTTTGCAAGGAATAGTGAATGGCAACTACTGAGTAGGTTTGGCCAATGTTGGCAAATGAAAATCCAAGTCTCCTCTAGCCATTGACTAGAGGTTAGGGCACAGGCTGCTGGTTCCCTTGGTCTTGGATAAGTCTTGACTGAATTCAGTTCCTAAGAGCTCAGTCCATGCCACCTTGATGCTTCCATTAAATGCTCCAATCCAAAATTGGAGTCTTGTTCCTATTTTGGCAATTCTAGGTTCAAAATGCTATTTCTTGTTCCAAAGACTTTGGAGGCTTGGCTCAGTGATTGTCCCCTTTAGATTCAATCCTCAGAGGTGTCCAAGTGGATAGGAGCATTTGGATTTGGCTGATTTTGGAAAATCGAGCAAAAATGCAAAATCTGCCTTGCCTTGACAGATTTCAACAAGGCAACTTGCCAATGTTATATCTCATGACTCAAATTGAATTTGGTAATGTTCTTGGTCATTTTGGAAAGCCCTTACATGATACAACAACTGTTTGAACATGTTTGGTTTTGATCTCTTTTGAATCCAAGTGAAAAATCCCCCTACATTTGGCAAAAAGTAAGGTAAAATCTGACTTAGTGAAATTTTCACTAAGTGTTGGAACAAAGTGACTTTTCTTGATTTTGATCACTCCATAACTCAAAATCCATGAGGAATTTGGACATAGGTCAGTATGAAGCTTTTGTAGAGGGCAATGAGATCTACAAATCAAGCTTTGAACGGGGAACAATGACCTTGTGGTTTAGGAGTTATGGTCCTCCAAAGTTGGCACATTAGTGTCACTTTTTCCATAACTTAGAAATTTTTCTAAGTTTTTATGGTTACCCCTTTTACAAGTTATCCCACTTTCTTTGATTTTTCTTGATGAATGATGATTCAAATCATACATTAACATCATTTTAGGGTTAAAAATCCATTTTGGTGAAAAATCTCAAAAAGTCAAAGTTGACTTTTGTGTACAGTTGACTTTTTATCAGACGAATTCCAAACTGTGCAATTCTTCAGGAAATCATGTCCTTGACCTAAATCAAACTTGATGGACATGTTCCATGGGTGTCATAGGGTATATTGAATCATGTCTTAGGGCTTGGGAGCATGTCCTGGTCAAAAGTCAAAGTTACAGTTGACTTTCCTCGCGAAACCCTAATTGTGGTGCAGATGAAATTGAGACTTGTTGCTCAAGCTTCTTGGATTAATCCATTGTTGCAAATGGATCAATATAGTTCATTAGAGACCCTCAAACCCTCTCTTGAGGTCTTGGCTCATGATTTGCCCTAAAAGTCAACTTAGGGGTGAATTAGGTCAAGAAATCCTAATTCCTGATTTTTGATGAATGCATCCCCTGAGGCAAAATTGACTTGATGATTGGGTCCATGAGGTCCCATGAAGTATATTAGGTTATGTTTTGGATAATTGGCTTGTGCCCAGATGAAAATTTTCCATTTGGAGGCCCTGGTCGACCAAAACCCTAATTTGGTGACACTGTCGATCTTGAGACTTGATCCACCTAGAAGGGAGCAGCCTTGTGCTTGATCCTTGAAGTGGGAGTCCTTTTTATCCATTGTGGATGTTTGAGAGGTTAGACAAGTTGAGATCATGTCATTCCTTGATTGATCCTTTGTCTAAGAACTCTGAGAGGGCTTGAAACCCTAATTCTTGATGGTAGTGAATGCTCAACAATCCTTGAGGAGATTGATGAGGCATGAAGGTACATCCATATTATGATGATGATTTGCACAATGATGGGAAATCTAAGTGGTCAAAATTTGGGGTATGACAGAACCATGTTGAGTTGTTATTTTGTTGTTATTTTTGAAGGATTATGGCTTTTATTGAAAACCTTTCGATTTGAAATTATTGAGTTCCGCTGCTATTTGATGGCTTTTGATTTAATTTGAGGAACACCCGTTGTTTACAGAGTAATTGTTTTATTCAAATTTTATTGAGAAATGTGCACCCTTTGAGGTGGTTCTGATTTTACTCTGATATTATGATTATTTTGCTGAAATATTTGTGGGGTAGAAAAGGGTTTTACATTAGTGGTATCAGAGCAGGTCGGTCTGTCCGGCCAAGTTTTACTTGATGTCAGTCCCTATCAGTCGACGAGTGTGTGTACACTGTCGATGTTTTGTTTCTTCTAACTTTGTTGGTGGTGTGCAGGATGGATGGATGAAATGAATGTGCTATTGCTGATGCGTTGAAGTCGATTGCTCAAGTAGTGGCTCAGAATAATCAGAATGGTGGAGTTACGGATGAGTTTTGTGCTTTGGGGAAGTTTCAGAGGAACAATCCACCGACTTTTGAGGGTACTCATGATCCAGCAAGTGCACACAAGTGGCTGAAGGAAATCGAGAAGATCTTTCGAATGATGGGGTGTACTGATTTGCAACAAGTTCAGTTTGGAACGCATATGCGGTCAGAAGAGGCCGATGTTTGGTGGGATAACACCCGTCAGAGACTCGCAGATGTTGGCACTGTGATAACTAGGGCTGTGTTTAAGCAGGAGTTTTTGAGAAAGTATTTTGCAGAGGATGCTCGTGGCAAGAGAGAAGTGAAATTCCATGTGCTGAAGCAAGGAGAAATGACTGTGGCGGAGTATGCCGCGAAGTTCGAGGCACTGGTGAAGTTCTGTCCGCACTACAACCGTGCTGATGCCGAGATGTCCAAGTGTCTCAAGTTCGAGAATGGGCTGAGACCGGAAATTAAGCGGGATATTGGGTATCAACAGATCCGCAGGTATGCTGAATTGGTGGACAAGAGTAGAATCTACGATGAGTATAACCGAGCTCGATCAGCTCACTCTAAGTAGTTGAGTGAGAAGAAAGGGCAGTATACACTATGCCACGGAAGGGAAAAGACAACGCTTTTTTTGGCTTTTAACAACGCTTAAAAGCGCTGCCTAAGGTGGCGCTGCTATAGGTAAAAACAACGCTTTTGTTTTATGCAAAAGTGCTGCCTTATGTAGGCCTTTAGCAGCGCTTTTTCTGGAAAAGCGCTTTCTAAAGTGGTCCTTTAGCAGCGCTTTTTCTAGAAAAGCACTATCTAAAGTGGGCCTTTAGCAGCGCTTTTTCTGGCCTTTTATGCTTTCTATTGGCATCTTTAGGCAGCGCTTTTTCAGGAAAAAGCGCTTTCTATTGTCCCACTTTAAACAGCGATTTTTAAAGCATTGTCTAATGTATATTTTATTTCACTTTAAGGTAGCCCTTTCAATGGAAAGCACTTTCTATTGTGAACTATAGGCAGCGCTTTTTCTGAAAAGCGGTGCCTTTTCTTCACGTAAATTGTGCTTTTTAAAAGCACTTTTTTAAAAATCAGAATTTAGGAAGCGTTTTTTATTTAAATGCGCTACCTATTCTTTCTTTTTTAGAAAGCATATTTTTGAAAATAATACCATAAACCTATATAATTCAAGCCTTTATTTTAAACACATAGGTCTTATATTTCAACCATTGAGCCTTTATTTAACAAACAAGCTTTTATTTAAACATAGGCATTATATACCATTATAATTCAACACATAAACCATTTGATATAAATAACACAACAACTTTCATACCTTATATGATTCTTTTCTCAATAAAGTATTCACACAATTCCTCCTTGATTTCTTCCAATTTATCTTTCGAGTAATGAGCACACTTGTATTCATCAAAGTAATACATAATAAAAGATAACAAACGTCATTTAGTTCAAAGTAATAAATTATATGAAATATTCGATAAATATTAAAATAAATCCTAAGTTATAAATCCATACCATGATTGGATTCTCTATTTGATCCAAATGAAGGATTTCTCTCATAAACCTCAAAACGTAATAACTGCAATCTATACTTGTATTGCTCTAACAAAATAAAAACAAATAAGAATATATAGTTGTCTTGTTTTATCAATTATCATAACAAAGATTAGAATGAAAAAGATACAAAGATTAGAATGAAATTAGATTGAAAAACTAACCCGTTGCAAGTATTATACGCGCGGAAGACACGAAATAGAATCCCGCGCATCAATTTGTCATACAAGAACCTTAAATAAAAACATAATAAACATTAGACTATTTTCATTGAAATGTGTAAATAAATTGTTCAACTTATTAAATCATATACACGAAATAGTACCTTTTACACTAACGTCTCTTTCTTTTCTTGGTTGGAATATGTTCTACTCGTCTCTTAACAACACGGATGGTTGGATTGATCCAAATACCCTCATTATGATCATTTCTAATATATGATTCATTTACTATAATATTCTCATTTGATCATTTCTAGTAAACGATTCAATCTCAACATCAATATCACCTTGATCTCCAATGTTTTCATCAATTACTTTGTTAGATAAAAGCACTATAGACCATTTCGTACTTGTCGGATCAGTTACATAGAACACTTGTTTAGCTTGAGAGGCTAGAATAAAAGGCTCATATTTGTACCCCACCCTATTAAGATCCACTTGCAAAAATCCTGACTTATCCATTCGTAAGCCATTATTATTTTCAACCCACTTGCAACCAAATATAGGAATCTGAAACTTCTCATAATCAAACACCCAAAGATAGTTCATGCCAATAAAGCACAACATCTTTTTGGCCTCATATGTTTGATTGGGAAGAACATTATCCTCTGGAAGCATATCTTTCATAAGGGCTAATAACTCTGTGAAACTTTTATCTGACTATCCATTGCCCACCTTTACGTTGTACAGCTTTAATACCGCATACAATCTTTTGAATTTAGTGCAACCATTATACAACGGTTTCTCTGCATCGCTTACCAACCTCTCAAACATTTTGGGACAATCCTTAAGATCTTCTTCAAGTGCTTCTGTAATCTCTTCGACTCGATCACAATCGTATGTATCTGTGCAATTGTCGTTTGAAGCATAAGTCTTATTATCCCCCGATTCAACATTCCCGTTACTTTTCTCACCATGCAAATTACGACATGTATAACTTCGATCAATTTCATGCCTCATTAAATGCGATGCCAACTGAACCGCGTCAACCCGACTCCCATAACAACAATCCAAGCAAGGACATGTCATTCGACTGGGGTCTTTGGCATGCGCAACAACAAACTTAACGAATTCTGATACCCTATTCTCATACTCTTTCGACAATCGACATGAAGACATCCATTTCTTATCCATGGTTTTACTAATTAAGCTAAATAAAAACAAAATAAAAACTATTTACCTGTACGGAAGTCAACAGCTTCTGGACCAACACAATGTAAGATTCTTGGAAACAATCAAACTCACTCTTCACAAGTAACCCCTATAGCAAATTCACTAAGTTAGAATTGATGGTGTATGCCAAATATAACAGGACAAATTTAGTATATAATAGGACAAACAAGATATATCGGAGAAACAAGTCAAAGTCTCAAGAATCAATTAATTTCAACAATCTCATTTTCATTTTCATCACTAACATACTAAATATAACAATTAATTTCATTATTATTTTCAATCAACAATTAGATTAAAATAAAGTAATCACTAAAAAGTTTCCATCAACAATGTCATTATCATCAATTAATTTCAACAAATCATCACTAGCATTCAACATCAACTTACAAAATTAGCACCAATTCCCAACATAAATCCACCACAAATATCACCATTTTTCATCTTCAACTTTACTACAACAACAATTTCAAAATCAAATTCAAACAACAACCACATCAACACTAATTCACCAAATCGACAACAACCACATCAACACTTTGATACTCTAACAACACTCATTTTTCTATAACACTCATTTTTCTAACAACCCTCATTTTTGTAATGGATACAACAACACTCAAACAAACTACATTCAAACTAACACGCATTCAAACTACATTCAAACTAACACTTTCAAACTAAAAGCAAAACAAAAACATAACAACACTCATTCAAACTGCATTCAAGCTAACACATTAAAACTAAAAACAAAACAAAAACAAAACAAGATACTCAAGAACAAACCCTCAAGAACAAACAAAAGAAACAGTGACACTCACGGAAGAATGTCGGTCGGAGAAGATGGAGATACGAATAGAGGAACATTGCTGGTCGGAGAAGACGGACAGAGGAACAGTGCCGGTCGGAGAAGACGAACAGAGGAACACGGACGGAGAAGACGAACAGAGGAACACGGATGGAGAAGTCATGAGAGAAAGGGAGAAGTCGCGGGAGAGAGGGAGAAAGAAAATAAATGTTAGGGCGTTCTGAAATAATGAAAAGTTTTTTAATATTTATAAAATAATAACATAAGACAGCGCTTTTAGAAAGTGCTTTGTTATGTATTAGCTTTAGCAGCGCTTTTTCTCTAAAAGCGCTTTTGTTTTAATAGCCTATAGCAGCGCTTTCAAAAAGTGCTTTCTAATGTGTAACCTACGTAAGGCCTTTAGTAGCGCTTTCTAAAGTTTGCCTTTAGCAGCGCTTTACTAAAAGCGCTTTCTAAGGTGTCACATTTGTATGGCTTTTAGCAACGCTTTAAGCAAGCGCTTTCTAAAGTAGGGTTTAGGCAACGCATTTTTTCAGCGTGTTTTTTTTAAACATATAGCAGCGCTTTTGATTAAAAGCATCATCTATGTTGTGCTGTCAAAAAACAATTTTGGCGTAGTGATAGGGTGAAGCCTTATACAACTTCAGCTGACAAAGGGAAGCAGAAGGCTTCAGAGGGGAAAAAGAAAAGTGGGGGAGCAGCTTCCGCTTCTGGGAAGTGTTATAAGTGTGGCGATCAAGGCCACCGTACTGATGTGTGAACCAATAGTGTGTTGAGGTGCTACAGAAGTGGCAAGAAGGGTCATAGAGCTACTGACTACAAGGACGATGGTCCAACCTATTTCAATTATGGAGATAAAGGTCATATCAGTACCCAATGTCAAAAGCCAAAGAAGACCGCTACTGCCGCTCAGGCCAGTGGCTGTGTGTTTGCTTTGAGTGATGCAGAAGTGCCAGAGAAGGACAGCCTGATTCGAGGTACTTGTTTTATTAATAATATCGAGTTAGTTACTATTATTGATACTGGTGCTACTCATTCTTTTATCTCGCTTGAATGTGCTAATAGATTGGGTTTGAAGTTGTCTGATATGAATGAGAATATGGTAATAGAAACTCCAGCTAATGGTTCTTTTACTACTACCCTTGTGTGTTTGAGATGTCCTTTGACAATTTTTGGGAAGAGTTTTGTAATCTTTGGAATGAGATGGTTGGAGTTCAACCATGTTCACATTAACTGTTATAATAAGACTGTGGAGTTTCCTGAGTTTGGTGATGGTGGAGAGTTGATGTTCTTGTCTGCTAGGCAAGTAGACGAACTTATGGAAGACGAAGCCCTGGTGTTTGCAATGTTTGCATCATTGCAGATTGATCGTGAAGCTACGAGTGTTGACTTACCAGTTGTATGTGAATTTCCATATGTGTTTCCGGATGACATCAGTGATTTACCTCCAGAACATGAAGTAGAGTTTGCAGTGGACTTAATACCAGGTACGAGTCCAGTGCCGATGGCTCCTTATCAGATGTCAGCTTCTGAGTTAAGTGAATTGAAGAAACAACTGGAAGAATTGCTTGAGAAGATGTTTGTTCGGCCGAGTGTGTCTCCCTGGGGTGCCCCTGTATTTCTAGTAAAGAAGAAAGATGGTAGCATGAGGTTGTGTGTTAATTATCAGCAGTTGAATAAGGTGACTATTAAGAATAAGTATCCGCTTCCGAGAAATGATGATTTGATAGATCAGCTGGTAGGCGCTTGTGTGTTCAGTAAGATTGATTTGAGGTCTGGTTATCATCAAATTCGTGTTAAACCTGATGATATCCCGAAGACGGCTTTCAGGACGAGGTATGGTCACTATGAATACACTATGATGCCATTCACTAAATCCAATGCACCTGGTGTGTTCATGGAGTACATGAATCCGATTTTTCATGATTATTTGGATAAGTTTGTGGTGGTGTTTGTCGATGATATCTTGATATATTCTAGATCTGAAGAAGAACATGCTGAGCATTTGAGAACTGTGTTGCAAGTATTGAAGGAGAAGAGGTTGTATGCAAAGCTGTTCAAGTGTGAGTTTTGGTTGAACGAAGTGAGTTTTCTTAGCAATGTGATTTCAAGTGGCGGGATTGCTGTTGATCCCTCTAAAATTAATGTTGTGTTACAGTGGGAGACTCTGAAGTCTGATACCGAGATATGAAGTTTTCTGGGACTGGCGGATTATTACCGCAAGTTTATCGAAGGCTTTTCTAAGTTGGCATTAACTTTGACTTAGTTGACTCGAAAGGGTCAAGCTTTTGTGTGGGACGTAGCTTGCGAAGAGAGTTTTGTGGAATTGAAGAAGAGCTTGATGACCGCTCCAGTGTTGATTTTACCTAATCCGATCTTATCTTTTGTGGTGTATTGTGATGCGTCGAAGATGGGTCTTGGTGGAGTATTGATGCAGAATGGAAAAGTTGTTGCCTATGCTTCGATACAATTACGAGTTCATGAGAGGAATTATCCTACACATGACTTAGAATTGGCCGCTGTGGTGTTTGTGTTGAAAATTTGGAGACATTATTTGTTAGGCTCTGAGTTTGAAGCGTTCAGTGATCATAAAAGTCTGAAGTACTTATTTGATTAGAAAGAATTGATTATGAGGCAGATGAGGTGGTTAGAGTTGTTGAAGGATTTCGATTTTGATTTGAGTTATCATCCGAGCAAAGCAAATGTAGTGTCCGATGCATTGAGCAGAAAGTCATTACATATGTCGATGCTTACGGTGAAAGAGTTGGAATTAATTGAGCAATTCTGAGATTTGTGTTTGGTATGTGAAGAGACCTCTGACAGTGTGAAGTTGGGAATGTTGAAGTGGACTAGTGGTATTCTGGAAGAAATTAGAGTGGGACAACAATCTAATTTAAAGTTGGTTGACCGGTTGACTTTGATTAACTAAGATAACAGAGGAGAATTCCGGATTGATGAGAATGGTGTGATGAGGTTTCGAGATAGAGTATGTGTTCCAGATATTCCAGAAATCAAGAAGAGTATTCTAGAAGAAGGACACCGAAGTAGGTTGAGTATTCATCCCGGTGCTACTAAGATGTACCAGGATTTGAAAAAGTTGTTTTGGTGGCCAGGTATGAAGAAGGATACTACAGAGTTCGTTTATGCGTGCTTGACGTGTCAGAAGTCGAAGATTGATGATCAGAAGACTTTAGGTATGATGCAGTCGTTTAATATTCCATAATGGAAATAGGATAGCATTTCCATGGACTTTGTGTCGGGGTTGCCGAGGACGGCAAAAGGGAATGATTCAATTCGGGTGATCGTGGATATATTAACTAAATCGGCTCATTTCTTACCGATGAAGATTAATCATTCTATGTAGAAGTTAGCTGAGATATACATTGAGGAGATCGTGAAGTTACATGGGATACCTTCGAGTATTGAGTCGGATAGAGACCCGAGATTTACATCGAGGTTCTTGAAGAGTTTGCAAGATGCTTTGGGTACTAAGTTGAGGATGAGTTCTGCCTATCATCCGCAGACGGACGGTCAAACACAAAGGACTATCCAATCCTTAAAGGATTTGTTGAGGGCTTGTGTGTTGGATCATGGGGGATCTTGGGATAGCCATTTACCGTTGATTGAGTTCACGTACAATAATAGTTTTCATTCTAGTATTGGAATGGCGTCCTATGAAGCTTTGTATGAGAGAAGATGTAGAACTCCTTTGTGTTGGTATGAGTCGGGCAAGAGTGTTGTACTCGGACCTAAGATTATACAAGAGACGACCGAGAAGATTAAGATGATCTAATAAAGGATGAGAGCGTCGCAGAGTCACTAGAAGAGCTACCATGATAAGAGAAGGAAGACACTTGAATTCCAAGAAGGAGATCACGTGTTCTTGAGGGTTACGCCAGTGACTGGTGTGGGTCAAGATTTGAAGTCTAGGAAGCTCACTCCACGTTTTGTGGGTCCATATCAAATCTTGCAGAGGATAGGAGTGGTAGCCTATCGAATTTCTTTACCGCCGTCACTTGCGAATTTGCATGACGTGTTCCATGTGTCCCAATTGAGGAAGTACATTCCGGATCCGTCGCATGTGATTTAGATGGATGATGTACAAGTGAGGGATAACCTGACAGTGGAAGCATTACCTGTGCGGATTGATGGTCGAGAGATGAAGCAACTGCGGAGTAAAGACATAGCTTTGGTGAAGGTGTTGTAGGGTGGACCAGCTGGCGAAAGTTAGACTTAGGAACGTGAAGATCAGATGAGGGAGTCATATACGACTCTATTTCCTTGAGGTAATTTTCGAGGGCAAAAATTCTTTAAGTAGGGGAGAGTTGTAACACCCCAAATTTGTAAAAATATTTATTTAATTTATTTAAATATAATATTCATGATTTTTAGTGAATTTTGGTGGTTTGTGTTGACGTCGATATTTTTGTGGAGTTTTGGTTATTTATTTAAATAATAGTATATAATATAGAATATATTGTATTATTATTTATTTAAATAATATTAGAAGGATTAAGGGTAAATTGGACTTTTAAGGAGGAGTTAGTGAGGATAATATTGGGAAAGCCCATTTTAGATGCCCAGGGGTTAGGTTTAACAAAAAGGAGAATTTGAGAGGAATAAGATTCATTTTGTTAGACAGTGAAAAGAAGGGAAAAAGCCAGAGCTCTGAGGAAAGAGGGAAAAGCCTAGGATTCGAGAAGGTATCCAAGAACTAAAGAAAGAAATCTTGGAATCTACAATCTAAGGCATGGGGAGTATTTCCTTTCAGTGTTTTCAATATAGGAATTCGATGTGTTTAAAGCGGATTTTTGAGGTTTTGTGGGTTTGTGGGTTTATGAGTAAATTGATGATTTAGGAGTATTTTTGTGGATTGATAATGAATATGAAAGGTTGAATTTGTGAAGGATTAGGTGATTTTGAGGTTTAGGATAGTGTAATAAATCAGCCTAATAGTCGTGGATTTTGTGTCTTTGTTGCCATAATGCGCCTTAGGGATGTTTTGGGGGTGTTTTTGGGGTAAATGAGGTTGAACCCGTAAGGATTTTGGGGTCTGATGTGCTACTGGTGTGTAGCAGCGATTACAGAAAATCGCGACCTCGCAAAGCGAAGAAATTCTTCACAAATCGAATGTTCGCCCTAGACTCGCTGGGCAAACAGCGCGGCGAATGCGCGATGACGTTGTTTGAGATACTGGAATGGAATTCTGAAAATGGTTTTAGTTTACACAGCGAACTTCCCAGCGAATAGAGGTAGCGAGGGAGAGACAGAATGGGGTTCCTCTGGTTTTTGGATGGGATTTTGGGGCTCGCTGGCAGCTCGCTAGGCGAACACCCAAGCGAACATGTTCGCAAAGCGAACTCCCTAGCGAACGCCTGCTGTTCGGGAATTTGTTTTATGATTCTTATGCTATCTGGATGTTTTGAGCTATGATTATTCTGATGAATTACCATGATTATATTGATGATTATGAGGCGATGATTCATGATGTTTTGATGAATAAATGATGAGATGATTAACATGAGATTTTGATGAATGATGATGCACGTAATTACTTTTATTGATGATGATGATAATGATGTTGTGTATCATGTATTCATAGCATTTCAGACTTCGGTCTATGGTGGCTTCAATCCCATTGTGTGGATGTGAGGTAATTTAGACGTGCTCCGTTTCTTGTGTAGTACCGATCCTAATGATGGGGGATCTTTGAAGGGTGATGGCCTAGTGTCCATCGAATTTGACGAATTGGTACCACATGTATGAGTCTTGTTGTGCATTGCATTTATTTGGCATTGATGTGATTTGTGATATCGTGATTTTTGATGTTTTCCTTTGTGATGACCCTGAAGATGTTGTATATGATAATGACGCCATTTTATACATATCCTATTTTTATATTGATTATAATGAATTGTGATTACTCACCCTGCCTGTTTGAATGTTGCCTCCACGTGGGTAACGTGCAAATGATCATGCTTAGCTGTGGATGCCTTCGAGGACTTTTGGAGTTTGTTTTGCTTTGGTCGATGTAGAGGGTTTTGCTCTAATATTGTAACATCGGGTTAGGTCGTCGAGTTGAACCATGTTGAGTTGTTATTTTGTTGTTATTTTTTAAGGATTATGGCTTTTATTGAAAACCTTTCGATTTGAAATTATTGAGTTCCGCTGCTATTTGATGGTTGTTGATTTAATTTAAGGAACACCCTTTGTTTACGGAGCAATTGCTCTATTTGAATTTTATTGAGAAATGTGCACCCTTTGAGGTGGTTCTGATTTTACTTTGATATTATGATTATTCTGCTAAAATATCTGTGGGGTAGAAAAGGGTGTTACATTTATCATTAAGATTGAGAGAACCAGAGAGTCCTCATCTTGATTACCAACTTATTCTCTTCACTACTACTGAAAACCCATTTAACAACGGTTGGAAAAATATATAATCATGCAGGCCCATGCGTTGATATGTAGAGTGTCGTTGTATATATGATACTTACAATCACGATCCAGTAACTGTTGTAATAAATTGTAAAGCGTGCTACCTATAATCACGGTTATTTTTAATACCCGTTGTTGTATGTCTTTTAATAAAATTAAAAAAATGCAGCATTAGAACTACCTATAATCACATTTATTTTAAATACTTGTTGTTGTATGTCCTTTAATAAAATTAAAAAAAATTGCAGCATTAGAACAAGAACAACAACAAGAACAACAAGAACAACAACAACATCAAGAACAACAAGAACAACAACAAGAACTACAATAAGAACAACAACAAAAACAACAAAAATAAGAACAAGAACAAGAACAAGAACAACAACAACAACAATAATAATAATAATAATAATAATAATAATAATAATAATAATAATCAGAAGAAGAAGAAGAAGAAGAAGAACAACAACAACAGAAACAACAGCAAAACAACATCAAGAACAACAACAATAACAACAAGAATAACAATAATAAAAAAAAAAGCACCAACACCTAACATTGCTAACTCGAATCCATACTTTCCTTGTCTCATTCAAGTTGTAGAAGAGATGATGGAGATCTGAAATTTGTTAATGAAAAAAATGATATTTTCGAGTTTTGTTTATGAAAGAAATGTTGTTTTCGAGTTTGGTTTAGTGGAGAAATAGAGTATCGTAAATGAAAGATGATGTTTGGAGGTAGACGATGTAGTTCGTCTAAGCTGAAAGTTCGTCTAAGTTTTAGGTTTCACGCGGATCACTAATAGTAGTGTCTTGACCGTTGATAATCAATAAATGGACGACCAAGTTCTGTTTAAGGACAATGAATGGACTCAATAAGCGCGCCATCTATAATGTTTGTGTTGAGACTTGAAAAAAAAAGTAAAAAACCAAAAATTTTGGTGTTGAAACTTGAACCCATGACCAAATGCTATCTATAATCACGGATTTAAATACCCGTGGTGAAAGGTCTGTCAGCATTTTGAAAAAATAAGTAAAAAACGCACCTATAATCACGGTTTTTTAAATACCCGTGATGAAAGGTCTGTCAGCATTTTAAAAAAATAAGTAAAAAAACCAAAAATGCTGGTGCTGGGACTTGAACCCATGACCAGACGCTACTTATTAATCACGGTTTTTTAAATAACCGTGGTGAAAGGTCTGTCAGCATTTTGAAAAAATAAGTAAAAAACGCTACCTATAATCACGATTATTTAAATACCCGTGGTGAAAGGTTTGTCAGCATTTTAAAAAAATAAGTAAAAAACCAAAAATGATGGTGCTGGGGCTTGAACCCATGACCAGACGCTACCTATAATCACAATTTTTTAAATAACCGTGGTGAAATGCCTCACTTTTCACCACAGTTGGAATTTTAACCGTGATTAAAAGTATTTTAATAAAATAAAAAAATGCACACTCCTAAATATCACATAGTGCTACCGTGAATAGGAGACCGTTAGTTACTTTGAAGTTGTTGTTTACGCGTTTTGTAGTATTGCTTCTCTGTTAGTTTTCTTCAAGCCTATATAAAGGCATTGTAATGCTAAGCAAGAGCAAGAGAAAATAGTATGTGGTGAATTCAAAAAAATCAGAGCATTTCAAAGCCTAACTTCCATCAGTGAAAACTCATTGAAAAACATGACCAAAAAATATTTCCTTACTCTAAATTCAGCAACAATATATTTTATCACATACCACCTCTAAAATACCACCAATATATTAATTAAAATTGGAATGTGCTGTTGACGAATCTTAATACAAAAAACTTGATGTGAATATATAGAGCATGGTATTTGGCAAAGTAAAACAGCATTAACTTATGCATAACTCTCAGCAAGCTAAAGTTATATTGAATTAAAAGCATATATGAAATTACATTAAGAAGGATGAACAAAGCACTACTATAAATACAAGTCAATATGTTATTAAGACTTATATTATGCGTTTTTTAAGGGACTGATATTCTGCATTCTAAGCAGCAGGATCAACTTGATGGCGTTCGGATTCTGAAACGCGATTCTTATATTTGCGAATGAAATCTTCAGCTCTTCTATTAATATTAGGTTCAGCAACACCCCAGTTCCCTTTGTCCTCGTCGCTTGGCCATGTCCTGCGCCCTAAATCATAATCATAGTAACCTGCTCTATGTTTATTCTTAGATGTGAAGCATGTGAATATAGAGAAGAAACCAGTTGAAGACTTGTTCTGTCTATTGCCACCTCCCATGATGATTAATGGCTATGTTTATATGCTATATGTAGTTGTCTTGGTTTTCAGATGACAATGAAATATCACCTATTTATATGTAAGAATTTGCACAGTGTGAAAATAAGAATATTATAAAAGAGTGGTTATGAGTAATGTAAAGGGTTCAAATATAGATGAGTTGGCAGGTCTTTACCAACTTTGCAAGGAACTTTTCCTGCGCTCCGCTAGTGTCGTACATGAAGCTTTATTAGTGAGGGATTCCAACCAATAATACACGGTTGTTAGTTCTGCTTTTGTACTTTTCTTTTCTTCTGAAAATTTTTCATCTTAGTTATAATATTTGCACTTTCTACATCTAATTCAACAACCCTAAACAATGTCCACCACAATAATAGTTTTGCTCATATATAGTTTAGAATTAGATAGTAATAACACGAATTTAGCACCACACTATCCTTAACGTTTGGTCCTTCAAATAATTATATATCAAGATAAAATAAAGTTATCTAAGGGTACTGATCTGAATTCGCACCTTCCCCTTTTCTGGTTTTTGATAGCTGAAGATTGAAAGCAAGTTTTTAATAATATATTGAAATTGCTATAAATTTCTAGAATTTTTTAAAACTGTAATATGTATGAAAAAGATAAAAGAACCTAGAACGATAAGTGTAAATAAATGATTGAAGAATTTAAAACTAGCATGATACTAATATATCATGAAATATCTAGAAAGAACTAAAATAATGTAGAAACATTCACCACTTTTGAGAGGTTAGTAACTTGAGATCAAAAAAAGGCAAATAAAATTTTGTAAATATCATCCAAGAAATCAATTTCATAGTCTTCTTTCTAAACAATTTTTAAAAACTATCTTATATCAACTATCTATTATCTAATTACTAACAGTGGCATCAGAGCTACGTTCGGTCATATATTGAATATAGTTATATTACCTACCTACTATTCCAAAATCCTCTCAACTTCTTTAAAAAAAAATTCCTTTGTACTATTAACCCACTCCAATAATGTTTTTAAGTTACGGATAACACCACCCAATCCTCATCTATTCATATCCCTATTTTCAATGACATAAGTATTGATCTTGGTACTTGCTGCTCTACTGCCTTTTCTAACGCTTGTGCGTTTTTCAAGAGGCGGTGCGAAAACTATAATGGTATGTTCATTTGGGTGGCAACTGTTTGGCAGATATGGTTGTGTCGTAACGCTGTTATTTTCAATGACGGTAGATTTTCTATTGAAGATGTAGTTAACTCTGTGAAAATGTCTGCTTGGCTGTGGCTGGGTAAGATTATTAAGGTTTCTTCTGTTAGCAATTGAATGTTTGGTTAACTAACCCATTGAGCTGTTTTCCTTGATTGTTGTAGTTTGGGATTGTTGTAGTATGGGATTGAGTACCCCTTGTACTCATTTTATAGTATGGTTCTATTGCTTTTTAAAAAAAAAAATCCCTATTTTCAATGTTGAAAATTATGATTTCTCGCATGTCAAAATGGAGATATTTTTATCATCAAAAAATTTATGGGACATAGTAGAAGAAGGTTCCACTGCTCCCACGGATACTTCAGCGCTTAATGCATCTCAAAAAAATAGTTGAAGCAAAATAAACAGAAAAACCCAAAGGCGTTGTTCGCCTTAACAAAAGCAGTGACTGATGAAATTTTTCCAAATATTATAGGAGCTAAGACTGCTAAAGAAGTATGAAACACGTTGCAGGAGGAGTTTAAAGGAAGAGACAAGGTAAGTGTCGTTAAACTTCAATCTCTAAGAAGAGATTTTGAACAATGGAAGATGAAGGAGTTTGAGATAGTTAAAGATTACTATTCTAAAGTTAATGAAATAATTAATCAAATGACAGATGTTGGAGAGGATTGCTACTAGAAAATTCGCTATTAGTGACCGAATTAGTGACTGAAAAATTTCAGTCACTCTAGCCATTGAATTATCACCGAATTTTGCATCATGTTAATAAAATTTTAAAAATCAATAAATTGGTCACTAAATAAAATTAGCAACCGAATTAACAATTGAAATTTTGTGACCAAAATATTAAGCCAAAAAAAAAACAATAATATATAAAATTATTTTTTGTTTTATTTTTATTAGCGACTTTTGGTCACTAATTTTTTATATTTACAAAGTTAATCTCTTTAGATTTTCTAATTTCTTTTTTATATATTTTACCTTTCTAACTTATATTTTTATTTAAATTTCGCATTTTATTATTTAAAAAAAATAAAACATATATGTAAATATAAAAAATAATAGCATAAATATTTAACTTTTATTAAAAAAATTTATTTAAATGTCAATAATTATTGATAATATTTGAAAAAACATTTTTCTTAATATTATATTTGGACTTCTATATATAATTAACAACTATGTTCATGTGTCCTAACGGTAACGTGTGTGCTTGATTTGAAAAGCAAAATACTCAGTTTGATTCTCCCTGCCCTCATATTTTGTTTTATTTTATTTTTTAACAAACTAAAACGGTCACAAATCTGGTCTCTATTTTCGTCACAATGTCGGTCACTAAAATTCACTTTAGTGGCCGCTAAACAGTATAATGATCGATTTTGATTGGTTGTTAAACATTATAGTGACTGATTTTTAAGCTTTTTCAATCTCTAATTCGATCACTATACGTGAAGTTTTTAGTAGTGGATATTCTTTACAAGAAAACTGTTGAGAAATTCTAAATATTATGCCTCAATGTTTGACCCAATTGTGACAACTATTGAGGAAACCAAAGATCTGTCCACTCTATCAGTGACAGAACTAATGGGCTTTTTTGAAGCATATGGGCAAAGACTACATATGCATAAAGAAGATACACTTGAAAATGTCCTCCAGTCAAAGCTTAAATTTCAGCCCCGGAATAACGAAAATGGAGGAAGGAAAAGTTATGAAGAAACTTCTAGAAGAAGAGAAATTTTTAGAAATTTCTTTAACAACAAGTTAGATAAAATTCCTCCATGCAATATATGCAAAAGACTAGGCCACGCAGAGAAAAATTATTGGTACCGTAATATGCCACAATGCAACTATTGCAACAAGTTCGTGCACGTAGAGAAAAATTGTCGCAACAAAAATAGGCATCAAGCTAATATCGCAGCGAACAAAGAAAAATGAGGAAGCTAGTACTTGGATAGTGGATGCAACAATTACATAGCCAACGATGAGTTTATTTTCAATAGGGAAAATCGTCTTCTTTTTGAGATCTGTTTCATGCATCTGAAGTAGAAAAATCGTGCGGTCATTAGTCCTTACTCTGGAAGAGTTACGGGACTTCACCCTAAAAAACCCAAATTCATTTTTTTTTTCTATTTTTAATGAGTTTTTCACTGTTTTCATAGTCTCAAAAAATTCTAAAAAAATTCTCAAAATTCTTATTTTACCTAATTAGATTAAATTTTGTGTTTTTAAATTTTTCTGAATTTATTTTAATCATTTTTCCTATTTTTTCAAAATGCTGACAGACCTTTCACAACGGGTATTTAAACCAACCGTTGTAATAGGTAGCTTTTTTTACTTTTTTCAAAATGATGACAGACCTTTCACCACGGGTAATTTAAACCAACCAGCATTAAAGATAGTGTCTTGTCATGGGTTCAAGTCCCAGCACCAGCATTTTTGGTTTTTTACTTATTTTTTCAATTCTCATTACCAACATTATAGGTGGCGCGCATATTGAGTTTATTCACTATCCTTAAACAAATCTTGGTCGTCCATTTAGTGATTATCAACGACCAAGACACTACTATTAGTGATCCGCGTGAAACCTAAAACTCAGACGAATTACATCTTCTACCTCCAAACATCATCTTTCAGTTACGATACTCTATTTCTCCACTAAACCAAATTTCAGAACTCGAGTTAGCAATGTTAGGTATTGGTGTTCTTTTTAAATTATTTTTGTTCTTGTTATTCTTTTTTATTATTGTTGTTCTTGTTGTTATTATTGTTATTATTGTTGTTGTTTTTGTTGATGTTGTTGTTCTTGTTTTTATTATTGTTATTATTGTTATTATTGTTGTTGTTGTTGTTCTTCTTCTTCTTCTTCTTGTTCTGATTCTTTTTCTTTTTCTTGTTCTTATTCTTGTTGTTGGTGTTGTTGTTGTTGTTGTTGTTGTTGTTGTTGTTGTTGTTGTTGTTCTTATTGTTGTTCTTGATGTTCTTACTGTTGTTCTTGTTCTTATTGTTGTTCTTGATGTTCTTGCTGTTGTTCTTGTTCTAATGCTGCAATTTTTTTTTATTTTATTAAAAGACATACAACAACGATTTTTTTAAAATAACCGTCATTATAGGTAGTTCTAATGCTATATTTTTTTATTTTATTAAAAGACATACAACAACGGGTATTTAAAATAACCGTCATTATAGGTAGTGCATTTTCCATTTTTTTACAACGGTTACTGGGTCGTCAATGTACGTACCGCATATACAACAACACTCTACATAACAACGCCTTCATGCCTACAACTTGCAAACTAAAAAACTTATCATCAGTCAAGATGTTAAAGTTAACGAGAATGCTTCATGGATTTGGAATGAAGAAAAAGTGGAGAAGAACATCCTTATACCAACTTAACTACCTCAAGAAGAACCTGGGGAAAAAGACCCAACTGAACCTCCTTCACCTCCACCACAACAACAAGAAAAGAGCTATCATCACCATAGTCTACTCCAAGACGAGTAAGATCTTTGGTGTAAAAATATGAAACTTGCAACTTGGCCATACTTGAACATGTAATCTTTAAAGAAGCATCAAAGCAGAAAGTATGGGTCAAGGCAATTGAAGAAGAGATAAAGATGATCGAGAAAAACCATACATGAGAGTTAGTAAATCGATCCCATGGAAAACATATCATTAGGGTTAAGTAGGTCTATATAACAAAGCTCAACCCTGATGAAACCATACAAACACTCAAGGCGAGGCTAGTATCTAAGGATTACACTTAGTAACTCGGTATTGACTACAATGAGACATTAGCACCAATAGCTCGTATTGATACCATAAGAGCTCTATTAGCTCTTTCAGCACAAAAATGATCAAGAATTTTCTCTACAACGTCGAAGAAGCAAGCTACGGTTGTACAATCAACAACAGAAGTTGAGTATGTGGCAGCTGCTGAAGCAATGAGTCAAGCTATATGAATCTGACGGATACTTGAAGACATGGGAGAAAAAAATTAAAGATGAGCCTACTATAACCAATTGCAAAAACAAATCAGCAATTGCAATGGAAAAGAATTCAGTGCATCACAATAGAACAAAACACAAAGCAATCAAATATCTCTTTATCAGAGAAGCTGAAGCAACTAAAGAGATCAAACTCGACTACTGCAGGACAGAAGATCGAATTGCATACATATTCATGATGGCATTGCCAATATCAAGATTTGAATATCTACGGGATACGCTTGGAGTCACAAAAATTTGCATCAAATAAGAGTGTTGACATTGCTACGGATTTTTAGAATATTCTATAATGATAATGTGTATGAAAAAAGCAGAAGAACCTAAAACTATAAGTGTCTGGAAATGAAAGAAGAACCTAGAACTATAATGATATTGATCTATCATGAAACATATAGAAAGAAATAAAATAATGTAGAAACATTCACCGCCATTGAGATGTTGGTGACTTGAGACTATAAATAGGAAATTGGTACTTTGTAAATATCATCCAAGAAATCAATGTCATAGCCTTCTATCTAAATAATTTTCTAAAACTATCTTTTATTAACTATCAACTATTCAATTACTAACATAATACATTGCTTTGGTTCGGTGGATGGGGAATCAACAAATACTCTAACACTTGAGCTATTGATAGTTATAAGTGTGAGGTTTCTATATTAGAATTTTATTTTCTTGAAATGAATTTGTCTGTTACATATTAGACCAAGTCACTTTGTGTTTGGAGGACATAAAACCTTCTTCCAAGGACACCTCTCACCAAGGATAGATGTTAATAGATCATAGATCCTTGTTATCCAACGGTCTAAAATGACCAAACAATCTTCCTCTTTGATGCCCTCGGGGCAAACGTTCCTTATAGAACTTTCACTACTACAAATAATACATATAAATTGTTTTACCTCAACCAACAAACAACCGAGACTTAAACCAAAGGCGCGCCTCATTTTATTTTCTGTTTTAGAAACACTACCTAATCCCCTGAGGGGTAAAGTATTTTGCGGACACCCCTTCGAATCCCAAAAATTGTATTTTAGTAACTCTTAATTTTTTTATATTTTTGTTTATGACCTATTACCTCGGTTGAGCAAGCAGCCAATGGGAAAAGTATTTTGGGACACCCCTTTGAATCCCATCAATTATATTTTAACACCTTTTATTTATTTATTTATTTATTTTATGACCTATTACCTCGATTTAGTTAATTAACAACCGTGGAAAAAATTTTATCCAATTTGACAAAAAAATTTAGTAATCAATCTTTGCCATTCATTTATATAAGAACAATAGTCAAGATATTGTCAACTCATCAATCCACATGAAACATCAGGTTTCTGCATAAAACCCTTGCCAACCAATCAGAACGTGAATACCTTAATAATCCATCTTTGATTCAAAGTATGGAAATGTAAACTTAATGTAATGAAAACAATGATAATGAAAGCAACAAAATGAAATACAACACCATTCTCTTGGGTTGATTGCAAGAGCAGGAATTCAAGTTTGATTTATTAATGTAATCTATTCTCTAATAATTGCTTGTTAAAAATGTTTAATGTTAGTTAGGAAAGCAATGTTAGTTGTTGTTATTGTGTCAAGTAAAATGTTTAATGTTACTGTAGTTGAGATTAAATATTTAACAATTCTATTGATTTTGTTTAATTTTTTGTTATAGTTGTTGTTGTTTTTAAATTTAATGATTAAAGATTTTATGCATCTTGTCGTTGTTTTTGTTGTTGTTGAGATTTAATGTTCAACGATTATAATTATTTTTGTTTTTGTTTTTGTGTTTGTTATTTGTTGTTTTTGTTGTTGTTGATGATGATGATGAAAAGGAAGATTAAAAAAATTATAACAAATTTGATGTTTTGTATATTGAAACGAAAAAGACAGGTTAAAACAAAAATTATGTAAACAGACCATTTTACTTCGAGTAATATTTCTAACCGAGATAAAAAAAGTAGCGCATATTTGAAAATCCAAAATATATTGTTGGCAGTGGTCAAACTCAAAGACCATTACACTTTTCCCCTCCCCTCGGTGGAACTTTACTCGAGGGGAAAAATGTTGAGTTTTCTTAATGTCCTTTATTATCAACTACTAAATAGAAGTAAAAGGAATTTTTTTTAGTACTGTTCCCTACACTATTTGACTCTAGTCACCCAAATTATATCAAGATAAAATATATTTATATAAGGGGATTAATCCAAATTCAGCTACTCTGTTTTAGTTGTTATTCGTTGAATATCAAGCATTGAACTCATATTCAATTTGTTTCATTTTTGTTAGTTTGTGATGTCTACTTTAAACTTTGAAGAAAATATTGCACTTTAATGCCTTAGACGTTTGATTTTAAAACCTGATTCATGAGCACAATAATTTACTCATTTCTTGGTGCTTATATAAACACATATTGTATCTATAACATATATATCGAAATGTTTACTGTGTTTCAGGATCTTTGGTTTTTTTTCCAACATGTCATGACCATGACTATATTTTTTTATTAGCAAAAGACTTTTATCGATGAGATTATAATGTATACTCATATTAGATACAAAGATAAGCCAAAAGGTGGTGAAGAAACACCAAAAACCAACACCATATTAAGTTGATTACAATAAGAAATCTAGTGGTGCAATGGACCATTCAAGGAAGCTGCATGAATAGGATTTTTTGAGAAGACCAAGCCAAAGCCAATAGTTGAATTTGATGTTACATTCAATATCCCTTGCGTGGCAAGAGTCTTCTTTGAAAATCACGACATTTTTCTTATTCCAAATGCACCAACATGTGATCAGCCACAAAGAGCCCTCAAAATGTTTTCGAGCCTTTCCTTTGAATGCCTCCATCACGATCGTGAAGTCCATGGTGCTATGAATTGGCATAGGTGTAGATATACCAATCCAATCCCACACATATTTCCATACCAATGTTGTGACCGAATAGTTAAACATCAAATGATTGATTGATTCAATCACTAAAAAACAAAAAAACACACTTGGCCAAAGATGGATCCAATATGATATTTCTTCTAAGGAGTTGCTTCCTTGTTGGTAGCCTATTATGCAACATTTTCCAACAAAAAGCCTTCACCTTTGTAGGAACTTTCATCTTCCATAGTTTTCTCCAAGTGGATGCTAACTGATCTTGATGAAGTTGTTGTGGCTCGAGCACCTGCGGGAAGTTATAACAGTGCTTGACAAAAAAGTGTGATGAACAACTGCCACCCAAATGAATTAATCTTTTTCCAGCAAGTTAGATGAGATTTCTGTCAGTATCATCTTTAAATCATGAAGTTCACTAGCAAGAGTTGGATCCAAAGCAGCTTCAGAGTCCTCAACATGCCAATGCAAAGCATCGTCTAGCCAATCACCACACTCACTTACCATAGCCAGTTTGTTTGCTGCCTGTGAATAAAGCCTAGGGAAAAGGACTTCCAAAGATGAGAGACCAATCCAAATGCCTTTCCTAAATGGTGTGGAGGCACCATTTCCAACTCTGAATTTTACTAAGTGTTTCATGCCATATCTCTCCTCCGTACTGCCCTTCATATTTTTACCAATGCTCATGAGATCCCTCCACCATAGGGATTAGAGATATGATGGATGTTTTTCAATGTCCATCCACAGATTATGTATGATTCCTCCATATCTATGTGACTAATTCCACTCCATATGGCATTAATTTCATTGAAAAACCTCTATATCCATTTGCATAACAAAGCTTGGTTGAAAGTTCATATTTCGTTGACACCAAGACCTCCTTCTTACTTGCTTTTGTACACCATTTCCCATCTGATCCAGTTAACACCCTTGTCATCTTTTAATCGTTGCCATATGAAGTGTCTTTGAATGCTAATGATCTCCTTCTTGAGAGATGTTGGGATCTTGTAGAAAGAAATATGGTGAATTGGAAGATTGTTAAGTACATAATTCAAGAGTGTAATTCAGCCACCTAATGACAAAATTTCTCTTCCACCTAGATAGCTTGCTCTTGAGGACAAAGATGGTGTGTTTCCAAGCTTCAATTCTCCTTGGATTGACTCTAACCTTGATCCCCAAAAATTTGAAGGGGATTTAGTCTATGTTGCAAAAGAGGAAATTGGAAACTGCCAACAAAAATTCAGGTGACAAACCTATGCCATACACTTTGCTTTTTCTCATATTAATTCTTAAACTAGAAACCATCTCAAATGCTCTTAAGATGGATTTGATGGCCCACAGATTGCTCCAAGGTCCATCACCAATCATGATGGTGTCATCAGCAAACTGTAGGGAGCTGAAAAAAGGTCCACCACATCCATCATCCAACCTGAATTCTCTAAAGAAATTGGTATCCACAACATTCTTCATGATTCCAGCGAAACCCTCAGCAACAATGTCAAATAGAAATGGTGATAGTGGATCACCCTGTCTCAATCCCCTAGTTACCTCAAAATCTTCAGTTTGGCTTCCATTGACTAGAATGGGCATGCTGCTTTTGAAGATACTACCCTCCATCCAACTTAACCATTTCATAGCTGGTCCTGAGATTTTGTTGGAATTGGGGGCAACTAGAGTTGAGATCATTGGTGACTCTGAATTGGTTGTGAAGCAAATAACACGAGAATATAAATGTGTTAAACAAAATTTGATAATGTATTTTGGAATAGACTATAGACTGTTGTGAAAATTTAACATGGAGAATATCAAGCATATTCCTCATTTGAAGAACCAGGAAGCCAATGATTTGGCTCAGATTGATTCTGGCTATAAGGTTTCAAAAGAACAGTTAGAAGATGTGACTGAAGTTTGAGGAAAGGTGATGGTAACAAGGTTGACTCCAGCAGACCTAAAAACGACAAAGTTGGGTTATGCAAATGCCGAGAATTTCGAAATCTTAGCGTTCGACAACCTGACTGAAACAGATTGGAGGAAATCCATTGTGGACTATTTGAAATATCCAACTGCATATGTAGAGCGAAAGGTCAAGTATAGATCTTTAAGTTATATTCTAATGGGGAATGAGCTTTTCAAAAAGACGCCTGAGGGAATCTTGCTTAAGTGCCTTAGCGAGGATGAAGCCTATCTAGCCTTGTCGAATGTCCATAGTGGGGCATGTGGTGCTCATCAAGTGGGCCATAAGATGAAGTGGCTCTTGTTTCGACAAGGAATGTATTGGCCTACTATGCTGAAAGATTGCATTAAGTTCGCCAAAGGATGCCAAGAGTGTCAAAAGCATGCTGGTATACAACATGTTCCTTCAAGTGAATTGCACTCTATTGTAAAGCCTTGGCCTTTTAGGGGTTGGGCATTTGATTTAGTTGGTGAGATTCTACCAGCATCTTCGAAGAGTCACAAGTATATCTTAGTAGGTATTGATTACTTCACCAAGTGGATTGAAGCTATTCCTTTGGTGAATGTTGATCAGGATGCAGTAATCGAATTTATCCAAAGGCATATAATATATAGGTTTAGAATCCCAGAGACAATTATAATTGACCAAGGATCAGTGTTTACTGGTCGAATGGTCCAAGAGTTTTCCAAAGATGTAGGGATTAAGTTGTTGACATCAACACCTTATTATGCCCAGGCGAATGGTCAAATTGAGGCAGCCAATAAGGTGGTTATTGGACTGATAAAGAATCATGTAGGTAGAAAACCAAGAAATTTGCATAAGACATTAGACCAAAATTTATGGGCTTTTTCAGACGTCTCCTAAAGAGGCTACAAATGCTACACCATTTCGACTGACATTTGGGCATGATGCAGTGTTACCAGTTGAGGTTTACCTTCAATCAACTAGGGTCTAAAGACACAATGAACTTCCATCTGAAACTTATTGGAACGTGATGTTGGATGAGTTGGTCGACTTGGATGAAGAAAGGTTAAGTGCTTTGGAATTGTTGAGTGTCAATGTGAAATATTTGAAGAGATATAGGCCTATGCTTCAGGAGGTTAAGATATTGGCAGAGTAAATCATACATGAAAATTTAGAGCCAAAATGGTAAATAAAATTAAATGCCAAAATGGCTAAGTCATTACAAACCATAAAATCCAAAATCAAAATAAACTTCGAAGAATTACATCACAAACAAACAAGCAAGATTATCAAAAGGGCAGAGAGATCTTCATGCGTTCGTATTTTGAGTTTTGGAGAAGTAAACGATGATCAATTAAGGATTTGTTTGACGTAAGAGTGTCAATCTCTTATCCCAAAGCTTGAGCTCGTTCGACATGGTATACTCCGAATTGAATTTTTTTTGTCGAGTTCCTAGTGATCGAGTTTTCAAATCTCTTGTTCGCGCTCTTTTTCCTTCTTAATCTTTGCTTGCAATTCCCTGGTCTGTTTCTTCTAGGCAGCGATGTTGTTATAGCAAGTTGTAAGTTCTGCTTGATTTTGTTCGAAAGTCTGCTCCAACTCGGCAACTTTGTTGTTAGACTCAGTTGCAGCCTCTCATTCAGCTGTTTGGATGCTCACTTTGTTTTAAATCTTGTTTGCAATATCTCTTCGATGATTCACATCTGAAATTATGTGATCAATGAGAAGTCCATGTTTTATGAGAACACCCGCGAATTCAGGAGGAGTGGTTAAGACGTCAACTTGCTTCAGGAGATTTTTGATGTCGAAGGAAGCAGAATAGTTGGTCTATAAGAGTTGGAACATATCAACTTCAAAAACTTCTCTTTAATCTTTTGAAGCAGATTGTTAGTAGATTTGTTGCCAGATTGATCTCCAGACATCGTCGAAGAACTGGAACCATTGTCAGTTGAACTGCCTCTTGTGCTTAAAATAGCCTTCAGATATTCTGCAGGATTATATTTCTCCAGGTTGGCTAATTCCTCTTGGGAGAGGACAGTGGTGGTTCCAGTCGAAGGTGTTTTGGTGTCCTTGAAAGCTTTAGGAGGAGTAGTTTTGATTGTTTCATCTGGTCTTGCTTCATGCTCATCTTAATCTTCTTTTCCTTCTTCTACTTCGTCTTCTGGAGGATTGGTTTCGTAGTCGAACAAGTATCCTTCTTCCTCATGTTGATCCTCTTCTTCTTCATCTTCATCATCGCTTTGATTAGAAACTTGTGGCAAAGCATTGTCTGCTGTGTTTGGCATTGTCTGTTGCATTTGGTGCAACCTTTTAAGTGTCACAGGAGTCTATTCTTCCTCATCTTCTTTATTGTTGGAGTCGGTGGTTTGACTTTGCTGAGTGGTGCTTTTAGGAGGAGAAGTTTCTCGTTGTTCCTCAACTGGATCACTAGCTTCACCCACCAGATTCTTGTTCGATTCCTTGTTAGAAGTGGGTTGGTTCTAAGGGGCGTTGGTGTTCACAGTAATTGTGTGCTTAGCACATGATTGTGCTGCACCACTTGCGCCATCCTGCAAAAGGAATTATGATAAGTTGAAATGAAAATAAGGTGGAAATTAGTTAAAGAATTCATAAAAGGTCTTATTACCTTAATACCTTCGACACCAGGGCTAGAGTTATCATTTTCTTCTTGATCAGGGGTTCTTTTAGTGACAGGACCAGAGCTAACATTAGTTGTTTTGGGAGTAGTCAATGGTTTGATTTTTGTGGTAGTGGATTTTGGTTGAGAAGTGGCATCAGAGACTTTTGCCTTCTTCTTATTCTTAGCAATTCTAGAGGTATCTGGCTAGAGATCTTCATCAGATTCGATTGTTTGGACTTTGGGTTCTTTAACCTTGCGCTTCTTGGGAGTATGAGGGGGCTTTCGATTATCCTGGAGAATAATGCAGACCTTAACACGTGAGGGCGATATATTAGTCGAAAATGAGGAAAGTAAAATTTACCTTTGTCGTGTTTGCCTTAACAGTATTTTCATCATCGTCTTCATCCTTGGATAGACTAGCAGGTTTCTTTGTTGGAGCTTTATCTGGTTGCTTTCGTTCGACAGCTAGAAAGTATGAGTAAAAATAGTTGCCACAGACAGAAGAAATGTCAAGAAAAAATGTTAGAGAAGAAAGTAAATTAAAATAAATTATTTTATTCCACACCGTCAATTATGGGAGAGAGTACTTGAACGTCCTCTATGCCAATATGAAGAGGTCCTTTGAAACTGTCCAAAGTGTGCTTAGTCGGATCCATCCGTTTTGATAGCATTTGAGATTCTTGTTGAAGGATTTTCAAAAAGTCCCCATAGAAGAACCAGTTAAGAAATGGAGTGCTAAAATTCACACAGAAATCAGCTGTTGACAGTCAAGGGAATCTTAGAGGATATAAGATAAAAGCTACCTCATACCTTTGTTCAGGTTTAACATAGGAAGGTAATTTTAAATCTGGGAGTTTCTGCATAAATTTTTCTTTTAAAGTGACCGCTGCTTCACGGATGGTTCGTCTAAGATCATCAGGTCGATATGCAGTTTCAAAGTATTTTTTAAATCTTTGAATTTCCTTGATATGAGTTGAAGTACCTTTCTTGGTTTTCTCCTATATAAGAGCAAAAGAAGATGTTAGATGATGTTCAAAAGCTTAAACATCGAACATTTCTGTAAGATAATATTGCTCCCACCAAGTATCATATTATTTAGAACAAAAATAGGATCGTGTAAAAGGAATATGAGTGAGTTGAGTGAGGCCAGAGTAACGAGTTATCTCTTCGATGCATTCAACTTCTGTGTTATGCATGTTGTAAAGGATGACTTTACTTTTCCTTGGAAAAAGAGGTTTAGGTAAAATCTGGCTAACTCCAAATTGTCGAGAGATAAGGTTTGGCAGGTAACTAAGAAGGACTATTTAGTTCTTGGAAGTTCGAAGCCTGGTTGCAATCAATTTGGGTGTAAGGAAAGCGTCCCATATGGCCATGGATTCTGCTTCCTGGTCTTTTGAAGGAGGGGGGAACTTTCGAGTGAACCATTCTTGGCCACGAGTCCTTTTGGCGAAGGAAACCATATAAGGAGTAAAGTTGTAGCGCATGGCATACATCATTAAATACTCAGTATAGGCCTTTTGAAGATTTGAGCCTTCGTCACATGGAGTTACATAAACAAGACGTGTCCCTTCGACTCGTCTGTTCTTGATCTCCTCGCTTTCTTTGTCAATGGTGTTGTGAGTTGACAGTGAGGGTCAAAGGTGGTATTAAGCCACAACTGAAGAAACCATAATGAACCAGCTAGATTCAAATTTGAATTTGATCCATTCTGAATATTTTTGAGAAGTGTCACACTTTCCCCTAAGGATTCATAGAGGCATCCAAGGTTCATCTGGCTGAGGCAAAGTTTTCGACCGACATGAAGTTGATTAGCCATGGCTAGAAACTTTTTCGCTACCTGTAAAAACCTTGAGTAGAAAACACAGCGAGATAACTGAAGGTGTTAAAAGTACACAAGAAGGGGGTGAGGGTTGAATTGTGTTTTGTATTTTTATTATTTAGTTTCTAATCAGAGTCTTAGAATCAGAACTGATGTTCACATTCTGAGTTAATTCATTTGGCAGTGGATACAACAGAAGTAAATAAAATAACAACAGAAGACACAAAAGATTTATATTTTTACCTCCCCTAACTGAGAGTAGTTTAATCCCCTTGCCTAGCAAGAGCTTTTCATTATATGCACTCCATGATTACAATCGCTTATGCTTCTGCATAAGAGTTTTACAACTGCTCAGACCAACTTTCTTAGACTTCCCTTGCCTAGAGTGCATGTCTAAGACTTACCCTTTGCTCACACCATCTGACTAAGCCACATGGTCATCTATCTTCTGGTTGAGACTTTCCTTTCTTAGAGAACATGACTAAGACTTCCTTTGCTCATACTATTTAACTGAGCCACCTGCTCATCTCTCTTCTAGTTAAGACTTTCCTTTGCTTAGAGCACATGTCTAAGCCTTCCTTTGCTCACACCATCTGACTGGGCCGCCTGCTCATCTGTCTTCTGGTTGAGACTTACATTTGCTTAGAGCACATGTCTAAGACTTTCTCTTTGTTCAATCAGACTATCTGAATAAGACTTTCATAGCTCAATCACTTAAGCAATGGGACTTACGTGGCTTAAGCATCTTGGCTCAAGACTTGTTGCTTGAATCCCAATGAGACAAGACTTTTTGCTCAAGCACATAGCAGGAGACTTAATCTAAAGTAATGAAGGCTCGACAAAATAGAGAACAAGGTGTACATGATGCACACATCAAAGGTACGGGAGATCACCATAACAAATACCTAAATCCTTTAAGATTTCTTAAATATATACAGGGGTAATAAATCTTAAGGCTTTTACAATTACAACCTAAAACAGAAAATATGCCTATTACATAGACTAGATAATTGCTTGATCTTGCTACTCCTTCAACAGAAGAATCATTGTTGAAAATTCAGGTTTGAATGTTCTGCCATATATAAAAGGTTTCCAGAAACTAGCCATTGAGAAGGTTACTTGATCAAATGTCTTTGCTTTTGCTCCAAAGTACAATAGACGTTGAAGATGGATGCACTACAGATTTCTGAATCCATTGTGTAACACGTTTAACCTTTGAGTCTTCAAGAGGTTCTATACTAATAGAGCCGTTAGGAGTAGACATCTATAGAACGTACCAACTTTTCTTGAGCCTTGCAATCCTGTAGACTCGAGCTGACAGGTTGATAAGACAATATAGCTTGCTTTCAGTAGTACGGATAGTCCACAACTTTATCACCAACTCTGAATGATACCAGATGCTAATATACAATTACTAAGTGTATAAACTCATTTGAATGTTGTGGCCTTTAGTTCAGAGTCTTCGTCAAACCACGCTAGAAATTGTTCTTTAGACTCTGCCACCAGAAGCTAGCAATGAAGCAACTCCAAGTGTGTCTTAAGTAAAACAAATTCTGAATATTTATGTACAAGACGATAACTTACATAAATAAAACACACATCAAATAAACCATTATACTTTTAATACTTTTTTTATCATCAAAACTAAACAGAAAATATCAAGACCAAATCTTGTTCTAACAATCTCACTACGCCAAAACTGGACAAAGACAACGCAACAAAGACAGCTCTTTTTAGACAAAGCACTGCTATAGGTCTTTAAAAAATTTCGCTAAAAAAAAGCGCTGTAATAGATAGCCTTTAGAAAGCGCTTTTCAAAAGCGCTGTTAAATTCCCTAAATGGTAGCCACCTTAGAAAGCGCTTTCTGGAAAGCGCTGCTATAGATAATACTTTAGAAAGCGCTTTAGAAAAGCGCTGTCTAAAGGTTAACCTTAGAAAGCGCTTTTAGGAAAGCGCCCTCTAAGGTAATTAAATTTTCCAACTTTAGAAAGCGCTTTATAAATGCGATGTCTAAAGGTTAACCTTAGAAAGTGCTTTTAGGAAAGCGCACTCTAAGGTAATTAAATTCTCCAACTTTAGAAAGCGCTTTATAAGGAAAGCGCCCTCTAAGTTAATTTATGAATTAAAATAATGGTTACATTTCATTTCATTTTCTGAAACTTTTATTCATATTCTTCTCTTGACCGCGCGTTTTAGAAAACCCTTGCTATCTTTCTTCTCTGCTGAAACCCATTCGCCATTGTCGTCGTTCTTCTCTGCCATTGCTTTCGTGAAGTTTCATTGTTGTTCTTGCCATTGTCAGACGTGAAGTTTCACTGCCATTGAAGATAAAACGAAGAAGAGATACGTTTTTCTTGCTTCATTAAGTTTCATTGTTCTTCTTGTTGTTCTTGCTTCATTAAGATTCATTGCTTTCGTGAAGTTTCATTGTATGTTATTCTGTTGTTCTGTTGTTGATGTTTAGTTTGTTGATGGTACGGTATTCGTGTGAAAAATGATGGTATGGTATGGTATGTTGTTCTGTTGTTCTGCTTGTAGTGTTGGTGTTATTGTTGGTGATGATGTATGGTTCTGATACTTGGTTTGTTCTCCCTGTTATATGTTGTTGATATTTCTGGTGTAGTATTTGTTTATGTTGGTGTTTCATACTCATTCTAACACAAAAACCAGGCACCATTTTAAAAATCGTTAATTGATATTTTTATATTTAAAAGATTTTATCAAAATAACTTATAACATTTTATATATTATATTAAACTCATGTGGAGTGTAGTATAATTTCATAAGCTTAAGTTTTTCATTACTTATAAAATAAGTGCCAGGGTAGTACAATGCATTATTGAAATCTGCATAATGTAGTTTAAAACATTAGTTCAAAATTTTAGACATTGTTGAAGAAGCGATTAAGTTTTGTACTGAATATTTTGTCATTTAATTTTTGTTTTTTTCTTTCATACAGGTAAAATGTCTAGTAACCAGGAAGATACGCACGAGACACATGATACACATGAAGCTCAGAATGAAGCTTCGAAAGTAGAACATGAAATAAAACGAGGAAAAACCATTATGAAGTCAATCATCCGCGTTAGAGATAAAGGGACGAAATTTGATGTACATTGGAGTGACGAGAACCAACTAGTTGAGCCTAACGGTTCAATGTTGTCTTCATACATTGGTTCACTTGTCCGTCAGCACATTCCAATCAGTAGTGATAATTGGAGGAGTAAATCGTTGGATGCCGGTAAAGAAAAGATATGGACTGAGATACAGGTACTTACCAAATCTGATTGATGTTATTAGATTTTTGTTGACGATTAAGTCTTTAATTTACTTATACTAATACGCTTTATGTTTATATGTGTATGTTTTTTCGTAGAGGTCCTTTAATATTGAAGAAAGCCGGGAAAAATATTGTCTTCAATTGGCCGGAAAGAGACACAGAGGGTTTAGAGCTTTATTATCAAACAAATATCTAAGGGATGAGGACAAAATTTTTGTTGAAGCAGAACTTCCACCGTTGTATGCGAATGTGATTACACCGGAAGAATGGGGCATTTTTGTAGCCAAACGGAAAACTGAAGAATTCAATGTAATGTTATCTTGTCATGTCTATTGATTGTATTATATATTTGTTTCATTAGTTTGTTTTGATATGACTTAAACTTTTTTATCCAGAAATTGAGTGCCATTAATCGCGAAAGAGCATCAAAACCCGCATATCCATACAGAAAAGGGTGTTTGGGATATGCACGGTTACAACAAAAATTGGTAAGTATATATTAATGCTATGATTTTATTAATTGTATTATTGTGTTATAATTGATGAACTTATTATTTAACTAAATGTGTAGTTAAAAGAGTCTAAAAGTGAAGAATCATCACTTCCGGACCATGTTTTGTGGAAGGAAGCTCGCGTGGGTAAGGATGGAGCTGTTAGAGAAGATGTTTAGCATGTTTATGACGAATGTGTAAGTATAACATTATGTCTCAAAGTTAATCGATATTTTATTAAAATATAATTAATTTTTAATCCCCACTAATAATTTTTGATTTGTCAATGAATTTCAGGAGAATCTATCTAAATCCTTACCCACAGATGAGGATGATTGCAGGAGCATTCTTAGTCGAGTACTAAATGTTCCTGAGTATCCCGGTCGGGTGAGAGGTAAAGGATTTGGTGTGACTACATCTTCCCTATATAAGCAACCAAAGATAAAAAATCCCAGCAACCAAGAAGTCATGCAAACTTTGATGGCACTACAAGCGCAAGTCCGTGAATTGCAACAGGATAAAGAGAGATATAAGGCGGAAAAGCGCGGTTCCGGTTTGAAAGATACTAGTGACAAAGCTAGTATCAATTCTCCAAATAAAATTCCCAAGGTAATTAGCACATATTTATTTTAATTAAATTAACACGTTTATTTTAATTGACCTTTATACATATTAACAGTTATATATTTATTATTGCTTTAGGGCATTTCATCTTGCCAGCTGTATTTGTCGTTACCGACTTATCGCATGGTTGGCAAGGGAAAAGTGCATAACCTTGTGGGAGCATTACTTCACCATTAACCGCTCCCTAATGGATATCTGAAAGTGTCAGTTGATATCGCTTTAGATACGGATGCGGTACTACCCATACCTAACTCGGTTTCAGAGGTTACATTGTTGCGGGATGCAATAGGTTCGTTTGTTGCATGGCCGTTAGACCTCATTTCCATAGGTGATGAGGTATGTTGAAAACCATTACAAATCTCTTAGTATTCAAATGTCAATTCTGAACGATTATGAATATCATTCTGAACCATTACTTACATTTTTTTTACATGGTAATGTTAGACTCGTACAAAACCCGCAGCTAAGAATAAAGGGGTTTTGCGGCAAAACGAGTCTGTTGAATCACACAGAGAGGTAGCTTTTAAGTGTTATTCTATTATCCGAATTCAAAAGTTTCATGATTTTCTACTTTACCTAACTTATATGATTGTTAGGTTCCTGCTCATGCTTCACAACAAACCGGCATGAAAAAAGCTCCTACAAAGATCGTGCAAGAAAAAAGAGCTCGCTTTCAGTCGTGTCTAGAAACACTTATGACAATGTCAGATTTGATGGATGGTGCTATTCGTCAAATAGAAATGGTCGAAGGTGTTTTTGGATTTCCGCATTCCGAGATAATCGGAAAAGAGGACATGGAGCAGATATTCAAGCATACTGAATTAGGCATCGGTGTTATGCATTCATACATCTGGTACTCCAATCAATCTATTATTTATTTAGTTGAACAATTTATTTACACATTTCAATGAAAATAGTCTAATGTTTATTATGTTTTTATTTAAGGTGTCTATATGAAAAATTCATGCGGGGGACGGAATTGTCAAACAGATTACGTTTCTTCTCTTGCAGCCTTGTTAATGCACTGAGAATTGGTATGAATGCAATTGAAGTAAGAGACCACTTACTTGAGTGATTTATGGCCAGCAACACAGAAAGTCTGTTTCTTTTACCGTATAATACTAGAAACGGGTAAGATTTTCATTCTAATTTCATTCTAATCTTTAATTTGTATCTTTTGCGTAGAAATTATCCATCTAAACTTTTGTTATATTTTACAGTGGACACTGGTTGTTGGTTGCCATTAATCCTATAACAGAAGTGGTCTATTATCTTAATTCATTGGATATTGATTGGTCCACATATCAGAATATGAAGGATGTGGTTGACACGTAAGTGAGATTGTTCGAAATATTCGTGTGTATTTGTATATTTAATTATTTCTGTGACATTGTTCTAAGTTTACTTTTTTCTTTTATAGAGCTATACTACTATACCGTGCACAAAGAGAGACTCGAGTAGCACGGGCTAGATCAACCAATATTACATGGGTCAAAGTGGAGGTATATTAGTTTTCACAATATTGTTGATTAGTGATGCTACTTGATAACACAAAACATCTATATATTATTTCTTATTTGTTTGTCTATGTGTAGTGCCCTCGTCAGCGTAATGGCATAGACTGCGGGTACTTCGTTTTGAAGTTCATGAGAGAAATCCTTCAAATGGGACAATTGGAGATTCCTATTACGGTATGCATGATTTTATAACTTAGGATTTATTTTAATATTTATCGGATATGTCATATAATTTATTATTTTTAACTAAATAATGCGTATTTTGTTTTGTTATGTAGTATTTCAATGATATGGCGTGTCCTTATTACACGAGGAAACAATTGCAAGATACTAAGGAGGAATTGTGCGAATTCTTTATTGCAAGAAGAATTCTTTCTTGAATGTATAGTTTTGTGAATGTAAATTCTAGTTTATTGAAATGTAAATTCTGCATTAATGTAAATTCTAGTTTTGAAATAGAATTTGTTAATGGAAATGTGTATCCATACTGGTTTATTGAAATGTGAATTATACAGGTTTATGGAAATGTGAATTATACAGGTTGCTGCATAAAAAAAATGGTTAAAATGGGATTTTTAAAAAAAATCTTCAAAATTATACATAGACAAAAGACAGCGCTTTTGAGAAAAAGCGCTGTCTAAAGGTATACATTAGACAGCGCTTTGAAAAGCGTTGTCTAAAGTCTCTCTTTAGAGAGCACTTTTAAGGAAAAAACGCTCTCTAAAGGTATATAAAAAAAATCATTATACGTATACATTAGACAGCGCTTTCAAAAGCGCTGTCTAAAGTCCCCCTTTATAGAGCGCTTTTGAATAAAAAAGCGCTCTCTAAAGTATATAAAAAAATTCTTTAAAATTTTAAACGTATACATTAGACAGCGCTTTTGAAAGCGCTGTCTAAAGTCCCCTTTTAGAGAGCGCTTTTTCATAAATAAAAAAGCGTTGTCTTTACCTACGACATCGCAGCCTTAGACAGCGCTTTTAAGCGCTGTCATAGGCCAAAAAAAGCGCCCTCTTTTCCCTTGTTTAGCGTAGTGTCTCCCCCTTTTTTACGATGACAAACCCAAGTATTTAAAGGACAATGTTGAGGAATTAATTTTCTCTACAACAACAGGGTATGAGGTTTGTAAGCTCCTCCAGAGTCTGATAGCTCACAGCTGAGTTTAATTTACCCTAGCATTCAGAACCATTTTTCAAGAAAAATAAATTAGTCTTCTTCATAACATCAAGGTCTGAAGTTTGTAAGCTACCCTTGAGTCAAACAGTTCCAAGGTTGAAGTTTGTAAGCTCCCCCTTAGTTCCATATTTAAGAACACCAAGATAATTGCATTTTAAATCATTTTGGCAACACCGGAATACGAGGTTTGTAAGCTCCTTCTAAGTCTCATAGGTAAGTCAGAGATTTGTTCTTTCTTAACGTTTTGTACAAGAGAGTTAAAATATGTTGCCTTTTTAAACTTTTGTTAGCAACACAAAAATATGAGGTTTGTAAGCTCCTTTTGGGTCTGATAGGCTAAGTCTGAGGTTTGTAAGCTCTTCCTTAGACCTATGTACAGAAAGTTAAAAATGCACCCTGGGCAAGTAATAGAAAATAAATGACCAATATGTATTCAATGGGTTCAGTTACACTTAAATACTTACTATTATTTCTCCCCCTTTTGTCACATAAAAAAGAAATAAAGGAAAAGAAGGAAAGAGAAAAAAATACCACTAATAAATGTAACTCAGATCATCATTACATGATCAGTTTCCAAAAAAGAAGAATAATCAAGTAATAAGAGTCATTAAGGTTTGTAAGGTGCACGCTTTGAAGTCTTAGTGGTTGTTACCATTCCAAGAATTAATCAAGGATTAATTTTAGACGCTTGGTATCCACATAAGTCATTATATAAACATCCTACTCCTAAGTCATTTTCATCAATCACCCATCCTAAGAATATGGAGTCAGCATCTGAGAGTCATGAGGCATCTGTCGTAACAAACACAACTCAGAGCTCTACAAGTTTTCCAATCCAATCCCCTCAGAGTCGAGCTGCTTCTGAGTCATCTACAACTATACCAGTGCGCTCAACACAACTTGCTTTTGGAGAAGCTACTTCAGCAGTACCTGAGCGACCTTCAGAAGGTGGTTCAACAGTAGCTGCCTTGAAGCATCAGAGAAGAAGCATAAAGAGATCAAGGAAGAAGAAAAGGAGGGTGAATAATAAGTTCTACCTCTCTCTTCCAGATATAAAAGAGGAAGAAGTGATTGATTCAGGAGATGAGGAGGTAGACTATAACAATAGTGGATGTTATTAGCACGAGATTCAATGGCTAGAGATGAATTCTAGAACACATTTTGCACCCTTTTTTTAAATGTAATCCTTCTGTTCAATTAATGAATTTTTTTTACCAATACTTCTTTCACATGCATTTACATTCGACAAATTTTCTTTAGATTTTCTAAAGATACACTATCAAAGTGAAACTGACACACAAAGAACAGTTAGAACAGATCAGACATAGATTCATAATTATTCAGAGAATCTTAATAGGTTAAACGTTTAGATTACATTACCATAAGTTATGATTAAAATACTAATAAAATTTAATCAGTACTTAAATAATATTAAACTCAAGACATTAAATGCAATATGTCTATAAAAGGACTCTAGTAAGCTTTCTTCCATCATCACTTAATCCCTAAAAACACCAAGATGTATAAGCAAAGGCAAATATGGGTTCCAAAGAGACATTTCAGGAAGGAAGCACTACTAAATGTAGCAACTCAAGGAAATTAAAGCAAAGCAGCAGCTGAAGAACCTGCAAGCAAGCAGACAGCTTAAAAATTGCTCTCCTCTTTAGCATCCTTTGTGAAGAAACGCAGAAGAAAGAAGTCTTCTGGATCCAGACGTAGAAACAAACTGAGGAAAGAGGCTTTGGAGTTTGCTAAGGAAGAATGGCAAGATTTCTTAGTTAATCTAGACATGTTAGATGATCCTAGGGAGTTCCTTATGACACATCCATTAGACCAGAAAAATCTAATTGTCTTGTAATAGCTTCCTTTTATTAAGAAAATAAGTTGCAAACATTTGAGTTCTTTTATCTGTTTTAGATTCTCAGTGAATAACACGAATAAATATTAATCTGTTAAAACTGAACACAAGCATGAACAAACTCAAAATTTATTAATAAGATGCTTAATACAAAGATTTCAACAACAATACAAAGCATAACTATGCAGAAAATCTAACACCAGAATCTTTCGTAGATAGCTTCAAACTTGTCTTTCCAAATCTTGGAAGAACTAGCCTCAGAATTTATGTTAATCCCTTGTTGAACAAGTAATTCAGAAATAACTCGTCCAAAAGGTACGGAAAAGGTCTTTCACTTTTTAAAAGAAGAAAGATACCTCTTCAGATCGTCAAACATAACTTGAGAAAGATCAATCTTCAAATCTAAATTGAGAAGTAGAAGCAGATCTTTTTCAATAGGGTCCACTTCGTCTAAATCATGACCCTTTGGCAATAAGTTTGAATTCAGAATCTGACTCCAAACAATAGCATCAGGAAGAAGATTAGAAACCACTGATGTATTAGATGGATCTACAAAGATACACCAAGTAGGAAGATAGTGTTCCCAAACAAGAGTTCCTGGAATTTTTCCAATCTCCTCACAATTGATCACATTTACAATCTTAGTGGTTACTCTAATAGAAACACCGGTTACTCTAGACAGAATAACATACTTAGAATTCAGCTCAACAATGGAGGCATTATTCCAAAACTCTTTGACAAGACTTGGATAAGTGAAACCGCAAAGCATCTCAAAGTAGCCATTCCACCTTTGTTTAGACACAGTCTCCCAAAAGATGAAAATAATCTTAAGCAACTCATCAAAATCCATAAACTTTTCATTAAAGATAATCAGCTGATTCAAAGGAGAATAAACTGAAGAACTCATCTCAAGTTTGGTTTGGTCAGCACACAAACAAGAGGAAAAGAAGAAAGAGAATAAGAAGAATAAAGAAATGAAACTGAACAAGAATCATACAGAAATAAGAATCTTGTTAGAAAAAGGACACAATGATGTTTCATAGGACAGGGAATAGTAACAGCAAGTACTAAAAGAGAAAACATCATTAACCAAATGTTCTTTATCCAGCAAATAATTCAATTCCACCAGATGAGTTTCACCTTTATGAAAGGTTTAGTATTGAAAAAGCTTTCAAAAAACTTTTGACTTAAACTGCTTAAGATAGTAAAAAAGAATCTTCTTCTGATCCTCAGAAACTGACAACTTTCAGAAGCTATCAACCATCAGAGTCTAGTGAGTCTAGACTTAGACAAAGATATCATCTGTCAGTTACAAGTCTTTAAGATTCTATTCAAAACTAGCACTTTATCTTGAAACAAGAGTCATGAGTGATAGATGAATATTGAATTGTCTTCTTTAGATAGCTAACAAGCAACAGTATCAACATAAAAGTAAGAAACATGTTTTCATAAATGTGACCATCAACTGGCTTGATAAGACATTCAGTATAAACAAACACAAAAGATTTTCCTCTTAAAGACTTCTAAAGTTCTCTTTTTCAAAAGAACTTCTCTAGAGATCTAACAGAACCTTTGTATTTAAATCTAAACAAATGTTTCATTGAATCCAAAGATAAACCAGAAAAGAACAAACATACCACATTTTTTTTGTTTGGTCAGACTCGATTCAATATTCAGACTTGGCCAATAGAGTCTGAACACAACTTTGAGTGGATTCTGATTCAATTGATGTCTAACCACTGATTCCACTACTCTCACCAAATTCAGTACCACCAGTACTTGAATCTAGGCTATTGGCTCTTCTTTCAATCAATGTTGTAAACAACCTTATGAAAGATGCATCTACTTCTATTCTTGATATTTGTAGCAGATACATTATGACACTCATATTTCTTTAAAACTATGCATGTAAGTACAAACAGACACTTTTGTGCCTTACATCTCAATCTAACAGCATATCATAAGTCACTCCAGAGTATGAGTCTAAAATGAGATATGATAGAAACAAAATCTTGTTCTAAGGAATGTCAATAATCTCATTATCTTGGATTAAATCATTTGACTTTGAAATCATTGACAAGCTCAAAACTAGATTGTGTTAGCTATCAGAGATTGGCATAAAGTAGATCAGAGTGTTGTCACTGTATAGCTAATAGAACTCAAAGAGAAGTTGAAGACTTCTCATAGAAATGTCTTTTAAAACAACTTCCATAATGGTTCTCAGCCAAGAAGCAATGGAGTTTCTTAAGATATTACCTTAAATAACAAACTCCATATAATCAAATATTTTGAAACAAGATAACTTTTAAAAACATCTCTTGCTTTTCAATATTTGATTTTTATTTCAAAACACAGATGCTTCTCTTCATCTGCATCTTGCACTGATATCAGCTTCAAATGTTTAAACATTGACGAGCATCTGATATTAGGTTCTGGTAGAAATTACTTATTGCTTTCATATTTGGGAAATCAGTTGAAATACAAATATTTCAGAAGCTCTTGAAGTTACTCTTCTATCAATAGATATCACAATCTAATCAGCCAGTATGGAAGTCCTTCTAACAAGAAACCTAGGTTTCTCAGCATTAGTCATTCCACAGAACTTAAGCTAAAAAAGAGAAAGTGATATGTTGAAAAGTTTTTCATCATCCAACTTCATTTCTTTTCTTTAAAGACTGCAAGACAAACCTTCATAACACAGCAGATTCAGGATGTAAACATAAAAAAACACTGACTTTAGATTTAAGTCAAGAAACATTCCTCTCAGAATTTGCTTGAAAAGATTAGATGAAGTGTAACTACTTCAGGCTTCAAAAACTGATTCCACAAACCCAAGCACATGACTTCAAAAATAGTCCAAGCATCAGATATATAAATGATGTTGATATACTCGGATGTGGGATAATGCATCTACCAGAATGCAACTACCTCTGAATATATTCAATATGCATCTTCTGAGTTGGTGAAAGAGATTTTCAAAAAGATCATCTATAACACCATCAACTTCTATAGTAATGCCTTTTTCAAGGATATTCTATAGACCTTCAGCAACCCTTTATCAAGTCCAATGATTTAAAAATATGTTTATCTTTTCCATCATTTAAATTCAATGGAATCACCCATTTGAATATGGTAGGAAAATCCGTATGATATTTTTCATGTGGCACTTGATTCCTTCTTGAACAAGAAATAAACTTTTCCTATTTGATCAATTTGTGCACCACTGATAAGTGTTAAGCATAGACCATGCTCTGATACTAATTGAAGGTGTGAAAAGTACACAAGAAGGGGGGTTGAATTGTGTTTCGCGTTTTCTTATTATTTAGCTTCTGATCAGAGTCTCAGAATCAGAACTGATGTTCAGATTATGAGTTAATTCATTTGGCAGTGGATACAACAGAAGTAAATAAAATAACGGCAGAAGACACAAAAAATTTATACTGGTTCTTCCCCTAACTGAGAGTACTTCAGTCCCCTTTCCTCGCAAGCGCTATTCATTATAACGACTTCATGATTACAATCGCTTATGCTTCTGCATAAGACTTTTAAACTGCTCAGACCAACTGTCTAAGACTTCCCTTGCTTAGAGCGCATGTCTAAGACTTACCCTTTGCTCACACCATCTGACTGACCCACATTCTCATCTATCTTCTCTTTGAGACTTTCCTTTGCTTAGAACACATGTCTAAGACTTCCTTTTCTCACACCATCTGACTGAGCCACATGCTCATCTGTCTTCTGTTGAGACTTTCCTTTGCTTAGAGCACATGTCTAAGACTTCCTTTGCTCACACCATCTGGATGGGCCGCCTGCTCATCTATTTTCTGGTTGAGACTTACCTTTGCTTTAAGAACATGTCTAAGACTATCTTTTTGCTCAATCAGACTAGCTGAATAAGACTTTCACAGCTCAAGCACTTAAGCAATGACACTTACGTGGCTTAAGCATCTTAGCTCCAGACTTGTTGCTTGAATCCCAATGAGACAAGACTTTTTGCTCAAGAACATGGAAGGAGACTTAATCTAAACTACTAAAGGCTCGGCAGAATAGATAACAAGGTGTACATGATGCACGCATCAGGGATACGGGAGATCACCATAACTAAGACCTAAAGAACTTAAGATATCTTAAATATATACAAGGGTAAGAAATCTTAAGGGTTTTACAATTACAACCTAAAACAGAAAATTTTCCTATTACATAGAGTTGATAATTATTTGATCTTCCTACTCCTTCAACAAAAGAATCCTAGTTGAAAATTCAGGTTTGAATCTTTAGCCATATATATAAGCTCTCCAGAAACTATCCTTTCAGAAGGTTACTTGATCAAGTGTCTTTGCTTTTGCTCCAAAGTACAAGAGACGTTGAAGATGGATGCACAACAGATTTCTGGATCCATTGTGTAACACGTTTAACCTTTGAGTCTTCAACAGGTTCTGTAATAATAGAGTCGTTGAGAGTAGACATCCATAAAATGTACCATCTTTTCTTGAGCTTTGAAATCATGTAGACTCGAGCTGACAGGCTGATAAGACAATACATTTTTCTTTCAGTAGTACGAATAGTCCACAACTTTATCACTAACTCTGAATGGTACCAGATGCTGATTTACAATTACTAAGTGTAGAAACTTGTTTGAATGTTGAGGCCTTCAGTTCAGAGTCTTCGTCAAACCACACTATAAATTGTTCTTCAGACTCTGCCACCAGAAGCTAGCAATGAAGAAACTCCAAGTGTATCTAAAGTAAAACAGATTCTGATTATTTATGTATAAGACAAGAACCAGCATAAATAAAACACACATCAAATAAACCATTATACTTTTAATACTTTTGTTATTATCAAAACTAAATAGAAAATATCAAGAAAAAATCTTGTTCTAACAATAACCAGAGAGCTAGGAAAGCGATGTGTTCTTCGTCAGATACTTCTTCAGTGTCTTGTTGGTGATGGTCATAAATGTAATTGGTGAAAGTTGCTCGATTCCCATCGAATCCAATAGTATCTTTTGTCATCAAGTTTGGATCAAAAGACTCTCCTGTGGGTCGAAGGCCAATAATGGCAGCTATGTCGCAGAGAGTGGGGGTTAGCATTCCACAAGGGTAGTGGAAGTTGTTGTGAGTGTTGTCCCAAAAGTACAAGGAAGTGAACATCATAGTTTGACAGTATCCATGTCCATATTTCAACAGCTGGATCATGTCCAAAATTTCCATTTCCTTCCAAAAGTCAGTTTTTTCTTTTCTATCTTCACCAGCCAAGTTAGATAGTTCTCAGGATCTTTTGACAAGGGGCAAGAGCGAAATACTCTAAGAATAATACTCATGTAATTTAAGGTAATGGTGTTTTCTCCAGGCTCAGTCGAATACGTTTCTTGGGTATCAGTTCCCTTTTGTGGTTCAGGGGTTTTAGTTTCAGTAGCAGGTTTAGTTTTTTTTCTACTTGCCATGGGTCTATACGTATGATAGGTTGGAAAGAATTCCCTAAGTTTTACAACATCTATGTCAAGTTCTGGTAAAGGACCAGGAAGAGCATGTATTCTTCCAGAAATTGAAATGGGAATAAGTACATTAAATTGGTATATTCGTCTTTTCTCTTCCTCATGGGGAGGTTCTGGAATGTATTGTTGATTGCCTACCGTTTGAGGGCCAAAGATTGCGTGAATAGGATGGAGAACTGGTTGTTTCTTAGCCTCCTTAGGAAGAACTGTTGTTTTATTGGATCCCATTGGTGGTAAAAGTGGAAGGTATTCTTAGTTTGTTGAATGTTGCTTGAGAGGAGATGAAAAGTCATTCTTGCGCTTGAGAGGGAGAAGAAAGCTAACAAAGGTGAAAAAGTGAAAAAAGAAATGAGGTGGAGTATTTATAATGGAAGAACAAGGTGCTTCATTTTAGCCATTATGAGTAGTGTTTGGGATCATGGGGCACGTGTTGACACATTATGGTGTGATAGGACGGTTGCAAGTGGTAGCCCATTATTTCCTAGTAAATAGGGCTGTGATAATTGTTTTTTGGTATTCTGCAAGTCTTGATTAGACTATTGGAAAAATGTATTTTTCTCGTTGCAATCGAAAATGACATTTTTTTGTTAGTGTAGCCATCATTGTGGCACCTTTTTACTTTTTTTTTGTGTTCTCTTACTATAGATTGCAAATCATTTGTCACAGTTTGATTTGTATGCTTAGCTTTGTCATTACTATATGAAAAAGATGCCATCTATCAAGACATAAGCATCAACAACAATAAGCAAGCTTCAACAACAACAATAAGCATTAACAACAACAAATACATCAACATCAACAACAACAAGAAGCAACAACAACAACAATAATAACAACAACAACAACAACAACAACAACAACAAGCAAGCAAAAACAATAATAAGCAAGCATCCACAACATCAGTAAATAGAAACAACAATAAAAAAAGCATCAACAACAGCAATAAGCAACAACAACAACAATAACAACAAGCAGTAATAACAAAAATAAGCAGCAACAACAATAAACAAGCCACATCAGTAACAATAAGGAGCAACAACAACAAGCATCATCAACAATAATAAGCATCACCTTCAACAATAACAAGCATCAATAACAACATTAAGCATCATTAATAACATTAAGCATCAACAACAAAAAATAAGCAGCAACAACAACAAACACGTAAGCATAAATAAAAATGGAAACATTTAGGACCTGTAGATGCATTGGAAGAAAAAGTTTACGTACCAGAAACGTGATGAATAAGTAAAAAAATGTTGTCAGAATCTTAAAGTTCCACCTCACCTAAACTGAAGGCTAGTCAAGAATGAAGAACACAGTATCAACTCCCTCCTCGACGATACAAAAGCAGATGAAAATGTTGAAAATGTTTCTTCAGGTTTGAAGATGGTGTTAAATGTTTCGTTAGGGTTGAAAACTAGTTTTGTATCGTTGGGGTAGATATGGTGTTGTAAGTCTCGTTAGGGTCGAAAATCGCGTTATTTCGTTAGGCAGTGTTTCTTGATGGAAATGAAAATATGCAACTGAAGAGACAAGTTAGCTAGCTCTGTGTAAAGTGATTAAATGATATCACCAAGGTTATTTATCAAAATCATTGTGATATATGATGAATTTATAAAAAAACATGTCTTAATAAAAATTTTAAAAAATAATAAAAAAATATATATCACAACGGTTTTTTAAAGAAAACCGGATGATATAATATTGACATTAATGATATTTAATAAAAAGGGCCAGGTTTTAACTAATTAAAATTTTAAAAATAGATAATATATCACGACGTTTAGTTTGAAGAACTGTAGTAATATATCTTTCTTTAATTAAATAAAAATGAAAGACGATGTTAAATACTGAACAAATCACGAAATAGCAGGCGCTGAGAATCGAACTCATGAAACGTAAAATTATATCACCGCGGTTGTTTTAGAAAACTGTGGTAATAAATTAACAACGTTTAATTAAAAAATTAAAAATTATATAGGCGCATGAATTTAGAAATATCACCACGGTCTTTCAAAAGATTGTGGTAAAGGTGGCGTCGTTGTATCTATTTTTGTAGTAGTTCATAGAAGCTAATATCATAAACACTTCAGTGTCATCCTTCATGAACTCATCTACTTTCTTGGTATACACAAATAACTTGTCACTTGCATCAAACTCTAGAAATGACACTGACTTGCCGAAATAGTTGATATGAACTTCAAATCTTCATCATTAACAAACTCAGCAAACAACACTGACTTATCCTACAACCTTTATGTTTACAAACAGCGGCACAATGAACTAACTCTCCACACCTGAAAAACTGTATAGAATCATAAGATTCGCCCCATTTGTTTCAATTCCGCTCCGGCTAGCATGCAATTAGAAAAACAAATAAGCAGCGATAGTGTTTCACACACATGTAGCATACTAGGGGATATATAACATTACAAAAACCTGGCCGGATGGACTGACCTGCTCTAATACCAACTATGTAACACCCTATTTCCCTAACACATAATTATAATTAAATCAAATATTTCTCACAACATTCACACATAGGATGTTATACATATTGAAACGCACACCTGCTGATCATGTGACACTTAATTTAAATAAACATGCAACACCTGTCATCGCATGCTCACCTTCACTTAAGGTATCTTCACATTAGAAATACTCAATTAAAACACACCAATTTAAATCTCATATCATAATTAAAAAGCATCGACTCGTAAGTCTTCTCTAAATGCTTATCACACCAATACATAAAATATGAGAGTATACATTGTCTCTAAGAAATCTAAACATGAAATAAAGAAAACGCTCCCAAGTGTTACATATAAGAGCAATCCCAAATTAAATAAAGAAACTAAAAGAAATAGCTTCGGGAGCTAGATTCCACTCACAACATCGACTCTACTCTTGAGTGTCTACACGATGCCCATGTAAAGGCAACATTCGAATAGAATGGGTGAGAAATCACATTCAATAATAACAGGCATATAATGCAAGGTAGAATATCAACACATAGCATAATCTACTCAATCTCAATCGTAGTATATCAATTACATTCTCACACCAACTCATCAATCACAACTCATTCACATACCAACCATACACCAATTACACACAACACCAATATTATTCATACAACTCATTTATGCAATGCAACTCAACTATGCAAATTGATGCATATGCATGTGGTACCATATCATCAAAAGGTTGCTTAGCGAACCAGATTCACCCTACTCGAACGCTGAATCCACCCTGCTCGGTTTTGGGACAAGTCACCAATCTACCCTGCTCGGATTGCAACTTGTCTCTTTCATCAACAACAAAGACGTCATGAATGGATGTCGAAACACGTTAATGAAACAAAAACATAATTTTTAAACCCCCTTCTGGCCATAAACTAAGCATGCATTGACCCAACAATAATTTTCCTCCCTACTCGAACTATTAATCACCAGTCACATCAAAAACATCAATATTGTCCTTAACATCATAACACAACAACATCGTAATCATCATCAATATAATACGTAACGACATTATAATCATCATCGACATCATACTAACAACATCAACTATCATGCTCAAAAATCAACACATACTTGCCACAACTTACAACATCATTAATATTCAACATTAACATTGTTAACCAATTATAATTATTATTCTCAAGCATCATAACTTCATTACAAGATGACATCAACAATTACACACAATTATCATCAATTATTCATGTTATCATAACACAAAATCATCCTCAACCAATCAGTATCGACAACATAAAAGCATTTCCATTGTAACAATCTCATTTAACAACACCGTCAATATCACTATGAAAATCATAAAATTGGTTTAGAAGAATCATTTTTTCACATGGAATTTTGTAATCATATAAAATATAATTCAAACACTACCATTAATCAATAGTTATATATGTTATCTCTCTAACTCTTCGAACGGTACTGGATTTGGACTCTCGGAGCCAAAGTTATGGCCACAATGGTATCGAACGAAAAAAACTAACAGCAGCTCACGTGCTGAGTACCCCCCAACCTTGGGCTGAGCATGGTCGTGATAGACAGAAAGCGGAATTTTCTACGTTTTTCATCATTTAAGACCTTTCGGACCTCCGATTTCGATTCCGTAAAAACACGCAATCTTAGAATTCGAAACCCAATGAATATCCAATGATTAAAACATCAAATTTATGATCTATCACATATTGACATCAATTAAATCATATATTTCATAACTTTATGAATTCCATAAACCTTTAAAATTCTCAACAATGGTGAAATTATTCCAACACTCAAAACAGAAAATACAGCCCCACATAGTGCACGAAAAATCATCAATAATTACAAAAAAATTCTCATCACACATCATATATATATATATACAGAATTCATCCATATCATGCACACTGTTGGAGGTTAAGGACTCCTCTACCCTACCCCCCATGCATAAGCCTTTATTAAAGGTTATTCTCCTCCTCTCCTTGTGATTCCAGCAAAAGCAAGCAATCTCTATGGCTTCATCTCCCAAAGCTCTAGCTCTCCACTTGTTCTTCTCTTTTCCCCCGTTTTTTCTCTCTTTTTGCCTCTTTTCACTTTTTGTACATAATCTTTAAACTCTTTCCTCTTCACTCTCTTTTTAAAATAAAAAATTAATTCTCTTATCAGGATAATCCTACCTTACCTTCTCCTTTTTTCCTTAATTTCCACCTTCTCCTCAATATCTATACAAACACTTATTTTTCCTTTATCTCATTATTTTATTTAAATGATAAAACTAGAGCATTATTTTAATTAGTAAAATATTTCTAAATAAATTTTACCAACTTCTAATTACACTCTACTCTCTCCCCTCACGGTCACACACCCCATCACACTTCCTTATCTATCAACACACAATAAATAAATATAACACATATAAATCACAAAGAATTCACAAATAACTTAACTAATATAATTTAATAAAATCTGGGGTGTTACAGCACTTGCACGTGTTAGGATTGTTTTTATATTTTTGAGGGGAAACCTGAAAGAATTTATAGTGTAGCTTCAACTCTATAAAAGGACTTTTTGTTCACTTTTTTATTTTCTTTACATATTTTGTTCGCACAACCATCTGCAAGCTGCTTCAGCTTCCTTATATTCAAGAAATTTTTATGTATTGATTACTACTCTCTATCCCTTTCATAATAACAATGGTTAGGGATTTAGAAAAAATCAGTTTCATAAAGCCCTAGACTAACATAAATCTGTTAGTTTTGTGAGATCGGGAGATTAAGTAGTTCCAGTAGTGATTGCGATGATGGTAATGATTTCCTTTATCTTTTGTGCTCAAATGAAATAAAAAGATAATGGCTACCCCGGTCGTAGTGTCCAAGGTGGCTAGAGATATTGTGTCTTTCTAAAATGTTGTGGAAAAAGTAATCTCCTTTTGGAAGCACGTCGATGTCTTCTTTTTAGATGACGAGGAAATTATCATTCTGGAGGTTCGGTCGTCAATATAAAAGGTTAAATTAGCCCTCCCTCTCGACTACTCCTCATCCTCTTACTTCTACTTCTACTTCAATCTCCCTCATTTTAAGTACACGAGGGTCCTTCTCCCTTTTCCTACGTTTGAAGCAGAAGTTCTAAAGGTGCTTAACATTGGGCCTTTTGTGTTGGCACCTAATAGTACGAGATTTGTTAGGAAATTTGACATTGTGTGCTTCAAGGTGGAGGTAATTCCCACTATAAGGATGTTATTTTCAGTTTATGCCACTAGACTTTCTACCAAAGGGGTTGGGTAACCTTATGAGCCCTTTTAGGAAAAGCCTTGTTCAAACGCTACTCCAATCATTACCAGAATTAGGAAGAAAGTTTCTACAAGTAAAAGAGTGAGAGGGCTCATAAGTTATTGTAAGGGTTTATAACGCCCCTCTATTCCCTTTGGCTTGAAAGGACAATCCTGTGGCGATTGTGGGGTAGGACTATAAGTATCTTACATCTGGCGAGTCCAATATAGTTTGCCTCTTAGAGAAATTTTGCATCATGGAATGTCATGTAGTGATTGAGCGATGACAAAAGGGAAATAATTCCCTAAATAAATACCTAATAAAGATTGGATATTTTGATGCTTTTATAAGTATCATTAGACGGTGCATGACCTTTCTTTATTGTATTGCAAGTCAAATGACAAAGATTTCAAGGAAGCGCGCGTTGAAACTAATAGCTCTTACAGCCACCCCGAGGGTATGATTATCAAGGGGGGGGGGGGAGGGGGGAAGGCAGGACAAAGGCCACCCTCTTAACTCACTAAGAGATAAGGTCTAAAATCCTTGGGGGAAGTTTTTCCCTTGTTGCTGGGAACAACATTGTTCCCCTTACTCTAGAGGAGACAGGTGTCCAGAAGTCCCCTAGTGGTGAGGTTACTTATGGAATGATCCTGGCTTTGATACTATTAGGTTTATTGGCTCTCACCTCCTTTTCCATGAATAGTTTTCATGGGTGTATAAGGTTCTCAACACTAATTCGTCCCTATAGCTATCTAACAAGAAGGAGAATCACTTGCTAAGATGGCTGACACTGGAAAGTGTAGACACAAAGAAGCAAGACTAAGTCGAAAATGAATTGACGCCATGGCTACCCATAACAAAATGTTAGAAACTCGAATCTCTCAAGTAGCCCAACAACAAGCAACAGTAGCGACCCCTGCAGAAACATTTCCTGGACAACCACAACCAAACCCAAAAGGACATGCTAATGCTATTACATTGCGAAGCGGAACCGAACTTGATGGACCAGTATATCAAAGACTCCAAAACCTCGCCATGTATCAGAATCCTGGTAAAGGAACCGAAAAGGTAATAGAACCGAAAAATGACAAAAAGGAAGACAAAAATAAAGAGGCCATAGAGAAAGAAACACCTTATGTGCCTCCACCACCATACAAACCACCAATACCTTATCCACAAAGGCTCGCTAAGCCTAAAAATGAAGGACAATTCAAAAAGTTTATGGATCTTCTAAAACAACTCAATATTACTATACCTTTCACAGAAGCCATAACACAAATGCCTTCATATGCCAAATTCCTTAAAGAGATCCTGTCTAATAAGAAGAAGATCGAGGATAACGAGACCCTTATGCTCACTGCCGAGTGTAGTGCTATCATCCAAAATAATATGCCTCATAAACTGAAAGACCCAGTAGTTTCTTAATACCCTGTGTAATCGGAAAGTACGTCATAGATAACGCTCTATACGATTTAGGAGCCATTGTTAGTCTAATGCCCTTATCCACCTCTAAAAAGCTCGATTTAGGAGATTTGCAACCAACGAAAATGTCTCTACAACTAGCAGACCGTTTTGTTAAATTTCCTATAGGTATGCTAGAGAAAGTTCCCGTTCATATAGGGCAATTCTACATTCCTATTGATTTTGTGGTAATCGATATAAAGGAGGATTCCAACATTCCTATTAATTTAGGAAGACCCTTTTTAGCAACAGCCTGAGCGATTATTGATATTAAGAAAGGAAAGCCAACTTTTGAAGTTGGTGAAGAAAAAGTTGAATTTATCCTAGCCCAATTCTTGATAGCTCCCGCTATAGATGATTCATGTTGTTTTATCGACGTCATCGACGAATACGTAAAAGAAATGGAGATGGAATCATTCAAGCGTGCAGAAATACTAAAGATTCCAGCACCTCCTATACTCGAAGATGATAATTGGCGCGAGCCATACGTAGATGACACTCTGAAAGAATGCCTAGCACTAACACCCGATCCAATACCATGCCCGAAGAAACCTTTTGCAGAACTTAAGACACTACCCAAAAACCTAAGGTATGAGTTCCTAAACACCAAACTGGAACAACCAGTGATAGTCAACGCTAACTTGGGACAGATAGAAATCGAAAAACTTCTACATGTTCTGAGAAAGTAAACTAAAGCGCTGGGGTATAACATTTCAGACCTGAAAGGAATAAGTCCTTTTATATGCATGCATCGCATTATGCTCGAAGAAGATTGTAAGACCTCTAGAGAGAACCAGAGAAGGATAAATCCTATCTTATGTGATGTAGTAAAAAAGGAGGTACAAAGCTACTAGAAACACGAATGATATACCTGATATCTGATAGTAACTGGGTTAGACCTATGCACGTCGTGCCAAAGAAGGGAGGTATCACGGTTGCTAGTAACGAAAAAGGCGAATTCATTGCAAAACAAACTCAAACTAGATGGAGAATGTGCATAAACAATATAAAGCTAAACAAAGCCACTCGCAAATATCAATTTTCCTTTACCCTTTATAGATCAAATGCTTGAGCGACTGGCTAAACATTCTCACTTCTGCTATTTAGACGGATACTCTGGATTTTTCCAAATTCCTATCCATCCTGACGATCAAGAAAATGCTACATCTACCTGCCCTTACGGTACGTTTACCTACAGACGAATATCGTTCGGACTGTGTAATGCCCCCACTGCCTTTTAGAGATGCATGATGGCAATCTTTGCCGACTTTATAGACAATATAATGGAAGTATTTATGGATGACTTCTCTGTCTATGGGGAAAGTTTTGAAGGATGTTTATCGAACCTAGAAATACTCGAACGTTGCGTTAAAGTCAATCTAGTGCTGAATTGGGAGAAATGCCATTTCATGGTCCGAGAAGGAATTGTGCTTAGACATGTAGTATCTAGATGAGGAATTGAAGTTGATAAAGCAAAGATTGAAATCATAGAAAACCTTAAACCTCTGAAAACAGTTACAGAAATTCGAAGCTTTTACGATTTATTAAAGATTTCTCTAAGATAACTAAACCACTAACGGGCTCGTTAATGAAAGATGTTGAATTTATATTTGATGAGGATTGCTTGAAAGCATTCGAACATTTGAAAAAGGCTCTCAGAATTGCACCTATTATGCAACCACCCGATTGGAGTAGACCGTTCGAAATTATGTGCGACACTAGTGATTATGTTGTTGGTGTTGTCTTAGGACAAAGAAAAAACAAAAGGTTTCATGCTATATATTATGCAAGTATAACCTTAGACAGTGCACAGATGAAATATGCTACCATAGAAAAGGAACTCCTGGTTGTTGTGTTCACTTTAGATAAATTTTGTTCTTACTTGGTGGGAGCGAAAATTATTGTCTATACCGATCACGCCGCAATTAGGTATCTGTTGAATAAGAAGGATGCCAAACCGAGAATTTTAAGATGGATCTTGCTTTTGCAAGAGTTTGATCTAGAAATCAAAGATAAGAAAGGAACCAAAAATGTAGTAGCGGATCACCTTTCTAGAATTGATGATCAAGAACCTGAGCGAGTCCCCATCAATGATGATTTTCCATATGAAAGAATGGTAGCCCAGTTAGAAAATGAAAGCGAAACGAGTGAGTGCACTTTAATTTATAATGATGCAGAAATGAATGAAGTAGTGGAATCAATATGCCCAAAGACCACATTGTTGTGGTATGCTGACTTTGTCAACTACCTAGCAACTGGGGTACTTCCACCAGATTTAACCTACCAACAAAAGAAGAATTTCTTCCATGATCTCAACCACTATTATTGGGATGAGCCCCTACTGTTTAAGCGAGGCGCCGATGGAATTTTCAGTCGATGTGTCCCTAAATCTGAAGTTGAAGATATCATATCTCATTGACACTCTGCACCTTATGGAGGGCATGCAAGCATTTCAAAGACCTGTGTCAAGATTTTACAATCCGACCTTTTCTGGCCTAACCTTTGGATGGACGTCCACATCGCTGTTACAAATTGTGACCGATGCCAACACACTGGTAACATTTCTAGATACGATAAGATGCCACTAAGGGGTATTCTAGAAGTAGAAGTCTTTGATGTTTGGGGTTTAGATTTCATGGGACCTTTTCCGTCATCCTTTGGCAACAAATACATAATCGTTGTAGTCGATCATGTTTCGAAATGGATCGAAGCAATAGCTTCTCCTACCAACGATGCGCAAGTAGTCATAAGATTCTTCAATAATTTAATACTTCCTAGATTTGGTGTGCTGAAAGTTGTCATTAGCGACGGTGGATCCCATTTTATCTATTGCTTAAATATGGAGTGCGACATCAAGTAGCAACACCATATCACCCTCAAACGAGTGGATAAGTGGAGGTTTCTAATAGAGAGGTCAATCAGATAATAGAGAAAACAGTTGCGACCTCTAGGAAGGATTGGTCTATAAAACTTCATGAAGCTCTGTGGGCTTATAGAACAGCTTACAAAACTCCGATAGGAACCACCCCATTCAAACTAGTTTATGGCAAATCATGTCATCTGCCTGTCGAACTTGAGCATAAAGCTTATTGGGCCATTAAGACCCTAAATATGAACTATATAGTGGCAGGAGAGAAAAGAATTCTTGATATCCATGAACTAGAGGAACTTAGATTGGACGCATACGAAAATGCCCGAATTTATAAGGAAAGAACCAAGCAGTGGGATGACAGACGAATAGCTAGACGAGAGTTCAACCAAGGTGACATAGTTCTCCTTTTTGACTCTCGACTTAAGTTATTTCCTGGAAAACTTCGTTCCCGATGGTCTGGCCACTTTGAAGTTGTAAGAGTTCTCCAAAGCGAAGCAGTGGAAATAAGAGGAAAATCTGACGAGACTTTCATTGTTAATGGGCAGAGACTTAAACACTACCATAACATTGAGAACAAAGATTTATGCGTAAGTTATAATTTGGAGGAGCTACCTGCTCTTTCGAAAAACTAGTTCGACCCTGATGTCGAGCTAAAGACGTTAAACAAGCGTTGTATGGGAGGCATCTCACAACCTTTAGATTTTTAGACTTTACCCTTTTTATTTTTATCTTTTATCTTTATTATCTGTTCTTGTGTTTGTTTACTATTATTATTATTACTACTATTATTACTACTAATATTACTACTACCATTTTTGTTTTTATTTTTGATACCTTTACGGTATAGTTCATTGATAGTGTACTCTTTGTCTATTTTCAGGCTAGCTTAGCTTAGGATAGCCTTCATTGACTTAGAGTATGGATCACAATGCTGATGTGGAAATTGTGTTTAGGAATGATGCTCAGAGACGCCGATTCGATATTCTGGTTCAGAGGGAATTGGAACTACCTATATACCCTGATGGTCGTACTTTGACCACCCTAGGATTGAGGGACAGTGTTATGTACTTGCTTGACCAGATTGGTTGGGTGAACTTTGGTGTAAGGCACATATATACCCCTTACTGTATGCTGACCCTAGAGTTTCTTAGCTCACTATATTATGACCCAAACAGAGGTCTTGGTTTTGGCCAAGGTTTAGCCACATTCAGGTAGTTTAACACAAAACACCGTTTTACCCATCATGAAATGACCTACCTATTAGAATTTCATAATGGACCTGATGCCCATTCATTGACACCTGATGATACTTTTACTGACCTTGACCTTAACTACTTCTGGGGAACCATTACCGGTAACTACCATCCCGAACCTCCAACCATGTTCTCAAGTAACATACATAACCCGACTTGTAGGTACTTTCATAAGATTTTGGCTAACACCCTGTTTTGTAAGGAAGAGAATATCATCTCTGTTTCTAAGGATGAATAGTTTATTATGTACTGTGTTTCAAAGGGAAGGCCTGTGAATGCTGCTTCCTTTATGTTTGCTAGTTTGAACTGCATTGCAGAAGAGACCGATTGTGCTATCCTCGCTGGAGGTTTATAACCATGATTGCTGAAGCCATAGGTTTTTGTTACCAACTTAACCGTATCCGTGTTTATGGAGGCATCCGTCCAATGCACTTGAATTTCTGTTTTAACCATGGTATGTTGGCTAACTTAGGACCAGCCGAGTTTGAATTTCTAATTGACAACAAAGTTGTCCATAACTTTACCTTGCCTAACCACGAGAGAACAAATGTGAAAAATAGAAACAATTGGATATGTTACTTTAAGGAGGAAAATGAATCACCTACACCACCCTATAGCCCCCAGCCTTATGAAGTACCAGATGCCAATCCCCCTGATGCCACTTCACACGTCTCTGGAGCTCGTGCAGATTATGCTGCTGCCATTGGTGCTCTATAGTGCCAAGTGGACACTCTTAGGGATGCGATCACTTCCATCCGAGAGGACCTCATTGGATTCATGGATGTTGCTAATGAATAGTTTAACCATTTGTTTCAGCAAGTCCATTATTTCACTAGGAACTTTAGCAAATGAATTATGACATGTACCAATGATGTTCTTCTTGCTTTTATGTTTTAGTTTGTTCTGGTTTTTATTGTATTTCATCCCGTTGTAATTTGTACTCTTTGTATCGTCGATTCATCGACGAAGAAATGATGTTCTGGATATTGAATTAATATGATTTTTCGTTTATGTCTTTTATATTGTTTCTTACTATTCCATGCTTGTTTTAATTTTCTGCAATCTAAATCTTGCAATAACATTCCTGCTGTTAGAATTATGTATTATATTTATTTAAATTATCAAAAACCCAAAAAAATTATGATTTTGAACCAAAAGTTGAAAATTTGAACAATTCTGCCTAATGGCATTCACCATGGCATGATGGCGTTCGCCATCAGTTCTTTATTTTTAAATTTCCAACGTTAAACACATGGCATTCGGCATGTGCTTAATGGCGTTCACCATGGAGATGGAACATGCAGTTTTTTTCTGCGCGTATTCTATTGCAGAAAGAGCGCGGGTTTCAAACTTAACCCTTCCAACTTCCCATACATATCTATAACCACCCAAATAACTTCTCATTAATCATTATCTTAACTCCTTACCACTCATATACCCTTTCTCCTTCTATTTAAACCTTACAAACCTCATTCTACATCATCATCACCTACTTTCTTAAACTCTCTTACTTACTGTTCTTACTTCCAAACCCTTCAAACCCTTTCCAAAAAAAATTCAGAATGCCTCCTAGAGTTGCTCGCGAAATTGACTACATGGAAATCAAATTTCCCAAAGGTATCCTTGGTGAGCGACAACGAGCTGTTTTTTCGAAAAATCACAAAAGGCATGTCGAAGCCACGCGATATGCTCATATCGACACTGTTTGTGCACTAGGATTGTTCAACAACATCAACTGGATGCTGACTAATGTAGGTTTGTCTCACTTTTTCTCTAATCCGAGCCACACTTTCGTTAGACTAACCTATGAGTTTTTAAATTCTTTTCAATACTTGCGTGACCCAACCCGTACCACTGGCATCATAAAATTTAGGATGTTTAATAAAGATTATTCGCTGCCACAAGAAAGGATAGGTGAGATTTTTCAGTTTCCGAGTGGGGAAGATTACGCTTGTCTGGAACCACTTAAAAGGGAATGAAAGCTAATGCCTTAGGCTTCTGGCGCCAAATCACTAGCAAAACCACATCCACGTGGGAAGGCCTAAAAGCCACTTCTATTCACAACCCCGCGATTAGGTACTTTCACCGCGTTTTAGCGTGCACTATCTTTGGTAGAGGGAACACGGGGAATGTGAATTCCAAGGATTTATTTTTCATTCATTGTGCTTTGTTGGAAACTAAGGTTAATCCTACACCTTTCTTATTAGCTCACCTTGGTTATGCTGTTGGTCGGTCCGGTGGTCACATCTGTGTCGGAGGCGTGATTAACTCCATAGCTTTAGGTCTAGGACTGCAAGATGAGTTGGGTACCCTTGAAGGATTAGCCGCTCCTTTTTGTGATTTAGATTACTGCCGCAGCATGCGCCTTATCAAGAATGTGCCAAGCGACAAGTATAGGCTTATGATCAGGAACAGAGAGGTGCAGAGTATTGATTTACCATGTGCGTCGCGCATTAATGTGCACGTTAGCACAAATTTTCCATTTGATACTGAGGCGCCAAACTTAGACGATGAAGCTGTAAATAGGGCCTATACTGAGACCATGGGATTTGCACCACAGACTGGCCCCCGTGCCAATGCTAACATCCCAGGGCCGAGTCACAGACACACTGCACCCACCTTCTCTGACCAATTTTCAGGTACCTACCAGCCTTAGGAGGAGTACGAGTATGTCACCATCAGGAGTAGTTTAGATGATATTTTGTCCGAATTACGGTTTCAGAATGACAGGGAGGCAGAGCGTGACTTACTACTCCAGAGCTTGCAGCGTCAGCAAAAGGACATTAGAGTTATTGTGGATCGCGCCAACCAACAACAGGTTAACTTTGTAGAGCACATAGAACTTGATATGGAGGATCTGACTAAATAGATGGAGGGCATGAGGATGCAGGTTACCACTTTGAGAGAGTATGTTCAACATGTCCCTAACCCTGCCCATGCCAGAGGTTTTGGACGACCTCGCGGTCGAGGCCGCCACCATTGATTAATCCAGGTTCTTCCACTCCTTTTTCACCTTGTACTAAAACATTGGGGACAATGTTCGGTTCAAGTGTGGGGGAGGAGCTTTACTGCTTTGTTTTTTTTGTTTTTCTTGTTTTTCCTTTATTTTCATGTTATTTTTATGCTTTTCTAATTAGTTTCTTTTATGTTGAGTCTTTTATGTGTAATTGAGTCCTATTGTATTTTACCTTTTTCTTTCGTTAGAAAAATTCCCCAAAGATTGATAAAAAGCGACCCCAACGAAAATTTTTTCATCCAAATTAATAGCATGACACTTTTTCACCTTTTGGCTATGTTGATTAGACTTAGGAAAGTATTGATGTCATCGGTACCGTTTTAGCATCCAAGACTCCCTAAGTATGCGGCACTGATTTAAATAACCATTATGCCGAGACCTTGATTTTTGGGTTTTTATAGTAGTCTCTTGAGTAGTTTATGTTAGCGGTCAGCACCATCCCAAAAACACACGCTAAGTAATGAACCGATGCAAATATGTGGTGATCTCGAAGAAAAAAAATAATAATTTGTATTGAGATGTATTATAGAAAAGCGAATGAAAGAATCCGTTTCCTTCTAAGTTAGGTGGCCCTCACCCGGCCACTTAGCCCAACGGATCGAATTTTTGAAATTTGAAAAGATACGAAAAAGAAAAGAAAAAATATATTGCAAAAAGTTGAAATTCGAGATCATAAAAACTAACAGGTTCACTTACCATGCGAGTGTGGGGATAACAGGCTTAATACGATCGCGCGAGAATGAAAAAGAGGGAAAAAGAAACAAGGAATATAGGTCGAGTTATAATGGTATAATTTGGATTAGTATTGCATATGGGGGAGTCTTTGTCCGCAAGTGCGGATATGTGACATCACGGTATCCTCATTGTCGAGTCTAGTACCTATCTTTTAGCATTAGCCTATTAGTCGTTTTCCATTTTAAAGTCGTTTCGTGCTTTCGTTTCGGATGTTGCACTTACTGTTTTTAATTGTGTTGGGAGTTTGCTTGAGGACAAGCAAAAGTCTTAGTGTGGGGGAGTTTGATAACGAGAAATCGTATCGTACTTTTAGGCTTTTTACGCATATGTTTTGTTTATTTTTATTCGACTTTTATTTGTATTTGACTGTGTTTTATGTGTTTTGCAGTTGACAACTTCATATGTGGCGAAATCGGGAGAAGGATCGAAAAAGAGCGAAAGACGAGGAAAATCCAGCAAGAAAGCACATAATCTATCATCCTACTGATATGGCGTTCGCCATCACCAGATGGCGCTCGACATGAACAAGACTGCCATGTATTTAAAAAAGTCAGGACCATGGCGTTCGCCATGGCCTGGTGGCGCTCGCCAAGACATCGCAGTTGTAGAATTCAAATTTTGCAACTACTTTGGGTAGTTTTCCTTCCCTATTTTCCCTCCACTTAAGATGCACGAATTGGCCGTTACTCCATGAATATTTATTTATATATAAGACCTCTAATCATGTTCTATATACCAGATTTTAGACGCCGAATCTGTGTCGAATTCCGTTTAGGCATATATTTACTTTAAAAGCGACAATTACTCACATCAAGGAATTGTCGCATTCTGCTTGTAATTTACATTCAGTTGCTGTACTTCGATTCTAAACAAGCCTGCCGACATCTTTTTCTCTGCAATTCAATTTCGTATTTTACTTTACAGGTTATTTTACTTTTGTTTCACAATTTAACTTTCTTGTCTTGTATGTTATGTATTTTTCTATATTAATCACCGTAACTATGTTTGGAATTAAAATCACCATGGGTTGCTAAATTTGCTTGAGTTCAGCGTGTGAGGACCTTCGTTACTGACGGGACTCCGTAGAAAATGTAGGTGCGAATTTATTTGAATGCATGCTAGTTTTGGTATTTGTTTCTATTTTTCATGCTTTATTATTCCGGCACGAAAGTGAGGATTATACTAAGTTCGGACCGATAGCGCGAGAGTGTGAGGAATGAATAGGGTATTAGAAACTAGGAACCGATCCTAAAAACAGCGAGAGCGCTTTAGGCATCGTTTCGGATTTTATTAACTTCCAAAATACGCTTTTCAATTAAAACGGGCGAGTGAGAGCAAAATCCTGTGGTTGTTAGGTGTGGTACTTGTCGATAGCGCGAGAGTGTGAGACAGAGTCTTTAAGTTAGTACTTCTTACAGAACGAAGTGCAGTCTTAATTAGCATCTGCCTTCTACAAGTCCCTTAGGTCTGCGGAATCCATATTCCGGACTCGATTTTATTATTTTTTCCTAAAACCTTTAGATTAGTAATTTTTCCTTTCCGTTTAATTTCCGTAAATCCTTAGCCTTAGCTTTACACTGCAACTGTTGATTGCATTAGTTTGATTATCCCTTCCTTGTGGGTTTGACATCCTTATTTAGAACTTCGCGAACAGCTGTATACTTGCAGTCTTATTTTGATGGTCACGTTAGTGCCCTCGAGCCGCATCATATTTGCAAAATATCACCTTTTGGTGAAGAAATATTGAGAAACGAATTTTTGGTGTGAAAATGGGGTTATGATCCCCAAATAAATATGAAAAGTACTTATATAGTACTTTTCGAATCTTTCACGTTCGCCCTGTAAACTACTTCTTCGCCCACCAAACAACTTTTAGGCACTTGAAGTACCTCTGAACAGTTAAACGGCCCCTGAGAAATATCTGAAGTTCGATGTGCAAGCAATTCTTCGCCCTACGAACTACCTCGCTACAAGTTTGCACATATAACTTATGGTCCTTTAGCTATTGCCTCTAATCTGGGATGGTTCGATGGTCCTTCACAGAGACCTCACCACAGCGAACATTCGCTACCAGTTCGACCAGCGAACTTAGTACCCTTTTCTTACTACCTCTAAATTGAGAGGGTTCTCTAGGGCTTCGCCATTAGTTCGCCCAGCGAACATGCTGAATCTCTTCTTTTCCTTTGGCTTCCTTGTCCAATTACTTGTGTCTTACACTTTGATGTTTGTATGCCTAATTTCTGCACAATAACACACAAATCAAAGCAACCAAAGGTATTTTCAACAATATTGAAGAATAGCATGATATCATGGAGTAAATCCAAAAAAACTTAACAAAAGAGTTGAAAATTGCCAATAAATAAGGATCAATTTAAAGCAAGTTTGGCATTCAACAAACTCTCCACAACTAGATTTTTGCTTGTTCTCAAGCAAAGTATGCCTCTCATAGAAAACTAGAGGATTTGCTCGAGCATTTAATTCAACCAAGAATGGGTTTATGGCTCAAATAAATAAACAAATGCACACAAGCAATGTTCATCACTTCCTAGAATCGAACAATGCAAAAGAATTTAGTTCTTAAACAAATATCATGCAATGCTTCAATTAAAACCTAAATTCTCATGCTTTAATCACTCTAACACTCCTCTTCGAATAAGAAATGAAGGAAATAATGTGTTTGCAACCGCGGGGCAATTTCACTCACCTAACAAACAATGCAAATACAATTCAATTCATACATTCATCTAATCAGTCATCAAAGAATTCATGGAAGCAAGAAGATCAGTAAGGTCTTTAAAGGTTGTAGCTTAGTTAGGTTCACAACAAAGGTACATGTATAAGGCCATGGATTCAAAGTTGTCAATGCAATAGAAACATTCACTATAAAAGGTTATGTACACATTACAACTTCATCCAACACTTTCTTTTCTCAACTCGTCACCCTTCCAACAGCCTTTATGCACATTATTCATTTTCTATTTTTTTTTCTCATTCAAACAAGCATGTTTTTTCTTTTTCTTTTTCACAATTTTCTTTTCAATACTTGTTTGAAATTTTTCAACATTTTTTAGTAACCTACCACTTTCTTTTAACTCTCCCCAACTTGAATTCAACCAAACCTTAAGTGAATGTTCCTTGCTCTTTATGGCAAGGAAGACAATTTAGAACAATTTCAAAGGTTCAAGAATTTTTTTAGAATCCTACACAATTCAATGATGAACTAACTTTCAAATTATGTACAAATACCAAGTTCATCACTAAACTAGGATCTAAACTATTAAGCTCAAAGGGGTTGGCAAATTCTCGCTACTCACGGGTAAGTTACTTTTTAGGGATATGGTCGTGCTCATTATCAACAAATGCCTTGATCATATCTAATGCTTCCACAAAATCAAAATAATCATGAGATTAAGCATGAATCAAATGTATTCAACAAGATTTATCAGTCATCCTATGCATTTAGTAAACAATGGAGGTTTCTCACAAATTTGTGGCTATTGGAACCTAAGTGATACAAGCATTCAAACAAAGTTGCAAAATGAAACAAAATTACATTTGCACAAAGAAAAAATTTCATAAACATTCTAGCATCCTAGAAAGAGGTAACCATGTACCTTGCCAGAATTTACATGATCAAATACTATCATCACCATCAAAACTTGGGATAATCTTCATTGGATACTTTTCGCAACTAGCAACCAATCTAGAAGTTCTCACATTTAATCACCACAAAAGGAAAACATTAAATTCAAAAAGAGCACATTACCAACAATAAAAAAACTAGATACTTCCTTTTCAAAAAAGGCCTTCCCTCAGATCCACTACAGAAAAGACAATGCAACAGTACTACACAAAACATTACACAAGTGTTGTAGCATAAAATTTTCACCATTTCAGAATCTGTCATGTTCGCAGTGCGAACAATTATTCACCTAGTGAACTCATTCGTCCCAGGTTCGCACTGCGAACTCAGGGCGAACATGATAGTAATTCAAAAATTATGGTTTTTCTAGTTGTGATTTATTACAACACTCTTTCACCTCTAACATACTTTGTAATGGCATCTTATTCCGCTTTGTAATTCCTTCACTTCGCTGGAAATTGTCACAACTTTGGGCATGCACATAAGCATCTTTAAACAAATAAGGCCAATAAAAGCCTGATTGAAGGACTTTCATTGTTGTTCTTAACCCGTTAAAATGACCACCATAAGGTGAGTTATGACAATGCCAAAGAATACTCTTTGACTCCTCAATTATAACACACCTTCTCAAAAGGTTATCATTACCAAGTTTGAATAAATACGGCTCATCCCAAACAAAAGACTTGGCATCATGCAATTTTTTTTCTTTGGTTCCAAATTAATCCTTCCGAAATCACTCCAACGACTTTGTGGTTTGTAATATCGGCAAACCAAGGCCTAGCTTGTACCATAAACAAATTTACATCCGTAAATTCCTCTGTAACCTCCAATTCATTTTTAGTTACTTCCAAATTCACCAGACGGGATAAGTGATATGCAAATAAATTCTCAGATCCCTTCTTGTCGCGAATTTGAAGATAAAATTCTTGCAACAAAAGGAACCATCTTATAAGCATTTTCTTAGAATCCAGTTTGGTTAGCAGATACTTAATAGATGCATGGTCTGTGTAAACAACTACTTTATACCCAATGAGGTAAGACCGGAACTTTTCCAATGCATACATTATCGCAAGAAACTTTTTTTTGTAGTGGCATAATTGATTTGAGCTTCATTCAACACTTTGCTTCGTAGTGTATAGCATGAAAATTTGTCTTTCTTCTTTGACCAAGTACCGCACCAAAGGCATAATCACTAGCATCAGACATGAGTTCAAAATCAAGCTTCCAATCGGGAGCCATGATTATGGGTGCTGTAGTCAAACTCTCTTTTAAAGAATTAAAAGCAAGCATGCAAGAGTCATCAAATTCAAAAGACTTATCTTTGTTGAGCAAATTGCTCAAGAGCTTTGCAATCTTTGAGAAGTCTCTGATGAACCTCCTATAAAATCTAGCATGTCCGAGAAAGCTTGTAATTCCTTTTATATTCATTGGTGGTGGGAATTTCTCTATAACCTCCACTTTGGCTTGCTCAACTTCGAGCCCTTTTGAAGAAACTTTGTGGCCAAGCACCATTCCTTCTGTAACCATGAAGTTGCACTTCTCCCAATTAAGAAAAAGATTAGTTTTCATACACCTTTCCAACATAATGTCCAGATTTTTCAAACAAAGATCGAATGATGACCCAAAAACTGGAAAGTAATCCATGAAAAATTCAATGGATTTTTCAATCAATTCAGAAAATATGGCTTGCATACACCACTGAAAAGTAGTTGACGCATTACACAACCCAAAAGGCATCCTCTTATAAGCAAAGACCCCAAATGGACACGTAAAAGCAGTTTTCTCATGATCCTCCGGTTAACAATAATTTGATGGTAACCCGAATAACCATCAAGAAAACAATAGAATTTCTGACCGGAAGGCCTCTCAAGCATTTGGTCCATGAAAGGTAAGGGAAAGTGATCATTCCTCATAGATTTGTTTAGCCTACGGTAATCGATATACATTCTCCAACCGGTCACGGTTCTTGTTGGAATTAATTCATTCTTTTCATTCCGAATCACCGTCATCCCACCTTTCTTCGGTACCACTTGCACCGGACTAATTCACAGACTATCAGAAATAGAATAAATCATTCCGGCCTCAAGCCTCTTCACCACCTCTTTCTAAACCACTTCTTTCATGGTAGGATTTAAGCGGCATTGAGGTTGAGCTACCGGTATAAAATCATCCTCCATTAAGATGCTATGCATGCAATAAGATGGGCTTATTCCTTTTAAATCGGAAAGAGTCCAACCCATAGCATTTTGATTCTTATTCAACACCACAATTAATTTTTCTTCCTCCTACATGGTTAGTTCGTTATTTATAATCACCAGTTTGTGCCCCCCATCGTCAAGAAACACATACTTTAAATTAGGAGGCAAAATCTTCAACTCAATTTTTGTGTCCTCCACCTTTTCTTTTTTCAACTCCTCATCAAGCTCTTCCAGTAGAGGAACTTCTTTTAAAGCTTAAAGTTCTCCCGAACACTTTTCAATCTCATTTTGTTCACTCTCATTAAGACTAAGCAAAGCATGAGTAAGAACTTTTTCCAAGGGGGTAGCAATATGAACTTCCCTTTTCACCTCTTTAATAACTTCATTCGTTGCATCAAAACAGAAACAATCATTCTTTTCTTTTGAATGCTTTATGGCTTCAAAGAAATTAAAGCAAACTTCTTCATCTTGTACTCACACTTTCATTAGACCATCATCCATATCAATCGCCATTCTTGTTGTTTTCATGAAAGGCCTTCCAAGAATTAAAGGAGCTTCATCATCTTCGTCCATGTCTATCACCACAAAGTCAATGGGAAACAAAAACTTATCAATTTTCACCTATACATCTTCAACTACACCGTGAGGACGGGTAGTGGATTTATTAGCTAATTGCAAAGTCATCCTAGTAGCCCTCAACTCCATGTGTCCCAATCTTTTAGCAATTGACAACGATATCAAATTTATGCTAGATCCCAAATCAATCAACCCATTACCAACATAGGTATTGCCGATGGTAACCGGTAATGTAACTCTTCCCGGGTCACTTTGTTTCCTAGGAAGAATCCTTTGAATAATTACACTACAACTAGCATCAACAACTACAGCTTCTTGGTCCGTATACTGTTTCTTCTTGGTGATGATATCCTTCATAAATTTAGAATAAGTAGGCATTTGCTCCATTACCTCGGCAAATGGAATATTGATTTGCAATTGATTGAAAATATCCATAAACCGAGTATATTGCCTTGTGTTGTCCCTTTTTGTAGGACTATGAGGATAAGGAAATTTTTGAATGGGGATATTCACTTGCTCCTTTCCTTTCCTATCATTATTCTTTTTCTCTTCTCTCCATTTCTTTTCAACTACATCATCCTTCACATTTTTTTCAACTTCCTCCTCAACAATTTCATCCTCCTTTTCAACCACAACCTCATTCTCCACTTCTTTCTCACCAAAGCCCAAACCAATCTTCCTACCACTCCTAGTAAGGATAGATTTGCATACCTCATTAGGATCCACTTGCGGCTTAACCGGAAAGGCTACTTTTTTCTTGTCAGCAAGTTGCTTAGACAATTTCCCAATTTGTGCCTCAAGATTCCTAATAGAGGAATCAATGCTATTTTGGTTAGACATTGTGAGTTGCATGAGGTAATTGAGAGTTTCTTCAATCTTAGATCCTCTTCCTTGGTTTTGTTGCGGTTGGTTGTAACTTTGGTAAGGTTGACAGGTTTGAATAACTCAACTCTTGCCTCCACCCTTTTTGGTAATCTGGGCTATTACCTCTAGCTTGGTAGCCTTGGTTAATGGCTTGATATGGTGGTCTTGGTTGATAGACTTGATTTTGGTTTCCCGCATAGTTGGCTTCTTCAATGACTGGTGGACAATAGCCGGTAGGATGATCACCTTTACACAATTTACAACTTGCAATTTGTTGAGCTTTGTTGGGAACTTCCTGCATCTCTTTGATTTGTTGTGGAAGTTTTGACATTTTCTTTGTCCAAAACTCCACTTGTTGCGAGAGTAATTTGTTTTGAGCAAGAAAAACATCATTCGTTCCCAACTCGATAATTCCTAGTTTTCTTTGTGGGGTACCACGGTTATGTTGACCTTGATGATCATTCAGTGTCATCCTATCAATGATGGACACCGCATCTTCCACATTCTTGACATTAGACATCCACTCGCCATAACATCCAGTAGAGTTTTATGAATGGGTTGAAGTCCGTTTCGAAAAATGTGAACTTGAGTCAAATCATTAAAACTATGGCCTTTGCACTTCCTCAACATAGATTTGAATCTCTCCCAAGCGTCGTTGAGAGATTCGCTTCCTCATTGCACAAACACTGAAATTGAGGTCTTGGCCTCCATAAATATTGATTGAGGGAATAATCTTTCAAGAAACTTCTCTTCCAAAACATTCCAATCTATCCTCACGAGAGTAGATTGGTCAAGAAACCATTCCTTCATTTTCCCAATTAAGGAATGCAGGAATAGTCTGTTAAACAAGGATTCCTCTTCGATTTTTGGTGCTCCAATTGCACTTGATATCTCATAGAACTTCGTGAGATGATTAAACGGATCCTCATGGTTCATCCCCGTAAAGGGATTTACATATAAAAGAGCAAGGATTCCTGTTTCATCTTAGAATTCCTCTCGTTGTGGGCGTTGCGCGCAAAATGAGAGTTTTGTCTTGGACTGTTAACACACGGGGTTGAAGCAGGAGGTGGTGGTGGTGGTAGATTTTCCATGTTTGGCGTTATAATGGGTGTAGATGATAAGGTTTCTCTACGCTCTCGTCTTTCTTTGGCAAGTTGCTTCCTCCGCCTATTTCTACTATTGAGCCTACAAGCGGTTCTTTCAATCTCAGGACCGAATAGAAGTTGGTCTGCAGGTACACTCCCTCGCATAAACAAAATCTTCACCCTTAACCAAACAAATTAAACAACACAAGAAAAATAAACAGCGGTAAGAATAACAATACAAGGATCTTAAAATCAATAAACTATTGCAATGCTTACAATATCAAACAGTCCCCGACAATGACGCCATTTTTTTCGAATCGTAGTTAAATGGGGGTTTTTGTTATCGTCTGCACAAGGATTACATATATTTTAATGCTTGTCATTCAATAGTTATCGTTTCAAGAAAAAGGGTTTTTGTTCATAAAATTGTCACGTTTTTAGTAGCAAAGTTATAAATTCTAAAGATTTTGAATAACAAAGTATATCAAAAGTAGTTTTCATCTGCCCTAATTTATACGCATTCTTTCAATCTTGCATGTGAAGTCGGAACCGATTAATATCGTCGCGCATTCTCTCAACATCGTCTATCTGTAGAGTGGCGTCGTGAGAAATGTTGTATTCATCACTACATGATTTCTCCATATAACAATCAAAATAGTAAGGTTTAAGTTTAACACAAAGCAACTATCGACCATAGACCGATTTCTCCAATCTATAAATCGATATATGAATTTAGGTCAAGTTTCACAAAATCTATGTCTAGATTTTTATAAAACAAGAACGAATCATTAAGAACAAAAATATTCATCATATATTAATCATCACTTGTTCACATACAAGGCCAATTAGAAGAAATACATACAAGATAATGGCAGACTACCTCTACCTTTGATACAATGGAAATTAGCTACCCATAACCATGGTAGATTGCTTTACAAACAATGGATGAAGATGAACGAGCATCCATGTTGAAGAATCGAAATCGGATGCGAATCCAGCTTCTATTTGAAGAATATCATCTTTTGGTGAAGAAATGCTGAAAAATGAAGTTTTGGTGTGAAAAATGGGGTTATGATCACTAAAAAATGTGAAAAATACTTATATAGTACTTTTGGAATCTGTCACTTTTGCCCAGCGAACACACTTTTAGCACCTGAAGTGCCTCTGAACAGTTAAACCGCCCCTGAGAAATATATGAAGTTCGTTGTGCGTGCAATTCTTCGCCCTGCGAACTACCTAGCTACAAGTTCGCACAGCAAATTTATGGTCCTTTAGCTACTGCCTCAAATCTGGGATGGTTCACTGGTCCTTCGCTGAGACCTCGCCACACCGATCATTCTCTACCAGTTCGCCCAGCTAACTTAGTGCCCTTTTCTTACTGCCTCTAAATTGAAAGGTTTCGCTGGGGCTTCGCCATGAGTTCGCTCAGCGAACATTCGTTGCTACTCCTCACTGGCTGTTCGCCTAACGAACATGCTGAATCCCTTTTTTTTCCTTTGGCTTCCTTGTCCAATTACTTGTGTCTTACACTTTGATGTTTATATGCCTAATTTCTATACAATAACACACAAATCAAAGAAACCAATGGTATTTTCAAAAAAATTGAAGAATAGCATGATATCATGGAGTAAGTTCAACAAAACATAACAAAAGAGTTGAAAATGCCAATAAATAAGGATCAATTTAAAGCAAGTTTGACATTCAACAGTTACCAATCGGGACGAATCCAAATCGAAAGAACACTTGGACTCAGGTGATTAAAACGGTGAAAGACAGACTGTCAAGTTGGAAGAATAAGCACTTATCCATCGGAGGTCGAATTGTCCTTTTAAAATCTGTCTTATACATGATTCAGGTCTACTTCCTCTCTTTCTTCAAGGCTCCGACAAGTATTATTTCGAAATTAGATTCTATTTTTAAACTGATTCTTTTGGGGTTCTGTGAGAAAGAGAGAAAGATAAACTGGGTTAATTGGGATATGCACTACGCCAAAAATTACTTTTCGCAACACAACAAAGACAGCGCTTTTGGCAGAAGCCCTGCTATATGTTTCGCTAAAATCAAAAATAAAAAACGAAAGAAAAAAGCGCTGCTATATGGGGGGACATAAGACAGTGCTTTTGAAAAGCGCTGCTAAAGGGGTACCATAAGGCAGCGCTTTTGAAAAGCGCTGCTAAAGGGGTAACATAAGGCCGCGCTTATTAAAAGTCCTGCTAAAGGGGTACCATAAGGCATCGCTTTTAAAAAGCGCTGCTAAAGGCCTTTCATTAATCCCACATAAGAAAGCGCTTTTACCCCAAAAGCGTTGCTAAAGCAGTAACATAAGAAAGCGCTTTTTAAAAACGCTGCCTTAGGTCTTTTAAAATATTAAAATCAAAACATACTCCCTCTATTTTCTTATGACAGTTTCTATTTCTCCATTCACCCTAACTCTCCGCTCGCGACACTGTTCATCTTCTCCCTTTTTTCTCCAAACGAACGAAACACCATTAGAACCCGTCCGTTCGCGTCACTGTTCATCGTCTTCCTTTTTCCTCTGTTCGTTGCTTTCCCTCCCCCCGCCATTGGTGAGTTTTTCTAAGTTTTTTACTCTTTTCTTTTCTGGTTTTCTTTTCATTAATGGAGTTTGTTATGAGATAAAATTGATTTGTAGAAGTTCTGTGAGATAAATTTGTTGTATTATTAGTTGTTGATGTTAGGTTTTCATTTTTTGGTTTGTAGAAGTTTGTTAGTGATTAATTGGAAATGTGATTAGTAGTTGATTTTTGATTTGATTTGGTATTAGTTGTATTATTAGTTGATTTTTTATTTGATTTTTGATTGTTGATGTTAGTTGATAAATTTGATATGATATTAGTTGTTGATTTTTGATTTGTAGAAAAGTGATTAATTAGTAGAAGTTAGTATATAGTGATTATTGTGTAAAATGTGATTAATTTGTAGAAGTTAGTTTAATGATTAATTAGTAGAAGTTAGTATAGTGATTATTGTGAAAAAATGTGATTGATTTGTAGAAGTTAGTTTAATGATTAATTTGTAGAATAGTAGAAGTTAGTTTAATGTGTAAAATTTGTAGAATAGTGATTAATTATAAAATTCAAGGTAGTTAATAGTGTTGTAGAAGTTAGATTGTTGAGGTTGTTATAGGGCTATTTGTAAAGTTTAAGTGAATATTTATCGGAAAATTTTAATGATGTAAGAATTTGGTTGTTATTGAAAATGATAATGAAATTAGTAGTTAAGTGAACTAGTGTTTGAATTTATTTTGAGAGATGATTGAAATTAATTATAAAATGAATTGTTATTTTGAGAGTTGATTGAAAATGATAAATAATGAAACTATACCATGCTATTTGAGAGTTGATTGAAGTTGTTTTTTTTTTTACAATGTTGAGTTGAAACTATACCATGCTATTTGATTTAATGCTGATGTTTACAAAATTTGTTTCTTGAAACTTTTACTTATTCCTCCGATTTTTCTTTTTGTTCACATTACATACTAAATTTGTCTTGTTATATGCGGTATACACCATCAGTTACTACCTTACGTTCATTTCCTATAGGGGTTGCTTGTGAAGAGTGAATTCGGATCGTTTTCAAGAATCTTACACTTTGTGGTTCAGTCCAGAAGTTGCTGACTTCTATATATACAAGTACGTAGTTGTTCTTTTGTTTTTGTTTTGCTTACTTAGTAAAATCATGGATAAAAAATGGATGTTGTCCAATCAATTGTCGAAAGAGTACGATAATGAGGTATCAGAATTCGTTAAGTTTGCTGTTGAACACGCCAAAGACCCCAGTCGAATCACATGCCCTTGCTTGGGTTTCTGTTTTGGGCGTCGGATTGACGCGGGTCAGATGAAGTCGCATTTAAAGAGGCAAGGAATTGATCGAACTGATACAAGTTGGACACTTCATGGTGAGAAAAGTAACGGGAATGTTGAACCAGGGGATAATAAGACATATGCTTCAAACGACAATGCCACAGATACATACGATTGTGATCAAGTCGAAGAGATTGCAGAAGCACTTGAAGAAGATCTTCAGGATTGTCCCAAAATGTTTGAGAGGTTGGTAAGCGATGCAGAGAAACCGTTGTATAAGGGTTGCACTAAATTCACAAGATTATCTGTGGTATTAAAGTTGTACAACTTAAAGGCGGGTAATGGATGGTCGGATAAAAGTTTTACAGAGTTATTAGCCCTTATGAAAGATATGCTTCCGGAGGATAATGTTCTTCCCAATCGAACATATGAGGCCAAAAAGATGTTGTGCTTTATTGGGATGAGCTATGATAAGATACATGCATGTCCAAACGATTGCGTTTTGTTTCAAAATGAGTATGCATCGTTAAATGAGTGTCCTAAATGCGGTGTCTCTCGATATAAGAAAAAGTTGTCTCTAGCAAAAGTCTTGTGGTATTTTCCTATAATTTCGAGATTCAGACGCATGTTCCGTAGTGAAACTGATGCAAGAAATTTGACTTGACATGCAGATGAAAGAATTATAGATGGAAAGTTTCGTCATCCGACAGATTCACCACAGTGGACGAAAATTGATAATGATTATCTTGAATTTGGAGAAGAAGCAAGAAACCTTGGCTTGGCATTATCTACTGATGGAATGAACCCACACGGTCTTCAAAGTATCTCACATACCACATGGCCTGTGATTATTATGATTTATAGCCTACCTCCATGGCTATGTATGAAGCGTAAGTACATGATGTTATCTATGTTAATTTCTGGGCCTAAACAACCATGGAATGACATAGATGTATACTTGACACCCTTAATCGAAGATTTAAAGATTTTGTGTGAGAACGGTGTGGAGGTTTATGATGGATATAGGAAAGAAAATTTCAACTTGAGGCCGATGTTGTTTGGCACAATTAATGATTTTCCAGCATACGGAAATATATCAGGGTATCGCATAAAAGGTCAATGTGTGTGTCCTATTTGTGAAGATAAAACAGATTGGACGCGATTGGAGTTTGGTCAGAAGAATGTATTTCTCGGTCATCGTAGATTCTTAAATTCTAATCATCACTACCGTGGGTGGAGAAAAGCCTTCAATGGAGAGGCAAAACAAGGTAGAGCTCCACCTATATTGACAGGTGATCAAGTTTTTGAAAAGGTGAAAGATGTGAGTACTCAGTTTGGCAAGCCTTTTGCACATACCCTTATCAAGAGTGGGTGGAAGAAGAGGTCAATTTTTTTTTAATTGCCATATTGGAAGTCATTGTATGTAAGACATTTTCTTGATGTTATGCATATTGAAAAAAATGTATTTGACAGTGTTATTGGTACATTACTCAATATACAAGGAAAGTCTAAGGATGTCCTTAAAGAAAGAAAGGACTTGATAGCGATGGGGATAAGAACTGAATTAGGACCCTTGAAGAAAGGAAAATGAACATATCTGCCACCTGCTGCCTATACTCTATCTAGAAAGGAGAAAAAAATATTGTGTAAGTTTCTAAGTGAAGTTAAAGTTCCAGAAGGATACTCTTCAGATATTAGAAGACTTGTGTCTATGAAAGACCTCAAATTAAAGAGTTTAAAGACGCATGATTCCCATGTTATAATGGAACATTTTCTACCAATAGGTATACGTTCTATTTTTCTGGAAAAAGTAAGACGCACAATAACTAAATTGTGTTTCTTCTTCAGGTCAATTTGTAGTAAGGTGATCGATCCTGCGATCTTACCAACATTGCAAAAAGAAATAGTCATTACATTGTATGAGCTTGAAATGTTTTTTCCTCCCTCGTTTTTTGACATAATGGTACATCTAGTTGTTCATCTTGTAAAGGAGACACAATTGTGTGGACCAGCTTATATGAGATGGATGTACCCTGCTGAACAGTATATGAAAATATTAAAAGGGTATGTGAAAAATCAAAGTCGACCAGAGGGTTATACTGTTGAACGATACATTGTTGAAGAAGCGATTGAGTTTTGTACTGAATATCTTTCCAACGTTCAATCCATTGGACTTCCCAAATCTCACATCGTTGGAAAAAAAGAAGGAAAAAAGTTAATTGGAAATAAAATTGTGATCGTATCAAGGGCTGAACTGGAGCAAGTGCATTTGTATGTTCTGCACAATGACAATGAGGTTGAGCCATGTGTTGAAATGCACAAGGATTTTCTCCGAGGTTTAAATCCGAATAGAAATGAAAATTGGATAGTACGAGAGCACAATCGAAGTTTCATACCATGGTTTAAAGATCACATTTATTCAAAGTTTTGTGTAGATCCCGTTTCAATAACAGAAAGGTTGAGATGTTTAGCATATGGTCCAAGTTTGCATGTGTTTTCTTATAGCGCATATGCAATTAATGGATACACATTTTATGCCAAAGAACAAGATGACAAAAGTACAATGCAAAATAGTGGTGTCACCTTGGTAGCTGAATCAATGCACATTTCAAGTGTGAAGGACTTAAACCCCAAATATGCAAATATTTCATATTTTGGGGTTATCGAGCGCATTTGGGTTTTGATATTTTGGGGTTATCGAGCGCATTTCAAGTGGGTTGAAAATAATAGTGGCATACGAATGGATAAGTCAGGATTTTTGCAAGTGGATCTTAATAGGGTGGGGTACAAAGATGAGCCTTTTATTCTAGCCTCTCAAGCTAGACAAGTGTTCTATGTCACTGACCCGACAAGTACGAAATGGTCTATAGTGTTTTTATCTGACAAAGTAATTGATGATAACATTGGAGATCAAGGTGATATTGTTGGAGCGAATGCATCATATATTATAAGTGATCAAGATGAGACTGTTGGAGCGAGTGAATCATATGTTAGAAATGATCATAATGAGGGAATTTAGATCAATTCATCCATCCGTGTTGTTAAGAGACAAGTAGACCATCTTCCTACCCGGAAAAGAAAGAGACGTTAATAAAGAGGTAATAGTAAAATTATATATTCTGCCATGTATTTTCCATATTTGAGAATGATTATGGATTATGGATTATAGTTATAGATTTATATGTTTGTCATGTGTTTGTCATTTCATATTTGATTATGGATCATGGATTTATATGTTTGTCGTGTGTTTGTCATTTCATATTTGATTATGGATTATATTATGTTCAACTGATTATGGATTATGGATTATGGATTTATATGTGTTTTTCTTTATTATAGGTAAAATGGCTACTAATGAGGAGAACTCACACGATACTTCCAAGAATGATCCAAAAGAATCAGTTCAAGATGCGAAAGGAGATATTTCAAGAATAATAACAATCATGAAAGGAGTTATTCGTGCTAGAGACAAGGGAATAAAATACGACGTTCATTGGAATGAAACAGGTCAACTAATTGAGCCTAATGGCGCAATGTTGACTAGTTACATTGGTGCACTTGTCCGTTCACTAGTTCCTATTACTTGTGACAATTGGCGAAATCCACACTTGAAACCCACCAAAGATAAAATATGAAGTGAGATACAGGTACTATATGTGATGTTATTTGTTATTTTTGACGATTATATTTTTAAATTAATTATACTAACACGCTTTATTTGTTAGTGTAGAGATCTTTTAACATTGGTGACGAGAAGCAAAAATATTATCTTCAATTAGCCGGAAGAAGACTTAGAGGGTTCCGAGCATTTTTATCCAACAAGTTTCTGAGGGATGCCCAAGGAAAGTTTGTTGAATCGGAATGCCCGAAGAAGTATGTGGACTTGATTGCACCCGAAGAATGGGACACTTTTGTCGCCAAACGAAGAACTGAAGAATTCCACGTAATCTTAATTTAATTTATAATGAACATTGTATTATATTCATGTAGTTATTACATGTGTTTTGATATGACTTATAATTGTTTATGCAGGTTGTGAGTGACATAAATCGTCAAAGAGCCTCGAAACCCGCGTATCCATACAAGAAAGAACGTTTGGGATATGCACGCTTGGAACAAAATATCGTAAGTATATATAATTGCTATGGTCTTTTTGTATTATTATTCATCCTAATTCTTGACTTAATGTGTAGCTTGCAGTGGAGAAAAGTGAAGAAACATCTCTTCCGGAGCATGTTTTGTGGAAGGTTACCCGTGTGGAAAAAGATGGAGTTGTTACTGAAGGTGTTCAACAAGTTTTTGAACAATGTGTAAGTATAACTTTATTTATTTAATTAGATAGAAAGTTCTTGTTTATCTAATATATTTATGCGTTGCTCTAATATTGAATTTCAGGAGACTCTATCTCAGTCCTTAACTCTCACGGAAGACCAGGATTGCAGGAGCATACTGAGTCGAGTATTAAATTTTCCTGAGTATTCTGGTCGCGTGAGGGGTAAGGGATTTGGAGTCACTCCATCTACCTTGTATAAGCGTTCAAAGACAAAAAATACAAGCAATAGAGAGGTGATGGAAACGTTGGAAGAATTGAGAGCTCAAGTTCGTGAACTGCAACAGGATAAAGAAAGATATATGTCGGAAAGGCGCGGTTCAGAATTTAAAGATACTAGTGACAAAGTATCAATTGTCAACAAAAAATTCCGGGGGTAATTATATTTATTAAATTAGTACAGTTTTTTATATTGACATCATTGCCCAATAACAATTTTGTATTATTTTTGTTTTGTTTATGGCATTTCACCTTGTCAGCTATATTTATCGGCACCGACATATCGCATGGTTGGAAAGGGAAAAGTGCATAACACTACGGGAGACGTCCTTCACACTAGACCGCTCCCTGCTTGATTTTTTAAGGTTTCGATTGATATTGCTTTAGAGCGGGATGTGTTACTACCTATACCTGACGACGTTTCAGATGCAACATTGGTGGGGGACGCAATAAGGTCGTATGTTGCATGCCCGTCAAACCTCATCGTCATAGATGACTCGGTATGTTGAAAACCATTATTAACCTTTTAGTTTTCAAATGTTTTACTTGCATATAATTAGTTATGTTATGCTTACTTTTACCTACATTTTATTTACATGACATTGTTAGACTCCTACAAAATCCAAACCAAAAGATAAAGGGATTGTGCGGAAAACCGAGTCAGTTGCATCACAAAAAGAGGTACATTGATATATATATATATATATATATATATATATATATATATGCATCGAAAATGTTAATTCTATGATCCGAATTCAAAAGCTTCATGATTACTAAGTTTATGACTTATATGATTTTCATATTCTTACACAAGAGGTGCAACAAGGGAGCAAGAACAAGAAGCCAGTAGTAGCCATGGCAAAAAAAGCATCTATTTCTCGATTTCGGTTGTGCCTTGAAACAATTGTAGGCACAACGGATTTGATGGAAGGTGGTATCTGTGAAATACCTATGGCAGCAGGTATTTTTGGGTTTGCCTATTCAGAAACAATTGCTAAAGAAGACTTTGATCAGATATTTACGCATTCTGAATTAGGCGTCGGTGTTATGAATTCATACATCAGGTAATCCACCGTTTTTATTTATTTAATTGATCAATTTATTTACTCATTTCAATGAATCTTAGAATGTTAATTATAATAACATATTTATTATAATCCGTTTTTATTTCAGGTTCTTGTATGAAAAATTGATGCTCCCGTGTCATTTGACTAAAAGATACTCCTTCTTGTCTCCCAACTATGTCAATGTAAATAAATCGAACTACAGATGCGGTCAAAGATCACTTAGTAGGTGAATTTATGACCAACATTGATACAGAAAAGTTGTATCTTTTACCATATAATACAGGCCATGGGTAAGATTTTCATCCTAACTTCCTTTATTATAATCTTTCGCTTTTTTACGTTGTGTATAACATTTCCATCTATACTTTTGTTTTATCTTACAGTGGACACTGGTTGTTGCTTGCGATTAATCCGATAAAAGAAATAGTCTATTATCTGGATTCGCTAGAGGGTGATCAAACAAAATACCCGGAGATGAAGAAGATGATTGATACGTAAGTGATGCGATTATTCTAAATATTCGCGTGTGTATTTATTTATTTATGTGAGATTGTTCTAAATATTCGTTTATATTATGATAGATCCATACAAATATTCCGATCACAACGACAAGCTCGGGTACCAAAGACCAAAGCAAACAACATTACATGGATAAAAGTGGAGGTATGATTTGTTATTATAATAGTAATGCTACTTCATAACACAAGTCATCTATGATACATATTAATACTTTTTATCTATGTGTAGTGTCCTCGGCAGTGTAATGGTATCGATTGTGGTTATTTTGTCTTGAGATTCATGAAAGAAATTATTCATTTGGAACAAATAGAGATTCCAAACATGGTATGAATTTATATATAAGTTATGATTTATTTTAAGATTTATTATCGGATATTTCATCTAATTAATTATTTTTAACTAAATCATGCATACGAAAGCGCTTTTCTTTGGAAAAGCGCTGCCTAAAGGGGGACCTTTAGCAGCGCTTTTAAAAGCACTGCTAAAGGGGGGTCCTACGAAAGCGCTTTTATTTAGAAAAGCGCTGCTATTTAGGGGACATACGAAAGCGCTTTTAAAAGCGCTGCTAAAGGGGGTCCTAAGGGGGACCTGAGACATCACTTTTAAAAGGAAAAAAAGCGTTGTGTTTACCTTTAGCAGCGCCACCTTTGGCAGCGCTTTTAAGCGCTGCTAAAGGCAAAAAACAGCGCTGCTAAAGGCAAAAAAAAGCGCTGCTAAAGGTCTTTTTTGGCGTAGTGATGGTTTGTAGACCAATTGAAGAAGGGATTTAGGAGTTAGAAACTTGAGATTTTTTAATTTAGCATTACTTGGAAAAGGGAAGTGGAAAGCTAAAGTAGACAAAAGGGGATTATGGTATGCATCCCTTGTTAATAGATATGTGACAATCAATATGGAGCAGGACTTAAGGAATTCTACCAGCTCAAGATGGTGGAAAGGAATTTTTTAGTTGGATATAGGTGAGGTAGTAAGGTTAAATGACTATTCAGTGAAAGAAGTCTATCGAGACATAATGATAGAGAACAATTTGGGGCAAGGGCATGGTTAGTCGTAAGTTTGGAGTAATGCGATTCCTTTAAAAAAATTTCAGCTTAGTTTCGAGAATGCTCCAAAACAAACTTCCAACTAGAAATAATTTGGCCAAAAGACGAGTTGTTATTCAAGAAGAAAATAGGTGTATAGGAGAGTGCGGAAGGGAAGAGCCGGTCTCTCACATTTTCTTCTAGTGTTCGGTTTTTTCAGGTGTATGGTTCTCAATATGCAATTGGTTTGGAGTTATTACTGCTAGTCATAACGCTGGTTGGCAACATATGGAACAATTTGAAAATATGCTGAACGAAAGGAGTTCAATAGCAAAGAAAGTGATGTTGACCTGGTTCGCCTGTATGTGGTGTATTTAAAGGTCAAAGAATGCAAAAATATTCCGGAACGAGGAAATTGATCATGTTGAAAATATCCTTGAAGAGAAAAAAATGACATCTTGGAAGTGGTTAAAATTAAAAGCAAACTTAATCAGTTGTGATATTGGTCAATGGTATATGTCCCTAAAGTTTGCCTAGGTATTATTGATGATCGAGGTTAATCAGGAATTCCCAGAATTTAATGAATTGGTTAGTTTTAGCCGTCTGTGATGGAAATCTTTGTTGATTCTTTTCTGCTCGATAGAAGGTGGTCGTTTGGTGCAGCTTAGGGAGTTTGTTTATTTTGTGTATAGATTATGTCTTTCAGCAGTTTTTTTTCCTGGAAACTTTCAGTGCATCTGTTGAAAGAAATAAGTGGAATTGGTTTATGGTGATGTTCGAACCATGCAGGAGATCTGATTGAGTAGCTGCTCCGGTTTGTGCAGCAGGGCGTCTGGTGTAATTCCGACCAGGTTGGTCTTGGTTGTAGCTTCTCATTCTTTTTGATTTTTCTGCTATCCTTTTGGCAGGGAGGATGGCTGGTTTGCATATTGGTCTGGTGTTCTCATTGGGAGTTCTGATCTACTAGAGGATTTTGGACTTGGTGGCCTGGTTTTGTTATTATGGTTGTAACCTGTGTTTTTTATTTAGGATGGGGCAGTATTTGTTGTTTACAAGGGGTTCCTGTTTGTTTTGCAGTCTGCTATCTTTTTTAGTTGTTTTTCTGTATCAGCTTTGGATTGTGGTCTAGTATGTCTCATGCTATTTGTTTTTAATAAAATCCGCTTTGCCTTTTTCCCAAAAAAAAAGGGTTAATTATATGAAATCCCCCTGCCATTAGGGCGAGATTTGATATTGCCCCCCTGAAGTTTTGTTTTTTTGAACTCCCCCTTATAAAACCAAAAACCTACTTTTACCACACCCTTTTACTGGCGTTGGTGACTGGGTCTGCTGACTGTGCAATAGATGACCAAAATATCACCATCTTTCACCGACTCGGAAAACTCAATAGATGACCAAAATTCAGGCACATTGTCTAGAAAATTCTCAACGGTTTGCTGAACGTCCAAATCAAGAAAGTAATGAGGCTTTGTAGCAACCATTGTAGGTGATTGTCCATGCTTTCCTTTCCACTCCAACTCTTCCCAACAAATATCCCTATTTTTAAAAGCAAACTTAGTCAAAGTTCTCAATCTTTTCCCCTATTCCAAACCCGCGAATGAAAACCACTGCAACACGCGCTTAGGATTACCTGCACAAAATCACCAATTTACCATAAACAACCAAAATTCACTAACAAAGCAATAGTGTAAAGCATAGAATCAACGAAAAAACACTCACTGGTGAAGAAACTCTCGAGAAATCGAGAATTGCGAGCTAAAACAGACCCAAGCTTCTGCGGCGACTTATCGATCATCAAATTGAGAAGCTGAGACGCGAGATCGTGGTTCTTCTTTGGAACTTTCAGAAAATTGTTGAAAAGTGCCCGCTGTTCGCGAGGCGTGACGTAGTTGAATCCAGCTAGGGTTTTGCAGAGCCACAATCGAGCTTCTGCGCGACCTGCGGAGATTATCGCCGACCAAATAACGGTTTCTAATTCCTTCAATAGTTGGATTCTCAGTTTCAGCGATTCGTCTTCTGCGTCGTCGTTTTGATTGGGCTCCGAAATGAATAAATTTATCATTTTTTTTGGAATTTTTATGGAGTTCCGACGAAGAAAGGGTTGATTATGAGTATGGGGAAGTTGGAATTTCAGTGAATTGACGCTCGTTGGTGTGAGAATTTCGGTGGAAATGAAGGGAAGTTGCAATGCTCTGAAACCGTAACGCGATGGAGGAAGAAGAAAAAGGATGGACCGAAGAAGATGAACGACGAAACTGACGGCTGGAAAGTGAAGAAGATGAACGAAGAAGCTGCAATCCTTGCCCAGTCATCACTTTGGATACCCTAATTGCACAGTCAGCAGACCCAGTCACCAACATCAGTAAAAGGGTGTGGTAAAAGTAGATTTTTGGTTTTATAAGGGAGAGTTCCAAAAAAAAAAATTCAGAGGGGCAATATTAAATCTCGCCCTAATGGCAGGGGAATTTCCTATAATTAACTCAAAAAAAAAACATCAAACACTTCAAAACCAATTGGACCTTAAAACTCTAGTTGTCGTAACAAGCTGCACACTTATAGCAGACACGCTACAACATTATAGCAGGCAGACCTAGTCCCATTCATAACTTTAGCAAACTTGCATTTGATATGGAAATTATATTTTAACAATACGGCAACAAATTCTAACAATAGGCAGTTTACGGTAATTACCAATTAATAATGGACAAGGCATCGATTTCACAATGCAACACTTAAAACCAGTTTTGTTGAATAGTTATTTTGGTTTTGAATGAATGAGACCATGATATATAAAAATTATGGCCTTGCTAATACCAAACTACATTCACGGTTACAATGTTTGGTTACTGATTTCTATTGCAATCATAATTTTAAAGTTATGAATAAAGTTAAATATTGAATCAAATTCAGTCATATATAATTAAACACATTTAATCTGAATTGGATCCTGGACGGAATTGAATCCTCTTCTGCTGGGCAGGACTCCAACTCTAATTTTGTGAGAATGAAAAGAGAAATTGAAAATTAAAAAAGAATTGTTAAAGACGAGAGAGTAAAATGAGAAGAGAAATAAAAAAAAAAAAGAAAGCAAGATTCGACCATCTCTCCTTCCCAAAATTCAACTGTTGTTACAGTGAGAAGATTAAAATATATTTTTGAAAAAATGGTAAAGAAGAGAGAGAAACGCACATTGGCCTTTTTACTCTCTAAACAGAAATCTCATTTTTTATGCTGTGTTAACTTTCCGCAAGTAAAGTGGCTCCTACATTTGGCTCTGTCTTCGGTCTCACTTAATAGACCAAAATTTTTTTTTTTTTTTATAAGTTCAATTATTTAGTCGTTGTTTAAACCGAAACAAAAGATTAATTTTTTATTTTTTAATTATTTAGCGGCAGTTTTTAACCAACACTAAATTTCAGTTTTTTTATTTGGTTTTCAACCTTTTTAGCGGTGGTTTTAAACCGTTGTTAAATAATCATTAAAAATATGTGACACTTTAAAATCGCCGCTAAATAGTTAAATTTGAAAAAAAATCATTAATTTTGTTGTCGCATACGTGATAGATCTATTAGTTGACGGACCCTCCACACCTACCCAACCATTTTCTTATCACATTTTCATGAGAGTAAGTAATTCCACCGTTGATTTTGCATCAACAATGTTAGTTTTTTTTTCTCTAAACTCTTAAAGAAACTAAAGAACTATAATTATTTGTGTAGATACTAATATTTTAGTTACCGATTGGAGTTATTTTATGAAAAGTCATAAAATAGATATATTAATTATAAGGATTTCAACAAAATCCAAGATATTGTTTTGATTTTTTATCCGATAAAACAAAAATGTAAGACTTTTATACAAAATGCAAGAAGATTGAAAAACAAAGTTTGAAATGATTTTTGATAGTATTAAAATTGCTGGAAACTTTGGGATAATTAAAGTGAGAAAGTTGGATTTGAAGTAACGAAACAATATTCACACAAGAATAAAAATGGTACAATTATTTCTTACAAATTTGTTTGTTGTAAAGAAGATTTGTATAAACCAGAAAAATAAGATTATAAAATTATAAATCTTAGAAAGGAGATTAGGAAAAATTATCAATCAAGGTTAGGTTAAAAAAATATGGTCTAAAAATTCATGGTTGTTGATATTGTGGAGGAGATAACCATGTTTTACATTTACCTAAAACAACTCTTATGTTGGTGTCTCGAAGAAAAATATATCAATTTTAATGGCAAATACAGAGGAAATAGGTGAGAGTTAGAATGTTTCGTAACCTGACCCTCTCAAGTGAGAGGGTATTTATAGAGAGCCCCCAACGCCGGGTCAATGGTCACTTGCACTGGGTTGGATTGTAAGGCCCAATCCAAGTAACTGTCAGGGCTTACGTGGCGGAAAATTTTGTCCCATACCCCCACAATTATACCTATACCCCAACAAATTTTCAAAAATTCCAAATTTACCCTTTTAATTTTTTTTACTGCGCAGTCAAATGAGATAAAACATTCTTTTTGAAATACACAAAACAAACCGAAAAACATAAGATAAAGAAATCTGGAATAAATTTTTTTGCCAACAGGATAACTTTCCATCGTTACTTCCGGTGTTGTTTCTTTATGAACCGGATAATACGAAGCAAAGTTAACCGATTCACAATCATGTCAATCTTGCATTATATAACGCACTTCAAAATTTGACAAGTATTGCCAGCACGCTGTCGTACAGATTGCATTCTCATATCCATCAACAAAACTTTGTGAGCCTAACAAAGGAATATCTTTAAAGACCAATTGCAGAGAATAAATCTATTTGTTATCATCTTCATCCATTTGAAGTACATTTGTGAATGCCAACATCCACACCTGTAAACCATTGGAAGTGTCCTTTTTCATTGATTCTTGTAATTTATCAAGAGCTTGCCTTGATGCTCCATATCTAAGCAAAAGATTTTTAAGTGATCTTAAACTACAAGCAAGTTGAATTGAAGCTGTTACCACGTCCTTGAAAGTTTGTATTGCTTCTTTGGGTCTCCCAGCATTTGCATACAGATCAAGGACATTGTTATAACTTAATGAATGTGTCAAGAGTCCTAATTTTTTCATCTGCTTTGCAATTTGAATGGCTTCATAAAAAAATTAATTTACGAAAACAACCCGGAGAACATGCCTTCATGTTATCCGGAGAAGACATTGCAAGAACCGGATAACGTTGCATCAAGTTATCCGGTGTGAAAATAACATGATATAACGAACCAGAAGACTTACTAGTGGGTTATCCGGTGTGATTTTTTGCAGAACCGAAAATCTTGGCCTTATGTTCTCCGGGAGTGATACGTGAAAAATGATTTTTTTACTATAAATGAGGAAAAAAATAAAAAATTTTGAAATTAATAATATTTATACAAGGGTATTTTTGTCCAAAAATTTTATTCGTAGGGGTATGGGAATAATTGCAGGGCTATGAGGTAAAATTTTCTACGTGGCGTAGTGAAGACCAGCACGTGGTCTTCGCCCTGGTGTAACGGTCCTTAAATCTCTGGAAGTAGGGCAGACCGATTCCTTCGGGAGTGGAAAGTTACAAGAGAACGTGTCCTCGCGGGGAGGAGCACGTGGGTGTCGGGGAGAGGTGCATCTGCGGCTATATGCTTCTGCTCGACAGTCTTCGCCTCGCGTGCCGGACGTCCAAGGGAATTGGTACGTGCCCGACACGAAGGCGACGTTGGGCCTCGTTGGGCCTTCGCTAGTCATTGGGTTTGGTCCTGCCCGACAGTAGGGCAGGCGCTGGCCCAGTCCAGAACAGGAGCCCCCCAAGTCGTTGTTCTGAGGTGACAGAGTGATAACTTAAGGGCTAGTACTATGTCGAGGACGTATCCCGTCGGGGAAGGGATCTTAAACGAGGAGCGGTTGGACAACCGGGCAGGAACAACTGGACCTGCTCGCGCCAGACTGGCCGCGGCTGGGCGACGTCGCGGGGATACGAGAAGTCTGAAGCGAGGAGATTAGAAGGACGCGTGTTGGGGAATGAAAAGACGCGCGTGGGGAAACACGTGCCACGTGTCACACCCCATCATTACCTGGGGCGACTACGTTAGGGTAGCGTAATCGATTGCCTAGAAAATCCTCGAGTCTCGTGAGGCCCTTATAAATAGGGGTGAGCCCGCGTCATTTGCACGTTTTCACTCTCTCTGCTCAGATTCTCTTCCTTCTTCTCTCACTGCCACCGTCGTCGCTGCAAGCCACCGCAAACTGCCGTACCGGAACCCTACCGGAACTATATTTCAAGTAAGTTTCTCGACCTTTCTCCTTTCTTTTGCATTTTATGCGGTAGTTCCATGGTGAACTGATGAAGTTCCTATGGAAATCGCGAATTTTCTGGCGAAAACGGGGGAATTTCTTAGTTTTCTCGTTAAATCCCGCGGGGGAAGTGATGAGTACCACGAGGACAGGAAGAATGTCCCGAGGACGTGAGATGAATATCTCGGGGTCCTCGCTAACGTTCCTAACCGCGGGATGAATCCTCGGGGATCAGTACCGGGGTCGTTCATCGTATAACCGAAGAAGTCGTGTGATCGCGGCAGTCGCGTGGTCCCCGATGCCCCTTCTTCGCCCTTTTACTTGATCAGCGGTGAAGGGGTAAATTTGATCTGGATTATCGAATTCACCATTTCCTTCTGCTTTTCAGGTAAATGGACGCCCTATCAGTGGCCGTGGGATCTTTAGACACCGACGACCAACCCAACTCACTGATGGCGGAGATAACTAGTGTCGAGGAGCGTCCCCTCACAGAGTGGGTTAGCCACGAGCCGTTAAACATGATCTCCCAGTTCATCGACGGGGATGAAGATGATATTTTTTGTACAGTCGAACACCAGCTGGTGGGCTCCTCGAAGACGTGGAAGGTGTTTCGGCCTCAGGCACACCACCGCATATGTTCGACCTATCGAGGGATGAGGTTCCCCCTTTATGAATTCATGTTCGACCAGGCGGGGTGGCACTTGCCCTTTACGGATTTCCAACAAGCGGTGTTCGTTTGGCTGCGCCTGGCGCCCTCGGAGCTCCATCCTAACTCCCTCGCTTTTATCCGAGCCTTCAGCTCGTTTGTAAATATCTCCAGATCGGGGCAACCGTGCCTCTTTTATTTCGTATCTTCCACCATCAACGACAGGCCTCCGACGGTAGACACGGTTGGGTGTCTTTTAAACAATTGAGCAGCCTCTTCCACACCTACCAGGACTCTGTTCGGGACTTTAAATACCGGTATTACATCGTGAGGCCGGTCACGCTTGAGGTTGTGAATTTGGTGTATCGCCGGGTTTCCCGCGAAGTGGACGGGCAGACGGAGGAGGTCCTTGAACCGAGATTCCCCTTGTTCTGGACGGAAGAACATTTCAAAAAGTGGATGGACAGCTACATTATCAGCCCTGGCCGACTTGGCGAGGGGGATCGTCTGGCGTATGAGAAAATAGTCGCCTTCGTCAACGGTTTCAACAAAGCCAAGATCATGATGTCGGACAAGGAATTCGTCCAGGGTGACGACGGACAAGTCTTAACGAAGCGCCGTTTAATCAATACGAGGGCCCTCCTCGAGACGTTTTCCGACGAGGATGCCCTCGAGCTGTTAGGCGGTGGAATCTTCTTCGACATGCTTTTCCTTCACGTCATGGTTTCTAATTTACTGACACATTTGTTTTCTTTGTAGGCAAGATGTCGGGTGCTGTGGAGCGTATCAAGAAACTGAAGGCTGCCCGCATTTCGAAGAAGGATGTCAAAGGCTGCATCGAGCAACTCCGATCGCAGGTCCCCGGTCTTACTCCGTCAATCGGGGGTTCTTTTGGCTCTCCCTAGGACAGCGACTCCCCCGGTACTCAGAACTCCCCGAAGAGACAGCAGCTTACTGACCATGTTGATGTCGACCTCACTGATCACGAAAGCCCCCCCGCTGTGAAATTTATGCTCCCGCCTTGCTACTCGAGGCCGAACTTCTTTATGGGGAATAATTCCCTATGTGTTGGTGGACCTGAAGTTCAGACTATCCTGGGCGTCGACAGGGTTTCTCGGAGAAGGGTGCTGGTGGAGGACGTGTCAGCGGTGATGCGGGTTTGCGCTGATGCCTTGGTCCTGAACGACGAGACATGCCCGGCGGACGAGATGAACAGGCGGCAAGAGAGTTTCAAATCCATCTTAGCTAAAATGGAAAAGGTGGGCAAGGAGCTGACTGACTGCAAGAACCAAAACAAGGCCCAGGTCGAGCTTCAAGAGAAGTTGGAGGAGAGGTTGAATAGCGCTGAGGAGGAGAGGAAACGTCTCTTGGTGAGGAATGCCGAGTTGGAAGAAGCTGTTCACCCGGCTGAGGAGGAAACCAAGGAAGACCGATTGTTGACTTCGCAGGTAGCTCAGATAGAGAAACTTAGGGAAGCCGAGCAGGATAACCTCGTGGCGGATGATATAGGTTTCAGGAACGCCGTGCAGCAGCTTCGGGTTCTCAACCCCGACCTCATTACCAAAGGGTCTGACCCTGACTACGAGGTGGTTGACGCTCAGATCGTGCAGCCGATGCAAGAGGACGAGGTTGGCGGAGGGGTAACCGACCACGAGCAGCAAGAGGGGGCCCCTGTTGAATAAGTTTTTACTCTGTTTCTGTTTGGCCTGCGAGCCGTTTCATTCTTTGATGCCTGTGCCCAACCTGCATTCCAGGGGCTTTTTGATACTTGTTTGTAATACCTGTACAATGGGCTTTTTCCCGCTTAATGCATTTTTGTTTATCTGTGTGTGATGTTTGTACGTTTTCTCTTGTGTATGATGTTATCGTATTTGCTATACTTTATTTACTTTTGTCCAAGTAATAGAGATTTTGGGGATTTGCTAGACTTAGATAATCCTCGACTGCATAGAGAGCTGGCCGAGTGGGCGGAGGTGTATTCCGACCTTCAACGAGGCTAAGAGCTCGATCGAGGTCTTAGCTTTGTGGCATGAACTTCCCATCACGAGCTAGGTGTTCTACCCAATTGGTACAACGACGACGGAGCTCGATCGACGTGTCCTCGTCGGATCAAAAGTCCTTGCGCACACACAACGCGACCCTTGATCGTCGTGTCTTGTATAGGGGTGTTGCGCTTGTACCCTAGTGCATCCACGTAACCGCGATGCTAGTGTGTCGCGGACAGTGCTTAACTGTAGTACTGTTTAAGCTTCTCAGCGTTCCATGGTCGAGCAAGTTCTTCCCCGTGCAGATTTTCGAGGAAGTAGGCTCCTGTACCCGTTTTCGCGTGGACGCGGTATGGGCCCTCCCAGTTCGCGGCGAGTTTTCCTTCTCGCTAATCTTTCTGGTTCCTTCGTAGGACAAAGGTGCCTACCTGAAAATCGCGTTTGATAACTTTGTCGTTATAACGTAATGTTATTTTCTGTTTAAGTGAGGCTTCGTGGAGGGACGCGCCCGTCCTTATCTCCTCGACAAGGTCGAGCTCTTCCCGTAGGGCCTTGCTGTTTGCATCCTTGTTGAGGGGGGCTTCCGTCCTCCTCGAGGGTTCCCTAATCTCCACGGGGATCACCGCTTCCGTTCCGTAGGTCAGACGAAAATGGGTCTCTTCGGTCGTGGAATGTGGGGTTGTTCTGTAGGCCCAGAGGACGCTGTGTAGTTCCTCGACCCACCGTTGTTTGGCGTTGCCTAGTCTTCATTTCAACCCTTGGAGGATCACTCTGTTCGCCGCTTCAGCTTGCCCATTCGTTTGGGGATGCTCGACTGACGTGAAGTTCTGCTTCGTGCCCAGTTTGGTGACGAAGTCCTGAAAGTTCCTATTGGTGACAATAGCTTGGGGCACACCGAATCGGGCGAGGCTGTTCCTCTTGTAGAAACGCAGTATGTTGAAGGCCGTGATTTTGGCCAATGCTTCCGCCTCGATCCACTTCGTAAAATAATCTTCCCCGATGATGAGGTATTTGTTTTGATATGATCCCATGACGAAAGGTCTGAGGATATCCATTCCCCACCACACAAATGGCCACCGGGAGGACATTGTTTTGAGCTCGTTAGGAGGAGCGAGGTATATGTCCCCGTGTCGCTGGCATCTATCGAACTTCTTGACGTGTTCCTTGGAGTCCTGTTGCATGGTAGGCCAGTAGTACCCTGCCCGAAGTGCCTTGCGGGCTAAGGATCGCCCACCAAGGTGTTGGGCGTTGATCCCCTCATGGATTTCTTGGAGTATTCTGGGGACCCTGGTTTCTTCGACGCACCTGAGGAGGGGGATAGAAAACCCGCGGTGATATAGCTTGTCCTCGACTATAGTGTACGAGCACGCTCGCCGTCTGACCATCCCTGCTTCCTTGGGATCCTCGGGAAGTTTGCCTATCGTGAGGTACTCGTATACCGGGGTCATCCAACAATTGTTGTCCCCAATGGCGTTCACGTCCTCCGCCGGAACGGATTTGTCGATGCTCGGGCGGGAAAGCACTTCTTGTATGACGGATTTGTTTCCGCCTTTCTTCTTTGTGCTCGCAATTTTGGACAAGACATCTGCTCGGGTATTGTGCTCGCGAGGGATGTGGGTCACTTCCGCGGAGACAAAATTCTTCATCTTTTCCTTTACCAAGGTCAGGTATTCGATGAGGCAGTCGTTCTTGGTCTGATACTCTCCTCGGACTTGAGAGGCTACGAGCTGGGAGTCAGTGAAGATTTTCACCTCCTTGGCGCCGAGGTCCTCGGCCAACCGAAGCCCAGCGAGGAAAACCTCGTACTCTACCTGATTGTTCGACGTCGGGAAGGATAGTTCGAGGGAGACTTTGATCAGGATGCCTTCCTTGTTTTCGAGGATAATGCCCACCCCGCTCCCCTTCGTGTTGGATGCTCCGTCGACATAGATCGTCCACTTTTGGGATCCGTTGGTCGAAGGCTCCGGGACGGTCATCTCCGCCACAAAGTCGGCCAGTACCTGAGCCTTCAGGGATTTCCTTCCCTCGTATTTGAAGTCAAACTCGACGAGCTCAAGCGACCACCTGAGCATCCTTCCCGCCATATCTGGTTGTTCCAGGAGCTACATTATAGGTTGTTCGGTTCTTACGACGACAGTGTGGACTAGGAAGTTATGGCGCAGCCTCCTTGCCGCGGTGACGAGGGCCAGGGCAACTTTCTCAATCTGCTGATACCTGAGTTTGGGACCTTGGAGGGCTTTGCTTGTGAAGTAAATCGGCTTTTGTCCGTCGGGGGTTTCCCGTATGAGGACGGCGCTGATCGCTTCACTCGTGATAGTGAGATACAAGAAAAGTGTCTCCCTGTTCTCTGGCCGTGAGAGGACCGGGGGCTGTGATAGGACTCGTTTGAGATGGAGTAAAGCCTGCTCGCATTCCTCGCTCCATTCAAACGTGGCTTTTTGTCGAAGAAGCTTGAAAAATGGGAGTGCGTATTGTGCGGATTTGGCCACGAATCGGGAGAGGGCGGTCAACATCCCGTTCAGTGATTGTATTGACTTCTTCGAGTTCGGAGTTGGGATCTCGGAGAAAGCCCTACACTTGTCGGGGTTGGCCTCGATTCCTCGCTCTATGAGGTAAAAGCCGAGGAACTTACCTGCCCGAACGCCGAAGGTGCATTTGTCGGGATTAAACCTCATGCGGAATCTCCTTGTTGTGTCGAACACCTTCTTGAGGTGCGCGGCGTGGTCGACTTCTTCTGCGGATTTGACGACCATGTCGTCCATATAGACCTCGAGTATGTCGCCGATCTCTCCCCAGAAAAATTTGTTCATCATTCGTTGGTAGGTCGCGCCGACGTTCTTCAGGCCGAAGGGCATCACATTGTAGTAGTAATTTCCCGACTCGGTCATGAAGGTCGTGTGCTGTTTGTCGACCTTATCCATGGAGATTTAATTGTACTCCGAGTAGGCGTTGATGAAGGATAATAGCTTGTAACCTGCAGAATTGTCGACCAGCTGGTCGATGTTAGGCAGAGGATAACAGTCTTTCGAGCATGCCCGGTTAAGATCGGTATAGTCAACACACATTCTCCATTTTCCATTATTCTTTTTTACAAGTACAATGTTGGACAGCCGGGTCGTGTACCTGGCCTCCGAAATAAAATTCGCCTCTAGGAGGTCATTTTCAACTTTTTAGACCCCTCCGCCTTTTCGGGAGACTGCCTACGCCTACGTTGAACTATGGCCCTAGCGGCCAGGTCTACTGCGAGCTGATGGCAAGCCACCTCGGGGTCAAGGCCAGGAATCTCGGAGGCGCTCCATGCGAACAGATCAGCGTTCTCCCTGAGACACGCCTTCAGCTGTTTCTTCGCCCGGTCGGGGATCCCGGTGCCAATCTTCACGTTACGGTCTGGATCGTCCCCGAGGGCAACGAGCTCGAAGTCTCCGTCTGGGACGGGGCGCGTTGGGTGGAGAGGCTGCCCGTTGTTTTCCGCCTGGAGGTCGAGGTCCGCTGCTCTGCCCTCTTCGTGCTCGTCCAGGAACCTGCTGTCAAAGTCGACCGCATTGACGCACGAGAGAGGCCTCTGCACGGTGTCAGAGGATGACTTTTCTCCGGTCTTGGGCTTGGTGCCGATGGAACTCATGCCTTTGATTACGGCGTCGAAGCACCTCCTGGCCGCGTCGATGTCCTCGTGCATCGTAACTACCCGTCCCCTGGCCGTGTAGTACTTCATCTTGAGGTGGACCGTTGATGGCACTGCTGTGAGTTCGGCCAGGGTGGTCTTCCCGAGGATGCAGTTGTAGAGGGATGGACATTCGACCACCAGGAAGCGGGTATTCACTTGACGGGCGGTGTCTTTGGCCCCGATTGTGACCATCAGTTCAACGTAACCCCATGGCCTGGTGGTGGTGTCGTTGAACCCCTGCAGATCTGATCCGACGTACGAGGTCAGATGTCTTTCGTCGAGATGGAGAGTCCCGAACAGGTGAGCGTACATGATGTCGACCGAACTTCCCTGGTCGACCAGGATCCTGCGAATGTCAAAATTCTCCATCTGTGCCCTCACCAAGAGGGGGATTGTGGCATTGGGCGCTCCGCCTGGGAGCTCTTCAAGGTAGAAGGTGATGGGGTTTGATTTCCCTTACACCTTCACGAGAGTGGTGGTTTTTGCCGACGTTGCGAATTCCAGTTCGTCAAATTACCGCTTGATCGACCCGACGAACAACTTCTCGCAACCACCTCCAGATATGACCATTGTCTTTGGGAAACCTTCCCAGGTGCTGTGGCCAGAGAGGGGGTCTTCGTGGAGGAAGTTTGCCCATATGCCGCGAACTGCCTCTTGGTCCTCGGTGCCTTCGGGGACAAAGAAGTCTTCGGGTTGAGTGACGCTGTGGGCGACTTACAGCCGACTCTTATCGGGAGGAGGTGTCGTCTCCTCGACGTTTTGGGCTTCCCGGGCACTGGGACGAGGAGTGTCATTCTTCTAGGCGTACTTCTTTAGGTTCCCTTCCTTGATCAGAATTTCAATTGCATCTTTGAGGTGGATGCAGTCCTCCGTGACATGTCCGTGGCTCCGGTGGAACCTGCGGTACTTGAACTTGTCCGTGTTTGGTTTTGGGCCAGTTGGCTTTGGAAAGTGGACGCCTCCTTTCAGAAATTATGAGTTGGATGACTCGGAGATGATTCGTGCTCGGGGAGCGTTGAGCGGCGTGTATTCCGTGAATCGGCCAACTGGTCCTCGCGGTTCGCAAGAGTCCCGGGGCGGTTTTCCTTCTTTCTTTCTCCTCCACGTCGGGGAGGAGAGTCTTCTTCTCTTCGACCGTGGGAGCCTTCCTTCCGCCTCGAGTCTAGGGCGATCTGTGCTACCTCTGACTCCTCGAACTCGATGTATGACTAAGCTCGTTAAAGGAGGTCCTCCAAACGACGAGGTCTGCGGAGGCCCACAGACTTGGCAAAATCAGAACCAAGTCGTACTCCCCAGATGATTTAAAACTTCTTCATGTCGTCGGTCGTGTGGACCTCGACAGCCTCCCTGTTGAACCTCTCAATGTAGTTCCTGAGAGGCTCATTCTTCCCCTGGTAGATGCTCTCTAGTGCTGCCTCCGTCTTCGGGTGTTGGTGAGATGTCGTTAAGTTTTGGGTAAAGCGTTCTCTCAGTTGCCTCCAGGACGTGATCGACCCGGGTGCTAGACACTTGTACCAGGTCATGGCGCCCTTCTGCAAGGTGGTGGAGAAAAGTCTGCACTTAATGGCTCCCTTGACGTTTCTGAAGTCTAGAATGGCTTCAAAACATTCGATGTGATCGTCGGGGTCAGCCAGGCCATCGTAGGTCCCCAGTGGCGGGGGTTTCTCTATGCCCGCAGGGATTGGGGCGTCCATCCATGACAGGGGGTCATCTGGTCGTCGTCGTCGCTCCCGGCCGAGGACCTTGAACGGGATCGGTGGTGTCTCCCAGGTCCTTGTCGTGGAGGGGAGTTCCTAGAACGGTTCCTAGGTCTCTCCTCGGCGGTCTTGCTCCTTTTGGTAGTCGAGGATTGCCTATGTTCCTTCCGAGGCGGGGAACGATGGCGCTTCTGGGAGGTCTCTGGCAGGGTGCGCTCGAGACGTGGCCGGCGGATCTCGCGCACCGGCGAGGGGGTCCGAGATTCTTCCGGAGGGGTCCTTCGCGGGGAAGTAGAACGACGAGGTGAAGGCGGGCGACGATGTCTTCGCGGGGAAGATCGCCGTATTCGCTCTCGCTCGAGCGCGTCAATTTTGAGATTCTGGTGCATGATTAGCAGGTTGGTCTGGTTGACCAAGGCGAATAGGGCCACGGTGCTCGAATCGGCATCAGGTGGAGGAGCAACTGGCTGAAGGGCGACTTGCTGGTCGTCCTGCTGGATGGCGTCGTAAGTCGTGTCTCCGTAGTCTGGGGAGGCGGTCTGCCCGTCTCTTATGTCACCTTCTTCTACGTTGAGGGCAGCATTGTCTTAATGGTGTTTTCCGTTCTCGAGTTGCGCAAGGACGGTGTCTAGAGCTTTGTTCGCAGACTGGTTGCTGGTCATGCTGGTGATGAACGGAGGAATTGCTTTGGTTTAACGACAGATGAAAAATGGGGAAGCAGTGTTTCCCATAGTCAGCGCCACTGATCGTACCTGGATCAGACAGTTAGACAGTGGCCAGCAATGTCGTATGGACTTCAGCTCCGGTGATGATGATACGACGGGGGGGGGGGGGTGTACCTGCAAGGTACTCCGACGCTCAAGTCAGGTAAGGTCAGAGAAAAGCAAATATAGAGGATATAGGTAAGAGTTAGAATGTTTCGTAACCTGACCCTCTCAAGTGAGAGGGTATTTATAAAGAGCCCCAAGCGCGGGGCCAATGGTCACTTACACAGGGCTGGATTGTAAGGCCTAATCCAAGTAACTGCCAGGGTTTACGTGGCGTAGTGAAGACTAGCACGTGGTCTTCGCCATGGTGTAACGGTCCCTAAATCTCCGGAAGTAGGGCATACCGATTCTTTCGGGAGTGGGAAGTTACAAGAGAACGTGTCCTCGTGGGGAGGAGCACGTGGGTGTCGGGGAGAGGTGCATCCGCGACTATATACTTCTGCTCGACAGCCTTCACCTTGCGTGCCCGACATCCATGGGAATTGGTACGTGCCCGACACGGAGACGACGTTAGGCCTCGTTGGGCCTTCGCTGGTCATTGGGTTTGGGCCTGCCCGACAGTAGGGCTGGCGCTGGCCCAGTCCAGAACACATGTCAAATAGATGCTGGAGATCAAAACAATATTGCATTTTGGGTATATGCAAGTATGGTTATTGATTATGAGTATTTTGGTGATGTGATTTTCTTAATTCAACATATTGCACAAATAATTCACATAAGCCACTTGTCATTTTCTCGAAATTAACCACCATAAAAAAGAAATAATTTGTGGGCGGCATCGTTGTATGATGAAACAATATAGTCATACAAGTGGCTTTTTCAGACATTTTTAGAGGCTCTTAAGAAAAAATGCATCAAACACGTTTTATTGATCAAGACCAAGCAATGACTAGAGCATTGGGTAAAGTCATGCCTAGAACTTACCATGGCTTATGTACATGGGAGTTGATGCCAAATGGCATTAAGAACTTAGGCAATTTAATGAAAGGTAGATTTTTTCTTAGCGACTTCAATAAATACATGTATGGATATGTAATAGAAGAAAAAATAGAAAAAGATGGTAATATCTCTTTATGAAGTATGGTGTAAAGGAAACTACTTGGTTGCAAAGAGTGTACACTATAAAGGAAAAATGTGCATCATGTTAAACGAAGAAAGTTTTTACCTTAGGAATGAGAACTACTCTGTGAGGAAGATGTTCATCATGTATGTTAGTTTGATTTTAATGAAGACAAAATCTTATCAAAGAAGTAATATCAAAGAAGAAGAAAATTTGGTATCAAGGATCAAGAATGAATGAGCTTTGAATAATATGGAAGTCAAGAGGAATTGATCATGAAATAAGGTACAATGTTAATTCATCTTTGTATAAACTTTAGATGCTAAAAAACCTTCATCCAACCCCCTCTAAAGTTTATAAAACATTCAAGCATAAATACATTTAATGCTAACTCTTTCAAAAAACAAAAAAAAAGTTTTTATTTTTAAATTATGGCATCTATCACCTTCAAGAACCACCAAAATTTTTAATAGTGCAATCGATTGCATGTTCTCTCTTCCTAGAATATCAGAAAATATTAAAGGTGTCAATCTATTGATTAATTTATGCAATTGATTGCTTCATCGATCGGCAAAAATTTTTAAAATGCTAAATCTGCACTCTTTAAGTCAGGTAACTGGTGAACCGATTTAAGAAATCTGTTACATGAGTGTTGCTATTTGAAATTTGAAAATCATTATGCACTTTTTTAATTAGTTATTCGTTTAGCTGATTTAAGAAACCCTATACATAATGCAAAATCATGTCTTTTCATGAACCATTGTCATTCTAAACTATTGTAAACCTTCACAAAAATGTCTCAAACTCTTGCATCAATTCATTGAGGTTTAGTAGGATGTATTTAAGGAAAAATACATCATTTTTAAAATAAGCTCTTTCAATCAATTTTTCATTCAAATTTCAAGTGTTCAATCAAAAACTTGATAGAGACTTTTTCGGCATAATTTTTATATATTATAGAAAGTTTTCATCAAACATTTGAGCCCTTAAGTTTTATATAATTGTGAATTTTTTTATTGGAAATGGAAGATCAAAATTCAGAATTTTAGAAAGTGTCCAAAATCATCATTACTCAAAGTATTTTCTTTTTCATATTGCTGTAATTCATCGCCAAGTATGTGGTGACCTTATTTGTAAAGAAAGTGTGGGCGCTTTCTAAAGTGTTTGCAAATAGAAAGTGTTATATTTTTTGTTTAGGTTGTAAAAGGTTCTTTTATTTAAAGAGAATCAAAGTCCAGCATAATGTTGGTGTTTGTGAAAAGGTCATTTGAATTGGGTTGATTCAATGTCCACCATAAGTTTGATGTTTATGTTAAAAGATTGTAAGACACATTTTAGTGCGTGGCTAGTACAAAGATCTAACACAGTGGAAAATCCTTCAAGGTGGGAAAGGACTTGATGTACACTTAAGTTAGTGATGGAGACTAGGATAAATCTCTTGTGTCTTTTACTTTCTTTCACATTATTTCTTTTTCACTTTTACTAAAATTTCATACACGTAATTTCGAAAATAACAAAAGGGTAAGAATCGTTCACTACAAGAAAATTGGCAAGTTGCGACGGTTAATATTGCCAGATTACAGCGGTTTGAACCGCCACAATTTGGTAGTCGCGACAGTTTTGTTTCTATCGCAAAAACGTGTGTCGCCAGGCTGTATCACGACGGTTTCTAAAACCGCCACTCCAACGGTCGTTCTATGTTGCGACGGGCAGAGAACTTTCGTAAATTGAAAATTGTGGCGGTTAAAACTGCCATAAATAACTTTGTTTTTTGTTATGCAAAGATAAAAGCCATAGATATTTCCAAAGGTAAATCCGCAGGAAATCTTTAATTCGCAGGTAATTCCGTAGCTAATATATTTTTAAAATTAAAAAAAAATTCAAATGAACTTTTAGCACACAGTATTCCATAAAATAAACCTATATTAAAGAAATAACAAAGAAGTTATATACAGGAAATTCAAATGAATTTTTAGCACACAACATTGTTTTTATTTACAAAAATAATTCATACGAATAATGCCAAAGTAGATTAACCAAAACCTTGTCAGAGAATTTTTACATGGGATTTTACTTTGGGTGAATCTGATGTTTCTGCCTAACACATCTTCTCAAATTCTTCTTCTGTCTATTGATCTTCATAGGAACTTACCTATAAATGTAAGATGGTGGATGGGGATTAGTGAATTTTTGGAAGGAAAGATATGGTAACTTTGATGCATTTTAGGTGTTTTATGAGAAACATAAATAAAAGAAAAACAATAATTACGAACCCGGTAAGAAATTACATAGTATACCTAACACACACCATGAGTGTTTTCAATTACTTCTTTTTTCCAGTGTTTTCAATTTCTTCTTTTTTCCAAGTAAGTTACAGGGAGGTGGAGGTGAAGTTATATGTATCACTATTATGCAAGACTACTACCTGTAAGGAATCTCAGAATGACAAGATTTTAGTCACGTTTCTTTTTTCCCCTTCTCTTTTTGACACAAAATTTGGGTGGGTTGCTAGAAATTATAATATCTTGGCCACAACATATACTGACTGACATAACAAATTGAAGCTATGAATACAGTTATAGAAATAACAAACTTCAGGCTGAGATGCCAATAAGTTTTTCCTTTTCATTTTTTCCTGAAACATTGTCCAGACAATAAAATATCAAATCTGTTTGGCATCATTTGTATAGACATAGAGCAAAAAAAACAAGTTCTCACGTTCTTCTGACATTATCAACGGCCAAGATGAATTTATAAGAATTTAAATCATACCATTGTCAGTCAATAATCACTCAGCTAATGGCATACCTTATTTCTACTGTGTAATGCTCTGCGTCTCTCTTTTGCTCTGTAAATTGCACGTTTGATCCCATGGTTATTCATGCAACCATTTAGCCATAGTTCTGCTAGCTGAAGACATATGTTAGGACAATCAAAAACATAAAACAGAATTTGGGAAGGTAGTAAAAATGGGGAAAGAAACTTGGGGAAGAAGATAAAGTTGAGAGAGAGAGAGAATTAGGGTAGAGAGTAATATTGATGATGAATTAAAATGGCATTAATTGGAATTGGGAATACATCGGAGTATTTATACACTTGAGAGAATACAACAAAAACTAAAAATTACAACTAAAGTGCACAGCTGTTAAAACTGTTATTTTTTGGAAGTGCAGCAGCTGTAATCGATTAGCAACATTCCTGCTAATTGATTACTCAAGTCAAATTTCCAAAAAACCAGCTTTTAACAGCTTTCAACACACCACCTCACTTTAGTTGCTCCAAGTCCATCATGCTCAAGCTCTTCAACAGTCTCTTGAACACCTCATTTGTCACACCCTTGGTCAACAAATCCGCAACTTGGTCCTCGCTTCGGCAATAGCTCAATCTAAGTTTTCCATCACCGACCAATTCTCTCAAGTAATGAAACCGCATCTCAATATGCTTGCTCCTTCCGTGTGCAATCGGATTCTTCGCAAGATTTATCGCGGAGACATTATCCACAAACAGTGTGGTGGCATCATCATCACCACATCCCAATTCCTTCATAAGATTCACTAACCACATAGCTTGGCAAGCACTCAATGATGCCGCAATGTACTCGGCCTCACAAGAAGAGAGGGCTACAACCGGTTCCTTCTTCGAACACCATGAGATTGGTGTACTACCGAACATAAAGATGTACCCCGCCGTAGATTTCCGATCATCTTTATCTCCGCACCAATTAGAATCGGTGTAGCCAAGTAAAGTACATTTGCGACCCATATCCGATGTGGGAAACAAAATACCACAACCAAGAGTACCCTTCACATATCTAAGGATCCTCTTGACCGCTGCCAAGTGAGACACCTTAGGTCTCTCCATGAATCTACTCGCAATACCGACACTAAAAGCCAAATCCGGTCGAGTATTGCACAAATACCGTAACGATCCAATCAAACTCCGATAAAGTGTTGGATCCACATCATCCTCATCATCACTTTTGGACAGCTGAACTCTAGCCTCACAAGGTGTATCGGAAGCATTACAATGTTCCATTTCACACCTTTTCAAGATATCTAGAGCATACCTTCTTTGATGCATAAGCAGCCCCACCTTTGACTTGTGAAACTCTATGCCAAGAAAATATCTCATGACACCAAGGTCCGTCATCTCAAACTCACTCATGAGCTCCACTTTGAACCTTGAAATACACTTGTCATTGCTGCCCGTAATCAAGAGATCATCAACATACAAGCAAAGTATAATAACACCATCAATAGTATCCGATCTCAAGAACCTCTTGATAACCAAACAAAACCTTCATTTGTTTCGCCCATTTGTCGTATTTCTTCGAATCAAGAATTGGGAGATTGGTGGGAATTCGATCATTGGAAACGGTAGCCATTGTTGTTGCAGCGGATTAGGATCAATAACCAGAGCTCTTGATGCCAAATGTTAGGACAATCAAAAACATAAAACAGAATTTGGGAAGGTAGTAACAATGGGGAAAGAAACTTGGGGAAGAAGATAAAGTTAAGAGAGAGAGAGAATTAGGGTAGAGAGTAATATTGATGATGAATTAAAATGGCATTAATTGGAATTGGGAATACATTAGAGTATTTATACACTTGTGAGAATACAACAAAAACTAAAAATTACAACTAAAGTGCACAGTTGTTAAAACTGTTATTTTTTGGAAGTGCAGCAGCTGTAATCGATTAGCAACATTCCTGCTAATCGATTACTCAAGTAAAATTTCCAAAAAACCAGCTTTTAATAGCTTTCAACAACATAGGACTTTAAAGTTAGAAAAAATTATGTTTATTTATATTTGGGCACTGAAACTTTGAAAATTCGACACACAAAAATAACAAACACATGTGATGTAACAGACATGAAATAAAAAAGAAAACATCATAATTTAAAAGTGATGTTACTTATATTCAAATATGTAACCAGTCATTAGTTCAAACTTCATTCTACAACAGTGTTATAATGCCACTGCGATAGGTATGTGACAACCTTTCGTATTAAATCGTGTTATCGCGTTACAACATCGATTTACTAATGATCACAATAAGCTAGGTTATACTTTTCAAACCAGGTTAGGCTGATAAAGTACAGTAGTGGCATTGAAAGGAAAAATAAACATGATATAGTAAGTATGAACAACAGCAACATAGAGCTTAGTGTAACATAATTACCTTGAAAGAAAGCTTCCCTGCTCCCAACACGAAACCGACAACAGTATTACCAATCACTGTTGCAAATTGACCAAATGCTCCAGTAGTAAAAGTATGGGAAACAGTGCCTGAGAGAACCTGCAGAAGCAACCTAGTTAGCAAAACAAGAACTTAATAAGCAATACCTCATTGTTCTTTCAAATAACTAGTTAAACTAATCGAACCTCACTTGGCCTACAATGACCTTCCAGGGAAAAAGCACGGTGACAAACACCTTTGTAAATTGGATTTATCTCTATTATTATAGTCCAACATTCATCTTCTAGTGACATTAAGCATATTACAATACTCTTAATGAATTGAAACATCCAAATCTATATTGAAAAAATGGTAAGAACAAATACCTTAAAATTACTAAGATCCTTAATATTATAGTGATCAAGTATTATTACAAGCTTTTCACGATCCCAAACCTTCGAATAAACAATACAGTCAGGAAATTACGAAACTTGGGCCTCACTGTTATAGCTTAAAAGGAGAATGCCAATCTAGCAACCTTAGAAAAACTAAAATCGTCCTACACATGATAAAAGCAACACTATTGAATCGATTTTAAATTCATAATCAGTAAATGCAAACAAATACTGGGAAAGCAGAAACAAAAATATTACATTATTGCCTTCATCAGAAGCACACCATGCCTTGTATACTGATACACCCTTAGAGTCGGGATCCTTGACCTAAAATTAAAGTAAATGTAGATTAAAATTTAGAATGACTTAAATACCAAAAGCATGAAAAGTGCATATGTGTTTGTGCGTAAAAAAATATTTGTATGCATGTTTGGATATGCATTAATAAATGGTTGTTACTTAAAATACCTTTTTTGTGACCTCACGAATAAGATTGTTTAGCTGAGGAGTTGAGTCAACAAAGAAACCAGGGTCTTGAACAACACAATCCACATTAAGGTATGCTACAGCTTTGGAACCAAGATTGATAAGGTTTTGTTCAACCCATTCAGTGGATCCTATTGACATAAACAGATAAGCTTGATTTACAGAAAATATTACACGAAATGACACCATAATGAAAATAAAGCAAGCTCGCTTAATTTAATAATGGGTATATTCGGCAATAGAAAAAGGAAATTGACGATGCACTTAAGAAAATTGAAGATTTATAAGCATATAGCAGGTAAAAATTGTGTGTACACAATCTTTACAAGAATGGCTTTGCAACAATGCATGTCATAGGATCAGTACAAAGTCCTAATTGTTATTAAAAGATAAGTAACATGAGCATGTGACAACCAAAATTGATCCCAACACAATACTTCCAAAGGACTAGACCTCCAACATAACATGAACTAATAAACAACATGCTTCACATATGGGGCAGAATTGAAAAATAAAGTAAGAATCAGCAACACAATTTTATTTTATTGGTATCTCTACGGAAAGCTGTTATTAACATTTTTTTCTCGTGTCGCCTTGAAGTTCTTCATGACATCCAAATTTAGGTTCTCAAACTCTGTTGACAACTCTTATTAAGGCATTTCATAGGAAACTTAACCATGATTGGCAATGTTTAACATTCAGTCAACATTGAAGTCACTGTCATCAATTAAATTTGATAAACCAACCACACAAGTCAGGAGTGCGTGTGTGTGGCCTAGTGGTGAAACGCTTGTGTCTTGAGAGTATGCTCCTCTCAAGGTCTCAGGTTCGAATCCTGCCGGGTACAAATTGCTTATTAAAAAAAAACCACATAAGTCAGGAACTCCAAAGCTGAAAAAAAGTCTGGGCATCATCCATATTAGATTACACAAAAAAAGCTTATATTATAAATAACAAAACCCAAAGAAAAAACAAATACATCAGACCAAATTGACACTGAAAAACAATATCCTTCTAACAACACTTATACCTTCTCATTACACAAAATTAAACAATTATGCATACAAGTCTGCCAACCTGATTGAAATTTATGATAAATCGTGTAAGGAAACTCAAAAAAACATTCAAATCTAACGAAATAGAAAGATAACAACAATGCTAAATCACAAAACTCACTGCATACAAATTTTTTTTTTGGATTTTGTTTCTTGAACCTCTCTGAATTCAGACCGACAATATTCACCAAAACATGCAGCTGCAATCATAAAAAAATTCATGTAGCTTCTTAATATAAGTATGCGCTAAAGGTGCCTGCAAAATGACACTTAACAGTCAGAGAAAAGAATGCAGATGCACACTTTTTTAACATAGAAAACACATTTGTAATTTATTATGCACCACAACAAACTGATTAAGTTGAACGAGAAACGTTAACATACAAAAAATGTAAATTTTAGCAATCTTCATTCAATGATATAAGCCTGAGATTGGTATTGTATTTTTTTACCCTTAATTTGTGCTTTTCTATTAGTGGATCTAGTAAGGAACATTGACAATATCAACAAGTATTTTGTATGAATACATATGGTACACAAAAACTGCAGTGCCTGGTTACATAAATCATAAAACCACCAAAAAATATATAAAAAAATTGCAGTGCCTAGTTACCATTTCAATAGAAAAAGCTTATTCACACAAATGCATATAGTGTGTGAGCTCTATGTGGCATCATAAAACTATTATTTCAATTTTTTGAATGGTATTGTTTCAAATGTTTATAAATAGACCACTAAAGGCATTATATAACTAAAAAAAGGCCGTGATATAAAAAAACTAACAAAGGTAGTAACATATGCCCAACTTAATATGTACTAGTAACTACTAAAGAACAACCATTCATAACTTTTATGTTTTCTAGGTAAAATATAAATAAAAGATAAGTAAAAATGGAACAAATCAAACATACTTACCACACACAACACTTCAAGCTCGACACTCATTTTCACCATCATCGTCGTCGGTATCACTTTCGGAACCAAATATACTTGACACATCATAGTCTTTAACAAAATAAGATGTCAGAACCTCAAAATCTTCTTGTTTCACAATATGTTTCCCAGCAATTGTTAGCTTCTCCTATTATAATTACATACATTATATCATTTAATCAAGAACCACTATCATTCCCTTTCAAATGTATATATAGTAAACTGTAATAAAAAAACCCTGAAACCGAAAAAAGACGCTGAATGTAACGCCCATATATACATACATACATCAAAGCATATATTATACATGATTAATACGTTTGGTACTGAAATGTACAAGTCCCTAGTAAACACATTGTACATATACATGCCCAAAAAAATTACCTAATACAAAAAAACTACTATGGCATAATATATATACAAGATGTTCAAAATAAATACTAAGAACTAGATCAAATTATGATCCCAAAAATCTTCACAACGGAAGCCTCGCCACACAAAAGCTACGATCCGTAAGGAAAAGTCAAACAACTTTGTCCTTACCCTTCGCCGAACCTGTAGTACTTGTGATGTAAACAACAACATGGGGTAAGATACATCAATCTCAGTGAGTTCCCTATCTTATAGGTCCTCTCGGCTTTACAAGGTTCTAACAATCCTACTCAAGTCCAAGGGGAAAGAGGAAAGGACTTCGAGTTCCCAATTCCAATTCTCACACTATATGGAAACATGTCATGAGTTCATCAACTCACAATATCACTAATCGATAACCTGTACCAAGGCATCTCCTTTTCCCGTCCGCTTCTACGTCTAGAAGTTGACCCGAGTCATGGATCCTTTTAGTTACTTGGCATACGAAATGGATTCGGGATCATCGGCCTGTTAACCGTGAACCGTCACTTCTCATGGCCTGTTAACCATCACAAGTCTCTTTACCATATAGGCTACATTCGTACTACACACGGGAATCAAACCTGCCAAGTAATTGTGCATACGTTTCAGAGGAGGAGCTCGAGTCTCATGAAACTACACTGTAAGATAATTGGTTACGATTATGTGATCACACACACAAACGTGATTGTGTTCGACAATCACAAGGCCACAATCGCCTTAAGGTCTCTTTGCCTTTCACCAAACCACAATGGTTTACACACATCTTCCATACTAGTGTTCACTCTCACCTAGGCTAATCTCGTCACGGATGTACCTTTCTACATCAGGTGCCTGAGCCTTGCCGTCTAGGGTTTTCGATAAATTCCTAGTCATAGCACTAGATTATACTATAGTTCCGCATTGAGGTTTCCTCACTCTTCCTATTCCGTCTTTATCTTTTAGCATGCATATTTACTCTCAATCGAAATTAAACAACAAGAGAAGTAGGAAATCACAAGTCAATTACATAATAGAAACACATAAAACAATATATCACAAGTCACACCAATTCCAGTTTGCTCCGATTTATTTAATCGGCATCAAAATTAGTATTTTTCACTTCCAACAGATAGAATAATTTCCTACCTCTCCATCGGTACCAAGAACACTTGACTCAGATAACCGAGTCGAAAATTACGGATTTTTGAAATAATGTTTTTTTTTCTTTTTACTCCAGGTCGCGCTAAGCGGGCTCCACCCCGCGCTAAGCGCGCTCCTCTCGGCCTGGAAGGGTTGGAAATTTTCCATACCGCGCTAAGCGCGCTCTGCGTTATGCAGAAAATTTTTTCTTTTGAGAGCCAACCTGCATAACCACCCTCATAAACACATCCAAACAGCCAATAGAGGTGTATTATCATGTGGTCGCTGAACATCTCAAAACGTACACCATACAAATAGTGACGCCATACTTTCAAAGTAAACACAACTGCCGCCAATTCTAAATCATGCGTTGGATAATTCTCTTCATGAACTTTCAACTGTCGAGAATCTTAAGCCACCACATGTCCATCTTGCATTAATACACCTCATAATCCCATTTTTAATGCATCACAATATACCTCATACGACTTGTTAGGATCAGGAATAATCAAAACAGGGGCGGTCATCAGTCTTTCCTTGAAACTCATAAAACTTCTTTCACAAGCCGAATCCAACTCATACGAACAATCCTTACTAGTAAGCCTCGTCATTGGTAAAGCCAGTTGGGAAAATCCTTTAGTAAACCTTCTATAATAACCTGTAAATCCCAAGAAACTCCTAATTTCTGCAACGTTTATCGGTCTCTCCCAATTAATCACCGCCTCTACTTTTGATGGGTCTACCGCTACACCTCCTTGAGAGATGACGTGACCAAGAAAATTTACCTCTGACATCCAAAACTCGCACTTGCTTAGCTTGGCAAAAAGTTGTCTCTCTTGTAAGATGGATAAAACGACTCTTAGGTGTTCTCTGTGCTCTCGAGAATCACGAGAATAGATAAAAATGTCATCAATAAAGATCACCACAAATTGGTCCAAGTAAGGTTGAAATATCCGGTTCATATAATCCATGAAAACTGCCGGAGCATTAGTCACACCGAAAGGCATCACTAAGAATTCATAATGATCATAACGGGTTCTAAATGCAGTCTTTGGTACATCTGAACTCTTTACACGAATCTGATGATAACCCGATCGTAAATCAATCTTAGAGAACACACAGGCTCCTTTCAATTGATCTAACAGGTCGTCTATCCTTGACAATCACTACGCCAAAATTGGATAAAGACAGCGCCAAAAAGACAGCGCTTTCTGGACAAAGCGCTGCTATAAGTCTTTAAAAATTTTCGCTTAAAAAAAGCGCTGTAAAAGACAGCCTTTAGAAAGCGCTTTTTAAAAGCGCTGTTAAATTCCCAAAATAGAAGCCACCTTAGAAAGCGCTTTTTGTAAAGCGCTGCTATATGAATTACTTTAGACAGCGCTTTTATAAAAGCGCTGTCTAAAGGTTAACCTTAGAAAGCGCTTTTTAAAAGCGCTGTTAAATGACCAAAATGGAAGTCACCTTAGAAAGCACTTTTTGTAAAGCGCTGCTATAGGCATCACTTTAGACAGCGCTTTTGCAAAAGCGCTGCTATAGGTTTTAAAGTCTCCCCACCTTAGAAAGCGCTTTCTGAGAAAAGCGTTGTTATAGGTCGAACTTAAGAAAGTGCTTTTTAAAAGCGCCGTCTAAAGTCATTTATGAATTAAAATATAAAACAATTTCTAATCAGTTTCAGACATTTCTTTTCATTTTCTTCTCTCGACCATTCTTCTCTACTGAAACCCTCGATATCGTTCTTCTCTACTGAAACCATTGTCGTCGTTGTTCGTCATTGCCGTCGTTCCAATGCCGTCGTTGTTTGCCATTGTCGTCGTTCCATTGCCGTCGTTGTTCGTCATTGCCGTCGTTGTTCGCCATTGCCGTCGTTGTTCATTCGCCATTTCTTTCGTGAAGAAGAAGACGAAACGAAGAAGAGGTACGCTTTTCATTCTTGTTTTCATTCTTGTTTTCATTCTTGTTTTCATCGTACGATTTTTGTTCTGTTTTCATTCTGGTCACTAGCTACCATTTTGCCGTCGTAGTACAGGTGTTGCTGAGGTGGTTCGGAGTTCCTGCGTCATACTTCCATTTTGTGTATTATTCAGTTGCATACTTCTGACTTATTTTGTGTGTAGTGTTGATATGGGTAATGACCATAGTTATAAAGTTTTGAGACTTATATTTTTGAACATGTTTAGAATGACTAATATTGAACATGTTGTTTCTATTTTCATTAGTTGTTGTTTCTATATTCTAGATTAAAGAAAGTATGATAGTTATTGTAATATTGATAGTTATTGTATTGATGGAGTTATGATATATAGAGCCATGAAAGTGGAGTTATGATAGTTATTGTATTGCATGGTCAAAGAAAGTATGATATTTGTCTTTGAATGAGATGTTTATCTTGCTCAATAATTGCTTTGATGATTATCTTTGTGATATGATGATTACTTGTTTAAGTATGCTTGCTGTTAAGTATGTTGCTTGTTTGTGATTACATGTTGCCACTTATCAAGTTATGACTCATAATTGGTCAATTAATGATATTTCATTTTATGATACGTGTATAGGGGGATCTTGGTAATTCTAACCTATCTGGACACTGTGTGGGTCTAAAAGTTGTTTACATCCCTGCAGGTAAATATTTTTTATTTTTGTTTTTGTTTAGTTTAATTAGTATAACCATGGATAAGAAATGGATGTTTTCAAGTCGATTGTCGAAAGAGTACGAGAATGGGGTATCAAAATTCGTTAAGTTTGCTATTGCGCACGCCAAAGACCCCAGTCGAATGAGATGTCCTTGCTTGGGTTGTTGTTTTGGGAGTCGGGTTGACGCGGTTCAGTTGGCATCGCATTTAATGAGGAGTGGAATTGATAGAAGTTATACATGTTGGAATTTGCATGGTGAGAACATTAACGAGAATGTTGAACCGGGGGATAATACAACCTATGCTTCAAACGACAATGGCACAGATACATACGATTCTGATCGAGTCGAAGAGATTGCAGAAGCACTTGAAGAAGATCTTAAGGATTGTCCCAAAATGTTTGAGAGGTTGGTAAGCGATGCAGAGAAACCGTTATATAATGGTTGCACCAAATTCACAAGATTGTCTGCGGTATTAAAGTTGTACAACTTAAAGGCGGGCAATGGATGGTCGGATAAAAGTTTCACAGAGTTATTGGCCCTTATGAAAGATATGCTTCCAGAGGATAATGTTCTTCCCAATCGAACATATGAGGCCAAAAAGATGTTGTGCTCTATTGGCATGAGCTATGATAAGATACATGCATGTCCAAACAATTGCGTTTTGTTTCGAAATGAGTATGCATCGTTAAATGAGTGTCCTAAATACGGTGTCTCTCGATATAAGGAAAAGTTGTCTCCAGCAAAAGTCTTATGGTATTTTCCTATAATTCCGAGATTTAGACGCATGTTTCGTAGTGAGACCGATTCAAGACACTTGACTTGGCATGCAGATGAAAGAATTATTGATGGAAAGTTGCGACATCCGGAAGATTCACCACAGTGGATGAAAATTGATGATGATTATCCTGAATTTGGAAAAGAAGCAAGAAACCTTCGCTTGGCATTATCTACTGATGGAATGAACCCACACGGTCTTCAGAGTATCTCACATAGAACTTGGCCTGTGATCATAATGATTTATAACCTACCTCCATGGCTATGTATGAAGCGTAAGTACATGATGTTATCTATGTTAATTTCTGGGCCTAGACAACCAGGGAATGACATAGACGTATACTTGGCACCCTTAATCGAAGATTTAAAGTTTTTGTGGGAGAACGGTGTGGAGGTTTATGATGGGTATAGGAAAGAAAGTTTCAACTTGAGGGCGATGTTGTTTGGCACAATTAATGATTTTCCAGCATACGGAAATCTATCAGGGTACAGCATAAAAGGTCAATGTGCGTGTCCTATTTGTGAAGATAAAACAGATTGGACGCGATTGGAGTTTGGTCAGAAGAATGTATTTCCCTGTCATCGTAGATTCTTAAATTCTAATCATCACTATCGTGGGTGGAGAAAAGCATTCAATGGAGAGGCAGAACATGGTAGAGCTCCAACTATATTGACAGGTGATCAAATTTTTGAAAAGGTGAAAGATGTGAGTACTCAGTTTGGAAAGCCTTTTGCACATACACTTGTCAAGAGTGGGTGGAAGAAGAAGTCAATTTTTTTTGAACTGCCATATTGGAAGTCGTTGTATGTAAGACATTTTCTCGATGTTATGCATATTGAAAAAAAATGTATTTGACAGTGTTATTGGTACGTTACTCAATATACAAGGAAAGTCTAAGGATGGCCTTAAAGCAAGAAAGGACCTGGTAGCGATGGGAATAAGAAATGAATTAGGACCCATGAAGAAAGGAACACGAACATATCTACCACCTGCTGCTTATACTCTATCTAGAAAAGAGAAAAAGGTATTGTGTAAGTTTCTAAGTGCAGTTAAAGTGCCAGAAGGATACTCTTCAGATATTAGAAGACTTGTGTCTATGAAAGACCTCAAGTTAAAGAGTTTAAAGATGCATGACTGCCATGTTATAATGGAACATTTTCTACCAATAGGTATACGTTCTATTCTTCCAGAAAAAGTAAGAAGCGCAATAACTAAATTGTGTTTTTTCTTCAAGTTAATTTGCAGTAAGGTGATCGATCTTGCGATCTTACCAACATTGCAAAAAGAAATAGTAATTACTTTGTGTGATTTGAAATGATTTTTCCTCCCTCGTTTTTTGACATAATGGTTCATCTAGTTGTTCATCTGGTGAAAGAGACACAATTGTGTGGACCGGCTTATATGAGATGGATGTACCATGCTGAACATTATATGAAAATATTAAAAGGGTATGTTAAAAACCGAAGTCGACCAGAGGGTTGTATTGCCGAACGATACATTGTTGAAGAAGCGATTGAGTTTTGTACTGAATATCTGTCCAATGTACAATTAATTGGACTCCCCAAATCTCATATTGTCGAAAAAAAAGAAGGAAAAAAGTTAATTGGAAATGAAGTTGTGACAGTATCAAGGGTCGAACGGGATCAAGTGCATTTGTATGTTCTGCACAATGAGAATGAGGTTGAGCCGTATGTTGAAATGCACAAGGATGTTCTCCGAGATTTAAATCCGAATAGAAATGAGATTTGGATAGTACGAGAGCACAATCGAAGTTTCATACCTTGGTTTAAGGATCATATTTATTCAAAGTTATATTCAGATCCCACTTCGATAACAGAAAGGTTGAGATGTTTAGATATGGTCCAAGTTTGGTTGTGTTTTCTTATAGCGCATACGCAATTAATGGATACACATTTTATACCAAAGAACAAGATGATAAAAGTACTATGCAAAATAGTGGTGTCACCGTGGTAGCTGAAGCAATGCACATTTCAAGTGTGAAAGATTTAAACCCCAAATTTGCAAATCTGTCATATTTTGGGGTTATCGAGCGCATTTGGGTGTTTGATTATGAGAAGTTTCAGATTCCTATATTTCGTTGCAAGTGGGTTGAAAATAATAATGGCGTACGAATGGATAAGTCAGGATTTTTGCAAGTGGATCTTAATAGGGTGGGGTACAAAGATGAGCCTTTTATTCTAGCCTCTCAAGCTAAACAAGTGTTCTATGTCACTGATCCGACAAGTACAAAATGGTCTATAGTGCTTTTATCTAACAAAGTAATTGATGAAAACATTGGAGATCAAGGTGATATTGATGTTGATATTGAATCATTTACTAGAAATGATCAAGATGAAAATATTATAGCGAATGAATCATATACAAGAAATGATCATAATGAGAGTATTTGGATCAATCCAACCGTCCGTGTTGTTAAGAGACTGGTATAACATATTCCAACAAAGAAAAGAAAGAGACGTTAGTGAAAAAGGTACTAGTTATAAAATTATAGCTTATATCATTTAATAATATTAATTAGTTGTCATGTTATATATAGCTTATATCATTCAATGGATTATGGATTATGGATTTTTATATTTGTCATTTAATTTTTATTTTTTTCTTTCTTACAGGTGAAATGGCTAGTGACCATGACGACACACACGAGACACATGATGAAAATGAAGCTCGGAAGGTATATAAATTTTCACAATGTTGCTTATTAGTGATGCTACTTGATAACACAAAATAACTATATATTAATTCTTATTTGTTTGTCTATGTGTAGTGCCCTCGTCAGCGTAATGGCATAGACTGCGGGTATTTCGTTTTGAGGTTTATGAGAGAAATCCTTCAAATGGATCGATTAGAGATTCCTATTACGGTATGCATGGATTTATAACTTAGGAGTTATTTTAATATTTATCGGATATGTCATATAATTTATTATTTTTAACTAAATCATGCATATTTTGTTTTGTTATGTAGTACTTTGATGAATACGCGTGTTCTCATTACACGAAGGATAAATTGCAAGAAATTAAGGAGGAATTGTGCGAATACCTTATTGGAAAAAAAAGTCATATAAGGTATAGGATAATGGGATTATGTGAATGTATAGTTTTGTGAATGGTTTATTTTATGGGATTGTATAGTTTTGTGAATGGTTTATGTTATTTATGTGATTTTGGAATGTAATTGTATAGTTTTGTGAATGGTTAATGTAAATGACTTGAATTATAATGGAAATGGTTTATGTGATTTATGTGATTTATGGGATTAGTGGAAATGGTTAATGAACCATACTATAAATTGTTAATGGAAATGTGAAATATACAGGTTTATTGAAATGGCTTGAATTATACAGGTTTCTGCATAAAAAATGGTTAAAATGAGATTCTTAAAAAAAATATTAAAATTATACGTAGAGAAAAGACAGCGCTTTCTAGAAAAAGCGCTGTCTATTGTTCACAACAGAAAGCGCTTTTCCTGAAAAGCGCCCTCTAAAGGCATAGAAAAATTCATAACTAAAATTATAGGCATACATTAGACAGCGCTTTTAGAAGCGCTGTCTAAAGGGGGCCTTTAGACAACGCTTTTTATTGAAAAAACGCCCTCTAAAGGTATAGAAAAATTTATAATTAAAATTATAGGTATACTTTAGACAGCGTTTAAAAAAAGCGTTGTCTAAAGAGGGCCTTTAGACAGCGCTTTTTGTTGAAAAAGCGCCCTCTAATGTATACTTTAGAGAGCACTTTTTCGTAAATAAAAAGCGCTGTCTTTACCTACGCCAGCGCTGGCTTAGGCAGCGCTTTTAAGCGTTGTCTAAGGCCTAAAAAAACGCTGTCTAAAGTCTTGTTTGGCGTAGTGAATGGATATTTATTCTTGATGGTGACCTTATTTAACTAACGGTAATCGATACACAATCGCATTCCACCATCCTTCTTCTTTACCAACAACACTGGAGCTCCCCAGGGTGAAACACTTGGTCGAACAAAATGCTTAGCCATCAATTCTTCCAATTGATCCTTTAATTCTCTTAGTTTAAGTGGTGCCATCCGATATGGAGAAACGGATATTGGAGTCGTTCCCGGTATCAGGTCAATAGAAAATTCCACTTCCCTCTCCGGAGGAAGAGAAGTGATATCCTCGGGGAAAACTTGGGGAAATTCACCGACTACCGGAATACTCAGCACCGGAAGTTTATTGCTCTCCTCCTGAGTAAGAACCAAAAGAACAGACTTTTCCTTCTCAAACAAGAAATTTATCATTCCAACCGTACCTTCTAAAATGGTAGTCAGCACATCCTTCGGAGTAGCCTCCACAGACGGAATAATGATTAGCTTTTCCTCACAACTGATAAATACCGAATTAGCAGAAAGCCAATCCATTCCCAACACAACATCCACTTTCTTAAGCGGCAAATAAATGAGATATATTTGAAAACTCTTCCATCCACCGATAAGACACAATTTTCACACATTAACGGTGTCTCAACAATCTCATCCATGGAAGTAGTAACCACCATGGGTGGAGACAATGGAATAGCTTGCAACCCTAGTCGCTTCATACATTGTATCGATATAAAGGAGTGCGTTGCTCCACAATCAAATAAAACAAAGCAAGGATTTCCATTAACAAAGCACGTACCGACAATCAAGGAATTATCACCCTTTGCTTTCCTTGCATCCATTGTGTAAACTCGCCCGGTATTCCTCCCTTGTGTCTGATTCCCCCTCTGAGGACAATCTCTCGCCACATGGCCCACCTTATTACACTGATAACACTTTATTCCTTCGAAACCGCACCTTCCATGATGATTTCTACCATAGTTGGGACATACAGGAGGTGCACTAGTCCTAGAACTCTGAACTTGTTTCCCTTTGAAATATTGTTGCCTTGGTCTAAATTGTTGATTCGATCTCCCTCGGTCACTTTGATTCAACCTACTCACTTCTCCTTCCGCTTGTACCTTCTTCAAACTTGTTCTGCCACATAACACTGTCTTAACAATTCCGCATAGCTAGTGAATTCCCTCTGAGACACGCTATGTGAAATTTCAGCCCTCAACCCAAACAGAAATTGATCAATCTTCCATCTCTCACCAGGAGAATACATGGCTTGTCTAGAATAATCAGCCATGATTTCAAACTTTTCCGCATAAGAAGCCACGGTCAAGTTGCCTTGTCTCAACTGTTGAAACTCGAATTCCTTCTGAGACCTCAAGGAACTTGGAAAATACTTCTCCATAAAGGTTATCTTAAACTGGTCCCATACCTTCGGTACCTCTTGAATTGTTATTAAGGCTGAAGCGCTCTACCACCACCTCATGGCAGGACCCTTTAACAAGTGAGAAGTGAAGACCACTTTATTTTCCTCACTGCACTGAACTATTAAAAAAATCCGCTCCATACCGGATATCCATTCATGCGCCTTCACTGGATCTAACCCTCCCTAATACTCCGGAGGATTCATATGAATGAAATCCCTAAAGGTTCCCCCAGCTGCTTCAAGAACAACCACTGGAGGGTGCAGACCACCAGCCATTTGCTGTACCATTTGTTGTACAAACTGATTTTGTTGCTGCTGCATCTGTTGCATGAATTGATACAAAGGGGCGTTCCCATCGTCACCCGGTGGATTTATCTCAGTTGGAGTGGTTCTCGGTCGACCACGAGTGTTTCTGCGCCTGTCGGCCATGTTCCTAAATGTCATATAGATAGGATTAAGTTGATCAGGCTCAATACCATAAATATAACACGTAAGACCAATGGCGACACAACGCATATGAAACGGAAGAAATTACTCATATTATTTCATGGCTAGGTCGAGGATACGACCTGCTCTGATACCAACTGTAACGCCCATATATACATACATACATCAAAGCATATATTATACATGATTAATACGTTTGGTACTGAAATGTACAAGTCCCTAGTAAACACATTGTACATATACATGCCCAAAAAATTACCTAATACAAAAAAAAACTACTATGGCATAATATATATACAAGATGTTCAAAATAAAAACTAAGAACTAGATCAAATAATGATTCCAAAAATCTTCACAAAGGAAGCCTCGCCACACAAAAGCTACGATCCATAAGGAAAAGTCAAACAACTTTGTCCTTACCCTTCGCCGAACCTGTAGTACCTGTGATGTAAACAACAACATGGGGTGAGATACATCAACCTCAGTGAGTTCACTATCTTATAGGTCCTCTCGGCTTTACAAGGTTCTAACAATTCTACTCAAGTCCAAGGGGAAAGGGGAAAGGACTTCAAGTTCACAATTCCAATTCTCACACTATATGGAAACATGTCATGACTTCATCAACTCACAATATCACTAATCGATAACCTGTACCAAGGCATCCCCTTTTCCCGTCCGCTTCTACGTATAGAAGTCGACCCGACTCATGGATCCTTGTAGTTACTTGGCATACGAAATGGATTCGGGATCATCGGCCTGTTAACCGTGAACCGTCACTTCTCATGGCCTGTTAACCATCACAAGTCTCTTTACCATATAGGCTCCATTCGTACTACACACGGGAATCAAACCTGCCAAGTAATTGTGCATACGTTTCAGAGGAGGAGCTCGAGTCTCATGAAACTTCACCGCAAGATAATTGGTTACGATTACGTGATCACACACACAAACGTGATTGTGTTCGACAATCACAAGGCCACAATCGCCTTAAGGTCAATTTGCCTTTCACCAAACCACAATGGTTTACAGACATATTCCATACTAGTGTTAACTCTCACCTAGGCCAATCTCGTCACGGATGTACATTCCTACATCAGGTGCCCGAGCCTTGCCGTCTAGGGTTTTCGATAAATTCCTAGTCATAGGACTAGATTATACTATAGTTCTGCATTAAGGTTTCCTCACTCTTCCTATTCCATCTTTATCTTTTAGCATGCATATTTATTCTCAATCGAAATTTAACAACAAGAGAAGTAGGAAATCAAAAGTGAATTACATAATAGAAACACATAAAACAATATATCACAAGTCACACCAATTCCGGTTTCCTCCGATTTATTTAATCGGCATCAAAATTAGTATTTTTCACTTCCAACAGATAGAATAATTTCCTAGCTCTCCATCGATACAAAGAACACTTGAATCGGATAACCGAGTCGAAAATTACGGATTTTTGAAATAATCTTTTTATCCTTTTTACTCCAGGTCGCGCTAAGCGGGCTCCACCCCGCGCTAAGTGCGCTCCTCTCGGCCTGGAAGGGTTGGAAATTTTTCATACCGCGCTAAGCGGGCATCAATGCGCTAAGCGCGCTCTGCGTTATGCATAAATTTTTTTCTTTTGGGAGCCGCTTCCAACCTGCATAACCACCCTCATAAACACACCCAAACAGCCAATAGAGGTGTATTATCATGGTTCAAATTAAACACTTTATCTCAAGAATATGAATTGTTTAGAATTCCACCCCATGAAAGTATTCTTGAGTTGTAAAAGAGATTTACACAATTCACAAACCATTTGATGGCTCTTAGAAAAACGTTCACAAATCATGATTTAAATATCAAAGTTCTTAGATGATTGTCTACATCATGGCAACCAAATGTGACAAAGTATCCGAAAAGAATTGTCTTTCTAAAATTCCATTGGCTGCATTATTTGGAAAATTCAAGAACATGAAATGAAACTTGATCAATTGAAAATATATGAATTGATTAATGATAAATTGGACAATTATGATGGGCGTGAAGTTAAAGTAAAATCCCATGCTTTGAAGTCTAAACATGATAGTGGTCAAGAGAGGAAGAATCTTTATACAAAGATGATGAAGACGATGCACTAATGAATAAAAAAAAACTCTTAAGAAATAAAAAGACAAAGGAAATTAGTAAAAAAAAGTCAACTGCAAGAAATAAAGTTACTTATTTTAAATGTGGAAGAAGAGAACATGTCAAAAGTGATTGTCCTACTCTTAAAAAGAAGATCAAAGTAAACAAGCCTTAATTGGCATGGAAAGACACTAGAGTAAGTTCATCGTCAGATGAAGAACAAGAAATTATGGCATTAATGGCTTTACACCATTTTGACGATGTAGAAAATGAGGTTAGTGATCTTGAACCATTTTATAATGATTTATTTAATGTTTCCTTGAATTCCATGCAAAATGTTTTATACTTTCGTGAACATGTTCAAAAGAAAAGAAAAATTATTGTTCCCTTTTAGGTTGGTTATATTATGCAAAACAACATGGTATGTTTAAGAGGACACTATAAAATCTAACAGACATCTTGTAACAAGATTTGACTGTAAAAAATACAGCTTCAGTGTTTAGGAGACAATGGACTACAATGAGGGGCTGCTAATGGGATGCTACTGGGTCAAACTAAATAAAGGTTGGCGCGACTACGGAAAGTTCAAGCCTTTCGTATGCCTTGCTTCAATGTCATTGTGGCATGTTTCAATGTTCATCAAGACACATTATTGCATCTATCTGACATTTACAAGATCTTAAACTTATCCAGTGTCTACAATAATATATTCCCAGTTGAATCAATCGAGGAATATTGGCTTACATATCAAGGGACGTAATTTACCACAATGAAAATATGAATCCATCGAGCCAAAAGGTCTCCCCACCAGCACATGTATTAGAATCAAAATGGATACGGCTAGCAAAATGGAAAGAAAGTGTGGAATATGTTCTTGTACTGGTCACACACGGAAACTTTGTCTCAATGTTGGAACAAGTTCTAGATAAGATTTAATTATGTTGTTACATTTTTTTTGTAAACATCGCATTTAATATAGATAACAAGTTTTTGGTACAACAAAACAAACATCAATGCATCTAAAACAACAACGCATACAACAAATAAAAACATGTATCACTGCAAAATATCTAAGGACATACAACAATCAAAACAATATCATTTGTTATATACATCATATTCATAACATGATTGTCATTCTTAACTAGCAACCAATAACGCATGATTTCGTCAATGTCATATGCAATATATATGGATGGAACAAGTCTTTCTTTTATTCTAACACTTTCATCATCTTTAATCTTCCCGAGTAGTCAAAGGTTCAAATTAGTCTCTAACTTCTCAAAATTCCAGCTACGCCATACACAGATCTTCATCTGAGAATTGGTTTTCACACAATAAACATGCCCATAAATATTCATGTTAGAACAAATAAATAAAAAATTTAAAAGAAATTGAGAAGAGATGTGAGGAAATATTTCACATCACATTTATTTATACAAAATTTTCAATTGTAAAATATAGTATACAAATTATAAAATATATTTTATAATGAATTAAATTGATAAGCATTATTAGTGTAAAAATTTTTTTACACTCAGTTAATCACAACCGTTGATTTATTTAAAAAAATTTGATTTTTATTTTAACTATTTGAAAAGTAATACCTACAGATAGTTATGATGCATTGACAGTGTAAAACTTTTTACATTGACAGTATATAACAATTAATCTCTTTTATAATATAAATTTAAAAAAATCAATAAGAACTACCATTACATCTAATTGTTCCCCTCGCTCATCAAGGAGGCCACCTAAATTAAATTTGCCCCTCTATTATGCATAAGCTGCATGCACCAATTGACCTAAAGTATCCTACGTATTTACCTTGCAAGCCCCAATTGATTTTAAGTGTTTTGTTGGACTTTGATTATATCTATTAAAATATGGCTATATATTGAAAAATATGGGAGAAAGTTGAATAATTGGTTATTTGTCAAAAAAAAATTAGATTTATGGTGATGAGTTTTTTTTTTTTTTTTTTTATAGAGGGGTATCCTTTTTTCCGTACTGACTAATCCATCCGAGAGCTTTTGTTCCACGTAGTCTCCGAAAGTTGGACCTAGGCTCCTTCGAACTCAGGAACTCAAGAGGAGCAAACCCTTGAGACCCAAGCACCCTCCCACTAGGCCAACCCTCTCGGGTTATGGTGATGAGAGTTATCAGACTTAATAACTAAAGATCGGTATGGGTTAACAAACATAGAATCTTTCACACATAGCGATGGTTTCAAATACATCTTGCAAAACAAAGTTCTGTGCAATAATGATTTCATTTTTGTTGTTTCTTTTTGGGATCAGAATCCAATAAAAAAGATCAACAAGAGACAAAAACTCAAAAAATTGCTGGTTATAGTACGTGGATACCTTGTGATTTGAAGTTATGTGATGTTTACCAGTCTTTGCTCACTTTGGAGGGTACATTGAACGTGCTATGCTTTGAAAAATGTATGATGATTAATGAGGTGATGGAAGATCACCAAAGAGAGAGCTTAAACACCACAGATATAAACGTATAAAAGTAGGTTTAAAGCAGAATGTTTGAGCTTAAAGCTACTTTATTTTATGTCTTACTCACTCATTCAATCAAAATTGTTCTCTTTAGCAAACTATATATGCTAGTAAATCCGTTTTGATTTTATTTATGTTCCAGGATCCATCGCCCACTATAACAAACGATTGAATGAAAACCATTCGTTCATTTACTATTACTTCTGTCACATGTGTGTATATATATATATATATATATATATATATATATATATATATATATATATATATATATATGTTGTGAGCTGTTTTGAAAATCTGTTTTTTTGATAATTCAGCAAGCGTAATCGATTACCCGATTGTTGCTAATCGGTTACAGCTGTTGTTTTTCCAAAAATAACAGAATTTAACAGCATGGCACTTTAGTTGGTTTTGTTATTAGTTGTAATATTCTCTCATGTGTATATATACATTGTTGTAATCCCAATTAAAAAAAAATATCATTTTTGATTCATCAATATTACTCTCTACCCTAATTCTCTCTCTCTCTCTCTCAATTCATCTTCTTCCCCAAGTTTCTTTTCACCATTGTTACTACCTTCAAAATTCTGGTTTTATGTTTTATGATTGTTCTAACATTTGGCATCAAGAGCTCTGGTTACTGATCCTAATCCGCTGCAACAACAATGGCTACCGTTTCCAATGATCGAATTCCCACCAATCTCCCAATTCTTGATTCGAAGAACTACGACAAATGGGCGAAACAAATGAAGGTGTTGTTTGGTTATCAAGAGGTTCTTGAGATCGTCATCAATGGAGTTACACCGTTAGGGGCAGATGCTACCGATGCTCGTAGGGCTACACACAAGGAAGAAAAGAAGAAGGATTACAAAGCTCTATTCTTGATTCATTCGTGTGTTGATAACGACAATTTCGAGAAGGTTGGTGATTGTGAATCCGCGAAGCAAGCATGGGAAATCTTGGAGAAAGCGTATGCCGATGCCGTCAAAGCGAAGGTGGTAAGGTTACAAACGTCAATTCGAGTTAACGCAAATGGAAGACAAAGAAACGATCAACGATTACATCACGCGCATTACCCGGTTAGTCAACCAAATCAAGTCATGTGGCGAAACGATCCTTGAGCAAAATGTTGTATCGAAAGTGTTGCGTTCGTTAACATCACGTTTCGATAACATTGTTGTGGCTATTGAGGAGTCAAAGGATCTAACAACTTTGAGCAAAGATGAGTTGCAAAGTTCGTTAGAGGCGCATGAACAAAGGATGGATGAGAGAGGTGCCGACAAAGCCACAGCGGAGATCGCTTTGCAAGCGCGTTTACATGAGAAGAACAAGAGATCGAAAGGGAAGTGGACTTCTAAAAGTAAGAAGAATCTTGGTGGAAAAGATCCACAAAATTCAAAGGGTGAAGGAAGCTCCAAAGAGAGTAATCAAAGCGCCTACAAACTGTTTGACAAAAGTTCCGTGAAGTGTTATAATTGTCAAAAGCTTGGGCATTTTGCGAAAGAATGTCGCTCAAAACGCAAGGAAAGGTTGCTAGGGAAGAGGTAGATGATGAAGATACCCTTCTTGTGATGATTACGAAGGAGAATTATGGCATTGTTGATGTTCCGGGCAGTAGCTACTGTGGTGATAGTCTGCGGGACAGCAGCTGTACTGTTTCGGAAAGTGGTGGAGAAATGCGTTCGGATCGAAATGCATTACTTACCATGCGTGATGGAGTTCACAGTAAAGATGAGTGGTACTTGGATTCCGGTTGTTCAACACATATGACGGGTCGAAAGGATTGGTTTGTGCAAATCAATTAAGCGGCAAAGAGTAAAGTCAAGTTTGCCGACGACACCACTTTAAGAGCCGAAGGGGTGGGAGATGTTTTGATCGGAAGAAAGAATGGTGGACATTCTAGGATCAAAGATGTCTTGTACATACCGGGAATTAAGTTTAATCTTTTAAGCATTGGCCAATTACTTGAAAGAGGTTACTTAATTCGGTTGGAGAACAAGATGTTACGCGTTTTAGATTCAAATGGTGTGTTGATTCTAAAAGCGCCGATGGCTGCCAATAGAACTTTTAAGGTTGAGTTAAAGGTTATGGAGCATCGTTGTTTAGCTATCGCGGCAAGTAGAGATGAGTGGTTATGGCATTACCGTCTTGGTCACCTTAATTTTAGGGATCTCAAAATGTTGCAACAAAGTGAAATGGTAACGGGTCTGCCACATATTAGTGTTCCGCCAGAATTGTGTGAGGAATGTGTGACGAGTAAGCAACACAAGAATGTGTTTAGCAAGGATACGGGTCGAAGAACCAAAGGCTTACTTGAGGTGGTGTATTCCGATGTTTGTGGACCGATGCAAGTAGAGACTTATGGCGGCAATCGATATTTTGTTACGTTTATTGACGACTTTAGTATGAAGCTTTGGACATATCTTATCAAGAGGAAGGATGAGGTATTTGGAGTGTTCAAGAGTTTCAAATCCATGGTGGAGCGTCAAAGCGGTCGGAAGCTCAAAATTCTCAAAACGGATGGTGGAGGTGAATATACCTCTAGTGAGTTTGGGAAGTTTTGTGATCTTAAGGGTATTGTGCGTGAGGTGGTGCCTCTATATACGCCTCAACAAAACGGAGCTACCGAGAGGAAAAATCGTACAATAATGAACATGGTGTGTAGTATGCTTAGTGGGAAGAAGTTGCCTAAGGAATTGTGGGGTGAGGCCGTGTCTACAGCCACCTACTTGTTGAATAGGTGTCCTACTAAGAAGCTGGAGAAGATTACACCAGAAGAGGTTTGGAGTGGTTTCAAACCAAGTGTGAACCATTTGTGCGTTTTTGGATCAATTGCATATCGTCATGTACCGAATCAACTTAGAAAGAAGTTGGATGATAAAGGTGAGAAATTGATATTTGTTGGATATCACTCTACTGGAGGTTACAAGCTATTTGATGAGAGAAATCAGAAAATCGTGATAACCCGGGATGTGCAGTTTGATGAAATAAAAACTGCTGAAACAGCAGGTGTAATCGATTACCCGATTGTTGCTAATCGGTTACACCCTGCTGAACAGCAGCAGTTTGTTGATTTGTTTGATTCGGAGAATTCCGATGCCGCTGTACCTGCACCTACTGAAGCGGAAAATGATGTTGTGAATAATGGTAGACCAGTGAGGCAAAGAGCCTTGCCTCATAGACTCCTAGATTGTGAGAGGTTCCAAGATAATGAAGTGAATAATGATGGTGATTTTGTTCATTTCGCACTTATGGCCGAATCTGAACCGGTAAATGAGGAGGAAGGCTTAAGTGATCCTAAATGGATATGTGCAATGAAAGAGGAGCTGGAATCTATTGAAAAAAAATGGTACTTGGGAGTTGGTCGATTTACCACATGGAAAGAAACCGATTGGTGTACGATGGGTCTATAAAGTCAAAGCAAATCCTAAAGGTGAAGTAATCAAGTACAAAGCTCGATTAGTTGCCAAAGGGTTCTTGCAACGTGAGGGGATAGACTACGAGGAGGTATTCGCACCGGTGGCTAGATTGGAGACTATTCGTTTGGTTGTTGGAATTGTGCATAGCAACAATTGAGTGATTTACCAAATGGATGTGAATCTACGTTTTTGAATGGTCCTCTTGATGAGGAGGTTTATGTGGGGCAGCCACCCGGTTTCGTGATTAAAAATCAAGAGAAGAAGTACTACAAGCTACACAAGGCGTTGTATGGTTTGAAACAAGCTCCGAGAGCTTGGAACAAACGTATAGACGGCTTTCTTATTGACATCGGTTTCAACGGTGTGTATCCGAACATGGTGTTTATGTGAGATCGGATACTATTGATGGTGTTATTATACTTTGCTTGTATGTTGATGATCTCTTGATTACGGGCAGCAATGACAAGAGTATTTCGAGGTTCAAAGTGGAGCTCATGAGTGAGTTTGAGATGACGGACCTTGGTGTCATGAGATACTTTCTTGGCATAGAGTTTCACAAGTCAAAAGTGGGGCTGCTTATGCATCAAAGAAGGTATGCTCTAGATATCTTGAAAAGGTGTGAAATGGAACATTGTAATGCTTCTAATACACCTTGTGAGGCTAAAGTTCAGCTGTCCAAAAGTGATGATGAGGATGATGTAGATCCAACACTTTACCGGAGTTTGATTGGATCGTTACGGTATTTGTGCAATACTCGACCGGATTTGGCTTTTAGTGTCGGTATTGCTAGTAGATTCATGGAGAGACCTAAGGTGTCTCACTTGGCGGCGGTCAAGAGAATCCTTAGATATGTGAAAGGTACTCTTGGTTGTGGTATTTTGTTTCCCACATCGGATATGGGTCGCAAATGTACTTTACTTGGCTACACCGATTCTAATTGGTGCGGAGATAAAGATGATCGAAAATCTACGGCGGGTTACATCTTTATGTTCGGTAGTACACCAATCTCATGGTGTTCGAAGAAGGAACCGGTTGTAGCACTCTCTTCTTGTGAGGCCGAGTACATTGCGGCATCATTGAGTACTTGCCAAGCTATGTGGTTAGTGAATCTTATGAAGGAATTGGGATGTGGTGATGATGATGCCACCACACTATTTGTGGATAATGTTTCCGCGATAAATCTTGCGAAGAATCCGATTGCACACGGAAGGAGCAAGCATATTGAGATGCAGTTTCATTACTTGAGAGAATTGGTCGGTGATGGAAAGCTTAGATTGAGCTATTGCCGAAGCGAGGACCAAGTTGCGGATTTGTTGACCAAGGGTGTGACAAATGAGGTGTTCAAGAGACTGTTGAAGAGCTTGAGCATGATGAACTTGGAGCAACTAAAGTGAGGTGGTGTGTTGTGACCTGTTTTGAAAATCTGTTTTTTTCTATAATTCAGCAAGCGTAATCGATTACCCGATTGTTGCTAATCGGTTACAGCTGTTGTTTTTCCAAAAATAACAGAATTTAACAGCATGGCACTTTAGTTGGTTTTGTTATTAGTTGTACTATTCTCTCATGTGTATATATACATTGTTGTAATCCCAATTCAAAATTAATGCCATTTTTGATTCATCAATATTACTCTCTACCCTAATTCTCTCTCTCTCTCAATTCATCTTCTTCCCCAAGTTTCTTTTCACCATTGTTACTACCTTCAAAATTCTGGTTTTATGTTTTATGATTGTTCTAACAATATATATATATATATATATATATATATATATATATATATACACACACATTATAATAAATATTAATTGATTAAATAAAGAAAGAAGTTATTGGGAGACAAATCATTCAATTATTCATAACACTCCTCGGATGTTTGTTTTGAATATGTCTCATTAAAACCTTACTAGAAAAAACCCAGTGGAAAAAAATCTAGGGAAGGAAAAAGAGTACAATATCCTTTTAAAACAAATTTACTTCCCCCCTCCCCCCCCTCAGCTGAATGATTATTTCTTCGATGATGAAGACCAATCTTTTGTACTAGTTGATTAAAAGTACTACTTGGGAGTGACTTTGTGAAAAGGTCTGCAAGATTGTCACATGAACGAATTTTTTGGATGTTTATATCACCGTTCTTCTGAAGATCATGAGTGAAAAAGAACTTTGGAGAGATATGTTTTGTTCGGTCTCCTTTAATGTAACCATCTTTCAATTGAGTGCATGCAGTATTCTCTTCATATATGGTCATCGTATTTATTTTTTCTGAAGACAAACCACAAGTATTTTGTATGTATTGGATTAAGGATCTCAACCAAACGCATTCTCGACTTGCCTCATGTAGTGCTAAAAGTTTAGCATGATTAGATGATGTTGCTGCTATGGTTTATTTGACTGATCTCCATGAAATAGTTGTACCCCCACATGTAAACAAATAACCTATTTGTGATCTACCATTATGAGGGTCTGACAAGTAACATGCATCTGCATAACCTGTTAATTTAAATCTGGATACTTTGCTATAAAACAAACCCATGTCTATTGTACCTCTAAGGTAACGGAGTATATGTTTGACTCTGTTCCAATGTCTTCGTGTAGGTGAAGAACTATATCTTGCTAATAGATTGACAGCAAATGATATATCAGGATGTGTATAATTAGCAAGAAACATCGGTGCTCCAATTGCACTGAGATATGGTACTTCAGGACCAAGCGACTCTTCATCCTTTTCTCGAGGTCTAAAACGATCTTTCTCAACATCTAATGATCTAACAACCATTGGAGTAAGCAACGAGTGACATTTGTCCATATAGAAGAGTTTTAACACCTTTTCTATATATCCTTCTTGATCTACAAATATTCCTTTGTCCAAATCTTCAATTTGCAAACCTAGACATAATTTTGTCTTTCCTAAGTCCTTCATCTCAAACTCTTTCTTTAAACAATTCATAGCTTTTGGAAGCTCTTCAAGAGTTCCAATAATATTTATGTCATCCACATAGACAACTATTATTGCAAATTCCTCTCCTGATCTTTTATAAAAATACAAGGACAAATAGAGTTGAGGCGATTATGCCACATTCGTCCATATTGTTTCAGCCCATAGAGAGACTTGTTCAATCTTATGGAGTAGCCTTCTCGAGATTTGGAGTTGTGTGCATCGGGTATATTGAACGCTTCAGGGAGTTTCATGTAAATTTTACTATCAAGTGAACCATACAAATAAGCTGTTACAACATCCATCATGTGCAAATTGAGCCCTTCATGTTCTACAAACTTAATTAAATATCAAAAATTGAATTGTATCCACTACAGGTGGATATGTTTCATCAAGATATATTTTAGGTCTTTGTGAAAATTCTTGAGCAACGAATCAAGTTTTATATCATTCTTATTTTGCTTTTTCACAAAAACTCATTTATATTCAATTGATATCACATCTTGAGGTGTTCGAACTACAAGTCCAAAATCGAGTCACTTGTAAGGTGAGTTTAATTTTGTTTCAATTGAATATGTTCATATTGATCAATTCTCACTTTGTCTACAATCTTTGATAGGCATTGACTCATGATCCTCGTTATCATTTATCATCTTTAGCGCTATATTATACACAAAGAGATTGTCAATATTAACTTTATTTTGGTTCCATCATATTTCATTCATGACATAATTTATCGAGATCTCTTAATTTTCATAAATTTCAGGTACCTGGTTTGTTCTTCTGGAACTCGATCAAAATTAAATTATGTCAAAGTGCTCTTAGAGTTTTCATATCCTCACTTGGGTCATTTTTATCTTGAGTTTCTTTTCTAGGTAGAGGACTTTTAACATCAGAACCGACTTTTCTACCACGCTTCAGGTGCAACTATAACTCATTTGCAATATTATATTGTCCAATATGAGAATCCACTTTGAGGGGAATATTAGCATCTAATAATTTGTTTCATAAACTTTGCAAATGAATTGTGTTTTGAACTTCGAGGATCAAAATGATATAATAATATGTTATTTCAAGTTGTTCATTTGAACTTCTGGTTCACACTTTCAGTTGCTTATTCTCCCCCTCCCCCCTCCCCCCTAATATTGAAAAAAATAATTTATAAATTGATAATCATCCTACTGGACTTCAAGCAAGTATCCAATTATTGGACCAAGATAAAACCTCAAATACGTGATTCATATAAAATGCATTTTCTCAACATTCTTTCAAAACTCATCTTAGCATAGTGTATTGGAGCAATTGAATAATTACAACACATCCAAAAGTTTACTTAGATGAGAAGTATTATATTATGAACCTAAAATAATTTGTAAGTTAAGGGGAGAATTATCATGCACTAACTTGTTGGCTTAATGCGAATAAATATCTTAATACCATATTTTGTGTGTTTCAAATATCTAATTTAGAATTGATGGTCTCACAAGTATAAACCATATAACTAACTTTAAACGTCTAAAGAATGGATCTTCAAGTCCATTTTTTTTATGAGCATGTTCTTCAAGATGTTCAATATTAATTTTAGTAATATATGTGATACTTATCAAGGAATTTCTGAAAAATCCAGAAAACAAGATCTTAGTCTAATTAGTTGAGAAAATAATTTCACAAAATTCTGGCTGTGAATAAACATATGCACAATCTTTTAGTTGATGCACAAATTAATGTCATAAAAACTCAATTTCTCAAATTTTCCTTTAGGAACACACAAATTTTATTGGATTGGTTCTTCAAAACTAGTTCTCGCATTATAATACATCTGAGATGACCCAACGGATTTTGCAAACAACACACTTAAGTGTGATTTGTAAACATCTGGTTTACCATGATAAATATGATTCTATTCTTCTAATTTGTTTCAATCTCTAGTAAATATAAAATAATTTGTATAAAATATATATTTTTCAATCTTAATAAATTTACAATTATTAATATTATTCATGCAATCCTTATGTGATTGTCAATTTTTCTAAGATCCATGAAAATCGTCACAAATACTTTTTTTTTTAGCAATGGTGAAAGAATAATTATTTTCTTATCAATCATCAAGGGATAACCATTATTTGATGAATGAATAACAGTAATTCATTCTTTAATCAATCCTCTAGGGATCCTTTATAATATATATAATTTTTTTTCGAGATAATGATAAAGATAAACAGTTTTCGTGCAATCCTCCGGGGATGCATTATAAGTTCTTCAAGAGCTATATACATTATTATTTTTCAATCATTCAAGGATCTTGATTAGTTTTTCAGAAACTACATAATAAATTATTATTTTGCTATACTTCAGGATGTTTGATAAATTTTTCAGGAACTATATAATAATTTATTATGTCGCTCTTCTTCAGGGATGTTTGATAAGTTCTTCAAGAACTATATAATTAATTATTATTTTTCTATCCATCAAGGATATTTGTTAAGTTCTTCAGGAGCTATATAACAAACACATTATTTTATAGTCTTTCAGAGATATTTTAACATTATTTATCCAATCTTTCTGGGATGCATGAAAATCATCGTTGATTTTTTTCTTCTAATAAACATATCAATACAAAATAGGAAGAATTAGGAATGTATATTACGAAACAAAAAATAATAATATTACCTTCTAAATCTTGGAGTTTCATATCGTTAGACATTCATTATCAAACTATTTGTATCACTTTTTAAACAATTAGTTAACAATCATATGGTAGAGTTTCGTGCTGATAACGTGTTATAAAATAAGGAGAAAGAATATAAAATAAAAGAGAGAAAGAATAGAATCATTATGCATTATTTCATTCGTCTCACGTATACAATGCGATTGGACCTATTTATAGGACATCATATAAACATTATAATAAATACAAATTGATTAAATAAGGAAAGAAGTTATTATGAGACAAATCATCCAATTATTCATAACATATATATATATATATATATATAAAAGACATGTTATATGAGAATGTCATTTTTATGTGAGAATAAATCTAATCCATTAGATTTTAAAATAAATGGTAAAGATTATTTATGGTTTTTGTTTTTCTCTCTCCACCATTATTAAAATAAATGAAAGCGAAAAGAGAAAAAAAACCGACGCATAATCTCTATCATTTAATTTAAAATCTAATGATTCAGATTCATTATAATTTTTTCACATAAAAATGATATTATCACTTGACATGTTCCTTATATATAAGGACGAACCTACCTTTGAGGCTATGTAGGCCTAGCCCCCACTATAATTGAAATACACTTTTCAAATATACTATAAAGTACCATGCATATTATATTAAATAGTTAGTTTAATTAGTTTGTACTTTAAACTCTACTGCAAAATAGTCTATATCACAATTATAGATCTACCATTTGACTGAATGTTTCTATCTGTCTTTTATTACAGTGCATTTGTAACGTATTACCAAATGAATAATATATGAACTATTAAAAGATTTGTTAAGATAAAAATAATGCATATGATAAATTAGCAAATAAAAAATTATTAATATTTTAAAAACATTAAATATTATAGAAAATAATTATAATACTATTTACAAATTTATCTTATGAGAATGTATTTTTTATGTGACAATTTGAGAATGAATCTAAATCATTAGATTTTAAAATAAATAGGAAAAATTATGTGTAGTTTTTTTTTCTCTCCTCTATTATTGAAATAAATAATGGAGGAAAGGGAAAAACACTGGCACATAATATGTTATTGCCGCATGTTTCCATATTTTAAAATGGGCTTGAATTCTATTGGCATCCATCTTTATTTTAATAACACTATATGTTTTGTTTTGTTTTTATTTTATCAATATAATATTTAATTATAATATATTTTAGTAGGGGTCATCATTTGGATTGGAGTTTACATGCTACAAAATTTATGTAAATAGATGTGTCATTTTGAATCCTTTTTTCATACCTCCTCTCTTGATTTTTGATCTTGTGTGATCAGACTGGATCATCGTGGCCTTTCGAGTAGGGCAAAGATGATGAATGCAGGAGAGGAGAGGGTGTACATGCAAGGTACTCTGATGCCAAAGTAAGTTTGGGCTAAAGAGAAAGCAAGTACAAAATGTTAAGGTATGATTTCAGAGATTGAATAGTGTTCAAACCTGACCCTCTCAAGGGAGAGGGTATTTATATAAGTAATCACCAGGGCGGGGCCAAGGTCTCCCATGTGGCAGAATTATCTGGTCGACCAATGGGGGACTGCCGGGTGGAGGGTTAGGCGCGTGACCCTTTGACCTGGTCCAACTACTTCCGTGAGATTCGAGGAGGTAGTTGGTCGCGTGAACTGACAACCGAGTGAGGGGGACGCTCCCAACGGTCATATTGTGTCCAACGGCTAGATTCTGCCCAACGGCGATATTGGCAGAATCCAGTTATTGGGCCAGCCAAGAGCTGGACTGGATTAGGTCTTGCCCTATTGTGGGCCAAGTGACTGCCCAGTCCAGAACAGGAGCCCACCAAGTATTTGTTCTGAGAAAGAGTGATGACTTGAGATAGCCTCGTGGACTGTTGTCTCTGAATGAACATGTTCGGGGACATGCCCTTCGCCTGTTCTATGGTTGATGTGGTCGAAACTGGTTGTTTATCATCCCGACAAGCCTTTCGTATGCGAGGACATGCTCGCTGAGATGACGTTTTCTGTCGACTGGGTTTAGGAAATGTGCCCTAAAAAATGGCGTTTTTATGTCGACAAGCCCTGACGAGGACAAGACTTGTGCGTATTGTCGAGGAAGATATGCTCGCGGGGGCTGTAGAAGACTTGGTGAATGTAACATCTAGCTTTCGGAATGCCAAACGAAGATTGTCTTCTGACACGTTGTGGTGCATTTAATTCCTGTCAGGTCTAGGGTCTAGGCTATGATGGCCCTTGCACTTCCCAAGCGAGCAATTGCTTATAAAAGGGGGAATAGAATATTCATTTGCTTATACAAAGGAGCCTTTGCGCTTCCCTTGAGGGCCTTCCTTCCCTCGTAGTGGATGTCAAATTCTAACAGCTCCAAAGACCATATAAGCATTCTGCCGCCCATGTCTGGCCGGCTAAGCAGCTTTCTTATAGGCTGGTCTGTTCGCACCACTATCGTATGGGCCAGGAAGTAATGCCTTAGTCTCCTCTCCGCGTTGATAAGGGCGAGGGCGACCTTCTCGATTTGTTGGTATCTGAGTTCTGGTCCCTGCAACGCCGTGCGCGTGAAATTTATGGGCTTTTTCCTGTTGGTTGTTTCACGAATGAGGGCGACACTAATGGCTCCACCGGTGACTGAGAGGTACAGGTACAGCGTCTCCCCATTATCTGGTCGTGACAGAACGGAGGGTTCAGATAAGGCTCGCTTGAGGTGGATCAGAGCTTACTCGCATTCCTCTGTCCACTCGAATGTGGTTTCCTTTCTGAGGAGTTTAAAGAAGGGAAGAGCGTGTTGGGCAGACTTGACCACGAAGCGAGAAAGTGAATCGGGCATCCCGTTGAGGGATTGTATAGATTTCTTTGACCTTGGCATGGGGAATTCAACGAATGCCCGACATTTGTCAGGGTTGGTCTCTATCTCCCTCTCGGTGAGGTAGAAGCTGAGGAATTTCCCTGCCCACACGCCGAAGGTGCATTTTTCTGGGTTAAAACGCATTTTGCATTTTCTCGCTTGGTCAAAGACCGTGTGAACTGGACTGTGTAATCGGATTCCTCTTGGGACTTCACGATCATGTCATCCATGTATACTTCTAGCATGTCCCCGATTTTTGATCGGAAGACCTTGTTCATCATACGGTGGTATGTCGCCCCGGTGTTTTTCGGACCGAAGGGCATTACGTTGTAGTAATAGTTCCCCGACAAGGTCATGAACGCGGTATACTTCTTGTCCTTTCCGGCCATGGGAATTTAGTTGTATTCTAAAATAAATTTTTCCTCTAAGAGGTATTGTACAAGTTTTTCGGCAACTTGTGCCTTTTCATCAGATTGCTTGCGCCTGCGTTGCGCGACATCTCGGGCAGCTGGGTCGATGGTCAGTTGATGGCATGCAGTCTCAGGGTCAAGGTCGGGCATGTCCGTGGCGCTCCAAGCATATCGATCCACATTGTCCTCCAGGCATGTCTTCAATGCTGCTTTACCTCGTCGGGCAGCCCTGCGCCTATCTTTACCCCTCTGTTGGGTTTATCTCTGAAGGTGATGACCTCGAATTCCGCGTCAGGTATCGGAAGTATGATGGTCAACGCAGGGGAGCTGCTTGATGCTGTCGACGTGCCTTTGTTCCCGTCTTCCTCGCCTTTATAAATCCGGTTGTCAAGGTCGATTGTGTGCACTAAGAGAGCTGGCTTCTTGCCAGGTTGACTTTCTTCGCTGGGATGGTCTTCCCTTGCCTGCTTGGCGGCCTTGGGTGCTGCACCGATTGAGCTTTATCCTCGAGTAGCTGCTTCAAAGCATATCCTTGCAGCTTCTATATCCCCGTGCAAAGTCGCGACGTGGGCCTTCTCCGTATAATACTTCATCTTGAGATGAACGGTTGAAGGAACAGCGATCAGCTCCGCTAGGGTTGGTCTGCCCAGGATACATTGGTACATCGATGGACAGTCAATTACTAGAAATTGAGTTTTGATCGACTTTGATGTCTCCTCTTCCCCGAACGTGACTGGAAGCTTCACGTATCCCCAAGGTCTGGCGGCGGCTTCATTAAATCCTTGCAGGTCGAATCCTACATACGAGGACAGATTCTTCCGGTCCAGCTTTAAGGCTCTGAACAAAACGATGTACATGATGTCCACCGAACTGCCCTGGTCGAACAAGCTAATTCGGACATCAGTACTAGCAAGTCTAGCCCTGATGAGCAAAGGAATGTGTGAGTTCAGGGAGCCCCCATGAAGCTCCTCACAGTAGAATGTGATTAGCTGAGAATGCCCCCGAATTTTCTCGAGTGTGGATAGCCAGTCGGGACTGTAGTCGATGAATTGGTTGAATTTTCTCGTGACTGACCCCACTGTTAGCTCGTTGTATCCGCCATTCGAAATGACCATTGTCGTGGGGAAAGCCTCCTAGGTGCTATGTGCGGATATCTGGGGAGGATCCTCGAGGTAGTCGGGGATGACGAAGTCCTCTGGCCGCGTGATTGACATGGAGACCTGCAGGGGAGGACTGGGCGGTGAAGACTCTATTTCCTTCTTGGTCTCCGAGGTCTTTCGTCGGAAGGATTCACCATTTTTCTTATACTGCTTCAGGTGACACTCCTTAATGAGGATCTCAATAGCGTCCTTCAGGTGCATGCAGTCTTCGGCCATGTGACCGGACACCCCCTGCTTGAATTCCGCATTGATGTATTTAGAGAGAATACGATCGCGGGGAGCTGTCAGTAGGGCGTATTTCGTGAAGCGACCAGCAAGTCCCTTGCCTTCTCGAGGACGATCGTCCCGTCGTCTCTCCTTTTAGTGCTTGGGAGCCTCTGATTCGTCTTTTTTTGTTGCTCGGTAACTCTCTTGATCACTTGAGTCTCGGGCCTTGTAAGCCGCCTCTTTCTCCTCGTATTATATATACGCTTGAGCTTTATGGAGTAATTCGGCCAAGGTGCGAGGGGTCTCTATGCCTACCGCCTTGCAGAATTCGCTCTTCAGTCTCAACCCCTTTTCGAGGAGATATTTCTTCATATGGTCTGTGGTGCGGACCTCCACAGCCTCCTTGTTGAAACGCTTAATGTATGCACGCAAGGGATCATCCTTGCCCTGTATAATGGCTTCGAGCGTGGCCTCCGACTTGGGATAACGTCAGGAGGCAGTAAAGTGTAGGGAAAATTATTTCTTCAGATCGCTCCAGGACGTGACCGATCCACGGGGAAGCCGCTTATACCAGGCCATGGCCCCCTCCCTAAGAGTGATGGGGAATAACCTGCATTTAATGGCTCCGCTCACGTTGTGGTAGTGGAGCATGGCTTCGATATTTTCTATATGTTATCTTGGATCGGTGGTCCCATTATAAGTTGCCAGAGGGGGAGGTTTCTCTAACCAGCGGGGTATACGAGTGTCCATGATCTCTTGAGAAAGGGGTCAATGGACGTCTTCCTCACTGGTCGCGCTCGAAGAACGATAGAGGGAGAGGCTGCGCCCGCGGCTTCTGCTGTGTTGAGGAGAATGTATGTGCGACCGACGGTGCTCATGATGTTTTTCTGAAGGCCTGGATCTCTTTGGGGAGGGGGAGCGTCTGGATCTCTGCGGGGGAGAACGATGTCATCTTCAGGCGGCTTCTGACTCGGGTTATTCCGATCTTGATCATCCCCTGGAGGTAGAAATGCTCCTTGATCTGTCCCGCCGACGTTTCTAAGGAGGAGACTGCGGGCGAGGAGATGGGCTGTCGGGCTTCTGCGACGGAAGTCGCTCATGGAGGACGTCCTCAAGAATGTTGATCTTTTCCCCTTGTTGGAAGATTAGGAGGTTGGACCAGTTGAGATAGGCGATGAGGGCGGCAGTGTCGGGGTCAACGTTTTGAGGGACAGGTATAGGCTAAAAAACGTGACTAGTGGCCGGTGCTCGCGGCTTCACATCGCCGGGGGTAGGAGACGCGGTCTTCCCATCCCGATGGTCTATCTCCGGGAAGTTAGCTCTGGGGATGAAGTGATCGGCGTTATCCGCGATAACGGCGATAGCAGGTTCTTGACGGGCATCATTGTTCTTGTTGGAGGCTATGGTGATCAAGGGGATTTTGGAGAGTAAGCTTTGGCCTTTTGGATGTAAAGATGGGGTATCTTGAATTAAAAAGACGGGGAAGCAATGTTCCCACAGACGACGCCACTGATCTGGTGTGATCAGACTGGATCGTTGTGGCCTTCTGAGTAGGGCAAAGATGATGAATGTAGGAGAGGATGGGGTGTACCTGCAAGGTACTCCGATGCTAAAGTAAGTTTGGGCTAGAGAAAAAACGAGTACAAAACGTTAAGGTATGATTTCGGAGATTGAATAGTGATAAAACCCGATCCTCTCAAGTGAGAGGGTATTTATATAAGTAACCCCTAGTGCGGGGTCAAGGTCTCCCATGTGGCCGAATTATCTGGTCGACCAATGGGGGACTGCCAGGTGGAGGGTCAGGCGCGTGACCCTCTGACCTGGTTCAACTGCTTATGTGAGATTCGAGGAGGCAGTTGGTCGCGTGAACGGACAAATGAGTGAGGGGGACGCTCCCAAAGATCATATTATGCCTAACGGCTAGAATCTGTCCAACAGCTAGATTCTGCCTAACTGCTAGATTGGTATAATCCAGTTATTGGGTCAGCCAAGAGCTGGAGTGGATTGGGCCTTGCCCTACTGTGAGTCAAGCGCCTTCCCAGTCCAAAACAATTTTCCTTTCAAAAATTTTGTTAATTTGTTATTAGAACCGTGGGAATAAGCCTCCTCTAAAAGGTCTAGTTTGGGGTCTATTAGATTTTTTATCAGTCAAACATGTCTAAACCATTGATTAAGGCTTGAGCTAAATGCAAGGGAAAGAAAGTTTAGAAGAATAGATAGACTTGTTTATATAACGACGATATCCAATATCAATATATCCAAGTTAAAAATGATATATATATGTGTCATGTATGTTGTTGGACGTTGCATATGGTGGAGATGATATTGTTTATATTGTTGCAGTGTATTATGTTGTCTCAAATTGTATAAAAAATTAAGAATTAGAATATTTATATCATAAATGTCATTTACGAATTATGTACTATATATGGATAACGTCATATCAATGAAAAGATAACAAAAAACTTAAAACTTGACATGGTATCAGTATGTCATCGATCAAACCTGTTTGTTTCTCTGTTGATAATTTGTTCTCTTAGACAATGTTATTTGTCGTTTTGGGGTTATGGGAGGGGGGGGTGGGGGGGGGGGGGGGTTGGCTCTTATTTTGCTTTGGATCACTCTTGTCTGGTTCCCTTCTCTGATTTTGGTCTTCTCTGCGTTCCTTTTTTTAGTCATTGTTTCTTGCTTTTGGTTTGGTTTCATAGCTTTGGAAAAGGAAAGAGAGGATTTATATGTTTTATTTACCGTGAAAAACCATCCTTCATGGGTATTTCAATTTGAAATGTATGTGAAAAGGGAAAGAATGTCTGGTCATCTCAACGAGGCTTTAAAGGCTCCAACTCAGAAGGTTGTGTTAGATACATGGACAACAAAGGACACACTATTTATTTCTTGGATCCTTTCCTACATTGAGCCTCAAATGGTTAATAATTTGCACCATTATTGGATTCCAACACCATGTGGGATCACCTGAAGGTTATATACGATCATAATAATGCACTGAAATGCTTGAACTTAAAATCTATATTGAAAATTATAGACAAGGCCCTTTATCAATTCAAGAATACTACTCTAGTTTTATAAATTTATGGGCTGAACACTATGAGATCTTACATGTTGATGTTCCTAAAACATCCCTTTCAATTATTCAAAAGATTTATGAAGTCAGCAAATGCGATAAGTTTCTTATGAAGGTTCGTGCAAAATTTAAATGGCTTTTGTAAATTTAATGAACTGGAATCTAGTTCTTGAATTAGAAGTTTGTGTACGGTAACTGTAACGCCCTGATTTGTTTAATTCTATTTATTTATTCCATTTATGTGAATTTTGTGAAATGTGTGAATTTATTATATTTTACCTGCTAATTGAGTTAATTGGTGAATTTCTCTGATAGGTAAAATATTTGCAATAAATTATAAATTCTTTTCAACTTTTATTTCTCGAAATATATTTCATCGGTATGGTTATGTTTTATCGCATTTTGAGAGCGTTTGGGAGATATTTGAGCTGAGGGGTAAAATGGTCATTTTGAGGGATTAGATATTTTAGAAAAATTAGATATTTTTATAAATAGAGATTGAGAGAAAAGAGAGTATTTTAAGGTAACTCTAATAATTGATCAATTGGTATTAGAAGACAAAATATCAATTGGAGATATTTAACCCTATTGGAATTATAATATATAATAAGTATTATATATATATATATATATATATATATATATATATATATATATATATATATATATATATATATATATATATATATATATATATATATATATATATATATATTGGTTAGAAAGAGAAGAAAAGAAAAGGTTAGAAAAGAGGAAGAAAACAAAGAGAAAGAAGCGAAGGAAAAGGGGAGAAGAGGAAAAAAAGAGGAAATCGAGAATAGCTCCGTTTCAAGCGCGATTAATCGGGTAAGGGTGAGAAGTTTCGATTATATTTCGATTGTATATGTATATGTATGTGTTGTTTGTGTTTGTTTGGTTGAAATATATACTTTTTCTTATTGGTTGGATTGAAGAACAAATGTGTAGAATCAATGTTTTAACGGTTAGAATTTGGAATAGATTGTGTAGAATAGCCGAGTAATGTTTGGGTTTAATCGAGGATACTCGTTGATATGATTTAGGGAGTTTTGGAGTGAGTTACATAGTTTGTGAGAGTTAGGGCAATAATGGTGAAATGGTGAGAAATCGATGTTTTCACGGTTGGAATTTGGAATAAGTTGTGTAGTGTAGTCGGGTAAGGTTTGGGTTTAATCGGGAATGGTTGTTTGCGTGTTTTTCCGCGGTTTCGATCGAGTTCGAATTTAGAATTCAGTGATAAAATTATGTTTTAAAATATGTCAAAAATGGAAAATGTGTTGGATTGCCTTTTAATGGTGAAAATATTGTAGTACGTTGAATTCTGAGATCACAGCTTTTTACGGAATCGAAATCGGAGGTCCGGAAGGCATTTAACGATCGAAAACTGAGTTTTTATCAAATTCTGCGCAGTATGCGTCGACCTAAAGCATCTTTGCATCGACCTAAAGTGCCCTTGCGTCGACCTGTAGACTCGACCTGAGCAGACCTGCACGTTGCAAAATTTTTCCAAAATGTCCGATTTTGTTTTCTTCATAACTTTTGAACCGTAAGTCCGTTTTGACCCCCGTTCGAAGCATTGGAAAGATAATGAAAAGCTCTTCCTATTGAAGATGGTTTTGAGGGTAAAAGATGATTTAATTAATTCGTGTTTTTGAAAAATAGTCGGGTTGTCGGATTTTAACCGTCGAATTGGCGTGCGAATGATGTGTTATCATGCTATATGCTTTTGATATGTAACGTATAGCTTGTGTGCTATTGTATGGCGTGAGTATATGTGATAAAATATTGTGCATGATTAATACGCATTGGTGATGGATGTATGATATTTGAATATGTGCATTGTGTTGGATGTGAATCATACAATAGAGCATTGATGTGAATGTATATAGATTGTATGTGATTGTATGAGATGAAAGCATGAATATATTGTGAATATGTATGCATTTCAAGAATGTCTTGAGTCATTTTCTATGTGAAGCATAATGATGTACATTCTTGTGTTGAGTGATTCTAATGAGAATCCGTTGTAATGTCGCGTGCCTATGTGAGGTGTGAGCGATGATTACAAACGATTGTGTGCCTAGGTGAGGTGTGAGCAATCGGGTCGTGTGCCCGTGTGGGGTGTGAGCGATCCATAAATGATGTTGTTGTGTGGTAAAATACATTGTTTGATTGAATATCAATGTATGTTGTTATGATGGGTAGCCTTTGTAGTGTGAATCCCTTGTGGAAGTAATTGTGATTGTATGATTGTTGTGGTTTGTGAAGATATGCATTGTTTATGTGAAATTCCAATGTATGTGGTTGGTAGCCTTTATGGTTGAAATGCATTGTTTGAATTGTTTTCAATGCATGAATAATGATATGATGAGTTGAAATATATGCATGATTATGGTTGCATATATGTGTGAAGGTGCATTTGATTGTCATGAGTTCTTGGGTGTCAAGCATCATGATATGCATCTTGTAATGTCGTGTGCCCATGTGGGGTGTGAGCGACGGATTGGTTCCAGAGGGAATCCGTTATAATGTCGTGTGCCCGTGTGGGGTGTGAGCGATGATTATAGACGATCGTGTGCCCGTGTGGGGTGTGAGCGATCGGATCGTGTGCCCATGTGGGGTGTGAGCGATCGGGTCGTGTGCCCGTGTGGGGTGTGAGCGATCCATAAACATTGTGTGCCTATGTGAGGTGTGAGCAATGGGTGAACATCGTAGGCCAGGCGGGGAGTTACATTGGTAATGAGTGATGGTTCCAATAAGTTCCTGAGTGAACTTGAGATGATTGAGTCGGTACCGCATTGCATTTGCATAGAGTCGTAAGTCGGTCTCTATGATTTGCATTTATCATCTTTATAATTGTGCATTGATGAATAAACATGAATATGTATGTTTATGCGGAATGATAAGAATTGTGAAAGTATGCATGATGAATATGCTTGGTTTTGTATATATGTACATTGTGATGTATATGAGTCAGTTGTGACGAATTGTGGTGAGAATTGTGAATGAATACGTTATGTGTGGAAAATCATGATTTGATTTATTATGTGTGATATGTTTTGTATTTGTGGCATGCTATATGTGTTAGTATGTGATGGTATGGGTGAGATGATTTATACATGTGTTTGGATGTGTGTTTGCATATTATTATGCAATCTTGATTTAGTTGTTATTTCTCACCCTTCTGCTGTTTTATAATGCTCTATGAGGCATTGCAGATTAGAGTTGCTGGAGGTCTTTTTGTGAAGATTAGTCCTCTGTTCTGTTGTCAGTCTTGGTGTTTGCTCTGATACGTAGCACGGGAGTCGGGGAACGATATATATATATATATATATGTATACATTTGTTGAATGTATTTTGTGGTACTTTTGTGTATATAGTTGATGTTCTAAAAATATTTATTTTGTAAAACAAGTCGGTCATGGATCTTTCCGCTTTATTCCATGATTGACCTTTCCCTTTATATGGAAAGAGTTTCCCCTTTGAGGGTATTCTATTTTATGCTATGTATCAAATTTATGAGCAGGGATGATGTTTTGTTTATTTAAATGTGACATCCTTGTTTCTGTCGGAAAAATAAATTTTTAGTTACTCTGATTTTTAATTATGTATTATTTATTCGCGATGGGAATTGGGGTGTTACATCAGTGGTATCAGAGCAGGTCGGTCCGTCCGGCTAAGTTGTTGAGTCAGTTGGTGTGACAGTTGAATACTGTCGTTGTTGTTTGTCCCTTAGTATGTGATATGTGTGGAAGCACTGTCAGTACTTTCTGGTTTTTCTAATCCTTTGTCTTCAGGATTGAGAATGAGATAAGTGGGGAAGAAGCTGGAACTTCTCCAAGTTGCTTCGGTTGTGGAGCGTGGGCTCAGTGTGCCATTGATTGCAAGATTATAAGTGTGGTTTGGACAGCGTTGCTCCCGGTTCTGGAAGGAAGGCAGAGATAGGTTTTATGTCGACTAAGGATTTGTGCCTGAGGTAGTTTTGTGCACAGGATGTAAGGAATGCTATTATAGTTTGGTAAAGATGATTTATGCCCCATCATGATTGTCGACTGTCTATTGGCAAATTGAGGAACTGATCACCCTTAATCTCTTGTTGATAGCAGACGAAAATTATGTTGGATGGAATAGGCGTGTCTTTCCGGCTTTGATAGTGTGTGAAATGAATTGTTTGGAATTAAGCAGGTGATTATGGATTGTTTCGATGAATTGATGAAGATTCTTATACTGGGAGATGAGACGGATTAGAGATTTTTGTATGTTGGTCAAATTGAAATGTATTTGAGAGAGAATGATTGGGTATCGTTAATGGTTGTTCTCAGAGAGTAGAGATTGAACTTAATTGTACGAAGGTGAATAGTTAAGGCTTTGATCGATTTAAGGTGACTGGTTATGGTTGTTAGCATCGGGATAGGCTGTCATTTACTCGATTAAGCTTACATGTAAGTCTGTACAAGTTTGGATGAGGGTTGGTTTGGTTGGGCATTACAATGCTCAGTGATGTGATTTGGTGTTAGTAATGCGTCTGTAATGTTTGTGGAGTAGAGGAATCGTATCTTCCATATTTATTTGGATAAGTTCGTAAGGGCTTTGATTGAGAACGTTTGGATCTGTTATAAACTCAGAGGAAGAACAGGTAGAGTGTTTGAGATTTGAATTACAAGTGTTGAAAAGAAACAAAGTGTTATGCTAAGTTATTTGAGTGAGAATTTTGGTTGAAAAGGGTTAGTTTTCTTAGATATGTTATTTCGGATGAGTATTGTTATGGATTCATCGGAAGTAGATGTAGTCCTACAATGAGAGGCTCCGAAGTTGGTTAAGGTGATTAGAAGCTTCTTGGACTTTAGTTGGTTATTACCGGAGATTATGGAAGTTTTTTCCAAGTTAGCATTTTCGTTACTTCGGTTGACTTACAAAGGGTAAGTCGTTTGCTTTGGATGTTCGTTGTGAGTAAGTTTCATAGAGCTGAAGTAGAAGTTGTCTACGGTTTCAGTTTTGATTCTGTGTGATCCTAATGAACCAGTTATGAGGTATGGTGATGTGTTTTTGATGAGTTTAGGTAGTGTGTTAATGCAAGAAAGTAAATTCGTGGCTTATGCTTTACGACCATTGAGGATTCATAGAAGGATCTATACTATTCAGGATTTGGAATTGGATGCGGTTGTATTGCGTTGGAAATTTGGAGGTATTATCTTTATGGTTCTGGGTTCGAAGTGTTTAGTAATCACAAGAATATTGAGTACCTGTTTGGTCGGAAGGAATATAGTATGAGACCGCGAGGATGGTTAGAAATTGTGATGAGTTATGACTTTAGTTGGAATTATCCCATTGGTGAAGTTAATATCATGCCTGATGAGTTAGGTCGAAGGTTTTATACATGTCTATTTTGATGGTCAGGGAGTTAGAATTATTTGAGCAGTTCAGAGACTTGTGTCTGGTGTGTAAGCTAACATGCAGAGTGCGAGGTTGGGTATATTAAAGTGCACAGTGATTTTTGGCAGAGGTGAGAAAGAGTTAGACTATTGGACGTTTCAGGATGGAAGTGTTAAGTGAAAAGTTTAAATATTATTCATGGGCTACTATGTAGATGGATGTTTGGTTGTATGTTCGATTGGTGAATCGTAGCATTGTTGTAGTATGGTTGTGTGACAAGGATGTTAGTGTTCTGGTTTTGTTGATGTTGTTGAGACCTTGTGGTGTCGTGGAACTTTCTGTTCTTGTTTGTGTTGTTGCCTCGTTTCCATGGTGATGGTTCGAGTGTGTGTAGCTAATTCCTGTGTGGAGAATTAGGGGAGTGTTACCTAGAGTAGGGTAACGATCTTGTTGTGTTTCGGTTCTAGAGTGAACCTGTGTGTTGGTATCTTGGTTTTTCTTTGAGTCGTGAGTTTGTCGTCAAGTGCATTGTATGGGCTTTGCATCTTGTCGTTGTAGTTGTCGTTGTTGTAGTTAGCAAGGTGGTTTGTCAGTTGTGTTATTCGTGGTGTGCCTTTTGTTGGCATGTTGGTTTGTTAGTTGGATGCGAGAGTCGTGTCCAGGAGTTGTTCGTCTCGTGATATTTTCAAGGACGAAAATGTCTAAGTGGGGGAGAATTGTAACGCCCCGATTTGTTTAATTCTATTTATTTATTCCATTTATGTGAATTTTGTGAAATGTGTGAATTTATTGTATTTTACCTGCTAATTGAGTTAATTGGTGAATTTCTCTGATAGGTAAAATATTTGGAATAAATTATAAATTCTTTTCAAATTTTATTTCCCAAAATATATTTCATCGGTATGGTTATGTTTTATCGCATTTTGAGAGCGTTTGGGAGATATTTGAGCTGAGGGGTAAAATGGTCATTTTGAGGGATTAGATATTTTAGAAAAATTAGATATTTTTATAAATAGAGATTAAGAGAAAAGAGAGTATTTTAAGGTAACTCTAATAATTGATCAATTGGTATTAGAAGACAAAATATCAATTGGAGATATTTAACCCTATTGGATTTATAATATATAATAAGTATTATATATATATATATATATATATATATATATATATATATATATATATATATATATTGGTTAGAAAGAGAAGAAAAGAAAAAGTTAGAAAAGAGGAAGAAAACAAAGAGAAAGAAACGAAGGAAAAGGGGAGAAGTGGAAAAAAGAGGGAATCGAGAATAGCTCTGTTTCAAGCGCGATTAATCGGGTAAGGGTGAGAAGTTTCGATTATATTTCGATTGTATATGTATATGTATGTGTTGTTTGTGTTTGTTTGGTTGAAATATATACTTTTTCTTATTGGTTGGATTGAAGAACAAATGTGTAGAATCGATGTTTTAAAGGTTAGAATTTGGAATAGATTGTGTAGAATAGCCGAGTAATGTTTGGGTTTAATCGAGGATACTCGTTGATATGATTTAGGGAGTTTTGGAGTGAGTTACATAGTTTGTGAGAGTTAGGGCAATAATCGTGAAATGGTGAGAAATCGATGTTTTCACGGTTGGAATTTGGAATAAGTTGTGTAGTGTAGTCGGGTAAGGTTTGGGTTTAATCGGGAATGGTTGTTTGCGTGTTTTTCCGCGGTTTCGATCGAGTTCGAATTTAGAATTCAATGATAAAATTATGTTTTAAAATATTTCAAAAATGGAAAATGTGTTGGATGGCCTTTTAATGGTGAAAATATTATAGTACGTTGAATTCTGAGATCACAGCTTTTTACGGAATCGAAATCGGAGGTCCGGAAGGCATTTAACGATCGAAAACTGAGTTTTTATCAAATTCCGCGCAGTATGCGTCGACCTAAAGCATCTTTGCGTCGACCTAAAGTGCCCTTGCATCGACCTGTAGACTCGACCTGAGCAGACCTGCACGTTGCAAAATTTTTCCAAAATGTCCGATTTTGTTTTCTTCATAACTTTTGAACCGTAAGTCCGTTTTGACCCCCGTTCGAAGCGTTGGAAAGATATTGAAAAGCTCTTCCTATTGAAGATGGTTTTGAGGGTAAAAGATGATTTAATTAATTCGTGTTTTTGAAAAATAGTCGGGTTGTCGGATTTTTACCGTCGAATTGGCGTGCGAATGATGTGTTATCATGCTATATGCTTTTGATATGTAACGTATAGCTTGTGTGCTATTGTATGGCGTGAGTATATGTGATAAAATGTTGTGCATGATTAATACGCCTTGGTGATGGATGTATGATATTTGAATATGTGCATTGTGTTGGATGTGAATCATACAATAGAGCATTGATGTGAATGTATATAGATTGTATGTGATTGTATGAGATGAAAGCATGAATATATTGTGAATATGTATGCATTTCAAAAATGTCTTGAGTCATTTTCTATGTGAAGCATAATGATGTACATTCTTGTGTTGAGTGATTCTAATGAGAATCTGTTGTAACGTCGCGTGCCTATGTGAGGTGTGAGCGATGATTACAAACGATTGTGTGCCTAGGTGAGGTGTGAGCAATCGGGTCGTGTGCCCGTGTGGGGTGTGAGCGATCCATAAATGATGTTGTTGTGTGGTAAAATACATTGTTTGATTGAATATCAATGTATGTTGTTATGATGGGTAGCCTTTGTAGTGTGAATCCCTTGTGGAAGTAATTGTGATTGTATGATTGTTGTGGTTTGTGAAGATATGCATTGTTTATGTGAAATTCCAATGTATGTGGTTGGTAGCCTTTATGGTTGAAATGCATTGTTTGAATTGTTTTCAATGCATGAATAATGATGATGAGTTGAAATATATGCATGATTATGGTTGCATATATGTGTGAAGGTGCATTTGATTGTCATGAGTTCTTGGGTGTCAAGCATCATGATATGCATCTTGTAATGTCGTGTGCCCATGTGGGGTGTGAGCGACGGATTGGTTCCAGAGGGAATCCGTTATAACGTCGTGTGCCCGTGTGGGGTGTGAGCGATGATTATAGACGATCGTGTGCCCGTGTGGGGTGTGAGCGATCGGATTGTGTGCCCATGTGGGGTGTGAGCGATCGGGTCGTGTGCCCGTGTGGGGTGTGAGCGATCCATAAACATTGTGTGCCTATGTGAGGTGTGAGCAATGGGTGAACATCGTAGGCCCGGCGGGGAGTTACATTGGTAATGAGCGATGGTTCCAATAAGTTCCTGAGTGAACTTGAGATGATTGAGTCGGTACCGCATTGCATTTGCATAGAGTCGTAAGCCGGTCTCTATGATTTGCATTTATCATCTTTATAATTGTGCATTGATGAATAAACATGAATATGAATGTTTATGCGGAATGATAAGAATTGTGAAAGTATGCATGATGAATATGCTTGGTTTTGTATATATGTACATTGTGATGTATATGAGTCAGTTGTGACGAATTGTGGTGAGAATTGTGAATGGATGCGTTATGTGTGGAAAATCATGATTTGATTTATTATGTGTGATATGTTTTGTATTTGTGGCATGCTATATGTGTTAGTATGTGATGGTATGGGTGAGATGATTTATACATGTGTTTGGATGTGTGTTTGCATATTATTATGCAATCTTGATTTAGTTGTTATTTCTCACCCTTCTGCTGTTTTATAATGCTCTATGAAGCATTGCAGATTAGAGTTGCTGGAGGTCTTTTTGTGAAGATTAGTCCTCTGTTCTGTTGTCAGTCTTGGTGTTTGCTCTGATACGTAGCACGGGAGTCGGGGAACGATATATATATATATATATATATATATATATATATATATATGTATACATTTGTTGAATGTATTTTGTGGTACTTTTGTGTATATAGTTGATGTTCTAAAAATATTTATTTTGTAAAACAAGTCGGTCATGGATCTTTCCGCTTTAATCCATGATTGACCTTTCCCTTTATATGGAAAAAATTTCCCCTTTGAGGGTATTCTATTTTATGCTATGTATCAAATTTATGAGCAGGGATGATGTTTTGTTTATTTAAATGTGACATCCTTGTTTCTGTCGGAAAAATAAATTTTTAGTTACTCTGATTTTTAATTATGTATTATTTATTCGCGATGGGAATTGGGGTGTTACAGTAACTTTTTCGCGAAGAGCAACGCCTTAACACCCAAAACAACATCTTGCTTGACTAGAGTACCCTTGGAGCTCTCTTAGTCGCTTATTCAACCCAAAATATAGTCGACCGCCATGACACTGTCTAGTGTTTTACCTGCATACAGTTTGGTTATATTCCTCCCAGCCGTAGTAAGAAATTATGAAACTAATGCAAACAACATGGCCAAATTATTATTGACTTCCCTACAAACTAGCTCAACATCTATTCAACACTACTACGAAAAACCCATTTAACAACGGTTAGGAATGACATATAATGACGCGGGCGAAGGCTTTGTTATGTAGATTGTCGTTGTAAGTTCGCTGTTTCTACAACGGTCTGGAAACCGTTGTTGAAAGGCAGGACGCGCGCCATATATCACAACGCTTATGATAATAAACCGTTGCGATACATACACTTAGGTTCTGGGTTCGAAACCCATTAGCAGCGAAATTATATAAAACATAAATTACTTATGATATCGGTTACAATAGATAATCGTTGTTGTAAGTACCTTAAGTTTATTATATTAAATGTAGATTGCTTGTTTTCCAAACACCTCACTAAATAAATATACATGGATTCAATTTGATGAAGATGTCTATAATCTGCAAATTAAACTGTTCTTGAAAACCAACTTAAACAAACCAATGATGTTTTCTGATTGTATTCGTCTCATCGTGAATTTCACGCTCTTTTACATATATTGTGGTTTATTGATCTGACTCCTTCGATATATCGCTATCTTCGATTATAGTTAAATTTCCATAAGATCAACAAGACATTGGATAATCTGCCTCATCTTTGATTTAACTATAATGGAAGATGGTGATACATCTAAGGAGCCAGATCATTATACCATAATCTATATATAAAAGATCGTGAGATAAATGATAAGAGGTATGCATTCAGAAAACAACATTGGTTTGTTTAAGTTGGTTTTCAAATACAAGTTAATTTGCAGATTATAAGTATCTATGTCAAATTAACTGAATGTATTTTAAGTGAGGGTTAGTGAAACAAACAATCTACATAGAATATAATAAACTCAAACAACATTCTATACCAGATCCAGATATTATAAACTCATATAATACGCTTGCTACCACCAGCAAACTTTAAGTGAGGGTTAGTGAAACAAACAATGTAAATAGAATATAATAAACTCAAACAACATTTTATACTAGATCCAGAAATTATAAACTGATATAATACGATTGCTTCCACCAGCATCATCACCCTGTATCATCCCCTTAACCTGAAAGGAAACAAATCAAACTTCAAAAATGAGCATCCTCAGTTGAAAACAAACCCTAAAACGATAATCTAGTGAAGAGTAAAGAGAGGAACAGAAATAACGCACCTTTTAATGAAACTAATCGCAGAATTGGAATCAATTATGATGTTGAACTAGTTTCTGAAGCAATGAAAAAAAATATAAGGAGGAAGAAGCTTACACAAAAACTTTATACTTCTTATATTTCTTTTCATTGTTTCTAAAACTAGATAAAGTTTGCTTACAGTGTTGATTCTTCATTTACTAACATCTTTCTCGTGAAGCTATGAAGAAAAAGTACAAGGTGGATGAAGTTTCTATCATATCTTCATGCTTCTTGTACTTTTTTCCATAGCTACACAAACATTATGAAGTTTCCAAAGCATGGTCTTTGTTAAGGTAGTGAAAACGAATCTGAAAAAATAAGAACAATCAACAAAAATAACAATCCACAAACGAGATAATAGGAAATATCTAACAATAGATGGAAGAAGAAGAATACCTTAATGTATGAAGCACAAGATTCACGGCTAATGGTGAAAACGAAGAGAAAAAATGGGTTCTAGGGTTTCACTTTGAAGGCAACGGCGTTACTGTCAATTAAGTGAAAGTTATTTCGCTTATCTATGGGTAAACTATTTCACAACCGTTAACAATAACAACCGTATAGATAGGTATTTATTTATTATAAATATATCACTACGGTTAACTAGAATAACCGTTGTGATAACCATTTTATCTGTGAATTTTAAAATAAATAAAAACCTTATAGATAGGTATTTATTTATTATAAATATATCACTACGGTTAACCAGGAGAACCGTAGTGATAACCCTTTTATTTGTGAATTTTAAAATAAATAAAAAATAAAAGGTGTGCCTTAACTTCTCACTTAATGCATCAGCAGTTTAAACATCAACAATGTAATTCACAATGCATCTGCAGTTTAAACATCAACAATGTAATTCAAACCCTAATTCAACTATTACATTTCAAAACAATGTAAACATTAAACATAAAGGAGACAAGAAAACATAACATCTTGATATTTCTAGAAAATATCTCTGATTTCAGTTTGTTCTTCAAATTTTTGTTCTTTTTCTTTAAATCCTCATACATAACCTTCAGATAGCCCACAACTTCCAACTCTGACTTCATAATGCTCTCATCGTCATTTCCATCTCTTTCTCCCACGTCTTCATCCCATATGAACAAATTACATGTTTCATCGCTCCTCCAAAATGGACATCTCCAAAAACGCCTTCCTTTATTTTGTCCCTTCTTGCATTGATATGAGACCATACGACCATCACAACCACAAAAATTTCAAGATCGAGATTTTACACTAGAAGAAGACGTAGAAACACCTTTGGATGATTTTGTCTTCAAATGTGACATTGCAACACCTTAAAGTAGAACACTTTCTTGTTGTTGTTGTCTTCTTCCCGACAATGGTGACGGCGTTGGTGTTAGGGTTGTTTCGTCTTGTTTCTTTTTTCAATGGATAAATTGATATATACTTGGTGTTTAAAATACATAACAGTTTGTAACAACGGTTTTAAGAAAAAGCCGTTGTGATATCATTATTATTTTTTAGTTAAATATTAATAAAACTTAAAAAGGGAACATTTACGTCAAAGGGATAAACTATTTGAGGGCGATGAGGTTCGAACCCATGATAGCTAGATTGTATCACCACAGTTTTTATAACAACCGTTATTATACCCTTGAGATTTCAAATTAAAATAATGTGCGCGCATCCAGTATGCACTATAAGAACGGTGTATAGGATGTCGTTGTAAACATGGCATTGTTGTTTGGGCGTTTTGTAGTAGTGCAAGCCTTTAATGCTACTACCCATGTTGCGATTTGTCTACTCTTATCATCACTAATACATATGATGCATTGACTCCAAAGAAGGTGCAACAGACTATTCTCTCTGGTCTATCAGCTTTAGACATTTATGTTAAGTATACTACTGCTTCAACAACTTTGTTTGTGGATTCACGGGATTCTAATCATATCAGTGGATACCCTTAACACTTACAAAATGTCCATGTTGATAAGGGCACCCAAAATATTCAAATTCCTAATGGTAACACTTTCTCTATTTATGTTATTGATGATATCAATCCTCCCTTTAACAATGTATTTGTGACACCAAGACTTGCCTCTGATTTACTTTTCGTTGACCAGTTGGTGGCTAATATCTATAATGTTAATTTTTCTATAAACTTGCTAAAAGAAAAACTCTTCCTTTTCCTCTCCATGCTCATTAGGGTCTGAAATGTTTTGAAATTATAAATAGTTTATCTCATGCAAAATATAAATACTTTGTGACGTTTATTGATGAGTTTATCTATTTTACTTGGATTTATTTTCTTCGTTCTAAAGCTAAAGTTTTTGCAATATTCATGAAATTTTTGGCATATGTAAAAAACCAATTTCACACCACCATTAGAATCTTACACACAGACTCTGGTGGGGAATTTATTTCTCGTGCTTTTCAGGGATTTTGGCAACAAAAATATATCATGTCTCAGCTTTCATGTCCTTATACGCCTCAATAAAATGGCATGGAAGAACACAAAAATCGACATGTACATGATGTTACTCGTTCCTTGCTTCTTGTTGCCTTTGTCCCTCACCAGTTTTAGGTTGAAGCTTTGCTCGCAATTATCTTTCTCATCTGTCGTCTTCCTTCTAATGTTCTTGGGCTTGATTATCCTGATTTTCGCCTCTTTCATGCTCATCCTAATTATAGCAATCTTCATCCATTTTCTTGTGTATGCTTTGATCATCTTCCACCTCCTGAATGAAATAAACTCGGTGCCCAATCATTTATGTGTGCCTTTTTGGGTTATTATACCCCTTATAATGGCTTCTTGTGTTATAATCCCACCTTTCATCGCTTACGCATATCTTGGAGTGTTGTTTTCTTTGATCAATAATTTTTCCAAGTTATAAACTTTCCCGTGTTAGTTATATTACTCATGTTGACTATTATAATGAATTTCATCTTGTAGAATAATTTAACCTGGTCAAGTTTATGTTAAAAGCACTCTTACTTTGTCCATTCTTGTCGCTGATATGTCACCTGAGCCAGCACTAGGACCTCTACGACGCTCACAACAAGTGTCTCACCCACCTGATTAGTATGAATATAGGCATATTTCTTTTACTACTACTCTATCTGTTACATCGATTGCTACTTAGTATTATCATATAGTTACAGATGCTTGTATGGTTATGACAATGAACGATGGACTACATGCCCTTAAATAAAATGTCACTTGGGAAATTGTTCCTCGACCTCCAGGTGTTAAGCCTATTAGGTGTATTCGGTAAATCTGAATTCAAATGGTATCGCAATGCAAAAAATTACTTAGTCTTCGCACGCTTGGAATAATAATAGAGTCGCCAATGAAGTTTATTTATTCAAAAATGAAAGAGACTATATCGATAAAACCCGAAAATAAAAATAATTGTCGCAACCAAATTCGGTTTCGCGAGTCTTGCTCTTACATATCCTCTGGTGTGATGAGGAATTCAAAGCTACATAGTTTGGGGTAGAAAATAATGTATGTGTTGGTTGATTTTATTGAACGATGTTTAGGTAGCATTCTAGCGGTTAAACGTTGCTTGTATGCTCCCGTGTTCGAGGCTTAAGCTTATGTTTGAATCCGGTAGAATAGATAAAACGTTGTTTGCTTGTGAAAAGTTTTGCAGCGTCGCCCTAATGAATAAAAAGTTGATTTGATTTGTTGAATGGTTTTTTTGGTTGAATGACGAGTATTCGAACGGTAGGCTAATTATGACCATCATCCAAATACATGGGTACTAGGATGGAAAGTTATGTCCAACTAATCAATTTTCGTCCTAATTATTTATGAAGTTGGTGAGACGAATTTAGTCGTAATTCCTTAACTGAAGGCGAGTATTTAAATGGTAGACTTATTAAGGCCATCATCCAAATACTTGGGACTAGGATGGATAATTGCGTCCAACTAATCCTTTTTCATCCACTCAAGAATGAACTAGATTCGGTTATTTATTGTGTTTTGAACAAAAGATGAGTATTCAAAGGCGGGGTTAAATACGACCATCATCCAAATACTCAAGGAATAGGATGGATAATTACGTCTAAATAATAATTTTTTCACCATATTTTAATTGAAAAAAAAGATTTTGAAACGTTTTTTCGTTAGGCAGAAAAGAACTTGATGTTGGTCAAGTGTTTGATTCACATCATTTTGTAAATGGTTTTATTTGGTGGTGAAAAGGGTTTTTGTATTTGATCTTTAAAAATTGATTGATGTTGATCAATGATTTTAATTTAGAAAGATTGATTTTAATTGTTACTTTATTTAATTAATTAATCTAATTAGCTAACTAAAATAAAAAACAATTGGAAAAATAAATATCAAGGGACAAAAAACAAAAGGAAAGTAAGATAAAAATAAGAATAGAAATAAAATAAAAACATTAGTAAAAATTGGGGGTGTGAAAAAAAACCAAGTTCAAAATTCAGGAGGCCCAAGGCGTTGGTTAAGGGGGTAAAAGGAGTCAAGACGTGACTCCCTTCCCAAGCTTTTAATGAGCTGACCAAAAGAGAGTCAGGGTGGTCATCGACGAAAAAAGAATACACATGATTGATAGGATGAGGCTTCCTACATGGGGCCCCTTAGTCAAAATCTGGAGTCAACACATCGAAGGGTGACAAGAGGCACCACGTGGCCTCAGTGGGGATGGAGAAAGATGAAACAAAAGAGAGGTGAGGTCATACCCACCCTCATTTCACTCTCTTGTTTCTCTCTCTTCACTTACTCTCTCACCATGTCCTCTCTATACTCTCTCCTCTCGCTAACACGTAAACCACACAACCATTTTTTAGATCAAAAGCCATGCTATAACCCAGAAAGAGGAAGAACACGAAATACATTGATGAATGTTCTTCCTCTTTTCCCTAGAAAGCCATAAAACTCCTCCAAATTGAAAAATAAAAAAATGAACCTACCCTAAATTGTTTTCTCGACCACGAATCAAACAACGAATACATCAAACAACCAAGAAATCACACTGATTGGACCTTTTTCCCCGAACAAACCCTAAAACCCCACGTGCATATGAAATTATGTAATTCTCTCTCAATGTAACAAACTCAAATGAATAAAATTGATTTCATTCTATTTGTTTTGTTAATTTATTTTTGAATTATCTTGGTGCCATATGTCATACCCTAAATTTGACCACAAGATTTCACATCATTGTGTAAATTATCACCACAATATGGATGTACCTTCATGCCTAATCAATTCTCTCAAAGATTGTTGAGCATTCACCTCAACCAAGGATTAGGGTTTTTGAGCCCTCTCAGAGCATTCAAGCAAAGGATCAATCAAGAATTGACATGATCTTCAACTTGTCAAGCCTCTAAACATCCATGAAAGATAAAGAGGTCCACCACATCAAGAATCAAGCACAAGATTGCAACATTTCAAGTTGATCAAGCCTCAAGATCATCAGTGTCACTAAATTAGGGTATTGATCGGCCAAGGCCTCCCGAGAGACATTTTCATCTGGGCATGAGCCTATACTTTAAAACATGACTCAAGAAGCTCAAAAGAAACTCAAGAGTCCATTCATAAGGTCAAAATAGCCTCCAGAGATACATTCATCAAAAATCAGGAATTAGGGTTTTGACCTAATTCAGTCCCCAAGTTGACTTTTAGAGCAAGGCATGAGCCAAGACCTCAAGAGATGCTTTAAGGACCTCAAATACATCATGTTGATCCCTTCATAAGACTAAATTGATTCAAAGAACTTGGTTCATAAGCAATGTAAGGATTCAAATTCATCTGGACCACAAACTAGGGTTTTTGAGAAAAAGTCAACCATGCCTTTGACTTTTGACCAAGACATGGTCTCAAACCTTGGGACATGATTCAAGACACTCTAAAACACCTATGTAATCCATCAATTAGGTTCAATTTAGCCTAAGGATTTGATTTCTTAAAGGATCACAAAGTTCAAAATTCATCTAATATAAAAAGTCAACTGTGACCAAAACTAGGTTTGACTTTTAGGATTTTTTGACAAATATAGTCTCTTCAAGTCAAAAAAATGTTAACTTATGATTTGGACCATGATCAATCAAGAAAAATCAAGAAAAGTGAAGTTGCTTTCAAAAAGGGCAACCTTGAGAAACTTGAAATTTCAGTAAGTTATGGAAAAAAGTTAATTTTATCCAACTTTACAAGGCCATAACTTGTGATCCAAGCAACCATTTTCTTCCATCCAAAGCTCAAATGAAAGCTCTCATTACATACGAAAAAAGTGTCCTACTGATCCATGGACAAAAAATGCCTAGATTTTGAGTTATAAAACTGTAAAGTTAGGGTTTCATAAGATTTGAACTTTGACACTTAGAAATTTTTTAGGCATAATATGTTTCATGTTTTGCCCAACTTTTGAGGGATTTTTCATTATGATCCAAAAGGAATCAAGACCAAATGTAAACATCAAAGTTGAATTATGATATACAAGCTTTCCAAAGAGTACAAGAACATCCATTAATTCAACTTGAGCAAGGAGTAATGAACCTCACAACATGCCTTGCTCAAACTGATTTTCATGACAACATTTGGCAGATTGTGTGCATTTCTTGTGCCACAAAATTTCCATTTTCTATTTTGTCATATTAGAATCTTTGTCTTCTTCCAAGATCAGGAAGAATCTTGATGAATCACTTGATGATTTCAACTTTGGACCAATAAGTCAAGATTTTAACTTGGCATGTGCAAAATCATCATTACATGAACCTTGAATTTCAAATTTGGCATCAAGAATTTATGTGATGCATAGAGGTGGCATGAATCAGTTACAAAGCAGCCAAGAGGAGTCAAGAAACATGAGTGTTCAAACCTGCAAATTGTTTGAAGTCAAGATAAGAGGAGACTTGGTAACTTGGCATTTAAGAAAGTGCTACATGACAAAATCCATTGGATAATAGCATGCTCCCTCATCCACTCACTATTCCTTGCAAAACAAACTTGCTCTCCTATAAATAGAGGTTATTTTTCATAAGAAAAAACACACCAAAACAATATCAAAGCCTTGTTTTCTCACTTTCCTTCTCTTGCTTTAAATTTCAAGGTTTCAAGGATCAAACTTGAAATTCTCAAAACCAGAGTTTGAACCATTCAAACCACCATCCAAAAACTTCAAAAATCATCCATTGGAGGTGTTCAAACCTTCATTTTCATCTCAAAACACCAAAATCAGAAAGTCAGCCATCAAAACCTTAAATTTTAACTTTTCTGCATTTTTCAAGCCATGTCTTGATTCAATCACTTTCAAAGCCAAACAACACTTCAAACACTCTCAAAATATCATCCCTAAAATGTTTCAACAAGTGTCCCTCAACTGTAACACCAATTGAGGGAGTTGCCATTTTGGTAACTTTTGCCAAATTTTGCAAGAATGAGCTAGTTTCTGTTCCAAAGGTTTCCAGTTGATTTTGATCATCCTAAAAGCTTCTAAGGGGTCTATTAAGAGTGTGCAAGGCATTAGATTACTTCTATCACAAGCATTATGAAAGTTAGCAAGTGGAGCTTCAAGAGGTATGTGCATAACAACTTGAACTTTGTGAAATATGCATTGCTTTGATGTACATTGATTATGAAAATGTCATATATATCATATTTGTTGTGCTTGAACTGTTTTGCCATGATATTATTGCTTATATAGAGTTGTAGCATAGAACTTGCAAATATTGACCTATTTTGAAACCACTATCGAATTTTAAAATGTAGACATTTTTAGAAAATTACAAGACCACCATTGGATTCCTCATGAAATTCTAAGTAGGATCCATCTTTATTTCATCCATTTTCAGGGAAAAATAAGAAAGTTATTGCCTTCTTGCAGGAGGTACCAAAACTGGCCTCCCTTGGGCAAGGGCCAGGCCATGGCGCCTTGGCCTGGCCTAAAAATAAGTTACCCATATGTATTCATGGGGTGGTTTTGAAACACGGATGTATCACCTCCCTAGTGGTAGCAGCGTGTGTTTTCGCGTGTGTTTTCATGTGTGTTTGTGTTGGAGGGCATGGGTTCAACACCCACCCATGCCATTTTGCCCAATTTCACTTTTTTTCATATTTTTTGATTATTTTTCATATTTATTTTAAATAATTATTTTTTTTAATAAATTTTAATTATTTTAAAATTATTTTTTACACAATAATAACTCACACAATAACAATATTTTATTCACAAAAAAATCACAAAAATATTTTTATTTGATATATTTTTAAATATTTTTAAGAATTTTATTTTAATTTGTTTTAAACATTTTTAAATAATTTCTTTTTCTTGATTTTTCAAAACCAATTTGATTTTAAACCAGCATGTGAATAAAACCTTATTTTTCAAACCTTAAACATAAATCATAACATGTTTATTGGATTTATTTGATATTCTTAATTAATTTTCCCTTTTAAAAATACAAAAAATAGGAATTAGGGTTTCCTTTGATTTGATCTTTCAAAACTTCATTCCAACATTCACGGGCCTCTATTAGAGTGTAAAAACCAACCCCCTATGTACATAAGTAAATTTTGGGCCTCTGCTATAGTATAAGTCCCACAACAGCTTTCGGTATCGCAGTGCCATCACTATTTTCAAAAGAAATTATCTGGGCCTCTCCTTGAGTATAATCCCCAATCTTTTGTACATAAACTTTGTTTTAAACAATAAACAACCTCCACGGGCCTCTCCTTGAGTTGTAAGCCCCATACCTCTGTTTTCGAAATCATCTGTCTGTTTTAAAACTATTTGAAAACACCTGGGCCTCTCCCCGAGTATAAGACCCAATATTATTCTTCCATTCAAAATACATTATCTTGGGCCTCTTAATAGAGTGTAAGTCCCATCCTTTTTTCTTTTTTATAATAAAAAAACATTCAAATCACATTGGTACTAAGAAGAGCATTATTCCCGGTGAAACTGCTTTTTGACCACATGGGTCTCGCTTTGAGTTATAATCCCCAAACTTTATTTTTAATTCATTCAGAGAACTTTTCATTTAATTAAAATTCAAATTCAAAGTTTTCTCAAAACTTTCTTCAATTTCTCAAAACCCTAATCATTTAGTTGTAGTCAATACAACCAATCACAATACACTTGGGCTTCTATCAAGAGAATAAGACCCATTACCTTTTCAATGCATACTTGTTTATATACTTGTTAAACCACTTATCTATATATACTTGAGTATACCTGTTTAGAGTTCCCTCGGCAGTTAGGTCATTCTCAGTTCACACTTAGGTTAATCAGTAGAATACTTATAACTTAGCTCAATCAACTAGTTTATTCTTTTGCAAAGAAATTCATTTCCCCAGAGAGGAATAATTCCCGGTGAAACCTATTTTGAATTTCTTCAAACCTTAGAACTGTTCAACAAAGAAAGGACTAATTCCCGGTGAAACCTTTCTTGAACTTTTCTTAGGCTTGGACCCACCAGGCTTCTTAAAAGTTCCCCTCAGCCTCCTCTTAGGCTTAGTACAAGGACCCACAGGCTTCCTAGAAGCATCCCAGCCTCCTCTTGGGCTTAGTACAAGGACCCAAAGGCTTCCTAAAATAATATGATAGAATTCAGTCATCTCTACTAGTCCAACCCTCAGGAAAGTGAAAACTCTAGAATATTCAATCAGTCAAGAATTGATCTTCATATCTAGAACCCTCAGCCTCCTCTTGGGCATCATACAAATATCTTTCTCCAACTAGAGACTACCTCTTCTTAAGAGACTTGGATAGTCTCATCCTCCTCTTGGGCTTTATACAAGTTAGACTTGGAAAGTCTCACCCTCATAGTCTCATCTTGGGCTTAACACAAGGATCCTTAGGCTGCCTAAAAGCATAGGATAAATCCTAATCATCCTTACAAATACATCAATTCCCAGAAGAGTTAAAACCTCTAAGGTATTGAAACTCATCTTTAAATCACTTCTGACCCCCAACAAGGCTTGACTTTCACCTTAAAATCCCCAGCCAAGGTCAGGTTACCATCAACAAATCTTCAGAAAGTATCAGAGCCTTATGGCCTCTAATAATTCAACTCTTCTCCAATCACCAGCAAGAGTTAGTTTTCGTTTAGATTCCTCAAATAGTTTTGACCTTCTCCTGGATTTGGATAAATCCTCAGCAAGAGTCAGCCTCCTCTTAGGCTTCATATAATGATTTAACCAGTCAGCCTCAATCTTGGGCTTTGTACAAGACAAACATCATACTCCCCAGTTGAGTCAGTCTTCTTTTAAAAGTTATACTCAAACTCCCCAACTTCATCATCTTGGGCTTCAAACAAGACACTCAAATAAATAATCTCCAGTGGAGTTACACCAAGGCACAAAATCCATCATCCCTAGAGATGAGACCATGATTCCTCTCTGTAGGAGGATATCCCCTTTATATATCACATGTCAAAACAAACAATCAAAACTTTTTTCCCGATAATTAATGTAAGTGGCACACTTGTTGATTCAAAATCCAAGTTGGAGTCCCTCCTTTATCATGGCTAAAATTTCTCTTTCATCTAACTGATATAAGTGGTAAGCCTCTGGATTATACACATCCAAGCCAATGTCCCTCTCTTAGCATGAAAGGTTCATAAAGGAAAAAATGGCATTGCTATACACTAAGATAAAGATTCTTCCTTCATGACATTTCTCTTATAAAGGAAGTTATGGCATTGCTGGATTCCACACATCCCAGTTAAAGTAACTTCCCTTATAACCAATTACCTAGCATTTATGATACATAGGTGAGATTTCTCCCTTTAGAGATGACAAGTTCTCTCCCTCGCAACCAACTTTTAGCTTCAATCTTGGGCTTTAAACAAGACGAAAACACTCTTTAGCTTCAGTCTTGGGCTTTGAACAAGATACCAATATTTTTCCTCCCATTCTATGGGAGGAACTACGATTGCTCTGACTTCCCAAAATCTCTTTATGGGAATACGTAGGCATTAGATTGTGAAATCTTAGCGAGCATACAAATCAAAAATCTTAGGTCCAGCACCTTCCCAAAAATAATGGAAAACCCAAAAACAACAAAAGCATTCCCTCAGTCCTCCCAAAGGAGAAACTTTCCCCAATCAACAGTAGATAGACTTAAGAAAGCATTCAAAACAGTAGAAAATATATGCAAACGAAGGTTCCTATAGATTACTATAGATACTCTGGGTGTTAATAGCTTTCTTTTGTATAACCAAACCCCGATCCCTGATATCTTCGTATTTGTTAAAGAAAACACTTGCACGCAGGGTTAGTTTGAGATATCTTCCCCTTCCTTTTAAGCTTCATATGATAAATACATAAATCAGAAAGTAGCACCAAAAGCGGTTGTGGTCGCGTCAGAAAAAAACCGAAGCTACAGAAAAATTGCGACTCTGTTGGGGAATTAGATTTCATAAGAGGTTTAGGCCTTGCATTGCATTTATTTTTCTACTATTTTTTTTATTTGCTTTCTCATTTTTATATCATTTGCTGTCATACTATCTGTTTATACTTGTTTAAATTATCGTCATCTGGGAATGTGATTAACGCACATATGGTGAGTCCGAGAGCACCTTAAGATAAGTGGTGGAAGATTCAGGAAGGCTTATAGGGAGTGATTCCTGACCAAGCTAACTTGAAAGTCCACCGAATCACTGGAGGTTCCCTTTTGGAATTACTGATGTTGAACGAGCAAGTCGTGAAAACATTACTTTTTCCGCTGGACACCCTTGAAACTAGGGATTAATAGACATTTATCCACTTAAACTTTGATAGGACGTAGTGTAGTGACTATCGGGAATAGTTGATGCGCGATACTACACTCAAAAGAGATTCATCCTGGGGATATTACAGCTCTTATTAGTCAGTCAGTTTGATGTTAATATTCTTGAGAGGGGTTAATGATTTTGGGAACCTTTGTTAGAACCTGTTCTACAGGTACAAAAAAAATGGACCTTAGTACACCTTGGGGATGGGTAGATCCATGACTCAATGCTCGTGACGATGAACCCCTAAACCCATGTTTTCAAATGTTTTTGTTTGCTGCATTTATGCATCCAAGCATTTCATTCAAAAAAAAACTTTTTTAAATAAGAAAAAAACATTTTTCTAAAAGAACTAAAGCAATCGCTGCAAATATCAGAGGTCGTGCTATGGATTTCGGTAGAAGAAAAACGCATAAGTACTCCTTCAAAATTCCAAAACTGGAAGACCTAAGGAAATTATGAAGGATGATTACTAATCCCGAAGCTTTTAGAGCTAAGCACGGAGGACTGTTGTCTCTTTTGAAGTTCGACATGGTGGAAGGAGTCATGTCTACATTTGTTCAGTTCTATGATCCAGTATACCACTGCTTCACCTTTCCGGATTATCAGCTCACACCGGCACTGGAAGAGTACTCTCATCTGATTGATTTACCTATCACTGATCAAGATCCATTTTCTGGATCGGAAGAAATTCCAAAAGATCAAGCCATTGCAAGAGCTACCTCTTTAGAAGAGTCAGATATCCAAACTCACATGACCACCAAGGGAGGAATCCAGGGTTTACCAGCTAAATTCCTGATGGAGAAAGCCCTATACTTTGCCAGCATAGGAAACGTAACTGCTTTCGAGGATGTCTTTGTTCTGCTCATATATGGGTTATTCCTCTTTCCCAACATTGACAACTTCGTTAATATTAATGCTTTCAAGATATTCTTAATTGGGAATCCAGTCCCAACTTTGTTCGCATATGCTTATCATTCTGTACATTTAACCAATTTGTACAGTGGAGGAATGATCACACGTTGTGTACCATTACTTTACAAATGGTTTATTTCCCACTTACCCAAGTCTGCTACTTTTTGGGATCTCAAGAATGGTATGCGAGTGTCGCGGAAGATTATATCTCTCACTCATTCTGATATAGATTGGTACAATCGGATCTATGATGAAATAAAAATCATCGACAAATGTGGAAGTTTCCCCAATGTACCCCTCATTGGTACTAAAGAAGGGATCAACTATCATCCAATTTTAGCTCGTCGTCAACTTGGATACACGATGAAGAATGTACTACATAACATTCATCTAAAAGGTCTTTTCTTTAAGGAAGGAGAAAATGTCAGATCACTAAAGAAAGAAATTGTGCATGCCTGGCAACATGTTCATAAGAAGGGAAGAGAGTCTTTAGGAAGGCCAAACTACATCTCTGCAGAGCCTTACCTCCGATGGATGCAAACTAGAGCCATAAAATTGAAGATGCCTTACCCCCGTCAGGATTTTTTTTCCCTGAAAGAGTTCATCCTTTACTTCGTGAATGACACAGAGAAGCTTCGGATCGCTTTCAACAATGTTCAACGCGAGAAGAACTCTTGGAAGAACAAGTACCAGATTATCAGCACAGAATGCACAAAGACCCAAGAGCTATTGAAAGAAAAGGATGCTCTGATTGAGATATTGAAGCAACATGCTATAGAAAGTCAAGAGGAACAAAGAAATTTGCTCTCTCCTTTCACATGGCAAAGGATCATTGACCCGACAACGATTGAAGTGACCCGATCAAAGAAGCAAAAAATTCAGCAACCAGCATCTGAGCTGTCTTCAGGAATACCTTAGGATCCATAGGCCTAGTTTTCCTTCTCGCACTTTGTAAAATAATGTACTTTTCCCATAAAATACTACAATCCTTTGAATTCAATAAAAGGTTTCTACCACTGTATAGTATTTGCAACATAATTATCAAAAGTTCTTTAGAAAACAAAACAAAAAGATCATTCTGATTCTTTTCAAATCATTCATCATTCTTACATAACATGTCTTTGTCATTGAGTCTCACACGTGTGTCGCGCTTTAGAGTCAAATTGTCTCATTCGTACAATACTCGGGCCAATCGGCAAAAGAAAATGGATGATCTCAAAGAAGAGAACAAAGAACTAAGAGAGGAAATCAACGCTTTGAAGGAGAGTTTGGAGAAACTCCACAACACGATTGAATCCCTGGCAGCAGCTCAGGATCAAGCACCTCAAAGGACTGCGATCTCAGAAATTATGTCTACACCAGCATTAGAGACACCTGGCTGTCATCCTCAGTACAACATGCCCAAAGGTTTTCCTTGGGGCATGCCTTTCAATTTTGTACCTGAAGGATATATGCCTCCGGTCACTGAAGACCTAGAAGATATAGTAGGAACCTCCACACCTGAAGGTTACAAACTTCAGGTAAATAAAGACGCAAGGGTTACAACAGAGACTCCTGTACCTGAAGGTGACAAACTTCAAGTCACTAAAGCGCCAAGATTTACCGCAGTAATGTCTATACCATAACCCGTGAAACATATTATCCTAGAGGAACAAATTATGCAGGCCACTTTTGGAAGAAATGAAGAAGTATACGAAAGGATGAATGAATTCCAAGAACAGTTCTTGGAAATGCAGAAAGAACTACATGCCATTCACGGACATGACTTATTTGGAAAGGACGCCGCTAAACTCTGTTTAGTCCCTAATGTAAAGATACCGCCCAAATTCAAGGTGCCTGATTTTGAAAAATACAAAGGCAACTCATGCCCTCAAAGTCATTTGATAATGTACTCTCGAAAAACGTCTACCCAGATAGAAAACCAACAGCTACTTATCCAATACTTCCAAGACAGTTTAATCGGTGCCGCACTCAAATGGTACATGGGTCTAAACTGTACCAAGATCAGTACTTTCAGAGATCTTGGGGCAGCTTTTGTTCAGCAGTATAAATACAATTTAGACATGGCACCAGATAGGAACCAACTCAGAGCAATGTCCCAGAAAGATAAAGAAACCTTCAAGGAGTATGCTCAAAGATGGCGTGAAATCGCTACCCATATTTGTCCTCCTCTCGAGGAGAAGGAAATGAAAAAAATCTTATTGAAAACCTTAGGCTCGTTTTATTATGACTGAATGGTCGCCAATGCACCTAGTGACTTCACCGAAATGGTGAACATGGGGGTACGCCTTGAGGAAGTAGTCGGAGAAGGCTGGTTAGTCAAAGATGCAGAGTTGTCCATCATTACTAAAAGATACGGTAGTGTTTTCCAAAAGAAGAAAGAGGAAGATATCAGTAATATCTCTCAGGGTAAGCAAAGACAAAGGTATTAACCTCGGCAGGTAGCAGTAATATCTCCCGCTATCAGCCCAGCACTTGCTCCGACATATCAACCATAGATGTCTCAGAGCCATCCAAATCAACAACAGTATCAGTAGGCAGCAACAACCTCTTCATCAGGCTCGCCCGCAGTAAAATTATAACAATCGTATCATACGATCACTAGGGTTTGACCCCATACCAATGTTATATGTAGAATTATTTCCAGTTCTGCTAGCCAAAGGGCACGTTCAAACCAAGACTCCTCTTGCAGTACCGGATAATCCGCCTTTTTGGTTCAAGGCTGGTCAATAATATCCTTACCATCAAGGAGGACCAGGACATATCATTGAGAATTTCCTCAGCTTTAAACTGGATGTACAAAAGCTCATCAGAAAGGGGTTTTATCTTTCAAAGATACGAACCCAAAATGATTAAACAAATCTATTTCTGCAACATGAAAAACCTTCAGTAAACTTGCTAAAAGGAGAACCCGACAACAGTTATCAAATTCATGATGTACGCCTACTAGGAACAAATCTGGTAAAAATGCATTGCAGACAAGGCGGGTACGACCATATACCATCTCACAACTATCATCAATATGATACATGTTCTAAAAATAATCAAGGATGTGTAATTGTACAAGCGGCTCTCCAAGAGCAAATGGATCTAGGCTGGATTTAGGGTCACAGGATTCGTGATGTAAATATAGCCCATGCTCATCCAAACATTGTTCAAAATCATGACATCCGCGCAATGAATGTCAATCTAGTGGCGATGCATTCAAGACAAAGTTAGTACTACAATTTGCCGCTACACGATTACAGCGCTGGATCCAAGACTACCACGAAAGGAATGATCATTAGGTCAACATGATTCAGATCTTCGATATTCATTTAATGTATACCAGTCTAGTGGAATTGCATGCCAAGCAGGTCAGACTCGGTTTTCTGTCCTCGCACAATTATCAAGACTGCAAAGATTTCCCCGAAAACGATCAAGGTTGCACACTTGTACGGAGAACTCTTCAACATCTGTTGGACGATTGGTGGCTCCCAGTCTACCAAGACGAGTACACACAACAGTTTAGCATAACCAAAGGGAATCCAAGCAGAAATCAAACATGTGACATCTGCTTGCTAGAAACGGATTTGGTAAAGATGCACTGCATACAGAGTGGATATGGTCGGGTGCCACCTCACAATTATGAACGCTGTCGAATATGTTCAGAAAATAACCAGGGATGCTACTTCGTGGGGGTAGCTCTCCAGTATTAGGTAGAACAAGGGGAAACCCAGTTACGCCTGAATTCTCAGTCAATTAACATGGTGCAAGGTTGCCTCATTGGCCAAAACAAGGTCCAAAGACTACTGGACAAAAGGACTATCACGGTCTCCGATAAAAAGAACCTGTTGATTGTGGAATTAACAAGGATGTTTTCACCAGAATTCCTTTGCTCAAGAAACCAAAGCGTGTGGAAATCCCTCTAGACAGTAGAAACGTTCCTAACCTGGAACCAATTGAGGTTACTTATGACGGTCGAAAGACCCAAATAACCCCTGTGGTCATCTACTTTCCGGGACCAATATCATACAAGTCAGAGAAAGTTATTCGGTACAAGTACGGTGCGGCTACAATAAAAGATGGAAAAGAAATTCCACTACCATCCGTTGTCAACATTGCTAATATTAGTCGGGTCACCCGAAGCGGTCGAATCTTCAACAGAGGAGTTAGAGAACCTGCCAATGAAAAGGAAACTCAAACTGAAGTTCCTAATTAACAAATTGGTCAGTCCAGCAGCGCAGAGCCTGTGAAAAATAATGATAAAATGCTAAAGCTCATCCAGAAAAGAGAATATAACATTGTGGATCAATTGTTGCAAACTCCTCCTCGGATATCTGTTTTATCTCTCTTGCTCAGTTCAGAAGCTCACAGAGAAGCTCTACAGAAAGTTTTAGAATAGGCCTTTGTAGAACAAGATCTGACAGTGGGTCAATTTGACAATGTTATTTCCAACATCACTTCCTGCAACAATTTGGGTTTCAGTGATGAAGAACTTCCAGAGGAAGGCAAGAACCATAACATGACACTCAATATCACAGTCAGTTTCCAGGACGATGCTTTGGCCAGCGTACTGGTAGACACAGGTTCGTCCTTGATCGTCATGCCAGGGTCAACTTTGGTACGACTATCTTTTCAAGGTACTCCAATGAGGGGCAGTGCGATCGTCGTCAAAGCCTTTGACGGATCCAGGAAAACAGTTATCGTTGAAGTCGACCTTCCCATAACCATTGGCCATCACACTTTCCAGGTTATGGACATCCGAGCAGCATACAGTTGTTTATTAGGAAGACCTTGGATACATGAAGCATAGGCTGTCACTTCGACACTTCACCAGAAGCTGAAGTTTGTCAAGAACGACAAGTTGGTCATAGTATGCGGATAACAGACTTTAATTGTGAGAAAACTATCATCATTTTCATATTTAGAACCGGAGGTGGTTGTTGGAACTCAATTTCAGGCACTCTTGGTGAGAAATGAGAATCACCAAGAAAAAGGAACGTCAATTTCCTCGTACAAAGACGCTCTCCAAATAGTGAGAATTGGTAACATAAAAGGATGGGGACAAGTTGTGATTCCTGTTGATAATAAGACAAGAAAAGGTCTCGGTTTTTCTTCAGCACTTACCAAGACTACAAAAAGGGATGAAAGCTTTCGTCCCATTCAAGATTTCTTCCACAGTGGAGGCTTCCTCCACCCAATTTCTCAAGAAGTCCACACCATTGAGGAAAACAACTCTTCTGATATAGATAAAGAGTGGAAATCCTATTTCAATGATGAAGGTTATATATCTCAGGAAGAAACATATATGCCATTTTGCTCTCCAAAGCAAAGTCCCAGATATATACCAAGATCAGGCGTCAGAATGATCTACGGAGATTGCAAACCCGAGGGATGTCGTGCTCCACCCAACTCATTAGAGGAAGACACTATGATGAAAGACAACTTTTATTATAACTCATATGATCCCATGGACAATTTACCCATTTAGAAACCTTACATGGAAGACTCTTGGCAAAAGAGTCAGCCAGATAATGCATATCTTTTGAATGACCTTGAGAAAAATACACATGTTCTCCTAGAGTCATGGAATCCTTACCCGGAACATTCCAAAAATGTCAAACACCACGTTGATGAAGTTACAAGGATCGCAGGACAAGAATTTATCAACTTTGCATTGCCTGAGGTCAATGCCATTGAAGAAGATGATTTATCTATCCCCTCAGAAACTTGGGATACCTTGGGACAGTTAAGCGGAAAATACGACTTCCTAGTGAAGTATACTGCTCCTAAAAGCTCTCGCATCAGGTATGAGGACATCCAACCAACTGGATAGGGAGATCCTCTTGAGAATGAAAGTACTGTTGAAGATGAAACAAAAGAGTCCTCTTATGATAACGCTGCACGGGAAGAAGACTCTAGTGATCCAACTCCGCCAGAAATCAGTGTCATTACTGAAGACAATCCTGGAAGAAAAATACCGGACTTTATGATACACAGAGGAGTTCGTTGCCATTGGGTTGCGGTCGATGTCCTGAATGTCGTTCATAAATCAAAGTAATTGTCGTGTCCTTGTTTTGACCTTTCACTTTGCCTGGGTAAAAAGGATGTTTTATAGGGCTTTCTTTTCTGTAAATGTCCCTCTTCACTTTGCCCAGAGCGAAAGAGTTTTGTTTTATAGGGTTGTGTTTCAAGAATCGACAAATCATGAATAAATAATGTCTTTCTGAATTCCTGCATTCATTGTTATTTTCACTTTTCGCTTTTTCATAAAATGGTAATCCTAAAAAAAATAACCCAAAATAAAAACAAACGTTTTAAAAATAAATACACTGCACACACTTTTGCATTCTCTTTGTCTTTTCTAAAAAGGAATCATCATGTCGTGTAGATTACTTGTTTTAAACCCCGTTGAAACATACAATCCAATGCCTTCTCCCAACTTTGAGTTCCCGGTATTTGAAGCCGAAGAAGAAGAAGACGAAAAAATTCTAGAAGAGATCTCCCGATTACTCAGACAGGAGGAAAGGTCCATTGAGCCCTACAACGATCTATTGGAAACAGTTAATTTGGGTTCAGAAGAGGAGAGAAAAGAAGTTAAGATTGGAGCATAGCTTGGTCCAACTTTCAAAGAAGGCTTGATAGAACTGCTTAAAGAATTTCTAGATGTGTTTGCTTGGTCCTACCAAGATATGACAGGGTTTGATAACAACACCGTAGAACATCACTTACCCCTGAAACCAGAATGTCAGTCAGTTAAACAAAAACTGAGAATGACTCACCCTGATATGGCCGTCAAAATTAAGGAGGAAGTGTAGAAGCAGATCGACGCAGGTTTCCTTGCCACCTCGGAATATCCTCAATGGTTAGCCAACATAGTGTCAGTTCCCAAGAAGGATGAAAAAGTTAGAATGTACGTAGACTACAGGGATTTAAACAAAGCAAGTCCAAAGGATGATTTTCCCCTACCACACATTGACATGCTGGTTGACAGCACAACAAAATTCAAAATATTCTCCTTCATGGATGGATTCTCGGGCTATAATCAAATCAGAATGCCGCCAGAAGACATGGAGAAAACTCTGTTCATCACCCCTGGGGCAACTTTTGCTATAAAGTAATGTCGTTCGGTCTAAAGAATGCAGGAGCAACTTATCAAAGGGCTATTACAACCCTGTTTCACAACATGATGCACAAAGAAATTGAAGTGTATGTCGATGACATGATTGCCAAATCTAAAACAAAAGAAGAACACGTGGAAAATTTGTCAAAGCAGTTCGAGCGTCTGAGAAAATAAAAACTCCGCTTGAATCCCAACAAATGTACATTCGGTGTTCGCTCAGGAAAGCTCTTGGGATTCATCGTCATCCAAAAACGAATTGAGGTTGATCTCAACAAAGTCAAAGCCATTCAAGAAATGTCTTCCCCAAAGACTGAAAAGTAAGTAAAAGGATTTTTGGGACATTTGAATTACATCTCAAGATTAATATCTCTCATGACCACGACATGCGCTCCAATCTTCAAACTACTCATAAAGAACCCAAGCTGTATATAGACAGAATACTGCCAAAAGGCTTTCAACAACATCAAAGAATATTTGCTGAATCCACCGATTATGTCTCCTCCAGTGGAAGAAAGACCACTAATAATCTACTTAACAGTCTTGGAAGACTCCATGGGTTGTGTGCATGGCCAACAAGACGAGGTAAAAAGAAAAGAGTCTGCCATTTATTACTTAAGCAAGAAATTCACAGACTGTGAAACTCGATACGCTATGCTCGAGAAAACTTGCTGCGCTCTGGCTTAGGCAGCTAAACGTCTTCGCCAGTACATGATTTGTCACACTACTTGGTAAATCTCTGAAATGGATTCAATCAAGTACGTCTTTTAAATGCCTGCTTTAACAGGGAGTACCGCCCATTGGAAGATGTTGTTATTAGAATACGACATCGATTATCATGCTCAGAAAGCCGTCAAAGGAAGTATTTTAGTCGGTCATTTGGCTCATCAACCGATTGACGATCAAGAAATAATCAAATTTGACTTCCTAGAAGAAGATGTAATGTACCTGAAAATGAAAGATTGCGATGAACCGCTACCAAGCGAAGGGCCAAAACCAGGATCCCAATGGGGGCTAATTTTCAATGGAGCTGTCAACGCTTATGGAAATGGAATTAGGGCAATCATTGTTACACCTTAGGGTACCCATATTCATTTCACTACCAGATTGGCATTCAAATGAACAAATAATGAGGCCGAATATGAAGCTTGCATCATGGGCCTCAAAGAAGCTACTGACTTACGGATAAAAAACTTGGATGTGTTTGGAGACTCAAGGGGAACACATATCAATTGGGATTGATTCCTTACAAAGACTCGCAAGAAGGTTGTTACCCTTCTTCAACAAAGTTGATTTTCATCACATTCCTCGTGAAGAAAATCATATGGCTGATGCTCTAGCTACCCTATCCTCAATGATTAGTGTGAGACGATGGAATGACGTACCCAAGATTGACATAATGTGCCTTGATAGGCCCGCTTACATATTTGCAGTTGAAGCAGTCATAGACGACAAACCATGGTATCATGATATCAAATGCTTCCTTCAAAGATAGGAATGCCTGCCTGAGGCATCAAGAAGAGATAGGAAGACTCTCAGAAGATTGGCTGGCAACTTCTTCTTGAACAATGATGTACTCCACAAAATAAACTTCGACATGGTTTTGCTCAGATGTGTAGACAGACAAGAAGCAAACATGTTGATAAAAGATATTCAGGAAGGATCTTTTGGCACTCATGCCAATGGACACACAATGGCAAGAAAAATTCTGAGAGCTGGATATTATTGGCTAACAATGGAATTCGATTACTACAACTACATGAGGAAATGTCACAAGTGTCAGATATACGACGACAAAATCCATGTACCACCAACACATCTCAAAGTTCTATCCTCTCCATGGCCTTTTTCTATATGGGGAATTAACATGATTGGCATGAATGAACCCAAAGCCTCGAACAGACATCGATTCATCCTGGTAGCCATTGATTATTTAACCAAATGGGTTGAAGCAATTTTGTACACCAATGTGACTAGGCAAGTGGTGGTCCGATTTATCAAGAGCAATCTCATATGACGTTACGGTGTTCCAAACCAGATCATTACGGATAATGGATCGAACCTGAATAACAAAATGATGAAAGAGTTGTGTATTGAGTTTAAAATTGAACACCATAACTCATCTCCCTACCGACCTAAAATGAATGGATCAGTAGAAGCAGCTAACAAGAACATTAAGAAGATCATTCAAAAGATGGTCGTAACCTACAAAAATTGGAATGAGATGCTACCCTTTGCTCTTCACAGTTATCGCACATCTGTTCGAACTTAAACAAGGGCAACCCCTTTCTCTCTAGTACATGACGGTCACACCCTAATTTTTGACCCTAAGATCCCTTTTCTTTTTGCATAGCATCTTTAGGCCGTGCGGTCTTGTGGGCGTGTTTATTATCACTAACCAGTTTGTGCAGGTGCAGTTTTTTCAAAGTCAAACATTACAGAGATGATTTTTGGATTCTAATTCAAAGTAATCATAAGGGATATCTTAAGGTTAAGTGCTAGGGTCTAGGTTTGGTTCCTCGTTACTATTTCAACTAAGAATAGTCTGAACTAGGTCATGGTGCAAAGGATGGGTTTGTGGAGTTACTAAGATTAAGGTGACAAGGCCCATTTATAGGGATTCCTTGAAATTCAAGTTTGTGTTGAATACAAGTTATTGGTGATGGACACAAGAAGATTCATGTTGTCATAAGGTTTAAGTAACTAAAGTTCATCAAACTTCATTCAAATTGGAATTTATTCAGGTTACCATATTCTCAAATTCAAAGATTTTTGGTACAAAGATGCAAGATGTGATTCAAGTTTCATCATGGAATTTACAAAAAAGATTTTAATAAAGTTAATTCTAAAGTTCAAGGTTGCAAGTTTTCAAAGGTGATTCTTTGTCAAAGAAAATGAGCTTTATACAAATCCATTCAAAGTATGTCAAAGTGTAGGGATTGAAAATTTACAAAATTCAAGGTGTTCACTACAAGTACAAAATTCAATCATCATTCACAAATTAGATTCATAAGCTCAATTCAAAGTTTACAAGTTATGACCAAAAGAGAACACTAATTATAGTTACAAAGCATTTGCAATAGTTCAAATTCAAGTTCACATTACAAGTTTAAGAGTTCAAATCCAAGAGGATCCATAAGCTTATCAAATCTAAACCCAAGCTTTGAAACCCAAACTTTGAAATCAAATGCTATTGAACTTTTAGTCACTGTAAGCCAGTTGTGCAAGAGTCGTTCTACCGACACCCCCATACCCAAAATGGCAACAATACCTAAAGTTATTATTTTTGTTGATACCACAGTCTAATGCCAGCATACTGACGAGTGTATTTTATCATCATTTTACGATTAAACATGAAGGAAATATATGAAAGTTTATGCCACCAGTTCTCCGCAAGCCAAGGATATCTTTCATCCGGACCAAAGTCTTCAAGCCTTTGTCTAACATGAAGGTCCTTGAACTGCTTCTGAACCAGCGCCACCTTCGTTTTTTTTCTTTCTCTTTAAATTTTTGCTTTAATATTTTAACTTTACTTTTTTTTTATTAATAAATAATTTAGTATAAAATATTTTTTTTTCTTAATTTTCAATTTTTTGAAATATATTTTCTTAAATAGAGATATATCTCTTTTTTTTTCAAACAACAATTTTTCAATTGGACTTTTAATATAATAGAAATATAACTTTTCCTTTAAAATAGTACTTTCTTTTCTAAATTTAAAATAAAACCTTTTTAAGAAGGCTCCCGTAAACCAATTTTCTTAGTAAACTGTGTTTTTTCTTCTGAATAATCTTTTCTTACTTAATGTATGCACTCTACTTATTTGTCTTGATTGTGCTTTAAACCTTTTCAAAAAGTAAAATTCTCGATCCAACGTCGAGCCATTTTTCACCCATGTAAGTCGATTGCTTTTAAGCATCCCCATCAACTTTTCGGTCACTATACACAAGGCTAGCCCACTTTGCTAGTGTACACGATTAAAACTCAACTTTTTGATTTGATTAATCGGTGACGTCTATAAAAACTTTAGATTTAAACGCTTATTACTTTATGCTTTATGCTTTATGCTTTATTCTTAATATATATTTGCTTGCATATCCAAGGGAAAATCCCATGCATGATAATCACTTGTCGTGCATGGTGCATTTAATTTGCATTTCATCCTCCCCTTAGTGGTTGTAGATACCCTTTTAGGATAAACATTTCTTAGACAACTTTAGGATAGATTCTCCTAAGTTAGTCCCTCGCTATCTGATTAGACAATCAATAACCTTAGATCACCTGATTCTCCACACAAGAGAATTAGATGTGAATCATCTCAAAGAAGAGACATACGATCTCATACCCCATAATACAAACAAGATGTGGATTCCTTTTCCACTTAGGAGAGATATGTGACATACTCGTCGATTTTATATCCGATTTGGAGCCCTTCTCCTAAGATGAAGCAAAGGTCCATTCTTAAAACTGTGGTGGTTCTTAAGATGACGACTCATCTTTTCTCCTAAACCATTTTCAAACAAACTTTAGTACCCTCAGAGAGGAACTACAAGTAGGCACAAGATGCGATTTCTTGTCGAGAACACTTAGGAATAGAACTTTAGGACTTCCTACCCCATTACCCTTAGAAGCAGATAACAATTAGTAGATAACATGATAAAACAAGAGGTTCCTGTAGAGTACTACAAATATCTAGGATGCTAATACCTTCCCTAGGTATAACCAACCCCCGAACCTTAGATTCTCTAGTTTTGCATTGCATTGCATATTGTGGGTTATTCGATCTTTCTCACTTCCCTTGGATAAATCAAAGACCGGTGGTGAATAAACGATTTGCGATTCAAGTTAATCAATTGCTTGGCATCCAATTCTCACAGTGACAGAAATGGCAACTTCACTAGGGATTCTTAAGAGGGATCCCCCTAACTTGTTTATTTATGTTATTTGTTGTATACTTGTATATTAGTGTCTATTGCTATTGTGCTTGAGTTTTTCTGTATGCAGGGTTGTCACTTTGTGTAGTGAGATAAGTCCTACACCCGGACTAGAGTGTAATTTATGATGGGACGGTGATATATTTAAGGAGAGTTTTAGGGAGTCGATTCCCGAAGAAGTTGAATTGAGACATCACCACTCAGTTGAGGCCCTCTCGAACTTAAGATTTTTTAACGAGTCTATTCGTGAAGACGATATTATTTTCGACCTAGGAGCCCATGAGACTGAGAATCGTAGTTACCTTTAACCCCACTTGGCCTATTAGGATGTAGTTCGGGGGCTATGAGGGAGTCGATTCCCAAAATAGTTGATACGTGATACTACACTCAGACGAGACTCTCTTGAGAATATTACTGACCACCAAGTTATTTGGGAAATCGATAATATCCGAAAGATGGGTTGTTGACTCTGGGAACTTTCTAGAACCCTGTTCTGCAGATCATGAACCCTAGTACTTACTTTCTTGGGTTGGGTAGACCTTGGCTCCACGCTCATGACCTTTCAAACCTAGGACTCTTTGTCTGTTTGATTGTTTATGTGTGCTTTATGCTTTGTGTGTTTGCATACATGCATTCATGAGCATCTTTTCATAAAGATTCATGGAACTTAGCTTTGTTTGTAAACATCGTAGGGATATCATGGATACCGGAAGAAGGAATACAATGAAGTACACTTATCAGAGTCTTAACCTGGACAATTGAAGGAGATTGGAAACCTTGGTGACAGATAAAGACGGGTTCAAGAGCAGATATGAGAGGTTGTTATCTTTGTTGAAGGTGAGGATTGATAAGGGACTCCTTTCTACTCTACTTCAGTTCTACGACCCACTTTACCATTGTTTGACTTTTCCGGACTATCAACTTATACCTACCCTCGAAGAGTACTCTCAGCTAGTCAGTTTACCTATTCAAGACAAGTCTCTTTTTCCTATCTTCGAAAAGGATCCCGAGGAAAAAAATTGCTAAGGCTACACACTTGGGTTTGGTTAATATTCGGGCTAACATGACCGTAAAAGGGAGAATTTTTTGATTAACTGCAGAATTTCTGGTTGGAAAAGCTCAGTATTATGCTAATCATCAAAGTATAGATGCGGTCGAAGCTGTTTTAGCCCTACTTATCTATGGTATCTTCTTATTCCCGAGTTTTGAAAATTTTGTGGACCTCAATGCAATCAAAATCTTTCTGAAGAAGAATCCAGTACCTACCTTGCTAGCTGAAGCTTATTATTCTATTCACTCAAGGAACGCTCACAAAAAAGGAATGATTACCTGTTGTGTCCCTTTGTTGTACAAGTGGTCTATTTCGCACTTGCCCAAAGCCCACGCCTTTTGGGATACTAAGAAGGGATGGTGGTCACAAAAGATAATGTCTCTTACCCACTCAGACATCGACTGGTATAACCGTGTTTATGATGGGGTGATGATTATTGACAGCTGTGGAGATTTTGGAAATGTACATCTTCTTAGCATCAAGGGATTAATCATCTACAATCCAGTCTTAGCCCGCAGACAACTGGGATATCCTTTGAAAGACAAGCCTGTCAGTGTCCACGTGGAAGGTATTTTCTTTGAAGAAGGGAAACTGAGCGAAGAATTAAGAGAATAGGTTTTGAATGCTTGGGATCATAAGCACAAGAAGGATAAGAATAACTTAGGGAAGCATAATTGTGTCTCTTTGGGACCTTATCTCCAATGGGTTCGGAAGAGAGCTATTGATTTGAAAATGCCATATTCCCGACAAGAACCTATGGTCCTAAAAGAAGAACCTGTCTTCATCTTCTCGTCTGAAGCAGAAGAGTTGAGGATTGCTTTGAACAAAGCTCAACAGATAGGGGACGCTTGGATGAATAAGTACCAAATAGTTATGGAAGAGAATGCAGAACTCCAACGACAACTCAAGATAAAAGATGAAGAAACTACTTCTTACAAGAAAAGGAAAGCACAAGAAGATTTGTCTTACTCTAGTCCTCAGTCAACACCTTGGAAATTGATTGTTGACAAGCTCATCTTGGAGAAATCCCAGATGGAAGAAGAAATCAAGAGACTCATGAGAAGACTGTTGGAAGAGTCTTCTTAGATCTTTCTTTATCAGCTTTTATTTAGCTTTTCCGTTATGACTCTTGAAAATGTACCGATGCATTGTAATCAATTTTTATTTATGAATTTGTCTTTTGGTATTTCGGATATTGATGACTGTAACCGAATTTTTAGGATTAATAAAATGCATCTTTTGATATTCCTTGATGATTATAAATAGCTGAGTTCCATGAATCTTGTTGTATCGCATTTGTATTTTCATTCTTTCCCCCTTCAAGGAACTTAAAAGTTGTTTTGCAGGCATCGTAAGATGGATTAAGGAAAGAAAGGAGTTTTGTCATACACCTTCAAGGTTCCTGATATTGAATAGTTAAGGGAACTAGGAAATCACATCAAAGATCCTGAGGCTTTCATTGAGAAGTATGGAAGGATCCTCCCGCTGTTGGAAGTTAGAGTGGCTGCTGGTCTGTTAGAGACGCTTGTGTAACTGTACGACCCGATCTATCATTGTTTCATTTTCCCAGATTTCTAGCTAATGCCTACGTTGGAAGGGTATTCCGCTCTGTTGGGCATCCCTGTCAACCACTCACTTCCATTCTCTGGTGCAGAAGGAAGACCCAGCCAAGAAGATATTGCGAGAGCATCCCGCATAAAACTGTTCGATATTCGAACTCACATGACAGTCAAAGGGAGAATTGATGGGTTGCCTTCCTAGTTCTTGTTCGAGAAAGCTCGACACTTCGCTAACATGGGGAATACCGAAGCCTTCGAGAACATTTTCGCACTGCTGGCTTATGGTTAGTTCTTATTTCCCAACATTGAAGATTTCGTCGATGTGCTCGCAATCAAAATTTTCATGCTCAAGAATCCGGTTCAAACTCTGTTAGTCGACGCCTATCATGCCATTCATTTGAAGGTTCTAAAGGGAGAAGGACGGATTATATGTTGCACTGCTATCCTCTATAGGTGGTTTATTTCGCACCTACCGTGGTCTACAACTTTTTAGGATATGAAGGATGGTACAGAATGGCCCGTGAAACTCATGTCTCTCACTCACTCAGAAATTGAATGGCACGATCCGATTTATGGAGGAATTATCATGATTCATAGCTTCGGAGACTTTCCCAATGTGCCTCTTCTTGGTACAAAAGGATGCATAAACTATAACCCTGTGCTCGCTCGTCGACAACTCGGTCATCCAATGGATGAGGTACCTAATCTAGAAAATCTGAATAGAATTTTCCTCTATCAAGGAGAGAATCTTGAGTTTAAAACCGGAATTGTGTATGCGTGGTGCCGCATAAACAGGAAAGGAATGACCGTGACAACGAACCCTAATTGCACAGTTACTGAAGCTTGCCTAGCATGGGCACGTGAAAAGGCTCTCACCTTGATGATGCCATATCCTCATCCCAAGCCTCCTGTGACTGACTCAAGTGAAGTTTTGAAGTTGAAGGTGGAAATAGAGAAGCTTACCCTCGATAAGGCAAGGATGCAAGAGCATATCAGCAAGCTGAGGAAACAACTCCGTGGAAGAGAAGAGTCATCGTATGGTGGACAAGATTCCTAGTTCCTTTTGTATTCTGTTACTTATTGTAATAAAATTTGAAGGTGTACTGGCTATTATGTAAAACTTTTTTTAATTTTAATAAATAAAACAAGTTTCTAATTACGATGTTTACAAATACACTTTCGAGTTCCTTGAAGTTCATGTTGCATCATACGCATCATTTGCATTTGCATTCCTTTGCATTCCAGATTCTCATTCGTGTTTCCCTCCTTAGACAAGCTGATTCATCGATACAATACTCGAGCCGGTCGCCAGCAAAGAATGGATCAACTCGAACAGGAAAACAGGGCACTTCGGGAAGAGGTTACGACACTAAAAGAAAGTTTGGAGAGGATTAATGGGATGATGGAAACGTTGATGGCTGTTCAGAATCAGCCATCACATAGTGGGCCAGAACCAAGAACTGTTATCTCTGAAATAGTATCTGTACCGATCCCAGTGGTGCCAACAACAGGTGAAACTTAGTATTCCATGCCTCTTGGTTATCCATGGGGGATGCCTCTTAACTTTACTCCAGCTGGATACTGCCCACCAGTTTCTCATGTTCCTGTCATAACTGCTGTAATGACTGTGCCACCACCTGTAGTAAAAGCTACTCATTTCCACCTAGAAGAGCATGTGTTCCATGCTGCTCCTAGTGAAAGTATTGGGATGGAAGAACTAATGGATGATTTCCATGACAAGTTTTTGGAAATGCAGAAAGAGATCAAGGCCCTTCGTGGGAAAGAGTTGTTCGGGAAGAGTGCTTCTGAGCTGTGTTTGGTTCCAAATGTTAAGGTTCCTCCAAAATTTAAAGTCCCTGATTTTAAGAAGTATAAGGGAAACTATTTCCCTCAGATTCATCTGGTTATGTATGCATGAAAGATGTCTACTCAGACGGATAATGACCAACTATTGATACATTATTTCCAAGATAGTCTAATTGGTGCAGCCCTCAAGTGGTATATGGGGCTGGACAGTTCGAATATCTACAACTTCAGTGATCTCTGTGATTCTTTTATTAAACAATACAAATATAATGTTGACATGGCACCAGATAGAGACCAGCTGAGAGCTATGGCCCAAGAAGAAAAAGAGAACTTTAAGGAGTACGCCCAGCGTTGGCGTGAACTAGCTGCTCAAGTTACTCCACCTCTGGAGGAGAAAGAGATTACCAGAATTTTTTTGAAAACATTAACCCCATTTTTTTTATGAGAGAATGGTAGCAAGCGCCCCTAGTGATTTTACCGAAATGGTAAATATGGGGATGCGTTTGGAAGAAGGGGTCCGTGAAGGAAGATTGGTTAAAGAAGGAAGTGCTTCCAACGGTGCCAAGAAATTTGGAAGTAATTTCGAAAAAAGAAGGAACAGGAAGTAAGTGTCGTGCATCATGGCCGATCTAGAAGAAGGTATCAGCAACCTCAACATATCGCTGCTATATCTCCCATCACCAACACTCCTGCTTATCAACCATATGCCCGTCTATCATTTAATAATCGAAACTGTGTTCAAAGACAGTTTGATCCGATTCCGATGACCTATGCAAAATTGTATCCATATTTGATACAAAGGAATTCGGTGTAGACACGAGCTCCGCCAGCCATTGCGAAGGATCTCCCGTGGTGGTATAAGCCCGAGGCTCGTTGTGCTTTCCATCAAGGTGCGCCCGGACATGACATCGAAGACTGTTTTCCTTTGAAACATGAAATACAGAGGCTAATGCGACCTGGTGTCTTGTCTTTTGGAGACTCTAGACCTAATATGAAAACCATAAGCTCAGACTGAGACAGTCTCCTCAAAGCTTTAGTTAATTTACTGTTTTTCGCATGTAATGCTCCTTGTTTATTAATGCATTTGTTATTTGCATGCAAGAACTTGTTCATTTTGAATGATTAATGCAATAAATATGTTTGTCTTGAAGAAATCCATTCGTTGTCACTCATTTTAAAAATGCTTTTTCTGTTTTATAATGTTGATGCCACCCGATCTCTTACTTAGGCAGAGAATTGGAGGGAGGATGACGAAATCATAAACGCAAGATCTCTTGTTGTATGCTTTTGAATAAAACTATGCTAATGATGTAAGGCGTTGTTTAAAATCCCCAAACACCGGAGATATAAGGGAGATAGACCCTCGTTAACCCCTTTGAGCCTTGAAGTATGAGTTTCCTTCTCCAAATAAAAAAATCTCATTTTTAACCTGGGGTAGGGTAATTGTTAGTTAGGCTGATCAAGCGCCTAAACTATCAAAAAAGAGGAGTAAATATCACGAAGATTGGGTGGGTACAAATAGACTTTGAGCCTTTATCCTTTATTTCTTAAACCATGAACTAAGCCATTTTACAACCCTCAAAAGTCCTAATTGAAGCAGGGTTTATTTTTGAAAGTATACTCAATGAGATAACGTTTCCTGACTCCTATGACCTATGCTCAATATTTTGTGTTGGCTTTGTAAAATTAATCAATTTCATATCCTAACTAGTGATTCGCTCACAAGTTATTGTGATATCCTTTTTAATAAAAATTTCAAGGCAAACATATGTTGCATTAGCAGTTTCAGAATTAACATTTTTCTGCTTTCTAACATTGCTTGACATCATAGAAGCTAGCATATGAGCATCAGCGATGAGCTCAATCTTTTAAGACTTGAAACTCTGATGAGTAAATGGCGAATCATTTCAAAAGGATGACCATGTCTAAGGGCACGTTACCTGAAGAATTTGCTGAGCAGTGGCAACTGGTTTCCTAGCTGTTTCTTTCACCGTCTGACCCCAAGGGGCAGGTTTGCAGACTCAGAATACAATCAATCTGGGGCAGGTTTGCAGACTCAGAATACAGTCAATCTGGGGCAGGTTTGCAGACTCAGAATACAGTCAATCTGGGGCAGTTACGTCGAATTTGATAAATCTCTCCAAGATTTTAGAGATATTGGAACATTTTGGATGCCAAGTTTTCTGTAAAATCCTCTTGAGATGACTTCTTCTTATAAACTATGTGATCTGGGGCATTTGAGAATTAAAGACTCTTTATCCATTCAAAACAATTGTTGTTCAAAATGGTGACTACCAAGCAGTGCATCAATGCATAACTATATTATTCTCATAACATTCTTAACCCATGCCTCAAAGAGTTTCTATTCCAAGTGGTGCGATGATTCCCCAGTAAATCTCTACTTCAAGTAGTCACGACTATTCCCCGGTGATTCTCTACTTTAAGAAGTTATGGCAGGATTAATGCAAGATTTCCCTAGTGGGCAACCTAGGAATCCCCAGTGAATTTCTTTAGTTTCAACCTTCCCCAGCAAAGTGAATGTTTATTTCATTCCCCAGTGGATTTTTTCATAACTTCAATCTTTCTTAGTAAAAGTGGATGTTTATTTCATCCCCATGATGTTTCGACTCTAACATCTACAGCTATGACTTTTGATCCAAGCTTCCCCCATGAGGTGGATATTTATTTTATCTCCATGAGACCCCATCTCTAGCAGTTATAACTTTCATTCAGACTACTTCAGTTCGCAGTGGATATTTATTTTATCCTCCATGAAGTCTCTCTAGTCATGAGTTTGATTTCGTTGCCCAGAGGATCTTTCTCATCCCTAACAGAATAACAGGTTTCATCTTGACAATCCCTTAAGTGAAGTCATGATGTTTATCCCCAAGTGGAATGCTCTCTTTTCCCTAGAGAAGTTTGAAGCCTTGAAGTAGGATTGTGGTCCCATATGTGGTTCTCCATTCATCCCCAGTGATGCTTCTATATTATGAAGAATGGCTAAGTATCCGTGCCGAGATGTTTATTTCATCTCTGTTTTACTTCTTTTCGTTGTTTTCTCAGCATAAGCATGAGCATAAGCATAACATACATTCATTTAGATACATGGCATGTGCACATTTTGCATCTTGCATTTTTTGTGTTTGTTTGTTTGTTTGTTCTGTCACTTCGGCCGTGGTTATCCCCAAGTGACTGGGTTTATCGGCTCCCTCCAATTAGAGTCGTCAGCCCTAAGCAGAAAGAGCACAATCTTTCTAATTCCCCACTGAGATTAATCCTAGTGGAAGATGGTTGCTTTAGTTCTCTTTTCCATATTTGGATAAAGATAAACCTCATTGAGTTCATTCCTCAATGAATGGAGTCTTGTTTGGCCGTTTCTTTTCAGTTATTTCCTGGATCGAACCTCGGTCCCTGACAATCACATTTTTGGATATCTCTAGGCTGTTGAACATAGATCAAGCGTGCATTTATTTTGCAATTTGTCTCCCCAAGAAGAGTTTATTTGAAGATCTCTATGGAAGATAGAAATTATTTCTCCAACAGTAATATTACAACATTTTCCTGGAATTCATACCAGACGACAAGTGGCAGCCTCTTTATTCAAGCAACTTGTTTTGTTCTGAGGTTTTCTATTCGGATGACAAATGGCAGTCTCTCCTCAAAATAGTTTGTCTATCCCCAGCAGATAATATTTTTTTGTGGACTACCTAGTAAATTTGTAGTAGGCAATATTTTCTTTGTGGACTACCCAGTAAATTGGTAGCAGGATTGCCTTTTGTCGACTACCTAGTAAATCAGTAGCAGGTAATATTTTCTTTGTCGACTACCCAGTAAATCGGTAGCAGGCAATATTTTCTTTGTGGACTACTTAGTAAATCGGTAGCAGAATTACCTTTTCTCGACTACAAAGTAAATCTGTAGCAGACAATCTTTTCTTTGTGGACTACCCAGTAAATCGGTAGCAGGATTACCTTTTGTCGACTACCCAGTAAATCGGTAGCAGGTAATATATTTTCTTTGTGGACTACCCAGTAAATCGGTAGCAGGTAATATTTTCTTTGTGGACTACCCAGTAAATCGGTAGCAGCCAATCTTCTCTTTGTGGACTATCCAGTAAACCGGTAGCAGAAGATCTTTCTTTGTCAACTACCTAGTAAATCGGTAGCAGATGATCTTTCTTTGTGAACTACCCAGTAAACCGGTAGTAGATAATTTATCCTCAATGAAGTTTTCAGCATATCTTTTTCTCAATCAAATGAAATCTCTCTAGAAATCTGTCAGAGAAGTGTGGTGAAGATTTTACAAGTGTTTCTCTTTATTTGAGAATTCTTATTATAAGGATTTTATTTTAACTACAGCAATATTGCTCCACAGTGGTGTTTCCCTTCAGTGAATCCACTAGGCAAAGCTACTCACACCAAATGGTAGTTCTTTGAAAAGTTTGGTTAAGGTTCGAATGATCTTTCTCTTTATTTGAGAAGACGTGTTTACAAAAATAACTAGCTTACATCTCTTTTGAAAGATCCCCGGTGATTGTTTCCAAATCTCCATTAAGTTATTGATCTCCGTCGAAGCCATATATCTCCAGTAAAATTCCATCCCATGTGAAGATGTTATCCTACAAGTATTCACCTTTCCAGGAGGAATTCAAGACTTGGCTCGAGGCAGACAACCTCGTAGTTTTTATTTCAAGATCTTGCTCAAGGAAAACGACCTCGGAGCAGTGGTTTATTTTTACCCATTTCAAGTGGAAAACTTGATTAAAGAAGAAACTGAGACCAGTCTGTGGTTTATGACCCAAGATGAGGGGAGGTTTATTTTTACCCTTTTCAAGTGGAATACTTGATTAAAGAAGAAACTGATACCAGTCCGTGGCTTATGACCCGAGACGACGGGAGGTTTATTTTTACCCTTTTCAAGTGGAATACTTGATTAAAGAAGAAACTGAGACTAGTCCGTGGCTTATGACTCGAGACGAGGGGAGGTTTATTTTTACCCTTTCAAGTGGAATACTGGATTAAAGAAGAAATGGAGACCCGTTCATGGCATACAACCTCGAAGCGTGGAGAAGTTTATTTACACTTTCTAAATGGAACATTTAGTTAAAAAAAACTGAATCATATTCTTGATCGTGGAAGCTTATTTTGGTTATTACCCTTGCTTAGGCTACTATTTATTGGTAGTGGGTTATCTCTCTCAGGTTCATCACCGTATGTTTAAGATACCTTGTGATTGTCAGTTGGTAGTCTATTTCCCCTAGTGGAGTTAGATCTTCCCCGTGGAGTCTTGTCTTGTCGAGTCGTCTTCGTCGGGTCTTCCGTTCTTTAGCTGTGTTCCAATGTTTCAACTTCGGTTATCCCCTATGACATTATTCCTCACAGGATCTCTGTCTTGCATATCATATCATTTCATACTGAAGATGGCTGGTTTACATCCTGAGTGAATCGCACACTCAAAGATAACACAGAGTCGCCACCGAACTTTATTTAGTCCCAAATGACAGGGAAAATATCGATAAAACCAAAGGGGAAGAGAAACGGGAACCGGGGTCGGTTATGCGAAAGGAAGGTACTAGCACCTAACGCATCTGTCGTACTCGACGGGAACCATTTTGCTTGCTTCTAGGCTTGGATGGGTTATCTATCTAAAGGCTTCTAGCTAAAAGAAGGAGGAGAGAAAGAGAGAGAAACAGAAAAAGAAAGAAAGGAAAAAAAGAAGGTGCTCGCGAAGGATTGTGGCCCTCGTGCCTACGTACCCTCAACAACTTGGTCGGACAGACCGACCTGCTCTGATACCACTATTGTAACACCCCAATTCCCATCGCGAATAAATAATACATAATTAAATCAGAGTAAATAAAAATTTATTTTTCCGATAGAAACAGGGATGCCACAATTTAAGAAAGAAAACACAATCCCTGCTCATAAATTTTGATACATAACACAAAATGGAATAAACCTGTAAGGGACACTTTTTCCATATAATAGGAAAGGTTCAGTTATGGAATAAAGCGGAAAACTCCATAACTGCCTTGTTTTACAAAATAAATCATTTTATAACGTCAAAATAAACATACAAAAGTAATACAAAATATATTCAACAATTGTATACATATAGCTAACAAAAGTGTTCCCCGACTCCCGTGTACGTATCAGAGAAGACAGAACGACAAAAGGATGGAGAACTAATCTTCTCAAAAGCCTCCAAGACTACTAATCTGCAATTGCCTCATAGAGCAACAAACCACAACAAAGGGTGAGAAATAACAACTAAATCAAGATTGCATAATAATATGCAACACATAAAAATTCACATACATAGTTATTCTCACCACAAGTATCACTTACCAATCCACATAACATATATCAATTATTTCAACATAATAACATATGCACACATAAGGCACACCAAAGTCATAATATATGGAAACACACAACCACGTCACATATCATATGTTTATACATAAAACATATTATCCACAACCAATGCATTTATCACATATGCACATCAATTCACCAATTCAAACATAAATCTCAACACATACTCAATCAATTCATAATTCTCACACATAATCAATCCATTCATTGATTTTCCATACATAATCAATCCATTCATGATTTATGCAAATGCACAGAGACCGACACAACGACTCTATGCAATGCATATGCGGTACCATCCATCCATCATTTCTCAACACTAGTTCACTTAGGAACTATTGGAATCATCGCTTGTTACTTAGTGTAACTCCCCGTCGGGAAAACAATGTTCCCCGTCGCTTTAGGTCCTCTTTGTATAAGGCTCACGACATTTATGGATTGCTTTAGGTCCTCTTTGTATAAGGCTCACAATCCGATCGCTTTAGGTCCTCTTTGTATATGGTTCACGATCGTCTATAATCATCGCTTTAGGTCCTCTTTGTATAAGGCTCACGATGTTATAGCGGATTCCCTCTGGAATCGTTTCGTCGCTCACACCCACTAGGGCACACGACATCACAAGATGCATATCATGATGCTTGGCATACAAAGACTCATGACAATCAAATGCATCTTCACATATATGCAACCATAATCATGCATTTACAACCAAACACAACACATTGCGTTTACTTGCCCTTAGGCCACAAACCATCATCACAACATGTCATCACATGCATTCACATCATATACCATCACACAAGTCATACGATACAAATCAAAAGCATATCGCATGATAACACACCAATTACACACCATTAAAACGGTAAAAGTCGACAAAACGACACGTTTCCAAATTCCCGACATAATTAAATCGGCCAACAATCTCAAAATCATCATAATAAGAAAGAACAGCTCAATAGCTTTCCAACGATACCAAGAATATTCAAAACGGATAATCGGAACACAAGTTACGGACTTAAAACGAAAAGACATCGCGAAATGACAACATTCAGCACCCTCACTGGCCATACGCGTATTGCCCTGAGCCATACGTGTATTGCCTTGCTCACTCGCCCAGCCATACGCGTATTGCCCAAAGTGATACGCGTATGGGCAGAGACTGATTTTTCCCCAAAATTCCACTAAAAATCCAATACGCGTATTGCCTCAGTCCATACGCGTATTGCCCACTCCCATACGCGTATTGCCTTCATTCCTTCATTGCCATACGCGTATTGCCTTAACCAATACACGTATTGCCTTGAGTGATACGCGTATGGGCAGCGAAAATCCAGAATATTTCCTGCATAATTTTGTTACGAATTTTTCCCCAAAAATCCCATTTTTCATCCCCAAATCCATTTTCAACAGCAAAACAAGTACCAGCAATTGTTCCTAAGCGCAGGGTAATCATACAACGCGATTTATATCGATTTTCAACCGCAAAAACATTGATTACTATCAATTATTTATCAATTTATCATTTAGAGAAAAGTTGCGAAAACAACCAAAACAATTACACAAACAACACATATACATACACAAGCAAGATATAATTGAACTTCTCACCCTTACCCGATTAATCGCGCTTGAAACGGATGAATTCTCGATTTTCCTCTTTTTTCCTCTTCCCTTTTTCTTTCTTCTCCTTTTCCTTCTTTCCTTTCTCTTTTCTCTCTTTTTCTCTCAAAATTCTATTTTAATAAAAACCATAATTTCTAACCAAGAAAAATGACCAAAATACCCCTCAACTCAAATATCTCGCAAACGCTCTCAAAACGCGATAAAACATAAGCATACCGATGAAATATATTTCAGGAAATAAAAGTTGAAAAGAAATTATAATTTAATGCAAATATTTTACCTATCAGGGAAATTAACCAATTAACTCAATTAGCAAATAAAATACAACAAATTCACACATTTCACAAAATTCACATCAATGAAATAAATAAATGCAATTACACAAATCGGGGTGTTACAACTCTCCCCCACTTAGACATTTTCGTTCTCGAAAATATACTGAGACGAACGACTCCGGATACGACTCTCGCATCCGACTAACAAACCGACATGCCAACCAAAGGCGCACCACGAATAACACAACTAACAAACCACCTTGCTAACAGCAACAACAACAACGACACGACCACGACGACAACTACAACGACAAGATGCAAAGCCCATACAATGCACTTGACGACCAACTCGCAACTCAAAGAATACCCAAGTTACGAATACACATGTTCACTCTTGAACCAAAACACAACAAGATCGTTACCATCACCGTAGGTAACACTCCCCTAACTCCCCACACAGGAATTAGTTACTCGCACTCGACCCAACACGATGGAAACGAGGCAACAACATAACCAAGAACCTAACGTTCCACGATCCAATATCATCTCAACAACCTCGTCCAAACCAGAATACCAAACATCCTTGTCACCCAACAGCATTACAACAATGCTACGATTCACCAATCGAACATATAACCAAAACATCCATCTATATAGTAGCCCATGAATAATATTTAAACCTTTCACTTAAATTTTCCATTCTGAATGTCCAATGGTCTCACCATTCCTACATTTTCCCAATGTCCAACCTATGAATCCTTACAAGTCACACACACATATACCAAATGTGTCACATCACGCTTCCGCTGCGCACTCTGATTACTCGAAACCATCAAGTTTACCGATCTCACGTCCAAAGTCTAACTCCTTCTCATATTCACCAATAATCACTGTTCACTTTTAATATACCCAACCTCACACTCCAAACACAAGTTTTGAACTACTCAAATAATTTTAACTCCCTGACCATCAAAACAGACATACATAAAACTTTCGACTTAACTCATCCGGCACAACCTTAGTTTTTCCTGAAGGATAATCCAAGCCAATTTCATAACTCGTCACGAATTCTAACCATCCTCGTTGTCTTATACTATATTCCTTCAGACCAAACCGATACTCTAAACTCTTGTGATTACCAAACACTTCGAACCTAGAACCATAAAAATAACACCTCCAAATCTTCCAACACAATACGACCGCAACCAACTCCAAATCCTGAATAGTATAGATCCTTTTAAGAATCCTCAAATGTCATAAATCATAAGCCACGACTTTACCCTCTTGCATTAACACACTGACTAACTCATCAAAGACACATCACAATACCTCGCGAACGGTTTATTAGGATCACACAGAATCAAAACTGAAGCCGTAGACAACTTCTACTTTAGCTCACCATAACTTACTCACAACGAACATCCAAAACAAATGACTCACCCTTTGCAAGTCAACTGAGATAACAGAAGTACTAACTTCGCAAAATCCTCCATAACCTGCAGTAACAACCAACTAAGCCCAAAAGTTTCTAATCACTTTAACCGACCTCGGAGCCTCTCATCGTAGAACTGCATCTACTTCCGATGGATCCATCAGTAAACTCTCATTTGAAATGACATATTCAAGAAAACTAACCTTTCTCAACCAAAATTCTCACTCGAAGAACTTAGCATAAAACTTCGTCTCTTTTAACTTGTGTAATTCCATTCTCAAACACTCTACATGTTCTTCCTCTGAGTGTATAACAGATTCGAATATCCTCAATCAAAGCTACTACGAACTTATCCAAATAAATATGGAAGATACGATTCATATACTCCACAAACACTCCAGACACATTACTATCACCGAACACATCACTGCACCTTGTAATGCCCAACCAAATTCCTAAAGATATAAATTCTTAAAGTTTTGCAAAAATTTTCACTGGGTAACTGGTCACTCACAAACAAGCTTAACCGAGTAAATAACAACCTATCCCGATGATAACAAACATAACCAGTCACATTAAATCGATCAAAGCCTCAACTCACACAAGGTTTCTGTTGACACGAGATCTCAACCCATAACAAAAGTAATACCATCCAGGAACTTCAAATTGTTCTCGATTCGTCACAATTCAAAACTCAAGTTATCCACAACTGCAAGTTTCCATACTACTCACTGATTAACACGCAACCTCATGCTATCATCCTTTTCCTTACCAACCACGCTGGACCTCATCAAATCGACACCCTAAAGTTTCACCCAAAGACACATCTGAAAACCATGCACAATTGACGTCCCATCACTGTGGCTTTCCTGCCAATTTTTCGGAACCCTATCATCACAATCATAACAAACATCTTAGTCCCATCTACTAAGAGTTTTCTACTTACTTAGCAGATATAAACCTCAACTATTCGCCTTCGTCTAATTAAGTTCAATCTTTACTTTCTGAGAAGCAGTCCTAAATAATACCCAATCATTCTCCCTCAATGACTTCCCAACTGAACCATCATACCAAAACCTCGAATCTGCCTCACCTGCAGATATTAGAATTCTCATCGACTTAACAAAACAACCTGTAACCATTTCTTAATTCCAAACAATTCATTGCACACACTATCAAAGCCAGAAAGACACGTCTATTCCATCCAACATAATTCCCTTCTACTATCAACAAGAGATTAAGGGTGATCAGTTCCTCAATTTGTCAATAGACAGGCAACAATCATGATGAGGCATAAACCGTCTTTACCAAACTATAATAGCATTCCTTACATCCTGTGCACAAAACTACCTAAGGCACAAATCCTTAGTTGACATAAGTCTTACCTACGCATCCCTTCTGGAACCGGGAACCACACTTACAATCATGCAATTCACAACACACTGAGCCAGCGCTCCACACCTGAAGCAACATGGAGAAGTACCAGCTTCTCCCCCACTTATCTCATTCTACTCCTGCAGACAACAGAATAGAAAAACCAGAAAGTGCTGACAGTGGTTCACACACATATTACGTACTAAGGGACAAACAACAACAACAATATTCAACTGTCACACCAACTGACTCAACAACTTGGTCGGACAGACCGACCTGCTCTGATACCACTATTGTAACACCCCAATTCCCATCGCGAATACATAATACATAATTAAATCAGAGTAAATAAAAATTTATTTTTCCAACAGAAACAGGGATGCCACAATTTAAGAAAGAAAACACAATCCCTGCTCATAAATTTTGATACATAACACAAAATGGAATAAACCTGTAAGGGACACTTTTTCCATATAATAGGAAAGGTCCAGTTATGGAATAAAGCGGAAAACTCCATAACTGCCTTGTTTTACAAAATAAATCGTTTTATAACGTCAAAATAAACATACAAAAGTAATACAAAATATATTCAACAATTGTATACATATAGCTAACAAAAGTGTTCCCCGACTCCCGTGTACGTATCAGAGAAGACAGAACGACAAAAGGATGGAGAACTAATCTTCTCAAAAGCCTCCAAGACTACTAATCTGCAATTGCCTCATAGAGCAACAAACCACAGCAAAGGGTGAGAAATAACAACTAAATCAAGATTGCATAATAATATGCAACACATAAAAATTCACATACATAGTTATTCTCACCACAAGTATCACTTACCAATCCACATAACATATATCAATTATTTCAACATAATCACATATGCACACATAAGGCACACCAAAGTCATAATATATGGAAACACACAACCACGTCACATATCATATGTTTATACATAAAACATATTATCCACAACCAATGCATTTATCACATATGCACATCAATTCACCAATTCAAACATAAATCTCAACACATACTCAATCAATTCATAATTCTCACACATAATCAATCCATTCATTGATTTTCCATACATAATCAATCCATTCATGATTTATGCAAATACACAGAGACCGACACAACGACTCTATGCAATGCATATGCGGTACCATCCATCCATCATTTCTCAACACTAGTTCACTTAGGAACTATTGGAATCATCGCTTGTTACTTAGTGTAACTCCCCGTCGGGAAAACAATGTTCCCCGTCGCTTTAGGTCCTCTTTGTATAAGGCTCACGACATTTATGGATTGCTTTAGGTCCTCTTTGTATAAGGCTCACAATCCGATCGCTTTAGGTCCTCTTTGTATATGGTTCACGATCGTCTATAATCATCGCTTTAGGTCCTCTTTGTATAAGGCTCACGATGTTATAGCGGATTCCCTCTGGAATCGTTTCGTCGCTCACACCCACTAGGGCACACGACATCACAAGATGCATATCATGATGCTTGGCATACAAAGACTCATGACAATCAAATGCATCTTCACATATATGCAACCATAATCATGCATTTACAACCAAACACAACACATTGCGTTTACTTGCCCTTAGGCCACAAACCATCATCACAACATGTCATCACATGCATTCACATCATATACCATCACACAAGTCATACGATACAATCAAAAGCATATCGCATGATAACACACCAATTACACACCATTAAAACGGAAAAAGTCGACAAAACAACACGTTTCCAAATTCCCGACATAATTAAATCGGCCAACAATCTCAAAATCATCATAATAAGAAAGAACAGCTCAATAGCTTTCCAACGATACCAAGAATGTTCAAAACGGATAATCGGAACACAAGTTACGGACTTAAAACGAAAAGACATCGCGAAATGACAACATTCAGCACCCTCACTGGCCATACGCGTATTGCCCTGAGCCATACGCGTATTGCCTTGCTCACTCGCCCAGCCATACGCGTATTTCCCAAAGTGATACGCGTATGGGCAGAGACTGATTTTTCCCCAAAATTCCACTAAAAATCCAATACGCGTATTGCCTCAGTCCATACGCGTATTTCCCACTCCCATACGCGTATTGCCTTCATTCCTTCATTGCCATACGCGTATTGCCTTAACCAATACGCGTATTGCCTTGAGTGATACGCGTATGGGCAGCGAAAATCCAGAATTTTTCCTGCATAATTTTGTTACGAATTTTTCCCCAAAAATCCTATTTTTCATCCCCAAATCCATTTTCAACAGCAAAACAAGTACCAGCAATTGTTCCTAAGCGCAGGGTAATCATACAACGCGATTTATATCGATTTTCAACCGCAAAAAAATTGATTACTATCAATTATTCATCAATTTATCAATTAGAGAAAAGTTGCGAAAGCAACCAAAACAATTACACAAACAACACATATACATACACAAGCAAGATATAATTGAACTTCTCACCCTTACCCGATTAATCGCGCTTGAAACGGATGAATTCTCGATTTTCCTCTTTTTTCCTCTTCCCCTTTTCTTTCTTCTCCTTTTCCTTCTTTCCTTTCTCTTTTCTCTCTTTTTCTCTCAAAATTCTATTTTAATAAAAACCATAATTTCTAACCAAGCAAAATGACCAAAATACACCTCAACTCAAATATCTCGCAAACGCGATAAAACATAAACATACCGATGAAATATATTTCAGGAAATAAAAGTTGAAAAGAAATTATAATTGAATACAAATATTTTACCTATCAGGGAAATTAACCAATTAACTCAATTAGCAAATAAAATACAACAAATTCACACATTTCACAAAATTCACATCAATGAAATAAATAAATGCAATTACACAAATCGGGGTGTTACATGCTCGCCAAGACATCGTGTCTCGTGCCTACGTATCTGACATTCAAAAGAATGCAGAATCAGAGCTTCTGTAGTTCGGGGAACCGAACGGAAAACAAAACAAGAAAGAAACAGGGAGACGAAAGAAGTAGTGTCAAAACCAAGAGCAAGATTGAAAGAAAAATCCTACTGGGGGAAGACCACACAGTAAGAGTGATTGTACAAGAGACTAGAAAAAGAGTGGTGTCAAAACCAAGAATGAAAGAAACTCCGCTGGGGATAACAAAGAGGATTGGTATCGAAACCAAGAATGAAAGAGTAAAGTGAATAGAAAGGACTCTGCTGGGGATCCAAATAAAGGGGTCGTGTCATAACCAAGAGAAAAGAGAGATTCAGTATATTAACTGGCTGGCAGTGGTTAACCGAAGAAAGAGAGTAAGACCCTGGCGGGGAAAAGAAGCTGGTGTCAACAGACAAGCTGTGATAAACCAAGAGAGAGAGTGCCGAACCAAGAGAAGGTGTTTTGACTCTGAGGGGGCGTCGGTATGTTAACTGATAAACAGTGGTTAACCGAAAAAAGAAAGGACTGCAACTCTGTGGGGGTAGAGAAGCATTGGTTTTAACAGAGAAGACTGTGATTAACCAGAAGAACGGGTGTAGGACCGACCGAAGGTCGTATCCCAAAAGGGGTGTTGGTAATGACTGAACAAACAACGCTTGACCAACGAAGAAGGGTATTGAACCAAAAGAGGTTACTAGCCCAAGGGTGCAAGTATTCGAACCAATAAAGGTTGCCGACTGCTGGGGATTCGGTTTTAACAGGAGAATTATGATTAACCGAGAAAAATGAGTGATTAACCAAGAGAAGGTGATTAACTCAAAAAGGGCTCCAGTATTTTAACAGACAGGCGGTGGTTAACTGAAGAGACGGGTGATTAACCATGATACGGTGATTAAACCAAGAGGAATTCAGTGTTTTAACAGACGGACTGTGGTTAACTGAAGAGAAGGGTGATTAACCCAAGGAACTCAGTATGTTAACAGACGGATTGTGGTTAACTGAGAAGGAGATTAGACTCTTCAGGGGAATCAAAATAGCAATGATTGGCCACAATGAAAAAGGAATATTGAGACTAAGGCGAAGAATGCCAAATAAGACAAAAATGATCTTAACCAAAAAGGATGGTGATTAATCAAGAGAGAGATTGAGAGGTGCAGAAAGTGATCAAGGGTCAACTCAACTGGAGATGGAGAAACACTACAATTTGAGGATATAGGTGACTATTCTCAACGAGAGAGCCAACGCCCTTACCTAAGAAATAGTCAGAATGAGGGTAGGACAATTCCCTCCTCATTCCTTCTCTAGCACTCAAAGTATAGTGCGGAAATTGAAACGGACAGCGTAACAGCTCCAATTTGTACAGTGCTCCTGTGCGGAGAAACGGACAGCGTAACGGCGTCAATTTGTACAATGCTCCGATGTACAGCGCGAAACTCCAACTCCACGAGGGATCGAGAGAGAAAAGCCCTAAAGGAAGCCTGAAGAGATGAAAGGGGAAGATCAACTAATCGAAACGTGGTTTCGATCAATTAATCAAAGGGAAAAGCCATGCCAATAATTTTCCAAAGAGAATGAAAAATCATTAAGGCAAAAGGTGCGAATTATTGATTATACAAAATTAAGTTCATCCATGAAGAATGAAATTTAATGCAAAACAAAGAGAGGGAATACAAAGCAGTACCAAATGATTAACAAAAAGACAACACAAAGTCATGTTATTGTGATCAAAGAAAAATGCAAGAATGATTATATTCACATGATGTCAAAACATGAACAATTTGAATAAACGAAAATATGCAACAAAATTCATGAATAAGCTTCAAACAGAAGTTATGTGACATTTAAAACATCCATAAAATCAAGCATGACAATCAATGGAAGTTAAAATGAAGAAAGCATGGCAAACACACTTGAAAATGCAAGAAAATGGCCTTTCTGTACAGTGGTAACCGATTACTCACCATGCGTTAACCGGTTACTCGCTTGAAAACTTGCGTATTTTGGTGAAAATTGCACTGAGTAACCGGTTACTCACCCTGTGTTAACCGGTTACCACTGTGACACTGGCAAGAATAACAGAAAAAACAGCTTCCCAAAAGTGATTTTCAGCACATAATCACTTATACCAACCACCACATGCTAGATCATGAATTTGCACGAAAATTACAGCAGGCAAAAGCAATTAACACGCATTGCAAACAATAATCATGGAGATCAAAGATCAAGCAAGTGCATAATAAATTAAACCAAAAACGACCGAAATTCACATCGTAAATGCGCGAAAACGATCGAAACAGTTGGCAAAGATAGATCCACCAACCTACAAGGCGGAGATGTGCATTGGCAATTGTTGCAAAGTGTTCTCGATGCAGAAAATTAAAGAAAACCAGAGGAATCTTCAATTTGTTGGCGGAACGTGTCGAAATCGAGCAAAATACGAAGAAATTCCGAAACGCGAATTCGAACCGTTGAAAGTTGAAGCAAATACTTGAGATTAATCCACGAACTGAAATAACTCCAGAAATCCAAGTAGAATTGCAAAATTGATGAAGTTTGAGCTAAAAAAATAATCACTTTTGATGTAAAAGTGATTATCCTTCAAAGTAGAAATGAGCTTTGGTGAGGTTTTGGAAGAGAATTGAGATGAAGATGAAGATGTAGCAGAGAAAAATCAGAGAGAATGTGAGAGAATAGAGAGTGAAGAAAGTGTGAATTTGTGTGAATGATTGTGGAGAGAATGGTTGAGAGTTTTGGATGAAAATGGTGGATCCTTTGAAAGGTGAGTGAAGGTGTGTTTATATAGATTTTAGGTTTGGAGTGTGGGAGGTTTGGAGCTAGCTTTGGACTTAGCTTTGGGTTTGGAACTAGGCTAGGAGTTAGTTGGACTTGACTCACCGAGTCAAGGCGGTTAACTCGGTTAGTTAGAACCAACTCGGTGACAATCCCAATGTGAACTCCATCATCCAAAGATCCACATTACTTGAAAAACAAGGAACATGGTGCACTTGATTTGAAGTGAAGCATTAGAACAAATGCACTTGGAGTGAATTGAATAGCTTTGAGATGTCTAGAGATTTCTAGATTATTCCACTTGCTGCTAGAATACTGTAGAATCCAAGACCAAAGAGAGTGCATGGATGCTATCCCAAAAAATGCAGCAGGTATTGCAATTTTTCACTGAGTAACTGGTTACTCACTACACGTTAACCGATTACTTCAGTCAATTTTGCCCAAATTGCTTAGGAAATGATACTGGAAAACCGGTTTCGATTTTCCACCTCTTGATTTGATGAGTGAGCACGGAAACCTTTATTTTGAGCTCGTCTTGATGATGTGATGGCCTTGTGAGGATACGATTAATCGGGCTTGGAAAACCTGAATATCCTGCAACTCGAAATTTGACCTCCCGCTTTTGCCTTTTGCATGAGCATGAGCATTTGGTGGCATCTTAGGGCCAAAAATTGTGCATGTTTGTATTTAAGTCCCTTCTATCTCGTCGAGACAAAGATTTCGATCTCTATATCTCCAGATAGAAGAAACTTAAATAGGGGCATCTGTCACACCCTAATTTTTGACCCTAAGATCCCTTTTCTTTTTGCTGAGCACCTTTAGGTCATGCGGTCTTGTGGGCGTGTTTGTTATCACTAATCAGTTTGTGCAGGTGTGATTTTTCAAAGTCAAACATTACAGAGATGATTTTTGGATTCTAATTCAAAGTGATTATAACGGATATCTTAAGGTCAAGTGCTAGGGTGTAGGTTTGGTTCCTCGTTACTATTTGAACTAAGAATAGTCCGAACTAGGTCATGGTACAAAGGATGGGTTTGTGAAGTTACTAAGATTAAGGTGACAAGGCCCATTTATAGGGATTTCTCGAAATTCAAGTCCGTGTCGAATACAAGTTATTGGTGATGGACACAAAAAGATTCACATTGTCAAAAGGCTTAAGTAACTAAAGTTCATCAAACTTTATTCAAATTGGAATTTATTCAGGTTACCATATTCTCAAATTCAAAGATTTTTGGTACAAAGATGCAAGAGGGTATTCAAGTTTCATCATGGAATTTACAAAAAGATTTTAATCAAGTTAATTCTAAAGTTCAAGGTTGCAAGTTTTCAAAGGTGATTCTTTGTCAAAGAAAATGAGCTTTATCCAAATCCATTCAAAGTATGTCAAAGTGTAGGGATTGAAAATTTACAAAATTCAAGGTGTTCACTACAAGTACAAAATTCAATCATGGTTCACAAATTAGATTCATAAGCTCAATTCAAAGTTTACAAGTTATGACCAAAAGAGAACACTAATTATAGTTACAAAGCATTTGCAAAGGTTCAAATTCAAGTTCATATTACAAGTTCAAGAGTTCAAATCCAAGGGGATCCATAAGCCTGTCAATTTTAAAATACAAGACCCATTGTTCTTTACAAGAAAATCTCCATATTGATTCCATGAACAAAGTTTGAGAGTTCACACTTTTTCAAAACCCGAAGGTTTCAAAAAAATCCATAAGGGTTCATTACAAAATCCCATAAGATACAAGTCATTTCATAAATCCTACAAAATTCTAATCCACATATCTATTGCTACATGCCATGCCTCACAACCCCATTCTTACAAAGCCATTTTCTTCCTATCAAGTGGGTAGTCCTTTGGAAAATTGAACAATATGCAAAACATTTTTTTAAATAAGAATAATGATAACTCAAACGAAAGAACGCATAATAGCATTATTTGGTGGATTCCATACATTGCTGTTCAAAAACTTCAGTCCACGGGTACATAAACCCAAGCTTTGAAATCAAATGCTATTGAACTTTTAGTCACTCTAAGCCAGTTGTGCAAGAGTCGTTCTACCGACACCCCATACCCAAAATGGCAACAATACCTAAAGTTATTATTTTTGTTGATACCACAGTTTGATGCCAGCATACTGACGAGTGTATTTTATCATCATTTTACCATTAAACATGAAGGAATTCTATGAAAGTTTATGCCACCAGTTCTCCGCAAGCCAAGGATATCTTTCATCAGGACAAAAGTCTTCAAGCCTTTGTCTAACATGAAAGTCCTTGAATTGCTTCTGAACCAGCGCCCCTCTGTTTTTTTTTCTTTCTCTTTAAATTTTTGCTTTAATATTTTAACTTTACTTTGTTTTATTAATAAATAATTTGGTATAAAAGATTTTTTTTTCTAAATTTTCAATTTTTTAAAATATATTTTCTTAAATAGAGATATATCTCTTTTTTTTTTCAAAAAACAATTTTTTAATTAGACTCTTAATATAATAGGAATATAACTTTTCCTTTAAAATAGAACTTTCTTTTCTAAATTTAAAATAAAACCTTTTTAAATAGGCTCCTGTAAACCAATTTTCTTAGTAAATTGTTTTTTTTCTGAATAATCTTTTCTTACTTAATGTATGCACTCTACTTGTTTGTGTTGATTGTGCTCTAAACCTTTTCAAAAAGTAAAATTCTCAATCCAACGTCGAGCCATTTTTCACCTGAAATTCTGGTATAGCAGTCCCAAATGTCACATAACATGTCGCGACATCTGGTCTGTTATCAACAACATATACCAGATATTGACAATTAAAGAAGTTGTTGAAAAGTAAAGTGCACACAAGAATTGTTCACCCAGTTCGGTCTAACAACCTACATCTGGGGGCATACCAAGCCAGGAAGGAAGTTCACTATCAGCAGTATCAATTCATAGACCCTACAATCAACACACCCGTTGATAATCTACTCACTTAATCACTACCCAATGACCCTTCTACCTAAGTCCACCCTAGATAAGAGACTTCATCTCACTTCCAATCATCGTAATGATGTCTAACAGTCAACACCTCAGCCACTGCATCAACAGCTTGATTTCCAACAAATCTTCAATCACAGAGAAGTAGAAGACACACTTCAAAGACACACCTTGAAGTTGCTTCAAATCTTCCTCCAAGAACAATACAAAACTCATTACCTACAGGTTTCTGAGTTAGAACACAATGACCATCTCACAACCCGAGTGGTTCACTTAGACAAAACCCTAATGATCTACATCTTGGACTCGTTACTAAATCAGGTTACAAATACTCCTATTTATAATGTACATCCCAACTGGATTTGGGCTTCAAATCACAGCAAATAAGCTGCTACAAATCTGCAAAAGATTCTCCTACAAAATAGGTTTTCAATCAAATCCTTCCTAATTTATCTCCATAATTAGAAAGTCATTACTCTTCAATATTCTTCTTGATTCTAACTTAAATCTTCCAGACCTATAACACAACGCCACATAATATTCCCAGAATATTCTGTATCTGTTAAATCATAACAGAATTCAATTGTCTAGCTCAGCACAGGCGCGATGTCGAATGATACAGCATAGGACATCTTATCTGACATGTTGCACCAGATGATGAGAACTTCAGTGTGATTAATGTTAGAACATGTTGTTCAACATCTTCTTCACAGCAGCTCTAAACATTTCCATTCTATCCCAACAGCTCCTCTTCATGTACAGCCGATCCAATCCATTACAGGCTCATTCCCAGAAACATTCCTCACAGGGCTTGGGTATTAGCAAATCTCAGATTTGATTCACAATTAAAACAGATTTAAACTCCAAATCTTTTTGCCCTAAAATAGCATTAAACTATTACAGAAATTTATTTCTTCAGAATAATTCCACTCCATGATTTTCGCATGCAATCACTTAACAAAAACACACAGAAGATTGCAAATAAAGCACAGCAAATAAAACATAACACCAGAACTGGAAGTTCTGTCAAATGATGTCAGAACATCGTGTTTGACATCATGCACACAGTCTGCAATGCTAACAAACACCACCAACACTTCACCTGCAGAATGTTAGAGACAACATGTCAAGACATCAAGTAGAACATCTTGATGCAACACTTTGTTTTACCAAAATTGCTGCCAATTTCAGAACTAACAATCTCCCCCTTTGGAAAATTTTGGCTAAAACAATATCAGCACACAACAGAGAAACAACAGTAAAAACACATATCAGAGAACCTGCAGCAGAAACACAACATATCTAAAGACCACACTAACATTCACTCCAAACAAACTAAAGCTCCTCCTTAAGTAATGAAGCTCCCCCTCAAGTCAAGGGACCAGCAACAACCAGAAACCCAACTACTTCAACCAAAAACCAACATCAGAACTACAACAAAGCCAAAGTCACTACTCAACCAAAAACTAACATCAGAACTACAGCAAGGCCAAAGTACTCTCCCCTTTTTTAGCCATAATTGGCCAAACTTCACTAAGAACTGTCCATAGAGTAAAGAGTACATTAATGCAGACCAAGCACCAAAAGTTTCAAAAGCAAACTCTGAATCATGACCTTCATTATCAACAATCCTCTCACTAGATGTATGGTCTTCACCAGCTTCCTCAGTATTGCCATCTTCAGCCATGAACTTCACCAGTAACACAATGTCACGACATCTTGTCTGACATAACACCCTCACCAGAGCCACAAACAATCTTGATAAACAAAAGTTCAACTCCCCCTATCTAAGATAACCAGCACTCCTTTGCAAGATGAACACCTTAAATGAATGGAAAACATAAGACTCATCTTCATGTCTTCATGAGCGCACCCTCTGTTCAACACACCTGTTGAACGCATTCACTTAATGCTTGATCCCCAAACAACACTAGTACATTTAACTGACAGAAGCTGCTCCTTCAACAAAAAACACCACAAAATCACCAATGATATCGCATGACACCTTTATGATCATATAGTAAGAAAGTACCAGGATCACATCCATACCCTGTACAACTCCACCTTGAATTTTACAGCCATGGGCATTCTTGTTCCTTGAGATACAATCCAATTGAATCAGGAATGCTTCACACAATCATCCACAAGTTTTGAAGCACAAACACACTTCCTTCCACTACACTCTAAGTAAAGTCCTCTTACTTTGAATTAATAACACACACCAAGACAAGTGTGACATCTCCCATCAACAAAGACCCCTACAGAGTTCTTCCAAAAACTACAGAGAAAAATACATTCTCCCAAACACAAACAAAACCGTCCTTCAGACTCTTCCTCAGAAGCATGTGTGCACATGATTCAAACAATTAGCTTCACATGGCTAGAACCATACATGTCCTATTAAAAACACACCAAAACGCCATCCAGCAGAAGAATGTCATAGCATGTTATCTGACATTATATCCTCATAAGAGGCAACCAAACTCCACAAGCTTGATCAGCATGCAAGCTTCACAATATATGCACCTTTGCAGCAAAATCCATAGACAAGTACTCCCCCTGTCATGGATAACCAATGCTCTAGATGGAGATTAACATTTGAGCACCAGATCTTCACACACTTGCTGAGCACATTCACATACTGTACTCTCACTCCTAAAGAACACATCCAATTATCCTGACTGGTTTGACACTGCTCACAAACTCCACGAATTCTCAGCTTACTTAAAAGCTTTACTGAGATCCAATCTCTTCAAGAGAAAGAACAGCTCTTAAAAAAACTTTCTGATCAAATCACCTCATCTAACACAATTCCTCTACCATTACATCCACCAGTAGTTGTTGATACTAGTGAAGTCTTCAAAATTAGTAGTCATACTTTGCCAGAACATACTACTAAACACAAGATCAGAATCTCCACATTCTAATCCACATAGTCAGAAACACCTCTTCTGACAATAATGCTTGAACAATCATCTTATAAATATAACGATCAACAAACATGATGTTACAACATCATTTGGGACATCAGTTTCCCATCACCGTTCAAAGGACTCAGTGCGTATAGAAGTCCTTCAAGAAGCTCCCAATAAAACACTTCCACGGCAGTTTATTCTGGTTAACATAAACACCTAACACCATAGAGAGAAATAAGCTTGCACACCCTCTCTGAGGCAAAGAATTCAGACTACAGACTTGCATACTCACATCCGACAAATACTTAGCTCCCGTCAAAGTATTTATCATTAGTCAGATGCACACCCTTATCAGAGGACAGACAAATACTCAGCTCCCGTCAAAGTATTTATCATTATTCAGATAGGACTACCTTCTCACACAAGGTAGGATAATTGGTCTGACATTCTTCTTTCGTACACATCAGGCATCTGCTGATTCTTCTTCATGACCAACCATCATGACAACCATTCATACCACAAAAGCATTCACACCACAATAGCATTCCAGATTAGGTCAGTGTCTTGACCTTTCACTCCACCATGAGCTAAACAAACTTCCTTGGCTGAAGAAGCAAAGAACTGAAATGATGTTTCAACATCAGTTCCGACATCAGTCTAAATCACAAGGACTTAACCATTTACTATGGCTTTGAAGACAACAACAATAGTGATTCACACACACTCTTGCAAGGGACACAAGAGGATTAACCATCAGTATCTGATCAACCCTCAAAACCAGATCATACACACATGCAGGAAACTGCATACTCTACATCTCAAGAATCTTCTTCTCTTACTTCTAATGTTCAGACCTCCTGTCTGACTTTGAGATGTTGGATGCCATCCTTCTGCACCTAAAGAGGAGATTCCTTCTAACAGGTTTCTAGTGCATACAGATTGTTAAAAAAAATGCTTTTCTCAACACTTCAATCTACAAGGATGCTCTTCAATCCTTGCAAAAAAAACATGTTCCATTATGTGAGGACACCACATAACTGAACTCCATCTTAAGAAGAAACTTCTCATGCAAATACCAGGGAACCATAATCCTTTGGTCCAAAAAAAAACCCAACTCCTCCTTGCTCCAAACACAAATCTGAAATGCTCATCCTAGATGGTTTGGATGACATTCCAACAATAAAGACACCAGTCAACCAGTTAGATTAATACACCTCCTCTAAGCACAACCCTTTGAGTTTCTCTTCCACTAGAATAGGAGTTCCATACTCTCATAGACTTGATAGTGATATCAAGTTTGAGTAAACAACCTCCATCCTGTTTTTGAGAAACACCACCAGAAATATTGAGAAAAATAAATTCTCAATACAAAGATGCCAAGAAATTATGCTGACATTTCTTCTAGTTCTTCCAACATCAGATGAAGGACTCCCCCTTATTAACTGCTAAGAACTCTTAAGGGAATTATTCATTCTCCCCTCAAATAGCTGCACATCCTATGGTTGGTACACACATAGAACTCCTTTCAAACACAATTTGCTCCATGGCCATAAACAAGTTTGCCTACATCTGGCAACTTTGATGTCACAACAACTGGTAGAACATCATTCAAGAACAACACCATGGGATCCTTTAATTTAGACCTATGGATGGTCTTTCAGAGAAGAGAGCAAAAATAAATTGCATTCTTCTGATCTCTCATCAACAAACTTATTGAAAATTCCTTTATGAGTGGACTTGGGTCAAACCTCAAGTATCTTTGGTCACTTTAATAAGTCAGTCAATATTATCCAACACCATGTGATACACCTTCAGAGGAGAACAGAGTGATGCAGGCTTAACACACATAGCCACAAGGAGTTTTCTGACAGATACATATGCAGCGGAACACAAATAAAGAAAACCCCTTTACAACCTTCAGACAAAACTTAGTAACCTTTGCACAAACACCACACTCCAGGTGCAATAGGTCAGCATAGGTTGAAAATACATCACCCCGCAAAGCAGCTCACCACCAAAGCTACACGCCTGGCAACTTCAAATAGAGCCAATACACACCCTATCATGAATAGTCCATCCTCCACTTCAAGGGACCATTCAAACAACATATGAACTGACTAAGTCCATACAACTTCTCAGCAAAACTAATTTGCTTGCACATGAACCAGAAAGTATCTTCCCTAGATCTCATCCAAAAACAGACAGGATGCCTGCTCTGATACCAATTGAAATTCTGGTATAACAGTCCCAGATGTCACATAACATGTCACGACATCTGGTCTGTTATCAACAACATATACAAGATATTAACAATTAAAGAAGTTGTTGAAAAGTAAAGTGCACACAAGAATTGTTCACCCAGTTCGGTCTAACAACCTACATCTGGGGGCATACCAAGCCAGAAAGGAAGTGCACTATCAGCAGTATCAATTCATAGACCCTACAATCAACACACCCGTTGATGATCTACTCACTTAATCACTACCCAATGACCCTTCTACCTAAGCCACTGCATTAACAGCTTGATTTCCATCAATTCTTCAATCACAGAGAAGTAGAAGACACACTTCAAAGACACACCTTGGAGTTGCTTCAAAGCTTCCTCCAAGAACAATACAAAACTCATTACCTACAGGTTTCTGAGTTAGAACACAGTGACCATCTCACAACCCGAGTGGTTCACTTAGACAAAACCCTAATGATCTACATCTTGGACTCGTTACTAAATCAGGTTACAAACACTCCTATTTATAACCTACATCCCAACTGGATTTGGGCTTCAAATCACAGCAAATAAGCTGCTATAAATATGCAAAAGATTCTCCTACAAAATAGGTTTTCAATCAAATCCTTCCTAATTTATCTCCAAAATTAGAAAGTCATTACTCTTCAATATTCTTCTTGATTCTGACTTGAATCTTCCAGACCTATAACACAGCACCACATAATATTCCCAGAATATTCTGTATCTGTTAAATTATAACAGAATTCAATTGTCCAACTCAGCACAGGCGCGATGTCGAATGATACAGCATAAGACATCTTATCTGACATGTTGCACCAGATGATGAGAACTTCAGTCTGATTAATGTTAGAACATGTTGTTTGACATCTTCTTCACAGCACCTCTAAACATTTCCATTCCATCCCAACAGCTCCTCTTCATGTTCAGCCGAACCAATCCATTATAGGCTCATTCCCAGAAACATTCCTCAGAGGGCTTGGGTATTAGCAAGTCTCAGATTTGATTCACAATTAAAACAGATTTAAACTCCAAATCTTTTTTCCCTAAAATAGCAACAAACTATTACAGAAATTTTTTTCTTCAGAATAATTCCACTCCATGATTTTCGTATGCAATCACTTAACAAAAACACACAGAAGATTGCAAATAAAGCACATCAAATAAAACATAACACCAGAATTGGAAGTTATGTCAAATAATGTCAGAACATCATGTTTGACATCATCCACACAGTCTGCAATGCTAACAAACACCACCAACACTTCACCGGCAGAATATTAGAGACAACATGTTAAGACATCAAGTAGAACATCTTGATGCAACACTTTGTTTTACCAAAATTGCTGCCAATTTCAGAACTAACATCACCCATGTAAGTCGATTGCTTTTAAGCATTGCCATAAACTTTTTGGTCACTATACACAAGGCTAGCCCACTTTGCTAGTGTACACGATTAAAACTCAACTCTTTGTTTTGATTAATCGATGACGTCTATGATAACTTTAGATTTAAACGCTTATTACTTTATGCTTTATTCTTAATATATATTTTCTTGCATATCCAAGGGAAAATCCCATGCATTATAATCACTTGTCGTGCATGGTGCATTTCATTTGCATTTCATCCTCCCCTTAGTGGTTGTAGGTACCCTTTTAAGATAAGCATTTCTTAGACAACTTTAGGATAAATTCTCCTAAGTTTGTCCCCCGCAATCTGATTAGACAATCAATAACCTTAGATCACCCGATTCTCCACACAAGAGAATTAGATGTGAATCATCTCAAAGAAGAGACATACGATCTCATACCCCACAATACAAACAAGATGTGGATTCCTTTTCCACTTAGGAGAGGTATGTTGCATACTCGTCAATTTTATATCCGAGTTGGAGCCCTTCTCCTAAGATGAAGCAAAGGTCCATTCTCAAAACTGTGGTGGTTCTTAAGATGACGACTCATCTTTTCTCCTAAACCATTTTCAAACAAACTTTAGTAGCCTCAGAGAGGAACTACAAGTGCTCTGATTCCACTCCCGACAGGATATGTAGGCACAAGATGCGATATCTTGTCGATCATACTTAGGAATAGAACTTTATGCCTTCCTACCCCATTACTCTTAGAATCAGATAACAATTAGTAGATAACATGATAAAACAAGAGGTTCGTGTAGAGTACTACAAATATCTAGGATGCTAATACCTTCCCTAAATATAACCAACCCCCGAACCTTAGATTCTTTAGTTTTGCATTGTATTGCATATTGTGGGTTATTCGATCTTTCTCCCTTCCCTTGGATAAATCAAAGACCGGTGGTGAATAAACAATTTGTGATTCAAGTAAATCAATGGCTTGGCATCCAATTCTCACCGCGATAATGGCATAGAGGTAGTACTCCCCATAGAAGTAGAGATCCCATCAATAAGAGTCTTGATGGAACCCAATGTAACAGAAGCTGAATGGTGTCAAAGTCGAAACGATGAGCTGAACCTAATCCAAGAAAAGAGAATGACGGCTTTATGCCATGGTCAGTTATATCAACAATGGATGAAGAAAGCTTTTGACAAAAAGGTCTGACCTCGTGTATTTAGGGAAGGCGACATCATGCTCAAAAAGACACAATCATTTCTCATTGATTCATGGGGTAAATGGACTCCGAATTATGACGGCTCCTATGTTGTTAAGAAAGTCTTCTCAAGAAGTGCCTTAAGACTTGCAACCATGGATGGAAAAGAATTCACCTACCCCATAAATGTTGATGTAGTCAAGAAATACTCCACCTAAATAATAAAAAAAACGTCTCATTGGACTAAAAACCCGAAAGGGCGGTCCAGGAAAAAATTAGAGACATAAACAAAAATCATCCCGATGCATTGAAAACCTGAAAGGGTAATCTAGGCAAAAGTTAGGGATTCATGGCAAGTAACTGCATCCGACAAGATTGACTCCCCAGCGGCAACACCATCCGTCAAGAAAACCTCAGTCAAGGTCACCTTCAGTTGAAACTCAAGAATATCATGAGTTCAAAGTTGGCAGAAGGATAGTGGTCATTATGTTTCAATGTAGCCCATTTTTCTTTAAATTACCATTTTCTAAACTTTGTAATACTCCATGGAATCATGCGTTAGGCTGATTATCATTCTATCAGTAAATTTGAGCCCTTGTGCCTTTTGTTTGCAATTCTCGTTTATTCAGCTTTGCAAGATGACATTTTAATATGATCAACGATTCTTGAAACAAAAAAAAATGAATTTACTTTTTGTTTTCAAAACGAAAATTTCAAACTTTTACTTCTTCTTTTAAAATAAGGATGGCAATTTCCTTTTGATTACCGAACACAAAAGGGAGCATCAACGGCTTCTCCGGCAGTGATCGAGCCTCAAAATGCAGAATCAAAATACTCCTTGTGATTAGTACACCCTAAATGAAGGATCAATTACTTCAGATAGAATGTCCCATCTGTCATCCCCGGTAGAGTTTTCACCTCTGAGAACCAATGTTTGGATTTTCTCCCCAGTAGAGGCTACCCTTGAAAAGCAAGAATGGGTCTATCCCTAGCAGGTTTGTACCTCCGAAAACCAAAACAAACACATGAATCTTTGTTCCTAAATAAAAGTACTACCATCAAAATCTCCAGTGATACCCCCATCTCCCAGAGTGGCCGAGTATCTAGTTGTGTTCATCGCCAGTCCGTATGTCATGTTTGTCTTGTCAGCATAAGCATTTCATACATACATCATGCATAATTGATTCATATTCATATTCATATTGCATTACAATCACTTTGGTCATACTCATCCCCAAGTGATAAGTGTCCTCTCTCCATTAGAGTTGTCAGTTTTCCTTTCTACGTCAGATAGGACAAAATCCCGGTTTGAGTTCTTTCCTCATCAGGAAATGTATCGTCTAAACCATCTCTCTCCAGTTTATTCCTGGATCGAGATCGGTCCTCGACCACTTTGATAACTTGAACCTCTGAAAGGCAAGAAGACATTTAGATGTACACCTTTGGAACTTCACTCTTCACCCTTGAAGATGATGTTTTGCTTTCCTGGATTGAAGAAAATCCCCTATGGAAGCTTCCCAACAAAAGACTCTTGGCAACATGGACATCACATCCTCGAAGAAATATCTATCGATCGGCAAACAAGGAAGTTTGTTCTTACCCTCGTAGATTTCCAAATAAAGTCGACAAATGGTAGTCTCGCCCCGAGAAGTTTCTCCTACTTTCAAGGAAGTCATCAGCATCTCAAAATGGAATTACATCACATGGCGTATCTCCGAAGAAGTATCGAGGCGAAGTATGATGTAACCTCTCCAAGCAAATGGCATCTCCAACAGAGAAGTTTGCACACCTCCACAGTTCAGACAAATAGTTATCCCCAGCAAGTCTGACATCAAATATTTTTCTATCAAATGACATCTCCCCAGTAAATCTCGGAGAGAAGTTTGATAAAAAAACACGACTTATAGTATTCCTTGTCAAAAGAAGAACTCGACAAGAAGAAACCAAGACCAGTTCCATGGCTGAAGACCATGATTGAGGGGAGGTTTATTTTAAAAGAAACCAAGACCAATTCCGTGGTTGAAGACTAGGATCGAGGGGAGATTTATTTCAAAAGAAACTAAGACCAGTTCAGTGGATGAAGACTAGGATCGAGGGGAGGTTTTACCCTTTTCTAAGTAACATTACTTAGTAAAAGAAGATGGATGAGAAAATATCTACCATTCACAACCACAATCAAAATTTCGTGTATTCTAATATTTAATCCCCTTTTACCTTGAATGTCCGAATGTCTTCGTCATTCACACCTTCAGGTCCAAGAAGATTAAATAGGGGCATCCACTACTATGAAAAACCCATTTAACGACGCCAAGTTTACAACGGACTCGTATCTCACCGTTGTAATAGGGTAAAAATTTTGCAGCTGATTTATAACGCCATATTTAACGACGGTAGATTTAGAAAACCATTGTAATACATGTTGTGTAACAAGCTTCGATTCCCAGCAACTATATTTTTTTCCATATTTTTTACATTTTAAACACACTTGTATTAAAACACTATTGTAATACATGATGTGTAACAAGCTTTAATTCCCAGCAACTACATTTTTTTTCCATATTTTTAGATTTTAAACATATATTTTATTTCTTTTGTTAGTGTTACGGGGATTTATCCCCAAAACTCAAAATTCATCTTTGTTTTTCTATTTTTAAGTGCAAGAGAATATATAAAAATAAAAGAAAAATTCTTTAAAAATAAACAGAATATATAATACATAAAGGAAAACTTTATTAAGATTCCAGATAAGAAGAGTACATTGATAATCATATATTACATATATTTATCAATGTCAAAGCCCATAGCTGCAAATGTATCTTCATAATCCAGGACTCTCTCCTCACTTCCCTCATCAGAATCATAATAAACAGTCCTCATTTTCGTCTTTTTCTTTTTCTTCTTCAGCTTCTTGATCTTCTTCTTCTTCTTCTCCTTCCTTACCCTTAACGCATCCCTGACGTTGGCCGCTGGTTGGACCTCCTCATATGGCGGCTGACGTTGTTCATTTGTGCTCTCATTGGTGATGTTTCTAGCATTCTCATTTGTAGAACTCATTGTTACGAAGAATATATTATGAAGAAATGTAAAATTTTATATTTATAGATGAGGTTGAAGATGAAAAGTCTGATAGTTTAATGCTTGCAATGATGATAACTTGTAAATGGTTGATATTCTAGAATGATATTTTTTGAAAAACTGAGAAAATTTTAAATCATTATTATACTTGGCCAGAGTGTTCTCTACTCCGGGAAGAGCAAGGGTTATAATATTACAATGGTTAGTAATATTAACCATAGTGATACCCCTTATACTTGGTACAAGGTTCAACTCCATGCAACAACATTTTTCTATTTTACGAAATTATAGAAAAATGTTGTCGCCTGGAGTCGAACCTTGTACCAAGTATAAGGGGTATCGCTACGGTTAATATAACTAACCGTTGTGATATTATTAAAATAATATATATACTTATCATTACGGTTATTTTAGAAAAATGTTGTGAAATATTTACCTATATAAGGGAATTAACTTTCCCTTATTGACAGTAGCGTCGTTTCCTTCATAGCGAAACCCTAGCACCCATTTTTTCTCTACATTTTTGGTAGAAAACTTTATCTTTTCTTAGAATCCGCGAAAAGAAATACAAGAAGTATGAAGCTTTTGATTTAAGCTTCTTCCTCCTTGTATTTCTTCTTGCAGAATCTAAAACTAGATGAACATGGTGATGATGCTGGCGGCAGCAAGCGTAATGTACATATTGTTTATGGAAAATAAGGTATTCTTCTATTTCAATCTTTTTGTTACATAGTTCCCATTATCTCGTTTGCTTCATGTTGTCTTTGTTGATTGGTCTCATTTTGTGCAGATTCGACTTCAATGCTTCACAAGCAAGGTGAACTTCATTGTTATGGTACAGTCCCACTTCTTAGGGTTTTGTTTCAACTTTTGCTTGTTTTGTTTTGAATATTAACTAATTTTCTTCATTGTTTCCCACTTCTTAGGGTTTGTTTCACATGGTGATGATGATGGTGGCACATATATATGAATTCATTCGGATATTGTATATGAAATTTAGTTTATTATATACTATGTATATTGTTTGTTTCACTATCCTTTTATTGAAAATGCAATCAGTTAAATTGATATAGAACATTAGTTTATTATATACTATGTATATTATATATAGTTAAATTGAATACTAAGTAATTTTCTTCATTGCTTCCCACTTCTTAGGGTTTGTTTCACATGGTGATGATGATGGTGGTACATATATATGAATTCATTCTGATAAGGTACATATATATGAATTCATTCTGATATTGTATATGAAATTTAGTTTATTATATAATATGATAAAAGATTTCGATGGATTGAAGGAAACCGACCATTGAACCATAAATTTTATGTTAAGGAACATAAAATGTGCTGAATGAAATGGATGCAATTCGAAAAACAGTGGTGTGTTTAAGTTGGTTTTCAAGAACAGTTTAATTTTCAGATTATATATTTCTTTACTAATTTTAATGGTTGTATTTCTTTAATTAGGTGTATGGTAAAACAAGCAATATACATTTTTATTTAATAAACTAAGGGTACATTCCACAATGGTCGAGACTCGTAATCATTGTGATAGTTAATATATATTACAATGTTTGAAATACCTAACCGTTGCAACATAACGGGCGCTTTCCAGAATACAACAACGATTTCCAGACCGTTGTAGAAACAACAAACTTACAACGACAATCTACATAACAACGACTTCGCCTACGTCATTATATGACATTCCCAACCGTTGTTAAATGGGTTTTTCGTAGTAGTGATCAGTCATACCCTAAATTTTGACCACAATATTTCACATCATTGGGCAAATCATCACCACAATATGGATGTACCTTCATGCCTCATCAATTCTCTCAAAGATTTTTTAGCATTCACCTCAACCAAGGATTAGGGTTTTTTAGCCCTCTCAGAGCATTCAAGCAAAGGATCAATCAAGAATTGACATGATCTTCAACTTGTCAAGCCTCTCAAACATTCATGAAGAATCAAGAGGTCTCCCACATCAAGAATCAAGCACAAGATTGCAACATTTTAAGTTGATCAAGCCTCAAGATCATCTGTGTCACCAAATTAGGGTTTTGATCGACCAAGGCCTCCAGAGAGAAATTTTCATTTGGGCATGAGCCAATACTTTAAACATGACTCAAGAAGCTCAAAAGAACTTCATGAGTCCATTCATACATTCAAAATAGCCTCAGGAGATGCATTCATCAAAAATCTAGAATTAGGGTTTTGACCTAATTCAATCCACAAGTTGACTTTTGGAGCAAGGCATGAGCCAAGACCTCAAGAGATTCTTTAAGGACCTCAAATACATCATGTTGATCCCTTCATAAGACTAAATTGAATCAAAGAAGTTGGTTCATAAGCAATGCAATGATTCAAATTCATCTGGACCACAAACTAGGGTTTTTGAGAAAAAGTCAACCATACCTTTGACTTTTGACCAAGACATGATCTCAAACCTCGGGACATGATTCAAGACACTCTAAAACACCTATGGAATCCATCCAGTAGGTCCAATTTAGCCCAAAGACTTGATTTCATAAACGATCACAAAGTTCAAAATTCATCTAATATAAAAAGTCAACTGTGACCAAAATCAAGTTTGACTTTTGGGATTTTTTTCACAAATATCGCCTCTTCAAGTAAAAAACAATGTTAACTTATGATTTAGACCATGATCAATCAAGAAAAGTGAGGTTACTTGCAAAAAGGGCAACCTTGAGAAACTTGACATTTCACTAAGTTATGGAAAAAAGTGATTTTTACCCAACTTTGCAATGCCATAACTTGTGATCCAAGCAACCATTTTCTTTCATCCAAATCTCAAGTGAAAGCTCTCATTACATACTACAAAAGTGTCCTACTGATCCATGGTAAAAAAAACCTAGATTTTGAGTTATAAGACCATAAAGTTATGGTTTCATAAGATTTGAACTTTGACAATTTTAGGCAGAATATGTTTCATGTTTTGTCCAACTTTGGAAGGATTTTTCATTACGACCAAAAGGAATCAAGACCAAATGTAAACATAAAAGTTGAAGTATGTTATACAAGCTTTCCAAAGACTACAAGAACATCCATTGATTCAACTTGAGCAAGGATTTATGAACCTCACAACATGCCTTGCTCAAACTGATTTTCATGACAACATTTGGCAGATTGTGTGCATTTCTTGTGCCACATGATTTCCATTTCCGATTTTGTCATCTTACAAGCTTTGTCCTCTTCCAAGATCATAAAGAATCTTGATGAATCACTTGATGATTTCAACTTTGGACCAATGAGTCAAGATTTCAACTTGGCATGTGCAAAATCATCATTACATGAGCCTTATATTTCAAATTTGGCATCAAGCATTTATCTGATGCATAGAGGTGGCATGAATCAGTTAGAAACCATCCAAGAGGAGTAAAAAACATGAGTGTTCAAACCTGCAAAGTTGTTTGAAGTCAAGATAAGTGGAGACTTGGTACCTTGGCATTTAAGAAAGTGATACATGACAAAATCCCTTGGATAATAGCATGCTCCCTCATCCACTAACTATTCCTTGCAAAACAAACTTGCTCTCCTATAAATAGAGGTCATTTTGCATCAGAAAAAACACGCCAAAACAATACCAAAGCCTTGTTTTCTCACTTTCCTTCTCTTGCTTCAAATTTAAGGCTTCAAGGATCAAAACTTGAAATTCTCATAACCAGAGTTTGAACCACTCAAACCACCATCCAAACACTTCACAAATCATCCATTGGAGGTGTTCAAACCTTCATCTTCATCTCAAAACACCAAAATCAGAAAGTCAACCAACAAAACCTCAAATTTTGACTTTTCTGCATTTTTCAAGCCATGTCTTGATTCAATCACTTTCAAAGTCAAACAACACTTAAAACACTCTCCAAATATTATCCCTAAACTGTTCCAACAAGTCTTCCTCAACTGTAACTCCAATTGAGGGAGTTACCATTTTGGCCACTTTTGCCAAATTTTACAAGAAGGAGCAAGTTTCTGTTCCAAAGGTTTCCAGTTGATTTTGATCATTCTAAAAGCTTCTAAGGGGTCTATTAAGAGTGTCCAAGGCATTGGATTACTTCTGTCACAAGCATCTTGAAAGTTAGAAAGTGGAGCTTCAAGAGGTAAGTGCATAACAACTTGAACTTTGTGATATATGCATTGCTTTGATGTACATTAATCATGAATATGTCAAACATATCATATTTGTTGTGTTTGAACTGTTTTACCATGCTATTATTGCTTGTATGGAGTTGTAGCATAGAACTTGCAAATATTGACCTATATTGAAACCACTATCGGGATTTTTAAATATAGACATTTTTAGAAATTTCCAAGACCACCATTGGATTCCTCATAAAATTCTAGGTAGGATCCATCTTTATTTCATCCATTTTCATGGAGAAATAAAAAAGTTATGGCCTTCTTGCAAGAGGCACCAAAACTGGCCTCCCTTGGGCAAGGGTCATGCCATGGCGCCTTGCCTTGGCCTAAAACACAAGCTACCCATATTTATTCATGGGGTGGTTTTGATACACAGATGTATCACCACCCCAGTGGTAGCAGCGTGTGTTTTCATGTGTGTTTGTGTTGGAGGACGTAGGTTCAACACCCACCTATACCATTTTGTCCAATTTCACCTTTTTTAATATTTTTTTTATTATTTTTCATATTTAGTTTAAGTAATTATTTTTTTAAATCAATTTTAATTATTTTAAAATTATTTTTTGTACAAAAATCACGCACACATTAAAAATATTTTATTCACCAAAAAAATCATCAAAATATTTTTATTTGATATATTTTTAAATATTTTTAAGAATTTTATTTTTATTTGTTTTAAACATTTTTGAATAATTTCTTTTTCTTGATTTTTTAAACCCAATTTGATTTTAAATCATCATGTGAATAAAACCTTATTTTTCAAACTTTAAACATAAATCATAACATGTTTATTTGATTTATTTGATATTTTTAATTAATTTTCCCTTTTAAAAATACAAAAAATAGGAATTTTTCCTTTGATTTGATCTTTCAAAACTTCATTTCAACAATGATGAGCCTCTATTAGTTTGTAAGAACCAACTCCCTATGTACATAAATAAATTTTGGGCCTCTGCTATAGTATAAGTCCCACAACGTCTTTCGGTATCGCGGTGCGATCACTATTTTCAAAATAAATCATCTGTGCCTCTCCTTAAGTATAAGCCCCAATCTTTTGTACATAAACTTTGTTTTAAACATAAAACAACCTCCATGGGCCTCTCCTTGAGTTGTAATCCCCATACCTCTATTTTCAAAATCATCTGTCTGTTTTAAACTATTTGAAAACACTTGGGCTTCTCCCTGAGTATAAGACCCAATACTATTCTTCCATTCAAAATACATTATCTTGGGCCTCTTAATAGATTATAAGTCCCAGCCCTTTCCCTTTTTTATAATAAAAAGAAGATTCAAATCACACTGGTACTAAGAGGAGCATTATTCCCAGTGAAACAGCTCTTCGACCAGTTGGGCCTCTCTTTGAGTTATAAGCCTCAAACTTTATATTCAATTCATTCAAACAACTTTTATTTTAATTCAAATTCAAATTCAAAGTTTTCTCAAAACTTTCTTCAATTTCTCAAAACCCTAATCATACAGTTGTAGTCAATACAACCGATCACAATACACTTGGGCTTCTATTCAGAGAATAAGACCCATCACCTTTTCAATACATACTTGTTTATATACCTATTAAACCATTTATCTATATATATTTGTGCTTACCTGTTTAGAGTTCCCTCGGCAGTTAGGTCATCCTCAGTTCACACTTAGGTTAAATAGTAGGATACTTATAACTTAGTTTAATTAATTAGTTTATACTTATGCAAAGAAATTCATTTCCCCAGAGAGGAATAATTCCTGGTGAAACCTCTTTTGAATTTCTTCAAACCTTAGAACTGTTCAACAAAGAAAGGACTAATTCCTGGTGAAACCTTTCTTGATCTTTTCTTAGGCTTTGACCCACCAGGCTTCTTAAAAGTTCCCCTCAGCCTCCTCTTGGGCTTAGTACAAGGACCCACAGGCTTCCTAGAAGCATCCTAGCCTCCTCTTGGACTTAGTACAAGGACCTAAAGGCTTCCTAAACGCATAGGATAGAATTCAGTCATCTCTACTAGTTCAACCCTCAGGAAAGTCAAAACTCTAGAATATCCAATCCGTTAAGAATTGATCTTCATCTCTAGAACCCTCAGCCTCCTCTTGGGCATCATACAAAGATCTTTCTCCAACCAGAGTCTACCTATTCTTAAGAGACTTAGATAGTCTCATCTTTCTCTTAGGCTTCATACAAGTTAGACTTGGAAAGTCTCACCCTCATAGTCTTCTCTTGGGCTTAACACAAGGACCCTCAGGCTTCCTAAAAGCATAGGATAGATCCTAATCATCCTTACCAATACATCAATTCCTAGAAGAGTTAAAACCTCTAATGTATTCAAACTCATCTTTAAATCCCTTCTGACCCCCAACAAGGCTTGACTTTCACCTTAAAATCCCCAGCCAGGGTCAGGTTACCATCAACAAATCCTCAGAAAGTATTAGAGTTTCATGACAACTGATAATTCAACTCTTCTCCAATCACCAGCAAGAGTTAGTTTTCCTTTGGATTCCTCAAAATAGTTTAGACCTTCTCTTAGATTTGGATAAATCCTCAGCAAGAGTCAGCCTCCTCTTAGGCTTCATATAATGATTTAACCAGTCAGCCTCAGTCTTGGGCTTTGTACAAGACAAACATCATACTCCCCAGTTGAGTTAGTCTTCTTTTATAAGCTATACTCAAACTCCTCAGTTTCATCATCTTGAGCTTCAAACAAGACACTCAAATAAAATATCTCTAGTAGAGTTACACCAAATCTTTCTTAGCTTCAACCTTGGACTTTGATCAAGGTACAAAATCGATCATCCCCACAAATGAGACCATGAGTCCTCTCTGTAGGAGGATATCCCCTCTATATATCATATATCAAAACAAACAATCAAAACTTTTTTCCAGATAATTGATGTAAGTGGCACACTTGTTAATTCAAAATCCAAGCAGGAGTCCCTCCTTTATCATGGCTAAAATTTCTCGTTCATCTAACTGATATAAGTGGCAAGCCTCTAGATTATACACATCCAAGCCAATGTCCCCCTCTTAGCATGGAAGGTTCATAAAGGAAAAAGTGGCATTGCTCTACACTGAGTTGAAGCTTCTTCCTTCATGACATTTCTCTTATAAAGGAAGTTATGGCATTGCTGGATTCCATACATCCTTGTTAAAGTAAATTCCCTTATAACCAATTATCTGACATTTGTGATAAATAGGTGAGATTTCTCCCTTTAGATATGACAAATTCTCTCTCTCTCTCGCAACTAACTCTTAACTTCAATCTTGGGCTTTAAACAAGACGCAAACACTCTTTAGCTTCAGTCTTGGGCTTTGAACAAGATATAAATATCCTGTTAGCTTCAATCTTGGGCTTTAAACAAGACACCAATATTTTTCCTGCCATCGACTAGGAGGAACTACGATTGCTCTGATTTCTCAAAATCTCTTTACGGGAATACGTAGGCATAAAATTGTGAAATAAAAAATCTTAGGTCCAGCACCTTCCCAAAAATAATGGAAAACCCAAAAACAACAAAAGCATTCCCTCAGTCCTCCCAAAGGAGAAACTTTCCCCAATCAACATCAGATAGACTTAAGGAAGCATTCAAAACAGTAGAAAATATATGCAAACGAAGGTTCCTATAGATTACTATAGATACTTTGGGTGTTAATAGCTTCCCTTTGTATAACCAAACCCCAATCCCCGATCTCTTCGCATTTGTTAAAGAAAACACTTGCACGCAGAGTTAGTTTAAGATATCCACCCCTTCCTTTTAAGCTTCATAGGATAAATACAGAAATCAGAAAGTAACACAAAAAACGGCTGTGGTTGCGTCATAGAAAAACCGACGCTACACCATATTGTGATCGTGTTCTGATTATTGGTGTTAAGGGAATGAAGTATTCAATTACTACCTTATTCTTTTTTGTATATAATTTTTGGCTTATCCAATTTAAATTTTAAAAGAAGATGATGATAACAATATAAAGGCAAATGAATGTTAATTTTTTTCTTTCTAGTTTTTCTCTTGGTTGACTTTGGTGCAACGGTCATGACAATGAAACTGTGTGATGTACAATGGCAAGTATCAAGGTGGTAGCATTTCAAATTGGCCCCTTATATTTGAATGATGACATGATGGAAAGTCGTACTAATGCATTGATCATGTAATTCAAGCCTTGTTTTACTCAACTATGCAACTTTGTGACTTTAAATTGAATGATGACGACATTTATGAATGAATGAATTTCAAATTAAAAAATAAATCAAAATTTCAAACACAATGTTTAATCTATGTCTTTTGGACTTAAAATGGGATGGAAAGTTAGATGAGTCTTGAATTTGAAATAAAAATCATTAATTTAAAATTTAAATTTAATTAGTGTAATGATGACATGAAAATGTCACTCAAATCCAGTTGATTTCAAAATTCTTTTCTAACCTCTTTGTACATTTTGATTGGTAGGTGGTTCATGATGATAATAGTAATAAGGGTTAAATATGTTTTTAGTCCCTATAAAGTTTGAAATTTCATTTTTAGTCCTTCCCTACCTTTTGGCAACGGTTTTTACAAAAAAACCGTTGCCAAAACCAGCTAAAACCGTTGCCAAAACCCAGGAGGGACTAAAAATGAAATTTCAAACTTTATAGGGACTAAAAACATATTTAACCCTAGTAATAATCATGCATCACGATAAGAATTGGTGTTGTGATATGGTAATGTGATGAATTCAAACCTAATTTTAAACTATTATAGGTTTTTTTTTTAATGCGAGTGAAATGATGATAGCATGAACGGAGCATGACAATGAAAGGTTCAACTCATTTTATGATTCAAATTCAAATATAATATAATAAAGATGGAAAGAAGATGATAGTACTTCGTACTTTGCCATGAGAATTGAATCCAAAATTTTAGCACATGGTTAATAAGAGAGCACATAAATTGGTACTTGAAAAAAGAATGTCACCACATATAGTCATTATTCATTGTTGCGGTAAGAATTGGATATCAAGATATTGAATTAACTTGGATTACAAATCTTTGTAAATTCACCACTGAGATTTGATTTATCCAAGGGAAAGGGTAAAGATCGTAGAAAACCCTAAGTTTGCAATGTAACAACAATACTAGAGATTGTGGGGTTTGAGGGTTGGTTATACCTAGGGAAGGTGTTAGCATCTGAAGCATCTATAGTACTCTATAGGAACCTCTTGCTAGTATTTGTGTTTATTGCTATAGTTTTGTGTTTGGAGTTTTATGGGTGAGGATATGAACTTAAGGGTTTAGTCACTAAGTATGCTCGCCAAAACTTCACGGTCTTATGCCTAAATATCCTTACAAGGATGGAATCAGAGCATTTGTATTTCACTTCACTAAGGATGAATGAACACTTGATTATGATCAAGGTTCAAGGGGGAGGTAAGTGTTAAGGATATAACACTTACTTGACTTAACTAAGTCAAAAGAGTTGTAAGCCCTACCCTAAGTTTATGTTCTAAGACTTAGTGACTCTAACAAGGTCAAATGGAATGGTTATTGCTAAGCTACCTATGACATTAAGTCAATAGAGAGTCATCCCTTGGATTAAGGGACAAAAGTCAACTTAAAGATGACAGCTAACAAGCTAACATCACTTGAAGGAATAACTTGACAAAGTTAAAAGAAGTATGTATAGATGGATGATATGAACACGTATGATATTCAAACATGATTGCAATGTAAGCATTCCAAGTAACATTCAAACATGATGTTAATTGTAGTATGAAAAATATAAGGCACATGGTTACAACCAAAACATAAGAATAAATGTGACAACATCTAAGGTAAAGACTTGACAAAGTCATAAAAGAAACAAGGTAACAACCAAGCATATTCAAAGTTTGAAGAGGTTCAAAACAACATGGTGACAACCAAGATAAACAAAGATGTTACAACATCTAAACATTCATGAAGTATAGTTCTAACAAGACTAAGGCATCATGGATAACAAGTTTTAAGTTCATAATTAGGACAAACATGCATTAGGGTTTACAAACACCACTTGATCATGAATACAAGGCAAGTAAAGATAAGTTGTAACAACACTTAATCATGAATACAATTTAAACATTTCAAACATGGATAAGCCATTACAACACTTAAGCATGGATAGAAACAAAGTTCAAGTTAACATGTAAAAGTTATAACAATACTTAAACCTGGATGGAAACAAAGGTTCAAAGTTAAGTTAAAACATCACTTAACATGGAAAAAGGTTCAAAGATGGACAAGTAAAGGTGACAACCAAAGCATACTTGAACAAGGATACATGTTTATGAGAATAGCATGGGGATGAAGATGAAAACATACAAGGGATGTCATTTAAGCAAGTTTAATGATGACAAGTTAAAATTCAAACATCATGTGAACAAGTTAAGACATTAATTGAATATTTAAGTATGAATACAAGTTGAACATGTTAAGACAAGTTGGTAACATACAAAAGTTCATGTTATGAGTTCAATCATGGTCTTAAACAAGTAAGAAACACCACAAAGGTTTAAGCATACAAGCATGTATTCAAAGGTACATTTAAGGCAAAATTCAAGTGTTTAAGAACACACAAACATCATATGATCAACACAAAGACATAGGTACACATCAAAGTCGTGTAAACATGGAAGGAAAATCACATGTTATTGCAAAATAGTCAAGCAAAAGCTCATGGTATGAACAAGGTTTCAACATACATTTACATGTAAACATATGCTTGAAAAATTGATTAAACTCAAGTTCAAACAAGTATGTACAAGTCCACAACATTATACAAGGTTTATACAAAGTGTATATGGTTCATACAAGGAAGCATGTACAAAGGAAATCAAGGAATCAATCTAAAGAATCAAAACAAAATTAAAGAAACCCTAAATAGGTCAGTCACTTTAAGCATTCCTAAGTACAAGAAAAATAATTAGTTTTTGAAATTTAATTTCACAAACAGAAACTAGACATGATCATGAACATTTTGCAAAAAGAATGGGTAAAAAATGATTAAAAATGAAGAAGTTATAGCAATTTGAAATTGTGAAGTAAAATAAGAAAATAAAATCATAAAGAAAATGGGAATGGTCCCCATGGGACTTGAACTCAGGTCATGTAGCTTACAACTCAAAACAAGGACCAATCAACCAACGCGCACATGGTGAATATGTGGGGGGAGCATGAAATAATATAGGGTATTCACTTGAAAATACTGAAAAAATAAAAGAACTGGGGCGAGGGGGATTCGAACCCATATTCTAATGGTGCAAGGTTACAAAGGTGTGTAGGTTTAACCAATGGGGTGGTGATACATCCATTGTATCACCTCCCCAAATTAAATGAAGTACCTAAAAGTGACATGAAGCCAGACAAACAATGCGCCATGGCCTTGTTCTTGCCCAAAAGTATCAAGTTCCAACCAAATGCAAAACTAAATGTGACTTACTAATTTCTTAATGAAAATGGATGAAATAAAGATCAATCTTGCCTAAAATTTCACAAGGAATTCAGTGGTGGGGTTGGTTTTGGGTAAAAGTGTGTCCATTTTAAAACACGATAGAAACATCAAAAGTAGCTCATTTTTGAAACTTCTATGGCACAGTCATAAGCATTCAAAAATAACAACTAAAAATTATTCAAACACAACACATATACCCTAACAAACATGTCCACAATCAATGCATATCAAAGCACAACATGAATCTCAAAGTTCAAGGTTTTTGGAAACTTACCTCTTGAAGCAATAGTTGAAACTTCACAAGACATGTTACAGAAATAACTTGATGCTTTGGATACCTCCAATATACCTCTAAGAAGCTTTTTGGATGCTTGGAATCAAGAGAAAAACACTGGAACAGAAAATACCTCCCTTGCAAAATGTCAAAAGTGACAAAAATGTAACTTCAAGTAAATCAAGTTACAGTTGGACAACCATGTTTGGAACAACTTAGGTATGTTTTATAGGGTGTGTTGGAAATGTTGGAGTGTTTAGAAATGGTCAGAATCAAGACTTGGCTTGGAAAATGCAAAAAGTCAAAGAAATGAGGTTTCAAGGGTTGACTTTCTAATTTTGATGGTTTCTGAGGAAGATGAAGGTTTGGACACCTTCAAGGGATTGTTTATGAAGTGCTTGAATGGTTGGATTAGGGTTTTGAAGTGTAGAAGTGAAACTGGCTATGTTTGTGCAAGATGAAGTTTTTTTGGCACAAAAGGAACTTTGGGCAAGTTTCTGGTTTAAGGGAGGAATGTTGAGGTTTTGTTGTGTGTTAGAGGCTTGGAATGATCCTCTATTTATAGAAAAAAGTGAGGCTTCTTGTTGTACATAAATGCAAATAGTATGGTCACTTGGTTTAGTTGAAATTCAAGGATGGTTTCATGGATTTTTTATTTTCCAATGCCAAGTACCAACTCTCTTAGATTTATTATTTTAGAGGCTTTGCTTCTGTGCAAAGAAAGTGGTTGTTGCAGAAGTAACATGTGAGAGGCTCAAGACAAGTTGACTTTGTGATTAAAGTCACTTTTTCAAAATGGCACTGTGAACATTCTTCCAAAAATGGCATAATCACTTGGTTAATGCTTCAATTCAATGTGTAAAGCCTATAATGCTTGTACAACCTTCTGATTATGGATAAATATACAAGTCTCAAGACCTGTAATCAAAGATTTTGCATATTTGATTTGAATTTTCAACTTGCATTTTGATGAAAATGACCAAAAGTTCAAGTATGGAAGGCCATCTTTCTCTCTTCAAAACTCCTAGCTCAAATATGCTATGAAGGAGTTCTTGTACTTTTTGGAAAGCCCCAAACATGCTCTACAACTTTCATGTTTGATGAATTTCATGAATCTCAAGGGATCATGGTTAAAACTGGCTCCAAAGATTGGTACTTTTGATGAACAAAAACTGCATTTGAAAAATTTCTAAGTCTGGGAAAATTTTTCACAACTTGATGGTTCCATAACTCAAAATCTAAGCACTTTTTGGAGATTGACTCAAATTGACAAAGTTGTATTATGTTGTGAGGGCTTAAATTTGATATTTGGAACACAAAAAATGGATGTCTAGATTGAGAGTTACAAATCTCCAAAATTGGCACAAAATTATGGTTTTTCTTCCACACTTGGAAAAAAATTCAAGTTTCTTAACTTTGCCCCTTTTTCAAGAAACCTTTCAAATATTGATTTTTCATGCTCAAACTCATTGATCAAACATATTTTGATGAAATTTGGCTTGAGGACTTCAATTTTGACCAAAAATCCCAAAAGTTAAAGAGTTGACTTTGTCAGATAAAGCTTGTGTATCAGATGAACTCAATTGTGTGATCTTTAATGACTTTGCATTCTTGAACCTTTCAAACATCATGGATGGACTCCAAGGATGTATTTGAGTGTCTTGAATCATGTCCCCAGGTTTTGGATCATGCTTTGATCAAAAGTCAAAGACACAATTGACTTTTTCAAACAAAACCCTAATTTGGGGCCAGATGTAATTGAGCTACAATCAACTTGTAACAAGACCAATTTACACTTGATTCTTGATGAAGAGAGGCTTCTTTAGTGTATGCAAGCTTGATAGGTTGATGATCAATCCAATACATTGACTGATCAAGTGAGGATCCTCTTGATTTTCTTGGTGGAAAACCCTAATTCATGGAAACAAAACACAAAGAGCCACTTGAACAATATTAGGGTTAGAATGCAATGTGTGATGCTCCTAGAATAATGATGAAATCTAGGGTCAAAATTTGGGGTATGACAGTCATGTACCGCCAACTTTTCTTTTTGAACCTTGCTTACTTTTGGCCTAAAGTTTATCTTAATCAACCTTTGACTAGTGATGTCATGAAATGAAATGATATTAGAAAAGTGATCTTAGAACACCAAAATGTTGAATTTAGTCCTTTGGTAGTGCCTTTGAATAACATGAGATGATGCATGCTTGTGGTAAAACGAAAAATGACTGATGAATGAAGTCATGGCCTAAGGACCTCTTATCTTATCATTAGATGAAATTCAAAAACCTATAGCAAGATGATATGAAAAAGAGTTAGTGAAAAAAATTATGGTATGACACTCTTAAGTGTTACAAAGTTCTATTTATTGCATTAGGTAATAAATAAGAGTATGGTGTGAATTATGATGAGACTTTCGCACCTGTCGCAAAAATGACTAGTATTTGAACCATTTTGTCTATTGCTACCTCTCAAGGATGGCTACTTACCCAAATGGATGTGAAGAATGAATTTCTTAGTGGAGACTTGGTAGAATATATTTATATGACCCTTGCTTCAGGGTTTCCTTCTTCATCTGAAGGGGTGTGCAAGCTTAAACACACTCTCTATATGGATTAGAACGAGCTCCATAAGCATGGTTTGAAGGCTTTTGTACTACTATACTAGGGTTTTCTTTTATTCAGAGTAAATTTGACTCACCCATGTTAATTCATTGAACAGTGACTGGTATTGTTCTTCTACTTATCTATGTTGATGATATGATTACTACAAGTTCTGCTCATGCCGCAATCCAAAAATTTGAACAACAACTTCAAGCTTCTTTTCATATGAAAGATCTAGGGGATCTTCATTACTTTTTAGGGCTTGAGGGTTTTTCTAATTCCAAGGGAACTTTTCTCCATCAACATAAATATACTGCATTTTATTTCTTTGGCGAGTCTAACTTCAGCCCCTTTAGTGGATACTCTTCTCGAGATTAATGTTACATATCATCATGATGAAGGTGATCGATTGATGATCCTTTATTATATCAGGAGCGTGTAGGTAGACTTAATTATCTAAACTTTATTATATTTCCTTTGCATACTCCCCACCATATCCACTTAGTTATGCTACATCGCATCATACAGTACTTGGAAGGTATATCTACATGTGGCCTATGTAGACTAGTGCGTTGATTTCGTGGAACAGTAAAAATCAGTCTCACATCTCTCTGTCTTCAACAGAATCTGAGTAAATAGTTATGTCTACAGTCTATTATGATATTACATGGCTTTATATACTTTTTCCCAAGCTCGATTTTCCTCAACATACAACCACATCACTCTTTGCTGACAATAGTAGTGCTATTCAAATTGCTATTAATAAATTTTTTTCACAAACACATGAAACATATTGAGGCGGGTTGTCATTTAATTCAGAAAGCATTGGACAAACATGTTATATCTCTTCCTCTTGTCACATCACAACTTCAAATTGCAGATATCTTCACTATGGTTGTACCTCGAACTCAACATTAGTTTCTCACCGGCAAATTGATGTTTCTTAACCCGTCACATGAATTTGAGGGAAGAAGTCAATAAGAAATACTTATTGCCATGATTTTGTTATAACTACGATTTAAGTTAGTTGTTAAATATATGTTACACTCTCTCTAATTTTATAAAAATGATAGGAATTCCAATATTTATATCATCAATGTGATTTATGACTGATGTACTATACATGGACAACATCATATCAATGAAAAGATTAAAAAAAATATAGAAATACTGACAGTTTCCAAGTAATGTAATAAAAACGAATTTTCAATTAAAATTGATTCTAACATTGGGACAATACTTCCTAATATTGACTACACAATCCGCAATTTCTTTTCAAATTACCAAATGCTCTTTCACCAGTAACACAGGAAGACATGTACATTCCATATCAATTAATGCCATTTGTGGGAACCGAACTTGTGAGCATGGTCGAGGGTTGAACCACTTAGACCCAACTTTGCCACAACTTAGAGGTTATTGTTCTGGTACACCATGAAGCCTTACATTATTTGAGAATTGAGATCAAAGAGAACCTACCATATAAGAAAATCACATACTACCAAAAATACTATTTTACCCTTAGGACATGTGTCAATGTCTTACAACACTTTCCATTGGGAACCGGTTCTTTCTTCTTCTTCTCTCTCTCATTTCTTCCTTCCCTTCTCTTTATCCTCTTTCTCAGATATTCTTTCTTTTCTTTTTATTCTCTCTTCTGTCTTCTATGTTCTATATTTTTCTAAATCAACCACTTTATCCTTTTTTCTATTTAAATCATGAGCAACACGAAAATGGAGAGACGACGACGGGTATTGTGTTTTTGACGGTGTTAGATCTGCGATGTTCGGTTTCACGGTGGTAGATCTGCGGTGGCAACAACGTGTTTTCGACAGCGAGTTTGGTGGTGGTAAGATTCGAAATTAATTATTTGTGGCTTTTTTAGTTTAGGTTTTGTTATTAAATTACCCTCCCTTAAACCCTAAGTTTAGGTTGATTTAATTATTTTTTGTATAAGAAAACGAAATTTATTCTGCAAAATTTGTTCTGCAGAGGTTATAATCTTCTTATATTTACTTCTGTTTTCTCCTACTAAGCTATATTTGTTCTTATAGTTTATTCATAATTGTTTCAGGTTTGAGACTGTTGTTTTTTGCAACTGAAAAAGACGTGTTTATGAGCACCTTCGACGCATTGGAACTGCTCAGAAGGTTAATTTGTGATTGTGAAGTTAGGAACTGTTTTTATACTGTTTTGAAATTATGGATTGTGAAATTAATGTTTTTGTTTTTGTGAAATTAGTATTTTTTTTATTGGATTGTGAAATTGTGATATAAGTAATATCTCTGTATTATGATTTTAGGGACTGAGTTTATTTCATGTTTAATTTGAATTGGTTAATTTCAGTTTAGGGATTCTTTTGTGGATTTTTGTAGAATTTTTCAGTTATTTGTTATTGTGTTATTTGTTATTTTGTCTTGACACTTATAAATAACATTGTTATTTTTATTTATTCAACATCACTAACATTGTTTGTATGGTTTTTGTTTTAGATAGGTTCTTATTCTTCAGATTTGAGGTTTTTTGTTGATATATTGAGTGATGATGAAGAGAACTTGCTCCTTTTTCTGCTTCGTCTAAATCCAAATCTGATTTTTTGTTTGATTCGTAGTTTTCATCTCAGATCTGAGTTTTTTCTTTTACGGTTTTGATTTTTGAAGTTTTATTTTCATTTTTTGCAAGTAACTATGATAAAAATAAAACTATCGCTACTGTCAACGGACTTCTGCTCCATTTTTCCAAACTTGTGTGTATAATACTGACACTATTGTTTTGAAGTAACCATTTTTCAGTTATATTATCAATTTAAAGTATTTAGTTAGAAAAACCACATACATGAAATTTTCAGTTATAAATATATACAGATGTGTTGTTTATTTTCCATCCTCAAGTAGTTTGATTTTGTTTTTTTGCAAGGTTTTAAACTTGGATCTGAGATGCATACAACAGAGGCAATATCCATAACTGTTGCGGTTTCAGAACCATCAAGACGAAATGTAATTACCGAAGTTCATATCCATAGCTGCTGCTTTCCATCAATTTTCTGCAATGTGTTAATTCATCAATAAATTGAGACAAGTGAAGTTGGAGATTATATGCTTCCCCATCAATTTGTTTTTCACTTCAGGTTTTAAATATCTCTTAACATTTTGTTTAGATGTAGCCATGTCCAGTTTCACTTATAATAGTATTATTGGTGGATACTATAAGAAAGGGATGGTACTGGATGCAAATAGGATTCTTAAAGTTGCAGTTTTTAAGGGTTTTATGCCTGGATGCAAATATTATTATTGATGAGTTTTAGTTGATTATGAATATGATTAGGCAGTTTATCATGACAAATCATTCGTCTAGATTGGTCAAGATATAGTTGTAAGGATAAATGTTTCTCATCATTCTTAAATGTTTTCTATCTCCTCTTATAAAGACAATGCCTCAATGAGTGTCCATTTAATGGTAAATGACATATGTTGATTATCGTAACAGAGAATCACACTCAGTATGTGATGGATATTATTAGAAAAACAATTTATTTTAACTTCTTCTTTTGCTTGGTCTTTGGAATATTATACTATTTTTATTTATAGTAGTTTTAATAAATTTGTCATCTCATTTATACGTTTTAAAAAAATTAATATATTTGCTTATGATCATTATTACAATATTATTTTTAATTAGAAGAGAAATTATGTTCATTTAAAATGTTTGTTAATTTATGTTTAAATTAGTATTTAACTTATTTTTTGAATTTTGTGAACCTATACAAGTAATTGAATTTTTAGAACGAAGAAAAATAATTCAAAATTCTTTTTAACTTAAGATAAAATATTTTAAAAGAAAATAATAATCTTAGTTTAAAATAATAATAAATTTTAAATTAAAATAAATTTTATAATATTAAGAAATATAATATATTATAATATAATAAAATGATGAGATTATATCATAATATATTTTTGTTCACAAATTTTAGTCTAATTTTGTTTTCGAAGGAATTTTGTTTTTTTTTTAATATAGGTATAATATATTTTATATTTTCTATTAAATGTTTTTTGTCTAATAATATTTATGAACAGTTTTTTAAAATTCTCACTTTTAAAAGGATTTAATATATAAAAAAATTAAATGTTTTAATGTTATAGAAAGTATAAATAATTTACGGTCATAGTAATTAATATATAAGAAATTTTTATTTTTATTTTAAATAAAATAGAGAAATAGAGAAAACAAAAATGTTTCTTTAAAAATTTTGTCTATTTAACTTACTTATATATATATATTTTTTTAAATCACACTATAAATATAGTCATTAATTTTTCATGTCAACAATTTTATTATATTAATTTATAATTTTCAATTTTTTATCATGCATCAAATAACTCTTATTATTATTACCAAAAATATATAATAATCAATTTTTATGGTGTAAAATTACGATACTTTAACAATATATATATATATATATATATATATATATATATATATATATATATATATATATATATATATATATATATATATATATATTTCATATTTTCTATTAGATGTTATTATGGCTAATAATTTTTATGAACATTTTTCAAAATTCTTAATTTTAAAAAGGAAATGTATTAAATTGTAAACATAATACATTCTATTAAATTTTTAATTTATGATCAAATGTTACTCTATTTTTTTGTCCATATCTTTTGATTTTAATTGCTTTTTTTTCATTAAATCAATGAATGCATAAATTTTTTTGCATTACTCTATTTTTTTATAATACATTTTTTTTAATGTTTATCAAAGCTAGAAAACAAATTTTAAACATATCATAACTTTATGTTTTGGTTAATATTCAATATTTTGATCAATAATTTTATGTTCATGTGATAATTATTTTAATTTGGTGTTTTAATATATTAAAACACCAAATTAAAATAATTATCACATGAACATGAAATTATTGATCAAATATTGAATATTAACAAGAACATGGAGTTATTGTTCAAAATATTAAATATTAACGGGAATATGAAGTTACTGATCAAAAGTTTGAATATTAACGAGAATTTGAAGTTACCGATAGAAAATTTGAATATTAACGGGAACACAAAGGTACTAATCAAAATATTAAACATTAACGGAAATTTGAAGTTATTGATAGAAAACTTGAATATTAACGGAAACACGAAGTTACTGATCCAAATAGTAAATATTAACGGGACCATGAAGTTATTGATCAAAATATTGAATATTAACGGGAACATGAAGTTACTGATAAAAACATTGAATATTAACGGGAATTTGAACTTACTGATAGAAAATTTGAATATTAACGGGAACATGAAGTTACTGTTCAAAACATGCTATATTAACGGGAATTTGAAGTTATTGATAGAAAATTTGAATATTAACGGGAACACGAAGTTACTAATTAAAATATTGAATATTAACGGGAACATGAAGTTACTGAGAAAAATGTTGAATATTAACGGAAACATGAAGTTACTGATCAATATATTGAAAATTAATGAGAACATGAAGTTTCCTATCAAAATATTGAATATTAACGGGAACATGAACTCACTGATCAAAATATTAAAAATTAACGGGAACTTGAAGTTTCTTATCAAAATTCTTAATTGTAGAAAATGAACATAAAGTTGCTAATCAAAATTTTGAAATTTTTATTGGATGTTATGATTTTAATTTTATTTTTTTTTACAACAAAATTTTTATATTTTCGATTTTTTATATATTTCATAACGTAACTGATGACGTATTCGCGGTCCACACAGGAATCCGTGCGGTGTTTTGTATTGTAAATTGTCAATAATAGAACACATTTAGAAACATATGTGTGTAACACACCAGTACTCATACGAAGTAAATATAATGCATGTGTAATACACCAATACCCGTGTTGACTCTCATACTCTTGCTTATTATTTTTATAAACATAACTTATAAATATTGGCAAAACAAACGGGAAAAACATTTTATATACGGGAAACACACTATTGTTATAAACGGGATCAACGTTACTACTTATCCAAATTTTGAACAATATAATTTTATCGACCATTTTTTTAAATATATCAAAACAATTTGCGAAATATAATATAAAATATTGACTTCCTTTTCTAAATTTGTATTCTCTCTTATAAAATATTTGTCTTATTTTGAAATCATATTGTTTAACATATTTTGGTTTACATTTCATCTTATACATTTATTACTATTTAAACTTAAATTTAATATTATTCTTATAAAATTTTTTTATAAACGGGAAAAACTTTACTTTTGATTCAAATATAATTATAACTTATGTTAAAACAAAAATAATATTTTAATTTAAATATTTTTATAATTAGGAAAAACTTGACCATTTATTCAAATATACTTATAAATACTTTCAAAAAACAATTAATTTTTATATACAGGAAAAAATACATAATTTATTTTGGGAAGCCTTTTAATTCTTTTAAACGAAATAACATCCATTTTCTGATTCCGATTTTTTTATAAACATGGTCACAAAATAAAAACATTCATTCTCATATTTTAACAAACGGGAGAAACTTTACTATTGATTATAATATTTTTATAAATAATGTCAATGTCAAAACAAAAATATTACTTTTTCGTTTTTTTTTCATAACCTAACTGGTGACGTATGCGCAGTCCACACCAGAACACGTGTGGACGCACGGATTTCCTACTAGTTAATGTATAACACACATTCTTCAATCGATCGATATATCTTTTCTAGAGAACGATACTTTGAAGGGCTTCTACTATGACTAAATCGGACAATATTTCATAGACACAATATCGAATATTTGAGTTTAAAACAATATCAAATTAATTAATAATAGAATAAAATTAAAACCAATTTTTAAATACAGCATTATTAAATAGAGGGGAATGGTATACACTCGGGTACCACGAAAAGGTAAGCAATAATCAACCAAAATTTTATTTCTATTTAAGATTAATATGACCCAATATATTAGAGTATATTTTAAAATAAAACTCAATATAATGTACTAATAATTATTGTTTGATAACAATAAATATTATTACAAATTCATAATTTATTAATACATAGCCTCAAATTTGGTACCTAGAGATAGAAGCTCTCCCCCCTCTCTAGTTTCATGTTGCGTCCTTGTTTGTGTGTGATCTCTGTTCTTTCTCTTTTGGAAGGCTGGTAGGCGGATAGGGTTGATTCTTTCTGGTATTTTTGGCTTAAACTCCTAGCCTTAGGGCTAGGGGCCTTGGTACTAGTTTGGTTCTCAACCTTGCTGTTTGCTCTTGGTTCCATTTGGAGTTGTTCTTAGCCTGGTCTGTGTTTGTAAAATGGATTGGAAGGAAGTGGCGCATAAAAAGTTTAACGGGGCTGCTGTTAGTTTTTCGGTATGGAAAGAGAGGGAGGTAAGGGAGCGAAGAGTGGTGAACATTTAACTTCATTCTTCATTTATGACTTCCCTCATAATATGAAGGCTAAAGAGTTGTTTGAAATTTTCAAGGTTTATGGTGTTATCTCTGAGGTCTTCATTCCAGGAAGGTTTGACAAAAGAGGCAAGAGGTTTGGGTTTGCGCGTTTCAGAAAGGTTCATGACCCTCGTATATTAGTGGTTAAGCTTGATAGTATATTCATTCAGGGTAGGAAATTGCATGCTAATACCCCTAGGTTTCAGAAGGAAATTGATAATCTTCAGGAAGGCGTGGTTACGAAGGATAGGGTCTATCGTTTCACTGGAAAAACTTCCGAAAGGCTTAAAGTTAGAGGGAATACCCTTTCGTTTGCTCAAGTTACGAGCATGAACCGTGAAGGCGAAAAGGTCATGGCTCAGAATGTGGATACTTCGTGTAACAGATTAAGTCTTGTTATTCCTGATGTCAGTAGGTTTGAAAAGGCTTTCTTCGGAGTGGTTCTACAGAATGTTAACCCGTACCTGATTCAACAAAGTCTTTTTGAGGAAGGAAATTTCGATATTATGTCTACTCCATTAGGAGAAGGTTTATGTCTTCTGAAATCTATCAAGATTGGTGTGGTACAAGACTTTGTGGTGGAAGCCAAAGGTTGGTGCGAAAAATGGTTTGCCAAGGTAGAACCTTGGAAAAAGGAAATAGTTGATAATCAAAGATTTGCTTGGGTTAGATGTTTTGGACTCCCTTGCTTTGCTTGGAACCTGGATGTTTTTACCAGTATCTCTAAGGACCTTGGACAGTTCATTAAGTGTGATTCTGACACTTTGGAGAATGTTAGTTTTGGTGTAGCTAGTTTTCTCGTTAAAACTAGTAGAAGTGGTTGTATTCAAGAGACTTTGGAACTGGAGATTAATGGTGCCTTCTTCAGTGTTTGGTTGATGGAAGATTTTTCGAAATCCATAAGGGATAAGGATTTTTTTTGTTGGAGGAGTTGGTAGTAGTAAGGGTTCAATGGATTCTGATGAAGTTGATAGTATCAGTTCTTGGTCCAACGGTTTTGAGGAAAAAGCAGGAGTTACTAGTCCTAATAACTCTTTTCTTTCTAGGGTGGCGCACAGTAGTAGGGATGAAGAGTTTTTTTCTGACAAAGTTGGTAGTCGTGAAGATGTTTCCCAATCTTATGTTAGTGATTCTGTTGGAACTAGGAAGGTTGACAGTCGAAAGGTGATTAGGGAAGAGAGTGTCTTTGATAAAGTCAATTTGACCTTGGTGGACCCCGTGGCTTTTGGTTTAGATTTGACAACTGATGAGCTGATTTCTGTTGCCGAAGACAGTTTGGTGATTTCTCATAAGATCGTGCCCATTGAGGTTGTGGGGCCTTCTTCGCTTTTGGGCTTGGAAAATGGAATGGGCCAGTCTGGTGTGTTGAATTTTGTTGGGCCGGGTCCGGTTCCTCTCAATCCAATTGTGTCTGCTGGGGATGTTGTTAGGTCCAAAGTTAAAAAGAAGAAAGACATTGTTGAAATTTATGACAGATTCCAAATCCCTTTTGAACCTTCTTTCTTTTCTACTCTCATCAACTCGGCTGGGTCAGGCCCTTCCAGGAGGCTTAGTGCCAAAAACAATTTCCGTCCCTACTCTAAGAAGAAGTTGAAGTTACCTCTCCCCTCGGTGGTGGAGGCTTCAGATGTTATTCTTCCGGAGGCTTCTTATTCTATTGATGAGTCTGATGTGTGCAGAAACAACAATAGATTTAAGGCTGGTTTGGATTGTGTCCCGCAGAAAATTTGGGATTCGGTTCAACTTCTAGGCCTGGAAGCAGAGGAGGACGAGGAGGTTTTGAGAGTGTGGTTAGAAGCTTGGAAACTAGAGATAAGGTTTAAATGGTTTCTAGTAAGGGTGTGGACAAGTGTGGTCAATGATTATAGTTTCTTACAATGTTCGTGGGTGTAATCTCCCTCTCAAAAGAAGGAGAATCAGGAAAACTTTAAATGAAGGTCATGCTGATTTATGTCTGTTGCAAGAAACTAAGGTTACTCTTATGAAGGATTCTGTGGTTAGGAGCTTGTGGGGTAAAGGAGAATATGATTGGTCTGCTAGTAGTTCATCTAGTGCGTCAGGTGGGATTTTGACAATTTGGAAGAAAGACCTGTTTCATTCCGGCTCCACAATCAAAGGATTCGGCTTCTTGTGCTATGTGTTTTCGTGGAATAACACCTTACTTTATGTGGTCAATGTTTACTCGCCTTGTTCGATTAGGGAAAAACGTCGGGTTTGGGCTGATATCATTGGTCTTAAGTCGAGGAATCCTAGGGGACTTTGGATTATAGGGGGTGATTTTAATGCTGTTAAAAACAGAGAAGAGAGGTTTGGCACCAGTTCTGTCATGGATCGGGATTCTGAGGAATTTTCCTCGTTTATTAGAGAGTTGGAGATGATCGACCTTCCGTTTGCAGGTAACAGGTTTTCCTGGTTTAATTCTAATGGTGTTTCGGGCAGTAAATTAGACCGTTTCCTTGTTGATGAGTCCTTAATTGCTTTATGGGATCTTAAGGTTCAATTAGTAGGCTCTAAAGATATTTCCGATCATCGTCCTGTTTGGATTAAGTCTAATAGTAGTAACTCGGGTCCCAAGCCGTTTCGGTTTTTCAATTGTTTGCTTGAACATAAGGAGTGCAAGAAGTTCATAAGGGGTGAGTGGGAGTCCTTTTCTTTTCATGGTTCCCCTTCTTTTGTTTTTAAAGAAAAGCTCAAAGCTCTCAAGCAGCGTTTGATTTGGTGGAATATCAACGTTTTCGGTTGGATTGACCTTAAAATTGACAAGCTTGTTGAGAGCTTTAATGAGTATGATGCTTTGTTGGAATGGGGGATTGTTGGTTTGTCGGAAGAGCAGTTGATAAAGCGTGGGAAGGATCAAGAAAGTTTCTGGAGTAATTTGCGTTATAAAGAAAGCATGATTCATCAAAAATAAAGGCATAAGTGGTTGAAGGGGGGAGATACTAATAGTAGATTTTTCCATCTACATTTAAGGCTAGGATCCGGCAGAATCATGTTAGTGTTCAGGATGAACATGGTTCTCTGGTGCAAGACCCTGTGTTGATTAAAGAAGCTGCTTTTCAATTCTTTAATTTGAAATTTAAAAAGGAGGCGTGCGTTAGACCTAGCCTGAACCTCAGAGATTGTGTTAAGTTTTCCATGGATGAAAAGAATCTGTTGGATAATCCTTTCTCTGCTGAAGAAATCAAACTTGCGGTTTTTGAGTGTGACGGAAACAAAGCTCCTGGCCCAGACGGTTTCTCGTTCAAATTTTTTAAAGATTGCTGGGACATCATTGGGCCTGATTTCTCCAAGTGCGTTATTCATTTCTCATTTTTTGGTAAGCTCCCTAAATGCTTTTCTTCTTCCTTCTTGATGCTTATACCAAAACTTGACAGTCCTCAGCATTTTGGAGAGTTTAGACCTATTTCTCTTGTGAGTTGTGTGTCGAAAGTTATTTCTAAAATTTTGGCTGCTAGACTCTCTTCTGTGATTTCTAAGTTGGTTTCCCCGTTTCAAACGGCGTTTATCCCTGGTCGAAATATTTTGGACGGCGTTTTGTTAGCAAATGAGGTTATTGATTATGCTAGGAGACAAAGGAAGCAATGTCTTTTATTTAAGGTTGATTTTTCCAAAGCCTACGACTGTGTCGACTGGAAGTTCTTGATCCTTGTTCTCAAGTCTTTGAATTTTGGTCCAAATTGGATTAAGTGGATTGAAGGTAATGTTTGCACTAGCTTTGTCTCAGTCTTGGTTAATGGTTCGCCGACCAATTGGATTTTGAGGTTTCTAAAGGTTTGAAGCAGGGTGATCCGCTGGCTCCTTTCCTCTTCACTTTGGTTGTTGAATCTCTCGTCATTCTGTTTAGAAGAGGTTCTTCCCTTAATCAGTTTTCTGGTTTTCAGGTAGATGATGGTGAATCTTTTGATTTACTTCAATTTGCTGACGATACATTGATATTTTGTGATGGTGGTTACCATAACCTTTGGGCGTTGAAGTCTATTTTAAGAGGTTTCGAAATGGTTTCCGGACTTCGTATCAATTTTTCCAAAAGTTGTTTATATGGAATTGGTATTGATGATCATTTTTTAAGGGCTGCTGAATCCTTTTTTTTTTGCAAGAAAGGAAAGTTTCCTGTCAAATTCCTGGGATTGACTATAGGGGGAGATCAAAGGAGAATTTCATTCTGGAAACCAACCTTGGATTGCTTGAAAACTAGATTGAATGCTTGGGTCGGTAGGAATCTTTCTATTGGGGGTCGTGTTATGCTGATTAATACTGTGCTTGCCAACTTGCCAATCCATCAACTATCTTTTTCCAAGGCACCCGCGAAAATTGTCAGAGAATTTATAGCTATTCAACGAAACTTTTTGTGGTCGGGCTCGGCGGATAGAAGTTCCATTGCTTGGTCTAAGTGGAGTGATTTGTGTATATCTAAAGAGAAGGGAGGGTTAGGTATTAGGCATATTGGTTTGTTGAATAAATCTCTCCTTTTTAAGTGGATGTGGAAGTTTGTCACAGGTGGTAATGAAATATGGAGGAAGTTTATGGTTTCTAGATACGGGAATCTCGCGTATTGGGCTTTGGTGTCGGATCCGAGTATTTATCCAAAGGATGCTTCGATTTGGATGAGGGATCTTCTTAATTCCAAATGTTGGGGAAATTCTTTATCTTTTAACCAGTGCGTTAGACCTATTGTGGGCAGTGGGGGAAAAATCCCGTTTTGGAATGCTTTGTGGTGTGGTAATCAACAGTTACAGGTTTTGTTTCCCTGTCTATATGCTACTGCTGTTAAAAAGGACAGCTTCATTGAGGATTACGATTTTTGGCTTGAAAATCAGTGGCAGTGGAATTTTTAGGATTGTTGGTTGCCTGATACTAATATTATGCAGGATCACATTTTTCTGCTGCAGAATTTCCTTGACAGCAGCCCGACTGTGCAGCTTGTTGAGGATGGTTGGGAATGACTTCTGGATCAGTATAAGGAGTTTACGGTGAAGAGCTTGTATGATCATTTGGCGGAGTCTGTCGTTGGCAATGTTCTTCCACAGCCGGAGAAGTTATTTTTGAGAGTGGCCTGGAAAACCAAGATTCCTCTGAAGATTAATATTTTTTCATGGAGATTGATTCGTGATAGGTTGCCGACTCGTGTTAATCTTGCTTCTAGGGGTATCATCTCTTCCTCGCTTAACAAGGTGTGTATTTTGTGTTTCATTGATGATAAGGATTCATTGCATCTTTTTCTTAAATGCCCAAAAGTTCAGAATTTGTGGGACAAAATTTACGGTTGGTTAGGTATTCAGCCGGTTCACGCTGATAATATTTGCAACCATGCTCTCTTGTCGTTCCTTGCTCTGTACCATTACGGAAAAGATGATATGAGCTGCTATTTGTGGATTGTTACTTCTTGGTGCATATGGAATATGAGAAATAATATCATATTCAATGGTTTGATTTGGGATACGAACGAAGTTTTTAACCGCGTAGTTTCTATTTCGTGGAGATGGTTAGAAATAGGCCGGAAGAGATGTAGTTTTTATGATTGGATGTATCATCCATTTGATTTCTTGTAATTCTTGTTTTTCTTTGTTTGGTTCTCGTTCCTTATTTTGTTTGGCTTTTTGTAAAGGTTGGAGAATCCCTTTTTCTCCCTTTAATATACAAATTGCTTATAAAAAAAAAATACATAGCCTCAAACAAAGGTTTTGAGGTAAAAGATGGGGAAGAAAATTATCAAACTTAATAACTAAAGTTCTGTATGGCTTAACCAGGGTATTCTTTCTCAGGAAGATAGGTTATGGAGAGGACTAATTCACTGCAGGTATCCTAATTACTTACATGAATTACATAGTTCTGCGGTATTTAGAAACCGCGTGTCTCCGTCAATGTGGTGGAGAGACTTGGTACAAATTTCTTCTTCCTGTGGCATTAATCTAGAAGAGGGTCTGATTTCGTACAAAATTGGAAATGGAGAGTTTACTCCATTTTGGACATCTCATTGGACAGCGGGTAACATGTTGGCGGTCGAATTCCCAAATCTGTGGCATCTAGCAGAAAATAAAAACAGTAGAGTTATTGATAATGGGTATTGGGAGGATGGTACATGGAATTGGAACATCAAATTTTCACAACAATTATTGCAGGAAGACATCACTGTTCAATACGAAAAACTACTCCAAGTTCTGCAGGATTACAGGTTGGTTGATGATGTTCAGGATTCCGTTGTCTGGGTACACGGCCATAATCCAGTATTTTCTGTTTCGTCGTTATATCAATTTTTGCAGGTTAAAGAGAACAATTTAGTTCCGGTTATTGCAGAGGACGTTAAATCAGCGTTGAGATTGAATTGGTTGGCTATCGCCCCACTTAAACTGAAAGTATTTGGCTGGAGATTGATCCTCAATAGAATACCTACACGTGACAATTTGGTTCGAAGAGGATTAATAAACAATGTCAATGAAAAGGTTTGCCCTTTCTGCTTCTTAATGGATGAAAACGCTGAGCATTTACTTTTCCAATGTTCAAAGTCCAATCTAGTTTGGAAATTCATATTCCGTTGGTTACAAGTTGAGGAATTTTGGGTCGGAGATGTTTCGAATCATATGCTATGTTGGATAAACGGGTGTCTAAAAAATTTCCTTGAAGTAAGAACGGCTATGGGATTTTGGCTAATAGTATGTTGGGCTATATGGTCATCAAGGAACAATATTATGTTCAGAGATGAGTTTTGGGATGTAGATACGATTACCAATCGTATAGTTATGTATTCTTGGTGGTGGATTGGAAAAAATCATACGAAAGCACTAAGCTGTAATTATTATGCTTGGGTAAATATCCCTTTAGAATTATGTAGGTCTTGCATTTTACAAGTTAGGCCTGTTTTGTACATGGGGTTGGATCTCCCCTTGAGATTCGATAATTATTATACCACTAATCTTGCTTATTAAAATAAATAAAAAACAGGGTAGAATCTTTCACAAATACAGATGGTAGCAAATCCATCCTCCAAAACAATAGTATAGGATCCGAAACCAATAAAAAGCCCAAGAAGAGACAAAACACAAAAAATGGCTGGTTTATAGTACGTGGATACCTTGTGATTTGAAGTTCTTTGATGTTTACCCGTCTTTGCTCACTTCGAAGGGTACATGGAACGTGCTATACTTTGAAAATGGATGTATGATGATTAATGAGGTGATGGAAGATCACCAAAGAGAGAGCTTAAACACCACAGATATAAAGGTATAAAAGTAGGTTTAAAGCAGAATGTTTAAGCTAAAGCTACTTTATTTTACGTCTCACTCACTCACTCACTCACTCAATAATGTTCTTTTTAACAAACTATATATGCTAGTAAATCTTTTTGATTTTATTTATGTTCCATGATCCATCACCCACTATAATAACGTGAGTGAATGAAAATCATTTGGTCATTGACTATTGCTTCTGTCACATGAAAATCAATATTTTTAAACTAGTACTTTCAAATCTCTTTTTTATTTTTTATTTTTAATCATTAAATAATCTAATTCATCGATTTTCTCTAAAAATTAATGTGATAGTTCTTTTGCATTAATTCTCAGAATATGGTGTTTTTCTATTTTCTAATTAATTAATTTCATCGGTTTTGCGTAATAAACGACATGTTTGTTCTTTTGCATGAATGCTTCAGAGAACTAGGCTTTAACTTTTCATTTATCCATCGTGTTTCATCGTCATTCTCTTAACAAAAACCCTTGGTGATTTTCATCAAAATTCATATTCCACCATCTCTTTTCAACTTCAACTCTCCCAACACCAACTTGAAAATCAACTCTTCCAACCTTACTCGTTGAAGCTTCATCATCATATTTGAGGTCCGTAACTCACCACTGAGATGTTGTTTATAATTGAAATGGTGTTAGTTTTAGAAATGTTCATAGAAATGACGTTAGTTTTAGAAATGTCATAGAACGTTGTTAGAAATGTTGTTAGAAATGATGTTACGTACTAATTGGAATGATTATAGTTTTAGAAATGTTTATAGAAATGGTAATACTGTTGTTTATTGTACTATCCATATATGTTGTTCTTCTTGAAATGATTCATCATAACTTATTGTTTTAATCTTTAATTATGTTCATACAATGTTTGTAACTCGTTTAAAAAATAGTCATTGTAACTTGTGTTATAAATTTGTCAAAAATAGTAACATTGTGTCTTCTTATTACCTCATTACCAGTGTTTAAATTTGTGTTAGAAATAAATCACGTGTTGGGTTATTACTTATGTGTTAGAACTTAGAAATATTCAATATTGTATTTTCTTATAACTTAAATTTAGGAATCATTTTGGATGATATGTTTTGTATGTTTCTAGTTAGTTTGTTTCTATGGTCTCACTCTAATGCATATTTCAAGTTAATATGTTTTTATGGCCGAAATTATTTTGGATGAAGGGTTGTGTGATGTGACTTTGAAATTCATGTTGGTGTCTCTGTTATATGTTGCTAATTTTCTTAATTTACATAGACATCATTATAAAAAATATAGCCAGTTCCCACGTGAAAATCACGTCACTAAAGAAAATATCACATCACCAAGCCAATTAGCGACATGAGTCAAGCACGTCGCAGGAGCACCCGTGGCAACTTTTTGCCACATAAATATTATGTCACTAAATTGTGACATGATTATCACGTCTCAACATATAAAATTATTTGGACGACGTTCCCACGTGAAAATCATGTCACTAAATTGTGACATGTTTTCCACGCTGCAATCCACAATTCTGAAGCACGTTGCAATGTGTCAGTCATAACATACAGTGATGTGTATTTCACGTCACAAATTAGTGACATGGAATTCACTTCACATAACTCAAAACTATTATGATCCAGTGACATGAAAACCATGCCACTGATGAATTTTATTTTCCAGCCTAATAGCCACATGGTTCGTATTTCGCAGGTTAATTATTTAATAAAAAAATAAAAAAATAATAATTTAAAAAGATACAAAAATTAATAATGAATAAAAACTAATTAATAAATAATAAAATGCAAAAATTAAAATAAATTTTGATTAAAAAAGTCAATTTTTTTTTTAGGAATAAGAATATATTAATACCAAAAAACAGTTAATACACGGCGATTACATAATCCCGGTACCAAAACAACTAAATCCAACTAGAACAGGAAAGAACTCATGTACAACCTTTTAAGATAATCAAACATCTTCTTGTGAGTTTCAGCTCTACTTAGAACAATCTCTTGCACTATGCCTATATTTAAATCTGCATTTGGTTTTTCATGGAAAATGATAGCATTTCTTGTGGTCCAAATGTGATATATACCTTCCGTAATTACGCATTTTAGTATCCTAGCCTTCTGTCCCTTTCCCTTCGTTGCATTTATAATCCAGCTTGAGTTCACTACCTGCGGCATTTGAATTTGGAGATATTGCAAAGTATGCAGCCATAATTGCCTAGAAATAGTGCACTGATATAACAGATGGTCATTTGTTTCTATGTTGGTGCAAAACACACATCTTCCATCAGTTGGCACCCCAATGCGCTGTAATCTGTCCTTGTTCATTAATCTTCCTTGGCACGCCATCCACATAATGAATCGCGCTCTTGGCCTTGCACAGTTACCAAACATCATATTCTTCCAAGCCATTGTTGGTTTGTCACCTCTGAGTTCATTATAAATATTTCTGGTGGTGTACGACCCACTTGTTACAGCTTGCTGCCATGCTTCTGATTGTGTTATTTGTTCTCGCCTTTTGAATATTGCTTTGATGATCCAAGAACTAGCTGGGGCCGGCTCGTAATGACCGACTTCCTCTCCTTTAATATAATATGTGTGTAGCCACTTAATCCATAAGATATCTTTTTTCATCCATACATTCCAGAGCAGCTTGCCTAACGTAGCATGATTCCAAACCTGCAATGATAAAACTTTATGACCACCTGCACGCACAGGATTACAGATTTGCTCCCAAGAAATGGGATATTTCCTACTGTTTCCATCTTTACTAGTCCACAAGAATACTCTATATAACATATCAATGTGATGAATTACTTTTTGAGGGAGAGGGAAAATTTGAAGCTAGTAGTTTGCCACAGCAAAAAGCACACTCTTAACAAGTTGTAACCGCCCTGCATAAGAGAGAAACTTCGTACTCCAGTGGTTTATCCTCTTCGTAATTTTTTCAATCAGAGGTTGACAGTTATTAACTGTCAGTTTTCTGCTACTCAGGGGTACTCCTAAGTATTTGAAGGGCATATGTCCCTCTGTTAGGCCAGTCACTCTCACCAAGTGATCTTTTTCTCCATCCTTTACTCCACCTATGTATATCTTACTTTTCATGGCACTCATTCTTAATCCAGTTGCATTTGAAAACTGATTTACCTTTTCCATCATGAGTTGGATTGAGATGTTATCCCCACGTGTGAACAGAAGGATGTCATCAGCAAAGAACAAGTTGATGATGTTTAGCTTTTCACATTTGGGATGAAAGTTGAAATTAGACATTTTAGTCAAGGTTTGCAATACTCTATGCAAGTATTCCATGATGAGTACAAATAAGAGAGGTGATATGGGGTCCCCCTACCTCAGACCCCTTTTAGCTTGGAGAATGTTAGATGTCTACCATTGATGGAGAACTGGTAAGATACTGATGTCAGACATGCCATAACCCACTCAGTGAATTTAAGAGGGATCCCTATTTCCAACAGAATATTTTGGAGGGCCTACCAGTCAACTGTATCGTATGCCTTTTATATGTCTAATTGCACCATACATCTAGGGGATAACTGTTTCCTACCATACCCTTTAACCAACTCCTGTGCCAACATGATATTATCATGAATCACCCTTCCTGGAATAAAAGCAGACTGAGATTGGGAGACTATGTTACCAATCACTGAAGCAAGCCGTTTGGTAAGGATTTTAGAAATGATCTTGTATATTGTCGTGCAGCAAGCAATGGGCCTGAACTCCTTCACTGTTTTAGCATCATAGCCTTTTGGTATCAAGGTGATTAGAGAGCAATTGAATGCTCTATACATGGTATTTGTTTCAAAGAAGTTCTTTACAGCAGCTTTAACATCTTGATTGACTATGTTCCAGGTTTTCTTAAAGAAGTGTGAGGTGTATCCATCCACACCTGGTGATTTTTTGTCTCCAATACTGTTCACTGCCTCCCAAATTTCAGTATCCTTTATTGGTCTGATGAGTTTTTGTGCATCCACTGGTTGTAAAGTTTTTCCCTCTTTTATGACTGTGCAATCTATACCTCTGAGTCTGTGATCCCTTGTGCCTACCAGTTGGTTGTAGAAGTCAAGAATTTTCTTTTCTATTCCCTCATGTGTAGTAAGGATATCTCCATTCAATGTTGTCATACTGTGCAAGCCCTTATATTTGGTCATTTCTTTGACTGAGGCATGGTAGTAAGCATTGTTGCTATCCCCTAGTTGTAGCCAATTGATCTTAGATTTTTGCTTTAGAATTTCTTCCTCTTGTTTGTTGAGTAGTAGGACTTTATCTGTGCACTCCTTCACCTGCTGCATGATTTGGTTGTTTAGAGGATCCTGCTGCATCTTGTCCTGCATTAGATGCAAGGTCTGTCTTGCCTGCTTCAGGTTTTCATGATTAGTGGTAATTTTTCTAATTGAGGGTTTAAGATGTTGTTGTAATCTTTTGAGCTTGATCCGTAGTTTCTTCATCTGCCTCCTCTAACTGGTTGCTTCCAACTCTCATCCACAGTCTCCAAAAAGCTACTATCTTTAGTAAGACAATTAATGAATTTGAACATGGATGCCCCTCTATGTACCTGATTTGGCATGTTAATTTTGATGGGATTATGGTCTGAAACATTAGGAGCCATGTTCTCAACCACTGCATCTTGGAACTTCTGGTACCAGCTAGCATTACCAATTACCCTATCAATCCTAGAATAAATGATCCCTGAAGTATGTTTATTTGTCCAAGTGTAGTATGATCCCTTTGTAGTAGCTTCATATATGCCCGTCTGCTGCATCATGTTTCTAAGATCTCTGTGTTCATCCTCCACCACTTCCTTTCCCTCAATTCTGTCCTTGCTAAAAATGTCAAATTTTCTAATAATTATAATCATTAAAATATATAAAAAAATTTGTCACGGGATATTCACGCACATTTGTACTATCATTATCATTTTAATTAAAAATGTGATTTTAATATATGCGAAATAATATAATTTTTTTCACATTGTCTTAAATATAACTACATCTCATACTATATATATTTAGTCAAATTGTACATTTCATAACTATATATTCTACATTTTATAACTATACTTAACATATATACGTACTTAAGTAAAAATTTTAGAATTCTGTTTTTAATAAAAATAAAAAATAATTTTTTCTATTTTTAATAAATCAATATAACAGATTTTGTATATAAAATCTAGTTATAAATTTAAAACAAAAAAAAAACTTTATATTAATTATTTTCGGATTAATATTTTTGTAATAATATAGTAAAAATCAATAACAACTAAATAATAATTTTACAACAACAACAAACAACCCAATAATTTATTTACTTAATATGTCTTTCCTTACTATAATATTAAAAATAAAAATTTTACATATTCTTTTTTTGATAAAAATAAAAAATAATTTTTCTATTTTTAATAAATCTATATAACATACTATGTTTTTAGTAAAAAAAAAACAGTTTATAATAAATTCTGTTTTAACAAAATTGTTTAATAAATCTATCTAACAAAATATCAGTTTTTAATAAATATATTATAAATTCTTTTTTATGAAATATCTGTTTTATAAATTCTAATATTAAAAATTTTATTTTATAAATTCTGTTTGTATGAAATATCACTTTTTTAATTAATTTATTATATATTTGTTTTAATTATAAATTATGTTTTATTAAATTTAATAAAATTGTTTTATATTTTGGATAATATATATATATATATATATATATATATATATATATATATATATATATATATATATATATATATATATATATATATATATATATATATATATATATATATAATCTAGTTTTATAAATTTTAACCTAATAAAATCTGAAAAAATTTAATAACAACTAAATAATAGTTACACAACAACAACCAACAACCAAATAATTTTATATTTAAAAATCTGAAAAAAATAAATAAGACAATCATAATAATAAAACTGTCCAAAAATATTTTAGGTCTTGAACATACCTTAATTTGAGCGAACTTGAAGAAAATTTGAAGCTTTGGCTTTATGAACTTCTCCAATAAATCTTGACTTTAGATCTTGAAAAAAATAAAGAGAGAAAAATTACATTTACGTAATTAGATAAATAAAAGGAGTTAATAAATAAAACCATAACAAAACTTACATTGTTGTTGAAAAAATGCTGAGGAAGCAATGAAAATATGAAAAAGTTGTGAGAAAATGATTGAAGAAAATGGGAGACACAGAGAGGAATTGAGACAGGAAGACGAAGAAAAGAAAAAAAATGATTATGGGTATTGGGGGATGTTGCAAGTTGTCTATTATATAGACACCTCAGCGATGGGGAAAATACGTCGCAAATAAAATGGCGACATGGTATTCATCTCACTAAACTTCAAAATTAATTGAGTGTCAGAACTGTCATATATTGTTACATGATATTAATGTCATAAATTTGAATTTTATTGTGACGGGAATACCACCTCACTAAATTTCGTAACAGTCAAAATATGTGTCAGACTGTCTGCACCTCATTTATATCAATCGGTAACATTTTCCACCTAAACTTTTTAATTTTTTGAAACCTACTAGCGAGGTGTATTAATTGTCACTACGATTTTTTTAGAAAAGTTGTGTTTCCGTTTTTTATTATTTTTTGTTTTTATTAGCGACATGTTTGTCACGTCACAAAAAAGTTGTCATCTATTTTTAAATTCATCAACTGAAGTTCAATTTTTAAATATTATTTCACTATTGCAACGTGTTTGTCATGTCATTAGTTCATTTTTTAGTGATGCGAGTTTTACATGGCTATATCACGTGGTTGAAGCACATTTTTCTTATAGTGCATGAGTGATTCGACAAGCACCTCTCATACAACCTCTGCTATAACCTCTTATAAAAAAAATAGAGGTACCTCGATGTTGACCAAAGTGAACCCCCCCCCCCCCCCCCCCCCTCCCCCACACAAAAAAAAGCGATGTTTTCTTCTCACATAATTATGGTGAACATGCAGGTGATTCTGGGGGTTACTTAGCATTATAAGGTAGAAGAAAAATGAGTATTTTGATAGATAATTGGTACGACATTGACGGTGATTTGAAAGATAGCATATGGACCAATAATACGATATTTATTATGAATTTTATGATTTTTTTTACAAGTATAGATGACCATTTATTTTTTGGTTTAATACTAGTATCAACTCTATTGTGTAAACATAGGAAATGTTTATTGTTTTAGAGGATAAAACGCTCAAAAAGAAATAGCTTGGATATGCTGGTGAGTGTTGGAGGGACTTTAAGACAAAACTACCACATGACTATATTAAAATATACAAGTGATGGCCTCCATACGTGAAGTATCCCTTTATTAATAAGAAAGTTTGGGAGGATTTTGAAAATCCTCACACCACTCTTGATTTCTTGGACAAGAGCTAAAAAGGAAAGGAGAATAGAGCATATATCCACATAGATTGTCTCGTGGAGGATATAATAAACTTAAACAAAAAATGATTAATGAAAAAAGAAAACAAAAGAAAATCCACTTAACTAAAGAAAATCACACACGCACGTTCAATTAATTGGAAAGATTCTCTCTTTTTATTAAAATCACGAGAAAATGTTATTGTTCCTAGCCAGTTGGCTATAGCTCAAAAAATTCATTGGGAGTGTAATTTACACTATATAATTAATTAGCCCTTATACCTCATATTCCACTATTAGGGCTTATAAGTGACTAGTAACAACTATTTTAAAAATCTTTCTTTTTCTACTTCATAATCGATTATATGATTTGATTAAATGATTATCAACCTTAAAATGACCATGGATTTTTTTCAAATTTAAGCCACCTTAGATCCTATAAATAGAAGGTTCATTTCTCATTTCTTACACACCATAAAATGTATTTTACATACCTTTATTTCTCTTTTTTATTTTCTCTTTTTTTTCTTAGTGCTTTGTAGAGTGAAGTTATACATTGTGAGGTGTTTGGGTCTAGTGTAAGGATATTGTTGTAAATCTCATTGTGAGAAATTGTATTTTTTCGTTAGCTAAACCAATTGAAAAACTCTTGTTTGGCGATTGAGGTAACAAGTTAAAATTACATTTTAGTTGGGGAGGTCTCCATAAATAAAACTCTTACTGAGTTTGTGGGCTTAGCCTGAATATTAAAGCTCTCGGTATGTTTGAGATTGTCCTGCTGGTAATATCTCTTGGATGAGAGGTCTCTGTAGTTAAAAATCCATTTTTTTGTTGGGAGGTTAGCCATTGTAAAGTTCTAATCCTTGTATAAGGAGGCTCATGGGCAACACCTGTGAAAAACTCACATCATAGTGGAAACTCTCAAGAATGATTTCATGGGGAGAGGAATATGTCACTTCATTTGACCAAACCACTATAAATCTCTAATACATTTCCATCGATTTAGTTTTCTACTATTCGCTACTTTTATCTTGTTTGTTTTACAAACATATTTCAAACATTGATTTATATAAAAAAAAAATATTTGAAAATGGTTTTTGACACCCCACACTATTTGATGTGCTTATAGGTATAATGTTGACAATTCTGCACTAATAGTAACCTTATTCAACTGCCGACAACATAGGTCTATTATCAGATACTAAATCTATCGCAAACTCTAGTTCACACTCTGGTAGTAAAACACTAATTTCCTCAGGAAAAACATCAGGGAACTAACACACATAAGGAAGATAAACAACCACTACTTCGCTCTCCAATATCAAGGAAGAAAACAACACGAGCAACTGATCATCCTACTTTAAGTACATATCTACTTGATTGGAGGGTATTATTCTCGAATCCGTTCTCTTCGTGCTCGAGAAAGAACATTGTCTTATCAAAACGATTGATATGAACATGGTTGAATTGCAACTAGTTCATTCCCAGAATAACATTGAGTTGACTTAGAGGAAAACAAATCAATTCAACTCCAAAGTCTTTACCATACACGGTCAAATGACAATTCAAACAAACAAATGAAGCAGTCACCGAACCACTGGCCATGGTATCAATGACTATACTTCCCTTAATAGGAGACACTACCAAATTTAACTTAACCAAAAAAGTCATGCGATATGAATGAATATGTCGCGCCCGTATCAATGATAACAACCAAAGAGACACCATTAATACAATACATATCTCGAATCAAATTATACGATCTCAAAACATCCCCACCACTAAGAGCAAACACATTCCCACTATCATGTGTGACATCTGGAGGTTTCTTTAGCTTCTGGCACTGGGTGATGATATGACCTGGTTCTCCCTAGTTGAAATAATTCAAAACTGCACTTTTGCAATCAACGACACGACGTCCCTACTTCGCATACTTGAAATATGCCAGGCCTGTGCTATTGCACTCAGAATCACGATGACCTAAATCTCCACACTTGAAACATCTTAGAGAAGCAGAAATTCCTCCCCCACTTGTTCCACTCCCACCGGAAGCCTTCTTCTCAGACTTCTGATTCCCTTTAGCAACTGGAATCACATATGGATTAGCACGATTCTGGCTCCCACTTTTCTTTTCACTCACACTAAGAAATAACAAATCTCCTTATAGCATATGAATTGCTTGATCTCAAAATGCAAGCCACTCTCAAACTTCACGTAGTTAAAACCCTCAGCTTCTGCACCATTATAGTGAGGGCAAAATCTTTACAGCTCCTCAAAATTATCTACATAGTCAACCACAGTCATATTCCCTTACTTCAAATCCAAGAACTATATCTCTTTGTGGTTACGAACATCAGTTGGAAAAAACATGTCCTAAAACTCATTCTTGAAACTAACCCAAGTAATTTCCGCATTAGCAGCTTCCATTCTCTGACGATTATTCCACGAAAGGATAGTCGGTTTAGTGTAGGATTTTTTGTGATGAGTTCGGCATAGAGTAGGCGTGTCATTTTTCCTTTTGCTTTCTATCATGTGATGGAGGACTATGTCTGCCCAATTCTCCTGGACTTGGTTTTCTAAGAACCAAGCAACATGAATGTCAGATTTTAGATGGTGATATAGTTTACCTTTCTTGGGAATAAGATATGGGTCATAGTGTAGTGAATTAACCAAACGTTTGGATGAAGGAGTCCAACATTGAAGGGGGGTAGAATGATGATGGTGGGATCAATGAGGAGTGAGTGAGCAACCGTGTCAGGGATGAATTTGTTACCTTTAAGATCTGTTTGATCATAATCTTGTTCTATGAAGAAAATGTTCCAGATTTGAGCGAAGTATTTAAGAGAAAGATTGATAGGTTGTTTCTTGACGTCGGAGAACATAATTCTATCTTTGTAGGCTAGATTTGCATAGAACATTTTCACCAAATCTAGTTACCTTTATTGGGGTTTCTTAAAGACAAAGTTCTTTAACCCTATAGCAATGAGTGCTTCTATAAAGGAGCAACTCTGAAGAGATCTTCATATAGGTAGTGAGAGATGAAGATTTCTCTGTCGGAGTAGTGGAGGTTGTAGTTGGTTTCTTGGGTTTGAGAGCTAAAATCATTGAACAAGTATAAAGATGAAGGTCGGGAAGAACGTGTTCTCTTTTGGTCCATTTTGTAATGATGATGATAAGTGAACGAATGAGCTTATAGTGAAATTAGTAAGTGAATTTATGAGATGAAAAGACTAAGAAATTATGTTTTTTCATAGGTTCTATGTAATCGATTAGATATATGTTCTAATCGATTAGAAATGGTAAAAAAAAGGGAAATTTTCCATTGTAAGTGACCATTTTAGCATTTACTTCTCTATCTATTCGTTGAGGGGATCTCTAACGTTCGAATTTTTGTATTTTCAAAAGATCTAACAATTAGGTTGAAGTACTAATCGATTACATCAGCCCAATTCAACATATCTTTGTTTCGGGCCATGTGTTCTACCCTCTTGTTGGGCTTTATTCACATCTCTTGCTATAAAATACTAAAATGCTCAATTTTTATGTGTTAGAAACAATTTAATTTAGATGAGAAAAATATTAAGAAATATTATTTTAAGGTTTTAATCAGATTTTCCTCATTATTTCAACCTTAAGATCATCTTACCTCCTTTATCAAGAAATCTTGATAAATGTTTCCCAAAAGGGAAGACACAAGATGATGTATCCTCCTCTATGCTGCCTCGGATGCGAGAGTTGGTAAAGTCACAAAATAAATGGGTCAATTACAAATGTATTTATTTTAAAATTGATCACTAAGGATCACATACTTTGAGATGTTCTCAAGAAAAAGCTTTGATCACTGTTGTTGGCTTTTGCCATCATCATTCATCTTCAAGATCAGAGACTTTATCAAATGTATATTCTTGCTTTACACTGCTTTAAATAATAATCATCAATAGTTCCAAGCAGCAAAGCCTTCATGGAAAACAATAAGGTTTTATCTTTGGTGCCCACGATTTCTTGGGTCTAGGTGCATTAGACACATAAAATCTAAGGTACCTTTAGATCCTTTCAACTTATACAAATATAAAGGTTCTAAATTACATATTCTCTTATAGTGGTTGAATTGATATATGTGATGTTTCTTTCATTTATGATCTAGTTTCTCTTTCTTAAAACCTATACCACTTTTATTTAAAGAGGATCTTTGAATAGATAAAATTTTCTTTCACTAAGTGTCTATAAATTTTAAATAATTGTGTATAGGAATGTTTGATACTTGGAACAATGTCTTCCTTGCAGGATACCTTTAAGCATATTTCATCGCCTTTGTTGGAATATGATTCTTTTAGATTTCTCCCAGAGGTTGATCTTTCTCTTCCTCCTCTTTGTTCAAATGTTGAAGCCACTTCTTCATCTTCTTCGTCATTCCTTGAATAAGAGGATCCTTTTGAATCTTCCAAAGACATTTCAACTTACTGAGTGCGTTCTTTCGAAGGATTGTGTAGGATTTCAATGATAGAAGTAAGATGAGGATGATGATTTTTCAATTTGGATTCCCTCATCTTTGTGTAGTTGAACTAATTTGTTCATCTTCTCTATTATTTCCTTCATTCTTGATTTTTCCTGAAATTCATAAAGGCTCATATCTATTTACTTAAGAGTTGGATTAATCATCCAATTACTATGATTTTTGTTAGAAACACAGTTGCCACAAAACTTTCCAATACTTGCATAATTAGAAAAGCATCCATGATTTTTCTTATTTGCCTCATGTCTTCATCTTTCTTGTTTGATACTTGGAGAAATTCCATATATCAATTCAAGAATATGCCATATTTCCTTGGCGGTATTGTGTTGTGTCATTTATAGACATTATTATAAATATTTTTGGTTTTGAAATTTATTTCACATTTTCTCTTTTCCTCTATGGTCCAAAGAAAAACTAGTTTATCCACTATTTCATCATTTACTTGATGAGTATGGAAAAACCGAGCCATTTACTAATAATTTCCATAATTCATGATTTTAAATTTTGATGAAATCTTTTGAATCTAGCTTACCAAAAAATTAAAACTACTATTTTTCAAAAGTGGTGATGTGTTTAGAAAATATCCTGTGTCGGAAGTCATCTTCCTCCTAAGACGATTAATCCTTAAACATGAGTTAGGCTCTGATGTCACTTAATGGACTTGAGACATCACAAACAAGAAGGGGGGGGGGGGGGGGGGTGAATTGCTGGTTTGAAAAAATATGATTTTGAAAAACTTTGGAAAACAAAAACTTAGTTTAAATTATTTTAAAAACTTAGTAGTGGAAAGTAAAATGCGGAAAAAAAGCAAAAACAAAAAAAAGTTAAGGGAAAAAAGGACCACCAAGAGTTATAGAGGTTTTCTTAAAAACAATAGAACCTATTCATCTCTCCAAGAATGGATCTAGAGAGTTTCTATTAAACATTGAGAGTTTTTTGTTGAAAAGGCTCACGAACCCCCTTATATAAGGAAAAGGTCGCCAATCTTCAACCACAATATATAAGACGATGAATGTGGGCATTTTTTTATTTTCTTCTTAATGAGCTTGAGAGTGAAATGACCAATCTTACTTTCCAAATGGTGGATTGAAGCGATTAGTTTGTTTTCCACAAATATGGACTTTGGAGCAGTTAGTCTTTAATTTCCAAACCTTTGAGCTCTATACCTTGGTTTTATGCTAGATAACCCAAAATTTGTAAAATTTTAACACCAGCCTGATCTCAAACCTGTGAAGCTTTTAAATACTAGGTTAAACTTCAACCTATCTTGGTTTTAATATTGGACTAACCAAGAACTTAGGAGATTTTATCAGAGGCTGATCTCCAACCAAAACTAGAATTGAAATACCAAATCCCCAACGAAAGCTTTTTACGGGTTTAGCTTTAACCCATACAAATCCGAAATTGGACAATATTCAACAAAGGTATAATCAAAAGGTTACCATAGTGAATTTTATTCTACCCATTTTAGAATTACAAAAATAATCTCACTCACAGAGTTATAACCAAAAAATGTCTTAGGGCAAAACAGAAGGACCTAAAATTGGTTGATGTTCAAGCTGACCAAACATACAATTGCATCATTCTTACGACTAAAATAAATAAACCTGAAAGGAACAACCATGAAAAGTTTATTGGACGGGGTTGATATGAATATGAAAAGAAAAAGAAGTTTCGTTGTAGGGTTGTTTTGTCTTTCATAATGCGTCGTTTTTTAAATTTCATATACATTATTAATCCGAGGACGAATTGATGTTTGGTGTTAGAAGTTCATTTCAAGTTCTGCTTTGAGGATGGTGTTGTTTCTATAAAACTGTGTTTTTTTTCCTATAAACTTTAGTTGTCACAATGTTAATAATTTTGGATCTTTTATAGAAGACATATATATTAAACATGTCTGTTACTATATTGTGTAAAATTTTCCATTTTTGTGTGATTTGACTTTCTTATATTTTATTTATGTGACTGACTTATATTATTTGTGTGATTTAACTTTCCATTTATTTCTCTTGAAACCATATCAATTCATAAACTATTATCTTAATAACTGTCGTTATCATATTGTGTACATTTTTTCATTTTCTTAGATGCTCCATGTGAATATAAGTTCATGTAAAATATGGTAATATTATGGAGTTCATTTCAATACTTCAATACTATATGGAGATGATATGATAATATAATGGAGTTTATTTCAATTTCTCTAAATTCAAATTACTATTATTTAAACAAACAAATACATGCCTTCAATTTTGTTGTTCCACAGTTGCTATTATTTAAAGTAATTCTTTTAAACTCTTGATTTAATTTATGGGTTTCAACATTGGTTTCTAGGATCAATTACTAGTTACCATCAAAATCACTATAAACTAAATTAACGTTGCATATAGACACTTGGCATGTTTGATGTTGATGTCCTACACCAACACATATACTTACATTTAACTACAATTAACTTATAAATAGATAGAATTTCTTGACTAAATAGTAAATATTTTTGGCACATGTAACGGTATGAGTTTGATAAAGCTCATTTGTTTTATTTGTCTTAAGTTACAATTGGTCGATAATCTCTTTGTATTGTTTAGAGACTCGTTGTAGTTTTTGTTTTGGTTTGAATCCCCATTGTACTCCTTATTAATATATCTCTTGCTTTATAAAACAAACAAAAAGATGGCACCTGTACATTTATCACCTGTCTTGTATTCTATTATAAACTAATTTTCACTAGACATCATGTTTTGGTATCCAACACTAACTCCAATTTCTGAACATTTTAGGTTTGTGGGGCTTTTTTTCCCTACCACCATCTACATTTCCTAGCTTGAATTACCAAAAAAATTAAAGATGAAACTGATAGGTAACATAAGGAAGGAATAAACATGGTTAAAAAGAAGAAAAAAGAAAATGAACTTTTCTAAAATTCAAGGGTCAAAAAGGATGTACGACAAAAATATGCGTTTTCAGGAAACAAACACATTCCTCTATTTGTGGAAACAGTAGATTCCAAAAGCTGGCAACCACTTACTAAATAAATGTTTGGTTGGAGTACAAGAGACGAAGGGGATCCTTTATATCTCCTTCGGTCACAAATTAATTAACCTAATTGATAGAAAATTTATAAAGAACCTAATTAATAATTTTAAAATATATATATATATATATATATATATATATATATATATATATATATATATATATATATATGAAACGACAGATTATACTACGATATATCATATGCCACATACTTAATATTTACCACGTCAATTAAAATTTTATATGGCAATTTTAAGATAAACATTAAATTTGTACAATTTCATCTCTTCACTTCAACCTCTATTCTGAAAATCAAATGTTACAAGAACTTTATTATTTTTTTACCACAAAAATTACTCATAATGAATCAAATAGTTTTCATAATTTTTTCACTTTCTTTCAATTTTACTAAGGGAGTGATTCAAGATCTAATTAAAATTCAGAGATCTTTTTTATGGGGTGGTATTGAATCCAAGAAGAAGATTAACTGGGTGAGTTGGTCGAACGTTTGCAAACCGAAAAATCTAGGTGGATTAGGGGTTAAGGAATGTGGGAAATTTAACTTGGCTTTGCTTAGTAAATGGAAGTGGAAAGTCCTCACTGAAACCGATTCACTCTGGTCCAAAATCCTACCTTTCCGTTATGATGATGTGCAAGCACAGATGAAGGATGACCCTATTGTGTCGACGGGAGAGCATATCTCCTTTTGGTAGAAATACATAATTGGTATGCGCTCGGAAGGTTCTAACATGTGCAACTGGTTTTCTTCGGCAGTTTCTACTAAACTTGGGGCAGGGAATTCCATTCGGTTTTGGAAGCACACTTGGATAGGACATTCTTCTTTTATGCTTCTTGCTCCGAATTTATACTGTTTTGCTCTGAATCTCGATGTTCTGGTGAGGGATGCGGGTGAGTGGTGTGACGGAAAGTCGCTGTGGAATTTTCAATTGGTGGATAACTTTACGGATTATTCTGAGGCAGTGTAGCAATTCAAAATTTTATCTGAAATTCTGCAGGTGGTGTGGTTGAATTGTGCTGCTATGGACAGGCATATTTGTTGGAAAAATGTCAGTGGTTTTTCAGTGAAAAACAGTTATGAACTGCTGGCTGCTATAGAGTGGGAGGCTCAGGTGTTTGACTCAGAAAATTTGCAGGCTATCAATGCTGTTTGGAAGTGGAAAATACCTTCTAAAATTCAAATTTTTTTGTGACGGCTTTTTATTAATAGGCTTTAAACCAAGGATCAGTTACATAGGAGGCAGGTTCTCCTTTCTATCCATGACTTGGTGAAACAGGTGGAAGTTTAGTACTTGCATGATTATACAGAAGTTTCTGCCAATGTTTGTTTTACAAAAAACCCAATTGTTAACCTCTCTGGTGTTATTGATCCTAATGTAATTGCTCTCCACTACTACGAAAAATCCATTTAACAACGGTTGGGAATGACATATAATGACGCGGACGAAGGCGTTGTTATATAGATTGTCGTTGTAAGTTCGTTGTTTCTACAACGGTCTGGAAACCGTTGTTGAAAGGCAGGACGCGCGCCATATATCACAACGGTTATGATAATAAACCGTGGTGATACATACACTTAGGTACTGGGTTTGAAACCCATCAGCAACGTATTATGTAAAACATAAATTACCTATGATCTCGGTTACAATAGATAACCGTTGTTGTATATACCCTGAGTTTATTATATTAAATGTAGATTGCTTGTTTTCCAAACACCTCACTAAAGAAATATACATGGACTCAATTTGATGAAGAAGTCTATAATCTGCAAATCAAATTGTTCTTGAAAACCAACTTAAACAAACCAATGTTTTCTGATTGCATTCGTCTCATTGTGCATTTCACGCTGTTTTACATATATATTGTGGTTTATTGATCTGACTCCTTCGATATATCGCTATCTTAAATTATAGTTAAATTTCCATAAGAACAAGACATTGGATAATCTGTCTCATCATCATCACTTATCATCATAATTTTTATAATCGGAAGTTTTACGATTATAAGTGTTGATGAAGAGGCAGATTAACTAATAATTTGTTGTTAATGAAATTTAACTATAATGGAAGATGTCGATGCATCTAAGGAGCCAGATCATTATACCATAATATATATATTAAACATCGTGAGATGAACGATGAGAGGGATGCAATTCGAAATCATTGATTCATATAAGTTGGTTTTCAAATACAACTTAATTTGCATATTATAAGTATCTATGTCAAATTAAATGAATGTATTTTAATTAAGGGTTAGTAAAACAAACAATATACATAGAATATAATAAACTCAAACAACATTCTATACCGGATCCAGATATTAAACACTCATATAATACGCTTGCTACCACCATCATCATCACCCTGTATCATCCCCTTAACCTGTAAGGAAAGACAACAAACTTCAAAAATGAGCATCCTCAGTTGAAAACAAACCCTAAAACCATAATCCAGTGAAGAGTAAAGAGAGGAACAGGAATAACGCACCTTTTAATGAAACTAATCGCGGAACAGGAATCAATTATGAGGTTCAACTAGTTTGGGAATCAATGAAGAAGAAATATAAGGAGGAAGAAGCTTACACAAAAGCTTCACACTTCTTATATTTCTTTTCATTGTTTCTAAAACTAGATGTAGTTTGTTTACACTGTTGTTTCTTCATTTACTAACATCTTGTTCGTGAAGCTATGAAAAAAAACTATAAGGTGGATGAACTTTCCATCATAGCTTCATGCTTCTTATACATTTTTCCATAGCTACACAAACATTATGAAGTTTCCAAAGTATGGTCTTTGTTAAGGTAGTGAAAACGAATATGAAAAAATGAGAACAATCAACGAAAACAACATGAAACAAACGAGATAATGGGAAATATCTAACAATAGATGGAAGAAGAAGAATACCTTAATGTATGAAGCACAAGACTCACGGCTAATGGTGAAAATGAAGAGAAAAAATGGGTTCTAGGGTTTCACTTTGAAGGCAACGGCGCTACTGTCAATAAGTGAAAGTTATTTCGCTTATATATGGGTAAACTATTTCACAATGATTAACAATACCAATCGTATAGATAGGTATTTATTTATTATAAATATACCAACCGTATAAATATAATAAATAAAAAAGAAAAGGTGCGCCTTAACGTTAACAATGTAATTCAAACATCAACAATGTAATTCACAATGCATCTGCAGTTTAAACATCACCAATGTAATTCAAACCCTAATTCAATTATTACATTTCATAACAAAGTAAACATTAAACATAAAGGAGACAAGAAAACATAACATCTTGAGATTTCCAGAAAATATCTCTGATTTCAGTTTGTTCTTCAAATTCTTGTTCTTTTTCTTTAAATCCTCATACATAACCTTCAAATTGCCCACACCTTCCAACTCTGACTTCATAATGCTCTCATCTTCATTTCCATCTCTTTCTCCCATGTCTTCATCCTATATGACCATCACAACCACAAAAATTTCCAGATCGAGGTTTTACAGAGGAAGAAGACATAGAAATACCTTTGGATGATTTTGTCTTCAAATGCGACATTGCAACACCTTAAAGTAGAACACTTTCTTGTTGTTGTTGTTGTTGTCTTCTTCCCGAAAATGGTGACGGCGTTGGTGTTAGGGTTGTTTCGTCTTGTTTCTTTTTTCAGTGGATAAATTGATATATACTTGGTGTTTAAAATACATAAAAAGAAGCTTCAGTTTGTAACAATGGTTTTAAGAAATAACCGTAGTAATATCCTTATTATTTTTTAGTTAAATATAAGCAAAACTAAAAAAGGGCGCATTTACGTCAAAGGAATAAATTATTTAAGGGCGATGAGGTTCGAACCCACGAAAGCTTGATTGTATCACCACGGTGTTCACAACAACCGTTATTATACCCTTGAAATTTCTAATTAAAATAATGCGCGTGCATCTAGTACGTACTATAACAACGGTGTATAGGATGCCGTTGTAAACCTGGCGTTGTTGTTTGGGCGTTTTGTAGTAGTGCTCGTACATGATCTTTCTTACGACACTAAAAGTGGCGAATTAACCAAGATTAATGTGGGTTTGAACTTCCCAAAAGATGATTTGGTTACTTCATTATGTCACACCCTAATTTTTAACCCTAAGATCCCACCTTATTTTCATCATTTTGCATAGCATACATCATCTCATGTGTTTGTTTTATGTATTTACTAACCTTATTGAAATACAGGAACATGTGCTTTGTTTTCACTCTGATCATAAGCTAGGGTTTATTCTCAAAAAGCTCAAGGGTTGACCAGCCAAAGGATGGTGGGATTCTCAACATCTCAAGCCCTAATTCATTCAACATTGTTCAAGGGCCACACTGTAATACCCCAAAATTTGCCCTCTCATTTCTTCATATCATTTAGCATGAGCTTTCATTTCATTGCATTGCATTCAAGCATAGAAAAATAAAACATTAAGCATTTAGCATGGCATCTTGCATAAGGGCTTGTGATCAGTTGTTTCTCAAAGGTGTGGATCACTTAAGGCAAGAGAATAGGAGCCCAGGGTTTCTCAACAAATCTCGAGGGTCTCTTACATCATATATCATCCCACTTGATCCTCACAAGTCATTGGAAGATGGGAATTCATTAAGAAGATGGGGCAGTGCATCATCTCCTACACAAAATAGTCAAAATTAGGGTTTTGAATTCAAGAGTGCTCCTGATGAAATTTTGATTCAAACTTGATCTCAATGTTTTCTACATGATGTCAAGTGTCTAATGATGGAAGAGTGGCAATTGGTTCATTTCAAAAGAGGTTCAATTGATCAGTTGCTTGATAACCAAGAAATTGGGAAAAAGTCAACTGTGCGGTAAAAAAAGTCAACTCCTGACTTTTTAAGGTCAAATTCATGAAATTCAAGTTATATATGTTCATTGGACAAGATTTGATCAAGAAATGATGGAGGAATAATGAAAAATCAAGAAATCACAAAACTGCCAAAAATAGAAACTTTGGGGTTTCCAAAAATGGCAAGTTTGGACCACTTTGTACCATACTTTGAGGCTCTCTTTCTCCAAGATAAAAGCTCCAAACTTCAGGCCCAAGTTGAGCTAATTAAAGTTCATGTTCTAAGCTTCAAATCCATATAAAGAACTCTTCCATCGGATCAAAATTGAGGGAGTTATGATCAATCAAAGTTTGGTAAAATCAAGGCAAATCTCAAGTCATGGCAAGGCAAGTGCAGGCCCATAGGCCATAATTTCATCGAACAGTTGGCGTGCCAAATTTCAAGCCAATTTTCTCCCTCAAGAAAGCTTCAAATGAAAAATTGTTTAACATCAAAGTTGTTCATCTCCATGCTATCTTCAACTTTGATGTTGGACATTTTTTCATTTGAACACGTTATGAAGGTCATATGAGGGCTTGAACATGGGGGTTTCATGCTGAAAGTTCACAAGTCACAATGCCTTGCTTGCAGCCCAAGTCATACACCCATGCACTAGTTGAGGTTCCTTGTTTTCCAAGCAACCGAGTTAACTAACTTGACTCGGTGAGTTGAGTCTAACTAACTCGGACCCTAGCTCCAAACCCAAACCTCATTCCAAACCACTTATACTCCAAACCTAAAATCTATTTAAGAGATGCTTCACTCATTTTCAAGGATCTTCAACCATTTTCTCAAATTTCTCACATTTCACTCTCAATTCTCTTTCATTTCTCTCTTCACTTTGCTACAACTTCTACTTCTCACTTCCAAAACCACACACAAAAGCTCTTATTTCTTGAAGAATAATCACTTTTTACATTGAAAAGTGATTAATTCTTGAGCTTAAACTCCATCATTTGGTTTTCTTCGGTTGGATTTCTGGAATTTCAGCTTATTGTACTTCAATCCAAAGGTCTCACACCATTTATTTTGGTACAAGTTCGATCTCGGTGATTGTTCGCGATTTTGCTCGGTTTCGACGCGTTTCGGCTACTAATCGAAGAATCTCTGGTTTTCTTTGTTTTTCTGCACCAAGATCATGTTGCAACAATCACCAAAGCAAATCTCAGCTTTGTAGGTTGGTTTTTCTTAGATCCATAATTGATTTAGTTTAATTTCAACTTATGCAATGTAGATCCATGGTCTTCAATGTGTTTTGATCTATTTGCTTGATTTCAAGTTCGATCTCGGTGATTGTTTGCAATTTTGCTCGGTTTCGACGCGTTTCGGCTACTAATAGAAGAATCTCTGGTTTTCTTTGTTTTTCTGCACCAAGATCACGTTGCAACAATCACCAAAGCAAATCTCAGCTTTGTAGGTTGGTTTTTCTTAGATCCATAATTGATTTAGTTTAATTTCAACTTATGCAATGTAGATCCATGGTCTTCAATGTGTTTTGATCTATTTGCTTGATTGATTCATGATCTTGTTGTTTGATTGTTGAAATATGTGCTTGAATACTGATGTTTAATGTGGATTCTCGTGCATGTTTGATTACATGTTCATATGGATGTTTGGATAAGTGATTGGTGCTTGAAAAGTGGTTATGAGAAGTGATTTTTGCAGGTCTGGTACTGTTCAGTCCATTTGCACCTTTGTTTTTTCACTAGAAAGTGCATTCTGTAGCTGTGCAATCGATTTGTACCCTGCTGCAATCGATTTGCACCTGTAACTTTTATGTTTTTGGCTTGTTTCGAAGCATGTATTGATACCTATTCCACCTCTAACCTTCATGGATTTGTGTGATGCATATTTGTGGAATTTTCTAGGGTTGTTTAACCTCTAGTTGCTGGATGTATGTGAATCTTTGATGCATGATTATCCAATTGTTGATTTGCTTGCATTCTTTAAGCATGTTCTTGAGGCATTTTGATTCATGTGCAAATAATGACTTGTTGAATTTATGTAATCTCTTGAAGATGAGTGTGAGGTGATACATGTGAATATGATGTTGTAGTGTGCATAAGTTGGATCATGTATGCTTTTGCCTTGCTTGAACATTTGTTTTCCGTTGACAACGATCATGGTGTATGATTATTTAATCTTGATGCATGTTAATGTGAAATTGTCTTGCATGTTTGAATTGAACTATCATGATATGTTGTGAGTTCTGACTTTGCTCCATCCTCACTTCATTTTGTTCACATCACTTTTGTATGCACACATTTTTCTGACACACGACTCTTGGATTGTCATCGTTTATGGTCATGCTTGCGTAGTTGCGTTCTTGATGCGATAAACACATAGCACACACCCATTGAACATGCTAATTGTGAATTAATTTTTGTGTTGCTGGAATTATGTGGTGCATGCTTGTTTGCTTTCTATTCCTTGAGGTGCATACTTGCTTCAATTTGTTCACATGCTCAATGTTATGCATCATTTCATGATGTACATTTTTCCATGAAGTTTTAAAGTTTATTCAACATGATGTATGATGTGTTTGTGATCATGATTAGTTGAGGAATGCATGATGTTGGATACATGTTTGCTATGTCATGATTGAATTGCATTCAAATGCATTGCATGCTGTCTTGTTTCTACTTCTGATTATACACATATGTGCTGTTGTATGTGCTGCCAAATGCTTTTTACACCCATTTTGTAGGCTGAACATGTGCTGTTAATTGCTGTTTGGTACATGATGATAGATTTACTGCTGCATTGCATTTATGGGCTGTAATAGCTGCTGTTTTCACTATTTCCTTCCATTGGCTTGTTTGACCAAGTTCTTTTACTTAGGGTTTATTGTAAATATTTTGTGAACTAACCTTTTCATGTAGGTGCTAAAGGTAAGTAAGTGGGGGCTTATTTCCACATGCACTTGTTTCTTTCATCTTCTCTTATTTCTTTTAATAATTCAATTTGTGATCATGATAAGCATTTATATGTTTTCCTTGAATAACTTCTCCTTCATCCCTCTTTAAGATCAACTTAACTTCCACCTTGGAAGTAAGTTGCTTCTTTTGCTCTTCTTCTTCTTTCTTTTAGAAGTAGATTTCTTAAACCACATTAACCTTAGGATCACCATGTATGATAACATTAAGATTGAGTCTTAATATCCCTCATTAGTTTTCACCTTTTGCCCTTTTTGAGTCTCTATCTTTCTCATCTCAAAACAAAAGTAAAAAACACTTAATGATGGCATGACATGTATTGCACTTAAACCTAAAGTGTGGGAAATGGAAGGAGGGGAGTTTCTCTCCACCTTCCTAGAATGTTTAGCATACGGCCTGTTAGGACGACCATGCGACGCATTCGATCCTATATCATAGACTTGATTGCAATATGTGTTACAAATACAAATAACTTCAAAAACACTTTATCAAAAGACTTCAAACAAACAATAACGTCTTTCCTCCGGGATTTGTCTCTTCTCATCTCTTCACTCTTTTCTTAAGGACTCGTCAAGTCCGTTCCACCGTAAACCGGTAACGCCTAAGTCTCCCTACAGCGAGCTACAACACCTAACTGCTGGGACGATCACTCTGACATTTCCACTAAAAAACACAAACAAAGCGACCCTCGTTGAGGGGAACTACGTCGCTCTGATTCTCATGTTCCCGATGAGATACGTAGGCAGTGGGGTAGGGCCCATTCGAGCACTTCTTTTATTTTCCCTACATTTGTTTCTCTTTTTCTTTCCATTCCTTTTCCAGTTCTCCAGCTAGCAGTTCCTTTTCCAGTATCTTTTTCTACACCCTTTGATTGAGACAAGCAAGCGTGGATTCCATCGGGTACGATGGACGCGTGGGTGTGCTAATACCTTCCTCTCACGTAACCGACTCCCGAACCCAGTTCTCTTGGTCGTAGGACCATGCTCTTTCCTTTCCCTTAGGTTTACACAGTGTTTCCTTTCCCTCTCTTGGGATAAATACACATTGCTGGCAACTCTGTTTCGGTGCCACTTTCGCGTTTGTACTTGGATGAAAATCCCGGGAGCGACAGCTGGCGACTCTGCTGGGGATCGAACCCAGAATCTCTGGTTTCCTTAGCGAGTCAATCCTAGCGCTTGTCTGTTTTCTTTCATTGGGTGTTTACTGTTGTGCTGTATTTTACTATTTTACTGTATTGTTATTTACTGTATGATTGCTTTACTGTATTACTATTTTACCGCACTTATTGCATTTTCATTTCATTATTACACTATATTGTGCTGTGCTGGACTTTTCTGTTTGGTGGGCAGGGTGTTCTGAGAGATACGCCCACTACCCAGGCTTGAGTACACACATAGGTATTAGAGTGGATAGTCGTGACGCTTGCGTGGTGGTGACCACGTATTGTTGTTCATGAGACCCACAACCAGACGAGGTTCTATCGGGAGCTTTCTGCTACTGCATGTTATGCAGGCCAGTAGTTATTCTCCTGAGGAACTATAGACTCTAGTGACCATTCTCGAGGACTCAGTTGCGGCACTCCTCCCGAGATGTGACAGTGGCAGGCCATGTTCTGTGGCAAACCCATTGCACATTCTCGATCCGAGGACCCAATGCTGGGAACTCGCTATAGGATGTCCTTTTTGAAAGAGAATCAGTGGAGGCACTCCTCGATTGGCGATAGTACTGTACCCCGAGGGATGAATGTACTATTGCTTCTCGACCTCAGTGCCAGAAGCTGAGGACCTTTTGTTTTTGGTGAATCAGTTGAGGCCTCCTCGATTGATGATGATGCCAAACCAGAAATGGTGAACGTATCATCATTGCTCGACCTGAGAGCCCGGGATATTGAGGACCCTAGTACCCACATGTGAGAGGGGCGGGTTGTTTACAGGTTTGCAGGTAACCGTAACATTCTACATACCCGGTATTCTGGATTTCCTATCAGTGTAGACTTATCAGCCTGGTATTCTGGTATTCTGATTATTCTGGTATTCTGGTATTTCGGTATTCTCTTTATAGCAGACCTGTGAATCTATTCAGACAGTAGCATAGCACTTATCCAGAGCTTTGTGGATACCTTGATCCCGTGTCTTTGCATTTGCATTGCATGACATTTTGCATTCTCATACTCATATGCATAACAGGTATTCAGAGAGGGGATTCTTATTCTGACTTGGTATTTTCTTCAGAACTGCAAACTTGACTTCTCACCATTACGCAACTTAAAGCAATCAGAGGAGGATCATGGATCAGATGCAAGCAGAGTTGTCGGAGTTCCAGACTCGTATAGCCCAGTGCTTTGAGATGATGCAGGGCATGGCTCAACAACAAGAGGAACTAGGGGCAGTTATTCAAAGGACTGCTGTTGTTATCCCAGAGGCTGGTAATGGGAATGTTGTTGGTAATACTCCGGGTGGAGTTGTGAATCCTCCACGTGCTGATCTTCCTCCACCCTCTCCTATGAGTCAATCCAGAGGAAGTGCTACTAGGATTCATGTTCCTCATCAGAAGGTGGATAATCAGGAAGAACAATTTTACGATGCTGAGATGAATTTCACTACTGACACGGACAAGAAGCTTCGTATGCTCGAAGAGAGATTGAAAGCTATTAAAGGCCATAATGATTTGGGTATGGACATGTATGACTTAGGGTTGGTCCCAGGTGTAAAGGTTCCTCCGAAGTTCAAGGCACCTACTTTCGAAAATTACAATGGATCCACCTGCCCTAAGCTTCACATCAGGGCATATTCCAGCAAAATGTCTGCCCATACGGATGATGAGAAGCTGCTGATGCATTTCTTTCAGGACAGCTTAACTAGGGCATCTTTAGACTGGTATATGAGCTTAGAGAGAACGCATATTAAAAGCTGGAGAGATTTGGCAGAGGCTTTCATCAAGCACTACCAATACAACACGGACATGGCGCCTAATAGAATACAATTGCATAGTCTTTCTCAGAGACAAAATGAAAGCTTCAAAGAATACGCCCAGAGGTGGCGTGAATTGGCTTCCCAGGTTCAACCTCCGATGTTGGAAAGAGAGCTCGTTGATATGTTCTTGGATACGCTTCAGGGGCATTATTATGAGAAATTGGTTGGATGTTTGTCAGCTGGATTTTCAGGTCTTGTATTGGCAGGAGAAAGAGTCGAAAATGGCATCAAAACGGGAAAGATTCGAATTGCTGCTGAAGATGCGAAGAAACCTTATGCTGGGTCTTCCAAGGGAAAGGAAGGAGAAACTAGTGCTGTGTATTTTCCTCCTGTTGTTCAACGGCCTGTTCAGTATCAGCGACCTTATGTTCCTCAGCAACAGAGACAACAAAGATCGCGAAGGCCTGCGAGAAGGTTCGATCCACTCCCTATTCCTCACAGTGATGTTCTTGCACGTCTACTTTAGAGTTCTCTGGTTGAACTAAGGGATGCCAAGCCTGTCCCTGACCCCATTCCTCCTGATTATGATCTGGATGCTAGATGCGAGTATCACTCAGACACACCAGGTCATTCCATTGAAAATTGCAACGTGTTCAAGCACAAGGTGCAAGACTTGGTGGACTCAGAGATCATTGCATTCACTAAAGATGATATGTACATCAATTGAAGCCTCATGTCTCAAGTGAGTACTCAGTTTACAAGGACGTCCAGAAATAATCAAGCCTACTCAGCGATGGCAATCTTCAGCTTCTTTACTGCATTTTCATTTGTAGATTTTCATTTCTTGTTAAAGCATTGTATGCCTAAAAAACTTCTTTGTGTTCTGAATGATGTTTTAATGCAATGAATATGTTTTTTTCTTGAAGTAATTCATTTTTATTCATATAATGTTTCTGCGCATTGCAATACCAATTTTCTTGCTTAAACTCTTGAGGGAGGATGATGAGGTAAAACGCAAAATCTTTGGTTGTATGCTTTTGGATAAAACCCTGTTGAGGATGTACAGGCATTGCTTCAAATCCCCAAACACCGAAGATATAAGGGAGATAGACCCTCGTCAACCCCTTTGACCCTTGTAGTAGGAGTTTCTTTTCATTCAAAAAAACCCTCAAATTTCACCAGGGGCAGGGTAGTTGTCAGTAATTTGACCAAGCGTTCAAATTTCAAAAGGAGTGTGCATCTGAGGATCCATTACCTTTCTTCCCTCACACATCAGGAGGTCAAGAGATGTGAAACCACAATGGTTATACCTCATCAACTAAGGAATGATGCAGTCACAACCCTTTCAACAAAGTCAAGACAAGCTAGTGTCACACGATTTGTTCCGAAAAAAAAGAATAAAAAAAAAAGCCCGCTAAGTCGAAACTTGAAAACAAGCGACTTAGGCAAAAGTTAGGGCATCCCGCTGGACTTCAAAATCTAAAGATTCAAAAGAATCAGTCCAGGCAAAAATTAGGGATAAAAAAAAGAGGGCAAAAGGATGCGAAAGCGAAAAACAAAAGGATTACAAAAGAAAATCCTCGAGCAAGAACAAAGTCGTGTGACTACGAACCAAAGACAAAGGGGTGACTGTCACTCCAAAGCCTCATTGGGTGTCAAACCATCAGATGCATGGGTTTCTTAAAGATCACAAAATCTTTTTGAGAGGCGAACGCTTGTGCCAAATTAACTGAACGTAGGACTGGAGAACATCAAGGAGAATGGGTGGGTACAAATAAATTTTGAGCCATAAATCCTTTTTTCTAAAACCGTGAACCAGAGCACGTTACAACCCTCAAAAGTCCTAATTGAAACAGGGTTTATTCTGAAGGCGTACTTCAACAAGATAGCGTTCCTGACTCCCATGAGTTGTGCTATTAATATTTTTGTTGGTATTGCATGTCCGTATTGTTTTCCATTCCAAAATCAATGGTGGTGACTCGTTCACAGGGTTTGGCGACATACTTTCAATAAACTTCAAGGTTAACATGTTTGTTGCATTAGAATTATCATTCTCATAATAAACTTGTTCTGCTTGCATACATGTGCCTAAGCATTAATGAAGCTTACACAGTGAATGCTAGTCGAAAAGGTTGATCCTGCCGAGTTGGGATGCTTGAAGATTTTGAAGGACAGTCATATCAAGGGGCATGTTGCCAAGAGACTCAGTGCCGTGGGCTCTCCCCAGTAAGTCGTGATGAGATGTAGCCAATTTGGGGAAGTCACGTCGAGAAATCTCTCTGAAGTTCAGTTATTCTGGGGCATTCATTCGAAGATCAGGGGAAAAGTCACTTCAAAGCTCATGTCGAGGCAGGCCACCTCCGACACATGAGAAGTTATCCTCTCCAGAAGACGGTTAATCAGGAGCACCTCTTCAAGGTTCAAAACACTGAGACAGAGTATTTCAAGTCGCTACGAATCCTCTCGAGGCAAATTCCTTCATAGGTCATGCAGTCTGGGGCAGTTACGTCGAGATCCGATAAATATCTCCAAAAGTTTGAAGACCTTAGGGGCAGTGTGAATGCCCGGTCTTCTGTAAAATCCTCTTGAGATGATTTCTTTCAATGGACCCTGTGGTCTGGGGCAAGTCGAGAGTTAAAGGAACCGTTGTTCATTCTTGACAATCAATATGCAAGTGATCAGCAGAAACTTGAAGCATTAAGTCTCTTTCCCAGCAAGGAGCCTGAAGGTATCTTTTTCAGGAAGGTGTTTGAATTGATATTCTTCCCCAAGCAGAGAATCATTCTCACATCAAAAGGGGTTCTTTATGAAGATTCCTTACCCCCAGCAGTGTAGGTGGATTCCTCATTCTCAGCAGGGTAAGACAGTGGAGTATTTTCAAGCTGTTTGAAGATGGTGAGAAGTCAGAGTATTCTTTTCCTCAACAGTCAGGTTTGGTATTTCCCGGCAGGTCAAAGTCCAATCTTCATTGGCATCTCCCCAACAGAGTTCGCAATTCATCTTGCTGTTCCTCAACAAGGTTTGCAGCACCAGTGGTTATTGGTGGTAGAGTTGGTTATCTCCCCACGGGAGATTAGATATTGGTGATCCCTTCCTCAGTGAAATCTGCTTGCTTCATTCTGCGCATTCCTCAGTGGAGTGTGTTCTCATTCTTGCATCTAGTTATCATCATTGCATTGCATCCTCAAAACGCGTAGCATTTCCATTTCGTATGGAGCATTACGTAATAGAAAGAAAATTCAAACATACATCGAAGCATAAGCCAGATTTGGTACATTGTACGAAAGTCCAGACCAACCCTTAATCAAGGCAGTGATCCCCAATCTCCGAGTTGACGCCTATTTTTCCCCAACTTCAGAGTTGACGCCTGTTTTGTCCAACCTCAGAGTTGTCGCCTTTCTCCAACCTCAGAGTTGTCTCCCTTCTTCAACCTCAGAGTTGTCGTACCTCCTTTTTTCCCCAACCTCAGAGTTGTCGCCTTTGTCCAAACTCAGAGTTGACACCCTTTATGCCAACTTCAAAGTTGTCGTACATTCCTTCTCAAACCTCAGAGTTGAAACCTTTTTCACCAACCTCAGAGTTGTCGTATAGCCTTTCTCTAACTTCAAAGTTGACATATACCTTTTCTCAACCTCAGAGTTGATGAATATCATTTTCTGCCCCAACTTCAAAGTTGTTGTATATCTTCTCTCCAACCTCAGAGTTGAAGCCTTTCGTCCCCAACCTCAGAGTTGTCGTATAGCCTTTCTCCAACTTCAAAGTTGTCGCACCTCCTTTTCTCAACCTCAGAGTTGATGAATATCCTTTTCTTTACCAACTTCAAAGTTGTCGTGTACCTCTTCTCAACCTCAGAGTTGATGAACGTCCCTTTCTTCCCAAAACTCCTAGTGGATGCCTTTCGTCCCCGACCTCAGAGTAGACGTATTGTGGCATGTCTCCAACCTCAGAGTTGACGTATATCCTTCTTCTAACCCCAGAGTTGAAGTTATGGTTTTTCTCAACCTCAGAGTTGATGTCTACCTTTTCCTCTACCTCAGTGTTATTGTTTATTTCAAATTTTCTCAATCTCAGAGCGCATGCCATTTTTTTATCAACCTCAGAGTTGATGGTCTACCCACTTATCCCCAGTGGAGTCATCTTTGTAGGTCCGTTGATTCTACAAACCTCCGGTCAAAGGTCCATCTTAGGGTGGCAAATCAGCGGCAAGTCCAACCGTAGCTTGGCACAAGTCCACCCGTAGTGTGGCAGGCCAGTAGTCGTCTGGCGTTGTACAAAAGACATTGCTAAAGTCCACCCGTAGTGTGGTAAGCCAGTAGTCGTCTGGCGTTGTTCCAAAAGACATTGCTAAAGTCCACCCGTAGTGTGGCAAGCCAGTAGTCATTTGGCGTTGTTCCAAAAGACATTGCTAAAGTCCACCCGCAGCGTGACAAGCCAGTAGTAGTCTGGCGTTGTTCTAAAAGACATCTCTCCAATGCTATTCTTCCCACCAGAGTTTTATCCAAGCAGAGTTCATTTGAGTGGGTTTATATCCCTTTTTCTTATTCTCAACAGAGTGCAAATTTTCTGGTTATTTTCAGTATTCAATCCCTCCATACCTTGAAAGTCTGACAGCAATCGCTATCATCCATTCAAGTCTACAGTGATTGAATAGAGGCAGCTGTAATACCCCAAAGTTTGCCCTCTCATTTCTTCATATCATTTAGCATGAGCTTTCATTACTTTGCATTGCATTCAAGCATAGAAAAATAAAATATTAAGCATTTAGCATGGCATCTTGCATAAGGGCTTGTGATCAGTTGTTTCTCAAAGGTGTGGATCATCTAAGGCAAGAGAATAGGAGCCCAGGGTTTCTCAATAAATCTCGAGGGTCTCTTACATCATATATCATCCCACTTGATCCTCACAAGTCATTGGAAGATGGGAATTCATTAAGAAGATGGGGCAGTGCATCATCTCCTACACAAAATAGTCAAAATTAGGGTTTTGAATTCAAGAGTGCTCCTGATGAAATTTTGATTCACACTTGATCTCAATGTTTTCTACATGATGACAAGTGTCTAAGGATGGAAGATTGGCAATTGGTTCATTTCAAAAGAGGTTCAATTGATCAGTTGCTTGATAACCAAGAAATTGGGGAAAAGTCAACTGTGCGGTAAAAAAAGTCAACTCCTGACTTTTTAAGGTCAAATTCATGAAATTCAAGTTATATATGTTCATTGGACAAGATTTGATCAAGAAATGATGGAGGAATAATGAAAAATCAAGAAATCACAAAACTGCCAAAAATAGAAACTTTGGGGTTTCCAAAAATGGCAAGTTTGGACCACTTTGTACCATACTTTGAGGCTCTCTTTCTCGAAGATAAAAGCTCCAAAATTCAGGCCCAAGTTGAGCCAATTAAAGTTCATGTTCTAAGCTTCAAATCCATATAAAGAACTCTTCTATCGGATCAAAATTGAGGGAGTTATGATCAATCAAAGTTTGGTAAAATCAAGGCAAATCTCAAGTCATGGCAAGGCAAGTGCAGGCCCATAGGCCATAATTTCATCGAACAGTTGGCGTGCCAAATATCAAGCCAATTTTCTCCATCAAGAAGGCTTCAAATGGAAATTTGTTGAACATCAAAGTTGTTCATCTCCATGCTCTCTTCAACTTTGATGTTGGACATTTTTTCATTTGAACAAGTTATGAAGGTCATATGAGGGCTTGAACATGGGGGTTTCATGCTGAAAGTTCACAAGTAATAATGCCTTGCTTGCAGCCCAAGTCATACACCCATGCACTAGTTGAGGTTCCTTGTTTTCCAAGCAACCGAGTTAACTAACTTGACTCGGTGAGTTGAGTCTAACTAACTCCGACCCTAGCTTTAAACCCAAACCTCATTCCAAACCACTTATACTCCAAACCTAAAATCTATTTAAGAGATGCTTCACTCATTTTCAAGGATCTTCAACCATTTTCTCAAATTTCTCACATTTCTCTCTCAAATCTCTTTCATTTCTCTCTTCACTTTGCTACAACTTCTACTTCTCACTTCCAAAACCACACACAAAAGCTCTTATTTCTTGAAGAATAATCACTTTTTACATTGAAAAGTGATTAATTCTTGAGCTTAAACTCCATCATTTGGTTTTCTTCGGTTGGATTTCTGGAATTTCAGCTTATTCTACTTCAATCCAAAGGTTTCACACCATTTATTTTGGTGCAAGTTCGATCTCGGTGATTGTTCGCGATTTTGCTCGGTTTCGACGCGTTTCGGCTACTAATCGAAGAATCTCTGAGTTTCTTTGTTTTTCTGCACCAAGATCACGTTCCAACAATCACCAAAGCAAATCTCAGCTTTGTAGGTTGGTTTTTCTTAGATCCATAATTGATTTAGTTTAATTTCAACTTATGCAATGTAGATCCATGGTCTTCATGTGTTTTGATCTATTTGCTTGATTGATTCATGATATTGTTGTTTGATTGTTGAAATATGTGCTTGAATACTGATATTTAATGTGGATTCTCGTGCATGTTTGATTACATGATCATATGGATGTTTGGATAAGTGATTGGTGCTTGAAAAGTGGTTATGAGAAGTGATTTTTGCAGGTCTGGTACTGTTCAGTCCATTTGCACCTTAGTGCAATCGATTGTACCTTTGTTTTTTCACTAGAAAGTGCATTCTATAGCTGTGCAATCGATTTGAACCCTGTTGTAATCGATTTGCACCTGTAACTTTTGTGTTTTTGGCTTGTTTTGAAGCATGTATTGATACCTATTCCACCTCTAACCTTCATGGCTTTGTGTGATGCATATTTGTGGAATTTTCTAGGGTTGTTTAACCTCTAGTTGTTGGATGTATGTGAATCTTTGATGCATGATTATCCAATTGTTGATTTTCTTGCATTCTTGAAGCATGTTCTTGAGGCATTTTGATTCATGTGTGAATAATGACTTGTTGAATTTGTGTAATCTCTTGAAGATGATTGTGAGGTGATATATGTGAATATGATGTTGTAGTGTGCATAAGTTGGATCATGTATGCTTTTGCCTTGCTTGAACATTTGTTTTACGTTGACAACGATCATGGTGTATGATTATTTAATCTTGGTGCATGTTAATGTGAAATTGTCTTGCATGTTTGAATTGAACTATCATGATATGTTGTGAGTTCTGACTTTGCTCCATCCTCACTTCATTTTGTTCACATCACTTTTGTATGCACACATTTTTCCGACACGCGACTCTTGGATTGTCATCGTTTATGGTCATGCTTGCGTAGTTGCGTTCTTGATGCGATAAACACATAGCATACACCCCTTGAACATGCTAATTGTGAATTAATGTTTGTGTTGCTGGAATTATGTGGTGCATGCTTGTTTGCTTTCTATTCCTTGAGGTGCATACTTGCTTCAATTTGTTCACATGCTCAATGTTATGCATCCTTTCATGATGTACATTTTTCCATGATGTTTTCAAGTTTATTCAACATGATGTATGTTGTGTTTGTGATCATGATTAGTTGAGGAATGCATGATGTTGGATACATGTTTTCTATGTCATGATTGAATTGCATTCAAATGCATTGCATGTTGTCCTGTTTCTACTACTGATTATACACATATGTGTTGTTATATGTGCTGCCAAATGCTTTTTACACCCATTTTGTAGGCTGAACATGTGCTGTTAATTGCTGTTTGGTACATGATGATAGATTTACGGCTGCATTGCATTTATGGGTTGTATTTCTACATGCACTTGTTTCTTTCATCTTCTCTTATTTATTTTATTAATTCAATTTGTGATCATGATAAGCATTTATATGCTTTCCTTGAATAACTTCTCCTTCATCCCTCATTAAGATCAACTTAACTTCCACCTTGGAAGTAAGTTGCTTCTTTTGCTCTTCTTCTTCTTTCTTTTAGAAGTTGGTTTCTTAAACCACATTAACCTTAGGATCACCATGTATGATAATATTAAGATTGAGTCTTAGTATCCCTCATTAGTTTTCACCTTTTGCCCCTTTTGAGTCTCTAACTTTCTCATCTCAAAACAAAAGTAAAAAACACTTAATGATGGCATGACATGTATTGCACTTAAACCTAAAGTGTGGGAAATGGAAGGAGGGGAGTTTCTCTCCACCTTCCTAGAATGTTTAGCATACGGCCTGTTAGGAGGACCATGCGACGCATTCGATCCTATATCATAGACTTGAATGCAATATGTGTTACAAATACAAATAACTTCAAAAACACTTCTTTATCAAAAGACTTCAAACAAACAATAACGTCTTTCCTCCGGGATTTCTCTTTTCTCATCTCTTCACTCTTTCCTTAAGGACTCGTCAAGTCCGTTCCACTGCAAACCGGTAACGCCTAAGTCTCCCTACAGCGAGCTGCAACACCTAACTGCTGGGACGCACACTCTGACGTTTCCACTAAAAAACACAAACAAAGCGACCCTCGTTGAGGGGAACTACGTCGCTCTGATTCTCATGTTCCCGATGAGATACGTAGGCAGTAGGGTAGGGCCCATTCGAGCACTTCTTTTATTTTCCCTACATTTGTTTCTCTTTTTCTTTCCATTCCTTTTCCAGTTCTCCAGCTAGCAGTTCCTTTTCCAGTATATTTTTCTACACCCTTTGATCGAGACAAGCAAGCATGGATCCCATCGGGTACGATGGACGCTTGGGGGTGCTAATACCTTCCTCTCGCGTAACCGACTACCGAACCCATTTCTCTTGGTCGTAGGACCATGCTCTTTCCTTTCCCTCAGGTTTACGCAGTGTTTCCTTTCCCTCTCTTGGGATAAATACACATTACTGGCAACTCTGTTTCGGTGCCACTTTCGTGTTTGTACTTGGATGAAAATCCCGGGAGTGACACACACCTCATCAATAATCAAGTGCAATATTGCATTGAATAAAGATCAATAGGCCCCAAGTCCTCAGATACACACAAATTAGGGTTTTGACTTGATTCAGTCCATGGGTTTGACTTTTGAAGAAAGACATGATCCAATACCTTAAGACATTTTTCAAGGACCTCAAATGCATCATGTTAACGAATTCTTATGATTGGATTGACCCAAGAAGTTTGATTCATAAGCAATGGAAGAATTCAAGTTCATCAGATGAAAAGTCAATTGTCCCTCAAAGTCAAAGTTTGACTTTTGAGATTTTTGGTCAAACGTGGGCTCCTCAAGTCAAGGACCATGATAATATGTGATTTGGATCATGATCAATCGAGAAAATCAAGGAAAACATCCAAAGATCATAATTAGGGAAAATTAGGGTTTCATGATTTTTTCTAAGTTATGGAAATTCTATGATTTTTGCCCTACTTTCCAAGCTCATAACTTCCTGCTCAAGCAACCAATGAAGACACTTGAGGACTCATTTTAAAGGTGGTATTACACACTTCAATTTGGTGAAATAATGGACTCAAGATCACCTAACAAATGAGAGTTATGGTTGTTCAAAGTTAAGGCTTTACAAGTTATCAAAATGTCCAACAGTCGGAAAAAATTTCAAGTGTAAATCAGTGAGAAGTTCAATCTTTGCAAGAATTTTTCTCCATGATCCAAGATGATTCAAGTCAAATGTTCAACATCAAAGTTGAAGTTTGTTATCCCCTCTTTCTAATGGTACCAAGAGCAAGAAAAGATAAGGCTTGAGCATGGAATTATGATTTTTCAAAGCGGGTATGGTAAGCAGTCTTGGACTTAGGCAGATTGTGCACTATGATTTTTACCCGAGTTCATGAGTGGTTTTGGCCCTTTCCAAGCATTTTCTGAGCAAGTTGCCAACTTGAAACTTGTTCCTTGACACAAAATCCTTCCAATGGTACTAAGTTTTGCAGATTTGGATCTTAATTCACCATGGAAAAGCATCAACCAATACGAATACTTGGTTTAACATGTGGACAATGGACAAAAGGTTATTTTATGCTTCCAACTATAACGCCTTGATTTATTTTATTTATTCTCGTAATTTAAAGTTTATGATTTTATGTGTATGTATGTGTTTATGTGTGTTGGGTTACGTTTGGATTGCCCTTAGTATGGGGTAGTGACCCTAGAATTATAGAGAATAAGGTATTGGGGGTGTGTGACCAATTGTGTAGAGATGAGTGGTGTGGTTATTAATTAATTATCAATATTAATTAGTAATTATTTATTGGAATAATATTATATGGGTAATAATAATTAGATAATTATTAATTTAAATAATTTAGTTGGAATTATTTAGATTTAAAATAATCATTTTAATTATTTTATTTATATAAAAATTGGATAGTAGGAGTAGAAGAATAAGGAGGGAAAAGTGGATTATTCATGAGGATTAGTAAGAGTAAGGAGGGAAAATTGGGAAAGGGGAGAATCATTTGTGAACGATCGTGTTTGGAGAAAAGAGGAACAAAAGAGAGGAGTAGAGCTAGGGCTTAGATAATTCCATTAAGGAGCTTCGAGGAATCTTCATCTAAGGTAAGGGTGGGGTTCTTTGATCACTTAAGGGATAAATATTGTATCTATAAGGGTAGACAAATCATCAGGTTCATATCTATTTGTTTCGCTCGTTGTGTTGGTTATTTCGGTGCAAAGTTGAGGTTCTGCGTGTCGGTGAGTCTAATAATATGTAAATTGTACAAATTGATCGGTTGAATTGGGATTTTTTGTTGAAAGTGATTATAATTGATGTGCGTTCTGTTGTATGGTAATCATGTATTCTATGTGCATTCCTGGACTATATGCTATTGAAATTGGAGAAGTGTTGGGGGTTTGGACTGTGCAGAATCCCAACCGTGGGGTTGCTGATTCGGACATTTTCGTCGGGCAAATCAGGTGTCTCGCCGGGCGAAGCGATCTCGCTTGGAGGTCGCCAGGCGAACTGAGAGGCGAGCCAAGGGTGGAAAATTAGGTGCTACTGGAATTTGTATAGGGGAGAAATTTCCTTTCTGCTTCGTCGCGCGAGCCTTGGGCGAAAGCGAAATTTTGTCGGGCGAATGGGGGTTTCGCCGGGTGAAGGTGAGTTCACTAGCGTCTCGCTGGGCGAACATCAGGCGAGTAGAAACAACATTTGGCTGCCACTGGAATGATTAGAATTTTCTAAAATTTTAAAAATTCATATCTTTTGATCCGTAGGTCCGTTTCAGTCGTCGTTTGAATCGTTGGAAAGCTGGTTTCGTGTCCTTTCTGTTAAAATTATTTTAAATGCTAGAATTCAAACTACTCGACACATTAATTGTGTTTCCGTGTATGTTGTGATGTGTTGAATGTTGAGATGTTGAGTTCGGTTGTGCAAATGTGTGTTATAGTTGTGGATTGCAATTGTTGCATGTTTTGGCAGGTATATGTTGCGTGTTGGACAGTTGTGGTGTGATGTATTAGTTGTATGATAGTCATATGCATTGGTCGTCATTGTTTGTTGTCGTCATAAGTTGCATGGTAAGTCGTGTGCCCATGTGGGGTGTGAGCTCCTTATTCGGATTCCTTGAAATGGAATTGTGTCATTTGGTTGTTGAGGTAATTGTGTGCCCATGTGGGGTGTGAACGATCACGGATATCGTGTGCCCATATGGGGTGTGAGCGACTCATATGGAAATTCCGACGGGAATTATGATCATGAAAAAAGGATCGAATTCGTACCAGATGCATTGAGTCGAGTTGTGAGTCTTAGTGCACCAGAAGGATTTGAATATGAGACAAAGAAGGTGGTTAGAATTCTTAAAGGATTATGATTTCGGCTTGAACTATCATCCCGGTAAAGCTAATGTCGTGGCTGATGCTTTGAGTCAGAAGACCTTGCATATGTCTGCTATGATTGTTAAAGAGTTGGAATTGATTGAGCAGTTCAGGGATATGAGTTTAGTTTGCGAACATACACCGCATAGTGTGATGTTGGGTATGCTGAAGATCAACAATGAATTTCTTAATAGTATCGGAGAGGGTTAGAAGTTGGATGGGAAACTGGTGGATTTGATGATTGGAAATGAACAGACAGAAAATAACGAATTCAGAGTAGATGAACAAGGTGTGTTGAGGTTCCGTGATAGGATTTGTATTCCTGATGACTCTGAGTTGAAAAGAATTATTCTAGAAGAGAGTCATAGGAGTAACTTAAGTATTCATCCAGGAGCTACAAAGATATATCACGACTTGAAGAAGATATTTTGGTGGCTTGGATTGCAGCGTGATGTGGCTAAGTTTGTATATGTTTGGTTGACTTGTTAGAAGGCGAAGGTGGAACATCAGAAACCTGCTGGTTTGATGCAATTGTTAGATATTCCAGAGTGGAAGTGGGACAACATTTCTATGGATTTTGTGACTGGGTTGCCTAATACTCCGAGAGGGCATGATGCCATTTGGATAGTGGTGGATAAACTGACGAAGTCAACACATTTTATTTCGATTAATATCAGTTTTCCTTGGCAGAGGCAGGCAGAGATTTACATTCAGGTGATTGTGAAGTTGCATGGAGTTTCGTTGAGTATTGTGTCGGATAGATATCCAAGGTTCACTTCCAGATTTTGGGAGAGTTTGCAAGAAGCCTTGGGATCGAAACTGAGATTGAGTTCATCTTATCACCCGCACACGGATGGACAGACGGAGAGAACTATACAATCCTTGAAGGATTTGTTGAGGACTTGTGTGCTTGAACAGGGAGGTGCTTGGGATAACCATTTGGCGTTGATTGAGTTCACTTATAATAATAGTTATCATTCCATATTGGAATGGCGCCTTTTGAAGATTTGTATGGTCGGAGGTGTCAGACGCCTTTGTGTTGGCATGAATCTGGTGAGAGTATAGTACTTGGACCTGAGATTGTTTAGCAGACTACTGTAAAGGGGAAGTTGATTCGGGAAAAGATGAAAGCTTCACAAAGTAGGCAGAAGAACTACCATGATAACAGGAGGAAAGATCTTGAGTTTCAAGAAGGAGACCATGTGTTCTTAAGAGTCACTCCGGTGACCGGAGTTGGACGTGCATTGAAGTCGAGAAAGCTTACTCCTAGGTTTATTGGTCCATATCAGATTTCTACTAGAGTTGGACCTGTTGCCTACAGAGTGGCGTTGCCACCCAATTTGTCGAATTTGCATGATGTGTTACATGTGTCACATCTTCGGAAGTATATTTCGGATCCATCACACGTGATTCCAATGGATGAAGTAGAAGTAAGGGATAACTTTATGATTGAGGCTTTACCAATACGGATCGAAGACCGCGTAGTGAAGAAATTGAGAGGTTAAGAGATCACTCTTGTGAAGGTAGTGTGGGGAGGCGCTGCCGGTGGAAATATGACTTGGGAATTAGAGAGAAGAATGCGAGATTCGTACCCAGAGTCATTCGTATGAGGTAAATTTTCGAGGACGAAAATATTCTAAGTGAGGGAGAGTTATAACGCCCTGATTTATTTTATTTATTCTCGTAATTTAAAGTTTATGATGTTTTGTGTATGTATTTGTTTATGTGTGTTGGGTTACGTTTGGATTGCCCTTAGTATGGGGTAGTGACCCTAGAATTATAGAGAATAAGGTATTGGGGGTGTGTGACCAATTGTGTAGAGATGAATGGTGTGGTTAGTAATTAATTATCAATATTAGTTAGTAATTATTTATTGGAATAATATTATATGGGTAATAATAATTAGATAATTATTAATTTAAATAATCTAGTTGGAATTATTTAGATTTAAAATAATCAGTTTAATTATTTTATTTATATAAAAATTGGATAGTAGGAGTAGAAGAATAAGGAGGGCAAAGTGGACTATTCATGAGGATTAGTAAGGGTAAGGAAGGAAAACCATTTTAGGGGTCTAAGGGTTATAGTAGGAAAGAAGAAAATTGGGAAAGGGGAGAATCATTTGTGAACGATCGTGTTTGGAGAAAAAAGGAACAGAAGAGAGGAGCAGAGCTAGGGTTAGAGTTCCATTAAGGAGCTTCGAGGAATCTTCATCTAAGGTAAGGGTGGGGTTCTTTGATCACTTAAGGGATAAATAATGTATGTATAAGGGTAGGCAAATCTTAGGTTCATATATATGTGTTTCTCTCGTTGTGTTGGTTGTTTTGGTGCAAAGTTGAGGTTCTGCGTATCAGCGAGTCTAATAATCTGTAAATTGTACAAATTAATCGGTTGAATTGGGATTTTGTGTTGAAAGTGATTATAATTGATGTACGTTCTATTGTATGGTAATCATGTATTCTATGTGCATTCCTGGACTGTATGCTATTGAAATTGGAGAAGTGTTGGGGGTTTGGACTGTGCAGAATCGTAACTGCAGGGTTGCTGATTCGTACATTTTTGTCGGGCGAATGGGGTGTCTCTCCGGGCGAAGCGATCTCTCTTGGAGGTTGCGGGGCGAACTGAGAGGCGAGCGAATGGTGGAAAATTAGGTGCTACTGGAATTTGTATGGTGGAGGAATTTCGCTTCTGCTTCGTTGGGCGAGCCTTGGGCGAAAGGGAAATTTCGTCGGGCGAATAGGGGTTTCGCCGGTCAAAGGTGAGTTCGCTGGCGTCTCGCTGGGCGAATATCAGGCGAGCATAAATAATATTTGGCTGCCACTAGAACGAACAGAATTTTCTAAAACTTTAAAAATTCATATCTTTTGATCGGTAGGTCTGTTTCAGTCGCCGTTTGAATAGTTGGAAAGCTGGTTTCGTGTACTTTTTGTTAAATTTATTTTCAATGCCAGAATACCAACTACTAGATACATTAATTGTGTTTCCGTGTACATTGTGATGTGTAGAACGTTGAGTTGTTGAGTTCGGTTATGTGAATGTGTGTTGTAGTTGTGGATTGCAATTGTTGCATGTTTTGGCGGATATATGTTACGTGTTGGACCGTTGTGGTGTGATGTATTAGCTGTATGATAGTCATATGCATTGGTCATCGTTGTTTGTTGTCGTTGAATGCATATCATGTTGCATAAGTTGCATGGTAAGTCGTGTGCCCATGTGGGGTGTGAGCCCCTTATCCGGATTCCTTGAAATGGAATCGTGTCATTGTTGTTTTTGAGGTAATCGTGTGCCCATGTGCGGTGTGAGCGATTACGGGTGTTCGTGTGCCCATTTGGGGTGTGAGCAATCACGGATGTCGTGTGCCCATGTGGGGTGTGAGCGACTCATATGGAAATTCTGACGGGAATTATGATCAAGAAAAAGGGATCGAATTGGTACCACATGCATTGAGTCGAGTTGTGAGTCTTATTGCATTGCATTGTGTTGTGGATTATATGATTGTCTGCTTGTGTGGGAAATTGTAATTGTGTTAATGTTGTGATGATAGGGTGAATTGTGTAATGATTATATGCTCTTATATTTATATTATGCATTTCTTTTGTTGATTGAGAATCTCACCCTTCTGTTGGAATGATGCTTTATATGGCATCGTGTAGATAATCAAGGTTAGTTCAGAGTCGAAGTTAGTGAAGATGAAGTCTTCTACTTTATTTTATTTGAGTCGACATCTGCTCTGATTTGTAACATTGGGGATATGGAACGCTTGTGGTCATTTACTTCATTAGCCGTTATTCCTTTTGTTAACTGATGTTGGTTATGTGGTTTAAACATATTACGTTCTTAGTCATTATTTTGAAGAAGTTTTTCGCTGCTTATTGAGGAGAATTTTTAATAAAGATTTCGTAGTACCGTTTATAATAATGAGTATGTGTTACATGTCGTATGCATGAGCAGGTGTATACTGGAGAGTAACATCCTATGTTCTGAATTTTTATGAATTTTACTCTGATAATTGTATTATTTTACGCGGGGGTTTAGGGTGTTACACCAACTGCTCTCCTTGATTCGAGGGAAGCTGCAATTTGAGCCCAAACCATTAGTACAAGCTAGAAAAACTCAGAAACAATGTGAGGAAGAGTCAACTTGTAAAAAAAAATCCTACTTTATACTTGAAACACCTTTTTGCCAAAAGCACTTTATCTAAAGGATCATGCTTCAAACTTTGTACAAATCCTTTTCCATTGCTTTAGAATCTTTCTCTATAAATACCATTCCAAAACACATCAAACACACACAAGAATTTTAGCTAAAAACTTTCTCAAATAAGAAAATACAACCTTGAAACCCTTTGTTCATCATTTGCATCCAAACCACCAAACTCCTCAAAACTTTCCATAACCACAAAACAACCAAACCACTTATCCACACACACCATAAATCACATAACAAAGCTGTTCAAACCATCCCCTTCATAAAAAAACACCCAGATTCTAAAAATCAACTTTCAACATCTCATTATGTTGACTTTATGTCCAAAACACCATAACACTTCATCCAAGCATGTTTCAATCCAATTAAACCTTCAACCACCATCCATAAACATTGCATAAGTTGTCCAAAACATTTTTTCACAACTGTAACATCATTTCCATAGAGATCAAGTTCACACTTTTCCATTTTGCAAGAGGAATCGTGCATAGATTTTGAAGTTGTTTCAAGTCAATTGAAGCATCCTAAAAGCATATAAGGGAATCAAGGAGCCTTTTTGAATTATCAATCACCTTCTGTAATTAGTGAAAGAGGCATTGGACCTTGCTCCAATAGGTAAGTGCACCTTGACTGGAAACTCCATGATTCTGGTGTCATTTGCATTCATTTGAATTACAAACATGTTTGCCATGATATAATGATCATTTACCCTAACTTAATTGTCATGAATCAGTTACGTGTGTGCTTTCATATTGAATTTTATAGTTAGGGTTCATCCTGGTTTCAATATGATTGTTTACAATGTGTTGAGAATTAGTGGAATTGGGTTATACCATTGTGTTCCTGGTGAAAAACCAAACAATTTTCATTTTTATATCACATGATTTCATTGTGAATTGAAGAAGTTAGCTTTGTTCAGAATTTCAAATGGAGGAAGAAGATGAAGATGTGAATGGCGTGTATTTCATATTCTTAAATTGGTTTTAATATTTATTTTATTGATTCCATATTATATCCTGAATAGCCATTGCGCCATAATGTTCATTGCTTTGTGTTTGTGAGTGTTAGCATGCGTGAGGGCTGGGGTTCGAATTCCCCTCGCCCCAGCCCTTTTGGTTGTTTTTTTTATTTTTTTATTTTATTTTTCATGCTTTTCATGTTGGTTTCATATATGATGTAACGCGTGTGTTCTCTTGTCAACCTGATGCACATGTCGTGGTGGTTAGTCTTTTAGGTTGCAAACAAGGGTGTGTTAGTTCAAGCTCATGGGCCAGCAAAATCATTATTTTTTACCACTTGTTGTTTTATGATTTTTCTCATTTTCTTTCAATCATATCTCTTGATCCTTTTGTCATTTTGAGCTGATTTTTTGCACACTCTTTGTTTATCATATATATTTTGTGAATGAAAAAATACAAAAAATATTAATTATTTTACCCATTTTCACTATGTTGAAAACTTGTTGTTTTATATGAACTTTTTAGGACTTTTCATATCTGTTTTTGAATTGTTTCCTTGACCTAAAATCCCATGAATGTTTGTGAGATCATGATATGTGTTGTACCATGTTAAATGTTGTAACTTTGTTGTTCATCATGAATAATTGTGCTAAATGGTTACTATGTTCAAATATTTCTTCCATGAAAACGTATTTGTCAAAGCATGCTTATATCTCCTAGGGCTTATGGTTGATCTTGTGCTTGCCATGACCTTGTTTCTATTCTTGTATGCATGATGATTCCCTTTTAGGGTTAAGTGTTGTTTTCACTTATGCGCTTATGATCATTGTGATCTATATTCATGCTTGTATACCATGACTTATGTCTTGTAATGTTCACCTTGTTTTCAAGTATTTCCTTTATAAACTTCCACAATGTTAAGCATGTCTGGCCTTATATGTATTCATGAGTTTGTTTTCTTGCGATGTTATGTGAACCTTTGCCATGTCTTGTTTATGATCACCATGCATAAGATCATGTTAATATTGTTCATGATGTTCAATGCATGTTTATGTGATCATTGTTATCCATTCAAAGGGAATGGCTTATTGTTGACATCTTTGTCATTTGCATTTGCATCTTTGCATCTTCTTGTATATATATCTCCCTTTGTAATCCTAGAACTTGTTATCCCTTAGGAAGTCTCCCTTAGGATTACCTCTAGCTTAGACATTTTCAATTAGGGTTTCTCCTTTTAGAAACTCAAAAACACTTTCACAAAAAACCTTGACCTTAGGTCATTTATCTTCTTAAACTCTTTCCTTAACAAATGCTTCAAAACACTTTAAGTATATTCAAAACTCTTTCACAAAGACTAAAAAATACAAACTCCACCCAAAACTTTTTCCCCTTTGGCTTTTCAAATTTAAAACCTTTTTCAAAATAGACTAGACATTAGTCCTCCTTAGTTGAGATATAAATCTCGTACCCAAAAACATGGGGAGAAAGATGATTGATTATTTTCCATTTGAGAGAGGTATATGGCATACTTGTTGATTACAATCCAAGTTGGAGCTCTTCTCTTAATGTGAAGCAAAGACCCCTCTTCCACATGTTTGTGTTGGTCTAGATGAGTATTCTCCTTAGGATGAAAACTTGTCTCTTCTTCGTTAAAATCCACCAAAACGAACACTTTTGAATTTCTACCCTGAGATACGAGGTTTTGATCCTTTATTGGTACGTAGGCACAAGATTTTCTGTCTTGCCAAACACAAAAACAATAAAAAAATCATTTCTTTTCTCATCTCCCCAACCAATCCCAAATAGCAAACAACTTAACAAATAACATAATTCAACACGAGGTTCTTATAGAGCATTATAGATACTTATGGTTCTCATACTTTTCCTTAGTATAACCAACCCCCTATCATACCCCAAATTTTACCCCTAGATTCATCGATCATTTACATATCATTATAGGCCAATCATTCATGCATGACTAACCAATTATCAAGACATTTTTTTGTTTGATCATTTGTAAGTTAGGGTTGTGCATCAAGAAGTTTAAGCAGATGATCAATAAAAGATTTATGTGATTCTCAACTCCCAAGCTCCCAATTCATTCAACATGACCAAGACTTTTCCCTTCATCAACAATCAAGTTTGAGTTAACCTTAATTAAATTTCGTCAAGCTCAATTCATCTAGTGCTCCAAATTAGGGTTTGGCCAAAGACAGCTGGGTGTTGACTTTTCATCTGAGCATGATCCCATACCTCAAGGCATGATTCAAAGGTTTCAAACACATCTTGGTGCTCCATTCGTGTGATTCATTTAGCCCAAGAAGTGTGATTCAGTGATAGTTGAAGAATTTGATTCAATTGATAAAAAGTCAACAGATGCTCAAAGTCAAAGTTTGACTTTTGACATTTTTGGTCAACCATAGATTTTTTGAGTCAATAATCAAGAAAATATTGAAGATGATTGATTTTAGTCAAGCTAAATTAAAGAAATCATGAAAAGATGCAAAATTGCCAAATTAGGATTTTGGAAATCTATCAAAGTACAAAATGCATGCTCACGTGACTTAATTTCCAAGGCCATAGTTTTTAATTCAAGCATCCAATGGAATCACTTGAGGAGTTCATTGAAAGATTTAATTTGATACTACAAGTTGATGAAAATTACAAGCCAAAAGCTTTCTTGAAGTGGAAGATATTAATGATCAAAAGTTGTTTCTAAAGAGGACCAAAAAACAATGCAATGGCAAAGTTGTAATAATACGTGAGGATCAAGAAGGAAGGCAATGTCAAAATTGTAATAAAAATACATGCTTGAGGATCAAGGAAAGAATATGCCATACGTGGGCACCAAGTAATGGCAAAGTTATAACTACCAAATGGCGTTTTTGTAATTACATAAAGCAGTTGAGGATCAGCGTGAGGATCAACATCACTCAATGGCAAAATTCTAATATTGGTACTTGCGTGAGGATCAAGGAAGGAATATACCATACGTGGGCACCAAGTAATGACAAAGCTATAATTATCAAATGGCATTTTTGTAAATAGTGATCTTCTCATCCAATGCATTGAAACCAAACATTCCAATACACTCCTGGGGCTCAGTGAAGCGGTAGACATCATCATATCTCATCCGGAAATACTCTAGAAGGTGCAATGGACACACTCCAACAGGTAAACTTTCTTGATTTCAAACCCTCATTAAGGCTTCATTTTTGTCCATTCAAGTTACTATTGTGTTTGCCTTGAGATGTCGAGTGAAAACCCCATGAAAAAGGGCATTAGTTAAACATATATGGTATTAAATTTTATTTATTTTATTTTCAATTGTTTAAATTTTCCTCTTTATTTTTAACAAAAAAATCAAAAAAGAAAATTTTATTCTGTCTTGCCATTTACTTCATTCTCATACTAAAAAAAACTAAAAATACCTGCACTCTTTCATTTATTTATCTTTAGGTTTCTATTTATTTATTTCAAAATGTACTTTGATATTTTTTAAACATTTTGATTAACTTGTACATTTTTGTTGATTTTGTTTTGGACCTAATCTTTGATGAATCCATGATTGTTTCAAATGCTTAATGTTTGATATCTTGATGATTAATGATCCATGTCCATACTTATATGATGTTACTTACATATCTATGTATCATATTCACATGCTATTACTATGAGCACTCACTTTCCCTTTTATCCTAGCCTTAGGATTAGAGTTTCCTGGCTCTATGTAAGTGTCAATGGTATGGACACTTCCTCCCCCTTCCCTTTATCCTAGCCTTAGGATTAGAGTTGCCTGACTCTATGTAAGTGTCATTACTATGGACACTTACTCCCCTTTACCTTTATCCTAGCCTTAGGATTAGATTTGCCTGACTCTATGTAAATTTCATTGCTATGGACACTTACTCCCCCTTTTCCCTTTTTATCCTAACTTTAGGATTAGAGTTTCTTAACTCTTTGTAAATGTCATGGCTAGGGACACCTACCTTTCCCCTTGGAACCTTGATCACTATCAAGAGTTCCTCACCCGTAGTTAGGACAACTATAAATGCTGTGATTCCATCCTTTTTTGGATACGTAGGCACGGGATGCAATGTCTTGGCGAGCATACTTAGAAATAAACCCTTTGGTCTTTCCGTTATCACCTTTTCATTAGAAAGCAGACAATAACATAACACAAATACTAACAAGAGGTTCCTGTAGAATACTACAGATACTTAGGATGCTAACACCTTCCCTAGGTATAACCAACCCCCGAACCTTAGTTCTCTAGCATTGTTGTTACATTGCACAATTAGGGTTTTATTCGATCTTTTCCCTTTCCTTTGGATAAATTAAAGTTCGGTGGTGAACATTCAAATTTTTGTGATTCAAGTTAAAATAATAGCTTGATATCTGATTCTCACCGCGACAGAAAATGGCGACTTCATTGGGGATATATCTTATCCTAAGAGGGTTAGGCCTACTCGGTTTGAATTTGTGTTATTTTATATGTTTGCTTGCTTGTATATTTGTATATTTGTAAACTAGTAGAAGACCCGTGCGTCCGCACGGGTAAAAGCATGTTTAAATCGGACGCACGGGCCAAAATAAGTAGTAATTATAAAAAAGTGTAAGATTTTTTATCAGTTATTTAAAATGAATGAAAAATAAAATTTAACTTATGTCATAAATTTGAAGTTATTATAAATTATATTTAATGTATTATAATGAAATAAGTTGAAAATAGAATGAAACTATAAATAAAAAAAAAATTAAAGTGATCAATTAACCATGTTTTTAATGTGTGAAAAAAAAAATTAAAAGAAAAGTGGGCCAAAATGTGGCCCAAAAACTGAATAAAAGGGAAAACGTGTATTATGCTTTGTTTTGGTAGGCATTGCGTACGCAAGGGAGGCATTGTGAAACGTTTCATTTCGGTACTCTTTGTACGGCGTCTCACGCAAAGAATGGCGATGAAAGAGGTTCAGCAGTCGATTGAAAGGTATGATGAATGCAGATATTATATGAGATAACAGTATCCTTAGCATGCTTTGTAGGAAAAGAAAAGTTGTGACGATCGGTTGAAATGATGGCACATAGTTTGGAGTGTATGTGTTGTTGGTTATTTGCAAATTTTTTTTCGGTTTGCATGTTAGTTTTCGTCATGATCTGTAATATTGTGGAGTCATAGGATAAACATGTTGGTAATGTAGAGTCAAGAGGATGTTATAAGGGATTTGCATGTTCAAGAAGAGTCTTTCGGTTGGCTGGTGAATAATTATAAGACTATGTATAATGATGAAGCAGTTCTGAGTCTGTTGTGAATTCTATATAGGTGGTGTTCTTGACATAATTATGATGCAGTTTAAGTTATAGGTTTTAAATGGTAGATGGTTGCTTCATCTCGGTTTACAATGTTATTGTCTAATTATATAATTGTCTGAATGTTGTTAATGCAGATCGGTTGAAGGAGAAAGTGATCAAGATCTGAGTAACCGGCCGAAAGTTTACCTCTGGAAGAAGCACATCCATTCTGGAAAAACTGCTGCTAAGAATGTTCTGGTGTGTTCTCTTAACAGCAGGTGTTTGTATCATTAAATTTGAAATTGCAACATATTGATTCTTTGTTTATGAATAATTGCAGCAACTTCCACAGAAGGTGATAAAGCGTGCTCTGCACGGTGTTTCACGACAGCTCTGCTTGTTTGATTGCGATATGAAAGAAAGGTATGAGTGTCACCTCCACAGTTCGCAACGCAAATACGGCGTGGATATGTTCATATGGAAAGGGTGGAAGGAATTCGTGAAGAACAAACAACTTCGCCGAGGTGATAAAGTGGGCTTCATGCTTCGTGATCCTCCTTGTAACAGGCTGGTGGTGAAGCTTTTAAATCGTTGAAAGTCTGAAGTTGTTTGGTGGTTGGCGTAGTTAGTAATGATAAGACCAGTTAGGTACTTTTGGGGTTTGCAGTGTTGGTTGATTAAGTAATCAGTTGTATTATGTATTACAAATGGAACCTTAATGGTGTGTCTAGTAGTTTACATTCGTTTGTGGTATTTAAGTTAGTTTGCTTATATGTTTTCTGTACTGGTGGTGGTAATATATTAAACAATATTTATGTATGAATTATATAGTGTTATTAGACCTGTTTATCAGCAGGAGGATGTAATGGTATTGAAAATGAGTAATGATTCAAATGTTAATGTTTTATTATTTGAATGGATTGATGAAAAGTGACTGAGTAAATAGTTATTGAAAACTGTAATGGTATAGAAAACTGAATGCTTTCTCATGAACACAGACAAGTATTGAAAACTGTTAAGATGTTATCATTTGAATGCTTTCTCATGAAACACAGTCAAGTATCCTCGCTATGGAATCTTGAAACACAGTATTAAAGAGATGTATTTACGAAGTAGTTAACAAAAATTGATGTTAGAATATTTCTCACTTAAATCCTGTATAACTTATTGTGAATAATTCATTTTTTGTCAAACTTTTGATTACCAAAATTTGAGGAGTTATATCCTGTTGTAACCATGTTTAATTTTTTATGTAAGATCAATTTATAATATGTAGAATTGGACAAAGGATAATATTCATTGTAACCAAATAAGAAAGAAAAACAAAACGTTTTAAACGATAGTGTTCATTTACTTCCCACAATGATGGACTGCCTAGATGTTGTGCTACACATAATCAGTATGACTGTCTAAGGAGAATCGTTTGAGGATATGTTGCCTTTATTAAGTATCACATATGCTGTGTGCATTGAAATAGTAATGTTGTTGAATGCCACTTACTCTGCACAGATGGCAAACAACATGATTTTGTCCACGACATCCTTTGATGTATGATGCATAGCAGGTTTTGTCATTGATATTGCAGGGTCTGCAATATTGGCTTGATGCAGAGTATTGGCTTTGTGTTGTGAAGAACCAGAAGCAGTTGGTGTCTTTGTGTTGTGGACTGATGCGTTCAACTTCTGTACCAAAGGTTCTGTTTTGTTTTGTTATGTAAGTGTTAAAGGTTGTATAATGCCTTTGTGACATGATTTCGGGAGAATTTGGGATGGTGCAAGCTTATGTGTATTTGACAAAGGATAATAGAGTATGTAGAATTTGACAAAGGATAATATTCATTGTAAATCGATTGAGGAGAAGCGTTCTTGTTGATATTATTAGTGCTGCTTCTGTTTATCAATCTGCTTTGTTTCTTGAAGGGTTGTATATGTTTCTCATTGGGTTTAGAGATCATGATTTGGTTAATTCTGTTGAACATTCCAAGATTGTATTCAAAGTTTATGTTTTGACTTGTGTTTGAGTGGTGAAACGGTAATAGTCAATGGTTGGATATAAAATAATTGTTTTAGAAGACTAAAACAGAATGTACAAATTAGCAGTCTTAGACTAAGTGGTTTGTAACCTAATGGGATGCACCCAATCTTAAAATGAAGTTACAAAATACTCGTTGAAATTGAAAACGTAATAGAAATGGTTGACAGCACAGTGAGAAGACATTGACCTGTCACACATGTAAAACACTTGATGGGCTACCTACATTCAGCCTTTTAACACAACAATAGGTATAATAATATTTGGACAACATTACCACAAGTTGTGGATTTTACAGTATAATTGTATGATAAATTGCTGTAAAAAAATATATTATATTAGCTACTCTGCAGCAAGTTTCAGAAACACGTTTTTCAATGGGAAAGAAAACTCAAAAGTCAGATGGAGTAGCAAGCTGAAAAGTATATAGAGGGTAGACACATGGGGCTGAATTGATGTGCATCAGAGATATAGACACAATAACCAATGCAAGATAGAGGGTAGAAAGTATATATTTTAGTGGAATTGGCAAAAAAGATTTGAGATCATTATATTTTATAATCATGGGGCTTAGTTATATTTTAGTATCTATAAAAATTAGAAGACTTTTCCATAGTTGTTGTATGGTATTTTGAAATCTGCTACAGTATTTGTGTAGCCGAATAGTCATTTGACATAGTGCTGCCGAAGCTTATCCATATTTTAGCATAAATTAAGATACTTCAAAGCATTTGTATTTCAGAAATATGAAGTATAACAACTAAACAAAGTAACATTCCAAAATTCATAGTAGAAGAAGTAGATTAATAATAACATTGCAACCAACATATTTCCATAGTTTAGTAGGAGGAACTCCATAAGGTAAGGATTATATACAACCAACAAAAAATGTTTGAGATACTTGCTGATTAATTTAATTCATCATTACAAAAAAAAAACAGGATAGCCCTACAAAAGATTTCGCATTTGATGTTGCTAAGCTTGATTTCTTCATTTCCCCTTAACATGCCTGGCACTCTTGGGTCTGGATGTCTTTGTTGCTGATAGCTTAGGGGGCAAGAATTCCGAAGACGCTAGCTCATCAATTGAATCTGTTGAAGACAACCGCTTAGAGGGGGTATTGTTGAAGCTTCCATCAGAGGTCCAGCTCTGGGCAGCAGATACAGCATTCTGAATAAAGCAGTACAATTATTTAAATTCGGTTAAACTTTTTAAGATGTGAATGTTTATTAAAGATGTAAAACCTACAGAGGGATTAGTTGACAGAGGAAGGGCCACATTGACTGGAATGTCTTGTGTATCAACAATTGCTTTTCCCTTGGTATCATTTGGAGCCAACCCCTTACAAGGAGTACCGTTGAAGCTACCTTCAGGGCTCCAGTTCTGGGCAGCCTACAACATTATTATGACAAATGCAACGGAACGGAATTGTTAAAAATACGTAGACATGTATAACAACTGTATCAATGTAATTGATGAACTACGTACAGAAGGATAAGTGGACTGAGACTGAGGCAAGAAAGCGTTGAGCGATATGTGGTGTGTTTCCACAATTGACTTGCCCTTGTCATCCGATTTGTGATTAGGAATTTCAGATTCATTCTATAAGGCGATGAAAAGCAAAAACATGAGGAAAAAGGAAAAACAGCCATCTGTCAACACGAATGAATTAGAAAAAAGAAAGAAGATACCATTGATGTAGAAACAGCATCTTTTAACATTTGGATGACATGAGGATCTTCACTGAGTTTGATGACAGATGCCTGAGCATAATATGGCTGGTACTTGAGACGAAAAGCGAACTGCTTATCTAAGAGGTTGTCGAGATGCGCCGGGTATATCTTTGGGTGATCCTCATTCGTCTAATACAACACGAAGGATTTTTTATTAATACGGAATAAATAGGGCAGCAAACCATGGAAAATAAATACGGGTGTACAGTTGCATCAAACTTAGTAAATTGTAAAGTTAAAGAAGGTATAAATATGCATCTATCAAAGTGTAGAGCGAAAGAGATACCTGTTTCATAATTTGGCGTAAATCATGAGCAGATATGCCAACATAAGGAATGCATTCCTTATCCCAGAACACAAAGTATCCAACCTTGTTTTCATGCTCAACCTCAACAACAATTTTATACCTAATAAAAATACAAAGATGTGAATAAAGAAAAAGCATTGGAAAGAATAGGAATGAGATGATTCTATGCAGAGTTTGGTGTGATTCCAGTCACTTACTTTGTTATCGGTGGTGACTTAGTGTCACTGCAGTTGCAATCAAAGACATTGCCCGGTGATTTGTTAGTTTTGTTACAAGTGGGACAAATCTCATAATACCAGGACAATCGATTTCGGTTGAACCTTTTTGTAGTTCCAACAGTATTACAGAATGTCTCCTACAGAATGGAATAGTCATTAAAAATAAAGAAAGCAACTGAATAAATGGAAACATATGTGTTTCATTTAGAAGTAACTAACTTCCTTCAGGCCCAACATGTCTCCAATACTAATGACGTCCTTGACGAATGAAAAAGATCTGTCCTCAAAAGCCCCTTGTGAACCAGAATTCAGAGACAGTGCTTGAGAAGTATTCTGACTTGGAAGTGGGACATCAAACCTGATCACCAAAAAGCTTGTTTAGTTAAGAGAAAAGATTGATTATGTAACGCAAAACACACTTAAAAATGTGGAAACTTACTTTGATTTGAATTCAGTAACTTGGGGATGGTCGTAGTTGATAAGCAACTTAGATCCGTTCCAAGCATTGGAAAGATTGAGCCTCCCACTGGCTGCAAGGATGAATATAAACAACTATGAAGTGGCAAGTTAGGGTGCAGAGTCGAATTTGATATAGAAGTAACATTTCATATTATACATGAACTTTGGCGACACATAGCATGAGTTAATAACACAATCATTGATTCGCCATCCGATGTGTAATTCATAAACTGTTTTGCGAAAGTCTCCCAGAGAGTAACATCAATATCAGTACCACTGTAAAAATATGAAACTGTTAGGCACGTTTCTATTGATGTAATAAAAGTGCAGTCTTTTTATGGGATGCTGCTAGGGAATATTGAAGTTGCAAACCAGTCATCGGACAACGTTAGGTTGACACAAGGTTTTTTTCCATCCCCCCCTACTTGAGTTCTTTGAATTTGTTGAACAACTCCTATAACATCTGACAGACATGAAAACATTTTTTCCTGGTAAATTGCATAAATCAAATAAGCGAACAAAGCAAGTGCGAAAGTTCTGATTAGACATTACCGTATAAGCGATCAACATCAAATGCACCATTGAGAAAATCTCCAAATGACTTGAACTTGAAAGTGTGAGGTGGTATATCTGGGAGATCCATTGCCGTAATAGCAGTGCCAGAATTTATAAACAGCTTAAGTTTGTTGTCACAGACTTTCAATGGAAGGTCGTAGGTCAAAGGCTCTCCGTTGTAAATCATGTAGGTCTGGTGTTCTTGTAGGGTCTGCTTCCAAAGATCAACTTCTCGGTTTCGGGTTACAACATGTATTTGAGCACCCTATTGAAAATATTATTAACGTTAAAGAAACGGGATTTTTACCAAATGAAAGAATGGCATAAAAAACAATAAGACCTTTGCGTCCTGTACAATAGCCTCAACATGTTGCTGGCCATTGCGCTCAGTTACTGTCCATAGGTCAACGACGCGAATGCCAAGCTTCCAAATGTTATGGTCAGGTTTCAAATCACCAATAAAGATGGGGGGTCTTGACATAATGAGCTGCAAAACTTAAGAGTAAGATGGATATAACAAAGTAAAACATGGAAAAAATGAATAATGCACAACATTGCAAGAAGCTGGCATTCTGTCTCCAACATTTCATGTTCAGAAAATACAGAAACTTGGAAAAAACGCAGATAGGTGGTTTCAACATAAAAATAACGTGCAGAACAGGGGTCTGAAAACCAGCTACAAATAAGGAGTTATGAACAACTGAAATATGAGAAACATGTTTGCAAAACCAATACAGACAGTGCAGAACATGTTATTTCAACATCAAAAGCAAAAGTTGTATGCTGAATAGCTAAAACGATAATGAAAAACAAGATTTTTTAGCACACAACAACAACACAAACTGAAATACATATTTTTAAACATCAACATCAACAGAAAAAAAGGAACAGAGGTTACAAATATTGAAAAAAAAGAAATTTTCGTACACAACAACACCACAAACTGAAATACTTACTTGGAACTCTTTTACAAACATGAAAAACAAAGAACAAATACATACTTGTAAAGCTTCAGAAACTGAAATAACAAATTCGATGTGTATGATCAGATGCTTACATGATGACCGGTTTGGGACGCAGCAATGGAGAAGAAAAGTTGCCGAAAAGGGAGAGAGAAAATGGCAGGGAGAGATAACACGGCAATGGATGAGTTGTTGTATATGAAATGAGTAGTGATAGTGAGTAGTAGTATGAAATGTAAAAATTTTGAAAACGGTGTAGGTATGCTGATGTGAAAAAGGGTAGGACACGTGGCAAGAAGGGAAGTTTTGATTGGGTATGGAATTTTGGGTTAGTGAATGACGAAAAAGGGCTTATTTTGTGTGGGATTAGAAAAGTTAAGAAAGGGTAGATTAGGGAGTTATTACGCATTTTCCATTAATAGTTAGGTAGTTGATATCTTTATATATATAGGGTTGTTACCTTGAGTGGTGAAATAAGTCCTATACCTGGACTTGACTGCACTTATATTTAGAATGGTTGCTATAGTCAAGGAGACTTTGAGGGAGTTAATCCCGAAAATGTTGACTTGAGATCCCCCGATCAGTTGAGGCCCTCTTGGGAGTAGTAGTGCTGAACGAGCCATCGTGAATGCACTATTACTTTCGACCTAGGAGCCTGTGAGACTGAGGACCTGTAGTTACCTTATTACCCCAGTTTGGCCTTCTTAGGATGTAGTATGATGACTATGGGGGTGTAAATCTAAAATAGTTGATACGCGATGCTACACTTGAACGAGACTCTCTTGAGAATATTATTGATTCCCAAGTTATTGGTGTGTCGATAATATCCGAAAGATGGGTTGATGACTTTGGGAACTATTTAGAACCCTGTTCTGCAGATATGAGAACCCTTAGTACACACCATTTGGGATGGGTAGACCATGGCTCCATGCTCCTGATCTTCAAAACCTAAACCCCATGTTTGTATATATGTGAATATGTGTATATGTGTGTTTATGCATACATCCATTCATACATTCATGCATTCATGAATAGCTATTTGGTTTCAAGGAACCCAGTTGTCCATTTCTTTGCAAAAAAAAATTATCGATAATGAAATGAAACTTTTCGGTTTTTTCCAAAATGTTTGTAACTTACTTTCGAGTTCCTTGAAACTATTAAAAACATTGCATTCATGCACATGTCATCACATTTGCGTTCCTCAAATAAAACTCATTCCACCTTTTATCCGTAACCAATAGCTGGTTTCCTGACACCCATATTGAACCAATAGTTGTTGAAGGATGATAGAGCTTTTGAAGCAAGATCAAACAGTGATGAGAAGGGATATTGACAGGGAATGCCAAGTAGACTAGATGTTGGAACCTGTGGTAGATTTGTCAAAACTTCACCATGCTGTTATAGAGAATGTCAGTTCCCCACCTGGCTTTACTGTGATGACTAACCCAACAAAAGCCACACTGTTCATATTGGTGAAGAGAATCCCCAATTCACAAGGAACATTCCAAATTCTCAAGGTGCACATATGAAAACCAAAAATAAGTGTTCTCAAGAGGTTGAAGTTACAGAAATATATCATGATCTTTAGAAACAATTGAAGGCTATGGAAGGCTCTAACACAATAAGACTTGAGGACATGTGTTTGGTTCCAAGTCTTGTTATACCTCCAAAATTTAAAGTACCCGACTTTGAGAAGTACAAAGGGGATAGCTGTCCAAAGCTTCATTTAGTGATGTTCTTCCGAAAAATGGCATCCCATATTCATGACGATAAGTTGATGATTCACTGTTTTATAGACAATTTGAGTGGGGCATCTTTGAGTTGGCACGTGAAGCAGGAAAAGAGTCACAACCAATCATGGAAGACTTAGCCAGCGCCTTTTTGAAGAACTATAACTATGACTTGGATATGGCTCTAGATAGAAGGCAATTGTTGAGTATGTCTCAGAAAGACAATGAATCCTTCAAAGGATATGCACAACGATGGAGAGATTTAGCAGACCAAGTGCAACTGCCACTCTTGAATAGGTGTAATACCCTAATTTTTACCCCTAAGATCCCACATGTCTTTTTGAATTTCATGCCACAAACAAGATCACACATTGGTTCCCTCTTTTGTGGGATTGTGCCTTGCAGGGATCTTTGGTTATATGTGTGTTTGTTAGTTGTTTTTTTCTTGCTTAATTTGTTTATGTTTACTAACCATTAATTAAAATCCAAAAATTTTTTTTTTGTTTTCTTTCACTAACATTTTCAGGGGAAGAACAGGTTAGAAATACCAAAACAATAGCCCCGCAGCTCGAATGAATTTTCTCTAAACAAAGTCAAAGTTGATCTGCAATTAGTTCAAAAATCATCTGATCAAGAGTTTCCAAGATTTAATTGATTACTATTCAAGAGACTCCAAGGTTCATGTGTTTATTTCCATGTCTTCTTTGACGAGCAAAAGAATCGAGCTGAAGCACAACAGTGCATTCAAAAAGAGTATTTTTTCAAAATTTGCACTAAGTAACCGGTTAGCAGATATGCAGTAACCGGTTACCCTCGTGAAAAATTGAAAAATGGCAGCAAATTCAAATTCGGCAATTTGGCACCAATTTTCATCATTTTTATCACATGTGGAATATTCTAGACCATCTCATTTTAATTTCCTACATCATCATAATTAATTCCTACCATGTACCTCCACTAATCACCACTCTTTTGATAATTCCCTCCCAATTCGAATTCCAATCCTAATCTTGATCTTCCAAGCCTAATTCGAAACCACCAAATTCCCAAGCCTAAATTCTATAAATAGAGGCTTCATTTCATTCATTTCACAAGCTTTTGAGAGCCAAATTCACCTTGCTAAAATTTCTCTTGAAGCTTTTGATAGCCAACAAACCTCTTACAAATTCTATACCCAACCACAAATTTCACTAAAGCTCACTTTTCTTCTTTTAAAAGTTATCAAGAATTCATATTGAATCTTGTTCAACTTTGAGCTAAACCTTCATCCAATCTTGTTTTCTTCATCAATTCTGATAGATCAAGGCTTTGGTTTTTGGATCTTGAAGGAATTCGAAGGAATTTTCAGATTTGAATTGGTAATTCATCTTTCACCATTGTTGAAGCTTCATCTTCATCTTCCATAATGTAGATCTTTGGAGATCTTTGTTACTTGATCCTTTGGATCTTGTAATTGTGTTTAATTGTTGGTTTTTGCTTTTATTTTACTTTAAATTTTTTGCAATTTCAGTTCCATGATTACAAGGTATTTGTAAAAAGTTTTGAAAGTGGATCATGCTGAATTTGCACAATTTTCTGCATTCTGGTGCAGAGTAACCAGTTAGCATATATGCAGTAACCGTTACTCAGTGTTAATTTTTAAAAACTGCGCCTATTTTGAACTAAGTAACCGGTTAGCAGATATGCAGTAACTGGTTACTTTGAAACAAAACGCACATTTTCACTTGTTTTTGGGGCTGTTTTGGCTTTTCTTCCTTTTTCTTCCTCTTTCCTTTGTTCTTAGCCTTAGATCACATAATTTTGTTGTTTAATTTGGCTTTCTCTTTATCTATTTCTCTTTTCTTTTGATCGATGAAAGTCTTATGGATCTTAGAATTCCTTTGTTGAACTTTTGATCAAGACTAGATCGTTACCTATTTTCTTTTCGTGCGGTATTGCTTTCGGATGACGATCTACATATCGTTCATCTAGCATGCATTAGCACAAAGATCACTATTGACCGGCCTCATTGCAGGGTAATTACTTCGTAAATTACTCGGCGATTGCTTAGCATAGCGCTACATTTGTCCCTCTTTATCCAATTCGGAATTTGAACTTTCGTGGTCCGGACCTTGATTGGTCGCGTTAACCCAATGTTGGTTAATCTTTTGTATTAGGTTCAAAATTTTTGAAGCTTGTTGTTGTAGAGGCTTTGATTCTATTAATCTTCTAACAAGTCTTCATTAACCTTGACCTAACTACATTGTTTAATCACTATAGTTCAAAACTCGAAACGGAATAATCGGTGAAGGCTTATGGAACTAGAGCCTTGTGCTACTAACCACTAACTTCTAACTTCTTTACAATTCTTTCTCGCACCCTATATCTCTTTATTTTTATATGCTTTATGTCATTATATCATATTCATGTTTATGTTTATGTCATTTTTCTTTTGTCCACTTGGACCATATTATCTTGTGCTTTTATTTTTCTTTTGTTCATTTGGACTCTTAAAACATTAATAAAGGATTAAACCACTAAAAGACTTGTGCTCTTAATCTTGGACTATGGTTACTATCCTTTGCAATGGACATGAAATTTTTTACCTAGACCTTGGACTTCAATGCTATTCTTGGATCCTTGGACTTAGAACTAGGAACTTTTCCCTTTGCTTTGGAATTATGGTTTGAAGACTTTGAAGCCTTGTGCTTTTGCTTGGTTTATGGTGAAGATAGCTACATTTGGGGTTAGATCATTCTTATCCTTAGCTTTTATTTTTATGCACTAGGATAGTCTCTTCTTCTCTACCCCTTCTTCAATTTTCAAAATCTCCTCTCTTTTTCAAAAATCTTCTTGTTTTCAAAACTTGAACCGCTTTCATAATAAAACTTTGACTTCGGTCAAGTGATTTTTTAAACTTTGATTTTTCTCTAATAAATGTCAATCAATGTTAATCATATTTTGACCATTTCAAAAAGTCATAAAAAAAATACAAAAAACTCATCAAACTCTTTTTGTGCCTTGTGCACTTTTTCTTTTAAAACCTTTTCATAAGTTTAGACATGATTCATTTCTTTAAGCGGAATTATTCGCTTGGAAATGACGACTTGTCTTTACACTTAAAATCGACCAAAACAAACAAATTTTTGTTCTTTGTACCATGAACTACGAGGTTTTGATCCTACATTGCACTTCGTGGGTACGTAGGCATGATACGATAAGTCTCTCCAAACACAAAAAAATCTTAAAAAATAATTCTCCTCTCATCTCCCCGATCTCTTTTTCAAGCAAACCATTTTCAAACCAAAAGCGGTAGATATTTCAAAGGGTTCCTATAGGGTACTATAGACAGTTTGGGTGCTAACACCTTCCCATTGCGTAACCAACCCCCCTTACCCATTTCTCTTTGTCTTTTTTAGCTTTTGCTTTTTTAGACTTCTTAGGATTTATTCGCTCTTTTTTCCTTTTCCTTTTTGGGATAAAATAAAAGTGCGGTGGCGACTCTGTTTTCCTTGAGTTAAGTTAATCAATAGCTTACACTCACGATTTTTACCGCTACAGAAAAGTGGCGACTCTGCTGGGGATAGTCTCCCTTGAGGGGTTTAGCCTACTTTGATTTATTTACTGCTTTTTGTTTGATTTGCTTGTTACTTGTTTGTTCTGTTTGGGAGTTCCTCTGTGTGTGAGATAGGTCCTATACCCGGATCAGAGTGCACTTTGAGATAGGAGGATAGTATAGTGAAGGGAACTTTGAGGGAGTCGAATCCCGAAAAAGCAGAACTTGAGAATCTATCCACTCGGTGGTTGCCTCTATGGAATTACTGATGCCGATCGAGCGATCGTGAAGGCATTACTTTTTCCCTAGAAGCCTATAACACAGAGGACCGTAGTAACCTTTAACCCATCTTATCCTTTTTAGGATCGTGTCACGGAAGCTATGAAGATGCAAATCCGACTTAGCTGTTATGCGATGCCACACTCAGGTTAGATTCTCTTGAGGATAACTACCAACCTCCAAGCAAATTGGTGCGCTGGTGTGTCTGATAGTGGATTGTGGACCCTGGACACTCTGTTAGAACCGCTGTTTTCTGCAGGTACAATAAAGACAAAACCTTAGTACACACCTTTATGGGATTGGTTCCTACCCTTGGCTCCATGCTCGTGACTCGGAACCTTGAACCTGTGTACTTTGTGTGATCTTGTTTGTGGTTGCTGCATACATGCACTCATGCATTCATGGACATTCTGTTTCAGTCAATTTTCAAGGATCTTATAGATTTTCCTTTTGCAGACATCGCAGATAATATTCAATAAAACGAGATGGTTATCAGTATTTCGAAAAAGTGTTATTATGATGCTTGCAGTTGCTTTATATTTTAAAGATCCTTGAAAGTTGAATGAAACATTTGCATTTTGCATTAGCATTCGAATCATTCTGCATTATTTCTTGCCTTTTCCAGGTGTCTTATTGTTTCCCTTTGGTCTTCATTCAGCCAAGCTGTCGCACCCGTATAATACTCGGGCTAATCAGAGAAAGAAGAGGATTTAGCTGATTTTCTGGCATACGTACCAAGTTTGAGGTAGTTACTGAAGGAACATGGAGAGAACAAAAGATGATGATCTCATGACAGGCTTTACAGTGATGACCAATCCGATGTATGATTCTCCTCCAGACGATGATGTTCCACAAATGAATGTTCCTACTCGATCCCGACCTGTGCAAAATGATCTAGTTGGTCAAGTTTTTGAAAAAGATTATCAATTTTTGAGGTATATGCCAAATCCTCAGAATGTCCTCCCTGTGACAGAGATGATTGACGATGAGGTGTTGACCTTCAAGGGAGGAAGCGCATTTGTGAATGGAACACCTTTATGCTGATATTAGTAGAGTGATCCGCAGCAATGGTGCATTTGCTTCTATGTCTCCCAAGATAGTTAAGGATGTTCTTTCAAGCTCAAGCTGAAACAGTTTCCTCAGATCTTTAGTTCATTTACTGCGTTTTCATTTGTAATCTTTTATGATTGTTATTGGTTTGTTTGCATGAAGAAACTTGTTTTATTTTAAATATTAATCATAATGCAATGAGTATGTTTGTCTTAAAGTGATCCATTCGCATTCGCTCGTAATTTATTTTCTGCATTTGCAATACCAACTTCTTATTTAAACTCTTGGAGGGAGGATGATGAGGTGAAAACGCAAAATTTCTGGTTGTGTGCTTTTGAATAAGACCTTGCTGATGATGTATAGGCATTGTTTCAAATTCCCAAACACTGGAGATATAAGGAAGATAAGCCCTTTTTAACCCTTTTGATCCTTGAAGTAGGAGTTTCTTTTCTAAATAAGAAAACCCTCACATTTAACCTTGGGGCTGGGTAGTCTTCCGTTAATTTGACCAAGTGTCCAAATTTCAAAAGGAGTGTGCGCCAAAGGAAACCACAGTGGTTATTCCTCATCCATGAAGGAAAGAGGCAGTCACAACCCTTCCTAATGAGCCAATGTCACATGATTTGTTCAAAAGAAAGAAAAAAATCAAAAGAAAAAGCCCGCTAAGTCATAAACTTGGAAACAAGTGACTTAGGAAAAAATTGGGGCATCCCGCTGGACATTAAAAATTCAAAAGAATCAATCCAGGAAAAAGTTAGGGAAAAATAAAATGAAAATGTGAAAAGAAAGAATAGAAGAAAAATTTTCATCAAAAGAACAAATCTTTGCGGAACTACCAAGTCGAAGGACAAAAAGGGTGACTGTTATCCCCGAATAACCTCATTGGTTCTTAAACCATCAGTTTCAGTAATCTTTTTAAATATGAACATTTGTGTCAATTAGCTGAATATAGGACTGAAGAGCATCAAGGATATTGGGTGGGTACAAATAAATTTTGAGCGTAAAAATCCTTTTTTCTGAAAACCGTGAACCAGACCACATTATAACCCTCAAAAGACCTAATTGAAGTAGGGTTTATTTTGAGAGCATACTCCAAACGAGATAGCGTTCCTGACTCCTATGAGTTGTGCTAAAAGATCTCCGTTGGTATTGCATGTGCATTCAAAAATCAATGTCGTATCAAAACTAGTGATTCATTCACAAGGTTCTGCGACATTTTTTCAATAAAAACTTCAAGATTAACATATGTGTTGCATTAGAATTATCATTCTCAGAATTAACATTTTCTGCTTGCATACATTTGTTTGACATCATAGAAGCTTACATTTGAGCATCAGTGATGATTTTAATCTTTTGAGGCCTGAAACTCTGATGAGTAATTGACAAATCATTTCAAGAATGATCATATCTAGGGGGCATGTTGCTTGAAGGCTTTGTTGAGTATAAGCTAATTTGTTTTCCCAGTTGATGCTTTCACATGGGGCAAAGCTGGAAGACTCTATTGATTAAAGAATATGCCAAGTTCAGTAAATTTGGGGCGGTTACGTCGAGATTCGATGAATCTCTCCAAGAGTTTGAAGACACTGGGACAGATTATCTCAAGTCGTTATGGTACAAAGTTTCCTTTTGGTGTAAAATCCTTTGTAGACCATGAAGTCTGGGGCTAAAGTTAAATGGTGAATTCGACGCTCATAAGCAGATTTGTTCTTGTGGATGATAGATTGTTGTGAGGCGTTGGACTCTTAAAATCTATTATTCCCCAATTGAGTGCCAGTTTGGGTATTTCCCGTCCAAGTACTATTTTGGGTATTCCTCCGGCTAAGTCTTGATTCAGATTTTCCCAACTGAGTATGATTCTATTCTCCAGCCAGGTTATGATCAAGCATTTGTGAAGCTTTGGGGTGATGTTTCCCCTTGATGTTGAATCCTCACACAGAGTTTTACCTCTCGTTGTGATTGCTTTAATCACCCAAGCAAAGAGTAATGTTGACTTCTTATTACCCCAATTGGTTGATATCCCCATTAAGGTTGGCTTTGTCTGTACTCCTTCAAAGAATCTCTTTTGGTATCTCTATCTTGTTGAGATTAGCCGAGTATTCAGCTGAACTGTGGTGTTTATTCATCCTCTATTCATCCTTATGTCTGTTTTGTCAGCATATTCATACTCATACGCATTGCATGCACATTCATTTGTTGTGCATAGCATATTGTTGTTGCATTGTGCATTTTGCATCTATTTTAGTGCTTCTCCGCTCTCTGATGTGTTATCCTCTGTAGAGTGTGTGTGTGTGTGTGTGTCATCTCTCCAATAGAGTGTCAACCTTAAGCAGAAAGTGTTTATCCTTTCTAATTCCCTACTGAGTTTATTCCTCGTGGAATGTTTTGCTTCAGTTTTCCTTTCCAGTTCATTATCTGGATGGGACCAATCCCCAGTTGAGTTATTTCCTCCTTGGGAAGAGTCTTGTTTGATTGTTTCTTTAATGTTTGTTTTTGGATTGAACTTTGGTCTCGGCGGTTACCACTTTGCAACTCTCTAGGCTGTACAACCTAGGTGATTGGGAGTGCATTTATTTTTCACCTTCGAAGATTTTGTATTACTCAACAGATGATCTGTTTGTGGTTACCATTAGAAGATAAAGATTTTGTTTCATCCAGCAGTGTTGTTGCAACACTCTTTTGGAAACCATTGCATGACAACAAGCAACAACCTCTTTATTTGAGAAACTTGTGTATCAGACGTTATCTTTTCCATCAAAAGGTATCCCTCAGGTTGTGCCTGTCAGAGAAGTTTGTTGTGAATTTCCAACAGATGGTTGTCTCTTTAGTTAAGAAGTCTGTTGTGTGATCTAATTTCCCCATATCTCCTGTAAAGATCCCTGGTAGAGTTATTGATTCCTAGTTCCTGGAAAATATCGGCAGAAAATTTTCAGTTGACCTCGGCAGAAGGTATTTTCTTTCCAAGAAACTCGGCGGTAGATTACTTGGATATTCTCAAAAGATTTCCAGCAAACCCCGGCAGAAGGTGGCTTTATTTCAGATTTCTTTGGTTGATCTCGACAGCAGATTCTCCAGTGAGTTTTAAAATAGAATTTGCAACAAGCCTCGGCAGAAGGTAGTTTCTTTCCAAGAATCTCGGCAGTAGATTTCTCGAATAATTTCAAAAATAAAAAAAGAAGAAAATTTTATTACAGCAACCTCGACAGGAGGTATTTTCTTTTTAGGATCTCGGCAGTAGAATCCTTAAAATATTCTTCAGTAAAGCCTCGGTAGCAGGCATGTTTTTTATTATTCCTTGGCAGTAGGAATTACATATAAAGTCTCGGCAGAAGGCGTTTCATTTGAAGGTTCTCTAGTTGATCTTGGCAATAGATTCCCTAGTAAATTTTTGATGGTTGACACATTTCTCAAAAAATCTTGGTAGAAAGTATTCCCAAATGAAGCCCTAAGTCTCGACAGTAGACTCCTACAGTTGATATCTTTTGAAATCCCTGCAGTGGACCTCGTCAGCAGGTTCTCCAAGTGGAATTTGTTAAAAGATCTCATTAAAATCTTGCCATTTGAGTTTATTACCCTCGTTGTAGTTAATATATCTCGTGTTCCCTTTTGTTCGCCTACTATATGCCTGTCGACCTCAACTCCAATGGATGGTAAGTCTCTTCGGTTAGACGGGACAGTTCGTTGTTGAGATTTTGTTACTCCAATGAATGGAAAGTCCCTTCGGTTAGATGGGACAATTTTTTGTTGAGATTTTGTTACTCCAATGAATAGTAAGTCTCTTCGGTTGGACGAGACAGTTCGTTGTTGAGATTTTGTTACTCCGATGAATGGTAAGTCTCTTCGGTTAGACGAGACAGTTCGTTGTTGAGGTTTTTTTTACTCCGATGGATAGTTAGTCTCTTCGGTATGCTAGAGATAGTTCATTGTGGAGGTATGGATTTTCCCCAGTGGAGCCTTGCTGTGCTAAGTCTTCCCAGTTGAGTTATATATTTGTTGTGTTGTGGTTTATTTCCATATACAGTTATCCCCAGTTTGAATCTTTTCCTCAGCTGAGTCCAAGTAGTTGTGCGGTATGTTCCCCAGCTAGTTGGTAATCCCTCTTTTTGGTTTATCACCTTCGTCGTCCTGCCCATTTAGTTGTTAGTAGGTGATATAGCTGGCTTATTACCTTTGTCGTCCTGCCCTTTAGTTGGTAGTAGGTAATATTGCCCGGTTCGATTACCTTGTTGTAGCTGTCACTTGGTTGATAGCCGGTAATCTTTCCCTTGTTCGAGTTTATCACATTTGTCGTCCTACCCTTTATTGGTAGTAGGTGATATTTCTCGTACTCCTTTTTGAGATTATTACCTTTTTCGTCCTACCCTTTTTTGGTAGTAGGTGATACTTCTCGTACCCCTTTTTGTGAGATCGTTACCTTTGTGGTACTACCCTTTGTTGGTAGTAGGTACTTCTTCTCATATCCTTTTGATTGACTGCCTTGTTGTAGCTATCACTTGGTTGGTAGTTGGCAATCTCTTCTTTTGATCATGCCATTACCGAACGTTGGGTAGTAGATGACCTTTTCCCCAGCGGAGATTTGTTCCCTCCCTTTGTTGGGATGTGCTTTGCCTCTTTTATTTCCCCTGTGGAGCCTTTTCTCTTTGCTCCCCAGCCATTTTGTTGATCTTTTGTGGTGCTGTTTACTCCCCACAGTGGTCTTGTGTCTGCATACTGTCGCTCCCGGGATTTTCATCCAAGTACAAACGCGAAAGTGGCACCGAAACAGAGTCGCCAGCAATGTGTAGTTATCCCAAGAAAGGGAAAGGAAACACTGCATAAACCTGAGGGAAAGGAAAAGCATGGTCTTGCGACCAAGAGAACTGGGTTCGGGAGTTGGTTACGCGTGAGGAAGGTATTAGCACTCCCACGCGTCCATCGTACCCGATGGGATCCACGCTTGCTTGTCTCGATCAAAGGGTGTAAGGAAAGAATACTGAAAAAACAACTGGAAAAGGAATGGAAAGAGAAAGAGGAACAAACGTAGCAAAAATAAAAGAAGTGCTCGAATGAGCCCTACCCCACTGCCTACGTATCTCATCGGGAATATGAGAATCAGAGCGACGTAGTTCCCCTCAACGAGGGTCGCTTTGTTTGTGTTTTTTAGTGGAACGTCAGAGTGCACGTCCCAGCAGTTAGGTGTTGCAGCTCGCTGTAGCGAGACTTAGGCGTTACCTGTTTGCGGTGGAACGGACTTGACGAGTCCTTAGGGAAGGAGTGAAGAGATGAGAAAATAATTCCTGAAGGAAAGACATTATTGTTTGTTTGAAGTTTTTTAGAAAGAAGTGTTTTTGAAGTTGTTTGTAACTTGCATTGCACCCAAGTCTACAACATAAGAACGAATACGTCGCGTATCGTCCCCAACAGGACGTACACTAGGTATCCTAGAAGAATAAAGGGAACCCCCCCCCCCCATTATTCACTTCCCACATTTAAGGCTCATGCGCAATACACGTTTAACCTTTATTAAGTGTTTTTTACTTTTGTTTTGAGATGAGAAGAAGAGAGACTCAAAAGGTCGATAAAGGTAAAAATATAATGAGGGAGACTAAGACTCAAACTTAATGTTATCATACATGGTGATCCTATGGTTAATGAGGTTTAAGGAACCTAATCCTAAAAGAAAGGAGAAGAAGAAGATAGAAAGCAACTTACTTCCAAGATGGAAGTTAAGTTATTTCTAAAAGGGAAGAAAGAAGATTATTAAAGCAAAGCACCATTAAATGCTTAAACAACACAAATTGAATGATTAAAATATGAAGGAAGAAATTAGAATGTTGATGCTTATCCACACTCAAGCGACTTACCATTAGCCCCTGAAATAGTTAGTACAATTATTTACAAGTGAAGAAACAAGTTAAGATGAACAAGTAAGGCTTAAACAAGTCAAGAACCAAAGTAAAAGCATCTTAAAGGTTAAGGAAAGCTTAAGGTCAGAATGCACATCATAATAAGGTTCTCTAATGCTATGAGATCAAACACAAATCAAATGTACACCAACAATGCCTTAAACCACAAAGAAATGCATTATGAAAGAAGTAGATGAAGAATGAGTGGATATGCAAAGTGATCATGCATTAATGCTTCATGAAAGGTTAAAGTCAGAACCAATGTCATTTAGGAATGATTTTACAATACTTATGAATCATCATGTTGTTCATGAAATGATGTAAGAAAAAGAGATGAGAAAGAGAAAAGAATGAGAAACAAATTTCACTAAGATGCACAAAGTTACATATCAAAGATGCATATCATGTAAAATGATTGATGAATGTATATGGTCAGTCACATATCATTGGTGAAATGCAAATGAAAAGAATGAAATGGCATACCAAATGCAAACACAATTCATGTTAAGCAGAAGAGTAGATAAGATGTGAAAACATGTCAAAAAGGTAAGTTAAAATGCATAAACACAAACCAAATGCAAGTATAAACCAACATGACCTATAATTGAGTTAAGAAAGAAATATAATCTTCTAAATGAAACCTCTGATCTCACACAAAGCAAACAAGAAAGGGTGGCACAAGTTCCTCATCAAAATTACGCTAGAAGGAAGTATAAGAATATGCACAAAGATAGCTTCAAATGTAAAGCTCTAAACAAATATCAAAAGTACATATTAAAATCATGAAAATTGGATCTAAATAACCTAAATCAGAAGCAAATCAAGTATCAATAGCTCATGGCAAAAATCAAAATGAAACATGCTCAAGCAAATCAACCAATTCATATTGAAACACATCACAAGAAGGTGCAAAGATGAACATCAAAAGTATGATATAATGACTTTAAAAATCAAACAAAAATTGTTTTATGCACTTTAAGATGTTATCTAATAAATACAAAAAGAATGAATCAAAGATATGATGTGAGATGAGAGAAAGAAATCATGCAAGTGCAAGTGTCAATGAATAAGAGCATTCAAAAAGAAATTGAAAAGAAAATATAAAATAATGTGTAAAAATTCACAAAAGTCAGAATTAAAAATATAGAAAATTATTTAAACATGTTAAGATGTCACCTGAATTAATTTGTAATTTTTAGAGATCATTTAGTATTTTAAAATAATAAAATCAAAACAATATGGAAAAGAAAAAAAAAAGAAATGGGAAGGGGGGCGCAGCGTGAGTAAAATACATGTTGAAAAACAGTATTGGGCTTAGTAAGGGGGTGTGCAAAAATCAAATTGAGTTTAGTCCAATTAAACATGCAGTGGTGTGTGGCAACGTGTATGATCAGTTAACATAGAGATACAATCATGGCCATAGGATAATATCAATCACAATTAGTCATCAATCCAACGTCTCACAGATCCAGCACATGGTAATTATCACGCACACACCCACATGTACACATCTGAGAGAAAAAAGAAAGCACGTGCCATAGACCCTCCCTCATTAATGTGCTGGCACGTTATCAAGCGTTGGATCAATCAAATACACACATCAAGTGACTCAGAGATGAAGTACACAATAAGTAACATGCACATCCACACATAGAAGTTATTAAGATTAAAAAGATTGCACGTGAAAGAGAGGGTGTGTCACTTATGTGTTGGCACGTTGTGGATCGTTGGATGCAAATATCAGACGGTCATGATTTAAACTGAGAAACCCTAACTGCGCGCCCTCACCGGCCGGAGAAGGACCTCCGGTCATCTTCTCCGGCCACTCTCCGCCACTGCAAGTGTTACATCTCACCAGAAATAAAAAAACTACCTACCATTCGAAAGCTGAGGTCATGGAGATTAAGAAAATGGCTTAGAAATTCGCAAATCATGCATATACACAACAAACCGATCCAAAACATTTTGCCCTAATCTTTCCAACTATGCTCCTAATGAGCCTATCAACTAGCCAGGACTCACACTGCTTCTATTAAGCCACACACAACATGAACACAAGCTACATTCAGTGGAAAAGGTTGAGAACGAGGAACCTAAAGTGTGAAGAGTCTTGTGTCCAAAGAAAACCAGAAAAGTGTGCTTCCTCTTTGAGCTTTGAATTGGCCAAATAAAGGCTCAAAACCTTGAAAATATAGATGAAGATGAATCTGCAGTGGAAGCTACTTCAGCTCTTCAATACTTCCAAGTTTCAATGCTGCTTGGTAATGGAGCTTGAAACTGAATTCAGATGAAGATGATGGTGCAATCGTGTGCAGAAAGAGAAGAACTTCAGAGAGAGTTTGAGAACTTGAGAGAAAAAAGTGAGAACGATTTTGAAGTGAGTGTGGAAAATGAGAGTTGAAAAATGAAACTGTGAGTGTGATTTGAATATATATGCTGAGTTAGTTGCTTAACTACAATGGTTAAATGAGTGAGTTTAGTGAGTTCAAGGTGGGTTAAGTGAGTTGCCTCTATATAATTGAGTCAAGTTAATTAGGGCGTGTTGGCTTTGGTTGTGATATGGTGAGGAATGTTCATGGTGTTATGGTGAGGATTAGAAATGAGAGGTGGTGATGGAAGCATGCTGCAGCGAGGAAACTTGTTCAGCAAGGTTTATTCTTTCCTCTTTCATGTATGAAATAGCATGGCATGGTATGTGACATGTTATTGTGTTTGGCTTAATGAGGAAAAGAAGTGACTCGTGTATGCGTGTGAATGTTTAACAACATCAATGTTAAAACTTGCTATCCTTGGCAGCTTGAAACATGGAGGTTTGGTGATGAAATTCTCTCACACTAGTGCATGTTTTGATGAGATTTTTGTGTCATTGGAAATATGATACATCATAGAGCAAGTTTGGTATGAAAATTGAATTGAATAAAGGCTTGGAAGTTGATGAAAAATGGCTTGGAACATCAAGGTTTGAAACTGATCTCATGGGCGAGGCAAGCTTGGCATGACATGGCAACATGGCCTATGAATTTTCAGCATGATCACACCAACTTGGGACCCTCATAACTCCATCATAACTTGCTCAAATGGAAAAATGTCCAACACCAAAGTTGAAGAGGACATTGAGATGAACAACTTTTATGTTTAAAATTTTTTCATTTGAAGCTTACTTCAATGAGAAAAATGGCTTGACATCTTGCCCACCATGTGTTTGTAAAAATTATGGCGCATGGGCCTAGTCTTGCCTTGCCATGACATGGTTTTTGACCTAGTTTTGTCAAACTTTGATTGATCATAACTCCCTCAATTTTGATCCAATGGAAGAGTTCTTTATATGGATTTGTAGCTTAGAACATGAACTTTAATTGGCTCAACTTGGGCCTGAAGTTTGGAACTTTTATCTTGAAGAAAGAGAGCCTCAAAGTGTAGTGCAAAATAGTCCAAACTTGCCATTTTTGGAAACCCTAAAGTTTCTATGTTGGCAGTTTTGTGATTTCTTAATTTTTCATGATTCCTCCATCATTTCTTGATCAAATCTTGTCCAATGAACATATATAACTTGAATTTCATGAATTTGACCTTAAAAAGTCAGGAGTTGACTTTTTTCACTGCACAGTTGACTTTTTCCCCAATTTCTTAATTCTCAAGCAACTGATCAATTGAACCTCTTCTGAAATGAATCAATGGCCAATCTTTCATCATTATATACTTGATATTATGTAGAACACATTGAGATCAAGTTTGAATCAAAATTTCATCAGGAGACCACTTGAATCCAAAACCCTAATTTTGACTGTTTTTTATAAGAGGTGATGAGCTGTCCAACCCTCTTAATGAATTCCCATCCTCCAATGACTTGTGAGATCAAGTGGGATGATATATGATATAATAAACCCTTGAGGCTTGTTGAGAGACCCTTGGCTCTTGTTCTCTTGCTTTGGACAATCCACATCTTTGAGAATCAACTGATCCCATGCCCTTATGCGAGATGCAATGCTAAATGCTTAATGTTTTATTTTTATACTTGAATGCAATGCAATGTAATGAAAGCTCGTTCTAAATGATATGAAGAAATGAGAGGGAAAATTTTGGGGTATTACAGCTGCCCCTATTCAATCACTGTAGACCTGAATAGATGATAACGATTGCTGTCAAACTTTCAAGGTATGGAGGGATTGAATACCGAAAATAACCAGAAAATTTGCACTCTGTGGAGAAGAAGAAAAGGGATATAAACCCACTCAAATGAAATCTGCATGAATAAAACTCTGATGATAACATAACACTGGAGACATGTCTTTTGAACGACATCAGAAGACTACTGGCTTGCCAAACTACGGATGGACTTGGAAAACGTCTTTTGCACGACGCCAGACGACTACTGGTTTGCCACACTGCGGATGGACTTTAATAATGTCTTTTAGCACGACGCCAGATGACCACTGGCTTGCCACACTGCGGGTGGACTTTAATAATGTCTTTTCTACAACGCCAGACGATTACTGGCTTGCCACGCTGCGGGTAGACTTTAATAATGTCTTTTAAATGGAGTCAGACGACTACTGACTTGCCACACTGCGGGTGGACTTTTGCCAATCTACGGTTGGACTTACAACTATCTTTTTGAATGAAGTCAGACGACTACTGACTTGCCACACTGCGGGTGGACTTTCGCCAATCTACGGTTGGACTTACAACTGTCTTTTTGAATGGAGTCAGACGGCTACTGACTTGCCACACTGCGGGTGGACTTTCGGCAATCTACGGTTGGACTTACAACTGTCTTTTTGAATGGAGTCAGACGACTACTGACTTGCCACACTGCGGGTGGACTTTCGCCAATCTACGGTCGGGCTTGCAGCTGATTTTCCACCTTTGGATGGACTTTTTCCAATCTACGGTTGGACTTGAAACTGCTTTGCCACCCTTGGATGAACTTTTGCCAATCTACGGTTGGACTTTAAACTGCCTTGCCACCCTTAGATGGACTTTTGCCAATCTACGGTTGGACTTGCTGATTCCAATACTGGATCCACCATCCAGGATTACTCAACATTCAAAGTGATTTTATATGTTTTGCTGCGCATGTTATTTGTAAGGCCACAGTGTTTTCAAATGCAATGTTTTATCAAAAATTCAGACGTTTTTGCAAACACAGCAGTAAAAACAAAATAAGAAGCTTTTGACTGAAATTCAATTTATTGACTGAAATGCCCAGAATAGGAAAGTACAATTGGGAAGCAAACCCTGGAAAAAGGAGATTGTTGTGAATTGAGAAAAGAAACTATCCTAATGGCAATGTGAAAATGGCATTCCACTGAGTTTCAATTCTGCTATGGCCAGTATGTCTTCAAGACTCCCCGACCTTGCCTTCTGAGGAGTGATTAGGATGATTCCTACCCTTTGGAAAGTCAGTTGCTGAAACGGTGATGGAGTACAGATAACTCAGACCTTAGTCATTCGCTAAAATCCCTCTTTTGCATGGACCGCCCTTTCGGGTTTTCAATCCATCGGGATACCCTTTTTTGCCTGAATTGTCCTTGCGGATATTCAACTCACCGGGTGTACCATTTTTTTATTTTATATCCCTAATTTTTGCCCGAACCTTTTTATTCTGTTTTTGTGGTTCGCTGGGATGCCCTTTTTTGCCTGGACTTTTCTCTTATTTTTTTTTGTCCAGCGGGTCTATTTATGCAAAGTATTTTTTGACTACATCTGAGTTGACAGGGGATGGAACATCTTCGCCGTCCTTGGTTGTAAGTAACAAGGCTCCACCCGAGAAGACCTTCTTAACCACGAATGGACCTTCATAGTTGGGAGTCCATTTGCCCTTGTGATCTGTACTAGGAGGAAGGATACTCTTGAGTACCACATCCCCAACCTTGTAAACCCGAGGATGCACCTTTTGGTCGAATGCCTGCTTCATCCTCCGCTGGTATAACTGCCCATGGTACACAGCTGCCAGTCTCTTCTCTTCAATAAGGCTCAATTGATTAAATCTGGCACGAATCCATTCAGCTTCGTCTAACTTGACATCCATCATGACTCTGAGGGATGGAATCTCAACTTCAACCGGTAGTACTGCCTCCATACCGTATACAAGTGAGAATGGTGTTGCCCCAGTGGACGTGCGTACTGACGTTTGGTACCCATGCAAAGCAAATGGTAACATCTCATGCCAATCTTTATATGTGACAACCATTTTCTGCACAATCTTCTTAATATTCTTGTTGGCCGCCTCCACAGCGCCGTTCATCTTTGGACGATACGGAGAAGAATTGTGATACTTAATTTTGAAGTCCCGACACAGCTCAGCCATCATTTTGTTATTCAGATTAGAACCATTATCAGTAATGATTCTTTCGGGCACTCCGTAGCGACAAATGATATCCCGTTTCAGGAAACGAGATACCACCTGCTTAGTGACGTTGGCATAAGATGCTGCTTCAACCCATTTAGTGAAATAATCAATGCCGACCAAGACGAAACGATGGACGTTTGAAGCAGTAGGCTTAATCTTTCCGATCATGTTAATGCCCCACATGGCAAAGGGCCACGGAGAGGACATGACACTCAACGGATTTGGAGGCACATGCACTTTGTCTGCATAAATCTGGCATTTGTGACATTTGCAGGCGTACTTGCAACAATCTGCTTCCATTGTCAACCAGTAGTACCCCGACCTCAATAGTTTGTTTGCCATTGCGTGTCCTCCGGTATGGGTACCGAAAGAGCCTTCATGCGCTTCCTGCATTAACATGTCTGCTTCGTGTCTATCCACGCATCTGAGCAGAACCATGTCAAAATTCCGTTTGTACAGCACGTCATCTTGATTCAAGAAGAAGCTACCAGACAACCTTCTCAACGTCTTCTTATCTTTAGTAGATGCCCCAGGCGGGTACTCTTGACTTTTCAAGAAACATTTGATGTTATGAAACCATGGCTTGTCATCAGACGTTGCATCAACAGCAAACACAAATGCAGGTCTATCAAGATGAGACACTTCAATCTTAGGTACATGGTTCCATCTTTGCACTTTGATCATATAAGACAATGTGGCCAAGGCATCAGCAAACTTATTCTCATCTCGAGGAATATGATACAGCTTCACTGTTGTGAAAAATGTCAGCAATCTCCTCGTATAATCTCTATACGGAACCTGTAACGCCCCAGTTTGTCAGTTTTTATTTAATCGAGCCGTTTGATTATTTTATTTTATTTTTGACTTTTATTTGAAAATATGTTATTTTTCAATGTTGTGATATGTTATCGGGTTTTGGGAACGTTTGCGAGATATTTGAGTGTGGGGGTATTTTGGTCATTTCATGATATTTTTCATTAAGTAGAAAATAGGAAATAGAAATAGAGAAAAATAGAGAGAAAGAAAAGGAGAAGAAAGAAAAAGAGGAGAAAAGAGAAGAAGAAGAGAAATAGTAAGAAAAACTTGGAAAAATCAAGAAAACAACTTCTAGAATCGATTTAATCGGGTAAGGGTGCGAAACTCAGTTATTGTATGCTTGTATATGATTATGTATGTGTATTTGTGGTTGTTATTGGATTGAATTGGAAAAATTAGTAAACCCTATATTATGATAAATTGATTAGAAATCGATTAAATGTGTTGGAAATCATCTTTTTAGTGTTCATTATTGTTGTTACATGATAGATACATGTTGTTATGCATTGTATTGGTAATTTTCTGGAGTGTAGGTGAAAAATGGGATGATTTGGGATGGAAAACGCAGAACTTTGTTCTGCAGAATTTTTCTGGTTTCTCCAGGTCATACGCGTATGGGGCATGTTCATACGCGTATGGACCTTGGCATTACGCGTAACATGGGCGAGGCATGGGCCATTACGCGTATGGATCTTCAATTTTCTCGTCCATCTGCCCATTTGCGTATGGTACGCGTAACATTTTAGGGCATACGCGTACGGTGTTGGGCATTGCGCGTATGGACTTTTACACGTGAATTTTGGGAAAAATGAGTCTCTGCCTATACACGTATGGCTCAGGGCAATACACGTATGGCCAAGAGAATGGTAAAATGGGACTTTTCAAAATATCGTTTTCGTTTTTCTTTCGTAACTTGGGTTCTGTTTATTCGATTTTTACATTCTTGGTATCGTTGGAAAGCTATTGAGTTGTACTTTCTTATTATGATGAATTGGAAATTGTTAGCCGATTTTATTATGTCGGAAATCGGGAATACTGCCGTTTTGTCGATTTTGTCGTTATAACTGTGTGTAACTAGCGTGTATCGTGCAAGGTGCTATTGTATGATGTAAATGCATGTGTTTAAATGGTGTCGTGATGATTTGTGGTTGTATGGTAATTAAATGCATTGTTTTTGGCATAAGTGCAAAGTGTGATTTTGTTGATGTAGAAGAATGCATTTATATGTGTATTTGAATGTCATGAGTCATTGTATGCCAAGCATCATGATATGCATTCTTGTGACGTCCTGAGTGACGGTTTGATTCCAGAGGGAATCTGCTATAACATCGTGAGCCTTAAAAATAAGAGGTATGAATAGCCTTAAAAATAAGAGGACCGAAAGTGATGGTTATAGACGATCGTGTGCCCATGTCGGGTGTGAGCGATCGGGTCGTGTGCCCGTGTGGGGTGTGAGCGACGGGGGACATCGTATGCCCGACGGGGAGTTACAGTGATGTAACGAGCGATGATTCCAGCAGAGTTCCTGAGTGAACTAGTGATGAGAAACATTGGAAGTCGGTACCGCATGTGCATATGCATAGAGTCGTGGTGTCGGTTTCTTGCATTTGCATAAATCATTAATGTTTTGTTTATGTGTGGAATTGTGGATGGAATCGATAAATTGAGATATGGATATGTGTCGGTGATGGAAATATGAATTATTTCTTGTGTTGTATTGTGTTGGGATTCGAGCGTGAGTTGTGGTGAGAACCGTATATATGTGTATTTTGTGTTATATATAATTGTATGCAATTATATTATGATTGTTTTTCTCACCCTTCTGTTGTTTTATAATGCTCTATGAGGCATTGCAGATTAGGGTTGCTGGAGGTCTTTTTGTGAAGCTTAGGACTTCATTCTTTTGTCGGTCGGCTCTGATATGTGACACCGGGTAGTTAGGGAGGCCGTTTGTGATTATTGTGTATTATGTATATATATCTTTTAGCTTGTTCATGTATAACTTGATGTGTGACAAACTTTTCATGTGATATATATATATAGTATTCAGTTTTAGATTTTCCGCTTTTATTCTAAAAACTGAAATGTGGGTGTAAGGACCTGAGTTCCTCTGTTGATTGCTACCCCACTGTTGCATATCTTATGAGCAGGTGTTGTATGATTTGTTTCATTGTAATGTGATTTCTCCCAGTCTATGCCATGATAATTTAAATATACTCTGATGAAATTTTGAATTTTCTTTTAATGCCTTATTTAATTGGGGGTATAGATTGGGGGTGTGTTACATTAAGTGGTATCAGAGCCAGTCCGTGTCAGTTCATGTCAGTTTGTGTCTGTCCTGGTCGGTTTTGGCGTTGGAGTGAGTTGTTTGTTTAACCATAGTTTCTGTTATTGGAAATAAACAGAATATGGCTGGTAGGAACGATGCTGCTTTGGCTGCTGCTATGCAAGCTATGGCTCGTGCTGTGCAGGGTGCACCTAATGCTGCTGGTAATGATGAGTTTAGGAAGAATAAACCGCATGGCTTCAAAGGAAGATATGATCCTGATGGTGCACAGATTTGGTTGAAAGAGATTGAAAGGATTTTCCGAGTGATGGATTGTGCTGAAGATCAGAAGGTGAGACTGGGTACTCACATGTTATTGGAAGAAGCTAATGATTGGTGGGTAGGTACACGTCATGTGTTGGAAGCTGCAGAGGAGGAAGAAATTACTTGGGAAGTTTTTAGCCGGGAGTTCTTGAGGAGGTACTTTCCTGAAGATGTGAGAGGAAAGAAGGAAATCGAGTTTTTGGAACTGAAACAAGGTAATATGTCTGTTGTTGATTATACTGCTAAGTTTGTAGAACTTGTGCAGTTTTATCCTCATTATGCCGAAGCGACTGCGGAATTTTCCAAGTGTGTTAAGTTTGAGAACGGATTGTGTCCTGAGATAAAGCAGGCGATTGGTTATCAAAGGATTCGGAGGTTTTCTGATTTGGTGGATTGTTGTAGGATTTATGAAGAGGACAGTACGGCTCGTTCTACTCACTATAAGAGTGTGAACGAGAGGAAAGGGAAGCAACAGTTTCGTGGTGGTCCTTATGTGACACCAGCGGATAAAGGTAAACAAAGAGGTACTTTTGATAGAAGGTCAGGTGGAGGAGGAATGTCCGGTCCTCAGAGGTGTTATAAATGTGGTGAGTTGGGGCATCGTCAGTTTGAGTGCAGGAAAGATATGAGGAAGTGTACTAATTGTGGAGGTGTAGGACATGTTGCTGCTGATTGTGCCAGGAAGAATGTGGTGAAGTGTTTCAATTATGGTGAACCTGGTCATATTAGTACGAAGTGTCAGAAACCGAAGCAAGCTCCAGCTAGTGGGAAGGTATTTTCTTTGGCAGGAACTCAGACTTCAAGTGCAGATCGTCTGATCAGAGGTACTTATTTTATTAATAGTACTCCTTTAGTTGCTATTATTGATACTGGAGCGACTCATTCGTCTATTTCGTCAGAGTGCGTGAAGCGTTTGAATCTTGTGTTGTCTTTGATGGATGGTAAGACGGTTATTGATACTCCAGCAATGGGGCCAGTAACTACTCCTTTGGTTTGTGTGAGTTGTCCTTTGACCATTTATGGTAAAGACTTTGAGATGGATTTGGTGTGTTTACCATTGGAAGGTTTAGATGTGGTTCTGGGAATGAATTGGTTGCAATTCAATCGAGTTCATATTGATTGTTATCATAAGCTGGTAAGGTTTCCTTCTCTTGAGGAAGACGAAGACTCGAATTTCTTATCTACCAAAGAGTTGAAGAGACTTTTGGCGGATGAAGCTCAGTATTTTGGGTTGTTTGCATCTTTGACTGTGGATAGTCAAGTTTCACTCTTGTGTTTCCTGTTGTGTGTGAATTTCTGGAAGTGTTTCTTGAGGATATTTCAGACTTGCCGCCAGAGAGAGGTGGAGTTTTCTATAGATCTAGTTCCTGGTACTAGACCTGTTTCTATGGCACCTTATCGTATGTCGGCATCTGAGTTGGTTGAGTTAAAGAAGCAGTTGAATGAGTTGTTGGAAAAGAGGTTTGTAAGACTTAGTGTTTCTCCTTGGGGTGCTCCAGTTTTATTGGTGAAAAAGAAAGATGGCAGTATGCGGTTGTGTATTGATTATCGCCAGCTGAATAAGGTGACGATTAAGAATAAGTATCCTCTTCCAAGGATTGATGATCTGATGGATCAGTTGGTTGGTGCTTGTGTGTTCAGTAAGATAGATTTGAGATCAGGGTATCATCAGATTAGGGTGAAAGAGGAAGATATCCAGAAGACGGCTTTTAGGACACGTTACGGTCATTATGAATATTCTTTGATGCCGTTCGGGGTTTCGAATGCACCAGGTGTGTTCATGGAATACATGAATCATATTTTTCATGAGCATTTGGATCGATTTGTCGTTGTGTTTATTGATGACATTCTGATTTATTCTAAGTCTCGGGAAGAGCACGCGGAGCATTTGCGTATTGTTCTGCACGTTTTGAAAGAAAGGAAGCTTTTTACCAAATTGTCCAAGTGTGAATTCTGGTTGTCGGAGGTGAGTTTTCTTGGGCACGTAATTTCTGGTAATGGTATTTCTATGGATCCATCTAAAGTAGAAGCAGTTCTATAATGGGAGGCTCCGAGATCTGTTACTGAAATTCGAAGCTTTTTGGGTTTAGCCGGTTATTATCGAAGGTTCATTGAAGGTTTTTCTAAGCTAGCACTTCCTTTGACCCAGTTGACTTGTAAAGGGCAAGCGTTCATTTGGGATATTCGGTGTGAAGAAAGTTTTAATGAGCTGAAGAGAAGATTGACGACATCTCCGATTTTGATTTTATCGAATCCTAATGAACCATTCGTGGTTTATTGTGATGCTTCTTTGATTGGTCTAGGTGGTGTTCTGATGCAAGAAGGTAAGGTCGTGGCTTATGCTTTGAGGCAGTTGAGAGTGCATGAGAAGAATTATCCTACTCATGATCTTGAATTAGCGGTTGTGGTTTTTGTGTTGAAGATCTGGAGGCATTATCTCTACGGTGCAAGGTTTGAAGTCATTAGTGATCATAAAAGTTTGAAATATTTGTTTGATCAGAAAGAGCTGAATATGAGGCAACGTAGATGGTTGGAATTCTTTAAGGATTACGACTTTGGCTTGAATTACCATCCTGGTAAAGCTAATGTGGTAGCCGATGCATTGAGCCGGAAATCGTTACATTTGTCCGCTTTAATGGTTAAAGAGTGGGAACTTTTGGAATCGTTTAGAGATTTGAGTTTGGTATGTGAAGTGACGTCGGATAGCGTGAGGCTTGGAATGCTAACGATTACTAATGATTTTCTGATGACGGTTAGTGAGAAACAAAAGTTGGATGTGAAATTTGTGGATTTGATGTTGGTTGGAGAAAAAGATACGAATAGTGATTTTCAAGTGGATGTTAATGGTGTTTTGAGATTCCGAGGTAGAATTTGTATTCCTGATGATGCGGAGTTGAAAAGGATTATTTTGGAGGAAGGACACCGGAGTAATTTGAGTATACATCCAGGAGCGAATAAGATGTATCAAGATTTGAAGAATATTTTCTGGTGGTCTGGATTGAAAAGAGATGTGGCTCAGTTTGTTTGTGCATGTTTAACTTGTCAGAAATCGAAGGTGGAACATCTGAGGCCTAGTGGTTTGTTGCAACCGTTGGATATTCCTGAGTGGAAGTGGGATAGCATTTCCATGGATTTTATGACAGGGTTACCGAATACTCAGCGAGGGCATAATGCTATTTGGGTGATTGTTGATAGACTGACTAAATCGGCTCATTTTATTCCGATTGACATCAGTTTTTCTTTGGAGAGGTTAGCTGAGATTTACATCAGTGTGATTGTGAAGTTGCATGGGGTTCCATTGAGTATTGTTTCGGATCGAGATCCTAGATTTACCTAGAGATTTTGGGAAAGTTTACAGAATGCGTTGGGTTCTAAATTGAGATTGAGTTCGGCTTATCATCCGCAAACGGATGGTCAGACCGAGAGGACGATTCAGTCTTTGGAAGATTTGTTGCGAGCGTGTGTTTTGGAACAAGGTGGTGTGTGGGATAGTTATCTTGCATTGATTGAGTTCACGTATAATAATAGTTTTCATTCTAGTATTGGAATGGCACCATTTGAGGCATTATATGGACGAAGGTGTCGAACACCGTTGTGTTGGCACGAATCTGGTGAGAGTTCGGTAGTTGGACCAGAGTTGGTGCAACAGACGACGGAGAAAGTGAAGCTTATTTGAGAGAAAATGAAGGCTTCTCAGGGTAGACAAAAGAGATATCATGATCGGAGACGGAAAGATCTTGAGTTCCAAGAGGGCAATCATGTATTTTTTAGAGTTACACCGGTGACGGGTGTGGGTCGTGCATTGAAATCGAAGAGACTTACTTCTCGGTTTATTGGTCCTTACCAGATATCCGCGAGAGTGGGTGCTGTGGCTTGTAGGGTGGCGTTGCCGCCGAATCTGTCGAATTTGCACGATGTGTTCCATGTTTCACAACTTCGGAAGTATGTTCCGGATCCGTCGCATGTGATTCCGATGGATGAGGTTGAGGTAAGGGAGAACCTTACGGTTGAGGCGTTACCAATTAGGATTTTGGATCGCAAGGTGAAGCGGTTGAGAGGCAAGGATATTGCACTTGTGAAAGTGGCGTGGGGAGGCGCTGCTGAGGGTAATTTGACTTGGGAGTTGGAGAGTCGGATACGGGAGTCGTATCCAGAGTTGTTCGTCTCAGGTATATTTTCCAGGACGAAAATTTCTAAGTGGGAGAGAGTTGTAACGCCCCAGTTTGTCAATTTTTATTTAATCGAATCGTTTGATTATTTTATTATTATTTTATTTTATTTTTTACTTTTATTTGAAAATATGTTATTTTTCAATGTTGTGATATGTTATCGGGTTTTGGGAACGTTTGCGAGATATTTGAGTGTGGGGGTATTTTGGTCATTTCATGATATTTTTCATTAAGTAGAAAATAGGAAATAGAAAGAGAGAAAAATAGAGAGAAAGAAAAGGAGAAGAAAGAAAAAGAGGATAAAAGAGAAGAAGAAGAGAAATAGTAAGAAAAACTTGGAAAAATCAAGAAAACAACTTCTAGAATCGATTTAATCGGGTAAGGGTGCGAAACTCAGTTATTGTATGCTTGTATATGATTATGTATGTGTGTTTGTGGTTGTTATTGGATTGAATTGGAAAAATTTAGTAAACCCTATATTATGCTAAATTGATTAGAAATCGATTAAATGTGTTGGAAATCATGTTTTTAGTGTTCATTATTGTTGTTACATGATAGATACATGTTGTTATGCATTGTATTGGTAATTTTCTGGTGTATAGGTGAAAAATAGGATGATTTGGGATGGAAAACGCAGAACTTTGTTCTGCAGAATTTTTCTGGTTTATCCAGGTCATACGCGTATGGGGCATGTTCATACGCGTATGAACCTTGACATTACGCGTAACATGGGCGAGGCATGGGCCATTACGCGTATGGATCTTCAATTTTCTCGGCCATCTGCCCATTTGCGTATGGTACGTGTAACATTTTAGGGCATACGCGTACGGTGTTGGGCATTACGCGTATGGACTTTTACACGTGAATTTTGGGAAAAATGAGTCTCTGCCCATACGCGTATGGCTCAGGGCAATACGCGTATGGCCAGGAGAATGGTAAAATGGGACTTTTCAAAATATCGTTTTCGTTTTTCTTTCATAACATGGGTTCTGTTTATTCGATTTTTACATTCTTGGTATCGTTGGAAAGCTATTGAGCTGTACTTTCTTAATATGATGAATTGGAAATTGTTAGCCGATTTAATTATGTCAGAAATCGGGAATAGTGTCGTTTTGTCAATTTTGTCGTTATAACTGTGTGTAACTAGTGTGTATCGTGCAAGGTGCTGTTGTATGATGTAAATGCATGTGTTTATATGGTGTCGTGATGATTTGTGGCCGTATGGTAATTAAATGCATTGTTTTGGGCATAAGTGCAAAGTGTGATTTTGTTGATGTAGAAGAATGCATTTATATGTGTATTTGAATGTCATGAGTCATTGTATGCCAAGCATCATGATATGCATTCTTGTGACGTCCTGAGTGACAGTTTGATTCCAGAGGGAATCTGCTATAACATCGTGAGCCTTAAAAATAAGAGGTATGAATAGCCTTAAAAATAAGAGGACCGAAAGCGATGGTTATAGACGATCGTGTGCCCATGTGGGGTGTGAGCGATCGGGTCGTGTGCCCGTGTGGGGTGTGAGCGACGGGGGACATCGTATGCCCGATGGGGAGTTATAGTGATGTAACGAGCGATGATTCCAGCAGAGTTCCTGAGTGAACTAATGATGAGAAACATTGGAAGTCGGTACCGCATGTGCATATGCATAGAGTCGTGGTGTCGGTCTCTTGCATTTGCATAAATCATTAATGTTTTGTTTATGTGTGGAATTGTGGATGGAATCAATAAATTGAGATATGGATATGTGTCGGTGATGGAAATATGAATTATTTCTTGTGTTGTATTGTGTTGGGATTCGAGCGTGAGTTGTGGTCAGAACCATATATATGTGTATTTTGTGTTATATATAATTGTATGCAATTATATTATGATTGTTTTTCTCACCCTTCTGCTGTTTTATAATGCTCTATGAGGCATTGCAGATTAGAGTTGCTGGAGGTCTTTTTGTGAAGCTTAGGACTTCATTCTTTTGTCGGTCGGCTCTGATATGTGACACCGGGTAGTTAGGGAGGCCGTTTGTGATTATTGTGTATTATGTATATATATCTTTTGGCTTGTTTATGTATAACTTGATGTGTGACAAACTTTTCATGTGATATATATATATATATATATATATATATATAGTATTCAGTTTTAGATTTTCCGCTTTTATTCTAAAAACTGAAATGTGGGTGTAAGGACCTGAGTTCCTCTGTTGGTTGCTACCCCACTGTTGCATATCTTATGAGCAGGTGTTGTATAATTTGTTTCATTGTAATGTGATTTCTCCCAGTCTATGCCATGATAATTTAAATATACTCTGATGAAATTTTGAATTTTCTTTTACTGCCTTATTTAATTGGGGGTATAGATTGGGGGTGTTACAGAACCAGGTGCGCTTGGTGCGTGTACCAACTCCCTTTCACTTGATTGATTACCAAAGCTGAATCACCAAAGATATCAAGGGTCTTAATTCGCAAATTAATCGCCTCCTCAATCCCCATTATACAAGCTTCATATTCTGCTTCATTGTTGGTGCATCCGAAAGTTATTCGGGCAGTGAAAGGCATATGAACACCTTCCGGCGTGATAAGAACTGCTCCAACTCCGCACCCATTCATGTTGACAGCCCCATCAAACATCAAAATCCATTTGGATTCAGGGTCTGGCCCTTCCTCCGGGAGTGGTTCCTCGCAATCTTTAGCTTTGAGAAACATGATGTCCTCATCAGGGAAATCAAATTTCATGGGCTGGTAATCATCAATCGGCTGTTGTGCAAGATAGTCTGACAAGATACTTCCTTTGATGACCTTTTGAGAAGTATACTGGATATCATATTCTGTCAAAACCATTTGCCACTGTGCAACTCTGCCTGTTAGTGCTGGTTTCTCGAAAATGTATTTGATAGGATCCATTTTTGAAATCAACAAAGTTGTGTGCCTGATCATATACTGCCTCAATCGCTTGGCAGCCCTTGTGAGTGCACAACATGTCTTCTCAAGCATTGAGTATCGGGACTCGCAGTCATTGAACTTTTTGCTCAAGTAGTAGATATCATGCTCCTTCCTACCTGTCTCGTCGTGTTGACTGAGAACACAACCCATAAAACCTTCAAGCACTGTCAAATACATTATCAAAGGTCTTCCTGAAACTGGAGGCATGAGGATTGGAGGTTCCTGCAAGTATTCTTTTATTTTATCGAATGCCAATTGGCAATCGTCATTCCACCTGACCGTTTGATCTTTTCTTAGCAGTTTGAATATTGGTTCGCACGTGGCTGTTAGGTGAGATATGAACCTTGCAATGTAGTTCAATCTACCCAGAAAACCACGAACATCTTTTTCTGTTCTCAGTTCAGGCATCTCTTGTATTGCTTTCACTTTGGCAGGATCAACCTCAATCGCTTTTTCACTCACAATAAAACCCAGCAGCTTTCCAGAACGCACCCCAAAAGTGCACTTGTTCGGATTCATCCTTAAACGGAACTTTCTCAATCTTTTAAACAACTTTTTCAAGTTAATCAGATGTTCTTCCTCCTTTCGCGACTTGGCAATCATGTCATCCACACAACATTCAATCTCTTTGTGAATCAAGTCATGGAATAATGTTACTATGGCCCGCTGGTACGTTGCCCCTGCGTTTTTCAACCCAAAAGGAATAACTTTATAATAATATGTACCCCATGGTGTAATAAACATGGTCTTCTCCATATCCTCTGGTGCCATCTTAATCTGGTTGTACCCGGAGAAACCGTCCATAAACGAGAACACTGAAAACTGAGCTGTATTGTCAACCAGTACATCGATGCGAGGTAGTGGAAAATCATCTTTCGGACTAGCTTTGTTAAGATCTCGATAATCCACACACATTCTCACCTTTCCGTCTTTCTTCGGTACTGGCATGATGTTGGCAATCCAGGGGGATAATTAGTCACAGCAAGAAACCCTGCGTCCCACTGCTTCTAAACTTCTTCTTTGATCTTTAAGGACATATCGGGATGAGTCCGATGAAGTTTCTGCTTGACTGGCGGGCATTCTTCTCTCAATGGCAGCCTGTGCACAACAATATCAGTATCCAACCTTGGCATGTCTTGATACGACCAGGCGAAGATATCAACATATTCACACAACATCTCAGTCAAAGCTTTCTTCACATCTGCTTGCAGGCTGGCGCCAATCTTGATCTCTTTCTTAGCATCCTCAGTACCAATGTTGATGATCTCTATAGTCTCTTGATGAGGCTGGATGACCCTTTCCTCTTGTTTTAACAATCTGGCCAGTTCCTCAGGGAGTTCACAGCCCTTCTCATCCCCTTCTTCGGCTTGATAAATCGGTTTGTCAAAGTCATACATAGCCATAGCAAAACAATTATCAATGGAATCCGGAGGATCAAATCTGCACGAACGGGTTCATGCTTTATTTTAGAATTTATTTTAAAACAAAAAGAAATGAAACATTGCCATTTTATTATTTTTGTGCAAAAATAAAAATGAAAGGCAGAGAACAAAATTTGAGTGCAAAACGTCCTTTATTGATGATTAAAACTGCAAATGAAAACAAGGTTGCCCTACAAATGAATCTATATGCCTTGGGCAGAGCGCAAGATATTAACATGCATTATGGTTAGAAAAACAAAGAAAATTACTCTGTTTGAAGAGTAACTTGAATAACTTCTTCAACGGACCAATTCTGTAACTATTGTCTCGGAGCACGTGGGCGTACCCAATTGTCCAAGTCACAGTCACTGTCAATGCCATCCTCTGTAGCCGCACAAGATTGATCTGTATATATGATTCCCCCACTACTGAAAGTGATGGGTCCACTATTCTCTACAACTGAAGTCATAGAGGGTTGATAGCCAATACCAAAATTGTCCTCCTTCATTGGCGTCTCTATCAGCTTGCCCCAGCCTTGGGCATTACCTGCTCTAATAACCTCGACAGCTTGCTTATAAGATGAAATGGACGTGCCAGCTCTATCTGGTGTAGGGGAAGATTCAGGCACTTTATCAATATTCACCGCTTCAAACGACTGGCAAAGCATTTCGTGGATTTCCCCATCCATCTCAACATACTTGAACGTGGACAAATGCCTGACAAAAATGTCCTCTTCACCACACACGGTCACTACTTGTCCCTCGAACTCCTATTTCAGCTTCTGATGTAATGTGGATGTAACAGCCCCGGCCGCATGAATCCAAGGGCGACCTAATAAGCAGCTATAAGCAGGCTGTATATCCATCACGTGGAATGTAGATTTGAACACTTGCGGTCCAATTTGCACAGGTAATTTCACCTCACCAAATACAGATCTTTTCGTCACATCGAACGCTCTAACAAATAAATCACTTGGCCTTAAAATTAAACCATCAACCTCTAGCTTCATTAGCGGCTTCTTAGGCAAGACATTGAGCGAGGAACCAGTGTCTACCAACACGTGAGACAACACTGCACCCATACACTCCATTGTAATGTGCAAAGCTTTGTTGTGGTTTCTACCTTTAGGCGTCAAATCTCTGTTTGTGAAACCTAATCCATGGCTGACATTGACATTAGAAATCACACCCTCAAGCTGATTGACAGTAATTTCCTGTGGAACATAGGCTCTCTTCAACACTTTCATCAAAGCCTCTCGGTGTGCATCAGAATACATCAAAAATGACAAAATTGAGATCTTCGAGGGCGTTTGGTTCAATTGATCGACAATTTTATAATCAATTTTCTTTATTATCCTCATAAACTCTTCTACCTCATTGTCAAAGGTAATATTGGTCTCTGTTTCAGGCACATGCACACTCTCAGCCACCTGTTTTCCTTTAGCTTTTGCCGCAGCCTCACCTTCTTTATCACTGCGCAAAGTTTGGGGAGCAAACAACCTTCCACTCCTAGTAAAGCCACCTACACCACCCACATTATCAATATTTGAACTGGCTGATGTCCCGACTTCCTGCTTTTTCCCTTTATAGTACACGTCTGCCCCATAGTGCCATGGGATTGCTTTCATAGAGGTAAACGAAACTGGTCCTGGCATCGTGATGGTGACAAGACTGGATCTTTCTTGCACAACACTTGCCACAGGAGTTGTACTTGCTGGCACCTGAATTTCCGCAGGAGTATAATAAATGGTCACAGTTGATACCTCATCAATATCTTTCACAACCCGGTCAAACTGTAGACGGCCTTCATTAATCAAACTCTGCAAACCGACTCTCAATTTATCACAGCCATTCTCTTGGTCCATACATTAAGAACAATCTTGGTCACAACCCGGGAACACCTGTCCCTTCAACAAACGATCCTTCACAACCAACAATGAAGTCTTCACATGATTGATGTATGCCACCAAGTTCAATCTCTTTCCATCCTCAATAACGTGCACATCTGCCACACCATGGTTAGGCACGGGGTTCTGGATAACATTAGGAGGCAGAGAGAAATTGATTGCTTTAGCATCGATCATGTCTTTCACCTTATTTTGAAACGCCCAACACTTTTCAATGGTGTGCCCATGAGCACCTGAATGGAAATCACAGCGAGCGTTAACATCAAAATTACGTGGCTGGTTGCCAGTAGCAGGAGGTCTCATAGTACGAAGCTCAACCAACTTCAATTGGAGCAACTGAGGTAACAATGCTGAATAGGTCATAGGGAGAGGGTCAATCTTAAGGTCTCTCTGCCTAGACCTTTACTGGAAAGGAGGTTGTTGCTGTTGCTGTTGAGCCTGCTGTTGTGGCTGTTGTTGATGAACAGAAGGTGTTGGGATCGTCACTGCACCTACTTGGTGATAAGCCTGAGAACGTCCTCTTCCCCATCCTCTATGCACAGCATTTGTATCACCTTCTCTCCTTTTCTGACCATTAGCAAAAGGTTTCTTTGTTCCAGAAGAGCCAGCCCCGCTTACATCTTGAATCTTCCCGTGCTTCAACAGACTCTCGATCCTTTCCCCAGCAATCACGATATTAGAAAATCCAGTCGATGGACAAGTAGCCAATCTTTCAAGAAATACCCCTTGCAAGGTACCCATGAACATATCCGCCATTTCTCTATCCAGCAAAGGGGGTTGAACCTGAGCAGCCATTTCTCTCCACATTTGAGCGTATTCTTTGAAACTTTCCTTAGCATTATGTGACAACCCTTGCAGTTGAATGCGGTTGAGAGCCATGTCGATATTACACTGGTACTGCTTTAGGAACGCTTCTGCCAGATCTTTCCAGCTTCTCACAGCAGCTCTGTTCAATTTCATGTACCACGTTAGTGAAGCTCCGGTCAAACTGTCTTGAAAGTAATGCATCCATAACTTCTCATCATCAGTGTGGGCTGAGATCCTCCCAAAATAAGCCTGAATATGTGTCTGGGGACACGTATTGCCATGATATTTATCAAAAGTGGGCGGCTTGAACTTTGGAGGAATTCTGACTCCTGGTACCAGACCCAAACTAGTAACATCAATGCCCAGAGAATTCTTGCACTCTATAGCCCGGATCTTCTCAGCCAACTCATCATACGTTCTGTCACCAGGATTACCCATATTAGCATCCAACAGGGTGAATTGGTCTTCCTGAACATCTTCCTGAACACCACCAACATTTCTGCCATTTTCATTACCCAGATTACCAACAGGAGGAGGATTGCCAACGGGAGGAGGAGTGCCCCTTGTCTGTAAATTGTCAACCTGATTACCTTCAGGCGTGTTCTCTGGACGCTCGACCAGAAGTCTCAATCTCTCTTAAGTCTGTGCCATGCCAGTCATGAGAGTCATGAACTGGTCCATGCGTGCCCTCATCTCAGCCAAATCATTCTGCATTTGATCCATTATCCTTGCTTGATTTCTTCGAGTTGAGTATCGGTGAATGTGATTCTCAGCTATAATGCCTGAAACTGAATAAAAGTTAGAAAGACCGGAGCAAGTACCTGCTATGCAAAAATGCTTATGATTATGAGGATACAAATGCAAAAATGCAAACAATCCTATTTAAACATTTCCCGGGCGTATCTGCTTTGATTCCAGCTTTGAAATCGGGCAAGGGATCGGACACAATATCGAAAACTAAATCAGAATCCAGAAATATTGCAGAATCAAACAAATGAAGACACCTTTTGAAAACTGAGAGCTGTAGAGATAGATGCGGCTAAACCAAATATTGTAATATCATATCATAAGACAACATACTGATAGGTTCAATACAATCAAAAGTGATTCCATCAACAATCCTGATGGTAATCATAACAAAATACAAACAACAGAATTACTACAAATCAATTCCAAATAAACTGGCTTCAATCTCTTCAAGAAGGTTCACAGTGTCTAGATGAGTAGGTTTCTCTAGCAACCCCTTGATCAGTCTGTTTCTCTTCTCGATATCCTGATTCAGCCTAGCAATCTGTTCTTCAACATCCCTGCCTTCGCGCCTTGACTTCTTGATTCCCGCTTGCAGCTTGAGCTCTTCAATTTCTTTCTGGGCTCCTTTCCACTTACCAGAGAAGTGATTCTTGTCTTCCTTCATTCTTTGAAGCTCTTCTTTTAACTCCCCATTCTCAATCTTAAGCTCTTCCCACATCTCCTTATACGTGGCAAGCTTGTCTTCAGTTTTGGCCAAGAGCTTTTTGGTTTCCCTGTAGGCTTTGCCAGATGATTCAGCGGTCATACTGATCTTTCTACAGTGCTGAGCTATGTCATCAAGATCCTTCTCCCTTTTTTCCAAACGGTCTGTCAAATCATGGATCTTCCATTTCAACTCCAAGTTGTCATGTAAAGCGCCCTGAAGCCTACTACTCATACCAGCATGCTCCTCTCTCAAATCTTGCCCCACTTTTCGCTGCTTATCGAATTCTTCAATTGGTACGGTGATTCTTTCCTCTATCACTTTGGGATACAAGGGAGGTGCCCAATCAAAAGGCAAATAGTACTCTTCGACCCTCTTCTTTATCCATTTCTTACATGGAGGAAAAGTTTGATTGTTAGGCAAACCCCAAATGGTTTTTCCTCTATTCTGTTTACTGAGCCATGCTTTGGAAGCTTTCTACGCCACATCTAATCCATCGTCAGCCATGTGAAAATATAGAGATTCTTCCAACTCCTTTTCAACTGGGGGACTTCTTAGGGCGTACCCAAACTGCCGGATAACCAAGGAAGGGTTATAGTTAATACCTCCTTTTCTCCTTATCAATGGCACATTAGGGTATTCACCACAACTGTGCAAAATGTCTTTACCTAGCACTCCGTGATTCACCCAAACAATATCCTTAGCATCTAGGCCCATCAGACGTTGACTCCATTTCAGGGAACCCTTATTATCCTTGAAAGCACCTGACTGGGGTAGACGATTGGCAAACCACTTATAGAAAAGAGGGGCACAACAAAGAACTGTCCCACCTCGTTTCTTCTCGTTCCTGTTGTATAAAGCATAATGGAGATCTCCTAATAAGGTCGGCACCGGATTCTGAGTTACAAATATCTTGATAGCATTCGTGTCAACAAAATCAGGCTCATTCGGGATCAAGACAATACCATATACACAGAGAGCCAACACTGCATTGAAGAGATTCCACTTCTCTTCCTTTGCTGCCTCTTGAGCCTTGTTTGCCAAGTATGATAGGTGATAGCCACGAACCTTTCCCTTGCCAGAAATATCAGCTTCAAAAGTCGACTTGCTCAAATAAAGAGCACTAGCCACAGCTTGGAAATCAAGATCTGCCTTCGACCCATAGAAAGGAACACCTTCTTTGATGGAAATTCCCAGGATGTTAGAATACTCCTCCATAATGGGAACCAAAACATAATCTGTCAACACAAAGCATCTCAGGGACGGATCATAGAACTGTATTAAGGTGTGCAAGCCGTTATATTCATATTCACTGATGTTACGAACAAAGGATAGAATCCAACCATACTTCTCTCCGAACATTCCTAACACTTCCGGACTGGCCATCTCTTGTAATCTACAAATCTGACCCAGGATAAGCTTCGGGAACTTGTACACAATTATATTCTTCCTACCCCTCTTGGTGTCCATCCCTATGACTGCCCTTTGACTGGAATCAAAATCAGATACTACGTGGAAAATGAAAAAATATGAATGTTAGAGAAAAAGATGCAATGCAGGGCATGGGATCAAAGTGCCACGTGTCTGTGCTGGACTGTAATAGTTGCACAAATTCAAGGCACAAGTTCTCCAAAAATCTAGAACAACAGAGTAACCACACAGATAAACCATACTGATAAGAAATCCAGTGTACCAGGTATGTTGAAAGTCAAGGTTACCTGCAAACCTGCAAACAACCCGTCCCTCTCACATGTGGGTACTAGAAAGGTGAGGATCCTCAATATCACGGGCTCTCAGGTCGAGAAAAGATGATACGTTCACCATTTCTGGTTTGGCATCATCATCAATTGAGGAGGCCTCAACTGATTCCCCTCAAAAGGATATCCTATAGCAAGTTCCCAGCATTGGGTCCTCGGATCGAGAATATGCAGTGGGTTTGCCACAAAGTGTGGTCTGCCACTATCACAACTCGGGAGGAGTGCCGCAACTGAGTCCTCGGGAATGGTCACCAGAGTCGACAATTCCTCCAGAGAATATCTACTGGCCTGTATCAAACATACAGTAGCAGATATCTCCGGATAGAACCTCGTCTGGTTGTAGGTCTCGTGAACACCCACACGTGGCCAAACACCACGGGAGCGACACGTCCACCCACACTAATACCTATGTGTATGGTCAAGCCTGGGTAGTGGGTTTATCTCTCAGAACACCCTGCCCGCCAAACAGAAAACAACAACACAGTCCAGCATAATAGTGATATGTAATGCAGTGAATACGATAAATACAGTAAAGCAGTAATACAGTAAATAGCAATACAGTACAACAGTAAATACAACACAACAGTAAACACCCAATGAAAGAAAAACAGACAAGCGCTAGGATCGACTCGCTAAGGAAACCAGAGATTCTGGGTTCGATCCCCAGCAGAGTCGCCAGCTGTCGCTCCCGGGATTTTCATCCAAGTACAAACACGAAAGTGGCACCGAAACAGAGTCGCCAGCAATGTGTATTTATCCCAAGAGAGGGAAAGGAAACACTACATAAACCTGAGGGAAAGAAAAAGCATGGTCTTGCGACCAAGAGAACTGGGTTTGGGAGTCGGTTACGCGTGAGGAAGGTATTAGCACCCCCACGCATCCATCGTACCCGATGGGATCCACGCTTGCTTGTCTCGATTAAAGGGTGTAAGGAAAGAATACTGGAAAAGGAATGGAAAGAGAAAGAGGAACAAACGTAGAGAAAATAAAAGAAGTGCTCGAATGGGCCCTACCCCACTGCCTACATATCTCATCGGGAACATGAGAATCATAGCGACGTAGTTCCCCTCAACGAGGGTCGCTTTGTTTGTGTTTTTTAGTGGAATGTCAGAGTGCGCGTCCCAGCAGTTAGGTGTTGCAGCTCGCTGTAGGGAGACTTAGGCGTTACATGTTTGTGGTGGAACGGACTTGACGAGTCCTTAGGGAAGGAGTGAAGAGATGAGAAAAGAATTCTTGAAGGAAAGACGTTATTGTTTGTTTGAAGTTTTTTAGAAAGAAGTGTTTTTGAAGTTGTTTGTAACTTGCATTGCACCCCAGTCTACAACATAGGAACGAATACGTCGCGTATCGTCCCCAACAGGACGTACACTAGGTATCCTAGAAGAATGAAGGGAACCCCCCCCCCCCCCCCACATTATTCACTTCCCACATTTAAGGCACATGCGCAATACACGTTTAACCTTATTAAGTGTTTTTTACTTTTGTTTTGAGATGAGAAGAAGAGAGACTCAAAAGGTCGATAAAGGTAAAAATCTAATGAGGGAGACTAAGACTCAAACTTAATGTTATCATACATGGTGATCCTATGGTTAATGAGGTTTAAGGAACCTAATCCTAAAAGAAAGGAGAAGAAGAAGATAGAAAGCAACTTACTTCCAACATGGAAGTTAAGTTATTTCTAAAAGGGAAGAAAGAAGATTATGAAAGCAAAGCACCATTAAATGCTTAAACAACACAAATTGAATGATTAAAAGATGAAGGAAGAAATTAGAATGTGGATGCTTATCCACACTCAAGCGACTTACCATTATCCCCTGAAATAGTTAGTACAATTATTTACAAGTGAAGAAACAAGTTAAGATGAACAAGTAAGGCTTAAACAAGTCAAGAACCAAAGTAAAAGCATCTTAAAGGTTAAGGAAAGCTTAAGTTCAGAATGCACATCATAATAAGGTTCTCTAATGCTATGAGATCAAACACAAATCAAATATACACCAACAATGCAAAGTGATCATGCATTAATGCTTCATGAAAGGTTAAAGTCAGAACCAATGTCATTTAGGAATGCTTTTACAATACTTATGAATCATCATGTAGTTCATGAAATGATGTAAGAAGAAGAGATGAGGAAGAGAAAAGAATGAGAAACAAGTTTCACTAAGATGCACAAAGTTACATATCAAAGATGCATATCATGTAAAATGATTGATGAATGTATATGGGCAGTCACATATCATTGGTGAAAAGCAAATGAAAAGAATGAAATCGCATACCAAATGCAAACACAATTCATGTTAAGCACAAGAGTAGATAAGATGTGAAAACATGTCAAAAAGGTAAGTTAAAATGCATAAACACAAACCAAATGCAAGCATAAACCAACATGACCTATAATTGAGTTAAAAAAGAATTATAATCTTCTAAATGAAACCTCTAATCTCACACAAAGCAAACAAGAAAGGGTGGCACAAGTGCCTCATCAAAATTAAGCTAGAAGGAAGTATAAGAATATGCACAAAGATATCTTCAAATGTAAAGCTCTAAACAAATATCAAAAGTACATATTAAAATCATGGAAATTGGGTCTAAACAACCTAAATCAGAAGCAAATCAAGTATCAACAGCTCATGGAAAAATTCAAAATGAAACATGCTCAAACAAATCAACCAAGTCATATTGAAACACATCACAAGAAGGTGCAAAGATGAACATCAAAAGTATGATATAATGACTTTAAAAATCAAACAAAAAGTGTTTTAGGCACTTTAAGATGTTATCTAATCAATACAAAAAGAATGAATCAAAGATATGATGTGAGATGAGAGAAAGAAATCATGCAAGTGTCAATGAATAAGAGCATTCAAAAAGAAATTGAAAAGAAAATATGAAATAATGTGTAAAAATTCACAAAAGTCAGAATTAAAAATATAGAAAATTATTTAAACATGTTAAGATGTCACCTGAATTAATTTGTAATTTTTAGAGATCATTTATTATTTTAAAATAATAAAATCAAAACAATATGGAAAAGAAAATATAAAAAAAAAATGAGAAGGGGGGTGCAGCGTGAGTAAAATACATGTTGAAAAACTGTATTGGGCTTAGTAAGGGGGTGTGCAAAAAGCAAATTGAGTTTAGTCCAATTAAACATGCAGTGGTGTGTGGCAACGTGTATGATCAGTTAACATAGAGATGCAATCATGGCCATAGGATAATATCAATCACAATCAGTCATCAATCCAACGTCTCACAGATCCAGCACATGGTAATTATCACGCACGCACCCACATGTACACATCTGAGAGAAAAAAGAAAGCACGTGCCATAGACCCTCCCTCATTAATGTGTTGGCACGTTATCAAGCATTGGATCAACCAAATACACACATCAAGTGACTCAGAGATGAAGTCCACAATAAGTAACATGCACATCCACACATAGAAGTTATTCAGATTAAAAAGATTGCACGTGAAAGAGAGGGTGTGTCAATTATGTGTTTGCACGTTGTGGATCGTTGGATGCAAATATCAGACGGTCATGATTTAAACTGAGAAACCCTAACTGCGCGCCCTCACCGGTCGGAGAAGGACCTCCGGTCATCTTCTCCGGCCACTCTCCGCCACTGCAAGTTTTACATCTCACCAGAAATCAACAAACTACCTACCATTCGAAAGCTGAGGTCATGTAGATTAAGAAAATGGCTTAGAAATTCGCAAATCATGCATATACACAACAAACCGATCCAAAAAATTTTGCCCTAAACCTTCCAACTATGCTCCTAATGAGCCTATCAACTAGCCAGGACTCACACAGCTTCTATTAAGCCACACACAACATGAAAACAAGCTACATTCAGTGGAAAAGGTTGAGAACGAGGAACCTGAAGTGTGAAGAGTCTTGTGTCCAAAGAAAACCAGAAAAGTGTGCTTCCTATTTGAGCTTTGAATTGGCCAAATAAAGGCTCAAAACCTTGAAAATATAGATGAAGATGAATCTGCAGTGGAAGCTACTTCAGCTCTTCAATGCTTCCAAGTTTCAATGTTGCTTGGTAATGGAGCTTGAAACTGAATTCAGATGAAGATGATGGTGCAATCGTGTGCAGAAAGAGAAGAAGTTCAGAGAGAGTTTGAGAACTTGAGAGAAAAAAGTGAGAACGATTTTGAAGTGAGTGTGGAAAATGAGAGTTGAAAAATGAAACTGTGAGTGTGATTTGAATATATATGCTGAGTTAGTTGCTTAACTACAATGGTTAAATGAGTGAGTTTAGTGAGTTCAAGGTGGGTTAGGTGAGTTGCCTCTAACTAACTGAGTCAAGTTAGTTAGGGCGAGTTGGTTTTGGTTGTGATATGGTGAGGAATGTTCATGGTGTTATGGCGAGGATTAGAAATGAGAGGTGGTGATGGAAGCATGCTGCAGCGAGGAAACTTGTTCAGCAAGGTTTATTCTTTCCTCTTTCATGTATGAAATATCATGGCATGGTATGTGACATGTTATTGTGTTTGGCTTAATGAGGAAAAGAAGTGACTGGTGTATGCATGTGAATGTTTAACAACATCAATGTTAAAACATGCTATCCTTGGCAGCTTGAAACATGGAGGTTTGGTGATGAAATTCTCTCACACTAGTGCATGTTTTGATGAGATTTTTGTGTCATTGGAAAGATGATACATCATAGAGCAAGTTTGGTATGAAAATTGAATTGAATAAAGGCTTGGAAGTTGATGAAAAATGGCTTGGAACATCAAGGTTTGAAACTGATCTCATGGGCGAGGCAAGCTTGGCATGACATGGCAACATGGCCTATGAATTTTCAGCATGATAACACCAACTTGGGACCCTCATAACTCTATCATAACTTGCTCAAATGGAAAAATGTCCAACACCAAAGTTGAAGAGGACATTGAGATGAACAACTTTGATGTTCAACATTTTTTCATTTGAAGCATCCTTCAATGAGAAAAATGGCTTGAAATCTTGCCCACCATGTGTTTGTCAAAATTATGGTGCATGGGCCTAGTCTTGCCTTGCCATGACTTGATTTTTGACCTAGTTTTGTCAAACTTTGATTGATCATAACTCCCTCAATTTTGATCCAATGGAAGAGTTCTTTATATGGATTTGAAGCTTAGAACATGAAATTTAATTGGCTCAACTTGGGCCTGAAGTTTGGAACTTTTATCTTGAAGAAAGAGAGCCTCAAAGTGTAGTGCAAAATGGTCCAAACTTGCCATTTTTGGAAACCCTAAAGTTTCTATTTTTGGCAATTTTGTGATTTCTTGATTTTTCGTGATTCCTCCATCATTTCTTGATCAAATCTTGTCCAATGAACATATATAACTTGAGTTTCATGAATTTGACCTTAAAAAGTCAGGAGTTGACTTTTTTCACTGCACAATTAACTTTTTCCCCAGTTTCTTAATTCTAAAGCAACTGATCAATTGAACCTCTTCTGAAATGAATCAATGGCCAATCTTCTATCCTTATATACCTGATATTATTTATAACACATTGAGATCAAGTTTGAATCAAAATTTCATCAGGAGACCACTTGAATCCAAAACCCTAATTTTGACTATTTTTGATAGGAGGTGATGAGTTGTCCAACCCTCATCCTCCAATGACTTGTGAGAACAAGTGGGATGATATATGATATAATAAACCCTTGAGGCTTGTTGAGAGACCCTTGGCTCTTGTTCTCTTGCTTTGGACAATCCACATCTTTGAGAATCAACTGATCCCATGCCCTTATGCCTTATGCAATGCTAAATGCTTAATGTTTTATTTTTATGCTTGAATGCAATGCAATGAAATGAAAGCTCATGCTAAATGATATGAAGAAATTGTAGGGCAAATTTTGGGGTATTACACATACCATCCGCATAATCATATCATTTTGTGGTCTCTTAGGGCCAAAAATTGGGTTTATTGTTATATTTAAGTCTCTTCTATCTCGTCGAGACTAAGATGTCAATCTTCTTATCTTCGAATAGAAGAAACTTAAATAGGGGCAGCTGTAATACCCTAATTTTTACCCTTAAGATCCCACATGTCTTTTTGAATTTCATGCCACAAACAAGATCACATATTGGTTTTCTCTTTTGTGGGATTGTGCCTTGCAGGGATCTTTGGTTATATGTGTGTTTGTTAGTTGTTTTTTTCTTGCTTAATTTGTTTATGTTTACTAACCATTAATTAAAATCCAAAAAAAAATATTTTTGTTTTCTTTCACTAACATTTTCAGGGGAAGAACAGGTTAGAAATACCAAAACAACAGCCCCGCAGCTCGAATGAATTTTATCTGAACAAAGTCAAAGTTGATTTGCAATTAGTTCAAAAATCATCTGATCAAGAGTTTCCAAGATTTAATTGATTATTATTCAAGAGACTCCAAGGTTCATGTGTTTATTTCCATGCCTTCTTTGACGAGCAAAAGAATCGAGCCGAACCACAGCAGTGCATTCAAAAAGAGTATTTTTTCAAAATTTGCACTAAGTAACCGGTTAGCAGATATGCAGTAACCGGTTACCCTCATGAAAATTTGAAAAATGACAGCAAATTCAAATTCAGCAATTTGGCACCAATTTTAATCATTTTGATCACTTATGGAATATTCTAGACCATCTCATTTTAATTTCCTACATCATCATAATTAATTCATACCATGAACCTCCACTAATCACCACTCTTTTGATAATTCCCTCCAAATTTGAATTCCAATCCTAATCTTGATCTTCCAAGCCTAATTCCAAACCACCAAATTCTCAAGCCTAAATTTTATAAATAGAGGCTTCATTTCACAAGCTTTTGAGAGCCAAATTCACCTTGCTAAAATTTCTCTTGAAGCTTTTGATATCCAATAAACTCTTGTAAATTCTATCCCCAACCACAAATTTCACTAAAGCTCACTTTTCTTCTTTTGAAAGTTAACAAGAATTCACATTGAATCTTGTTCAACTTTGAGCTAAACCTTCATCAAAGCTTGTTTTCTTCATCAATTCTCATAGATCAAGGCTTTGGTTTTTGGATCTTGAAGCAATTCGAAGGAATTTTCAGATTTGAAGTGGTAATTCATCTTTCACCATTGTTGAAGCTTCATCTTCATCTTCCATAATGTAGATCTTTGGAGATCTTTGTTACTTGATCCTTTGGATCTTGTAATTGTGTTTAATTGCTGGTTTTTGCTTTTATTTTACTTTAAATTTCATGCAATTTCAGTTCCAAGATCACAAGGTATTTGTAAAAAGTTTTGAAAGTGGATCATGCTGAATTTTGCACAATTTTCTACATTCTGGTGCAGAGTAACCGGTTAGCAGATATGCAGTAACCGGTTACTCTGTGTTAATTTGGAAAAACTGCGCCTATTTTGAACGAAGTAACCGGTTAGCAGATATGCAGTAACCAATTACTTCGAAACAGAATGCACATTTTCACTTGTTTTTGGGGCTGTTTTGGCTTTTCATCCTTTTTCTTCCCCTTTCCTTTGTTCTTAGCTTTAGATCACATAATTTTGTGGTTTAATTTGGCTTTCTCTTTTCTTTTGATCGATGAAAGTCTAATGGATCTTAGAATTTCTTTGTTGAATTTTTGTTCAAGACTAGATCGTTACCTATTTTCTTTTCGTGCGGTATTGCTTTCGGATGACGATCTACATATCGTTCATCTAGCATGCATTAGCACAAAGATCACTATTGACTGGCCTCATTGTAGGGTAATTACTTCGTAAATTACTCGACGATTGCTTAACATAGTGCTACATTTGTCCCTCTTTATCTAATTCGGAATTTGAACTTTCGTGGTCCGGACCTTGATTGGTCGCGTCAACCCAATGTTGGTTAATCTTTTGTATTAGGTTCAAATTCTTTGAAGCTTGTTGTTGTAGAGGCTTTTATTTTATCAATCTTATAACAAGTCTTCATTAACCTTGACCTAAGTACATTGTTTAATCACTATAGTTCAAAACGCGAAACAGAATAATTGGTGAAGGCTTATGGCACTAGAGCCTTGTGCTACTAACCACTAACTTCTAACTTCTTTACAATTCTTTCTCGCACTCTATCTCTCTTTATTTTTATATGCTTTATGTAATTATATCATATTCATGTTTATGTTTATATCATTTTTATTTTGTCCACTTGGACCATATTATCTTGTGCTTTTATTTTTCTTTTGTCTATTTGAACTCTTAAAACATTAATAAAGGATTAAACCACTAAAAGACATGTGCTCTTAATCTTGGACTATGGTTACTATCCTTTGCAATGGACATGGAATTTTGTACCTAGACCTTGGACTTCAATGCTATTCTTGGATCCTTGGACTTAGAACTAGGACCTTTTTCCTTTGCTTTGGAATTATGGTTTGAAGAATTTAAAGCCTTGTGCTTTTGCTTGGTTTATGGTGAAGATAGCTACATTTTTTGTTAGATCATTCTTATCCTTAGCTTTTATTTTTATGCACTAGGATAGTCTCTTCTTCTCCACCCCTTCTTCAATTTTCAAAATCGCCTCTCCTTTTCAAAAATCTTCTTGTTTTCAAAACTTGAACCGCTTTCATAATAAAACCTTGACTTCAGTCAAGTGATTTTTTAAACTTTTCTTTTTCTCTAATAAATGTCAATCAATGTTAATCATATTTTGACCATTTCAAAAAGACATAAAAAAATACAAAAAACTCGTCAAACTCTTTTTGTTCCTTGTGCACTTTTGCTTTTAAAACATTTTCATAAGTTTAGACATGATTCATTTCTTTAAGCGGAATTATTCGCTTGGAAATGACGACTTGTCTTTACACATAAAATCGACCAAAACAAACAAATTTTTGTTCTTTGTACCACGAACTACGAGGTTTTGATCCTATATTGCACTTCGTGGGTACGTAGGCATGAGACGATAAGTCTCTCCAAACACAAAAAAATCTTAAAAAATAATCTCCTCTCATCTCCCCGATCTCTTTTTCAAGCAAACCATTTTCAAGCCAAAAGCGGTAGATATTTCAAAGGGTTCCTATAGGGTACTATAGACGTTTTGGGTGCTAACACATTCCCATTGCGTAACCAACCCCCTTACCCATTTCTCTTTGTCTTTTTTTAGCTTTTGCTTTTTTAGACTTCTTAGGATTTATTTGCTCTTTTTTCCTTTTCCTTTTTGGGATAAAATAAAAGTGCGGTGGCGACTCTGTTTTCCTTGAGTTAAGTTAATCAATAGCTTACACTCACGATTTTTACCGCTACAACAGGGAGTTTGTTGACATGCTCTCCGACTTGGTGAAAGTCGGCGAACACATCAAGAATGGCCTCAAGAATGGAAAAATCCAAGATGCCTCAAGAAACTAGGCTAGTGACAATGAATCGCTTAACAACTCTCAAGATGGAGAAGAGGATGTAATCAATACAGTCATGGCAGATGCCATGTATTCTCATGAGACCCCAGCAAGGCCTTGTGGTCCTCCAACGTTTCAGCAGTCACCATTTCAAGTCCCACACTATCCTTATAGGCAACCAACAATGCCTAAAGTGTCATACCAATAACTTTTGATTGCTCCTCATTCAAATAAGCGAGCCTGAAACCGAGGATATCTGAACTAGTGTCAGAACCAGCCAGGCCTTGCAACAACTTGGAAAGAAGGAATGCTCCTCTTGATCCAATTCCTATGTCATGCACTAAACTTCTGGAGCCTTTGATTCAAAGCTCATTGGTGGTTCCCAAGTCTCTGAAGCCTGTTCTAGAGCCATACCCACCTGAATATGATCCACATGTGCAATGTGGATATCATGGCGGATCGATAGGACACTCGAATGAAGATATCAAAGTTTTCCAAGCAAAGGTGCAACAGTTGATCTACAAGAAGTACATATCTTTTCCAGAAGGAAACCTGGGGGTGCATGTCAACCTCTCGCTTGAGTGAGTGCGAAGACCTTTATGGGCATCTCCTAAAGATAGTGGATCAAACAGGAAGTCATCCTCAATGCTAAAAATCATTGGACATTATTAACATTTGCATTTGTATTTTCTTTGTCCGTTGAATGCTACTTGTCTTTAAACATTGTTGTTTTTAATGGTAATATTAATGAAGTGATTATGCATTTTTCTGAATCAATCCATCTGTGTTCACTGTTACTTTTTCCTTTACTTATGCAAAAACAAAAACAAAAATATATTTCTCCCATTCACTTATCAAACTGTTGTTTTAGCAAAGATTGGAAGGAGGATGATGAAAACAAAATACTCATAATTGTTGTTGGTATGCTTTCAAATCAAAACTTTGATGACGATGTAAGACATTGTTTCAATTCCCAAACACTAGAGACATAAGAAAGATAATCCCTCGTCAACCCCTTCAAGCCTAGAAGCTGGAGTTTCTTTCTATACCAAAAAACCCACAATCTTAACCTGGGGCAGGGTAGTTCTTAGTAAATTGATTGTGCATTCAAATACAAGAGTTTCAAACAAGACACTCATCAACAAAGTTTACATTCATAAGTCGTCCTTCGCACACAACAAGCAGGTGTCGAAGATGTCTTTCAAATTGGAAGCCAATAATGGTTCACTGTAATCATTAAGTCCGGCACTCCCAACCTATCAACTGTTCCAAATTAAATGAATAAATGTTGTACAAGTTGTTCCCAAAGTGATAAATAAAGAAGGATCGTCAAGAAATCCTTACTCAAAGAATGAGCCAAGTCTCTTTTGAGGCAAAAGCTAAGAAAGATGGGAAGCTCATGATCTTACCTTATGCAAAGAGAAATAAGAATAAGCTTGTATTACAACCGAAAAGGAGAGAGGGTGAATGTCAAAGAACTTCACTAATTCTCAAGCTATCTACAACATCAAAACCTCTTGGGGTTAGGATGCGTGTGTCAATTAATTGAACGTAGGATTGGAAGTTCATCACGAAGATTGGGTGGGTATAAATAAACTTTGAGCCTTTATCCTTTGTTTCATAAACCATGAACCAATCCACGTTACAACCCTTAAAAGACCAAATTGAGGTAGGGTTTGTTTTGAAAGCATACTATAGAAAGGTTGGTTAACCTGACTCCTAACAATCTGTGCTAATCATTTGTATTGATCACACCATCTTTCATAATATGAATGGCAAGATCCTCATTTTGTTTTGATCATTTACACACTCATTGTGTTTCACCATCATTTCAATAAAGTCTGATTTCAACATTTGCATTTGTATCGCATTAAAATTACCATTTTTGAATGAACTATTTTAATTGCAAGACAACATTTAGCGTCAAAGGAATCCCAACAATGTGCAATCAATTGAGGAGCTTGATCATGTGAAATAAGTCCAGTCAGGGGAAAATCACTTCGCATATCGGTCAATCCGAGCCAATCACCCCAAGAGTCAGTTAATCAAAAATAAAATTTCCAAGACTTAAACGAGGGCGAGCCACCACAAAGAGCTCATTTCTTCAAATATCGGCCAATCAAAATTCTACCAGTCCAAGAATTGACCAATCAATGGGAAAAACCACTGCAATAGTCAAACAATAGAGGCAGGCTACCCCAAGGTCAGAGCAAGTTACTTCCCAACTGGTTTCAAGGTAACATCTTCAAAGACCCACAAATTTGGGCAAGATTAAGTCACGGGGAGGGGGGGTGGGCATGTCCTCTCCTTCAAGCTGCTCAAGCAATCCATACGTCAGCAACTTTTAAGTTCAAGACGAGTTTCAGGAATCATGTTGTCCCCGCATCAAAAAACCTTTTCCTCTTGACAAAGAAGTCATATGCAAAAAGAATCCTTTCATCCAATACACATACAGGGGCATCTTTAGAAACCTTCGAGTCATTACATAAATCATTCTCATGCATTAGTCATTTCGCTCCGATATAAGCGTTAAACCATGCATGTCATTTCATTCATCAAGCATATGCCCATAGCATGAAAAATCAAACATCAAAAACTAATTCTCGTCTGGTAAATCTTTTTGTCAAACCAGTTCGCGTCTGGCAGCCTATGCCAAAAAACCAGTTCTCGTCTGGTAAATCTTTTTGTCAAACCAGTTCCCATCGGGTAGCCTATGTCAAAAAACCAATTCTCGTCTGGTAAATCTTTTTGTCAAACCAGTTCCCGTCTGGTAGCCTATGTTTAAAACAAGTTCTCGTCTGGTAAATCTTTTTTGTCAAACCAGTTCCCATCTGGTAGCCTATGTTTAAAACCAGTTCTGGTCTGGAAAATCTTCTTTTCAAACCAGTTCCCGTCTGGTAACCTATTTTTAAAACCAGTTCCCGTCTGATAAATCTTTTGTAAAACCATTTCTCATATGGTAATTCATTTGAAAGTCATTTTTTGTCTAACAATCAGTGTTTAAATCCATCTCTCATCTGGTAGTCAGTTTCTTTTCAAAACCATTTCCCGTCTGGTAGTATATGTTTAAATCCAATTCCCGTCTAGTAAACCATTTCAAAGTCAGTTCCCTCTGACAACGAATAAAAAAAAACCAGTTCACGTCTGGTAGTCAGTTTTCTTTTCAAAACCAGTTCTCGTCTGGTAATATTATTTGAGAGTCAGTTCTCTTCTGACAAACAAAAAGCAAGATATCAGTTCTCGTCTAGTAATCTACCCTTCAAACCAGTTCTTGTCTGGTAGTTCATTCAAAAATTCAGTAGTTACTGACATTCTTATTAAAAATCCAATTTTTATAGGTATCCATAGCTTGGTCATCACCAATATCCCCTTGAAGTCCAGTTGTTGCTGGCATCATTGTTAAAGGCCAATTATTATGGCTCTCTTTGTTGAAGTCCAGTTGTTGCTGACATCAATCCGTTTGAAGCTGGTCATGATACTTTTGCTTGTGGTCTAAGTCCATTTGTTTTTGGCACGTACAGAAGAGTTTGATTACCCTGTACCTTTCCCGATGTTTCCTGAAGATCCTGTTTGATCTCTTCGTTTAAGGAATTTCCAAAGGCTTGGATGTTTATTCTTGGTTAAAAACTTCAGCTGTGTTTGGCTTTATCCTAAGGCTTTGAGGATCTTGCTTTGGTAGAATCATAAGGCTTTGAGGATTGTGTCTTTGATTTATCCTAAGGCTCTGAGGATGTTTTCTTTTGTCTTGCTTTGATTCAATCCTAAGGCTTTGAGGATTGTTGTCTTTGTTTAATCCTATTACTATGAGGGTCCTGTTTTGTTTCAATCCTATTGCTCTGAGGATTCCGTCTTGTTTTATCTTTTGTTCTAAAGTGTCAGCTAGTCATGCTTGTTGATCAATCACTTAGATGTCTTGTTTTATTTCCCCAGTGGAGACCGTCTTTCCGGTTCCACCTTCAGTGAGGATCTTTTCTGCTAAAATGTCAGCCGATCATGCTTGAACCTATTGATAAATCATTTTAGATGTCTTATTTTATTTCCCCAGTGGAAATCGTCTTTGTGGTTCTACCTTCAGTGAGGATCTTTTCTACAAAAGTGTCAGCCGGTCATACTTGAACCTGTTGATCAATCACTTTAGATGTCTTGTTTTATTTCCCCAGTGGAGACCGTCTTTTCGGTTCTACCTCTAGTGGGGATCTTTTCTTATAAAGTGTCAGTCGGTCATGCTTGAACCGATTGATCAATCACTTTAGATGTCTTGTTTTATTTCCTTAAGGAGGCCGTATTTCTGATTCTACCTCCGGTGAGGATATTTTCTTCTAAAGTGTCAGTCGGTCATGCTTGAACCTGTTGATCAATCACTTTAGATGTCTTGTTTTATTTCCCCAGTGGAGACCGTCTTGCCGGTTCTACCTCCAGTGAGGATTTTTTCTTCTAAAGTGTCTGCCGGTCATGTTTAAACCTATTAATCAATAACCTTAGATGTCTTGTTTTATTTCCCCAGTGGAGACCGTCTTTCCGGTTCGACCTCCAGTGAGGATCTTTTCTTTTGAAGTGTCAACTGGTCATGCTTAAACCGGTTGATCAATCACTTTAGATGTCTTGTTTTATTTCCCTAGTGGATACCGTCTTTCCGGTTCTACCTCCGGTGAGGATATTTTCTTTTAAAGTGTCAGTCAGCCGTGCTTGAACCTGTTGATCAATCACTTTAGATATCTTGTTTTATTTCCCTAATGGAGACCGTCTTGCTGGTTCTACCTCCAGTGAGGATCTTTTCTTCTAAAGTGTTAGCCAGTCATGCCTAAACCTATTGATCAATCACCTTAGATGTCTTATTTTTATTTCCCCAGTGGAAACTGTTTTTCCGGTTGTACCTCCAGTGAGGATCTTTTCTTCTAAAGTGTCAGCAGGTCATGCTTGAACCTGTTGATCAATCACTTTAGATGTATTGTTTTATTTTCTTTCCCCATTGGAGACCATCTTTCTTGTTCTACTCCTAGTGAGGATCTTTTTCTTCTAGAGTGTCATCCGGTCATGTCTGAACCTGTTGATTAATCACTTTAGATGTGCCCAATTTGTTTCTGTTTCCCCAATGTTTTGTCATCCCCAGTGAGTTGTTACCCATTTGTTGTTGACTTTACCTTTTTGCTTTCATTCTTGCTTGCATTGTGCAATTAACATGCCATCATAAATCATTATGCTAGAGTTCATTGCATGTCAGCATTGTCCCAGAATTGCATAATTTTTCCTTGCCCATAGCATAGCATGTCATTGCATCTAAGGGCAAAATTTCCGGTTTTCTATATTTAAATATCTTTCACCATGATTCCATGAGGATTATCATCGCTCATGTCATCCGGTAAAGTTATTTAAATAAGGGCAACTGTCATACCCCAATTTTATCCCTAGATTCATTGATCATTTACATATCATTATAGGTTAATTATTCAGGCATGGCTAACCAATTATCAGACATTGTTTTGTTTGTTCGTTTGTAAGTTTGGGTTGTGCGTCAAGAAGTTCAAGCAGATGATCAATCAAAGATTTGTGTGAGTCTCAACTCCAAATCTCCCAATTCATTCAACATGATCAAGAGTTTTCCCTTCATCAACAATTAAGTTTGAGTTCATCTCAATTCAATTTCATCAAGCTCAATTCTTTTGGTGCTCAAAATTAGGGTTTGGCCAAAGACAGCTGGGTGTTGACTTTTCATCTGAGCATGATCTCATACCTCAAGACATGATTCAAAGGTTTCAAACACATCTTGGTGGTCCATTTGTGTGATTCATTTAGCCTAAGAAGCGTGATTCAATGATAGTTGAAGAATTTGATTCAATTGCTAAAAAGTTAACAGATGCTCAAAGTCAAAGTTTCACTTTTGACATTTTTGGTCAACGATGGACTTTTTGAGTCAATAATATAGAAAATATGGAGGATGATTGATTTTGATCAAGATAAATCAAAGAAATCATGAAAAGATGCAAAATTCCCAAATTAGGAGTTTGGAAATCTATCAAAGTACAAAATGCATGATCACGTGACTTACTTTCCAAGGCCATAGTTTTTTAATTCAAGCATCCAATGGAAACACTTGAGTACTTCATTGAAAGATGGAATTTGATTCTACAAGTTGATGAAAATTACAAGCCAAAAGATTTCTTAAAGTGGAAGATATTAATGATCAAAAGTTGTTTCTAAAGAGGACCAAAAAATAATGCAATGCTAAAGTTGTAATAATGCGTGAGGTTCAAGAAGGAATGCAATGGAAAAATTATAATAAAAATACATGCTTGTTGATCAAGGAAAGAATATGCCATACATGGGCACCAAGTAATGACAAAGTTGTAATTACCAAATGACATTTTTGTAATAACATAAAGCAGTTGACGATCAACGTGAGGATCAACATCACTCAATGGCAAAATTGTAATATTGGTACTTGCATGAGGATCAAGGAAGAAATATAACATATGTGGGCACCAAGAAATGACTAAGCTGTAATTATAAAATGACATTTTTGTAAATAGAGATCTTCTCATTTTACACTACTAATGACAGTTTTGTAATTACTGGTGGCAATCCTGTAATTAGAAGTTGATACGCAGGGCAACTTTGGTACTCAAGACTAAAGAGGATAAAAAACTCTATATATAGCCCTTTTGTTTTCTTTATTGGGGAGATTTTTAGGGGATTCATGAAGGATTCATTCAAGATTGGTCCAAGAAAAATTCAAGAGAAATGGTAATGAAATTCTTCCAAACATTATATTCTCACTAAATTCCATTGTCACATAAGAGTCGAAACTTCGAATCTCCCGATTTTTCCACTTCCTTTACATAAAATATAACTCATCCAATGCATTGAAACCAAACATTCCAACACACTCCTGAGGGCTCAGTGAAGTTGTAGACATCATCACATCTCATTTGGAAATACTCTAGAAGGTGCATTGGACACACTCCAATAGGTAAACTTTCTTGATTTCAAACCCTCATTAAGGCTTCATTTTCATCCATTCAAGTTTTTATTATGTTTTCCTTGAGATGTTGAGTGAAAACCCCATGAAAACGGGCATTGGTTGTACATATATGGTATTAAATTTTATTTATTTTATTTTCAATTGTTTTAACTTTCATCTTTATTTTTAATAAAAAAATCAAAAAAGAACATTTTATTCTTTCTTTCCATTTATTTCATTCACATACTAAAAAAAACTGAAAATACATGCACTCTTTCATTTATTAATCTTTCAGTTTCTATTTATTTATTTTTAAAATATACTTTGATATTTTCTAAACATTTTGATTAACTTGTACATTTTTTGTTGATTTTGTTTTGGACCTAATCTTTGATGAATCAATGATTGTTTCAAATGCTTAATGTTTGATATCTTGATGATTAATGATAGATCCATGTCCATACTTACATGTCTATGTATCATATTCACATGCTATTGCTATGAGCACTCACGTTCCCTTTTATCCTAGCCTTAGGATTAGAGTTGTCTGACTCTATGTAAGTGTCATTGCTATGGACACTTACTCCCCCTTCCCTTTATCCTAGCCTTAGGATTAGAGTTGCCTGACTCTATGTAAGTGTCATTTCTATGGACACTTACTCCCCTTTCCCTTTATTCTAGCCTTAGGATTAGAGTTGTTTGACTCTGTGTAAGTGTAATTGGACACTTACTCCCCCTCTCCCTTTTTATCCTAGCTTTAGGATTATAGTTTCTTAACTCTATGTAAGTGTCATGACTAGGGACACTTACCTTCCCCCTTGGAACCTTGATCACTATCAAGAGTTCCTCACCCGTAGTTAGGTAAACTATGAATGCTCTGATTCCATCCTTGTTAGGATACGTAGGCACAAGATGCGATGTCTTGACTAGCATACTTAGAAATAAACTCTTAGGTCCTCCCCTTAGAACTTTTTCATTAGCAAGCAAACAATAACATAACACAAATACTAACAAGAGGTTCCTGTAGAATACTACAGATAATTAAGATGCTAACACCTTCCCTAGGTATAACCAACCCTCGAACCTTAGATCTCTAGCATTTTTGTTACATTGCACAATTAGTCTTTTATTTGATTTTTTCCCTTTCCTTTGGATAAATTAAAGTTCGATGGTGAATATTCAAACTTTTGTGATTCAAGTTAAAATAATAGCTTGATGTCCGATTCTCACCGCGACACCCCCGAACCTTAGATTCTCTTCATTGCTTTGTCTTTCCATTGCATTTTTATGGGTTATTCTTTCTTTACCCCTTACTTTGGATAAAATAAGATCGGTGGTGATATCCTAAGATTTGTGAAGCCTAGCTAACTCAATAGCTATGACCTCCGATTCTCACCGCGACACATTGGTTTTGTAAGAAAATCTCATCCTCTCTATTTGGTGGTTTCTGTAACACCCCAGTTTCGACCATTTTATTTAATCGAGTCGATTTAATTATTTTGAGTATTATATTATTTTTATTTATGACTTTGGTGTGATAATATGTTGTTTTGTACTGTTATTATATTTTATCGCATTTTGGGATCGTTTGAGAGATAATTGAGAGTAAGGGTATTTTAGTCTTTTCCCTAATTATTTACTAAATTAGTAAAGAAAAGAGATAGAAATAGAAAGGAGAGCAAAAATAGAGAGAAAGAAAAAGAGAAGAAGAAAAAGGGAAGAAAGAAAAGAAGAGAAGGGAGAAAAAGAGAGAAAAAGAGGAAAAAGCTAGGAATCTCCAAATCAACTTCTAGGAATCGATTTAATCGGGTAAGGGTGTGAAATTCAATTATCTTATACATGTGTATGATTATGTATGTGTTTGTTTGTTGTTTAGTTGGATTGTATGAAAAATATAACAAAACCCATTTTTGTTGAAAGTGGTAGAATTTGATTTAATCGAGTTAGAAATCATGTTTTTCGTGTTCCTTGTTGTTGGTACATATTAGGTTCATGTTGTTATGCATTGTATTGGTAATTTTCTGAGTGTAGGTGAAAAATTGGATGAATTTGGGTAAGAAAACACTGAACAAAGTTCTGCAGAAATTTTTCTGGTTTTTCCAGGTCATACGCGTATAGGGCATGTTCATACGCGTATGGACCTTGGCATTACGCGTAACGTGGGCGAGCCATGTGCCCATACGCGTATGAGATGTTGTTTTGCACGGCCATCTGCCCATTTGCGTATGGTACGCGTATCACTTTAAGGCATTACGCGTATGAGGGGATGCAATACGCGTATGGCCAGGAGAATGGAAAAATGTGATTTTTCAAAATGTCGTTTTCGTTTTCGTCCGTAACTTTTGTTCCGATTATCCGATTTTTACATTCTTGGTGTCGTTGGAAAGCTATTGAGCTGTACAATATGATTATGATGTTTTGGAGATTGTTAGCCGATTAAATTATGTCGGGAAATGTGAATAGTGTCGTTTTGTCGACTTTTGCCGTCTTAATGGTGTGTAAATGATGTGTATTATGCTATGTGCTTTTGATATGGATATCGTATGACGTTGTATGATGTGAATGCATTTGATGGCATGTTGTGGTGATGAATGGTGGCCGAGAGGCAAATAAATGCAATGTGTTGTATTTGATTATATATGCATGTTTATGGTTGCATATATGTGTGAAAATGCATTGGTTGTCATGAGTTCTTGTATGTCAAGCATCATGAAATGCATTGTTGTTGCGTCCTGAGGGACGGCGGTTCCGGTGGGGAATCAGCTATAACATCGTGTGCCTCAAAAATATGAAGGTATGAATAGCCTGAGGACTGAAAGCGATGGTTATAGACGATCGTGAGCCTCTCTCGGTGGAGGTGTGAGCGATCCATAAACACCGTGAGCCTCTCTTGGTGGAGGTGTGAGCGGTGGGTGAACATCGTATGCCCGACGGGGAGTTACAGTGATGTAAAGAGCGATGGTTCCAGCAGAGTTCCTGAGTGAACTAGTGATGAGATATGAATCTTGGAGTCGGTACCGCATATGCATTTGCATAGAGAGTCGTTGTGTCGGTCTCTTTGCATCTGCATGAATTATGATTGCATTGGTTATATGTGAAAAATCATGATTTGGTGATTATGTGTGAGACATTGTGTGATTGAGCTTGTGATAACATTTGTGAATTGATGTGCATTCGTATTAAATGCCTTGAATTATGAATGATATGTTTTGTGTGTATAAACATATGCATGATGTGTGAATATGGGATTATGTGAATATAATCTGTATATGATTTATGTGTAGACATGTGATAATTAAGGTGAGAAAATTTGATATGTGTATTTTTATGTTGATATATATAATTATATGCATTTATATTATGGTTGTTTTTCTCACCCTTCTGCTGTTTTATAATGCTCTATGAGGCATTGCAGATTAGAGTTGCTGGAGGTCTTTTGTGAAGATTGTATCTTCATTCTTTTGTCGGTCGGCTCTGATATGTGACACTGGGTAGTTAGGGAGGCCGTTTGTGTTTTTGGTGTATTGTGTATATTTATATCTTTAGGTTTGTACTTGTCTAACTGATGTATGACCAACTTTTCATTGATATATATATATGATATTCAGTTTTTAGATTTTCCGCTTTTATTCTAAAAACTTTGAAATGTGGGTGTAAGGAACTGAGTTCCTCTATTGAATGCTACCCCACTGTTGCATATCTTTATGAGTAGGTGTTGTATGTTTTGTTTCAAATTGATGTGATTTCCTCGTCTGTGTCGTGTTTTTAAATATACTCTGACGAAATTTTATTAAGTGTTTATTGTTTTATGATTATTTGGGGGTATAGATTGGGGGCGTCACATTAAGTGGTATCAGAGCCAGTCCGTGTCAGTTTGTGTCAGTCCTTGTTGGTCTTTGTGGTTCGGTGAGCTGTTTGTTTAACCATAGTTGTTGTTATAGGAAATGAACAGAATATGGCTCGGGCTGTGCAGGGTGTACTGAATGTTACGGGTAATGATGAGTTCGGGAAGAACGAACTGCCTATCTTCAAGGGAAGATATGATCCTGTCGGTGCACAATTTTGGATTGAGGAGGTTGAAAGAATCTTCCATGTGATGAATTGTGCTGAAGAGAATAAGGTGAGACTGGGTACTCACATGTTGAAAGAAGAAGCAGCTGGTTGGTGGGTTAGTTTGCGCCAAGTGCTGGGAGAGGATGATGAAGAGGTTACTTGGGATTTGTTTGTCCGAGAGTTTCGGAGGAAGTACTATCCTGAAGGTGTGAAGGAAAAGAAAGAGATTGAGTTCTTGGAGTTGAAACAAGGCAATATGTCTGTTGTGGATTACACAGCAAAGTTTGTGGAACTGGTGCAGTTTTATCCTCATTATGCGGAAGCGACTGCTGAATTTTCTAAGTGTGTGAAGTATGAGAACGGATTGCGTCCGGAGATTAAACAGGCAATCGGTTATCAGAGGATTAGAAGGTTTTCTGAATTGGTGGACAGTTGTAGGATTTACGAAGAGGATCGTAAGGCGCCTGCTACTCCCTATAAGAGTGTGGATGACAGGAAAGGGAAACAACAGTCTCGTAGTGGATCGTATGTGACAACCGTTGACCATGGTAAACAAAGGGGTACTTTTGATCGAAAGGCAAGGGAGGGAGGAATGTCTAGTCCTCCGAGGTGTTACATTAAGTGTTACAAGTGTGGGGAAGTAGGACATCTTCGTCTTAATTGTGAGAAGAATAAACTGAAATGTTCCAAGTGTGGAGGTTCGGGACATGTCGCAGTTGATTGTAAGAGAATTAGTGTGCAGTGTTTCAACTGTAGTGAAACAGGTCATATTAGTACGGGATGTACGAAACCGAAGAGAGCTCAGACTAGTAGGAAGGTTGTTGCATTGGCAGGAGATGAGACTACTAGTGCGGATCGTCTGACTTAAGGTACTTGTTTTATTAAGAGTACGCCTTTATTTGCTATTATTGGTAATGGAGCGACTCATTCATTTATTTCGTCTGAGTGCGCGAAGCGTTTGAATATGTTGTGGTCTTTTTGGGATGGTAAGATGGTTATCGATATTTCTGCATAGGGGTCAGTAATTATTTCTTTGGTTTGTTTAAATTGTTCTTTGACCATTTATGGTAAAGGATTTGTGATGGATTAGGTGTGTTTACAGTTAGAGAGGTTAGAATGAGATAAGTGGGGGAGAAGCTGGTACTTCTCCATGTTGTTTCAGGTGTAGAGCGCTGGCTCAGTGTGTTCGGGATTGCAAGATTATAAGTGTAGTTTCTGGTTTAAGAAGGGATGCGGAGGTAAGGATTATGTCGACTAAGGATTTGTGCCTTCGGTAGTTTTGTGCATAGGATGTAAGGAATGCTATTATAGTTTTGTGGAGACGGTTTATGTCTCATCATGGTTGTCGGCTGTCTATTGACAAATTGAGAAACTGATCACCCTTAATCTCTTGTTGATAGCATACGGGAATTATGTTGGATGGAATGGACGTGTCTTTCCAGCTTTGATAGTGGTGCGGAATGGATTACTTGAAATGTAAGGAGATGGTTACAGATTGCGTTGATGAGTCGAGGAGAATTCTTATATCAGAAGATGAGACGGATTAGAGGTTTGTGTATGTGGATTAAGTTGGAATGTCTCTGAGGGATAATGATTGGGTATTACTAAGGGTTGGTAAGGAATAAGATGATAGTAGGAGGATGCGTGTTAACCAGTGAGTAGTATGGGAACTTGCGGTTGTGTTTTGCAGAGCTTGAGTTTTGAATTGCGACGAATTGCAAACGATTTGAAACTCTTTGATGGTATTGAGATTACAGAAATCTTGAGGAAACCGTAGGGGTGGATGTAATATTTGAGAGTTCCTTTTTGGTTGGTTGTTGCAATAGGTTGGAATTTGGATTATCAAGAGAAGAAATTGTGTATGGATTACGGACAGTAGTATAGGATTACGATTGAGAATAAGTGTTTACTTTTAGGATTAGGTAACTGGAATGATTTGGTTGTAGTTGTATTATGTTGGATTATAGGAAGTATTATTGTTATGATTCTAGATTCGAAGTGTTTGGTAATTATAAGAATATTGAGTATTGAATTGGTTTGGATTATCCTTTGGGGAAAAGTTATTGTTATGACTGAGGAGTTAAGTCGGAAATTTCTATGTATGTCTGTTTTAATGGTCCGAGAATTTGAGTTGTTTGAGAAGTTCAGAGGCGAGTGCCTAGTGTGTGAGATAACACAGAGGAGTGTGAGGATAGGAATATTAAAAGTGAACAGTGGTTTTTGGTGATTATGTGAAAGAGTTAGACTTTGGACGTGAGATTGGTAGTTTTGATGGTTACGAGTCATTAGAGTGCGCAGCGGAAGCGTGAAGTGGCACATTTCGTATATGCGTGTCTGACTTGTAAGAGTTCTTAGGTTGAACATTGGAAATTTGTAGGAATGGTGAGACCAATGGATGTTTCAGAGTGGAAGTGTTAGGTGAAAGGTTTGAATGGTACTCATGGGCTACTAAGTAGATGGGTGTTTTGGTTATATGTACGATTGGTGAATCGTGGCATTGTTGTGATAAGGGTGTGTGACAAGGAGGTTGGTATTCTTGTTTTGTTGATGTGGTTGAGGCCTTGTTATGTCGTGGAACCTTATGTTCTTGTTTATGTTGTTGCCTCATTTCCATTGTGTTGGTTCGAGTGCGTGTAGCTAATTCCTGTGTGAGGAATTAGAGGTGGGTTACCTGCGGTGATGGTAACGATCTTGTTGTGTTTCGGTTCTAGAGTGAACCTGTGTGTTGGTATCGTGGTTTTCTTTAAGTAGTGAATTGGTCGTCAAGTGCATTGTATGGGCTTTGCAGCTTGTCGTTATTGTTGTCGTCGTTGTCGTGTTGTTGTTGTATCTGCTGTTAGCAAGTTGGTTTGTCTGTTGTGTTATTCGTGGTGTGCCTTTTGTTGGCATGTTGGTTTGTTAGTCGGATGCGAGAGTCGTGTCCGGAGTTGTTCGTCTCGGTTATATTTTCGAGGACGAAAATTTCCAAGTGGGGGAGAGTTGTAACGCCCCGGTTTCGACCATTTTATTTAATCGAGTCGATTTAATTATTTTGAGTATTATATTATTTTTATTTATGACTTTGGTGTGATAATATGTTGTTTTGTACTGTTATTATATTTTATTGCATTTTGGGATCGTTTGAGAGATAATTGAGAGTAAGGGTATTTTAGTCTTTTCCCTAATTATTTACTAAATTAGTAAAGAAAAGAGATAGAAATAGAAAGGAGAGAAAAAATAGAGAGAAAGAAAAAGAGAAGAAGAAAAAGGGAAGAAAGAAAAGAAGAGAAGGGAGAAAAAGAGAGAAAAAGAGGAAAAAGCTAGGAATCTCCAAATCAACTTCTAGGAATCGATTTAATCGGGTAAGGGTGTGAAATTCAATTATCTTATACATGTGTATGATTATGTATGTGTTTGTTTGTTGTTTAGTTGGATTGTATGAAAAATATAACAAAACCCATTTTTGTTGAAAGTGGTAGAATTTGATTTAATCGAGTTAGAAATCATGTTTTTCGTGTTCCTTGTTGTTGGTACATATTAGGTTCATGTTGTTATGCATTGTATTGGTAATTTTCTGAGTGTAGGTGAAAAATTGGATGAATTTGGGTAAGAAAACGCAGAACAAAGTTCTGCAGAAATTTTTCTGGTTTTTCCAGGTCATACGCGTATGGGGCATGTTCATACGCGTAACGTGGGCGAGCCATGTGCCCATACGCGTATGAGATGTTGTTTTGCACGGCCATCTGCCCATTTGCGTATGGTACGCGTATCACTTTAGGGCATTACGCGTATGAGGGGATGCAATACGCGTATGGCCAGGAGAATGGAAAAATGTGATTTTTTAAAATGTCGTTTTCGTTTTCGTCCGTAACTTTTGTTCCGATTATCCGATTTTTACATTCTTGGTGTCGTTGGAAAGCTATTGAGCTGTACAATATGATTATGATGTTTTGGAGATTGTTAGCCGATTAAATTATGTCGGGAAATATGAATAGTGTCATTTTGTCGACTTTTGCCGTCTTAATGGTGTGTAAATGATGTGTATTATGCTATGTGCTTTTGATATGGATATCGTATGACGTTGTATGATGTGAATGCATTTGATGGCATGTTGTGGTGATGAATGGTGGCCGATAGGCAAATAAATGCAATGTGTTGTATTTGATTATATATGCATGTTTATGGTTGCATATATGTGTGAAAATGCATTGGTTGTCATGAGTTCTTGTATGTCAAGCATCATGATATGCATTGTTGTTGCGTCCTGAGGGACGGCGGTTCCGATGGGGAATCAGCTATAACATCGTGTGCCTCGAAAATATGAAGGTATGAATAGCCTGAGGACTGAAAGCGATAGTTATAGACGATCGTGAGCCTCTCTTTCTGGAGGTGTGAGCGATCGGGTCGTGAGCCTCTCTCGGTGGAGGTGTGAGCGATCCATAAACACCGTGAGCCTCTCTTGGTGGAGGTGTGAGCGGTGGGTGAACATCGTATGCCCGACGGGGAGTTACAGTGATGTAACGAGCGATGGTTCCAGCAGAGTTCCTGAGTGAACTAGTGATGAGATATGAATCTTGGAGTCGGTACCGCATATGCATTTGCATAGAGAGTCGTTGTGTCGGTCTCTTTGCATCTGCATGAATTATGATTGCATTGGTTATATGTGAAAAATCATGATTTGGTGATTATGTGTGAGACATTGTGTGATTGACCTTGTGATAGCATTTGTGAATTGATGTGCATTCGTGTTAAATGCCTTGAATTATGAATGATATGTTTTGTGTGTATAAACATATGCATGATGTGTGAATATGGGATTATGTGAATATAATCTGTATATGCTTTATGTGTAGACATGTGATAATTAAGGTGAGAAAATTTGATATGTGTATTTTTATGTTGATATATATAATTATATGCATTTATATTATGGTTGTTTTTCTCACCCTTCTGCTGTTTTATAATGCTCTATGAGGCATTACAGATTAGAGTTGCTGGAGGTCTTTTGTGAAAATTGTATCTTCATTCTTTGGTCGGTCGGCTCTGATATGTGACACCGGGTAGTTAGGGAGGCCGTTTGTGTTTTTGGTGTATTGTGTATATTTATATCTTTAGGTTTGTACTTGTCTAACTGATGTATGACCAACTTTTCATTGATATATATATATATATATATGATATTCAGTTTTTAGATTTTCCGCTTTTATTCTAAAAACTTTGAAATGTGGGTGTAAGGAACTGAGTTCCTCTATTGAATGCTACCCCACTGTTGCATATCTTTATGAGCAGGTGTTGTATGTTTTGTTTCAAATTGATGTGATTTCCTCGTCTGTGCCGTGTTTTTAAATATACTCTGACGAAATTTTATTAAGTGTTTATTGTTTTATGATTATTTGGGGGTATAGATTGGGGGCGTCACAGTTTCTAGTTGAAGTTTCAAGAATTCCTATCTAATTTATGTAAGTTACATGCACTGACTGACACATACATGGACACACGCCCTGAGCACAGCTTTGACACAAACATGCTTACACAACGAATAATGTGTCAGAAAATAAAAGTGACCCCGAATATAACATGTCTCAATGATGACACAGTTTCATCTAGCATGTGTTGGACACACAAAAAAACGTTCGTTCTAAAGTTTTGTGCTTTCATCGCTCACAGGAGCTTTAGAATTTCAAAATTAATCGTTAGTTGGTTTTGCTTGCAAATCACTTTGACATGTTGTATTGTATTTTCTAAGACTTCAAATCTGATTAGCATTTAGATAACATGAGTCAACATTCATTCAATAGCTGTTTGTTTCCCTTTTATATGACTTCAAAGCTGATTAGCACATTTTTGATAATGTGTGAGCCAACTATCATTCAGTGGTTTGTTTCCTTTTTTCTGATTTATCAGTTCACCTTTACCTAATCTTGCCTATTTAGACGAGGCATTATAGTTTTGTTGTAGTAGTTGCCTCTTTAGATATATAACCTGTTTATAAACTCTTCTTCTTAAGTCTTCGTTTAAACCGATTGAATTATGTATGGTAAAGTTATGCATTGCAGTTTTGTTGTAGTAGTTAGCTTTTTAGATATATAGCATGTTTATAAGCTCTTCTTCTCAAGTCTTTGTTTAAACTGATTGAATTGCGTGTGGTAAATTTATGCAGGAACGAAAAAGCTAATGTCCTAAATGCTTCATACTACCATGTAGTCAACCCCTTTACCAAAACAGTTGTTGGTGCTGAGGTAGCTCACCAATTCTCGACCAAAGAGAAGACACTCACACTTGGAACTCAAGTAATCTATGAAACATGCTATTGTAAAATATACCAAACTAAGGCTATGTAATAACTTAAAAGAAATAGTAATAAATGACTGTCATTAGTATTTAGAATGCAAGCTCATGGTTAGGGTCACTTTTAAAATCTCTTAGATTTAAGTAGTTTATGCAAGGAACTTTTCACTAGGTGGTTTTTTGAAATTTATTTTCCACAAAGTTTACTGAAGTTGACCTGGCATTGGCATAATGTTGACTCATTTGAACTTCAGTATTCAATTTCTTCATTCTATTTAAAGTCAACTATTCATAGTGATTATGCACTATATTGAGTTATAAAATTATGACAATAATTTTTCTCACATGTCCATTGATTCAATCTGTTTTGTTGTTTAACTATCAATCGTTGGAATATAAGATTTAATGCTCAAAATAATTTTTTACTAATGAAACAAGATTGCGAGATTCATTACACTACTGTAACACTAGACTAAGGGCCTATTTGTTTCAGCTTTAAAAAAATATAGTTTTTCTTTGTATTTTTCAAAATTAGATTTTACAAAACCGTTTTTCAAAATATTACATGTTTTTTATTTTTATTTTTTCTAAATTGAAAGACTAATTTTGACATCCTATAACATAAAGATACATTATTGAAGATAAAAAAGATAGTCAAAATCGCAATTTTTATAAAAAGGTGTATCTCAAAAATGATTTTTATGAAAATCTATTTGAAATAACTTCAAAATTAAGTGATTTTTTAAAATTTTGATATTCAAAAAAAGTTTCAATAAAAATGATGAAATATCTAAAATAGTATTTCAAGAATAACTATTCAACCCAAATTTTTATTTGAAGTTTTTATGAAAAAAAATTGTAAATTATTTTTACACAAAATTATAGGCCCGTTTGTTTGCCTTTTTTATTTAAATGATTTTTATAGGGTTACAAAATTTTGTGTAAAAAAAATTTACAAAGAAACTTTTTATAAAAGCTTCAAATGAAAATTTTGTTTGAATAGTTATTCTTAAAATATTATATTAGATATTTCATCATTTTATTGAAATTTTTTTAGAATATTAAAATTTAAAAAAATCATTTAATTTTGAAACTATTTCAAATAGTTTTTCATAAAAATCATTTTCGAAATACGACTTTTAAAAAAAATTACGACTTGGATTATATTTTGATCTTCAATAATATATGTTTATATTATCGAATGTTAAAATTAGTCTTTCTATTTAGAAAAAACTAATATAAAGATACTTGTAATATTTTGAAAAATAATTTTACAAAATTCATTTTTGAAAAAACAAAAAAAATTCTCTTTTTTTAAAGCTGAAACAAACAAGCCCTATATTACACTGAAAAAATCATTTAAAAAAAAGGCAAAACAAGCGGGCCATAATGAAACAAAATTGGCTTTTGTCTTAGATCAGTGATTTGCATTTTACCGATCAAAACTTTGCTTTGTACATTTTGTGATATAGTTCATCATGTTAAATTATAATGATTATACACTATTTTAGAGTTAGGCCAATACAATATTTAAGAATTCAATTTTGTGTACCTAATACATGTTAACTACATGTAATTACACTGTAATTATTATGTCTGGATTAACTTCCTGTGCGAATTTTTGTAGTTTTCTTTTCGGGAGGTTGTTGAATCTCTTGTATACGGGTTAGGATACCCCTTTGTATCCTTTTTTAATAGATTTTTCTTATTAAAAAAAAAACTACATGTTCTAGAGATGTACTTGAATGAAAATATTAAAAATCTAACAATTATAAAAAATACAATTGAGTTTATACTATTGTTCCTCATTAATAGTTAAATACTCATTTCACATTATAGGTGTATCTAAATACATTGTAACCACTCATTTATTTTATTATACAACTGAATCTTAATAGTTTTTATGTTTAAACAAATAAATTTTTCATTCATGTAGTTTAACTAGAATAAAAACTTGTCTCATGTTTTACTTATTTCACAAGTGAACTTTGAATTATCAACTGTCTTTTTCTCCAATAGATTAGAATATTAAAAAAGTCATATATATGTAGTTCAACTGAACTTGTAGATAAAGAAACCCTAAAGATGAGGAAATTGGAGCAACTTATATATTAATTTGATTTGAAAGTAACTTCACCCCAATTAAACTATGTACAAAGTGCTAAAACCATTGAATTATATTAAATTGAAATTAAGCATATAATATGTACATAGTTGAACCAAGTGCAACTATGTACATAGGTCGACAATGCAACATACTGAGTACAAGCTAAACTTCTTATGGTGTAGAAGCAATTGATACTGATTACCCTAACAAATGATAATCTTGAGAAATAGTAAATAATGAAATATATACATATGATGCTAGGTTATTGATAGTATTACAAATTCTAGGCAGCAGGATCAACTTCATGGCGTTCGGACTCTGAAACGCGATTCTTGTATTTACGGATGAAATCTTCGGCTTTCCTGTTAATATTTGGCTCAGCAACACCCCAGTTACCTTTGTCTTCATCGCTAGGCCATGTTCGGCGCCCAGTGTCATAATCATAGTAACCTGCTCCATGCTTATTCTTAGATGTGAAGCATGCGAAAATAGAGAAGAAACCTGGTGAAGACTTGTTCTGCCTATTACCACCTCCCATGGTGATTAATGGCTAAGTTTTATGCAATAACTCACTGTCTTGGTTTTGAAATGACAGTGTAATATGACCTATTTATATATAAATATAATAGTTGAGGTGGTTTGAATTTGCATAGTGTGAAAAGAAGAATCTGATAAAGCAGTGGTGAGACATGCATAAATGGTTTAAATCAAGCTGAGTTGGAAGGGTTGTAGCAACTTTGTCAAGGCACTTTTTCTGTGCTCCGCTAGTTTCGTACGTGAAGCTTTAATAAATGAGGGATTTCTACCAATAACGCACGATTGTTGGTTATTCTTTTGTACTTTTCTTCTCTTATGTAGATTTTCGTTATTTGTTATTAATTAGAACTTTTCCACTTCTATTTCAAGCGGCTAAACTATGTGCACCATATTATAGTTTTGCACATACTTTATAAGTATTGGCAAATAGGCTGGGTCAAACACAGAGTCAGTGAGACCAGCCTTTTATAAATAGTGTTGTAGTTTATGTTGAAAGCTGTTAAAGTTGTTATTTTTGGAAGTTTTGCAAGGGTAATCGATTACCCAAATGTTGTTAATCGATTACACCTGCTGTTATTCCAAAAATAACAGAATTTTAACAGCTGTGCACTTTAGTTGATATTTTTTATTTCAGTTGTTGTATTCTCTCATGTATAAATACAGTGTTGTAATCCCAAATATTTTAATTCATCATCAATATTACTCTCTACCCTAATTCTCTCTCTCTCAATTCATCTTCTTCCCCAAGTTTCTTTTCCACCATTGTTACTACCTTCCCAAATTCTGGTTTATGTTTTATGTTGTTCTAACATTTGACATCAAGAGCTCTGGTTATTGATCCTAATTCGCTGCAACATCAATGGCTACCGTTTCCAATGATCGAATTCCCACCAATCTCCCAATTCTTGATTCGAAGAACTACGACAAATGGGCGAAACAAATGAAGGTTCTATTTGGTTATCAAGAGGTTCTTGAGATCGTCATCAATGGAGTTACACCGTTAGGGGCAGATGTTAACGATGCTCGTAGGGCTACATACAAGGAAGAAAAGAAGAAGGATTACAAAGCTCTATTCTTGATTCATTCGTGTGTTGATAACGACAATTTCGAGAAGGTTGGTGATTGTGAATCCGCGAAGCAAGCATGAGAAATCTTGGAGAAAGCGTATGCCGGTGCCGTCAAAGCGAAGGTGGTAAGGTTACAAACTTACAAACGTCAATTCGAGTTAACGCAAATGGAGGACAAAGAAACGATCAACGATTACATCACGCGCATTACCCGGTTAGTCAACCAAATCAAGTCATGTGGCGAAACGATCCTTGAGCAGAATGTTGTATCGAAAGTGTTGCGTTCGTTAACATCACGTTTTGATAACATTGTTGTGGCTATTGAGGAGTCGAAGGATCTAACGACTTTGAACAAAGATGAGTTGCAAAGTTCGTTAGAGGCGCATGAACAAAGGATGGATGAGAGAAGTGCCGACAAAGCCAAAGCGGAGATCGCTTTGCAAGCGCGTCTACATGAGAAGAACAAGAGATTGAAAGGGAAGTGGACTTCTAAAAGTAAGAAGAATTTTTGTGGAAAAGATCCACGAAATTCAAAGAGTGAAGGAAGCTCCAAAGAGGGTAATCAAAGCACCCACAAGCCGTTTGACAAAAGTTCTGTGAAGTGTTACAATTGTCAAAAGCTTGGGAATTTTACGAAAGAATGTCGCTCAAAACGCAAGGAAAAGGATGCGGATGAGGCTAAGATTGCTAGGGAAGAGGTAGACGATGAAGATACCCTTCTTGTGATGATTACGGAAGAGAATTATGGCATTGTTAATGCTGCTGGCAGCAGCTACTGTGATGACAGTTTGCGGGACAGCAGCTGTACTGTGTCGGAAAGTGACGGAAAAATGCGTTCGGGTCGAAATGCATTACTTACCATGGGTGATGGAGTTCAAAGTAAAGACGAGTGGTATTTGGATTCCGGTTGTTCAACACATATGACGGGTCGAAAGGATTGGTTTGTGCAAATCAATCAAGCGGCAAAGAGTAAAGTCAAGTTTGCCGACGACACCACTTTAAGAGCTGAAGGGGTAGGAGATGTTTTGATCGGAAGAAAGAATGGTGGACATTCTAGGATCAAAGATGTCTTGTACATACCGGGAATTAAGTGTAATCTTTTAAGCATTGGCCAATTACTTGAAAGAGGTTACTTAATTCGGTTGGAGAACAAGATGTTACGCGTTTTAGATTCAAATGGTGTGTTGATTCTAAAAGCGCCGATGGCTGCCAACCGAACTTTTAAGGTTGAGTTAAAGGTTATGGAGCATCGTTGTTTAGCTACCGCGGCAAGTAGAGATGAGTGGTTATGGCATTACCGTCTTGGTCACCTTAATTTTAGGGATCTTAAAATGTTGCAACAAAGTGAAATGGTAACAGGGCTGCGACATATTAGTGTTCCGACAGAATTGTGTGAGGAATGTGTGACGAGTAAGCAACACAAGAATGTGTTTAGCAAGGATGCGGGTCGAAGAACCAAAGGCTTACTTGAGGTGGTGTATTCCGATGTTTGTGGACCGATGCAAGTAGAGACTTATGGCGGCAATCGATATTTTGTTACATTTATTGACGATTTTAGTAGGAAGCTTTGGACATATCTTATCAAGAGGAAGGATGAGGTATTTGGAGTGTTCAAGAGTTTCAAATCCATGGTGGAGCGTCAAAGTGGTCGGAAGCTCAAAATTCTCAAAACGGATGGTGGAGGTGAGTATACCTCTAGTGAGTTTGGGAAGTTTTGTGATCTTGAGGGTATCGTGCGTGAGGTGGTGCCTCCATATACGCCTCAACAAAACGGAGCTGCCGAGAGGAAAAATCGTACAATAATGAACATGGTGCGTAGTATGCTTTGTGGGAAGAAATTGCCTAAGGAATTGTGGGGTGAGGCCGTGTCTACAGCCACCTACTTGTTGAATAGGTGTCCTACTAAGAAGCTGGAGAAGACTACACCAGAAGAGGTTTGGGGTGGTTTCAAACCGAGTGTGAATCATTTGTGCGTTTTTGGATCGATTGCATATCGTCATGTACCGAATCAACTTAGAAAGAAGTTGGATGATAAAGGTGAGAAATTGATATTTGTTGGATATCACTCTACTGGAGGGTACAAGTTGTTTGATGAGAGGAATCGGAAAATCGTGATAACCCGGGACGTGCTGTTTGACGAAATAAAAACTGCTGAAACAACAGGTGTAATCGATTACCCAGATGTTGCAAACCGATTACAGCCTGCTGAACAGCAGCAGTTTGTTGATTTGTTTGATGCTGAGAGTTCCGATGCCGCTGTACCTGCACCTACTGAAGCGGAAAATGGTGTTGTGAATAATGGTAAACCAGTGAGGCAAAGAGCCTTGCCTCATAGACTCCGAGATTGTAAGAGGTTCCAAGATAATGAAGTGAACAATGATGGTGATTTTGTTCATTTCGCACTTATGGCCGAATCTGAACCGGTAAATGAGGAGGAAGCCTTAAGTGATCCTAAATGGATATGTGCAATGAAAGAGGAGCTGGAATCTATTGAAAAAAATGGTACTTGGGAGTTGGTCGATTTACCACATGGAAAGAAACCGATTGGTGTGCGATGGGTCTATAAAGTCAAAGCAAATCCTAAAGGTGAAGTAATCAAGTACAAAGCTCGATTAGTTGCCAAAGGGTTCTTGCAACGTGAAGGAATAGACTACGAGGAGGTATTCGCACCGGTGGCTAGATTGGAGACTATTCGTTTGGTTGTTGGAATTGCGCATAGCAATAATTGGGTGATTTACCAAATGGATGTGAAATCTGCATTTTTGAATGGTCATCTTGATGAGGAGGTTTATGTGGGACAGCCACCTGGTTTCGTGATTAAAAATCAAGAGAAGAAGTACTACAAGCTACACAAGGCGTTATATGGTTTGAAACAAGCTCCAGGAGCTTGGAACAAACGTATAGACGGCTTTCTTATTGACATCGGTTTCAAGCGGTGTGTATCCGAACATGGTGTTTATGTGAGATCGGATACTATTGATGGTGTTATTATACTTTGCTTGTATGTTGATGATCTCTTGATTATGGGCAGCAATGACAAGAGTATTTCAAGGTTCAAAGTGGAGCTCATGAGTGAGTTTGAGATGACGGACCTTGGTGTGATGAGATACTTTCTTGGCATAGAGTTTCACAAGTCAAAAGTGGGGCTGCTTATGCATCAAAGAAGGTATGCTCTAGACATCTTGAAAAGGTGTGAAATGGAGCATTGTAATGCTTCTAATACACCTTGTGAGGCTAGAGTTCATCTGTCCAAAAGCAATGATGAGGATGATGTGGATCCAACACTTTACCGGAGTTTGATTGGATCATTGCGGTATTTGTGCAATACTCGACCGGATTTGGCTTTTAGTGTCGGTATTGCGAGTAGATTCATGGAGAGACCTAAGGTGTCTCACTTGGCAGCGGTCAAGAGGATCCTTAGATATGTGAAAGGTACTCTTGGTTGTGGTATTTTGTTTCCCACATCGGATATGGGTCGCAAATGTACTTTACTTGGCTACACCGATTCTAATTGGTGCGGAGATAAAGATGATCGGAAATCTACGGCGGGTTACATCTTTATGTTCGGTAGTACACCAATCTCATGGTGTTCGAAGAAGGAACCGGTTGTAGCACTCTCTTCTTGTGAGGCCAAGTACATTGCGGCACCATTGAGTGCTTGCCAAGCTATGTGGTTAGTGAATCTTATGAAGGAATTGGGATGTGGTGATGATGATGCCACCACACTGTTTGTGGATAATGTTTCCGCGATAAATCTTGCGAAGAATCCGATTGCACACGGAAGGAGCAAGCATATTGAGATGCGGTTTCATTACTTGAGAGAATTGGTCGGTGATGGAAAGCTTAGATTGAGCTATTGCCGAAGCGAGGACAAAGTTGCGGATTTGTTGACCAAGGGTGTGACAAATGAGGTGTTCAAGAGACTGTTGAAGAGCTTGAGCATGATGAACTTGGAGCAACTAAAGTGAGGTGGTGTGTTGAAAGCTGTTAAAGCTGTTATTTTTGGAAGTTTTGCAAGGGTAATCGATTACCCAAATGTTGTTAATCGATTACACCTGCTGTTATTCCAAAAATAACAGAATTTTAACAGTTGTGCACTTTAGTTGATATTTTTTATTTCAGTTGTTGTATTCTCTCATGTATAAATACAGTGTTGTAATCCCAATTAAAAAAGTTAATGCCAATTTTAATTCATCATCAATATTACTCTCTACCCTAATTCTCTCTCTCCCAATTCATCTTCTTCCCCAAGTTTCTTTTCCACCATTGTTACTACCTTCCCAACTTCTGGTTTATGTTTTATGTTGTTCTAACAGTTTAAAGCACACTTGGACCGAAAGAGGATCTAGCTCACCTTTTAAACGGAAGCTTAAATGAATATCTTGTAAGTTCCATCTCAATTGTAAATTATATTTTATTATTATATTATGGAACTAATAGGAGACCCGTGCGTCCGCATGGGTAAAAATATTTATATCTAAAATTATCTATTTGAAATGCAATTAAATTTAATAAAAAATTTATGCATGAAAGGATCATAGAATAGACACAAATTGTCCATAAGTCAATATCTTTCTTGTGACATACCTTTAGGTATAGATGGAGACATTTAAGCGAAGAATCAAACACCTACCAATATACAAATTATGTTTACAATGAGAATAAAATGCTTCTTCTATCATAGTACAGTGAAAAAGAGTTGAATACATAATATATGTGGTATTTAGATCGAACTCTAGCCTCCACAACGGTAGCTTCATGGTTCGACAGAAGTTGTGCATGCTGTAGTCGAAGTCTGTTCAAGCATGCTGTCAAAATATTTAGCTTAGTGTTTATGAAGGCTCTGCAGATTTGAGCAAATTTTTGGTAAAACAATGCGCTAAATGAAGTGTTCCAACATGTAGAAGACATGATGTCCTAACGAATGTCCTGACATCTTAAACTGATACAACAGACTATTTTGTCTGGTCCAAGAATTAAGGAAGCAATCAGAGCATGGATCAAGGACAGAAGATTGAAGCCCAAGAAAGCAAAAGCCTATAAATAGAAGACTTAGGTTTTTACATGCCTTGAGTACGCCTTTTGTAACTTTGTTTTCTTGCGTAAGAAACAAGGGTTTAGGGTTTTGAGAGTCGTTGGCTCTCTAGGTTGTAAATCTCCCTTTGTATCTTTTGATGCACTATGGTAGATATAGGTGTCGCACAGATCCATAAGCCTTGAGGTACTAGATTGTGTATTGTTCTTGGATGAAGCTTTTAAGCAAATCCGAGTTAGCTTGTTTGTCAAGAAATTAAAGCTTGACAGATTTCTGTATTGAAAGGAATGATGTAGAAATCACTGTTGGTGATTAAGGGAAATGAGTGGGGTATCTCATATCAGGGTTGTAAACGTTTGAGTTTAGCCTTGGTAACGATGTTCATTGGGTAGATGTTACGTATGAAGTTTACAGATAGTGAAGTCTTCTTCCTGGATTGGTATCCCCCAAATGTAGGTGATTTGCACCGAAATGGGTTAACAATTACTGTGTTCTTTATCATTATGCAGATTTATGTTTTTCTGTTAAGGTTCATGATTAACATGTTGGATCAGATGTCGTGACATCAGTGATTGTGCCACTACAAAAAAAAGGTCATCTGCCACGGACAGAAAACCGCGGTTATATGTAAAATAACCGTGGTTGAAAGCTTTCGCCCCGGTTTGGCCACGAATAAGCGACTGTGGGATATGCAGCCGTGGCCTAAAGAATAAGCCGCGGTTTTCGTGTTTGTGCCACATTTTATAACAGTGGTCGAATCTAGCCACGGTTCTTATTTAATGTATAGGGTTTTAATTTATGGCCACTAATTAAATCCGCAGCTACATTTTGCTCATGGTTTTACACCATTTAAGTAGGCCACGGTTTCTTTTTGTGCCGCATAGTTTTAACCATGTTGTTCTTCATGACATGGCATAAAGAACCATTTTAGATCAATATAATGTATAAACACCCTACCAATTTTGCATGAATCCTTGCAAAGTTTGTTGGTCCCATACGATGCATTTGCAATTATTTGGATCAATGAGTATCCGTTTTATTGTTTATGTCCATACACTTTAAAAACAAAAAAAAAATGTTTTTATAAGTGAAAACGGTAGTCATTACATAGTTCTCATGGCCTAAAGAAACTTTGAATTGAGATCATAAGTTTGTACATAAGCTCCATTACAATCATGTGCAAGTTCCTTCGCCCTATCCATCAAGCCATCATCCACAATTTGTCTTCACGCCACGGCCAAGAATTCACCAAGTCCTCCACCTACAAATAACAAGTGCATAAAGATCAAATCAGTGAGAAAAAAGGGTGATATCAAGAGGTGTTTTCATTTCGAAATCTTGACACATGAATTGAGTTGGAATTGTTGCTAATAAGTTGAAAAGCTGCCTTAAATATCTTGATGTATTTCTTGATCTCCTGTTGTGCAACATTAGCTGCGATAAGTATTCCTTGAAGAATTCAAGACCCTCGAGTTTATCTATCTACCTGAACAAGAGCAGCAGTAGTAAGAACTTCAACTTTATCCAAACAAATACAAGTTGAAGCGCACGTGAACCGATTTCATTCAAAATAGCTTTCCATGTGAACCGATTTCATTCAAAATGTTTCCAATACATTGACAGCGTGATTGTATTACTTTCCGATCAAAAAGAATCCAAATATCAATCACATTACAAGAGCAATTAGTATGCTACGAATCAGTATTGAATACAGTTTGATCCAAAAAAAGAGGCAACATAACAGAATCATCTAACACACAATAAGGCAAAGCATAAAATGGCTACTTCTATACAACCAAGCAGAGCACCAATAAAGACTTGAGGTATAGTGTGACCAATATGTTCCTTTAGCTTCCTTTCACCAACTGGATGGCCTTGAAACATGTCACCCTGACTCATATTAAGCACCTGTGTTCAGCCATAAACACAATTTTCTGGTCAAAATAATTTCTTCATAAACAAAAGGTAAACATACTTAAATGACCACAGAAGCCAGAAAATATAAAAAACAGATAATTCAGGGGTTGATAGTTTCGAGCACTCTATGCATTGGGCTTATAGCATCCTCTAAAACCAAGACACAGCAGAAAATCAAGTATTTGAAAACCATCTATATAAAACAACATGCAGCAAACTAGTCACTTAAAAAAACCCCAAACATACATGTTATCCAAACACAATCATATATCACAAAGCTGCATCACATTATAGGAGCAAATAGTATGCTATATCAATCAAGATTGAATACAGTTTGATCAAGAAAAGGGCAACACTAAAATATATCCTAGAGGAAAAAATAGACTATGAATGACAGGAAATAGTAAGGTATTGAGTAGAGTTTGCACCTAACGCAGTAGCATGAAACCTAGAGAGCATAAAACGGCAACAGTAGAACCGAGCAGTGCACCAGCTAAATGTATATACATCAGGACAGCCCACTAGTAATTTAGATTTCCAAACAAACAAATAGGACCAATGATTCTATAAGTGATCAGTTCATTCAGTAATGGACCAAGTCCAGAGACAAGCTATGTTACCTGCAAGTGTTGTGGTACAATATTCTACTAAGATTATCCATGTCATTGATGCCTTTACAGCCAGCAACCACCTCAAGAACTTGCTTGGAAACTTACTGTCAATCAGACATATTTCCAGGATAGTCTTTTAAGAAAATGAAGGCAATAGATTAACAATAAGGAGATATTTCTTAAAGCAATAGTTACACATTGCTAAGTGAAACCATACCAATTACCTAACTAAACAAGGTTCATTGCGGATTTAACTAATGTTAGCATTCAATCATCACAATCCCACACCATTAATGTGTCTATCTTTATATTTTGATATCAAAACACCAAAAACAACTTTGAACACAGCTTTCCTCAAGTGTGTTTATCTTTTTGCCTCATGAAGCTTGCAATAGCATGATAAAAGCTCACTCTCTACACGAATTATCACACCAAAACTCAAATTACAACACCAGGTTAAGTTAGAAGTAAGAAAGGTTTGAACCACAACACAAGCAAGTAAAAGGCACTTCGGCTTTATCTCGGCATAAGAAAAATGCTTACTCTAGCAATACAAGATCACGAAGTTCATAGTCCCCAATTTTAGTCACACCGGTGGTTACTTCCGAACTCTCTACAACATCATCTGCAAACACACGGATCTAAAGAGAGAATATTTGTTGTCATTTCTGCACTAAATGTAAGTATAAATTTAGAAGTCTTCAAGCAAGTCAATCAAAGGACTATAAAACTCACATGCACCTTTGTGGTATCGGATATGAAGATCAGAACATGCTGCTCCACCTTTACAACCATGCCAGTCACACTTTCTTGAGCACCAGAAACAACTTTAACATGGTTTCTAGGTTCAAAATATTTAACAAGTACCCTTTCATGTACTGCAAGAGTTTTCTAAGCAAATGGAAAGAGAGAAAAAACTAGATATACTTAGATCATCATTAAAGCAATTATCACTAATCACCAACATGCAAAACTGGCAGACTATACAGTGAAAAAAAATGTCAAATATCAATTCATACTTACAGGAAGACCCTTTATTTCTGGCCTTTATAAATAATGTAACCAAAACCCAATGAAGTCAATGCAATGGTAAGGCCATAAAAGCCATCAGAATTTGAGCAGATGCATTCCAAACTAGCCTTGGCGTTCCTGATTTTCTGCAATATCAAAATTTAAAAAAATCTAATCATAAATAACAAATGAAGTCATATACATGTGAATTGAAGAAATATTAATGACTAGTAAACAAACCTGATGTAGTATTCAGAGAGTGAACCGAAAAGAATGCGTCCGAAGAAGCCCCAAATGCTAATGAAAGAAATGAACAAAGAAACATCTCGGTAACCAAGTGCTAATCCCATTTGTCCCATGTTACTCATAACACACAGTCCTGTTCCCACACCACATAGAAATGATAAAAACAAAACCCAAAAATCAATAGTTTTCACCATTTCTATGATAGTATGCTCTTCCCCTAACTATGATAGTATGCTTTTCAATCTTTTGTGCCAAAAGTGGTTCATGAGTTTGTTTTTCTTTATCAAAACCAGGTCTAGTTTTGTTGAAAACCAAATTTAAATGAACAAAAAGTGGCATGGCTAATAGGACCAAAAGTCCTACTGTAAAAACCAATGAAAGAATATGTTTATGAGGTCCAGAGATATCAAAAACCAAGAGATAAACTGCTACTATAACTGCAATCAAGTTGAAAACATGAAATCTTGTTCCAACATATTAATTTCCTTCCTAAAACATGCTCCGACAGTATGATCTCACAACATTGAATTCAAAAATTGGAACATAATTCACATGCCTATAAATTACATGAGCAGAGTTGACAGGAGAGAATACAGACACTGCAGCACATACATTCAAAAGCCAAATTGCAGAGAGGATTATCACACCAAGAAAAAGCAGAACATCATACACATACAACCATACCAACACAAAAACACCTCTCCCAAATTCAAAGATTACAGTCCGAAGCATAGACAAAAAACACATTCACACCATAAATAAGCATCAACAGCAGCAGTGAAAAACCACAAAGATTCAGAATTCACACACACATCAGAAGCAGCAAGAGTTCACAAATCCACGCACCAAAGTTCGCATTCAGAAACATAAATCACGTATAGCAGGGACCAGATCAGATACAAACAACACACTCATATACAGTGAGGAATTAGAAGAGAGTTCGAAGAAGTTTATGAAAAACTCACCCTTATTCTTTCATCGTCAAACAACAAACCCTTCGAAGGAAAGATTCCAGCAACTCACCAACACTTCGCCGTTGTGACAACTGTTTCAACCCAGTGCCCTCGACATCGTATCCCGGACGCTCCAGCCGTTGTATTGATTGTCGTGATTCCATCTCGACGGCCACGATCGTGTTCTCGATCGCCGCCACCATTGACGAACCCTCCATAAACCTCCATTTTCGTCTCCGTTGTTGAAATAGAGCAAGGAAGGGAAGGCGGAAGAATGGTGAAGCGAGATCGTGAAAGAGAAGAAGAGAGACGCGATCAAGGAAGCGCAGTGAAGAGAATCTGAGAAAAAGATACTTGAAAAGTCTAACCTAATTTACGTTTTCAATTTTTTTTTAATTTAAAAAAAATTAGAAAAGAAAATAATTAACTAGAGGGAAACTAAAAAACGAGAGGGAAATCTTGGCGGGGTGTATTTTTTTGGGCTTAGGCTACATTTTGAAGTGAAAATTATAATTCTGCGGTTTTTCTTTGTGGATTAAAATATGAACAGTTTTCTGACCGTGGCATAAATATAAGTGTGATTTTGTAATCATGGCAATTGAAGAAAAGGCCACAGTTTCACACTCCGGATTCAATATTTCTAAACATATGTTTACGATCTGAAAACCCTGGCCAAAGCTTGTATGTGGCCACAGTTTTTGAGTTGTGGAAAAATTTAGCGTGGCCGTAGGCCATTTTCCTTGTAGTGTGCAGTTCTGATATTTAAGTTATCAGTCTGCTGTTGCGCCTCTGAGTTTAAATGTTTATGTAGCACAATGTCTTGACATGTGTTAGGACATCTGTTGTCTGCATAGGCTAGAATTTCAATTGGTATCAGAGCAGGCATCCTGTTTAGTTCTGGATGAGATCTTTGGGAGATACTTTCTTGCATTTAAACAAGGAGGAGTTTTGAAGATCAGATCAATCAACTCAGACATACTTAAGGGTATTAATGGATGAGATGGATGTTCTGGATCGAAGGGAGCAACCCGGAGGTTGTTCATGTTGCTGAGGAGATTCTACAACAACTACAGGAGAAATGGCTAGTTCTCTTGTTGGTGTGTCTTATAAGATGTTGTGACATCTTATTAGGGAAAGCATGATCTGTACCTTGGTGGTTCTGCTGCATGTGTTTCTGATGGAAGAGCTCTAGAATTATGGGATTCTGGAGTTGTTACTGAAGACAGATGATGGAAAGTCTTAATCGTCGGCCTCTATATTTGAAGATATCTGCATTCTTTTATTCCAAAGTCGGGAGCGATGGAGTGAAAGGAGTTGTGGTTAGATATCTGGTATGGTGACTTGGTACTTGGAAGCTTGGTTTCTTGGTGCAGTTGAAGTCAATTGAAGAGGAGTGGAGTTAAGTTTAAGTTTATCAGGTTTTTGCTCTAGGAGTTTGATAAACTATTGATCGGCTAGGTTGTCAAAGATACTTGAGAATTCTCTCAAGTCCACTCATAAAGGCATCTATGTCGTGCATCTAGAGTCTTCTAGTTATTCTTCTGACTATAGGGTGTTTCTTTGAAACACAATTTGAAGAAAGTGGAGGTGATTTATTTTCACCATCCAAAACCGCAAGGAAAGATTCATCTCTCTTGACCCTAAGAGTGGATCCAATATGATTGAAGAATTGTTAAGGTAAATAAGATCATTCAGAGAGATTCTTAGTTAGTTAAGTCAAGGGTGGCAGCCTTGGTATCTCAACATTGTCCTTTGAAGTAGATACTTGCAAAAGATTGAATACTTTACAAGTTTTCATGACGTGATCTTGTGGAGCTTAGCTACAACAGTGAAGAAGGGTTATTGGACATGGATTTAAGATCAATTGCTATTTGTGGAATCCACAAGTATTTAATTGATTATCCTTGAAAGTCAAGATTGCTGATGTTCAACAAGATGTTGGAACATCTCATCATCAAAGTTTATGCGGAATAATGGGAGGGGTACTGCATATGCTTTAGCATCTATTTTAATCTTAGGTCGTGACCTAAGAAGTGGCTTCAGTCGGGTGTGACAGAAGCATGTGTTCTTTGGAGAGTTTCCTGGCAAGAAACTTGTCTGGACTTTGATGCTGTTGAAGATGAAGATGAAGACATCATGATCTTGATGGTTACAGCTTGGATCAATTTATTTCTGATCTAGGTACTTTGGAGCATGGATCTTGCACTTCTTGGAAGTCAAAGTTAAGTGACAGTTATCTCTGACTTTCTACAGACTGCTCTACTAAGGAAAGTGGCATTCTTTGGTATGGCTATGGTGTAGTCTTGGACTACCTATGTTCTGAAGATTCAAATGTGGCAGGTGTGAAGTCTTTGGAGTTTCAAAGTCGGATGAAGTTTGTCTACTCAAACTTGGTTGTTGAATCAAGTCTATGAGAGCATGAAACTCTTGTTCTGCAAAGGGAGGAGGCTCTTCTAAGTGGCAGAAGGAGGAGCTGAATTCAACAGTTGGATGTCATATCAAAATGTTCTGACATCTAGCTCAACATTAGAAGTCTCAGCTGGTGATGTGGCACATCAGCTTAAGATAAGGTGATCTACAGAAGAATGGAAGTTATGGATGCTTCAAAAATTTCTATCTCATGCAGTTTGCGGGATCTGTGGATGGGAAGATGTTACATGTCTAAGGGCCTTGGTGGATCCAAGATGTCTTGCTATGGAGCAAGTAGTTCATGTGACTTGAAGATCTGATTTCATTGGTGGATCAGTGTATCTTGTGGGAATTCTGGAGAAGAGTGATATCAATCAAAAAGTGGCATTTGGTTGGTTTCATAGTGTACATTCAAGCAGGATGCTTGAAACTAATTGCCCTTGTCCAGAAGGGTGGTTAGTTGAAAACGTAAGGAGGTTCTGGTTCTCTTGGAGCTTGTGGCAGAAGTTCTGGGTTGAGGATGGATGTTTACCTTCTTTTGGTGGATAAGATTTTATTTCTCTCTGGGTTTCTGAAGTTCTCTTTGTTCAAACTGGTGGCGCGGTGTTGTGTGAAGATCTTCAGTTTGGATTACTATGCTGATAGTAAGTCCAGTGGTGGAGCATATCAAGAACCATGGTGTGTGGTGTCTATGATGTGTGGAAGATGTCATAAGTGACGTTAGAACATCTTTGGGTTAGTTATCCTTGGTGGAGGATTTCAGGTTCTGTGAGGAACTGGTTACTTACATTGTGTCTAAGAAGTATCTACATTGTCATATGGGAGAATGATGGAGTAGAAGAAATGTCTTGGAAGTCTGATGTAAGTGTTTGAGAAGACTGGAGTGGATCATATGTTGATTGCATGAAGTTCTGGTTTCTAATGCGTTCAGAAGTGGATATTCACCATAAAATCAGAAGTATTCTAGGTTATCATACGAGAGCATGATGAAGGAATGACTGTCTTAGATTGTGGGGTGTCTATCTCTATTGTTGGCTTGGTAAAGTCAGTGGAAAATCTAGCGAAGGGGATATTGCCCCTGGCTGCAAGTCATGCTAGTAGTGGACCGGTTTGGCAGCTGTAAAGTTCTGGAGCATGCATATGATATCTGACATCGTTATAACAAACTAAGGGGCCTGTGCGTCTCTTTGAGGAATGTGAAGCATTCTGATTCAATTGGTTTATGCCTCAAGCAGTTGGAGTTATATACATAAGAATTCAAGAGGAGTTCGTGTGGTGTGTAGATGGTTGCAGGATGGGGGGATCAATGGGACTTTGATCTTAAGGCAAGAGTTTGTTATGGAAGGACTGTGATCCTTATATTCATTTCCTCACGGGTAGCATGATGGTGATCATGTGTGAGTGATTATTGGTTCTTGTCAGAAAAAGCAATAAGAGAGTTGATGATTGTGTTCAGCAGGTGGTTTGAACTGAGGGTGCGCTCTTGAAGACATGAAGATGCGTCTTATGTTTCCCATTCATTAGCTAGGTGTTCTATGGAGGAACACTTGTTACCTTAGATAGGGGGAGTTGCTCATTGATCTAAGATGTTTTACTGTGAGGATGCAGTTGGAGTTCCGGTTTACATTTGTACGTCAAACAAGTTGTGATTATGTGCTCATCCTGGGAGGATGAGATGTCAAGAAGGATGTTTTGACATTTTGTATTTATGTAAGTTGGGGGAGACTTGGCAGCGCAAGTGAAATGGTTCTTATTGGATGCTTAAAAATCATTGATTGAGTCTGGGGGAATTTATTTTTCTCTACAGGCGTGTCATATCCCCAATTTTGACCACAAACATTTCCCATCATTGTGTAATACATCATCACAATATGGTTTTACCTCCATGCCTCATCAATCTCCTCAAAGATGGTTGAGCATTCACCACAATCAAGAATTGGGGTTTCAAGCCCTCTCAAAGCACTTAGACAAAGGATCAATCAAGAAATGACATGATCTTCAACCTGTATAACCTCTCAAACACCTATAAAGGATCAAGAGGACTCCCATATCAAGAATCAAGCACAAAGTTGCAACATTCCAAGTGGATCAAGCCTCAAGATCGCCAGTGTCACCAAATTAGGGTTTTGGTCGACTGAGGCCTCCAGATGGAAATTTTCATCTGGGCATGAGCCAATGCTTCAAAGCACAACCCAAGATACTCCAAGGGACCTCATAAACCCAATCATCAAGTTAATTTGACCTCAGGGGATTCGTTTACCAAAAATTTGGAATTAGGGTTTCTTGACCTAATTCACCCCTAAGCTGACTTTTGGGACAAAGCATGAGCCAAGACCTCAAGACATAATTTGAGGGCCCCAAATATACCACATTGATCCTTTTGCAACAATGGATTGATCCAAGAAACTTGATTCACAAGTTTCAATTTCATCTGGACCACAATTAGGGTTTTGAGGAAAAAGTCAAATGTGCCTTTGACTTTTGACTAGAACATGCTCCTAAACCTTGGGACATGATTCAATACACCCTATAACAACTATGGAATCCATCCATTAGGTTTGATTTATGTCAATGACTTGATTTCACAAAGGATCGCACAGTTTGGATTTCATCTGATAAAAAGTCAACTGTGCACAAAATCAAGTTTGACGTTTTGGAATTTTTCACAAATATGGTTCCCCTATGTCAAAAATAATGTTAATGTATGGTATTGATCATTATTCATTAATAAAAATCAAGAAAACTGAGGTTTCTTGCAAAAGGGACAACCATGAGAAACCAAAATATTTCTAAGTTATGGAATAAAAGTGGTTTTGGTACCAACTTCCAAGGACCATAACTTGAGATCCAAGAAACCATTTTGGGTGATCCAAAGCTAGATTTGTAGGTCTTGCTACAATCTACAAAAGCTTCAACTACCTCAGACTCCAATTCCTCATGAATTTTGAGTTATGGAGTGATCAAAATGACAAAAACATGAAAATGACACTTTTCCAACACTTAGTGAAAATCTGCCTAAGTTACCAGCCTTGAACATCAATGTTCATGGGGTTTTTTCAGTTGGGTCCAAATAGTTTCAAAATAAACTATTATCGCACATGTTTTGTATCATATGAGGGCTTTCTAAAAAGCACAAGAGCCTCCCATAACACAACCTGAGCAGGGAGATATGAATCCCTCAAAATCACCATTTCCAACTGTCCTAGGCAAGGCAGAATTTGGTGTTTTGCTCGATTTGACAAAATTGAGCAACTCCGATCCTTGTCATCCATTTGGACACATATGAGGATAAAACAAAAGGAGAATGATCTGATCCCCAAGCCTTCAAAGTCCAATAATCTACAATAGCCATAATAAACCTAAAAAGGCTAAAAAGGTGCCAAGACTCCAATTTTGTTTCCAAGAATTCAATAGATGCCCCAAGGTGGCATGTGTAACACCCCCAATCTATAACCCGAGCAATTAAAGGCGATAACAGATAATCAGAGTATAATTAAAACATTCATGGCATAGACGAAGGCGTCACATCAATTGACACAAAATACAACAACCTGCTCATATAGATATGCAACAATCAGGTAGCACATAACAGAGGAACTCAGTTCCTAACACCCACAATTCAGATACAGAATAAAAGCGGAAAATCTGCAACTGAATCTCATATATATATAACATAAAGGTTTGTCTGTCATACACAGAGTCATACATGTACAATCCCAAAAAAAACATATACATATACACATAATCACAAAAGATCTCCCCGACTACCCGGTGCTACATATCAGAGCCGACCAACAAAAGAATGAAGACCTAAGCTTCACAAAAAGACCTCCAGCATCTAATCTGCAATGCCTCATAGAGCATTAAAACAGCAGAAGGGTGAGAAACACAATTATAATATAATTGCATACAATTATATAATAACACAAAAATACACATATAAAACATTCTGACCATAATTTACACCATAATTCGAATGCAAACCAACACAAATCATATGTCATGCATCCATCAGAAAGGCATATCAATCATGCACAATACATTTATCACCAACATATATATATATATATATCTCAACTCATCAATTCCATTCACAATTCCACACAAAATCAATCCATTCATGATTTATGGAAATGACAGAGACCGACACAACGACTCTATGCAATGCAATGCGGGTACCGTTCCATCCATCATCTCATTATTAATTCACTTAGGAATTATTGGAATCATCGCTTGTTACTTAGTGTAACTCCCCGTCGGGCAAACGATGTTCCCCTTCGCTCACACCTCTTTGTATAAGGCACACGACGTTTATGGATCGCTCACGCCTCTTTGTATAAGGCACACGACCCGATCGCTCACACCTCTTTGTATAAGGCACACGATCGTCTATAATCATCGCTTTAGGTCCTCTCGGTATAAGGCTCACGATGTTATAGCGGATTCCCTCTGGAACCATTTCGTCGCTCACACCCACTAGGGCACACGACATCACAAGAATGCATATCATGATACTTGTCATACAATGACTCATGACAACCAAATGCATACATATATACAACCATGTGAACCATCTCAACATCAATAATCATGCATTGAAATCAAACCCAAAACAATGCATTTATTTGCCATAAGGCCACAAACCATCATTACAACATTTCATTACATGCATTCACATCATATAACAACACACAAGCTATATGTTATATATATCAAAACATATTGCATGATAACACATCAATCACACACAGTTACGACGGTAAAAGTTGATAAAACGACATGTTTTCAAATTCCCGCCACAATTAAATCGGCCACTAATCTCAAAACCATTTATAAGAAAGAACATCTCATTAGCTTTCTAACGTACCAAGAACGTCTTGATCCAAGTTACGGATCGAAAGTTATGCACTTTCAAAGAAAACATAATTATTGAAAAATCCCCAAGAGCGCCCGGCGGTACCTATTTTCGCCCGACGGTGCTCCCTTCGCCTCTGCGTCACCCGGCGAAGTAGTGGCGTAAATCCTCCAAACAAAACTTAAAAGGGTCAGCAGCTTGACAAGCTGCGCCTCTTGGGCATCGCTCGGCGGAGCAGCGGCGCAACCAAAGTGTCGCCCAGCGCTCAAAGCATCGCCCGACGGTCTACACCAGAAACAGAAAAATTCTGTTGCGTTTTACATAGCTCCAAACCCAAAAAATTCATCTTTCTCCACCCAAGACATTTCCAACCAACCAAAACAAATATCAACAATGTTCATACATATAATACGAGCATTCAACACAGTTTATATCGATTTCCGACCGTGAAAACACCGATTTCGATTCATTTTTCTCATTTCAACCTAAACTGGAAAAACTAGGAAAGGCAAGAGAACATTCAAACACACACATACATATTCATACACAAGCATAGAATAACCGAGTTTCGCACCCTTACCCGATTAATCGCGCTTCGAAGTGTCGGTTGAATCGGTTTCTTACACTCCAAGTTTTCCTCTTTTTCTTCTTCTCACTCTCCCTTTCTCTTCTCTTCTTTTTCTTTCTATTTTCTCTCTTTTCTTTCTATGTTTCTATTTTAAAGGAAAAACAATATTTACCCAAGCCAAAAAGACCAAAATACCCCTACGCTCAATTTTCTCGCAAACGTTCCCAAAACGCGATAAAACATAATAACCAAGAATAAAATAATACAAAGACCAAAAATAATTAAACCGACTCGATTAAATAAAACTAACAAAAACTAGGGCGTTACAACTCTCCCCCACTTAGAGATTTTCCTCCTTGAAAATATTACCTGAGAAGAACAACTCCGGATACGATTCCCGCATCTGACTCTCCAACTCCCAAGTCAAATTGCCCTCAGCAGCGCCTCCCCATGCTACTTTCACAAGCGCAATATCCTTGCCTCTTAACCGCTTCAACTCGCGATCCAAAATTCTCACTGGTAATGCCTCAACCGTAAGGTTCTCCCTTACCTCAACCTCATCCATCGGAATTAAATGCGACGGATCCGAAACATACTTCCGAAGCTGTGAAACATGGAACACATCATGCAAATTCGAAAGATTCGGTGGCGACGCCACCCGATAAGCCACAGCACCCACTCTCGCGGATATCTGGTAAGGACCAATAAACCGAGAAGTAAGCTTCTTCGACTTCAATGCACGACCAACACCCGTTACCGGTGTAACTCTCAAGAATACATGATCGCCTTCTTAAAACTCAAGATCTTTCCTCCTTCGATCATGATAACTCTTCTGCCTACTCTGAGATGCCTTCATTTTCTCACGAATAAGTTTCACCTTTTCCGTAGTCTGTTGCACTAACTCCGGTCCAACCACCGAACTCTCACCAGATTCATGCCAACACAAAGGTGTTCGACATCTCCTTCCATACAACGCTTCAAAAGGTGCCTTTCCAATACTCAAATGGAAACTGTTGTTATACGTGAATTCCACCAACGCAAGATAACTATCCCAAGCACCACCTTGCTCAAGAACACAAGCTCTAAGAAAATCTTCCAATGACTGAATAGTTCTCTCGGTCTGACCATCCGTCTGAGGATGATAAGTAGAACTCAATCTCAACTTGGAACCTAATGCCTTTTGCAAACTTTCCCAAAATCTGGAAGTAAACCTCGGATCTCGATCTGAAACAATTCACAACGGAACACCATGTAGCTTCACAATCACACGGATATAAATCTCAGTCAACCTCTCCAAAGAAAAACTGATGTCAATCGGAATGAAATGCGCCGATTTAGTCAGCCTATCCATAACTACCCAAATGGCATTATGTCCCCTCTGTGTATTCGGAAACCCTGTCACAAAATCCATAGAAATGCTGTCCCATTTCCACTCGGGAATATCCAACGGTTGCAATAATCCACTAGGCTTCTGATGTTCTACCTTTGACTTCTGACACGTCAAACACGCATAAACAAACTGAGCCACATCCCTCTTTAATCCGAACCACCAAAAGATCTTCTTCAAATCTTGATACATCTTATTATCTCCCGGATGTATACTCAAACTACTACGGTGTCCTTCCTCTAAAATCATCCTTTTCGAGTCCGAATCATCAGGAATACAAATTCTTCCACGGAATCTCAAAACACCCTTATCATCCACTTTAAAGTCACCATTCACACCTTTAACTCCAACCGTCAACAAATCAACAAATTTCACATCCAACTTCTGTTTCTCGCTAACGGTCAATAGAAACTCATTAGTAACCTTTAGCATACCAAGCCTCACGCTATCAGATGTCAATTCCCACACCAAACTCAAATCTCTAAATGCTTCCAAAAGTTCCCACTCTTTAGAGACTACGATTTTCGGCTTGAAATTTCTAATGCTTCCAAATCTCTAATGGCTTGAAATTTTTGAAGGACTACGATTTTCGGCTTTACACATTGGCTACCACATTAGCTTTACCAGGATGGTAATTTAAGCCAAAATCGTAGTCCTTCAAAAATTTCAACCATCTCCGTTTCCTCATATTCAACTCTTTCTGATCAAACAAGTATTTTAAACTCTTATGATCACTAAAGACTTAGAATCTTGCACCGTAGAGATAATGCCTCCAAATTTTCAATACAAAAACCACTGCCGCTAATTCCAAATCATGAGTAGGGTAATTCTTCTCATGAATCCTTAATTGCCTCGAAGCATAAGCCACAACCTTACCTTCTTGCATCAACACTCCACCTAAACCAATCAAAGACGCATCACAATACACCACAAATGGATCACTAGGATTCGGTAAGATCAAAATCGGAGTTGTAGTCAATCTTCTCTTCAGCTCACTAAAACTTTCCTCACACTGAATATCCCAAATGAACGCTTTACCTTTACAAGTCAATTGGGTCAAAGGAAGTGCTAACTTGGAAAAACCTTCAATGAATCTTCGATAATATCCAGCTAAACCCAAAAAGCTTCTAATTTCAGTAACAGATCTAGGAGCCTCCCATTGTAGAACTGCATCTACTTTGGATGGATCCACAGCAATACCATTACCTGAAATCACATGCCCAAGAAAATTCACTTCTGACAACCAAAACTCACACTTGGACAACTTGGCATAAAGTCTCTTCTCCTTCAAGATTTGCAATACAACACACAAATGTTCCGCATGTTCCTCCCGGGAATTAGAATAAATCAAGATGTCATCAATAAACACAACAACAAATTGATCCAAATGCTCATGGAAAATACGATTCATACACTCCATAAACACTCCCCGCGCATTAGAAACCCCGAACGGCATCACGGAATATTCGTAATGTCCGTAGCGTGTCCTAAAAGCCGTCTTTTGAATATCTTCCTCTTTCACTCTAATCTGATAATAACCTGACCTCAAATAAATCTTACTAAACACACATGCACCTACCATCTGGTCCATCAAATCATCAATTCTCGGAAGAGGATACTTATTCTTAATCGTCACCTTATTCAGCTGGCGATAATCAATACACAGTCGCATACTTCCATCTTTCTTCTTCACCAAAAGAACTGGAGCACCCCAAGGCGACACACTCGGCCTCACAAACCTCTTCTCTTACAATTCATTCAACTGCTTCTTCAACTCAACCAACTCAGATGCCGACATACGATATGGTGCCATAGATATAGGTCTAGTACCAGGAACTAGATCTATAGAAAACTCCACCTCTCTCTCTGGCGACACATCTGAAATATCCTCTGGAAACACCTATGGAAATTCACACACAAATGGAAACACATCAATTGCAACTTGACTATCCACAGTCAACGATGCAAACAACCCGAACAACTGAGCTTCATCCGCAAAAAGTTTCTTCAACTCCTTGGTAGATAAGAAACTCGATTCCTCGTCTTCCTCAAGAGAAGGAAATCTTACTAACTTATGATAACAATCGATATGAACTGCAACCAATTCATTCCTAGAACCACATCTAAACCCTCCAACGGCAGACACACCAAATCCATCTCAAAATATCTACCATAAATGGTCAAAGGACAACTTAAACAAACCAAAGAAGTAGTTACCGACCCCATTGCCAGAGTATCAATAACCATCTCTCCACCCATCGAAGACAACAAAAGATTCAAACGCTTCGCACACTCAGACGAAATAAACGAATGAGTCGCTCCAGTATCAATAATAGCAACTAAAGGCATACTATTAATAAAACAAGTACCTCTGATCAAACGATCTGCACTAGTAGTCTGAGTTCCTGCCAATGCAAATACTTTCCCCCCAGCTTGAGCTTGCTTTGGTTTCGGACACTTCGTACCAACATGACCAGGTTCACCATAGTTTAAACACTTCACCACATTCTTCTTACAATCAGCTGCGACATGTCCTATACCCCCACAATTGGAACACTTCCTTATATCCTTTCTACATTCAAACTGACGATGTCCTAAGTCACCACACCTAAAACATCTTAGAGGATTAAACATAGCTCCCCCACTTGGCCTTTTATCAAAATTACCCCTTTGCTTACCCTTGTCAGCTGGTGACACATAAGCACCACCACGAAACGGTTGCTTTCCTTTCCTTTCGTTCACACTTTTATAGTGAGTAACTTTCTCACATCCCTTAGGGATCCTAGCTCATCCTTAATTTTTGATTAAGGTGAGGTAGGATAAACATTAGATAGTGTTATCCCTCTCTTCTTTTAGACTTAGGTGGTTCCTATTACCTCACATAACTATAGGATCTCCGTGCATGATAACGTTAGGATAACTAGTCCCCCACTTAGACTTTTTCCTTTCTTAAACCCCTTGAGTCTCTTTCTCATCTCAAAACAAAAAATCAAAGCATCTAATTAAGGATTAACATGTATTGCATATGAGCCTTGCATGTGGGAGACAAGATAGTGGAGGATCTTCTTTCACTTTCTTAGAGTGTTTAGCGTACGTCCCGTCTTGGGTCGATATGCGAGGCATTCGATCCTATGTCATAGACTTTAATGCAATATGCATTATAAACACATCATAATCAAAACACTTCTCTTTAAAAGACAAAAACAAACAAATAATTCCCTTCTCATCTCCCTTTATCCACTACACAAATCAAGCATTATGTCATGCTATTCACAAAAGAGAATGATAAGTAAAAGAGATGAGAGATGAAAGAAGAGAGATGAAAGAAGAGAGATGAAAGAAGAGATGAGTATGGATTAACATCACATACTCAAGTACCTTACCTCTGCCCCTACACAAAAGGTTAGTACATAATCATCACAAGTAATGAATTCAAGTGAAAGAAGCTAAACAAAACACAACTATTTGCTTTAAGAAGACAAATGAAGAAGAAAGTAAAATTCAAACCAAAAGAGCAAGGTCTTAATGGTTAAGACCCCACATAAGTCAGTAGGTATGTGCTAAGAGACCATACTAATGTAAACATGCTATATACAATCAAACAAAAGCAAACTATGCCTCAAACAATAGTGCAAATGTAAGTAATATGCTACTAATGCAAGATAGATGCATATGGAAGGCAAACATGTACAAATGCATAAACATAAGTCCAAGTCAGAACTAAATGTCATTTAAGGATGCATATGAATGTCATTAAGATGGTATGGAGTTCATGAATGCAAACATTGAACAAGTATGAAAAAGTATGAGCAAACAACATTCAAGTTCTAACAATGAAGCATACTTGACATGCATGCAAGAAGTAAAGATGGAAGATGAATAATCATGCCATATGAATACAAGTCAGTAGCTCAAGACCCTTAACTTGATGTTTAGAAGTCAAGAATGGAAGCACAAAGTCCACACAATTTTCATGTTGAAGCAAATTGAAGATTAGGAGCAATTATGTTCAAGTTAGGTCAAGCAAGCATGCAAAAGTTTATGCACCTAAGAAAACTTGTAATGTGCAATTATGGGTCATGGAATATGGTTGAGGATGATTACAAATTTTTTTTGACATAGTTGTGCACTGAATTTCTGCCTAATAATTGGTACATGCATTTTTGATATATTGAGGCATGCTATGCAATTTTTCATAGATTTATAGGTCATTTTCTTGTTGACTTTTGGGTGAGATGTTTGAGTTATTTGGTTGCATGGCTTGTATGACATTGTGAGACATGTTTGTGCATGCTTGGTAATGGATTTTGAGCCATCCTTTTGAAGTTTGTTTGCCCTCTGATTCCACCTTAATTCACTTGTCTCTTCTCAATTTTCTCATTATCTTGACATGACTTTATGGGTTGAATGAAAGCATGTTGGTTTGTGTGAGTGTAGAAAATTTATGTTTAGGTCTTAATAGCGGAGCTAACCTTTTCAGACTCTATTGTTGAGTCAATCACCTCTTAGACTCTCTTGTTGAGTCAATCACCTTTCAGACTCTCTTGATGAGTCCATCACCTTTTCAGACTCTCTTGTTGAGTCAACCCTTTTAGCCTCAATCTTGGGCTTTGTACGAGACAGATAAAAACACTCTCTTGTTGAGTTGATCCTTTTAGCCCCAATCTTGGGCTTTGTACAAGATAGATAAAAGTACTCTCTTGTCGAGTCAATCTTTGTCCAACCTCGTCTTAGGCTTGGTATAAAGATTTCCCCTAGCGGAAGCTAGCCTCCTCTTAGTCTTGGTATAATGAATTCTCCAGCTTGTTCAGCCACAATCCTGGGCTTTGTACGGGAAAGATAAAAGTACTATCTTGTTGAGTCCAACCCTTTTAGCCTCAATCTTGGGCTTTGTACAAGACATAAATCTTCATCTCTTAAGCTTAGGACAAATATTTTCCCCTATAGAGCCATTTCCTCCCAGCCTTCTTTTAGGCTTGGAGGGATGATTCCCCAAGAAGATTCAAACTCATTTCAGCCTCAATCTTGGGCTTTGTACATGACACATAAAAATATCCTCACCAGAGTAAGTTAAATCTCCCCTTTTAGCCTCAATCTTGGGCTTTGTACAAGACACATACAAACCTCCCCGACGGAGTCAAAACCTTTCTTATCCTCGTCTTAGGCTTTGTATTATGATATCCCTAAAGAGTCAGTCTCTTTTTTTTCTGCCTCAATCTTGGGCTTTGTACAAGACACTGATGTATACCCTCTCTTGTTGAGTTGGTCTTATCCAGCCTCCTCTTAGGCTGTGGGTGAGGATTTTCCCAGTGGAGTCAATCAACCTCTTAGCTTCAACCTTGGGCTTTGATCAAGGCACACAAAAATCAACAATCCCTCTTTAGAGATGACAAATTCTCTCTCAGTCAAACCTTTTAGCTTCAATCTTGGGCTTTGAACAAGACACCAAATATCCTTTTCCTCCTTTTGGAACTACGATTGCTCTGATTTCTCTGTTTCATTTAAACGGGAATACGTAGGCATAAGATTGTGAAATCTTAGCTAGCATACTAATAAAAAACTCTAGGTCCAGTACCTTCATACCAATCAAAACTTAGGTCCAGTACCTTACCAAAAACCTCGGGCAAGCCCGAAATCAAACAAAAACTCACTCACTCTCTCATATTTCCTAAGAAACTTGCCCAACCCATTACCGGATAAACACCATCAAGTATAAAGTGAAACCTAAAGCTAATATCATGTGGATAACCACATATAGGATGGGTAATTGACAAGTCCCCATTGTATAACCTGACCCCGGACCCCCCAATCTCTTTAAGTGTTTGTTCAGTTAAACATCTGCGTGCAAGGTTAGTTTTAGATAGCTTCCCTTTCCCTTCCAGCTTCATGGGATAAATAAGAAATCAGAAAGTATCACCCCCTCCTACCATTGTGGTGAGGAAAGCCCAGCGATAAGATGGTCGTGTCACCGACAAAAATCGCTCGCTACACTTAGCTCTAAAAGCATCAGGGTTGGTAATCATCCTAGCCAACCTTCTTAAATCCTCTAATTTCGGAGCCTTGAAGGTGTACTTGTGCGTCTTTCTTCTACCGAAATCCATTACGCAATCTCTTTGATATTTGCAATTATTGTTTTAGTTTATTTTGAAAAAGAAAGAGAAAAGAAACGAGAAGATTTTTTTTCTTTCTTTAAGAGTTTTTTAAATGAATGCATGAATGCAGCACACAAAAACATTGAAAAAAACATGGGTTCAAGGGTTCAACGTTACGAGCATGGAGTCATGGCTCTACCCATCCTCAAAGGTTGAATTCTGGTAAATTTTTGTACCTGTAGAACGGGTTAAAGGTTCCCAAAATCATTGACCCCCCTAGGGATAACAACAGCAAACTGGTTCACCCGAGCGAGCTGTAGCATCCTAGGGTAATCTCAATTTAGGTGTAAGTATCGCGTATCAACTATTCCCGATAGTTACCGCACTACCAAATGGTTACATGGTTAATGTCTACTAAATCCTCAGGGTCACGGGTGTCGCACTGGGATAACGTCTATTTTCACGACATTAGTCGTTCAAAATAGTATCCACACGGGCCCTCGCCTGATTAGATGGTCTACCAGGATAGCTTATTCGGGAATCACTCCCTGTAAGTTGTTGAAATACAAATAGAGAAGGGTTTTTGTTATCATTCCACAGAGATTGTTTAGAGATATCACCGCCGTTCTACAGCTGAAATTGTTTTAAACTTAAAGTAACAAAGGGTTTTGGTTGATGATAACGAATCTTTTGCATAAACGGTAAATGTAATCGGATTTGAAAGATTTATAAAACACATGCCAAGATTAGGGTTCGACCAACCATTTTGCACGTATAGAATTGATAAAGCAAATGAACTCGTTTAGACGATAAATATAATCACATATCCTCTCAATATGTTTATCTCTAACACATATTGTGAGTTTTATCATTTTGATCCTTTGATGATCTCTCACTCAAACTATCAAAATGATAACATTCATGTTCAATATTTATGAACATCATCTCTCATAACTATCTCTAGCCTATGGTCATTGATGGATGAAAAACCTAGATAAAGTGTAAGAACAAATTTCTCAATCATGAACCAACACAACGAATAAACCATAGAAACAAAGTTTTTCACCATATATTCATCATCCATAAGTTCATAAGCTTAAATCAATGCCTATACATACAAAAGAAAGGATTGTCTACCTTCTAATCTTGACACAAAAGGAGATTAGCTATCCATTGACATGGTAGCTTCACAAACAAGAAAATGGAGAAGAAGAACAAGCATCAACGACGATCTCTCGACTATTGATGCTCCGATTCTTCGAAAATAAGATGCTACAGTGTTTATAGAGTTTTTGCTCTAAGAAAATAACAAGCATCTGCAAAAAAAATGCTGATTAAATCTATTTATAGAGGGGCTGAGATGCGCAGAGCGCGCTAAGCGCGCTGTCATTTAATGCAAAACCGCCTTAAATCCCGTTTACCGGGCTCCAGACCGCGCTAAGCGGGCAACCTACTGGAATTAGCTCCTTTCTTGCTCCTTAAGAGCCTTCCATGCTCCAAGCTTCCCATTTCAATGTTAAAACCTACAATTATAAACACAAAAGTTAAATAACTAAGTCTAATAATGCATTTTAACTATACTACGATTATTTACCGGAAACAAAGGGAAAAAGCATCAATTAACAAATAAAGATCTCAAAAGGTTCCAAAAACTAAACTATATATTAACACATTCTAGCACCTAACAACTCTCCCCAACTTGCTTCTTTGTTTGTCCTCAAACAAAGGTAAGATAGAATAGAAACAAGAAGAATATCGGATAAGACAACACAATAAAAAATCGATGGTTCAAACTAAATTGATGCGCTCGCAAGTAATGCTCAGCTCTAACACATAATCAAAACATGGCTATGAACTAACTTCTAAACAAAAATAACAAGCAACTCATCACAAACAATCAAATGTTCAAACGGGAATCACCTACTTTACTCAAATGAGTCATGCTCAATATTTACAAGGGACAAAACACTCTCATAGTAATTGTGCCAGCATCCAGAACCATTCATGCATTCCTCTACTCAATTCAACAAGGAAAACAAGGAAACAAAGATCTCTTAAGGACTTATAAATGTTGTAACTAGGCAAGGGTTAATAAGAAAGGGATATTTATAAAAGGCTAATGAATCAAAGTGGCTATAAAAAAATTTTCAAAAATGAAGAACATGCCGACTTAGTCAAACCTCAAATCATTTCAATCTTTTCCTTTCTTTTTCTTCTCTTTTCTTTCATGGTGCCCTCTCTCATTTGAATCAAATGCTTCTTTTATTTTTCTTTTCAAGCAACTCACTTTTGAGTGCAAAACATAGCAAATAATACTTTTCATTTTTCTTTCTTTTTCACACAACAAACACTCTCCCCAACTTTAAATCACACTTTAATTTAATGACAATGTTCTTCAAAAGCATGTTCAAACAAAGAGTTAAGTGTATACAAAAACAAACTAGAATGGATCACAACGATTTTCTTTTAACAACAACAACCACAAATGAGTGGGTTTCCCGGCATTTTGCCGAATTTCGTTTTATGATTCATTCTATTTGTGTGAAGGCTCAAAATTGGTTAGCAAATGCTCACACTTCTCACCGGGTAAAGTAAAGCCTAAAAGAATTGGTGGTTTTTCTCAATGTCAAACAATGCCTAGATCACTTCTATGTTTCCAAGATTTACCAATAAATACAAGATTAAGCATGAATCGCACGACCTAAACAACAACTACACGACTACTCTCTTTTGTGAACAATGATGGGCACTCACTTTTGTGCTTTTGTCCTAAATGATTCCCATATGAACATACATGTGAAATGAAACAAAGCTTAAAATTTGTGTAAAGCAAAATGTTCACACAGATACTAACATTCTACAAAGCAAAAACAGAGTACCTTTTTCGTGCAACAATCCAGATTTTTATCATCACCATCAATGATTAGTGTAGCATATCACTTTTGAACAAAGAAATTAAAACTTGCTTCAATCAATCAATTACCTTAAATTAAGAGAAAGACAAAAATTTTGTACCAAAAAGCATGAACATAAAACCACATCCGCCCTGATGGAAACTTCAATAATACAAAGAAAGTTTTAACAACTAAAAATATATCCAAAACAAAAGTAAAATACTAAACATAATAAAAAACAAGGGTAAAACGATCAAACCCGTCAGTAACCCATCAGTAGGAACTCGAACTAGACACTCCATCACCAGCCTCATCACGATCATCTCCGACATCCTCACCAACATCACCATGGTCATGCACAGCCGCCCCCTCCGAGAAACCTGGCCTGGCCTCAGGCCACCTAGATTACGCCATCAGGTTCTCTCTAGACCTCAATGGATGATCAACGTGAGGCTCCCGAAACTGGAGCTGCAGCTGCACCATAGAGTCGTGCATAAATAAGAAGGCACGCTGATGAGCCTCGTGCATGGCCCAGTTGGACTCAGTACTCGGATCAAGCACACGCCTCGCAGGGGCAACAGCAGCAACAGGAACAACATCATTACGAGCCTGCAAACAAAAATGGGTGATAAAAGCATCATCTAAAACTCCTAACCTCACATTCCCATGGATAGGAAGTTCCACTCTCCCTTATGGCACAATGCCATAATCAGCCTAGGGTGAGTCAGTGTGCAAGCCACCCTATCTCCTAAAGGTGTCGAACTCAGCGCAATCCTCCTCAGCTCATTCGAAATAATCCGTGCCAAATCCACGGTCTTCTCATCATCAAGTATACACGCCAGGAGGGTTGCGGTCTGCATAGGAATGGAAGAGGTGTGACTACGAGGCTTGAGGTTGTACAAGACAACCGACATCACAATCTGAGCTTTGGTGGTCAAAACACCTCTCATAAACTTCAGAGGGGCTCCATTAGCACCCAACTGATATGTCTGATCTCTCACACACAAAACTTCTCTCAACTCCTCGGCATTCTAATTCCTTCGAGCTAACATCCTCCTATAATCACACAACTAGTCATCCGCCAACTGAATGTGGTTCCCAAGGTAGTCATTAATTGTGGCTCTAGAGATGTCGATCTCTTTGCCCCTCACCCAAGTCTTAAAGTTGAAAGGCGCATCTCCTGAAGGTAAGGCATTCGCAAAGAATTCCCTCACAATGTCCAAATGATACTCAGGGTATGGTTGAAAGATCTCGTCCCAGCCACCTCCTTGCAAAAGAGAACCTGTGAGGCGATAACTCCCCTCGGGATCAATCTACACAATCCTGTCAGCCCACACAGTTCTCTGCTCAAGTTGTAGATACCTTAACTGTTGGGCTGGACTAAGAAACCGAGTACAATCAAATGGCCCTGATGGAGCACGCCTAGCTGGGTTTGAGGTAAACCCGACACGTTGTTTCTTCCGACCTGACATCTGAAAAACACAACAAAACGTCCACAAAACAAACAAATACGTTAACGAAAACAACATTAAAATATGCCTAAATTCCTAAAAAAATACGACGATTCATCCATTGGAATCAAAATAGAATTTAAAAGAGGGGAAAATTTATGAAAATCCCAGATCATGCTAAGCCCGCAGAAGCACGTTAAGCGGGGTCTGCGATTTGCAAAAACCTCCTCTCTGCAACAGAGATGCTTCCAATCACGAATTCATAAAATTAAAACCCTAATTTCTACAAAAGCCCTAATTTCTATATTCAAGGTTCCTATCCACATGCAAATATAACTAGTCTAATAACAACAATGAAGAATGACGAACAAGAAGAAGAACAAGATGAACAAGAGCATTAAAAATTAAAGCTTCAACCCAAAATGGGTTTTTTACACGAAAAATTTAAAAGAAATGGAAGAACTTACAGTTGTTGATGTTGAGCACGAAAATGAACAAAATGAAGCTAGGGCACAAAGAATCCAAGTAACTCTCAAGAATTTTGGAGAAGAAGAGAGAAACTTGAGATTTTGTGAGAAAAGGGTGAAATGAGGCGCATAACCTCAAAACCCTTGCTTTACTAAAACAAAATCTGGGCCGGGTCAGCATTATTGGGCCCAGACAAAATGATTTTTTTTTCAAAACTTCGCAGAACGCGCTAAGCGTGCTCTAGGCTGCGCTAAGCGGGCTCTGCAACACAAAAAACAATTCCAGCAGAACAAAACTTATTTCCAGCAGCATAAAACATCATTTCAAGCTTCCAAAATCACACTAACTGAAATTCTGGCAACAGATATGAGATGTCGAACGTGATGTCACGACACTTATATCTTAACAATAATGAACAAGGTAGAAAATGCAAAAAAAACAGTAAAGAACACAATCAATTGTTGACCCAATTCAGTGTAAACACACTTACATCTGGGGGATACCAAGCCAGGAAGGAAGTCCACTATTAGTAGTATCAATTCATAGATTCTACAGCCAACACACCAGTTGACAATCTACTCACTTAATCACTACCCAATGACACTTCTATCTAAGACACTCTCAGATATGAGACACCTCTCACTCCCCCTCAATCACAGCAGTGATAACAACTTACAATAATGAAAGTAGAAGACACATTTCAAAGACACACCTTGGTCTTGCTTAAGAGCTTCAACCAAGAATAATACACTCGTGCTTAAAAGCTTTGAGTGGACAAATTACAACTCAACTAAATCAGTCCAATTCAAACATCAAAACAGATGAATGAATGGCTCACAAAACACAAACCCTAAAACTTGAACACAACTCTCACACTCCTTATTCTCCACGAGCAGCAGTTAGGGTTGATCATCTATAAATAGCAATACATTCCTTGGGCTTGGGCAATTGCAGATCTTTGATTTAATTTCCAATAAAAGCAAATTAATCTTCAAATCTTTATGCATGAAAATAGCAATTCCCTATTCTTCATAAATAGATTGCCTCCAAAAATAACACTCCAATATATTACCACTTCAGTAAATTTCGCAGCAATCAGATAACATAAACACACAAAAGATTGCTAAAAATAGCGCAGCAAATAACACCTAAAACCAGAACTGGAAGTTCTGTCAACTGATGTCAGAACATCGTGTTTGACATCAAGCACACAGTCTGCAATACTAACAAACACCACCAACACTTCACCTGCAGCATGTCAAGACATCAAGTAGAACATCTTGATGCAACACATTGTTTTACCAAAATTGCTGCCAATACATAACCAACAAACTCCCCCTTTGGCAAATTTTGGCTAAAACAACTCCATATCAGAGATCCCTGCAGCAACCCACACAAACATAACTAACATTCTCAGAAAACCAGAAACTCCCCCTCAAGACAAGGAGCACAAAAAAACAAAGAAGAAAACCAGCACCTGCACACTAGAAAACCATCTACAAAACCATCTGTAAAACCAGCAAAACAACTATTACACTACTCTCCCCCTTTTTAGCCACAATTGGACAAACACCCTTAAAAGCAAGGCACAACAGAAAACCAGCAAAAGCACAAAACATAATTTAAAAAAAAATTGCACAACAGAAAAATACACCACCTCCAACAACTACATCTTTGACTGGTCAGGCGATACAAACAAGGTTCTCCTTTGATATAAAAACAACTACACCTTACTGCTACTGCAAGGATAAGGTTGAAACATGATCCAGACCTCGAAAACGATTGATTCCAAAACAAATCACATGTTAGAAGACAAGAGGCAAAGGAGTACAGAACCAAAGAAGATGAAGTCCAAGGATGACACAAAGGTAGGATCATCTACTGGTGCAACAAGGATAGGGAAAAAGACTGAGGCACATAAGAAGCCCATCAAGAAACAACATTGTCAATTACATGAGTCAGACAAGGATGTTGGTGAAGATTGGGTCAATTTCATTAACTCAGGTGGATGGAATGCATAGCTGACTCCAAAGATGAAGAATATTTGCTTATTGTTTTTGTTGTCTTTGTAATAAACTTCTAATAAAGAATGCTTCCAGCAGTTGATTTGCTTTTGATTGTTTCCAATTTTCTTTACATTTACTCTAATTTTGATAATATCACTTGAACACCAAATAGAGAAATACACTTGCACACATAATACATCAGCAAATTTTCCTTCAAGACAAATCATCATCATCCTGTACTTTAGTGCAGCATTCCATAAATCCATTAATTGCTACAAATCCTCATATATGCAAATACCTAGTTTGCCCCTTAAATTTTCAAACAGATTTGCATCTAAAGCCTTAGTAAAAATGTCAGCCAGTTGTCTTTCAGTGGCAACATGTTCCAATGTAACCACTTTGTCTTCCTCTAGGTCTCTGATGAAGTGATGACGTATATCAATGTGCTTAGTCCTGTTGTTTTGAATATGATTCTTGGATATGTTGATAGCATTCAGGTTGTCACAGTATAATGTCATGACATCCTGCTTGACATTGTACTCAGACAATATTTGTTTCATTCACACTAGTTGAGAACAACTACTTCCTGCAACTATATACTCAACCTCAGCAGTAGATAAAGACACACAATTTTGCTTCTTGCTAAACCATGAAATAAGATTACTTCCCAAAAAGAAGCAGCCACCTAATGTGCTTTTTCTGTCATCAACACTTCCAGCCCAATCAGCATCACAATATCCATTCAGCATGGACCCAGTTCCATGACTGTACATCATACCATAGTCACTTGTACCATTCACATACTTCAGGATCCTTTTCACCTAATTTATATGGCTGACTTTTGGTTCAGCTTGGTATCTGGCACACACCCCCACTGCAAAGGAAATGTCAGGTCTGCTAGCTGTAAGATATAGCAAACTACCAATCATGCTTCTGTACAGACTTTGATCAACACTCACACCTTTTTCATCTTTGGATAATTTCAGATGAGTAGGTGGAGGGGTCCTCTTATGACTAGCATTCTCCATTCCAAACTTCTTGACTATATTCTTGGCATACTTGCTTTGAGACAGAAAGATTGAATCTTCCATTTGCTTGACTTACAGACCAAGGAAATAAGTTAATTCACCAACAAGACTCATCTCAAATTCTAACTGCATTTGCTGACCAAAATGTTTAATCATCTCCTCATCACTTTTAGATTCCCTTAGGTCCAAGTGAGATAGTTCCAGTGCTTTTGAAGTAGTGAGATGTTGAGACTTCTGGTGTAACATCTCACTCTTAGTTTGCTTCCCACAAGCTTTTCCTTCTTCCAACTTTAGCTTAGGTATTCGTCTGACATCTCCCAAGGAGGTGATCCTTTTCATTTTTTGTTGATGACACAGTTTACCTTTATCATCTTGAGAAACCCACAAGTAGCAACTGTCTTGAGATCTGACTCCCTTCATGGTTACTTCACCCTTTTTATTAGTAACCAAACATTCAGAGTTTGTGAAGTTGACCTTGAACCCTTTGTCACACAGTTGACTGATGCTTATCAAGTTTGCAGTCAACCCTTTCACAAGCACCACACTATCAAGATTAGGAACTCTTGAACAGTTTAATTTTCCAACCCCCTTGATTTCACCCTTGGCTCCATCACCAAAATTCACATAACTAGTGGAGTAAGAATTGATGTCAGCTAACAGTTCTTCAATACCTGTCATGTGTCTAGAACATCCACTATCAAAATACCAGTCTTCTTTGGTATCACCTCTGAGAGACATGTGAGCTAACAAACTGGTAGCAGCAGCCTTGGGACCCCATTGTTTCACATTTGTAGGCCTGTTCTGATACTGTCTAGGTTGAGGATCAGGCTTAGGATATCCATGCAGTCTGAATCAAAAAGGTTTTATGTGACCAAACCTTCCACAGTAATGACATCTCCATCTCTGAAATCTTCCTCTGAAGTGATTTGGATGTCTTCTCCCATGATGTTGAGGTTTTCTTCCTCCATGATGTTGTGGCAGCTGATGAGGCATAAACTGCTTAGGCTCAGGAACATGAACTTTCCCATGATGTTGAGACATCGGATGGGACATGTTATGTTTAGGTCCAGAGGAACTAGAATTTGCAGAGGATTTCTTCTCACCAACAAATCCTAACCCAGTCATATCACTTGCCACTTTTCCACTCTGAAGAATTTCATCCAATGTGTCAGTGCCTCTATTCAACATTCTGAGAGATTTGACCATTTGATCAAGCTTGGAGTTCAGCAGACTGACTTCATTCTCTAGTTCATCCTTTTCAGCCTTTAGTTGAATTATAATTTTCTTCTGCTTCTCCCCTTCTTGACAAACTTCTTCACTTCTAATGCACAACTCTCTATATGATGCAGCTAACTCCTCATAGGTAATCTCTCCATCACTTGAATCATCATCAGACTCACATATTCTAGTCATTGCTCTAACATGCTTGGCAGATTCATCTTCACTTTCAGTGTCCTCATCAGATCAAGTGACAGATAAAACCTTTTTCTGTTTAAGGTATGTAGGGTATTCAGCTCTGATGTGACCATAACCTTCACAGCCATGGCATTGGGTTCCTTTGTCATTATTAGGCTTCTCCTCTGCTTTGGTTTTCTTCATCTGATCACCTTACCAGTTGATGTCAGATGTGATGTTCTTGACATAAGCTTTATAGCTCCTGTCCATTCTTTTCAACACCTTATTAAACTGCCTTCCCAGCATCACGATTGCATTGGATAGCTCCTCCTGGGTTTCAATATCACACTCTTTCTTTTCATCTTCAGTACTAGACACCAATGCTATGCTTTTGGCCTTCTTTTCTGATCTGTCATTCAACCCTAATTCAAAAGTCTGAAGGGAACCAATCAATTCATCTACCCTCATCTAGCTGATGTCTTGAGCTTCCTCTATAGCAGTCACCTTCATAGCAAATCTCTTGGGAAGAGACCTAAGTATCTTTCTCACCAGCTTTTCATCAGACATCTTTTCACCAAGGCCACTTGAAGCATTGGCTATTTCAAGAACATTCATATGAAAGTCATGTATGCTTTCATCTTCCTTCATCTTTAACTCTTCAAATTTGGAAGTCAATAGTTGAAGTCTTGACATCTTCACTTTAGAGGTACCTTCATGAGTAGTCTTGAGTATGTCCCATGCATCTTTAGCAACTTCACAATTATTCACCAATCTGAATATATTTCTATCAATTCCATTGAACAAGGCATTCAATGCTCTAGAATTTCCAAGAGCCAGTTCATCCTCCTCCTTAGTCCATTCTTCCTCGGGTTTTAGTTCAGATGTAGCTATTCCATCTTTCCCAACAATGACAGGATGTTTCCATCCTTTTATGACAGCTTTCCAGGCCCTACTATCCAAAGATTTCAAGAAGGCCACCATGCGTGGTTTCCAATAATCATAGTTAGATCCATCCAAGATGGGTGGTCTGTTCACAAATCCTCCTTCCTTGTCCATAGAACCAGAAAGTAACTTCCCTAGATCTCACCCAAAAACAGAATAGGGTGCCTGCTCTGATGCCAATTGAAATTTTGGCAACAGATATGAGATGTCGAACGTGATGTCACGACACTTATATCTTAACAATAATGAACAAGATAGAAAATGCAGAAACCAACAGTAAAGAACACAATCAATTGTTGACCCAGTTCAGTGTAAACACATTTACATCTGGGGGCTACCAAGCCAGGAAGGAAGTCCACTATTAGTAGTATCAATTCATAGACTCTACAGCCAACACACCAGTTGACAATCTACTCACTTAATCACTACCCAATGAAACTTCTATCTAAGACACTCTCAGATATGAGACACCTCTCACTCCCCCTCAATCACAGCAGTGATAAGAACTTACAATACTGAAAGTAGAAGACACACTTCAAAGACACACCTTGGTCTTGCTTAAGAGCTTCAACCAAGAACAATACAGTCGTGCTTAAAAGCTTTGAGTGGACAAATTACAACTCAACTAAATTAGTTCAATTCAAACATTAAAACTAATGAATGAATGGCTCACAAAAACAAACACAAAACACAAACCCTAAAACTTGAACACAGCTCTCACACTCCTTATTCTCCACGAGCAGCAGTTAGGGTTGATCATCTATAAATAGCAATACATTCCTTGGGCTTGGGCAATTGCAGATCCTTGATTTAATTTCCAATAAAAGCGCATTAATCTCCAAATTTTTATGCATGAAAATAGCAATTCCCTATTCTTCATAAACAGATTGCCTCCAAAAATAACACTCCAATATATTACCACTTTAGTAAATTTCACAGCAATCAGATAACATAAACACACAAAAGATTGCTAAAAATAGCGCAACAAATAAAACCTAAAACCAGAACTGGAAGTTCTGTCAACTGATGTCAGAACATCGTGTTTGACATCAAGCACACAGTCTCCAATACTAACAAACACCACCAACACTTCACCTGCAGCATGTCAAGACATCAAGTAGAACATCGTGATGCAACATATTGTTTTACTAAAATTGCTAGCAATACATAACCAACACCAACTTTACAAAAACATGATTAAACAGCAAATTGACCAAAAAGACGATAAAAACTTACAAAATTGGGGTGCCTCCCAACGATCGCTTGTTTAACGTCGGATAAGCTCAACGGACCAAGACGATTAATGAAGAACGTCTAGAAGAACGAAACAATTTTCTCGATCAAAATTACCTCCAAGGTAGATTTTTAAACGTTGACCATTTATTGTCCAACTGTCTTTTTTCTGCATATCTTCTATCATAATTGCTCCAAAACGTTTCACCTCTTTGACAAGAAACGGTCCTGAGCACTTCGAATTTAACTTTCTCGGGAAAAGTTTCAACCGGGAATTCAACAGTAATACCATTTGCCCAACCTTGAAATCCTTTTGCTGGATCTTCTTTTCATGATAACCTTTCACCTTTTCCTTATACAACCAATTAGAATGATATGCGGCATTCCACATTTCCTCCAATTCATGTAGTTGTATTTTCCTTTTTTCTTCGGCCAAGTTTTTATCAAAATTTAACAGTTTCAGGGCCCATAATGCTTTGTGCTCAATTTCAACTGGTAAATGGCATGTTTTACCATAGACCATTTGAAACGGAGTTAAGCCAATTGGAGCCTTGTAAGCGGTACGGTACGCCCACAAAGCCTCATCCAATTTTTGTGACCAATCTTTTCTTGAACTCGACACAGTTTTTTCGTGAATCCTTTTCATCTCTCGGTTAGACACCTCGGTTTGACCGTTCATTTGTGGGTGGTAAGGGGTCGCCACTTTATGCGATACACCATAATGTTTCAAAACACTTTCAAGGGATGTATTGCAAAAGTGTGACCCGCCATCACTTATAAGAACCCGAGGAGTGCCAAAACGGGCAAAGATGTTTTTCTTTAAAAAATTTATTACCGTTTTGCCATCAACCTTCGGTGAAGCAATCGCTTCAACCCACTTCGAAACATAATCAACCGCCACTAAAATATACTCATTTCCAAAAGAGGGTGGGAATGGACCAACAAAATCTATGCCCCAACAATAAAAAATTTCAACCTCTTGGATATTTTGAAGGGGCATTTCATCTCTTTTTCCATTTCCACCAGTTCTTTGGCAAGTATCACAACTTTGCGCATGGAGATTTGTGTCTTTAAATAGAGTATGCCAATAAAAGCCTAATTGCAAGACTTTCGTGGCCGTTCTCGAACCATTAAAATGGCCTCCATAAGGAGAGTTGTGACAATGCCATAGAATACTCCGAGCTTCATCACTCGTGACACACCTTCTCAAAAGGTTGTCACCTCCTAACTTGAACAAGTAAGATTCATCCCACACATAATAATTTGCATCCGATAAGAACTTCCTTTTTTGATTCCAAGTCAGGTCTTCGGGTATCCACACGGTTGCTTTGTGGTTAGAAAAATCCGCAAACCACGGCCTAACTTGTACTCGAAACAATTTTTCATCGGGAAATTCCTCTCGGATTTCCTTTTCTGTTTTGGTTACCTCCACATTGATCAAACAGGACAAATGATCTGTCACCAAATTCTCTGAACCCTTTTTGTCCTTTATTTCCAAATCAAATTCTTAGAGCAAAAGGATCCAACGAATGAGCCTTTGCTTCGAATTCGGTTTAGTGAGCAGATATTCGATTGCCGCATGATCACTGTAGATTACCACTTTTGACCCTATTAGGTAAGAACAAAACTTCTCAAGTGCGTATACAATCGCAAGCAACTCTTTTTCGGTTGTGGCGTAATTTACTTGTGCCTCATTTAATACCTTGCTTGCGTAATGTATAGCATGAAAAGTTTTGTCTTTCCTTTGACCTAACACTGCTCCAACAGCGTAAACACTCGCGTCGCACAATAGTTCAAAATTTAAAGTCCAATTTTCCGCGATGATTATTGGAGCGGTAATTAGTTTCTCTTTCCAAATTTTGAAAGCAATAAGACATTCATCGTCAAAGAGAAATACCTGGTCTTTGTTGAGCAAGTTGCTCAGTGGCCTTGCTACCTTTGCAAAATCTTTGATGAATCGCCTATAAAATCCCGCATGCCCCAAAAAGCTTCTGATTTCTTTGACATTGGTAGGAGGAGGCAACTTTTCAATCACTTCAATATTCGCTTGATCGACTTCAAGGCCTTTGGAAGAAACTTTGTAGCCAAGCACAATTCCCTCCGCCACCATAAAGTTACACTTCTCCCAATTCAACACCAAGTTTGTCTCGACACACCTCTCAAGGACGGTTTCCAAATTCTTCAAGCATAAATCGAAAGATGCTCCAAACACGGAAAAATCATCCATAAACACCTCCATTGTCTTTTCTATGAGGTCGGAGAAGATAGCTTGAACACACCTTCGGAAAGTTGCAGGCGCGTTACATAAGCCAAAAGGCATCTTTCGATAAGGAAAAATGCCAAAGGGACAAGTAAAAGTCGTCTTCTCGTGATCCGCCGGGTCATCCGCAATTTGATTGTACCCCAAATAACCATCCAAAAAAACAATAGAATTGTTGCCTGGATAACCACTCGAGCATTTGGTCCATGAATGGAAGTGGAAAATGGTCTTTTCTTATTGTGGTGTTCAACCTTCTATAGTCAATATACATTCTCCACCATGTCACAATCTTTGTTGGGATTAACTGATTCTTCTCATTTCGGATAACGGTCATGCCACCTTTTTAGGAACAACGTGCACGGGGCTTACCCATGGACTATCAGAGATCGGGTAGATCATTCCCACCTCCAAAAGCTTCACAATTTCTTTCCGAACAACCTCTTTTATAGTAGGATTCAAATGGCATTATGGTCGAGCTACCGCCTTGAAATCCTCTTCCATTAGAATCTTATGCATACAATAAGATGGACTAATTCCTTTAAGATCGGAAAGAACCCACCCTATAGCTTCTTGATTTCTTTTCAACACTTGAATCAAATGGGTTTCTTCTTTGTCGGACAAAACATTGTTAATAATAACCGGCTTGTTCCCACTTTCATCAAGGAATGCATACTTCAAATTAGAAGGTAGAACCTTCAATTCAAGTTGAACTTTCTCATCACTTGGTTCTTTCTTCAACTCTTCATTCTCAACTTCCCATGGTTGTAATTATTTGAGTGACTCAAGCTCTTTCAAACATTCTTCAAGTTCCATTTCTTCCTCACTAGTAAATATGTCAAATGACTCACCAAGTGCTCTTTCTAAGGGAGACTCCACATGAACTTGTTTTGCAACTTCAATAATTGCCATATCCGATGCATCAATGCGGAAGCCATCATGCTTGTCTTTGGAATGCTTCATTGCTTCAAATAGATTAAAAGATACCTCTTCATTTAGAACCCGCACTTTCATAAGACCATCATCAACATCTATCATCATGCGAGCGGTCTTCATAAAAGGGCGACCAAGAATTAGAGGAGCATCCACATCCTCTTCCATATCAATAACAATGAAGTGCACCGGAAAGAAAAATTTATCAACTTTCACCAACACATCTTGCGCCAACCCAATCGGATGAGTGGTAGATTTGTCGGCCAATTGCAATGTCATTCGGATGCCCTTAATTTCAATGTTCCTAAGCCTTTTCAAAATAGATAATGGAATAAGATTTATGCTTGAGCCGAAATCAATAAGGCCATTTCCTACAAAGACATTACCAATTGTAACAGGTAAGGTAACTCGCCCCGGATCGGCTTCCGAATATTTCTGCCTCTTTGTAAGAATATCCTTCATAAATTTGGCGTACTTCGGCATTTGCTCTAGAGCTTCGGAAAAAGGGATGTTGATTTGTAGTTACTTAAAAATATCCATGAATCTTGAGTAGTTCCTAGCATTGTCTTTCCTTGTGTGCACATGAGGGTAAGGCATATTTTGAGTCGGTATCGGATTCATCTTCTCCTTCCCCTTCTTAACTCTCACATGTTTCTCTTTTTTCTTCACTTCCTCCACACTCTCATTTTCAACTTCAACAATATCATCATTTTTCTTTTCAACTACAACCTCGTTATCATTTTTCTTTTCAACTACGACCTCATTATCATTTTTATTTTCAACTACTTCCTCATTATCATTTTTCTTTTCAACCACTTCCTCATCATTATCCTCCTCAACAATACCATCAATTTTTTCTTCTTCCACACTTTTGTCATTTTCTTTTGCTAACTCCTTCCCCATTCTAGTAACGATTGCTTTGCAATGCTCCTTCAGGTTTACTTGAGTATTTGCGGAGAATGAAGGACCCGATTGTTGCTCGGCTATTTGTTTTGCAAGTTGCCCAACTTGATATTCGAGATTCTTTATCGCCGCATCGCTACTCTTTTGGTTGGCCATAGACATTTGAATGAATTGATTCAAAGTTTCTTCCAACTTAGAGCTAGCAATCGGAGGTGGTGGAGGTTGATAAGGATTTTGCCAGCTTGAAGAACTACCACCATAACCTTGATTATTTTGATAGTTCCCCCTCGGTTGATATCCTTGATTGTTTTGGTAATGTTGTTGAGGATTGTTTTGATAAGGTTGTTGTTGTTGTCTTCCTTGATAATCTCGTTGATTGTTCATGTAGTTCACTTCTTCAAATCCCGGTGGAGGGCAAAATCCGGTGTCGTGCTCTCCTTTGCAAAGTTCACAACATGCAACTTGTTTACTCTTGCTTGGTTGCTCATGCATTTCCTTCAATTGTTGTGGAAGCTTCGACATTTGTTGAGTCAAAAGTTCCACTTGTTGAGATAAAAGCTTGTTTTGAGCTAGGATTGCATCATTAGTTACAATTTTAAGTACCCCGGGTTTCTTTTGCGAGTTGTTACAGTTTTGACTTTTAAGATCATTGAGAGCCATTCTATTGATGATATCCGTAGCTTCTTCGGCACTCTTTGATAACAAAGCTCCACCAGAAGTGGCATCCAATAATGTCTTGCAATTTGGTTGAAGACCATTTCTGAAGATGTGAATTTGAGTTAACTCGTCAAACCCGTGGCCTTTGCATTTTCGAATCATGGATTTGAATCTTTCCCATGCTTCATTTAGAGACTCATTAGTACCCTGAGAGAACACAGAAATCGCAGTTTTTGATTCCATGAAACGATTGTGAGAAAAGAACCTTTCTATAAATTTCTCCTCCAGAACATTCCAATCGGTCATCACAGTAGGAGTTTGGTCAAGATACCAATCCTTAGTTTTGCCAAGCAAAGCATGAGGAAATAGTCTCTTGAATAAAGGTAACTCTTTCGCTTGATCCACTCCGGCCGCTAACGCTATCTCGTAAAATTTGGTGAAAAAAGCGAAAGGGTCTTCATGATCCATTCCCGTGAACGGACTTCCATATAACAAATTCAGAGTTCCCGTTTTCATCTCAACTTGCCTTCCATTATTTGCATTGTGAACAAACTGAGCGGTATGACGCAGACTATTTACACATGGTGTGGAAGCGGAAGGTGGAGGTGGTGGTTGTGCCATGATTGGCGTAAACTGTGGTGGTGGTGTTGAAGTAGAACTTTCTCCTTGCACTCTACGTTCCTTGGCAAGTTGCCTCCTCCGTCTAGTTTTTCTATTTAACTTCCTTGTGGTTCTTTGAATCTCAGGATCAAAAAGAAGTTAGTCCGTGGGAAGTTTTCCTCGCATAAACAGAGTCTGCACAAACTTAACCAAACAAATTAACAAGTACAAGAAAAATTTTAACAATCCCCGGCAACGGCGCCAATTTGTTGAAATACAAATAGAGAAGGGTTTTTGATATCGTTCCACAGAGATTGTTTAGAGATATCACCGCTGTAACACCCCATTTTAATTATTTAGACGTCTTGTGTTATTTTGTTTGTGTGACCTTGTTTGGGGGTGTGTTCGAGTGCGATGGGATGGTCATGGTAGGACATTACTGTTAAATGCGGGGCTTAGACCATAAATAATAAGGTGGGGTGACTTAGTACTATTATTAATAGGATTATTATTCTTATTACTATTGTTATTATTATTACTAATATTATTATTATTATTATTGTTATTATTAGTAATATTAACATTAGTGTGGCAATTTTAGTTAATTAAAATAAAATAAGATAAATCATTAATGGGCTGATGAGTTAATGAAGGGCAATTTAGTAATTGAGTGATAATTAGTGGAAATTGGTAAAGGTTTAGAATAATAAGAATTTTAGAGATAGAAAGAGGAAAATCTAAGGAGAGGAAGAACAAGGGTGTGCTAGGGCAAAGATCTTCACCAACTTTCGCAGGAATTAAGCAAGAATTCGAGGTAAGGGGGAGAAACGGGTTTAATATTGGTGATATATTCATGATAGGGTAGTGGGGAGTCCTTAACCCTGTAGGCATTTGTATGTAAAACTGTTGAATTGATGATTGTTGTATATGTCTGTTGTGATTTTGAAAATCGTGTATGAATTGATATGTATTTTCATGAATTGTTGTGGTTGTTGCTGTTGTATGAACATGTTTCAGACCTGTTGATTTTGAATCGAGTTAGGAGAACGATTTGAGATTATAGACTTATAATACATGTCGTAATTCTAGGTACAAGAGAAAAGGTGAAAATTGGACCTAAAATCAGTGTAGAAACGATTATAGGACTGGTTAGAAGTGAAGAAGTGTGGAAATCGTAGCAGAATGCAGAATAGTGAGGCTTCTGGTGAATTGCGTAATAGATCAGGCGATACGCGTATCAGGTTGGGCGATATGCGTATGGAATGGCCTGATACGCAGCAATACGCGTATGGGAGTTAGGTAGTACGCATAATAGGAGGGTAATACGCGTATGGTGTTGGAATTTGCGGAAATTCAGTGAGAAGACGTCTCTGTCCGTACGCGTACGGCATAAGGCAATACGCGTAAGGACTTGGGCATTGTGAGGGAATACGCGTATGAAGGGAGTCAATACGCGTATGGGTTGGGCGAGCGAGCTGGCAATACGCGTATGGCATGGGACAATACGCGTATGGCCAGCGAAGTTGCAGAATTTTACCGTTTCACGATTCCTTTCCCGTTTTCGCGTCCGATTCGGTTTCTTTTGGTTTTAGAGGTTGGGAATAGGTGCCAGGTGCTGAGAAATAAAACGTTGGTGATGAAAATATTAATATTAATAATTTTTATTGATTAATTAATTAATTAGGCGTTTGGTGTGTATGAAGTAAATCACTTGACGATGGTGTTGATGATATGTATGATGTGATCAAGAGGATCGTGTGCATGTATTTACACTCGTATACATGTTTTGTTGTGCATAATCGAGTCATGCATATTCATGGTGATTGGTGGGATGGATCGTTGCTCAGGAGGAGTGTATGCGATTCATCCGTACTCCTATATGGAGAATGATGGGGGATAGATCATTGCCAAGTAGAGGTGTATGTGATCTATTCGGGGTTCGATTGAATGAACCAACGAGTCGGTACCACATGCATGGTGCCGTGTTGCATTACATTATTAATCGATGTTGTTGATGATATTGGACAGTAGGTATGTGTTGGTGTGTTGTTGATTTATATGTGTAAATACTACCTTCTTATCATGTATTTATTCACCATTATATATTGAACATGATTTCTCACCCCTTTTGTTGTTGTTGTGTCTGTGCTTCTTCGGAAGTACAGATAACCCAGGTACTTAGGTTGCTTGGATGTTCGTGTTGCCTGTTCGAGTCTATAGGAGTGCTCTGATACGTAACACAGGATGTCGGGATATTTTTGTAGTTGCTTTGATTTTATTACATTCTTTGTTACGTATTCCATTTTGTCGAATTATTTTATGGAGAACCTTGTTTTAAGGATAATGTTGGTGAATTTGGGCAGATGGCCGTGAATTGAAACTAAATGATTATTCCCGCTGATTCTTTATTCAATTTAATACAATAAAGAGTTTCTGCTTGTTTTGATGATGTGGCATTCCACTTTTTGGTGCAAACTCTGATTTATCTTTAATATTTTGTTTATTTTTAAAATGGGGAAAGTGGGGTGTCACAATTGGTATCAGAGCAGGTCGGTCCGTCCGGCCAGGTGTTATAGTTGAGTCTGTCCTTAGAATAGGAGTTAATTTTTTGTTCTGACCTTGTGATGATTGTTGTCCAGTATGGCAGGAAGGAATGATGCTGCTCTTGTTGCTGCTATGCAAGCCATGGCACAAGCCGTAGAGAATGCCAACCAGGGTGGAGGTGCTCAGTTTCGTGACTTAGCACAGTTTCAGAGCAATAAGCCGCCTACATATGAGGGAGGTATCTTGGACCCAGAGGCTGCACAGAAATGGCTGAAGGCTGTGGAGAAGATCTTCAGGACCATGGAGTGCAGTGATGCGCAGAAGGTACGGTTTGGTACTCACATGTTGGAAGGAGAGGCTGAGGCTTGGTGGGACAACAGTCGTCAGAGATTAGAAGCTGCAGGTACTGAGATTACTTGGGCTGTGTTTCAAGCTGAGTTTCTGGAAAAGTATTTTCCGAAAGACATTCGTAGTACGAAAGAGGTTGAATTTTTGGAGCTGAAATAGGGTGATAAGACAGTTGCTGAGTATGCCGCTAAGTTTGAGGAGCTGGTTCAGTATTGTGCTCATTACAATACTGAAGAAGCTATGACGTCGAACTGTTTGAAGTTTGAGAACGGGTTGCATCCCGAGATCAAATTGGGTATTTCTTGTCAGAAGATAAGAAACTATCCAGAGCTGGTAAGCAGAAGCAGAATTTATGATAATGACAACAGACCCAGGATTGCTCATTACAAAGCTGTGAATGAGAACAAAAATAAGCAGAGATTTGGAGGTACTCCTTACAGTGCTCTAGCTGATAAGGGGAAACAAAAAACTGATGTGGGGAAGAAGCCAAAGGAGAAGGGAGCAGGTGTTGATACTCTCAAGTGCTTCAGATGTGGTGGCGCGGGTCACCGTGCTAACAACTGTCAGAATGAGGTGAAGAAGTGCTTCAAGTGTGGCAAACCTGGTCATGTTATAGCTGATTAAAGAGCCACTATGCCTACCTGTTATAATTATGGAGAGAAGGGTCACATCAGCACTCACTGTGAGAAGCCGAAGAAGTCTCAAGCGTCTCAAACTAGTGGGAAGGTGTTTACCTTAGTGGGAGCCCAATCCACTGAGGAGGAGCGTTCTGTCAAAGGTACTTGCTTTATTAATGATGTTCCTTTGATTGCTATCATTGACACGGGTGCAACACACTCGTTTATTTCTGTTGACTGTGTGAAGAGATTAGGGATTGTGCCATCTACTCTAGAGCAGAGGATGACGATTGAAACTCCATCTATTGGTTCTGTGGTTACTTCTTTGGTGTGTTTGAAGTGTCCGCTGACCGTGTTTGGTAGAGATTTCAGAGTGGACTTGATTTGTTTGCCACTCGGTAATCTTGACGTTATTTTGGGAATGAACTGGTTGGAGTTCAACCGGGTGTATATTGATTGCTTCAGGAAGACGTTACTGTTTCTTACTCTTGAAGAGGAAGCATTAGCAGATTCGCTATCTAGCAAGGAGTTGAGGGCGTTGTTGGAAGATGAAACGAAGCTGTTTGCAGTATTTGCCTCGTTATCTGTTGAAAGCAAGACTTCAATTAATGAATTGCCAGTAGTTAATGAATTTCTTGAAGTGTTTCCAGATGACATCACAGAATTGCCTCCGACAAGGGAAGTTGAATTTGCTATTGATCTTGTACCGGGTACCAGACCTATCTCTATGGCATCGTACAGGATGTCTGCATCAGAGTTGGCAGAGTTGAAGTCTCAGGTCGGGGAATTGCTCGATAAGAAGTTTATAAGACCAAGTGTGTCGCCGTGGGGAGCTCCAGTGTTGTTGGTGAAAAAGAAAGATGGTAGCATGCGTCTGTGCATTGATTACCGTCAGTTGAATAAAGTGACCATTAAGAATAAGTATCCACTTCCTAGGATTGATGACTTAATGGATCAGCTTGTAGGAGCTCGTGTTTTCAGCATAATTGATCTGAGGTCGGGTTACCATCAGATTAGGGTAAAGGAAGGTGATATTCAGAAGACTGCTTTCAGAACTCGCTATGGACATTACGAATATCCAGTGATGCCTTTCGGAGTGTCTAATGCGCCGGGTGTATTTATGGAATATATGAATCGTATTTTCCATTCTTATCTGGATCAGTTTATTGTGGTATTTAGTGATGATATACTGATCTATTCTAAGTCTGACGAAGAGCATGCAGGTCACTTGAGGATTGCATTGCAGGTGTTGAAAGATAATAAATTGTTTGCAAAGTTCTCGAAGTGTGAATTTTGGTTGAAGACCGTGAGTTTCTTGGGCCATGTGATTTCTGGTGATGGCATAGCGGTGGATCCCTCTAAAATAAGTGCAGTACTTCAGTGGGAAACTCTGAAGACCGCAACGGAGATTAGAAGCTTTTTGGGTTTGGCAGGTTACTATAGAAGATTCATTGAAGGGTTTTCTAAATTGGCATTGCCGTTGACTCAGTTAACCAGAAAGAATCAAGCTTTTGTCTGGGATGCTGCCTGTGAGGAGAGTTTCGAAGAACTGAAGAAGAAGTTGACGACAGCACCAGTGTTGATTTTACCAAGTTCAAATGATTCTTTCGTAGTGTATTGTGATGCGTCTAAGATGGGATTAGGCGGTGTGTTGATGCAAGGTGGCAAGGTAGTGGCTTATGATTCAAGACAGTTAAAGGTGCATGAGAGGAACTATCCTACTCATGATCTTGAATTAGCTGCAGTGGTGTTCGTGTTAAAAATTTGGAGGCATTATTTGTATGGATCGAGATTTGAAGTGTTTAGTGATCACAAGAGTTTGAAATATTTTTTCGATCAGAAGGAGTTGAATATGAGGCAGAGAAGATGGTTAGAATTCTTGAAAGACTATGACTTTAATTTGAGTTACCATCTGGGAAAAGCTAATGTTGTGGCAGATGCTCTGAGTCGGAAGACAATCCATATGTCGGCGTTAATGGTGAAGGAAATGGAATTGATTGAACAGTTCAGAGATTTGAGCATGGTTTGTGAAACTACCCCAGGAAGTATCAGATTGGGTATGCTGAAAGTGAATAATGACTTTTTGGATGTGATTAAGGAAAATCAGAATCTGGATGTGAAATTAGTAGACTTGATGCCTACAGAAGGAGATGATCCTGATAGTGACTTTAAAGTAGATAATGTTGGTGTGTTGAGATTCTGGGGCAGAATTTGTGTACCGGATAATGAGGAATTGAAAAAGGCAATCTTAGAGGAAAGTCGTCGAAGTATCTTGAGTATTCATCCGGGAGCTACAAAGATGTATCATGATTTGAAGAAGCTGTTTTGGTGGTCCGGTGTGAAGAGGGACATAGCTCAGTTTGTCTATGCTTGTTTGACATGTCAAAAGTCAAAAGTGGAGAATCAGAAACCTTCTGGATTGATGCAACCGTTGGAAATTCCTGAGTGGAAATGGGACAGTATTGCAATGGATTTCGTGACTGGTTTGCCAAATACGGCGAGGGGCTTTGATGCTATTTGGGTAGTGGTGGATCGACTTACGAAATCCACACATTTTATACCAATTAACATCAGTTTCCCGTTGTCGAAGCTAGCGGAAATTTATATCAGGGTAATTGTGAAGTTACATGGTATTCCGTCGAGCATAGTGTCGGATAGAGATCCGAGGTTTACTTCAGAATTTCGGAGGAGTCTGCAGGAAGCCTTGGGTTCTAAGTTGAAGTTGAGCTCGGCTTATCATCCACAGGCCGATGGTCAGTCAGAGAGGACCATTCAGTCGTTGGAGGATTTGCTGAGAGCCTGTGTATTGGGAAAAGGTGGTGCGTGGGATACTCATTTGCCATTGATCGAGTTCACGTATAATAACAGTCACCATTCTAGCATCGGAATGGCACCTTTTGAAGCTTTGTATGGACGGAAGTGTAGGACACCTCTGTGTTGGTATGAGATAGGTGAGAATGTGGTGCTTGGACCAGAGATTGTGCAGCAGACTACTGAGACAATTCAAATGATCCGTGAGAAGATGAAAGCGTCTTAGAGCAGGCAGAAAAGTTATCACGATAATCAAAGGAAGGAATTGGAATTCAGTGAAGGTGATCACGTATTCCTAAGAGTTAACCCAGTGACCGGTGTAGTTCGTGCTTTGAAATCTAAGAAGTTGGATCCTAAGTTTATCGAACCATATCAAATCTTACAGCGAGTGGGTGCAGTTGCTTATAGAGTGGCATTGCCACCGGAGCTTTTGAACTTGCATGATGTGTTTCATGTGTCGCAACTTGGGAAGTATGTTTCAGATCCGTCTCATGTGGTTCAGAGAGACGAAGTTCAGATCAGGGAGAATCTTACCGTAGAGACGATGTCGTTGAGGATTGAGGATCGTAAGATGAAATAACTCAGAGGAAAGGAGATACCTTTGGTGAGAGTAGCTTGGGGAGGTGCTGCAGGAGGCAGTGTGACCTGGGAATTTGAAAGCAGGATGCGAGAGTCGTATCCAGAATTGTTTCCATCAGGTAATTTTCGAGGACGAACATAATTTAAGTGGGGGAGAGTTGTAACACCCCATTTTAATTATTTAGACATCTTGTGTTATTTTGTTTGTGTGACCTTGTTTGGGGGTGTGTTCGAGTGCGATGGGATGGTTATGGTAGGACATTACTGTTAAATGCAGGGCTTAGACCATAAATAATAATGTGGGGTGACTTAGTACTATTATTAATAGGATTATTATTCGTATTACTATTGTTATTATTATTACTAATATTATTATTATTATTGTTATTATTAGTAATATTAACATTAGTGTGGCAATTTTAGTGAATTAAAATAAAATAAGATAAATCATTAATGGGCTGATGAGTTAATGAAGGGCAATTTAGTAATTGAGTGATAATTAGTGGAAATTGGTAAAGGTTTAGAATAATCAGAATTTTAGAGATAGAAAGAGGAAAAGCTAAGGAGAGGAAGAACAAGGTTGTGCTAGGGCAAAGATCTTCACCAACTTTCGCAGGAATTAAGCAAGAATTCGAGGTAAGGGGGAGAAACGGGTTTAATATTAGTGATATATTCATGATAGGGTAGTGGGGAGTCCTTAACCCCGTAGGCATTTGTATGTAAAACTGTTGAATTGATGATTGTTGTATATGTCTGTTGTGATTCTGAAAATCGTGTATGAATTGATATGTATTTTCATGAATTGTTGTGGTTGTTGCTGTTGTATGAACATGTTGCAGACCTGTTGATTTTGACTCGAGTTAGGAGAACGATTTGAGATTACAGACTTATAATACATGTAGTAATTATAGGTACAAGAGAAAAGGTGAAAATTGGACCTAAAATCAGTGTAGAAATGATTATAGGACTGGTTAGAAGTGAAGAAGTGTGGAAATCATAGCAGAATGCAGAATAGTGAGGCTTCTGGTGAATTGCGTAATAGATCTGGCGATACGCGTATCAGGTGGGGCGATACGCGTATGGAATGGCCTGATACGCGGCAATACGCGTATGGGAGTTAGGTAGTACGCGTAATAGGAGGGTAATACGCGTATGGTGTTGGAATTTGGGGAAATTCAGTGAGAAGATGTCTCTGTCCGCATGCTTAAGGACTTGGGCATTGTGAGGGAATACGCGTATGAAGGGAGTCAATACGCGTATGGGTTGGGCGAGCGAGCTGGCAATACGCGTATGGCATGGGGCAATACGCGTATGGCTAGTGAAGTTGCAGAATTTTACCGTTTCGCGATTCCTTTCTCGTTTTCGCGTCCGATTCGGTTTCTTTTGGTTTGAGAGGTTGGGAATAGGTGCCAGGTGCTGAGAAATAAAACGTTGGTGATGAAAATATTAATATTAATAATTTTAATTGATTAATTAATTAATTAGGCGTTTGGTGTGTATGAAGCAAATCACTTGACGATGGTGTTGATGATATGTATGATGTGATCAGGAGGATCGTGTGCATGTATTTACACTCGTATACATGTTTTGTTGTGCATAATCGAGTCTTGCATATTCATGGTGATTGGTGGGATGGATCGTTGCTCAGGAGGAGTGTATGCGATTCATCCGTACTTCTATATGGAGAATGGTGGGGGATAGATCATTTCCAAGTAGAGGTGTATGTGATATATCTGGGGTTCGATTGAATGAACCAACGAGTCGGTACCGTATGCATGGTGTCGTGTTGCATTACATTATTAATCGATGTTGTTGATGATATTGGACAGTAGGTCTGTGTTGGTGTGTTGTTGATTTATATGTGTAAATACTACCTTCTTATCATGTATTTATTCCCCATTATATATTGAACGTCATTTCTCACCCCTTTTGTTGTTGTTGTGTCTGTGCTTCTTCGGAAGTACAGATAACCCAGGTACTTAGGTTGCTTGGATGTTCGTGTTTCCTGTTCGAGTCTATATGAGTGTTATGACACGTAACACGGGATGTCGGGATATTTTTGTAGTTCCTTTGATTTTATTACATTCTTTGTTACGTATTCCATTTTGTCGAATTATTTTATGGAGAACCTTGTTTTAAGGATAATGTTGGTGAATTTGGGCAGATGGTCGTGAATTGAAACTAAATGATTATTCCCGCTGATTCTTTATTCAATTTAATACAATAAAGAGTTTCTGCTTGTTTTGATGATGTGGCATTCCACTTTTTGGTGCAAACTCTGATTTATCTTTAATATTTTGTTTATTTTCAAAATGGGGAAAGTGGGGTGTTACAACCGCCGTTCTACAGTTGAAATCATTTTAAACTTAAAGTAACAAAGGGTTTTGGTTGTTGATAACGAATCTTTTGCATAAACGGTAAAAGTAATCAGATTTGAAAGATTTATAAAACACATGCCAAGATTAGGGTTCGACCAACCATTTTGCACGTATAGAATCGATAAAGCAAATGAACTCGTTTAGATGATAACTATAATCACATATCCTCTCAATATGTTTATCTCTAACACATGTTATGAGTTTTATCATTTTGATCCTTTGATGATCTCTCACTCAAACTATCAAAATGATAACATTCAAGTTCAATATTTATGAACGTCATCTCTCATAACTATCTCTAGCCTATGTTCATTAATGGATGAAAAACCTAGATAAAGTGTAAGAACACATTTCTCAATCATGAACAACCACAACGAATAAACCATAGAAACAAAGTTTTTCACCATATATTCATCATCCATAAGTTCATAAGCTTAAATCAATACCTATACATACAAAAGAAAGGATTGTCTACCTTCTAATCTTGACACAAAAGGAGATTAGCTATCCATTGATATGGTAGCTTCACAAACAAGAAAATGGAGAAGAGGAACAAGCATCAATGACGATCTCTCGACTATTGGTGCTCTGATTCTTCGAAAATAAGATGTTAAAGTGTTTATAGGGTTTTTGCTCTAAGAAAATAACAAGTATCTGCAAAAAAAAAATGTTGATCAAATCTATTTATAGAGGGGCTGAGATGCGCAGAGCACGCTAAGCCCGCAGCAGCGCGCTAAGCGCCCTGTCATTTATTGCAAAACCGCGTTAAATCCCGCTTAGCGGGCTCCAGACTGTGCTAAGCGGGCAACCTACTGGAATTAGCTCCTTCCTTGGGCTAGGAGCACGCTAAGCGCGCTAGTAGCATGCTTCAAAAATTCAATTTCTTAAAAAATGCTCCTTAAGAGCCTTCCATGCTCCAAGCTTCCCATTGCAATGTTAAAACCTACAATTATAAACAAAAAAGTTATATAACTAAGTCTAATAATACATTTAAACTATACTACGATTATTTACTGGAAACAAAGGGAAAAAAGCATCAATTAACAAATAAAGATCTCAAAAGGTGCCAAAAACTAAACTATATATTAACACATTCTAGCACCTAACATAAGTCCACCCGTCTATGCCATCACTTATCTTAGGGTTCTCTCAAACTTTCCACATGCGTATCAATCGCACTCCTATTGACAGGAGTGGGGTGCTACTTTCTAATTTCTTATTTATCCTATGAAGCTGGAAAGGAAATGGAAGCTATCTAAAACTAACCTTGCACGCAAATGTTTTACTGAACAAATGCTAAGAGAGATCGGGGAGTTCGGGGTCAGGTTATACAATGGGGAATTGTCAATTACCAATCCTATATGTGGTTATCTACAGGTTGTTAGCAATTTTCCTTACTGCTTTCTACTTACTAGTGTTTATCTGTTGTGGTTTGGGAAAGTTTCTTTTCTGGGAATGTTGAGAGAGAGAGAGTTTTTGATGATTTTGGTAAGGTACTGGACCTATGTTTTGATTAATGTGAAGGTACTGGACCTAAAGTTTTTGATTGGTATGCTCGCTAAGATTTTGCAATCTTATGCCTACGTATTCCCGTTAAAGATAAACAGGGAAATCAGAGCAATCGTAGTTCCTCCTATTCTATGGGAGGAAAAGAGATGTTTTGGTGTCTTGTTCAAAGCCCAAGATTGAAGCTAAATGAGTATTTGTGTCTTGTTCAAAGCCCAAGATTGATGCTAAAGGTTTGACTGAGAGAGAATTTGTTATCTCTAAAGGGAGACATCTAGTCTATTTATCACAACTGTTGAGTGACTAATTATAAAGGAGGATTACTTTAACTGGGATATGACAATCCAGTAATGCCATAATTTCCTTTATAGGGGTGTTGTCCTGAAGAAGAAAACTTTAACTCAGTGTAGAGCAATACCATTTTTCCTTAGGAGTCTTTCATGCTAAGAGAGGGACAGTGGCGTGGTTGTAAATAATCCAGAGGCTTTCCACTTACAGCAATTAGGTGAAAGAACGGGATGTACCAGGATAAGAGATGGACTACAACTTGGATATTTGAATCAACAAGTGTGCCACTTACAACAGTTATCTGGAATTAAGGTTTGCTTGATTATCTATTTTGATGTGTGATATACAGAGAATTGTCTCCCTACAGAGAGGTTTTTGATTTCCTCTGAGGGGATTTTGGTTTTCTTTATGTGTGCCTTGATCAAAGCCCAAGGTTGAAGCTAAGAGATTGATTGACTTCACGGGGGAAGTCCTTATACAAAGCCTAAGAGGAGGCTGGAAAAGACTGACTCAACAAGAGAGTGTTTATTTGTCTTGTACAAAGCCCAAGATTGAGGCTAAAAGAGAATTGACTCCTTTGGGGATATCATTATATAAATCCTAAGAGAAGGCTAAAAGTTGACTTTTCCGGGGAAATATTTTGTCTGTCTTGTACAAAGACCAAGATTGAGGGTAAAAAAGGATTTTTTGACTCCACTGAGGGAATATTTGTAGGTGTCTTGTACAAAGCCCAAGATTGAGGCTAAAAGGGGAAACTGACTCTATTAGTGAGAGGTTTTATTTGTCTTGTACAAAGCCTAAGATTATGGCTAAAAAGGAATTTAAATCTGCGGGTGAGTATGATTTGTCTTGTACAAAGCCCGAGATTGGAGGCTGAGAAGAGGATTGACTCTGCTTAGGGAGATTAATTCCCAAGGCCTAAAAGAAGGCTGGGAGGAATTGACTCCGCTGGGAAGATATTTATCAAGAGCTTAAGATAAGGTTATGAAGATTTTGACTTTACTGGGGAAAGTTTATATATGTCTTGTACAAAGCCCAAGATTGAGGCAAAAAGATATTTGACTGAATCAGCTGAAAATATTTATGGGTGTCTTGTATGAAGCCCAAGATTGAGGCTGAAAAGAGATTGACTCAACAAGAGAGTTCTTTTAGGGGATTGACTTAACAAGAGAGTGCTTTTGGAAGATTGACTCAACAAGAGAGTGTTGAAGAGGTGATTTACTCAACAAGAGAGTGCATAAAAGGTGATTGACTCAACAAGAGAGTGCTTAAAAGGTGATTAACTCAACAAGAGAGTGCTTAAAGGTGATTGACTCAACAAGAGAGTGCTTAAAAGGTGATTGACTCAACAAGAGAGTGCTTAAAAGGTGATTGACTCAACAAGAGAGTGATTTTGAAGCTAACTCTCCTGAGGAAAATCATTATACAAAGCCTAAGAGGAGGCTAGCTTCTATTGAGGATTATTGAGATCCAGAGGCAGGTTCAAAATGGGGAATCAACTCTTGCTGAGGATTACAGATGAGTTGAGATATCAGATGCCTTGAGGTTCTGATTTGGGAAAGGGTTATACTGATGATAAGCTGGCCCTAGTTGGGGAAACTTAGGATGAAAGACTGAGTTTAAGATCCTGTGAGGGTTTTAACTCTAGTGGAGATTGGTTAAATGACCCGGGTTTTTTTCTATGTTTGTAGAGAACTTGAGAATGTTTTTTATATCCAAGAGGAGATTAGACTGTCTAAGTCTACTGGTATGAAAGAGTTTATCTTTGTATGATGCCCAAGAGGAGACTGGTGTTTTAAGGGATAAGTGTCAACCCTAAAATTGGTCTGAGATTTTGACTCTTCGGAAATACTGCTCTAACAAGGATGACTAAGTTCTTTCCTATACCTTTAAGAGGTCTTCAGGATCTTTGTTTTAAGCCCAAGAGAAGGCATGAGAACTTCTAAGAAGCCGGAGGGTCCTTGTACAAAGTCCAAGAGGAGGCTAGGGATGCTTTTAGGAAGCCTGTGGGTCCAAACTTTAGAAAAGTTCAAGAAAAGTTTCACCGGAAATAATCTTTTCTCTAGTGAACAAGTCTAGGGTTTGAAGAAATTCAAGAGAGGTTTCACCGGGAATTAATCCTCTCTAGGGGAATGAATTTCTTTGACAATTTTCTAATAGTGACAGTCTGAGAAAAGTTTCACCGGGTATAATACCTTTCTTTTTATTCCATATTGTATAAGCCCAAGAGAAGGCAATACTGTATCTGGAATTCCTATGGGGAACTAGTTTTGACTGTGTTGAAGGAGTGACCACTGGCTTTATCTAATCCTAGACCTAATTTCCGGGAAAAACTCTAAGCAGATAATATACAGGCATATATATACAGATGAAATATATACTGTATGTAAAAGAGGGTAGGAGGACTTACAGCTGAGCATGCTTCCATAACAAACAAATATATATATGTGCAAGTATGTAAAAGAAAGCTGTTTAAAACTTACAGGTTAGCAAGCTTCCATTGTAATAGCTGTATGGTTAGTTGTTCAAGAAATTAAAGAAATTTTTGATAACAACTTTGAATTTGAAACTAAATCAAAAAGGAAAGTTGTTTTTGAAAAGATTGGGGCTTACACTTAAGGAGAGGCCCATGGAAGACAGTGATTGCACCGTCGTTTTTGAAAACTGTACTGGGACTTATACAATGACTGAGGCCCAAAATTATTTATGTACAAAAGAGGGTTGGGTATTACACTCTATTAGAGGCCCAATGTGTATTTTAAAAAGAAAGAAATGGGAGTTACAACACAAAGGGTAGGCCCAGATGATTTTGTTTTGAAATGGCGATCGCGCCGAGATTTTTGAAATCGCAGTGGGACTTATACAATGACTGAGGCCCAAAAATGGTTTTCATGTACAAGGAATGGGTCTTACACTCTATTAGAGGCCCAAAAGTGTTTTGAAAAAGATTTGTAAGGGTGAAAATAATCAAAACCCTAATTTGATTTTAAAATGTTTTTAATTGATTAAATATTCAATAAAAATGATCAAAATTAACAAACATGTGTGAAAAACAAGTTGTGATCTTGGATTAATGTTTGAAAAATCATGTTTCATTCATAGAATGATTTGAAAATTATTTGAATTTGCAAAATCAAGAGAAAGAAATATTTTTAAATGTTTAAAAACAAATAAAACATAATTCTTTACAAAAATACCAAATATATGAAATAAATAATATTTTTGTGAAAATTTTGTAGAATAAAATATTTTAACATTTTTGGGAATTTTCAAAAAAATAACCAATAAAAAATAATTAAAATGAGAGAGAAATTAATTTTGGAATTAATTAATAAAAACCATGAAAATGTGAAAAATAGCAAAAAATGTGAGAAATGGCAAAATGGTATGGGTGGGTGTTGAACGCACGACCTGCCAAACAAACACACATGCGCGCTACCACTGGGGTTGTGATACATCCGTATATCAAAACCACCCCCTGAACATATATAGGATGACTTGTTTTAGGCCTGGCCAAGGCGCCATGGCATGGCCCTTGCCCAAGGCAAGGCCTGATTTTAGGCCTCTTGCGTGAAGGCTCTAGCTTCCTCATTTCTCCATGGATTGGGACAAAATTTAGGTGTATCCTGCCTAGAATTTCATGAGGAATCCAATGGTGCCCTTGGAAGTTTCAGAAAATGTTTCCATTTTAAAATCCGATAGTGATTTCAAAATAGGCCTAGATTTGCATGTTCTATGCTATCTCATCATACAGGCAGAAATAGCATGGTAACTTGGTTCAAACACAACATATATGATATGTATGAGATGTCCATGATCAATGGACCTCAAAGCAATGCATGATTTAGAGAGTTCAAGTTGTGATGCACTTACCTCTTGGAGCTTCTTGTGCTATCTGTCAAGTTCCTTGTTCCAGAAGTAATTCAATGCTTTGAACACTCTTGATTGATCCTTTAGAAGCTTTCAAGATGATCAAAACCAGCTGGAATCCTCAGGAACAAGAATTTGCTCTTTCTTGAAAAAGGGGCAAAAGTGACCAAGATAGTAACTCTCTCAAATGGTGTTCCAGATGAGGGAAACCAATTGGGACAGTTTGAGGATGATATTTGGAGTGTGTTTGAGGCCTGGTTTGGTTTTGGAAGTAACTGAATCAAGACATGGCTTGAAAAATGCAGAAAAGTCAAATTTTGAGGTTTTGGAGGTTGACTTTCTGATTTTGGTGTTTCAGATCAAAGGTGAGTGTTTAAACAGCTTAGATATGACATATTGGATGTGTTTGGATCATGGGCTATGGTGGAATTGCTCTCTAACTCAAAAACTCAGAGATGACTTGCAAAAGAAGGCATTTTGGCCTAGAGAGATTTTGAGGAAAGCATTAGTTGTAGTGCTTTGGTTTACTCAAACTGATCACAAATGAGCTCTATTTATAGTGCAACAAGTTTGTTTTGCAAGCAATAATGAATGGCAGCTGGTACAGGCCTTTGGCCAATGTTGATCCAAGGGAATCTTTAGTCTCCTCTAGCCATTGACTTGAAGTTAGGGCACAGGCCTATGGTCCTTTGATTTAGAGTTGAATATTGACTCATTCAGTTAGGAATGTCTCAGTCCATGCCACCTTGGTGCATCCATTGAATGCTTAGAAACAAAATTGGAGTCTTGAAGCTTTTTAGCCTTTTTAGGGCACTCATGGCTACATGTAGTTCCTTGGACTTGGGAGGCTTGTGGATTAGATCTTTTTACTTGGATGTTATCCTCTGATGTGTCCAAATGGATGACAAGGCTTGGAGTTGTCCAAATTAGTTAACTCGAGCAAAATGCACAAAATCTGCCTTGTAAAAATCAGTCCATGATGCCATGTTCCAAGGGTTGTATCTCCCTACTCAAATTGAATTTGGAGATGATCTGGTACCTGTTGGAAAGCCCTCATGGCATACTTCAACTTTGATGTTCACTAATGGACCTGATTTAACTTGGATCAAGGTGAAATATGTCCCTACATTTTGGAAAAAGTAAGGCAGATTCTGAATTTTGAAAATTTCACTAAGTGTTGAAAAAAGTGTCATTTTCATGTTTTTGTGATTTTGATAAATCCATAACTCAAAATCCACGAGGATTTGGAATCTCTTGTAGTTGACACTTTTAAAATATGTCAGATGGACTTTCATTTGAGCTTTGAATGGGAGAAAAAGGCCTTGTGGTTTAGGAGTTATGGCCTTGCAAATTTGGTACAAAATCACTTTTGTTCCATAACTTCGAAAAATTTTGGTTTCTCATGGTTGCCCCTTTTGCAAGAAACCTCACTTTTCTTGATTTTTCTTAATGAATGATGATCAATACCATACATTAACATTATTTTTGACTTAGGGGAACCCTATTTGTGAAAATTTCTAAAAAGTCAACTTTATTTTGTGCACAGTTGACTTTTTGTTAGATGAAATCCAAATTGTTCGATCCTTTGTGAAATCAAGTCCTTGACCTAATTCAAACCTAATGAATGGATTTCATAGGTGTTATAGAGTGTCTTGAATCATGTCCCAAGGTTTGGGAGCATGTCTTGGTCAAAAGTCAAAGATACAACTGACTTTTCCTTTAAAACCCTAATTGTGGTCCAGATGAAATTGAAACTTGTGAATTAAACTTCTTGGATCAATCCATTGTTGTAAATAGATCAATGTAGTGTATTTAAGGCCCTCAAATCATGTCTTGAGGTCTTGGCTCATGTATTGCTCCAAAAGTCAACTTAGGGGTAAATTAGGTCAAGAAACCCTAATTCCTGATTTTTTATGAATGCATCCCCTGGGGCTTAATTGACTTGATGATTGGGTCCATGAGGTCCCTTGGAGTATCTTGGGTTGTGCTTTGAAGCATTGGCTCATGCCCAGATGAAAATTTTTATATGGAGGCCTTGGTCGACCAAAACCCTAATTTGGTGACACTGGCGATCTTGAGGCTTTATCCACTTGGAATGTTGCAACCTTGTGTTTGATTCTTGATGTGGGAGTCCTCTTGATCTCTTATGGGTGTTGGGGAGGTTACACAAGTTGAAGATCATGTCATTTCTTGATTGATCCTTTGTCTAAGTGCTCTGAGAGGACTCAAAAACCCTAATTCTTGATTATGGTGAATGCTCAACCATTTTTGAGGAGATTGATGAGGGATGATGGTACATCCATATTGTGGTAATGATCTTCACAATGATGGGAAATCTTGGTGGTCAAAATTTGGGGTATGACACAAACTTAGTCAGTTCTTAAGCAATCCTATAGATGAACACATGATAGCTGGCATTCATGTGCTGAAATACCTCAAAGGAAATTCTGGCAATGGTTTGTTTTTTAGATCATCATCAGGTCTTGTTCTCAAAGGTTTTCAGATTCTGACTGGGGAGCATGTCCTGACACTAGGAGATCAACCACTGGTTTTTGCTTTTTCCTTGGTGATTCTTTGATAAGCTGGAAAAGTAAGAAGCAAATAGTCGTGTCAAGGTCTTCATCTGAGGCTGAGTATCATGCTTTAGCACAAGCAACATGTGAAGGACAATGGATTTTGTATCTGTTGAGAGATTTACAGGTTGAACATACAACTCCTTTTGTGATCTATTGTGACAACAAATCAGCCCTTCATATAGCAGCAAACCTTGTGTTCCATGAGAGGACAAAGTGCAGGGATAAAGTGCAGGTAGGGATTGTTCACCTTCTGCCAATTGCATCCAAAGATCAAGTAGCAGATATTTTCACTAAGTCTTTGAATGTTGGACCAATTAGTAATCTTCAGAACAAGCTTGGAATGATTGACATCTACTCCAGCTTGAGGGGGGATGTTAAACAAGATAAGCTGTCCACATAATACTTGACGTACAAGTAATGTGAGACAACTTATGTCCCATTAGTGAAATTCTAATGAAACCTTTAATAAAAATACATAAAATTTGAAACTTTTAAATAACAAGACTGAATTAATTAAAAACATACTGCTTCACATACATATGCTTCAAATATATTTTACATTGAGTTTGACAACGTTAAGACTAGTGGCCTTGCCACATAGATAAAACATAAAATAAAAGTACATAAAGGAAACCAAAATAAAGAATAACAAAAAGGACCTCCTAAGTACAACAAGACTGACACTTATACTGACTGTAGTAATAGGGATATGATCAGTGTTTGACAAAACGCTAACAACTCCCAATCTAGATGTTATAGTAACCCATCTCCACGTCATTTCATATCCTTTCCTTCTGAACTGTCGGGAAGTAAGCAAGATTCACGCTCGTTGTCTGATCGTCATAGATTAACCCACAAAACAAAAAGGGATACAGGGCTAAGATTTATGTACAAGTTTAAAAGTGGGAATGAATGTGTAAAATAATAATATATATGGCAACCACAATTATTCAAACAAGCGTATCTTTAACCCATAATTATATATACTCTATCTCTATTTATTCTAATGCCTCCCTGAACTATATGCTGACTCAGACCACTAAACGATGTCAATGATATCTATCTCATTTACCAAGATCATATATCACAAGACCACATGCCACCAACGTACTCCCAATTACCAAGAGCTACGCCACCTAACTTCACACGGAGTCTAGGTGTTATAAGTCAGTCGTCCCTGAGAATTTAGGTCAAGAACCTTGCCTCCGTCGGGATTGTAGGCGACCGATCAACCTCGTGCATCCCATACCGCACGGCAGTGGACTTATACATTCCTCAATGCAAGTCTATATGATCACTCAATCATCTTGTGGTAACTCTCAACCATAAGTATTAAGTTAATACTTGGGAAATATCGTATCAACCCTTAAGGTTATACTTATTATATAGATACTTAGGTTGAGTGCCAAATCCATCACGTGTCTTGTCGTATTTCTTCTGAGTATGATCCTTATCTCTACATAATCAGTTCAGTTTGTACAATGAATAATTGTATGGTTGACTTCCCAAGTAAGACAGGTGCACCGTAAAGGACATAGTCGACCAAGTCTTTTCTTAGCCAGAATCCAACCAAATACAACTATTCAATGTATCCAACTTCCCTTATATTGTTAGGGATCTAATACTTAATATCTAGTAATGTTGTTCTCTCCTTAATAGATCATTATTCTTAGTCTATCAATCACAATCATTCAAGTATAAATAAAATAAATAATTTAGATAATTAATCAAGCAATGCAAGCACAATACAACCTCAAATTGTCATATAATATTTCTATGATAAATAATTAAGGCCCGCGTAACCTCGCTCAATGATTCGTGAAAATCATTACTCGAGAATAGGCTCTTCTTACTTATTTATCGCTAGTAGGGCTTGGGTCACCACTACAGACATATATATTAAGCTATTTTACGCTAACCGTCCCAACGTATATGAAATCTTGCCCCCACCTTTTGTTGTTGAGCGTTGTTGAAAGTCCACGAGCATTTTCTCCGATCTTTGCCAAGAACCAAATTTACGATAACCGTTGAATTGTAAGAAATTTATAAAATTATTAGAATATAATTTATGGTCAATTAAACATAATTCCGTTACAACTTGAAATATTTATTTATTAAAATATTTAATAATAACTTCCATTATATTTAAATAATTATTAAACTCAAATATAAATTAGACTATACCTCTGTTTGAATTTGTTCGTTTTACAAAATTATCAAGAGTATATTCCTAATAACACTTAAAATATAATAAAACTTGGGCATTATAACGACTTAAAATGGTAAAATTTATTTTGGACTTTATAAGTTCAATATCTCGACGTCTAAATGAAATTTGCATAGAAATTTTAAAATAACCTTTATATAAATAGCATAATTAAAATAAAATGGACATTATAACGGCTTACCGGTTACTTATGAAAATGATTTGGGCATAACTTTCACGTGTAAAAACTCCTTTGAAACTTTAGAAGAACTTTTACCACAAAATAACTCTAAAAGTTACGAACCGACACCGTGAGAACCTTGATAACTAAAACTAATATTGCTATATAAAGGAACTAGAGAAGGAAAGAAATAAAGAGGTAAGAAAGAAGATTTGTGAATGAGTGAATGAAAATGGGGTGGGAAAGACCCCTATTTATACTAGTTGTAAAATATTAATATAACATAAATGTGTCTTCTTTTGCCCATACTTTCTAACTTTTCAAATCTTGCTAGTAAATGTCTTTATCAAATATTTACTAGTCTTACATCAATAGTTCTTTAGATGTTCTAGTATGACTTTGTGAAAATAATTTATGAGAAAGATGTGAGAGCTTGATATCTTAATGTTTCATGACATAATATTATTTATGATATATTAATACAAAGATGAGATATATATTTCTTTTATAAAAATGAAATGATAATAATAATAATAAAAATAATAATAATGACAACAAGGATAATTATTATTAACTTAAGATTATTTTATTTACTAATTAGTTTGTAGAGTAAAATAATAATATTGAAATAAAATAAAATCAAATAATAATAATAATAACAAAACAACAACAATAATAATAATAAGAATAATACGAATAATTAATTAACTTAAAGTTAAATATTTTTAATTATTAATTTCAATTTCAAAGTTTAGTTTGTAAAATGAAACGATGATATTCAAATTGAATAATAATATTAATAATAAAATGGATAATTAATTGATAAATTAATTATTATAAGTGTTAGCTTCAATATTTAGTTTTTAATAATTAGCAATGTTAAAATCTCAAATCTAATCAGATATATTATTTAAAGGATGGAAAATTAGGATGTTACATAATGAACTAGTTCCATAGTTTGTTAGAGACTTTGTTATTAGTTAACTAAAATTAGTTAGAGAATAGCTAACTCTAGTGTTCTATATATACCAATGTATATTGTAATGGTTCAATAGTTGTGAAATACAAGACTTGATCATCTTCTTCTTCCTTTTTCTATGCAATGCTAGCTTTATCTTTTGTTCATCAATAGTGTATACGTTGAGATTTCACAATACATGCACTTATCATCATGAAACGCGAACGAATAATCACGCATGTTCGCGTGGAATGAGTAACACTTACACCACCAATAAACATTCACACCACAAACAAAGTGGAATGCTACATGACAATGATAACCAGTAAAGCATATATGTTGGTGTACAAGGTGAAATAATGGATGAAAAGAGAAGAATGTATTATAATAGAATGACGGCTACAAGGATTACAAAAGGATTACTAAAAATACTCACTACCACTAGTCTATTTATAAGCTAAAACTAGGGCTACAAAGCAACAATAAAATACTAAAATACCCTCTAACAAACTTGGTCACCAAGTTTGTGAATATTAATTAAAATATAAATTATTTATTCTAATACCATCCCTTAATTTATATTTCCTCAAAACTAACAACACCAATTCCATCCCTTAAGCGAAGGAATTGATCCGTCTTGATAGCCTTCGTCAGAACATCTGCCAACTGCTTCTGGGTGCTACAGTGCAGAACTTCTAACACTCCATTCTGAACTTGACTTCTCAGATAGTGATACTTGGTCTCAATATGCTTGCTTCTCCCATGCAACACTAGGTTTCTGGCAAGATTGATTGCAGACTTGTTATCAATCGTCAGCTTCAGAGGTTTGTCAACTTTGATCTTCAGATCCTCCAGCAAGTTCAGAATCCACACAGCTTGACATGCAGTAACAGCACCTGCAATATATTCAGATTCACAGGTTGATAGCGCAACAACCGGTTGTTTCTTGGAACACCAAGAAATAGGGCCTCCTAAAAACTTAAAAAAGTATCCAGAAGTACTTCTTCTATCAACTTTGTCTCCACACCAATCAGAATCTGAATAACTCAGAAGTTCTGATTCAGTCTTTCTTCCAGAAGGGAACAACACTCCATACTTCAGAGTTCCCTTGATATACCTCAGAATCCTGACAGCAGCTTGGTAATGAGACCACTTGGGTTTACTCATGAATCTACTAACCATTCCAACTGCATAGCAAATATCAGGTCTGGTATTACACAAATACCTCAGAGAACCAACCAACTGTTTGAAGGTTGTAGCATCCACATCCTCACCATCATAATCAGAATCTAACTTCTGATTCGTATCTGCAGGTGTGATAGCAGCCTTACAATTCTGCAGCTTAAATCTCTTCAGAAGTTCTCGTTCATACTTCAGCTGATGCAAAATGATACCTTTCTCAGAATATCTGAACTCCATCCCTAGAAAGTATGTCATTTTCCCGAGATCAGTCATTTCAAACTCATTCATCAGCACCTTCTTGAACTTAGCTAATTCTTGTTCAGAACTTCTGGTCAGCAATATGTCATCAACGTACAAACACACCAGAATCATATTTCCTTCAGAAATATGCTGAACATAAACACCGTATTCCACCTCACATTTCTGAAAACCCTTCTTCTTGAAAAATGAATCAATCTTCTGATTCCAAGCTCTGGGCGCTTGCTTCAATCCATACAAAGCTTTATGTAATTTGTACATCATCCCTTCCTTATTCTCTTTCACAAATCCAGGAGGTTGTGACACATAAACTTCTTCTTCTAATGGACCGTTCAGAAATGCAGATTTCACATCTAAATGTATGAGAGGCCAATTCCTGTTAACAGCTATTGCAATCACCAATCTGATTGTTTCAGGTCTTGCTACAGGTGCAAACACTTCAGAATAATTCAGGCCAGGTTTCTGCAGAAATCCTCTTGCTACCAACCTCGCTTTGTGTTTGCCAATTGATCCATCTGGCTTTAGCTTCTGCTTGAAAACCCATCTGACGCTGATGGCTTTCTTGTCCTTTGGAAGTTCTGTCAGCTTCCAAGTCTTGTTTCTCTCTATGGCCTCAAGTTCTTCTTTCATGGCTTTTAGCCAGAACTTCTGCTTAAGAGCCTCTTCTGTACTCATAGGTTCAGAGTCTACTAACATGGCACACTGAATAATTTCTCCTTTAGAATCTACTTCAATGTCTTGCAACATGTCAAACTCTTCAAATCTTCTTGGAATGTTTCTGATTCTCTGTGGCCTCTAACCTTGTTCAGAACTTTCTCCGGATGCTTGAACCTCAGAAGTTCTATCCTCAGAAGTTTCTTCAGAAGCTCTTGCTCCAGAAGGTTGACTTCCTCCAGAACCTTGACCACCTTCAGAGTCTGGCATATTCCCAGAGTCTGAATCACCACCAGAATCTTGATCATCATCAGAATCTGGATCATCAGAATCACCTTCATCTTCTGAGTCTCCTTCAGAGTCAGAATCACCATCAGTTTCAGAAATTCTTATTTCTGACCTATCTTCAGAAGTTCTCACATCAGAATCAGATTGAGACTTATCCCAATTCCAAACTTCTGATTCCTTCACAATAACGTCTCTGCTGAACTCAACTTTATTAGTTTCTGGACAATAAAGCTTGTACGCACCCGTACTGTGGTACCCCACCAGTAACATTACTTTGCTTCTATCATCCAGCTTCTGTCTTCTAGCTTCTAGAACATGTTTGTAACAAACAGAACCAAACACCTTTAGATGACTAACACTTTGCTTTTCTCCCGTCCACTTCTGAATAGGAACTATTTCCTTCAGCTTCTTCGTTGGACATCTGTTGAGCACATATGCTGCGGTGGCAACAGCTTCTCCCCAGAAGTTCTGAGGAAGCTTATTTTCCTTCAGCATGCTTCTCACCATATCAAGCAAAGTACGATTTCTTCTTTCAGCAAGACCATTGTGTTGAGGAGTGTAAGGAGCAGTAACCTCATGCTCAATTCCATTCTCCTCACAGAACTTCTGAAACTCTTTGGAGTTATACTCACCCCCACCATCGGTTATGAGAATCTTCAGATTCTGACCACTCTGATTCTGAACCTTCATTCGGAACTTCTTGAATTCAGCAAACACCTCGTGTTTGAACTTAATAAGGGATACCCATATCATTCTCGTGAATTCATCAACAAATGACACGAAGTATTTATTCCCCCCGAACGATTCTACTGGAAATGGACCACACACATCAGAATGTACTACTCCTAAGGCATGTTTTGCTCTTGGAGCAACTTCTGACGCAAATGGCAATCTTGGTTGCTTTCCTTCCATGCACACTTTGCATGACTTCTCAGGCTTCTTAATTGTAGGAATTCCATGTACCAGCTTCTTCGAATTCAGATGTTCTAAGCTTCTGAAATTCAGATGACCAAATCTTCTGTGCCACAACTCACTTTCTTTCACAACACTTATTGCACTAAGACATTCAGAGTCAGAAGTTCTGACATTCACCTTGAATGTTCTATTCCTTCCCTGTTCTGACTCCATAATCAGCTTCCGATTACAGTCATACAGCTTCAGAAGATTGTCCTTCATGGTAACTGAAAAACCTTTCTCAATTAATTGTCCCACGCTCATCAGATTGCTTTTTAAGCCAGGTACATACCACACTTTCTGAATCAATGTTGTTTTCCCATTGTTCAGAACAACTCTGACATCTCCCATACCTTCAGCGTTAAGATATTTGTCATCAGCACATCTGATCTTTGTCCTCTTCTCAGAATCAAAATCAACCAGCCATTTCTTATTTCCAGTAAGATGATTTGAGCAGCCAGTGTCCATATACCACCAGTCTGTCAAATTCGTATCATCAGATTCAGAAGCCATCAGTAGTACAGATTCATCATCAGAACTTCTGGCTATATTTGCTTCTTCTGACTTCCTTTCTTTGTTTGACCAACAATCTCTAGCAAAGTGACCAAACTTCTTGCAACAGTAACATTGGATCTTCTTCTTGTCATACTTCTCTTTTCCCTTCTGAGCATTCTTTTGCCTATCAGAAGTTGAGGTTTCTGACTTCTGACCACCATTAGATCTTCTCTGCTTCTGATGCTTCTTATCAGAAACTGCTTTCAGATCCTGCTGCTCTACTTCCTTTCAGAAGTTCTCTCGGTCAGACGCAACTCTTGCGCTTCTAGACTGCTTTGCAGCTCTTCAATTCTCATGGTGCTCAGATCTTTAGAATGTTCTATTGCTACCACAATGTAATCAAATTGAGGAGTAAGGGATCTCAATACCTTCTCAATGATTACTTGTTCAGAAAGAGTTTCTCCACACGCCTTCATCTCATTAGTGATTAGAATCACTCTGGAGATGTACTCAGAAACTTTCTCATTGTTCTTCATGTTGAGATTCTCGTACTGCTTACGTAGAGACTGAAGCTTCACCTTCTTCACTGATGTGTCACCACCGTAACATCTGACCAGTGTGTCCCACGCCGCCTTTGCTGTCGTTGAATCTGCAATCTTCTCAAACACATTCGCATCCACACACTGATGGATGTAGAACAATGCTTTCTGATCTTTCTTCCTTGTATCCTTCTGCGCGTTCTTCTGCTCCTCCGTCGCATCTGCTGCTACCGGAACATAACCTTCGGTGACAAGATCTAGAACATCTTGAGCACCGAACAGTACTTGCATCTGAATCATCCAACGATTCCAGTTTTTGCCATCAAATACTGGAAGCTTGGTGTTCATGCCGCCGTTGCCGTTCATCATCTTCAACCTTGTACAGTACACTCAGAACTTACCACACACAGTGTTTCCCAACCCACAAAATCAAAATTATGATTCTGATCAGAATTTCGTTCAAGATTCAATACAAATCAAGAACCAAAATTCAATCACACAAGAAATCCTCACGTTTCACTCGTGTTTCCCGTGTTTCCCGTTGATCCGAACCGGAGCTCTAAATATCAATTGTTGGTGTACAAGGTGAAATAATGGATGAAAAGAGAAGAATGTATTATAATAGAATGACGGCTACAAGGATTACAAAAGGATTACTAAAAATACTCACTACCACTAGTCTATTTATAAGCTAAAACTAGGGCTACAAAGCAACAATAAAATACTAAAATACCCTCTAACAAACTTGGTCACCAAGTTTGTGAATATTAATTAAAATATAAATTATTTATTCTAATAATATCAACAGTAAGGAACTAAATGGAACAACACACACAATACACAAAATAGTGTTCTCATAACGCAACAAGTCGCAAGCCATCACCGATTAAAACACATTACACATGACGACCAAACTATTCAACACCAACTTTCATACAAAAACAAATGGAACAAACATGAGAGGGTGAGAACGATAGAATACCTCCACTTGTGATGCTGCGGCTAAGTCAGAAACGTCGTAACTGTAAAAAACTTACGTGATGGCTATGCAGTTGGTGATGCTTGAATAGAGGCAAAAGAGGTGATGATATGGAGCCTCGCGAGTTGTTTGTCACTAAAAGAAAAGAGAACTTTTGTCGTCACAAGGTTTTGGAGAAATAGAAAATGGTAGGAAGTTTTTTTTACAGCAAGAAGATGATGGGCGGAGTTTTCGCAGCAAGAAAAAGGTGGAGGGAGTTTTGGTAGCAAGAAAATAATGATGGAGGGATTTTTTTGTTTAGTTTATATGATTATGAATACTAAAGCTTCATGAGAGATAAAAAGGTGTGTCAAAGAAAAGCATGTTCTCCCTTTTAGCGGTCGAGCAACCCTTTTGTAGCAAGTTCTTCTTTGTGAGGTAGCTGCCCCCGCTTGTGGAGAAAATTTTAGTTCCCCATATATGGTGATGTAGTGTCATATCCATATGCCAAAAGCATGAAACATGTCCTTTTAGACGTGACTTTGTCGTGTACTCCATAGACCAATTCAAAATGCATATAGTAAAGGGTACCAAGACCCTTTTCTTGAGCAAGTAATTGGAGCACATTTCACGCATTCATTTTATGACATGCTTCCTGATACTTTACAGCCTCCATGACCAAAGCAAACTTATTAGACAAGTTAAGATCAAGTTTGAATTCACATGATGCCAAAAACAAACTATGAGCAGCTGACTTTGGGGCAGGTTTTGGACATAGCATAGATGGATATTTTTCATAAAAATGGTACCCTTGAATACAGATCATGTCCATGAACAACTTTTCAGTTGGGAGCAAGTGCTAAAAATGCTTGGAAGGTACTCCAAATGGCCTCCAAAGTCAAGTCTTTCAAATCTGTCCCTTCTTTTGTGAATGTTTTGGCAAATTGGTACCACCATAATTTCATGCTCAAGTCACCAATGCTTACAAACTTGGTATCAATGGAAAGTTGAGATCATAAGGAACAACTTTGATGTTGAACGAAATTTGAATTAAGACTTAGAAACACGTGAAAAATGGCGTGGAAGTTTGGTAAAATTGGTTGTTCAAAAGACAGAAAATTTTTCTAAGTTACCAAATCCAACCCTTGAAACCTCCTCACTTTAGAGCATCATAACTTATGATTGGTTGATCCTAATGGAGAGTTCTTGGTATGCTTAGAAAGCTTGAAGAACAACGAACAACTTTGATGTTGGAGGGATTTTAAATTAGGCTTGTATCAGTAAGAAAAATCCCCATGATGTTGGTTCCAAAATGCTGACCAAAACATTGTCAACTTTGTGACCTCATCTTTGAGACAATACCATAACTTGAGTTCTAGACATGCTATTGAGATGTTCTTGATATCAAAAGAAATCTGAAAAGATGATCTACAACTTTCATGTTGATGGCAAAGTCAAATTAAGATTGTAACCTTAAGAAAAATGGCCTTGAAAATGGTTCAAATATGCTGAATTTTAGTACTTGGAAAATTTCTTAGTGAAGAAAACCAAGTCATGATTTCTACCAACTTTAACCATTCATAACTTCAAATCCCTTCATTTTTGGAAATTGATTCCTTCTACAAACTTGTAGTAGGGGATGTCCTTTTTAAAATGAGCATTGGTGTGCTCCATTTGGCTCAAGGATAAGTGAGATGTGGTTCTTGCAACATGGCTAGAATTCTTGATTTCCATACTTAGAAAATTTCATCAAAAACCCTGATATCCACAAATCTCTTGATTTTATGATTCTACTTGATTTTTCTTGATCAAACCTCATGAGATCATAGAATATGGCTTGAAATGTTCATGGTTGACCAAAAAATTCAAGGGTTGACTTTGTGAGGCCTCAGTTGACTTTTTAATCAGATGAATTCAAAATCTTCCCCATCCCCTTAAGAAACCCTTGAAATGACTTGTGATGAACCAAAAGGTATCTTAGGAACCCTTGAAGTGTGTGGGGACTTGCATGGTTGATCCCTCCTTCAAATCTTGATTAATCAGAACTTTCACTTTCTTGTGCAAAACCCTAATTTCACAAAGAAACAAAACAACAAAGTTAGATAGTTTGGTTAGTTATGCAAGGATGATTGACCCAAAATGCTCATGCAAATGATGATGACATCTAAAGGGTAAAATTTGGGATATGACACCTGGATTCTTAGATTTGTTCAGTGATAGGTCGTGTTTCGAGCTCAAATTAAATATTTTAAAATTTCAGAAATTACATATAGAAATTATATATATGGTTCTCTCACCTTGTATGATTCAAGTTCAACCTTTTCACTCTAACAATAGAATAATGAATAAAGGACAACCTTAGTGATTCAAACGGTTAAACTGTTTTACCCCATTGACTCTCTCCTCGTGGAAGTGCTTTAGAAAAAAAGTAATAAAAATCCAAGAAATATTTTATCTACAATACATACTTTGCATTGATCTCTACATGGGAATTAAAATAATAAGCAGCATGATCATAGTATCCTCCTTCTCTTGGTTTGTTACTGTTAGATTTAAAAATGAGAGAGAGAGTGACTAGAAAGTAATTGAAAAGAGGAAGTGTGTTGTGTTACGTTCTGCTACAAGTTTGGAAGCTAGTGGGTGTTTATATAGTAGTGTGTTACGTTCTCCCTAAGATTTAAAAATAAGTTTTTCAATCTCCACTACTTTAGCATGTTTTTCATAACTTCAAGCACAAATTTCAGCCCGTAAATACGCCCTTAGAAATCAGTTTTAAACTTAGAAATCGTACGATTAATGATTATAACAAGAATTATTTTAAAGTCTGAAAAATTATGCTTTTAATATTAAAAGTTTACTGTGAACGTAGAAATAAGGAGATACTAATTTCAGCTCAAAAGAGAGAAAACTATAACTGATAGTAGAAAATTAAGTAACTAATTTTAAAATACAGTGAAATCGCTTTTTTAATTAATTTAGAAAAGTTTAATTTTAAAAAGGTGATTGTTGTGAATTGAAATCGTCAATAACAAATTAAAATATGAGAAAAAATTTAAGTTTCTTGAACAAACACAATAACCCTATTAGGTTTTACAAAAGGGAGAGAAGAAGGAAGAAGAAGAATAGGAATTAGTTAAATATGTTTTTCTATTCACTTTCTCAATAAGGGTTCAAGATTACAAGTGAATACCAACAAATAACATCTCTCAACAACCTGAGAGAACTAGTTTTTTTATATACAACTAAGTTAACTTAAGCTATAAGCTAACTTAACAATTGGGCTTACAAGCAAGGTCCAGTTCGACATGCTAACTTAAACACAAAGCTAAAATATTTCGACAACAAGCTTGAACAGACTTCGACTACAGCATGCACAACTCCTGTCGAACCATGAAGCTACCTACGTCGACACTAAAGTTCGGTCCAAATACCACAGTAATTTTAAACTTGTAAGCAGACAAGTGAATGTGGATGTTCTGCGTTTAAAATATGGTACCGACCACACGAAAGCGCATTGCACCTTTAAATTATTTTTCTACTAAAAAATTTTTGAAGTAATAATTGATTATTTTCAAAATCCCATACCGATTATGCAAAAGCAGTCGATACCTTTAACTTAATCGTTTTTCTACAAGAAAATATTCCTCGTTATAATATACCTTTAATTATGAATACAATTTTGTGAGTATCGAAGGTCGACGAGAATCTAATTCTAGTCTCTCGTTATTTTAAATTAATTTTAAAAACCTTTACTTTTCAAGTGCGCGAACAAACCCTATCGCACCACCTTAGATGAACCAAATAATAACGGATAACGATAGTTATCAGTTAGTCTCTATGAGATCTAGCATCTTTTATAATAAATCGATAAAGTCGTGCACTTGAGGCCGCATCAAATTTTTGGCTAAATGATGTTGTTTGACAAGGTGACAACCGTTGATAAAACACACATTTTCGCCAAATATTGAATCACTTCGCACAAAATGTTGTAAAGTGTTGCAATACTTCACTAAAAGTGTTTCGAAATTCAAATTCAAAAAAATAACGATCTCGAACAACGACAACAACCAAGTGTGGCAGCTTCCCACCTCGAGTTGGCCGAAGGTCGGCCGCTATAGCACCGCCCTTACAGTTTCTGGTAGTTTGTTTTCTCCAATACGACATACCTAAGTGCTCGATTTCCGCATACAAGCCACTATTAACGTCTCTACGCCTATGCCCCTAGTCCCGGTCACAGTGTAAGAGCTGGAGCGGCGACAAATAGCATAAGATTTGGGACCAATACACTTATTCATGTGACACTTTCCCGTGTTTAGTTCCTTATTTAGTTAATAAATGTAAAACCATGAAATGGAATAGTGGATAAGCAAAACCACGCATTGAAATGGTTAAACCGTGTTAACTTATTGTTTATCTCTGTATTGAAGTTCCTTGGAAAAAAAGTAACAAACAATAAAAGAAACTAGAATAGGACCCGCACGATACGCGGGTGCTAAAAAAGATCGTGCAGGTAGTAAATAGAAATTGTTGAAATAAAATAAGATGTTATTTATGGTATATATTATTTATTATAAAAACTCTATAACATAGACAATACGATTAGTATAACAAAAGAAAATAGTCTAATTGTAATTGAAGAGTAATACAACGCGTCAGAGGATAATATCTGAAGTTCATTGTTGTTACTATTGTTTTTTTATTTCCCTTTGATATGTGTTTCATCATCTGATGATGTTATGATTAGCCTTCATTTAGCACTGCGGTTTTTTGTTTTTCTTTTCTTATATGGTTTACCATTGATATTGATCGTACCTGGATCAGACAGTTGATAGTGGCCAACGGCGTCTGGAACGGCAGCTCCGGTGATGGTGAGAGACGGCGGGGGGGTGTACCTGCAAGGTACTCCGACGCTCAAGTGAGAGAGTGTACAGAATATCAGCAAATACAGAAAGAGAAAGAGGTAGAAGAATGTGTCTAACCTGACCCTCTCAAATGAGAGGGTATTTATAGAGAGAGCCCCCAGCGCGGGGCCAACGGTTACCTGCAATGGGATGAATCAACTAGGCCCACTCCAAGCAACTGCTAGGGCTTACGTGTAGTAGTGAAGACCAGCACGTGATCTTCGCCCTAGAGTAACTGCTCCTAGATTTCCGGAAGTAGGGCAGACCGAATCCTTCGGACGTGGGAGGTTACTTGGAACGTGTCCACGTGGTATGGACCGTTGGGTACTCCTCGCGGGGAGGAGCCTTCTGTGTCGAGGAGATATGAATCACGTGTACTCCTCGCGGGGAGGAGACTTACGCGTCGAGGAGAGATGATGCCCGTGGAACGGACATGGCCTCGCGGGGGGGGGGGGGAGAGAGCCATGTTCGTCGAGGAGTGAGGTGTATATCCCAGCAGGGTGTGATGTCCTCCTCCCCTGAGTTCCCGGCGAAACTGTGGCTAGCACGTGGCAGTCGCGTGTCCTGCAGAAGGACCTTACTGGGCCTCCCCAGGCTGTATGGGTTGTGCCTGCTCGACTGTTGGGCAGCCTCGGCCCAGTCCAGAACATGAGCCCCCCAAGTCGTTGCTCTGAGATGTCAGAGTAATGACTTAAGGGTTGCTGTCATGTCGGGGATACGCTAGGAGAGGAACCGAGGAGGCCATTCTCGTGGTCGACGTCCATACGGTCGCACATAAGTCGGGCATCAGACAGTCGTGTCTGGTCGTATAGTCGGGGAGACGAGGGGTTTCAGATTCGAAATGTTGAGGAAAATCGAAAGGACACGCGTGGGAGGATGAACGACTGCATGCGTGCCACGTGTCGGCTGTCATCATTGCCTAGGGAGGCTAGGGCGGCTGGCTAGTGTAGTGCACTCAAGTGCCCTATGTCCCTCGAGTTCCGCGAGAACCACTATAAAAACGCCTCCCCTCGTTCATTTCCCACTTTTCCATTTCTCTCTCAACACTCTTTCTCCTTCTCTCTTTATCCTCTACAGCAGTCGTTCGCCGCCGTCAACCGCCGGAAACTCCGCGCCGGAAACCTAAATCGCCGCTTATAAGGTATTTGCTCAAAAACTGACCTTTTTCTTGCATTTCTCTTTGATATTAACTAGTGTATAGCATTTCCTTAGTGAACTGATGAAGTTCCCATGAGAAATGAAAGGGTTCTTGGCGAATACGGCGGGAATCTCTTATTGTTGAGAGAGGAAGTGTTGAGAACTTCTCTCGCTTTCCTTGAATGTCTCGGGGACCAGGGATGAACATCTCGGGGACACGTTGAATGTCCTGGGGTCCCAAGTGGTTACTTTTTTCGTTGGCGTTACGGGAACAAAAGGGGGTAGAATTTTCCGGGGAGGCGATGAGTTCCCCGGTGAACACGTTGATCCTCGACCGGTTATGTCGTGGAAACGAAAGAGCCTTGCCCCTTCCTCACGCGTTCGCTTGAACAGCGGTGGAGGGGTGAATTTGATATGACCCATCGAATTCACCGTTTCCTTCGGCTTTTTAGGTAAATGGACGATTTGGCTGCGAAAGTGGCCGTAGGATCCTTTGAAGAAGACGACCACCCCGAATCTCCTATGGCCCATATGGCTTTTGCGCAAGAGCGCCCGGTCGAGGAGTGGGTCTGCGATGAAGCCCTAGAGATGTCGTCCATCTTTGTCTACAGAGACGTGGATGACGCGTTCTGCACCGTCGAGCATCGGCTAATCGGGTCTGACAAATCCTGGAAGGTTTTCCGCCCAGAGGAGCATCATCGGACACGTTCGCCTTACCGGGGAATGCGCATCCCGTTATACGAATTCATGTTCGACAAAGCAGGGTGGAGGCTGCCCTTCACGGACTTACAAGAGGGGATCTTCGCCTGGTTGAAACTGGCGCCCTCGCAGATTCACCCGAACTCGTTGGCCTTTATTCGGGATTTCGGCTCGTTTGTAAATACCTGAAAATCGTGCCTACAGTGTCCCTCTTCTTTCGTATATTCCATCTTCAAAGATCGTCAGCCGGTGGACGACACGGCTGGGTGTCCTTTAAGCAGAAGCAAAGCTCTGTTCCACACGTACTTGGATTCCGTCCGGGACTTCAAGTACCACTACTATTTCGTGAAGCCGGTCACCCTTGAGGCTATCAACTCGCTGTACCGGAGAGTCACCCGTAAAGTCGACGGTCGCTCCGAGGAGGTTCTGGAGCCGAAGTTCCCCATGTACTGGATGGAGGAACACTTCAAAAAGGGGGTTGATAAATATAAGGTGAAACATAATCAGTTGGACGTCGACGACCGGGCAGCTTATTATAAGATCATCGCGTTCGTCGAAAGCTTCAATGAAGCTCAGTACGAAACGCTGGACGGCGAGCCGATAACGGGAGCAGACGGGCAGGTGAGGAAGCAACGTCGCTTAATCAATACTCGTGTTCTGATCGAGACCTTCTCCGACGAAGAAGCAGACGAGCTGTTAGGTGGTGAAAACATCCTCGATTTATGCCCTCCTCGTGTCTGTATGCCTTGCCTTACTAATGTTTTCTTTCTTTTTGCAGGGAAAATGGCCGGAGCTGAGGAGAGGCTCAAAAAGTTGAAGGCGAAGAGGGCTCAGGAAGAACAGGCTCGGGGAGAGTCATCTCGCTCAAAGGGTCAAGGTGTTGCTCCTTCTGGGGCCATGCCCGAGGGTGTTTCCTCCGCTGGGATGCCCGAAGGTTCCAGCCAATCCCAGCCTGTTGTGTCTGTGTCGGGGATTTTAGGTGGGCGCCGAAACGGCAACGGGTTTCGAACGCGGAGATTGTCGACCTGGCCCACGAAGAAAGTCCCCCACCTCCTTCAAGCTTCGAACTCCCACCATGCCACCTCAAGCCCCGCTTCTTCTCCGAAGTCACCTATCCTCGCGTCCCTCCCTCTGAAATCCAAGCTGTGCTGGGGACCGCTGCGGAAGCGAGGAGAAGGTCGATCTTTGAGGAATTGTTTGCCGTTATGCGGCTCTGTTCAACCGCTATTGTCCTGAACGATGAGACTCGCCCCGCTGCCGAACTTTCTCGACTGCAAGAAAAGCTCGAGACCTTGGATGCTGAGCTGCTAGACCTGTGCAAAGAGTTGAAGGAATGCGGGGACCTGAATAAGGAGTAGAGCGAGCAGCAGCAGCGGGGGGAGGCAAAGCTGAAGGAAGCTGGGGAAGCGGAGAAAGGTCATCTTGCCCGAATCACCGAGCTGGAGGCTGAGAAGAAGCGGCTCAAGGTGAGGGTTGCCGAGTTAGAGGATGATGTTCGGCCAGCTGAAGGCGAAACTGAAGAGGATAAGCTCCTAACCACTCGAGCGGCGCTGGTGGCCCAACTTAGGAGACTCGAGCAGGATCTCCGGCTAGCCGAGGATGATGCTCTTGAAACTGCGGGCATAGGGTTCCGAAATGCAGTGGCGCAGCTTCGGATCCTAAATCCTGACCTGGTGACCGACGGGGCGGACGCTGAGTGCGACGTGGTCGACGGCCGGATAGTGCTGCCCGGGAAAGAAGGAAATGCCAACGAGGGAGGTGGGCTAGACGCCGCTGAGACTGCCGCAGAGTAGGAATATATTTTGCTTGGCCTGCATGCCATTTTGTTGTTTTTTCCCGGCTTGTGGGCTTACTTGATGTAATATCCGTACAATGGTTATTTTTGCCCGACTTGTGGGCTTATATATGTAACATTCGTACAATGGGCTTTGCCCGATTCTTATACTTCGATTTGCTTCTTTATTTATTTTACTTGTGTGTGATATTTTATACATTACTTATTTTTGCCTAAGTAGTTGAGATCACTGGCGCCTTGGGAGTTTGCTCGTCTCTGATGATCCTCGTCTGCGGAGAGAGCTAGTTGAATGGTCGGGGGTGGTACCCCGACCTTCAACGAGGCCAAGACGTTGTTCGAGGTCTTAGCTTCGTGGCGTGAACTTCCCATCGCGAGCTGGGTGTTCTGCCTAATTGGTACGTCGACGATGGAGCTCGGTTGAGGCCTCCTCCTCGGGCCAAAAAGTCTCACGCACACACTTCGTGGTTTTTGGCCGTCGTGTGTTATATAGAGGTGTCGCACATGTACCGTTGCACGCCCCCGTGGTCGCGATGTCGTGTTGTCCCGGGCAGTGTCTAACTGTAATATTGTTTGAGCTTCTCAGCATTCCATGGTCGAGCAAGTTGTTCACCGTGGAGGTTTTCGAGGTAATAGGCACCCGTCCCCGTCTTCGCAATGACACGGTATGGACCCTCCCAGTTTGCGGCTAGTTTTCCTTCACGTGAATCTTTCTGATTTCTCCGTAGGACAAGACTGCCAACTTGGAAGTCGCATTTGATAACTTTGTCATTATAACGCAAAGTTATTTTTTGTTTTAAAGAGGCTTCTTGGAGGGAAGCGTCGGTCCTTATCTCTTCGACAAGGTCGAGTTCCTCTCGCAGGGCTTCGTTGTTTGTTTCTTCGTCGAGGGGAGCTTCTGTCCTCCTCGAGGGTTCCCTGATCTCCACGGGGATAACTGCCTCGGTCCCGTACGTTAGGCGAAACGGGGTATCCCCGGTCGTGGAATGTGGGGTTGTTCGATACGCCCAGAGGACGCTGTGTAACTCCTCGACCCACCGTTGTTTGGCTTCGCCGAGTCTTCGCTTCAATCCCCAGAGTATCACTCTGTTCGCTGCTTCGGCCTTCCCGTTGGCCTGAGGGTGTTCGACCGACGTGAAGTGCTGTTTTGTGCCCAGTTTGGCGACGAAGTCTTGGAAGTTCCTATCGGTGAACTGCGTCCCGTTGTCGGTGACGATGGCTTGGGGCACACCGAATCGGGCAAGGATGTTTCTCTTGTAGAAACGGAGTATGTTGAAAGCAGTGATTTTGGCCAGCGCTTCGGCTTTAATCCACTTCGTGAAGTAATACACTCCGACGATGAGGTACTTGTTTTGGTACGACCCTGTGACGAAAGGTCTGAGGATGTCCATTCCCCACCACGCAAATGGCCACGGGGATAACAATGACTTAAGCTCGTTTGGAGGAGCGAGGTGCATGTCTCCGTGTCTTTGGCAATGGTCACATTTCTTGACGTGCTCCTTTGCATCATGCTTCATAGTGGGCCAATAATACCCCGCTCGGAGTGCTTTTCGGGCTAGGGATCTTCCGCCGAGGTGTTGGGCGTTTATCCCTTCATGGATTTCTTGGAGGATCCCCGAAACTTTTCTTTCTTCGATACACCGGAGTAAGGGAATGAAGAATCCTCGGCGGTACAGCTTACCTTCGACGACGGTATACGCACATGCCCGCCTCTTGACTATCCCCGCTTCTTTAGGATTGTCGGGCAGTTTGCCCATCGTCAAGTATTCATAAACTGGGGTCATCCAACAGTTTACGTCTCCGATTGCGTTGACCTCGGTGGTCAGCGCGGGTTTGTTTATGCTCGGCTCGGTCAGTATCTCCTGGATAACTGATTTGTTCCCTCCTTTTTTCTTAGTGCTTGCAAGCTTGGAGAGCACGTCCGCTCGAGTGTTGTGCTCGCGCGGGATGTGAGACATCTCCGCGGAGACAAATTTCCTCAACTTTTCTTGCACCAAGGTTAGGTACTCGATGAGACTATTGTTTTTGGCCTGGAATTCTCCCCGAACCTGTGATGCCACGAGCTGGGAGCCTGTAAAGATTTTTACCTCTTTTGCGCCAAGGTCTTCCGCCAATCGAAGTCCCGCGAGGAAGGCCTCGTATTCGGCTTGGTTATTCGATGTCTTGAAGGATAGTTCGAGGGAGACCTCTATCAGGATGCCCTACTCGTTTTTGAGGATAATGCCCGCTCCGCTACCTTTTGCACTGGAGGCTCCGTCGACGTAAATCGTCCATTTCTGGGAGCCATTGGTCGAGGGTTCGGGGACGGTCATTTCCGCTACGAAGTCGGCCAGTACCTGGGCTTTTAAGGCTTTTCTGCCTTCGTATCGGAGGTCGAACTCGGATAGCTCGAGAGACCACCGGAGCATTCTCCCCGCCATATCTGGCCGACTGAGGAGGTGTCTGATGGGCTGCTCCGTCCTTACCACGATTGTGTGGGCCAGGAAGTAATGTCGTAATCTTCTGGCTGCAGATACGAGGGCCAAGGCGACCTTTTCAATCTGTTGGTATCTGAGCTCGGGACCCTGAAGAGCTCTGCTCGTGAAATAAATCGGGTTCTGTCCGGCGGGGGACTCCCGTATGAGGACAGCACTCACCGCTTCGCTGGTGACGGCCAGGTACAAGAAAAGCGTTTCCCCGTTATCTGGTCGGGACAAGACCGGGGGTTGTGACAAGACTTGTTTTAGATGGAGGAGGGCTTGTTCTCATTCTTCACTCCATTCAAAAGTCGCCTTCTGTCGGAGAAGCTTGAAAAAGGGGAGTGCGTACTGAGCGGATTTGGCGACGAAACGGGAGAGAGCAGTCAGCATTCCGTTAAGTGACTGGATCGATTTCTTCGAGTTCGGGGTAGGGATTTCAGAGAATGCCCTACATTTGTCGGGGTTTGCCTCGATACCCCTCTCTGTGAGGTAGAAGCCGAGGAATTTCCCTGCCCGAACACCGAAGGTGCATTTGTCGGGGTTGAACCTCATGCGACATTTCCTCGCCGTGTCGAACACTTTCTTCAGATGAACGGCATGGTCGACTTCTTCTACGGATTTAACGATCATGTCGTCCATGTAGACCTCGAGCACGTCGCCGATGTCTGCCCGGAAGACTTTGTTCATCATCCGTTGGTTGGTGGCGCCAGTATTTTTCAAGCCGAAAGGCATTACGTTATAGTAGTAATTGCCCGACTCGGTCATGAAGGCGGTATGCTGCTTGTCGGCTCGTCCATGGGGATTTGGTTGTACCCTGAGTAGGCATCCATGAAGGATAGTAATTTGAATCTTGCAGAATTATCGACCAGTTGATCGATGTTAGGTAAGGGGTAAGAGTCTTTCGGGCATGCCCGGTTAAGATCCGTGTAGTCAATGCACATCCTCCATTTTCCATTATTTTTCTTAACGAGTACAACATTTGAGAGCCAAGTTGTGTACTTGGCCTCGGAAATAAATTTTTCCTCTAGGAGGTCTTTTACAGCTATTTCAGCAGCCTCCATTTTTTCCGGAGACTGCCTACGCCTACCTTGAGCTATAGCCCTAGCGGCCGGATCTATAGTCAGCTGATGAAAAGCTACTTCAGGGTCCAGTCCGGGCATCTCTGCAACACTCCAGACGAACAAATCTGCTTTTTCTTGGAGACACGCCTTCAGTTGCCTCTTCGCCAGGTCGGGGAGTCCATAACCAATCTTCAAGCTTCGGTCTGGGCTGTCGCCGAGGGGAACCAGCTCGAAATCTCCATCTGGGACGGGGCGCGTTAGGTGGAGAGGCTGCCCGTTGATCTCAACTGGGAGGTCCTCGCCTGCAGCTTCTTCTTGCTCCCCGGGAAACCTGCTGTCAAGGTCGACCGCACTGACCGGCGGGAGTGGAACCTGTACGACGTCTGTAGGTGTCTCAGCCTGAGTCTTGGGTTTGGCGCCGCCAACGACACTCAGACCCTTGATTGTTGCGTCGAAACATCTTCTGGCCGCGTTGATGTCCCCGTGGAGAGTGACCACACATCCACGCTTCGTGTAGTATTTCATCTTCAGGTGGACCGTTGATGGTACGGCCATCAGTTCCGCCAACGTGGTCCTCCCCATGATGCAGTTGTAGAGGGACGGGCAGTCTACCACCAAGAAACGCGTCTTCACCTGTCGGGCAGTTTCTTCGATCCCGAAGGTGACCATCAACTCCACGAAGCCCCATGGTCTGGTGGTCGCGCCATTGAAGCCTTGTAGGTCCGATCCTACGTACGGGGACAAGTATTGCTTGGTCCCCTGGTCGACCAAAATTCTGTGGACATCAAAATTGGCCATCTGTGCCCGGATCAGGAGGGGGATGTTGGCGTTCGGTGCCCCACCGGGAAGTTCCTCGAGGTAGAAGGTAATCGGATTTGATCTTCCCTTAACTCTCTCGAGGGTAGGGGTTCGAGGAGTTGTTGCTTTCAGTTTGTCGAATTTCCTCTTTATTGACTCCACAGTCAAACGGTCAGGGGCTCCGCCAGATATGACCAGGGCTTGGGGGAAAGACTCCCAGGTACTGCAGACACTTATCGAGTCTTCTGCTGGGAAGTTCTTCCACATGTTTCGGACAGCTTCAGGGCTGTCGAGTTCCCCCGAATATCCAAAGTCTTCAGGCCGTATGATGCTCAACTCGACTTGCAGAGATCCGTTGTTGGGGGAGGGAGTTGACTCCTCGACATTCTGGGCCTCCTGGCCGCTGGGGCGGGGGGCCTCTTACTGCTTGGCGTACTTCTTCAGGTACCCTTCTTTAATCAGCATCTCGATTGCGTCCTTAAGGTGGACGCAATCTTCAGTGACTTGTCCATGGCTGCGATGGAACCGAAAGTACTTGGATTTGTCAGCGTTTGGTTTGGAAGCCGCCGGTTTCGGGAAGCGGATTCCCCCTTTGACGAACTCCGAATTGGCACAGTCGCTAAAAATCCATGCGCGGGATGCGTTCAGCGGTGTGTAGTCTTTGAAAAGGCCAGACGGTCCTCGTGATTCGCAGGGCTCTTTGGTCCGGGCTTCTTTTTTTCTTTCCCCGCCTCGCCTAGGTGGAGGGGAGTCTTCTCTTCTCCTGTCTCCACCTCGCCTGGGTGGAGGGGAGTCTTCTTCCTTGTTGCCGCGGGGGCCTTCTCTGTGCCTCGAATCGAGGGAAATTTGTGCAGCTTCAGCTTCCTCGAACTCAATATGCGACTGAGCTCTCTCGAGGAGGCCTTCAAAGCTGCGGGGACGGTGTAGTCCGACGGATTCTGCGAACTTGGATCCTATCCGCAAACCCTTGATGATGAGATACATTTTGATGTGATCGGTCACGTGGATTTCGGCTGCTTCTTTGTTGAACCTTTCTATGTAGCTCCGGAGAGGTTCATCCTTCCCCTGAAAGATGGCTTCCAGGGAGGCTATCGTCTTCGGATGTCGACGAGAGGCCGTAAAATGTTTTTTGAAGCGCTCCCTCAGGACCCTCCACGACGTGATTGATTCAGATGCTAGGTTTTTGTACCAAGCCATGGTCCCTTTCCGAAGGGTCGTAGGGAATAAAAGACACTTGATGGCGCCGGAGACATTCCTGAAATCGAGTAGAGCTTCGAAACTCTCGACATGGTCGTCAGGATCAGATGTCCCGTCATATGTCCCTAAGGATGGGGGCCTCTCCAGGCCCTTAGGAATAGGGGCGTCCATGATGTGCCTAGCCAGAGTGGTCCGGTAATCGTCATCCTCGCTGGCCCGCGGAGACACGGAGGGGGAGTGTTGTCCATGAACATGGTGACGTCTCGAGGAGTGGTCCTTCGGGCGGCCTCTGGGCTCCTCGTCGCCCGGCCTGCTCCTTTTATTTTTTGAGGAGCGGACTGGTCCCTTTGGTGGTGGGGAGCGGTGGCGTTTCTGAGGATGTTCCGGCTGAGTACGCTCCAAGCGCGGTCGGCGACCCCTGGGAACCGGGGAGGGGCTGTGAGATGCCTCCGGGGACTGCGAATGTCTTGGAAATGGTGGCGGTCGGTGTCTTCGTGGGGAAGACCGACCACGACTTTTCTCCAGCGCCTCGATCCGGATGTTCTGGTTGAAGATCACCTGGTTGGTCTGATTGACCAAAGCAAATAGGGCAGCAGTGCTCGGGTCCACATTTGGCGGCGGGTCCACGGGCTGGAAAACGGGCAGGAGGGCGGTTTCCTGTCTGTCTTGGTGAGCTGTCTCGTACTCCACTTCCTCTGAAAATGGGAAGGCGGTGAGTCCATCTCTGATGTCGTTCTCTGCTACAGGTTGGGCAGTGTTGTTGTCGATGCGGTTGCCATTGCTGAGCTGCGCGATGACATTGTCTAGAGCTTGATTTGCCGACGGGTTGGCCATGATGGTTGTTGAATGGAGAAAGCTTTGGTTTATCGAGCAGAAAAATGGGGAAGCTTATAACTTCCCACAGGCGGCGCCACTGATCGTACCTGGATCAGACAGTTGATAGTGGCCAACGGCGTCTGGAACAGCAGCTCCGGTGATGGTGAGAGACGGCGGAGGGGTGTACCTGCAAGGTACTCCGACGCTAAAGTGAGAGAGTGTACAAAATATAATCAAATACAAAAAGAGAAAGAGGTAGAAGAATGTGTCTAACCTGACCCTCTCAAATGAAAGGGTATTTATAGAGAGAACCCCCAGCGCGGGGCCAACGGTTACCTGCAGTGGGCTGGATCAACTAGGCCCACTCCAAGCAACTGCTAGGGCTTACGTGTAGTAGTGAAGACCAGCACGTGGTCTTCGCCCTAGAGTAACTGCTCCTAGATTTCCGGAAGTAGGGCAGACCGAATCCTTCGGACGTGGGAGGTTACTTGGAACGTGTCCACGTGGTATGGACCGTTGGGTACTCCTCGCGGGGAGGAGCCTTCTATGTCGAGGAGATATGAATCACGTGTACTCCTCACGGGGAGGAGACTTACGCGTCGAGGAGAGATGATGCCCGTGGAATGGACATGGCCTCGCGGGGGGGAGCCATGTTCGTCGAGGAGTGAGGTGTAGCACTCTCGCGGGGAGAAGCTAGTCTGTCGGGGAGATATATCCCAGCAGGGTGTGATGTCCTCCTCCCCTGAGTGCCCGGCGAAACTGTGGCTAGCACGTGGCAGTCGCGTGTCCTGCAGAAGGACCTTACTGGGCCTCCCCAGGCTGTATGGGTTGGGCCTGCTCGACTGTTGGGCAGCCTCAGCCCAGTCCAGAACAGATATTGTCTGTCATAAATTCCTCTTCCATGTTCTTCTTCTTCTTTTTATTTTTCTTCTTTTTATTTTTCTTCTTTTTCTTCTTCTTCGTGGCCTTATTTATTTTGAATAATTGGCAGTGATATGGACTCCTATATCCTATATGTAATAAGTATATTGTTAATATTTATAAAGTTAGTAGTATATTTGTATAAATGTAATACAGATTTAATTACCGATTTAATATGTATTTTTAGAATTTTTTATTGTAGAATAGTGGTTGATACAAAAGTTCGTGACCTTAACAATTTTATTCCTACGAATAAATTATGTTTAGAATGTTTAGATTAATTTTAATTTAATATACTTAATTTATATATGAATATATGAATAAGCAAATATGCATAGTTGAAATCTTACTCTTGTTGCCTCAACTAAAGTCTGAGAATTTTTTGTAGATTTTCTTTGTACGTAAACGCGTTCTTCATGTCCAATAGCATGAAACACTCAAATTATGTCTGAAAAGAAACATGAATATAGTTATATAATATAACTTGTGTATAACACTATCAGAGAGAACATTGTTGTCTCCAACTCTTTGTAAAATTGTTTCTATGGTAACAAATTCAAAATAATGGCGTGAAATTGTGGATTCCAAGTCTTGAATATTTGTTACTGCATTATTTAAGCCTTTGACTGGTTTGTATGTTTCATTTGTCAGAACTATTTATGGTATATAAATTCCCCTCTTGTATCAATTCTCTAAATTGTGGTATAAGATATTTGTTTATCGTTACAAGTAAAGGAGTTCACTAAAGAAAAAAAAATAGCAATAAAATATTGAAATCAATAATTTTATAAAGAAAAAATAATAATATTAAATATTTAGAATATAAAAGTATATTTTGTTAACAACTAATACAATATTTTGGATAAAGATTTAATAATTTCTCATCTAACAAAATTATTTCTGGAATTGTTTGTTCTTCATCATTTCGTAGCTTATAAATGTCCCACAATCGAACGACTCTGACTCGAAGTAACCAATCATCACGATCGGTGTTAATATCTAAAATAAAATTTTTCATTGCTGATTGTCTGGTAATATGAATATATAGTAAATATGATTGTTGTGATGATGTGGTATTAAAAAAGTTAACATGTTGTTGTTTATATAGGATAATGTGTTCATCTGACTTTTCATATGACTGTGCCGTATGTGTTTTTCTATGTTTATACTTTTTAAACGACTAAATGAATGCAATTGTGATAATAATAAATGAATATTGTATGCAACGGTTAACCACTGAATATAAAATTCAAATCCAATTAATTCTTAATTATAATAAAATTGAAATTGTCATTAATTAAATACGTAAATAACCCAAGTCCATAAATTCATCGGTTATCTTTCATGATTTAAAAAATAGTTTTATTTTTTTATTGTCATTACTTAATGTTATATTTTTAAAAAAAGTATAAATATTTATAATAATAATATACGTCTTTATTAAGGTATTTATAAAAAGAAAAAATTCTATTTTTGTAACATTTTATTATATATGATATTAATATTTGGGATAAAATATTATATGTATTATTTTTTTTTTAATTTTCAAGTAAAATAAAATAGCATATTTATTATTCATATCTATTTTTTAATTTTCTATAATAATCAAATTTTAAATATATTTATTATTATTTATTATTACTGAATTTAATTGTGAACAACTTTTAATATTGTTTATTGTAAATATTTTATCAATATTCGGTTTCTTCTATTAGTATTACAAATAAACATTATTTGTTACATAGACTAAATTAATTTTTATGATTCAAATGAATTTTATTTGAATATTTTAACTAATGGGTAACAATGTTCATATAACTATAATATATGTTAAATGGTGATGAATGAATTTTAATAAAATTAATTATGAATATTTTTAATATTAATATTTGTTTTTACTTATATATACAAATGAAAAATATTTAATCTTATTAATATTTTCGATAATGATTAATTTATAAAATACATTATACATATTTTTCATGCCTCTGGTTTTTAAAGGTGTAAAATTAATTCTCCTTATAATTAAAAATATGTACATTTGATTGAATATAATTTAATTAGTCATTTAATATTTGTATTTATTATTTATAATAATAAAATTATATGAAGAATATTATTTTGATTATAAAATATAAAGAATATAATTAATTATAAAGATGAATAAAATGAAATGATCTCTTTTATATTGATTGTTTCTTATGTTTTATTAAAAAAAATTGATATGAATAATAATAATAATAATAATAATAATAATAATATATAAGTAAATCATGTATATTGATTATTAATTATAAATTATAATGTAATTGGAATCCAATTAATTATTAATTGTCACAAAATTAATTGTTAAATGTGTAAATTATGATTATCATAATAATAAATGAATATTATTTCTAAATTATAATGCAATTAGAATCAAATTAATTCTTAATCATTATAAAATTGAATTAGTCAATTATTTAATATGAGTTATGAGTTATAATGAACCTTAAACCAATATAAAATTTAATTATTATATCACCACAATATCACAATATGTAACTCAAGTCCAATATATAATTTAAGTCCAACCATTCATCGATTTTATTTCATGATTTAAATAACAGTCTATATTTTTTAAATGATATAAATATTTCAATTTAGTTCACAAATGAAATTGATAATTTTTTATCGTCATTATGAAATAAATATGTTGTAAATTTGATGTGATTTTATTGTTCAGTACAAAAACTAAAAAATGAATTAAATTACAGATAGATAGTCAAAAATATAATGTAATAGAATTTAATTAGTTTTTCAAAAGTAATAATGTTAACAATATAAAATTTAATTATTTATTATAATCATTATTACATTTAATTGGGAACAACTTTAAATATGCTTTATTATAAATATTATACCAACATTTGGTATTTTTAATGATGACATTAATTTATCGGCATTAATGTTTTAAAAACTTACAATGATTTATAAATTTTGTCTTAAAAATAGTTGACCCTCATTTATTATTAGTGAAAAATAAAATTTAGTTTTTATGAAGAATAAAATTATTTTTTTCTAATATTTTATTATGTGTTATTAATATTCAGGATAAAATATTATGACTTATATTTTTTAATGTTCAAGTAAAACAAATAACATATTTATTATTTAAATTTTTTTTCAATTTTCAGTAATAATACAAAATTTAAATATTTATTTTTTCATTATTGAATTTAATTGTGAGCAATTTTAAATATAGTTTACCATAACTATTTTTATCAAGGTTCAGTTTCTTTTATTAGAATTACAAATAAATACTTTTCTATAGAGACTAAATTAATCTTTTATGATTCAAATGAATTTTATTTTAATATTATAATTAATGTTAGAAATAACATTTTATTTTATATAAATTAATTACTAATTTAATATCTATATTCATTATTTATAATTTAACAACAATATGAAGAATATTACTTTGATTATTAAAAATAATAAATATAATTAATTATAAAGATGAATAAAATGATGTACAAAATGATCTATTTTATATTGATCATTTCCAATGTTATATTTTAAAATATTTATATAAATATTTATAATAATAATAATAATAATAATAATAATAATAATAATAATAATAATTTAAGTAAACTATGTATATTGATTATTACTTATAAATTATAATGTAATTAAAATCCAATTAATTTTTAATTATCATAAAATTAATTATTAAATGTGCAAAATATTAATTATTAAATATGTAAAATATGATTGTCATAATAATAAATGAATATTATTTCTAAATTATAATGCAATTAGAGTTCAATTAATTCTTAATTATTGTAAAATTGAATTAGTCAATTATTTAATAGGTAAGTAAACAACCATATGTCAATCAGTTTTAAATTGAATGAGTTGTAGGTTATAATAAACCATAAGTCAGTATAAAACTTTATTATTATATTTACCAAAATGTTTAACTCATGTCCATTCATTCATGGATTTTCTTTTATGATCTAAAAAATAATTTATTATATTTATTGTCATTATTTCATGTTTTTTTTTAAATGATATAAATGTTTATTATAATAATAATAATACGTGTGTTTAAAACTCATGAGGGGAAAAGGGAGAGGAAGGGGACGGGGGAGACTGTAACACCCCAAATCCCATCGCGAATAAATAATACATAAATAAAATCAGAGTAACTAAATATTTATTTTTCCGACAGAAACAAGGATGTCACATTTAAATAAACAAAACATCATCCCTGCTCATAAATTTGATACATAGCATAAAATAGAGTACCCTCAAAGGGAAACTTTTTCCATATAAAAGGAATGGTCAATTATGGAATAAAGCGGAAAGATCCATAACCGACTTGTTTTACAAAATAAATAGTTTGATAACATCCAAATATATATACAAGGTAATACAAAATATATTCAAACAATTATATACATAAATAACATAATCATTTCCCCGACTCTCGTGCTACGTATCAGAGCAGACACCAAGACCGACAACAGAACAGAGGACTAGTCTCCACAAAAGACCTCCAGCAACTCTAATCTGCAATGCCTCATAGAGCATCATAAAACAGCAGAAGGGTGAGAAACAACAACTAAATCAAGATTGTATAATAATATGCAAACACACATTCAAACACATGAATGAATTATCTCACCCATACCATCACATACTAACACATATAACATGCCACAAATACAACATATCACACATAATAAATCAAATCATGATTTTCCACTCATAACGCATCCATTCACAATTCTCACCACAATTCATCACAACTCACTCATATACATCACAATGTATATATGTACAAAACCAAGCATATTCATCATGCACACTTCCACAATTCTTATCACTCCACATAAACATACATATTTATGTTTATTCATCAATGCACAAATACAGAGATGATAAATGCAAATCATAGAGACCGACTCACGACTCTATGCAAATGCAATGCGGTACCGACTCAATCATCTCAAGTTCACTCAGGAACTCTGCTGGAACCATCGCTCGTTACCAATGTAACTCCCCGTCGGGCCTACGATGTTCACCCATTGCTCACACCCCACATGAGCACACAATGTTTATGGATCGCTCACACCCCACCTGGGCACACGACCCGACCGCTCACACCCCACACGCGGGCACACAATCCGATTGCTCACACCCCACCTAGGCACACAATCCGATTGCTCACACCTCACATAGGCACACAATCTTTTGTAATCATCGCTCACACCTCACATAGGCACACGACATTACAACGGATTCTCATTAGAATCACTCAACACAAGAATGTACATCATTATGCTTCACATACAAAATGACTCAAGACATTCTTATAATGCATACATGTATACAAACATTGTCATGCATTCATCTCTTACAATCACATATAACTCATCAATATGAATTATTTCACCATCTTTATTCATGCATTAGAAATCAATCCAACAATGCATTTTCTTGCCATACGGAAACCAATTAGCATACATTGAACTTCACGTAAGCAATTCATTTTCACTCATACATGTAATCATAAACATGCATATAAAACCAATCACAACAACAACATTACCACAACATTGCATCACAACACCTTATCACAACATTTCATTACATGTATTCACATCATATAACAGCACACAAGCTATACGTTATATAACAAAAGCATATAACATGATACCACATCAATCGCACACAAATACGACGGGAAAAGTCGACAAAACGACACGTTTCCAAAACCACGACTTAAATAAATCAGCCACTAATCCCAAAACCATTTTTACAAGAAATAACATTTCATATGCTTTCTAACGCTTCGAACGAGGACCAAAACGGACTTACGGATCAAAAGTTATGAATTTTTGAAGTTTTGAAATTTTTCATTTTGTCCAGACCTGCGCGCTGAGCGCCCAGACATGCGCGCTGAGCGCGAAACCTGCTACAAATTTCAGCCTTAAAACACCATTTTTAGACTTCTGGACATCCGTTTTCGATTCCGTAAAAAGCTGCGATCTCAGAATTCAACGTACTACAATATTTTCACTATTAAAAAGCCATCCAACACATTTTTCCATTTTTGACATATTTTAAAACATAATTTTATCATTGAATTCTAAATTCGAACTCGATCGAAACCGCGGGAAAACACGCAAACCACCATTCCCGATTAAACCCAAACCTTACCCCACTACACTACAAAACATATTCCGAGTTTCAACCGTCCAAACATTAATTCACACAAAATCACCATTTTCTACCAAATTTCAAAAGTTAGGTTTCAATCAAACTCAACCAAACTCAACCAAACTCAATCAAACGATCACGCTAAATCACGACCCAACATCACTCGACTCTACTACGCGAGTTATTCCGACTTTCGTCCGTGAAAACATCGATTTCTAACCATTTTTCTCATTTCAACCTAGAATGGAAAACTATGGAAAAGCAAGGAAACATTCACAAAATCACACACATATACATATACAAGCAAAATATAATTGAAACTTCTCACCCTTACCCGATTATTCGCGCTTGAAACGGATGAATTCTCGATTTTCCTCTTTTTCCTCTTCTCTCTTTCTTTCTTCTCCTTTTCCTTCTTTCTCTCTTTTCTTTCTCTTCTTTTTCTTTTCTCTCTTTTTCTCTCAACTTCTATTTATAAAAATATCTAACCCCGGAAAAAGACCAAAATACCCCTACACTCAATTATCTCGCAAACGCTCTCAAAACGCGATAAAACAAAATAACGGTGAAAAATAACATTTTGTCAAATAAAAGTCAATAATAAAATAATATAAAACCAAAATCAATTAAATCTACTCTATTAAATAAATCTAACGAAACTGGGGCGTTACAACTCTCCCCCACTTAGAAATTTTCGTCCTCGAAAATATACCGAGACGAACAACTCCGGACACGACTCCCGCATCCGACTAACAAACCAACATGCCAACAAAAGGCACACCACGAATAACACAACTGATAAACCACCTCGCTAACTACCACAACGACACGACAACGACGTCAACTACAACGACAAGATGCAAAGCCCATACAATGCACTTGACCACCAACTCACAACTCAAAGAAAACCAAGATACCAACACACAGGTTCACTCTAGAACCGAAACACAACAAGATCGTTACCCTACTCTAGGTAACACTCCCCTAATTCCCCACACAGGAATTAGCTACACACACTCGAAACATCACCATGGAAACGAGGCAACAACACAAACAAGAACATAAAGTTCCACGACACCACAAGTTCTCAACAACATCAATAAAACCAGAACACCAACAGCAGTGCTACGATTCACCAATCGAACATGCAACCAAACATCCATCTACATAGTAGCCCATGGATAACATTTGAACCTTTCACCTAACACTTTCATTCTAAAACATCCAATGGCCTCCTCACTCCTACATGTTCCCAATGTTCAACCTATGAACTCTTACAAGTTACACACGCAAATACAAAATGTGCCACATCACGCTTCCACTGCGCACTCTGATTACTCGAAACCATCAAGTCTGCCAATCTCACGTCCAAAGTCTAACTCTTTCTCACCTCTGCCAAAAATCACTGTGCACTTTAATATACCCAACCTCGCACTCTGCATGTTAGCTTACACACCAGACACAAGTCTCTGAACTGCTCAAATAATTCCAACTCCCTGACCATCAAAACAGACATGTATAAAAACTTTCGACTTAACTCATTAGACACAACCTTAGCTTTTCCCGAAGGATACTCCAAGCCAAATTCATAACTCATCACGAATTCTAACCATCCTCGTTGTCGCATACTCTATTCCTTCAGACCAAACAGGTACTCAATATTCTTGTGATTACTAAACACTTCGAACCCAGAACCATAAAAATAATACCTCCAAATTTCCAACACAATACCACCGCAACCAACTCCAAATCCTGAATAGTATAGATCCTCTTATGAATCCTCAATCGTCATAAAGCATAAGCTACGACTTTACCCTCTTGCATTAACACACAATTAAACTCATCAAAGACACATCACAATACCTTACAAACAGATTATTAGGATTACACAGAATCAAAACTGGAGCCGTAGACAATTTCTACATCCGCTCACCAAAACTTACTCACAACGAACGTCCAAAACAAACGACTCACCCTTTGCAAGTCAACCGAAGTAACGAAAATGCTAACTTGGAAAAACCTTACATAACCTCCGGTAATAACCATCTAAAGTCCAAAAGATCCTAATCTCCTTAACCAACTTCAGAGTCTCTCATTGTAGAACTAGATCTACTTCCGATAGATCCATGAAAATACCATCATCAGAAATAACATATCCAGGAAAACTAACCCTTTCCAACCAAAATCCTCACTTGAATAACTTAGCATAACTCTTTGTCTCCTTTCGACACTTGTAATCCAATTCTCAAACACTCTACTTGTTCTTCCTCTGAGTTTATAACAGATCCAAATATTCTCAATTAAAACCACTACGAACTTATCTAAATTCAGGACACAATCAAATCGGCCACTAAATCTCAACACCATTTATATAAGAAAGAACATCTCAATCCGAGTTACGAATCCAAAGTTATGGATTTAGAAAAAAAAAAACTCAAGTTTCAATTTTTTTTTTTGCTCCAAGTCGCGCTAAGCGGGCTCTGTCCCGCGCTGAACGCGCTCCTTACTGCCTGGAGAGGTTCAAAATTCTGCAGACCGCGCTGAGCGGGCATCTGCGCGCTGAGCGGGCACTGCGATTTTCAGAAAAATAGCCCTTCGACAGTCCTTCCCAAAACTCACCATTTTCATCTCAAATCAGCTCCAACCAACATAACAAGTATCAACAACCCACCAAAAGGAGCTCTTAATATCAATATTGCATCTGCACATAAGGGTTTTCTCAAGATTTCCATTAATGCTCGAAAACTCCAAAGACTCCAAACCTCACCAGAATTCTAAGTTTCGCTTTCCAAAGTCTCAATACCATTATACACCTCATGCTTGTTATTTTGTTCAATCATTCCTCCTTTTTGGTTACTTATAATACTGGAGCTCTCCAAGACGACACACTTGGCCTCACAATTCTCCTTTCCAGTAAATCTTCTCACTGCTCTATCAGTCCAGGTACTTCTAATGCTAAAATCCAATATTCCATCCGGAAATACATCTAAAAATCACGCACAACTGGTAGCTCATCACTGTGTCCTTTCTGCCAATTCCTAGAAAACTATCATCACAAACATAACAACATCTTAGTTTCACGTCCTAAAAGTTCTTCTACTTACTTAGCAGGTGCAAACCTCAAATCCTTACCTTCGTCAAATTTGAGTTCACACTCTACTCTCGGAGAACAACCTTTAACAATACCCAATCGTTCTCTCCCAATGACTTCCCAACTTGACCAACATACCAAAAACCTCGAATCCGCCTCACCTTCAGATATAAGAATCTTCATCGACTCGACAAAATAATCCGTAATCATTTCCTTAAATTCCAAACAATTCATTGCATAAACTATCAAAGCCTGAAAGACACGTCTATTCCATCCAACATAATTTCCATCTACCATCAACAAGAGATTAAGGGTGATCAGTTCCTCAATTTGCCAATAGACAGTCGACAATCATGATGGGGCATAAACCGTCTTTACCAACTATAATAGCATTCCTTACATCCTGTGCACCAAACTACCTAAGGCACAAATCCTTAGTTGACATAAGCCTTACCTCCGCATCGCTTCTGGAACCAGGAACAATACTATCCAAACAACACTTATACTCTTGCAACCAACTGCACACTGAGCCAACGCTCCACACCTGAAGCAACCTGGAGAAGTACCAGCTTCTCCCCCACTTATCTCATTCTCGATCCTGAAGACAAAAGATTAGGAAACCAGAAAGTACTCACAGTGCTCCGCACACATATCACGTACTAAGGGACAAACAACAACGACAATATTCAACTGTCACACCAACAGACTCAACAACTTGGCCGGACGGACCGACCTGCTCTGATACCACTAATGTAACACCCCAAATCCCATCGCGAATAAATAATACATAAATAAAATCAGAGTAACTAAATATTTATTTTTCCGACAGAAACAAGGATGTCACATTTAAATAAACAAAACATCATCCCTGCTCATAAATTTGATACATAGCATAAAATAGAGTACCCTCAAAGGGAAACTTTTTCCATATAAAAGGAATGGTCAATTATGGAATAAAGCGGAAAGATCCATAACCGACTTGTTTTACAAAATAAATAGTTTGATAACATCCAAATATATATACAAGGTAATACAAAATATATTCAAACAATTATATACATAAATAACATAATCATTTCCCCGACTCTCGTGCTACGTATCAGAGCAGACACCAAGACCGACAACAGAACAGAGGACTAGTCTCCACAAAAGACCTCCAGCAACTCTAATTTGCAATGCCTCATAGAGCATCATAAAACAGCAGAAAGGTGAGAAATAACAACTAAATCAAGATTGTATAATAATATGCAAACACACATTCAAACACATGAATGAATTATCTCACCCATACCATCACATACTAACACATATAACATGCCACAAATACAACATATCACACATAATAAATCAAATCATGATTTTCCACTCATAACGCATCCATTCACAATTCTCACCACAATTCATCACAACTCACTCATATACATCACAATGTATATATGTACAAAACCAAGCATATTCATCATGCACACTTCCACAATTCTTATCACTCCACATAAACATACATATTTATGTTTATTCATCAATGCACAAATACAGAGATGATAAATGCAAATAATAGAGACCGACTCACGACTCTATGCAAATGCAATGCGGTACCGACTCAATCATCTCAAGTTCACTCAGGAACTCTGCTGGAACCATCGCTCGTTACCAATGTAACTCCCCGTCGGGCCTACGATGTTCACCCATTGCTCACACCCCACATGGGCACACAATGTTTATGGATCGCTCACACCCCACCTGGGCACACGACCCGACCGCTCACACCCCACACGCGGGCACACGATCCGATTGCTCACACCCCACCTGGGCACACAATCCGATTGCTCACACCTCACATAGGCACACAATCTTTTGTAATCATCGCTCACACCTCACATAGGCACACGACATTACAACGGATTCTCATTAGAATCACTCAACACAAGAATGTACATCATTATGCTTCACATACAAAATGACTCAAGACATTCTTATAATGCATACATGTATACAAACATTGTCATGCATTCATCTCTTACAATCACATACAACTCATCAATATGAATTATTTCACCATCTTTATCCATGCATTAGAAATCAATCCAACAATGCATTTTCTTGCCATACGGAAACCAATTAGCATACATTGAACTTCACGTAAGCAATTCATTTTCACTCATACATGTAATCATAAACATGCATATAAAACCAATCACAACAACAACATTACCACAACATTGCATCACAACACCTTATCACAACATTTCATTACATGTATTCACATCATATAACAGCACACAAGCTATACGTTATATAACAAAAGCATATAACATGATACCACATCAATCGCACACAAATACGACGGGAAAAGTCAACAAAACGACACGTTTTCAAAACCACGACTTAAATAAATCAGCCACTAATCCCAAAACCATTTTTACAAGAAATAACATTTCATAAGCTTTCTAACGCTTCGAACGAGGACCAAAACGGACTTACGGATCAAAAGTTATGAATTTTTGAAGTTTTGAAATTTTTCATTTTGTCCAGACCTGCGCGCTGAGCGCCCAGACATGCTCGCTGAGCGCGAAACCTGCTACGAATTTCAGCCTTAAAACACCATTTTTAGACTTCTGGACATCCGTTTTCGATTCCGTAAAAAGCTGCGATCTCAGAATTCAACGTACTACAATATTTTCACTATTAAAAAGCCATCCAACACATTTTTCCATTTTTGACATATTTTAAAACATAATTTTATCATTGAATTCTAAATTCAAACTCGATCGAAACCGCGGGAAAACACGCAAACCACCATTCCCGATTAAACCCAAACCTTACCCGACTACACTACAAAACATATTCCGAGTTTCAACCGTCCAAACATTAATTCACACAAAATCACCATTTTCTACCAAATTTCAAAAGTTAGGTTTCAATCAAACTCAACCAAACTCAATCAAACGATCACGCTAAATCACGACCCAACATCACTCGACTCTACTACGCGAGTTATTCCGACTTTCGTCCGTGAAAACATCGATTTCTAACCATTTTTCTCATTTCAACCTAGAATGGAAAACTATGGAAAAGCAAGGAAACATTCACAAAATCACACACATATACATATACAAGCAAAATATAATTGAAACTTCTCACCCTTACCCGATTATTCGCGCTTGAAACGGATGAATTCTCGATTTTCCTCTTTTTCCTCTTCTCCCTTTCTTTCTTCTCCTTTTCCTTCTTTCTCTCTTTTCTTTCTCTTCTTTTTCTTTTCTCTCTTTTTCTCTCAACTTCTATTTATAAAAATATCTAACCCCAGAAAAAGACCAAAATACCCCTACACTCAATTATCTCGCAAACGCTCTCAAAACGCGATAAAACAAAATAACGGTGAAAAATAACATTTTGTCAAATAAAAGTCAATAATAAAATAATATAAAACCAAAATCAATTAAATCTACTCTATTAAATAAATCTAACGAAACTGGGGCGTTACAGAGACCTCCAAGAACCCTGGAACCACCGTCAGCTGAACCTCCGCCGGAACAATCGCAGTAGGCACTGGACGTACCATCGAATTACTCGAAGTTATCGGAACATGAAGATGAAAGAAGTGATGATAGCAGTCATACAGTGGAACTTCAAAATGTGGTGAATAAGCCAAAGCTCGATGAAACCCTAACTCTAGATCCCTCAATGGAGGCAACAAGGAAACTATGGGTTAACGTTATTAGCAATAATCGGAAACCAAACAACGGTATGCATCTTGATTTCATTGCTCCGAAAATTGTTAATGGTGAAGTTGTTGTAGAAATTGAGGAATCTGATATAGAATCTGAAGTGAACTATTGGAAATGTGCACTTATTATGTATGTGTTAGGAGGGGATTTGAGTATGAATATGGTTAAACAATTTATGATGAAGAATTGGAATATCGTTCAGTTACCAGATCTATTGTACCATGATGATGGATATTTTCTCATGAGATTCAAATCGTTCAAGGAGAAGGAGGAAATTCTTATGAATGGACCATATACAATCAAAAATATGCCAATGATCCTGAGAGATTGGAAGCCTGATTTCAACATGAAGAATGACATGCTCAGAACCATTCCTCTGTGGGTTAAACTGCCTCAATTGCCATTGGAACTTGGGGTACTAGAAGTCTCAACAAGATAGGAAGCGTAATTGGTACACCAGTGGTCACTGACGAGTGTACAACCCAAAAACATAGAGTCTCATATGCTAGAATCCTAATTGAAGTTGGTGTTACTCAACCTGTCCCTAAGGAAATTACTATACAGAATGTTGAGGGGAAACTAGTCAAGCAAGTGATTGAATATGAGTGTTTGCCTAAGTTTTGTGGAAGATGTCAAAAGTTTGGACACAACTGTGCATCAAAGAAAAATGTCCAACAATGGAAGCCAAAGGAAACTACTAAGCCCACTACTCTGCAGATGGAAGAAAATATAAGTAAGGAAGTACCTCAGGCCAACAATGACATAGTTGCAGAGCAGGTAACAGATAACTTTGTCAGTCCTCCTAGACAAGAGCTAAGGGTTGAAACAGATGGTGATACAAGTTGGTCAACCCCTAAAGGGAGAATTTTTTATAGAGGCAAAAAGAAGAATAGTCAAAAAGAAGGGACCAGCATCAACTGTAGCAATGGTTTCAATGCTCTAGGGGATTTGATAGGTCCTCTAGGGATTCAAAATGTTGACACATGATTGTAGCTTGGAATGTAAGGGTGCTAAATAAGGGTGGCAAGTTGAAAGAGATTAGCTCCCATTTCATAGACTTGCAACCTGAAATTTGCATATTACTTGAAACTAGAGTGAAGAAACCTAGGGCTAGCATTATTAGAAATAAACTGAAGATCCATGATAACTTTGTAGACAACTACAGCCATCATGAGAATGGAAGAATCTGGATTAGCTGGAACAATCTTGCTGTTAATATCTGTGTTGAGAGATGCACCAACCAATTCATACATTGTAGAGTTTTGGACACTGCTAGCAACTTCAAATATAATCTAACTGTTATCTATGCTATGGACACTCTGGAGCAAAGGAGGCATTTATGGGAGGATCTTGCCAATCTCCCAGTTCAAAATGGAGATCCTTAGGGCATTGTGGGAGACTTTAATAATGTGCTCCATAGCAAAGATAGAATTGGAGGCAAAGTGGTAACAGAAAATGAGTACAAAGATTTACAGGAGATGATGGATAATTGCCAACTTTCAAAGATGGATAATCACGGTGATTATTATACCTGGCACAATAAACATGTCCGAGAACCTATATACTCTAGAATTGATAGAGTTATAGGAAATGTTGCCTGGTTCCAAGGTATGAATTTGCAGCTCAATCACCTCCCCCTAGTGTTTCTGACCATGTTATTCTGCAACTGTGTAGCCAGACCCATAGTCAACCCAGCAGGAAGAATTTCAAATTTATTAACTATGTCACTGAGATTGATGGGTTCCAAGAAGCTGTTGCTAGAAGCTGGGCTATTAATATCACAGGGTCCCCTCCTTACATCCTATGGGAAAAACTAAAAAGGCTAAAACCTGTTATCAAAAGCCTTAGCAAACCTCTAACTGATGTGCAAAGGTCTATTCTGGCTGTTAGAAAGGATCTTGAGAGTTGTCAGCAGGACTTAGTTGGTGATCACATGAACCTTACCCTTATTCAGAAGGTTAAGGATAAGGCAGAGGAAATCATGAAGTGGAGTGCCCTTGAAGAGAAAGTGCTTCAGCAGAAATAAAAAATAGACTGGATTAGGCTTGGTGATGGAAATAACCACTATTTCCATGCCTTCCTTAAAGCCAAAATCAATCATAAGAGATTGCTGACCCTGAAAAAGAATGATGGCACAGAGGTGAGCAACAATAGAGATATAGAAAATAAGGTTATTGAATACTATGAAGAGTTGATGGGGAAGGATGATAGAGTGCTCCATCAAATTGATTTAAGTGATATGAGAGATGGCCCTCACCTCAATCTTGATCAAAGAAATCAACTTGTTAAACCTATCACTGAAAAAGAGATTTATGAAGCCCTGCATGATATTGGTGATTCCAAAGCTCCAGGGGTTGATGGCTACAGTGCAAAATTCTTCAAAAGTTGTTGGCACATTGTTAAGATGGATCTTCTAAATACTATCTGGTACTGGTTTCAGCATAATAAAATGTTCTTGCCTTTTAATATCACCCTTGTTACCCTTATTCCTAAAAAGGATAATGCTAGGTGCATAAAAGACTATAGACCTATTGCTTGCTGCACTATGGTTTATAAGATATATTCCAAGATATTGAAAACTAGACTAGCTAAAGTGATTAGCAGCATTGTTAGCCTCCATCAAGCTGCCTTCATTCCTGGACAACAAATTCATTCCCACACCTTGCTTGCTACAGAGCTCATCAAAGGCTACTCTAAGAAGAATGGCACTCCTAGGTGTATGCTTCAACTAGATCTTCAGAAAGCATATGACATGCTAAATTGGAGAGCCCTGGAAACTATTCTATTGGAAGTTGGCATCCCTGATCAGTTTGTGAATTGGATAATGATGGGAGTTAAAACTGTGTCCTACAGGTACAACATAAATGGGGAGTATTCCAAGCTTGTAAAGCTCAGTAAAGGTATTAGGCAGGGAGATCCCATATCTCCCTTCCTATTTGTTATAGTCATGGACTACCTATCCAGGTTACTAGATAAAATGCAAGATAATCCCAACTTCAACCACCATTCAAAGTGTGAAAATCTGAAGCTCACTCACCTGGTTTTTGCTGATGATATCTTAATGTTTTACAGAGGAGATAAAGGATCTGTTGAGCTAATGAATAATATTGTGCAGAAGTTTTCTTTGTCAATTAGTCTGGTGGTTAACCCAGCTAAATGTCAAGTGTATTTTGGAGCTGTGGATGAGCATGAAAAACATCAAATTATGAGCTTGACTGGCTACAATGAGGGCTGTTTACCCTTTAGATATATTGGAATTCCCCTAACAAGTAAGAGGCTCTCTATAAATCACTATCTTCCCCTTATTGATAGAATATTACATAGAATCCATCATTGGAGTACTAAACTCCTCAGTCAAGCTGGGAGAGTTCAACTTGTTAATGCTGTGATTTTCCCCATGTCTAATTACTGGCTGCAATGTTTCCCTTTTCCTAAATTTGTGCTTAAAAAGATTCATAGCATTTGTAGAAATTTTGTTTGAACTGGTAGTTGTAACAACAGCAGGAAAAGCCATGTGGCTTGGAGCATGGTTTGTCGCCCAAAACACAAGGGTGGCTTAAGCATTCTCAACCTGGACATTTGGAACTCCATCACAATTCTTAAGCTGTTGTGGAATCTTAGCAGAAAGAGTGACTGCCTGTGGGTTAAATGGATGCACATGTTCTTCATAAGAAATCAGGATTTGATGAATATGGAGGTGCCAAACAATGCTTCCTGGATCTTCGAAGCATTATGAAAGCCAGACAGATAGTTCATCAAGTGCAGGGCTGTTGGGACCAAAGTATCAATGATGGGAAGTTTAAAGTTGGTAGTGTTTACAAGAATATATTGAGACTTGAAACTTCTGTTGAGTGGTACCCTGTGATGGCTGGTAATAAGGCTAGGCCAAGGGCTTGTTTTTGTCTTTGGTTAGCCTGTCATAAGAAACTTGCCACAAAAGTGAGACTTATGAAATGGGGAATGGTTAGTGATAAGCAATGCTGTTTTTGTAATGCTAATGAAGACATAAACCATCTACTTTTTGATTCTAGGATGATGAAAGGGATTTGGATGAGAATTCTGCAATGTCTGCAAGTTAATCATATGTCGATGCAGTGGGATGAAGAGTTGGCCTGGGCGATTACCTACTGCAAGGGCAAGGGAACTAAAGTAGGTTTGATGAAGATGGCTTTGGCAGAAGCTGTGTATCACTGTTGAAATTATAGGAACTCAAAGTGTTTTAATAGAGATAGCTATGGTGGTATAGATGATATTGTAAATAGTATTATAGAAAAAATTGTTCAAAGAGGCCGGGGCTATAGGAAGTATAGAAGTCAAATAGCTTTACTTATGATGTAATTTCTTAGGTGGGTTGGATCTTGGATCACCTTTGTATTATCAGTTTTTGAATTAATTCATTTTATTGGTTCAATAAAAATAATACGTGTGTTTATTATTTTATTTATAAAAAGAAAATATTTTATTTGTGTAACATTTTATTATGTGCAATTAATAGTTGGAATAAAATAATATATGTATTAATTTTTTTAATGTTTAGAAATATAATAATATATTTATTATTCATATGTATTTTATAATTTTCTATAATATACAATTTAATAATTTTTTATATTCATTATTTAATGATGGAATTAATTTTTATAACATTAATTTTTTCAATAATTTTTTAACAACCATTTATGACCTTTTCGTGCTCATAATTAATATTTCATTTATAATTTTTTTTGATAAATAATATAGTATATTAAAATGATAATATTAATAGTTAAAAGGAAGTGTTGTGTAATTGTTTCATTATAATTTTAATTAAAGTTTTTAAAATTATTTTGATTATTAAAAATAATAAAAATTATTAATTATTAACATGAAAAAAATAATGTACAAAATTATCTCTTTTATTTATTTTTAAATTGATTTTTTCCTATGTTATATTTAAAAAATTTAAATGAATATTTATAATAATATTAATATATAATTAAATGCTTTATTTTGGTAATTTTTTGCTATTTTCCTTTGTGATGCTATTAATATTTGAGATAAAAATATTATATGTTATATTTTTTTTGTAAAATTGAGTGGAATAAAATAGTATATTTATTATTTGTACAAAAAATAATATTCACCAAAAAATGTATAAAAGTATATTTTCCTAAAATATTGATAACACAAATAACAAAAGTTAGAGATTTACTAAAAGAGAAAATCAATCATTATATTGAAAATTATAACCAACTATTGGAGATTTACGGAAAGGGAAAATCTAACCGGAATCAGAGATATCCAAAATTTAATTTTGAATGTTGCAATTTTAATCCCAAATTGATTTGTCGGAAACGGTAGGAATGGAAACTCGAACTGTTGATTTGTTGAAAATTGTAGGAAGGGGAAATTCGAACTGTCGTAATCACAACCATGCTTCGAGAGATATTAAAAACATGAGGAGCGATTATTTTTGTCACTTGTAACGTGGTATTGGAGAATTAGGGAAGGTGAAAACAGGGTTTTGGCAGGGAAATAGTCAAATAATCCCAAATCATTTTGTCGGAAAATGTAGAAAGAGAAAACTCGAACAGTTAATTTGTTGGAAATGTTGGTGTACAAGGTGAAATAATGGATGAACAAGAGAAGAATGTATTATAGATAATGACGGCTACAAGGATTACAAAAGGATTACTAAAAATACTCACTACCATTAGTCTATTTATAAGCTAAAACTAGGGCTACAAAAGCAACAATAAAATACTAAAATACCCTCTAACAAACTTGGTCACCAAGTTTGTAAATTAAAATAAAATATAAATTATTATTCTAATACCATCCCTTAATTTATATTTCCTCAAAACTAACAACACCAATTCCATCCCTTAAGCGAATGAATTGATCAGTCTTGATAGCCTTCATCAGAACATCTGCCAACTGTTTCTGGGTGCTACAGTGCAGAACTTCTAACACTCCACTCTGGACTTGACTTCTCAGATAGTGATACTTTGTCTCAATATGCTTGCTTCTCCCATGCAACATTGGGTTTCTGGCAAGATTGATTGCAGACTTGTTATCAATCATCAGCTTCAGAGGTTTGTTAACTTTGATCTTCAGATCCTCCAGCAAGTTCAGAATCCACACAGCTTGACATGCAGTAATAGCACCTGCAATATATTCAGCTTCACAGGTTGATAGCGCAACAACAGGTTGTTTCTTGGAACACCAAGAAATAGGGTCTCCTAGAAACTTAAACAAGTATCCAGAAGTACTTCTTCTATCAACTCTGTCTCCACACCAATCAGAATCTGAATAACTCAGAAGTTCTGATTCAGTCTTTCTTCCAGAAGGGAACAACACTCTATACTTCAGAGTTCCCTTGATATACCTCAGAATCCTGACAGCAGCATGGTAATGGGACCACTTGGGTTTACTCATGAATCTACTAACCATTCCAACTGCATAGCAAATATCAGGTATGGTATTACACAAATACCTCAGAGAACCAACCAACTGTTTGAAGGTTGTAGCGTCCACATCCTCACCATCAGAATCAGAATCAAGTTTCTGATTTGTATCTGTAGGTGTGATAGCAGCCTTACAATTCTGCAGCTTAAATCTCTTCAGAAGTTCTCGTTCATACTTCAGCTGATGCAAAATGATACCTTTCTCAGAATATCTGAACTTCATCCCTAGAAAGTATGTCATTTTCCCGAGATCAGTCATTTCAAACTCATTCATCAGCACCTTCTTGAACTTAGCTAATTCTTGTTCAGAACTTCCGGTCAGCAATATGTCATCAACGTACAAACACACCAGAATCATATTTCCTTCAGAAATATGCTTAACATAAACACCGTATTCCATCTCACATTTCTGAAAACCCTGCTTCTTAAAAAATGAATCAATCTTCTGATTCCAAGCTCTGGGCGCTTGCTTCAATCCATACAAAGCTTTATGTAATCTGTACAGCATCCCTTCCTGATTCTTTTTCACAAATCCAGGAGGTTGTGACACATAAAATTCTTCTTCTAATGGACCGTTCAGAAATGCAGATTTCACATCTAAATGCATCAGAGGCCAATTCCTATTAGCAGCTATTGCAATCACCAATCTGATTATTTCATGTTTACAGGTGCAAACACTTCAGAATAATCCAGCCCAGGTTTCTGTAGAAATCCTCTTGCTACCAACCTCGCTTTGTGTTTGCCAATTGATCCATTTGGCTTTAGCTTCTGCCTGAAAACCCATCTGACGCTAATGGCTTTCTTGTCCTTTGGAAGTTCTGTCAACTTCCAAGTCTTGTTTCTCTCTATGGCCTCAAGTTCTTCTTTCATGGCCTTTAGCCAGAACTTCTGCTTGAGAGCCTCTTCTGTACTCACAGGTTCAGAGTCTACTAACATGGCACACTGAATAATTTCTCCTTCAGTGTCTTGCAACATGTCAAACTCTTCAAATCTTCTTGGAATGTTTCTGATTCTCTGTGGCCTCTGACCTCGTTCAGAACTTTCTCCGGATGCTTGAACCTCAGAAGTTCTGTCTTCAGAAGTTTCTCCTTCAGAAGCTCTTTCTCCAGAAGGTTGACTTCCTCCAGAACCTTGACCACCTTCAGAGTCTGGCATATTCCCAGAGTTTGAATCACCACCAGAATCTTGATCATCATCAGAATCTGGATCATCAGAATCACCTTCATCTTCTGAGTCTCCTTTAGAGTCAGAATCACCATCAGTTTCAGAAATTCTTATTTCTGACCTTTCTTTAGAAGTTCTCACATCAGAATCAGATTGAGACTTATCCCAATTCCAAACTTCTGATTCCTTCACAATAACGTCTCTGTTGAACTCAACTTTATTAGTTTCTGGACAATAAAGCTTGTACGCACCCGTACTGTGGTACCCCACCAGTAACATTACTTTGCTTCTATCATCCAACTTCTGTCTTCTAGCTTCTGGAACATGTTTGTAACACACAGAACTAAAAACCTTCAGATGACTAACACTTTGCTTTTCTCCAGTCCACTTCTGAATAGGAACTATTTCCTTCAGCTTCTTCGTTGGACATCTGTTGAGCACATATGCTGCAGTGGCAACAGCTTCTCCCCAGAAGTTCTGAGGAAGCTTCTTCTCCGTCAGCATGCTTCTCACCATATCAAGCAAAGTACGATTTCTTCTTTCAGCAAGACCATTGTGTTGAGGAGTGTAAGGAGCAGTAACCTTATGCCCAATTCCATTCTCCTCACAGAACTTCTGAAACTCTTTGGAGTTATACTCACCCCCACCATCGGTTCTGAGAATCTTCAGATTCTGACCACTCTGATTCTGAACCTTCATTCGGAACTTCTTGAATTCAGCAAACACCTCATGTTTGAACTTAATAAGGGATACCCATATCATTCTCGTGAATTCATCAACAAATGACACGACGTATTTATTCCCTCCGAACGATTCTACTGGAAATGGACCACACACATCAGAATGTACTACTCCCAAGGCATGTTTTGCTCTTGGAGCAACTTCTGACGCAAATGGCAATCTTGGTTGCTTTCCTTCCATGCACACTTTGCATGACTTCTCAGGCTTCTTAATTGTAGGAATTCCATGTACCAGCTTCTTCGAATTCAGATGTTCTAAGCTTCTGAAATTCAGATGACCAAATCTTCTGTGCCACAGCTCACTTTCTTTTACAACACTTGTTGCACTAAGACATTCAGAGTCAGAAGTTCTGACATTCACCTTGAATGTTCTATTCCTTCCCTGTTCTGACTCCATAATCAGCTTCTGATTACAATCATACAGCTTCAGAAGATTGTCCTTCATGGTAACTGAAAAACCTTTCTCAATTAATTGTCCCACGCTCATCAGATTGCTTTTGATGCCAGGTACATACCACACTTTCTGAATCAATGCTGTTTTCCCATTATTCAGAACAACTCTGACATTTCCCATACCTTCAGCGTTAAGATATTTGTCATCAGCACATCTGATCTTTGTCCTCTTCTCAGAATCAAAATCAACCAGCCATTTCTTATTTCCAGTAAGATGATTTGAGCAGCCAGTGTCCATATACCACCAGTCTGTCAAATTTGTATCATCAGATTCAGAAGCCATCAGTAGCACAGATTCATCATCAGAACTTCTGGCTATATTTGCTTCCTCTGACTTCCTTTCTTTGTTTGACCAACAATCTCTAGCAAAGTGACCAAACTTCTTGCAACAGTAACATTGGATCTTCTTCTTGTCATACTTCTCTTTTCCCTTCTGAGCATTCTTTTGCCTATCAGAAGTTGAAGTTTCTGACTTCTGACCACCATCAGATCTTCTCTGCTTCTGATGCTTCTTATTAGAAACTGCTTTCAGAGCCTGCTGCTCTACTTCCCTTTCAGAAGTTCTCTCAGTCAGACGCAACTCTTGCGCTTCTAGACTGCTTTGCAGCTCTTCAATTCTCATGGTGCTCAGATCTTTAGAATGTTCTATTGCTACCACAATGTAATCAAACTGAGGAGTAAGGGATCTCAATACCTTCTCAATGATTACTTGTTCAGAAAGAGTTTCTCCACACGCCTTCATCTCATTAGTGATCATAATCACTCTGGAGATGTACTCAGAAACTTTCTCATTGTTCTTCATGTTGAGATTCTCGTACTGCTTATGTAGAGACTGAAGCTTCACCTTCTTCACTGATGCGTCACCACCGTAACATCTGACCAGTGTGTCCCACGCCGCCTTTGCCGTCGTAGAATCTGCAATCTTCTCAAACACATTCGCATCCACACACTGATGGATGTAGAACAATGCTTTCTGATCTTTCTTTCTTGTATCCTTCTGCGCGTTCTTCTGTTCCTCCGTCGCATCTGCTGCTACCGGAACGTAACCTTCGGTGACAAGATCTAGAACATTTTGAGCACCGAACAGTACCCGCATCTGAATCATCCAACGATTCCAGTTTTTGCCATCAAATACTGGAAGCTTGGTGTTCATACCGCCGTTGCCGTTCATCATCTTCAACCTTGTACAGTACACTCAAAACTTACCACGCACAGTGTTTCCCAACACACAGAATCAAAAGATTATGATTCTGATCAGAATTTCGTTCAAGATTCAACACAAATCAAGAACAAAAAATTCAATCACACAAGAATCCTCACGTTTCACTCGTGTTTCCCGTGTTTTCCCGTTGATCCGAACCGGAGCTCTAGATACCAATTATTGGTGTACAAGGTGAAATAATGGATGAACAAGAGAAGAATGTATTATAGAGAATGACGACTACAAGGATTACAAAAGGATTACTAAAAATACTCACTACCACTAGTCTATTTATAAGCTAAAACTAGGGCTACAAAAACAACAATAAAATACTAAAATACCCTCTAACAAACTTGGTCACCAAGTTTGTAAATTAAAATAAAATATAAATTATTATTCTAATAGGAAATTGTAGGAAGAGAAAACTCGAAGAGGAAATTTGTTGGAAACTGTAGTAATCATAGAACATCCAGGCTTCTTGAGATAATGGAAACATGAGGAGCAATTATTTTTGTCACTTGTAACATGGTATTGTCACTTGTAAATATTGGAGAATTAGGGAAGGTGAAAAGAGAGTTTTGGTAGTGAAATAGTCCAATAATGTGTGTTGGCAAATAGTAGTGTTTTGATTGGTAGTTTAATAGAAGTTGTACACATAAGCTAATAGGATGATATGGACTATTTTTTAAGAAGTTAGTGTTAGAGCATAAATATCGGTGACATGTCACCGTTCTTTCACATAAACCAAAGCCATTTTGTAAAAAATTGATGGATGTTTGAAAATTTTTACCGTCATTTAATTTGCCAACGTTGGTCTGCACGAGAACGTTTTTCACCACTTCTTAACCATTAAAATAGAATTAAAAATTATATACAGTTAAATGTAAGGTATATTGTAGTATTTAATGAGTCCCATTTTAGAGTATTTGATTAATTGTATGGATATTTTAAAAATATAGATGAGTTGTTTATATAATTGAAAGGTATATAATAATATAAAAAATTAAGTGGGGTCCATTTAAAGAACTCAAGTGAGTGCAATGGATACAGATGCTCTTAGGTGTCGCAAAATAGTTTGATGCATTAGATTTAATATATATATATATATATATATATATATATATATATATATATATATATATATATATATATATATATACATATATATATATATATACATATATATATATATATATATATATATATATATATATATATATATAAATATGTTATCAACAATACATACTTTGGATTGATCTCTACATGGGAATTAAAATTAATACGTTCACTAATTAATACCAACTTAGAATTTGAACCAGCGAAAATAAAACTTTAAGGATTATTCATATTCAACATTACATATCTTGGCTTACAAATATAATCAATAACTAATTACAATTTACAATATAAAGAAGCAAACCAATATAAAATCCATAACAGAAAAGTTAAAGCCTACTGGTCATGGTCAGACTGAGGTTGCCAGTGATGAATTTCAGACTCAGAAATTCGTTTCCTGTATTGAGCAATGAAAGTTGTGGCTCTCATATCAATGACAGGATCTGCAACACCCCAATTGCCTCTGTCTTCATCACTAGGCCACACTTTGTTATCATAATCAGCATGATCATAGTATCCTCCTTCTCTTTGTTTGTAACCGTTAGATTTGAAAATGTTGAAAACAGACCAAGATGACTTTGATTTCCTTTGATTATTGTTTCCTCCCATTGTAATTATATATTGAGAGTGAGAGTTACTAGAAAGTAATTGAAGAAAGAAAGTGTGTTGCGTTGTTTTCTGCTACAAGTTTGGAAGGTAGAGGGTCTCAATTTATAATGGAGTAGTAATTAGTGCAAAACAAAACACCCTTTTAGTTAAACTGAGACAATGGAATATGATTCAAACCACTTGGTGGGTGAGTCCAATATTAAGCTCACATGGAACACTAAATAATGATTCAACTTTTAGAAAAGGTTCATTTTCTTGGATCCAATGGTTTCTTCCTTGACTTGATAACTGATGTGATTGCTGTTTCTTGTGTTTTTACCTTCAATGATTTATTTACACTTGTAATCTTTCAGAATAAATTTCTGTGGATTTTAAACTAGACAGATACATGACATGTTTGAATTTTAACTATATTAGTTGAGGCAGTCAAATTCTTCTTCTTTCTTTGTTCATTCCTTTACCAATTAGGCATTGCAAGCTGTAACGTTATTTGCGTATATCAATAATCTAAAGAGCAAGAACTATGGCCTTTCTTACTTTTCAAAAAAACATATCATAGTTAGACATGAGTGGTATTTACTACGTATAGTTGTGATTTTTTCACCTAAATAGCCTCTTTTTCTCTTTTTAAATTCTAAAATACTTAATAAAACAAATATTACATAGAAATTAAAGTTGATGTTGGCCACTCCACTATTACAAATAATAAATTGTATGACACATCTTTCACCTTAACCAATAAAAAACAACTTCTAAATATTTTAACTTAACAAAAAAATACTATATATTTCTTTGGTTGAGCCTGAAACTGAGAGGAAAGACATTCAAGGAACACACCTTCGAATCCTATAATCTGCATTATAATAACTTTTATTTTATTTTTATGTTTATGTTTGTGATCTATTACCTCAGTTGAGATGACAACTAAGACGAAAAATATTCAGAGGACACACATTCGAATCTCATCAATTGCATTTTACCACATTTGATTTTGTTATGATTTTTGTTTATTACCCATTACCTCGGTTGACTAGCAACCGATGGTAAAAGTATTAAGGGGACACATCTTCGAATTTCAACAATTGTATTTCAGCATCTTTTATTCTTATGTTTTTACTTATTACATCGGCTGAGCTCACAATCGAGGAAAAAAGTATTGATCAACCCCCTTTCGAAATTCAACAACTTCATTTTTGCGCATTTTATTTTTGTTTTTGTATTTATTTATGACCTATTACGTCCGTTTAACTAGCAACCTAGATGAAGTTTTTTGTTCAATTTGATGAAGAAAATTAAGTAACTGATATTTTTCGTCCGTTTATAAAGTTACAACGGTTAAGATATTGTTACCTCATCAATTCACATGAAACATTAATGATCCGCATGAAACCTTCACCAGTTTATACGAACGTGAATGTAACAACAATCCATCATGGATGCAATGTGCAGAATTGCAAACTTAATGTAATGAAGATAGTGATAATGAAAGCAGTTGTATGAAGTAAAACATCAGTCTCCGAGATGAGTTAGAAAAGTAGTAAAGTGTTTCAAGATTAGTTCTTTAATGTAATTTCTTGTTTTGTAATAACTTGGTAAAATATTAATGTTAGTTATGAAAACATGGATGTAACTTGACAACGTTAATTATTTTTGTTATGTTGAGTAAATTTTTTAATGTTGTTGTTATTTTTGTTTTTGTTATTGAGATTTAATGTGTAAACATTCTGTGAGTTATTGGATCGAACTTTAGTTTTAGCATGTTGTCGAAGTCCGCTCACATGTTGTTGTCGAAGACCTACATGCTGTAGTCAAATTGTGTTCTAGTATGTAGGAGTTCGAATTGGGCCTTGTGTTATGGATCCAATTGTTTAAGTTACCTTGTAACCTAAGTTAGCTTGTAATGGTTAATTGTTAAAAAGCCCATTAGTTTAGTATGTTAGGTTTATTATAAATAGCATACTAGTCTCTCTTCCTAAGGTGTCACAAAACCTTATTAGGTTGAGAGGGGTTAATTGTTGGTATTCACTTGTAATCTTTGAACCCTATTGAAAAAGTGAATAGTAAAACAGATATAACCAATTCTCTATTCTTCTTACTCTTTTCTCTAATAAGGTTTCGTTTGTTTGTTCAAGTTTTTTCCTTCTTTTCTACCCTTATGGATTTCTTGGTGTTCAAGAAACCAAATATACTTTTTCATTCCGGTATCGTTTTTCACAACACATTCTATTGGTTTTGTTTATTTGTTATTGTTGTTGTTGTTGTCGAGATTTAATGTTTAATGATTTTATTGATTATTTTTGTTGTAATTGTCGAGATTTAAAGTATAACGATTATACTGATGTTTGTTATTTTTATGGTTGTTGTTATGATGCTTATGATGATGAATACTCAAAATTTTTAAAAATAGTTGACTCTAGGTAGATTGAAACGACAAAAGATTAAAAAATACTGTGTAAACATGGCATTTCACATTGGGTATTAATTCCAACCAAGAGGAAAAATGGCGCACTTTTCAGTTTTGAAAATCTAAAATTTGTTCTTGTTAATGATCAAATCCATGGCCAATTCAACTTTGCATGAAACACATCTTGTACTCGCCTTCAAAATGAATGGAAAATTTCTTTTCCAACTAATTTAAATCATTTATTTATAGTAGTAGGTATATATAGGTGACTCTCGATTTCATATTGATAACACATAAAATGCCCTACTTAATGAGTTCGATTTGAACATGTTTAAGTGTCGATTTAAATATTTTGCCAGTGTTATGCATGTGTTGCGTGTTTATTTCAGGTATTAATCATTTGGAGGTCTCTGCGCGACAAAATGATAGCAAACGACAAAAACGGGCAGAAAATACAAGTTTGTTATTGTCATGATGGGTGCACTGCTGTCATGATGTTTGTCACACTCGAAGGTCAAAACGTCAGAATCTGGTCAACAAAACAAGGAAGAAACGTTATAGCATCCTGACGGGAAGACTGTCAACTCAGCCGACGCTCGTCAGGACCCACGATCATGAGCCTACATGGACGAATCATGGCGGGAAGTTCGTCAGCCATAGCTGGCGCTCGTCATTAGGTCATTGCCCAGATTTTCGCCCTAAGATTAAGAAATCACTCTTTCAATCTCCACCACTTTCTCCACTACTTTAGCACGTTTTCCATAACTTCCAACACAAATTTCAACCTATAAATGGGCCTTTAGAAATCAGTTTTAGACATCCAAGCTTTATCATAGCTAGAAATTTACTAGTAAAAGCATTTACATCTTGCATTGAGGTATTTTTGCAACCATAGTTTTAGGAACTTGGAGATTTATTTTCTGCCAAGTGTAGCAGCTATTTTCCATTGTTATTATTATTGAATTCATTTGTTACTGTTAGTTTTGCTACTATTGTTTTAGTATATGTATTGGAATTAAAGTCTCTGATTTGAGAAGTTAATTTTATTCAAGATAAATGCTTCCAGGTTCCATATTTTTTCTTCCATACTACTTTACTACTTTTCACATGCTTTATTTAATGCTAGTGTTTTAAAAAATTAACAAGATAAATACATGCTTTATTTTTACCGTTTTTAACATGTCAACTTAAACCAGCTGAGTCAGGAATGTGAGAACCGTCGTACCGAAAATATTATAATAAATCGTATGGATAATGATTATAACAAGGATTTTTTTTCTGGAAATTATGCTTTTAATATTAAAAGTTTATTGCAAAAGGAGAAATAAAGTGATACTAATTTCAACTCGAAAGTGTGAAAATTGTACTTGACAATACAAAATTAAGAAACTGATTTTAAAAAATAGCGAGATCGCTTTTTTAATTAATTTAGAAAAGTTTAATTTTAAAAAGGTGATTGTTGTGAATTGATGTCTTCAAGAACAAACCAAAATATGAGAAAAAGATTTGTGTTTCTTGAACAAACACAAGAAACCCTATTATATTTTACAAAAGGAAGAGAGGAAGGAAAAAGAAGAATTGGAGTTGGTTAAATCTGTTTTTCTATTCGCGTTCTCAATACGGGTTCAAAGATTACAAGTGAATACCAAGAATTAACCTCTCTCAACAACCTGAGAGAACTAGTTTATTTATAGAGTACTAAGTTAACTTAGGCTACACGCTAACTTAACATTTGAGCTTACAAGAAAGACCTAATTAGGCATGCTAACATAAAGAGAAAGCTAACATATTTCAATAGCATGCTTGAACAGACTTCTACTACAGCTTGCACATGTACAACTCATGTCAAACCATGAAGCTACCTTTGTTTACACTATAGTTTAATCCAAATACCACAAATCTCCACTTTGGAACGAACTCTATAACAAGGGAAAAACTAACTTTCATCATGCAGGTTTATCAATTGCATAGAGTGAAAAAACTCGCTACTTGGTAATGTCTTGTCTCGACTCCTCATAACTTCCTTATAGTCTCTATGTTCATCATCCAGAACCTCAGTTGTAGAGATTAAGGCTTAAGCTATAAGATTTGCATAACCAGGTCTCTGAGGTGACTTGATGACTTTTCTCGACCTGTCTCTTACCAGCAGGTAGTCATTATCAGTATACTCATCTTAATTAGTAACTTGAGATTCTTCTTTGACTTCATCTGGGTTAAGCAATTCAGCATCAATATGCTCCACCTCATCAGGAATTTCTTCCTATTGCAGCTCTTCATCCAAGATTTTCGAACTTCGACCAATGTCATTAGTTTCCTGAAAGTTGCCTCAACTTCACTGAAAACTACATCTCGACTTGTGATACACTTCCTGTGACCTGACTCTAGGAAGCACAACCTATAAGCTTTGACTCCTTCTGGGTATTTAAGGAACATACATCTTAGAGCTCTAGGTTTGACCGTGTCTTGCCTAATATGAGCATTGGCTAAACAACCAAATAATCTAAGTCTGTTAAGACTAAGTGGTTGTCCCGACCAAACTTCTTCGGGTGTCTTCATTCCCAAGGCTATCGAGGGTCTCCTATTTATCAAGTATGATGCAGTCACAACAACTTCTACCCAAAACACCTTCTTCAATCCCGCACCTACCAACATGCACCTTGTAACACCCCATTTTAATATATTTAATCATCGTGTGTTATTTCAATTGTTTGGCCTTGTTTAGGGTGTGTGTAGTTGAGCGCGTGGGCATAGTGTCCTTAACGGAACGGGAAAAATAGAGATGTCGGGATAATAATAAGGTAGTAATGAATAATGTGGGGACATATTCAATAATAGTAGCAAGAGGTATATTATTATTATTATTATGTCTAATATTATTAACACTATTATTATTATTATTATTATGGGTATTATTATTATTATTATTATTATTATTAATATTAGCACTATTAATATTATTATTATTAAATAAAATCAGATTTTTATTAGTAATATGATTAGTGGGAAGAAAATAAGGAAAATTAAGTAATTAATCAGGTTTAGGGACAGATTTAGCCATAACCGTATTTTCACCAAGAAAGGGTTTTGAGAAGGAAGAACAAGAGGAAGAACTAGGGCTTTTGTATCATCAATTTTCGCAGGATTTTCTGATCAAATTCGAGGTAAGGGGGAAGAATGGGTTCAATATAGGTGCTAATACCATGAAAAGGGTAGTGAGGGTTCCTTCCCCTCTTAGAAATTTTCGTGTTATGTTTGAATCTAAATGTTTGCTTGATTGTATGTGTATGACTTCTATGAAATCATTGATATGATGTGGATATGAATCTGAAATTCGAGTGATTATGATGATTGAACTCTGCTGTGTTGTTGTCGTATAACTGTGTTTGCAGATCTGGTTTTGTTGCAGGTTAAGGGTGACGAATTTAGATCTAGGAAACAATGAATTGATTAGTAATAATAGAAAAATGAAGTAATGTGAAGTTATGGGCCTTAAAATCAATGTAGAAACGATTTTTAGGACATCTCTGAATGTTAGAAGTGAAATCATAATGGTAGAATTTGGACTAATATGAAAAATTGGGATTTTTCACAGACTCTGCCCATAAGCGTAACAAAGGTGGCGTTACGCGTATGGCATTGCGTGCCAGGGGGCCAATACGCGTACGACAAGGCTGTTTCGTGGGAAATACGCATAACGGGGTGGCAATACGCGTACGGAGATCTGAAAAATGGAATTTTTGAGGGAAATCAGTCTCTGCTCATACGCGTAACACGTAGGGCAATGCGCGTATGGCAAGGCAGCAGAGGGGAATTACGCGTTTAGTACGCAACTGGATGGGTGAGCGTGCTGGGCAATACGCGTATGGGTGTGGGCAATACGCGTATGACCAGCGAGAGTGCAGAATTTTGCTATTTTGTGATTTCTTTCCCGATTTCGAGTCCGATGCAGTTCCTTTTGGTCTGAGAGGTGGGGATAGGTGTCAGAACTTGCTGGAACTAGGAATGGTAGTAAAAATAATTAAAAATGGAATTTGGGTGGATTAATTTGACAATTAGTTAATTAAGGCCATGTGAGGTACTTTCTTTGGATTTGGTGTATTTTGCTGAACTGTTTAGACAGGTGTGGTAATACTATTGCGTATTACGGTGAGTATGTTTCTCACGTGTGATCGGGAGGATCGTGAAGATGTATAATTGTTATTATACATGTGTTTGTGCATAATCTGTGGCATGCATCTCATGATGTGTCTGATGGAGATAAATCATTGCTCAGTGGGAGTGTATGTGATTTGTCCGAACTCCAATGTGGAGTTGTGTTGGAGATAAATCATTGCCAAATGGGGTGTATGTGATTTATCTGGATTCCAAGGGGAATCGGGTTCGATTAAATGAACCATGGTGTGTTGGTACCACATGCATTGTGTCAAGTCATTGAGTCGCATTGCATTATTATGTGTTTGGTGAATTATAACTGAAAGTGACAAGTGTGTCGTGATGATGTGTTGTTTGTGGGTGATTGTGTGATTACTACTCTTAACATGTATTATACACCGTTAATTATTGAATGTAGTTCTCACCCCTTTTGTTATTTGTTGTGTCTGTGCTTCTCTAGAAGTACAAATAATCCAGGTACTTGAGTAGTGCATGGAGTGCGTGTTGCCTGATTGAGTCTTAGGAGTCGCTCTGATACGTGACACGGGATGTTAGGGATTTTATCATTTGTTATTCTTTCATCTATTTTGTTACGTATCATTATTCACTTAAAATATTGTGCACCACGAGTTTATGTGGATTTTGATTAGGTTGGCAAATTGCCGTGATTTTGGATAATAACTTATTTCCGCTGTTTTAATTCATTGATGAGAAAAGAAGATAATAAAGTAATAGAGACATCATTGTCGGTTTTTATTAGGTGACATTCCACTGTTAGTTTTAAACTCTGATTATTTTCGTATTATATGTGTATTTTCAAAAAGGGGAAAGTGGGGTGTTACACACCTCACCCTTTCCATAATGGTTCGATTAAACATTTCATCCAAACAATTTTGTTGGGGAGTCCCTGCAGTCTTGCAATACCAAATGCAACATAATAGGTGTCGAAAGCCTCATTCTAAAATTCAAGACCATTGTCAGTCCTCAACCTCTTGACTTTCCTGCAAATTTGGTTTTCGAACACAGTCTTCCAACTTTTGAAATTTTCAAAAAATTTATCCTTAGTCTTCTGGATGAATACCCATAACTTTCTGGAGGAATCATCAGTTATGGATAGAAAATACTTTGCACCCGAGTGTGAAAGATTCCTTGCAGGTCTCCAAAGATCAACATGAATGTAATTGATCTTTAAAATAGCAAGTGTACTATTTTTACGATGTAGTAATAATAGGGGTTACCCTCAGAATCGATCTTGAGGACTGCGAATGATTGTTATTGCAGATGCTAATTCAATTAAACAAAAGTTACTTGGGTTTTGATTGTTTTAAAATTATAACTAAGAATAGTAAAATAAACACAATTATAAACTTGCCTTAAAAACAGATATGGGAAGCATGCTAGAGGAAGTGTATGAATTGTACTGCAAAAACTCTAAATCCTTATTCGATGAAATATTACTCTAAACTAACCTTACCGATTCTTAAGGTTATTTTTCCCTAATTCCTTAGCAGAAAAACCTTTGAAATTCTATCTTTACCCTAATTCCTTAGCGGTCAAGAAAGAATCACAAGCATTATATTTGATCAAGAATAATTCGGTTATTACAGGGTATCCCCATTCCTAGGCAATACCTACTGTAATATTGTTATGCAAAAGCGTTAGGTTGGTTGGTCCGACCTAAACCCTAACCGTAAATCAATTTCATTTTGTCCAATCGAAAAGCGTCAAAAACATTGCATAACAAAAGATTAAGGGAAAAAGTCATATTTCATAGAACAATGAAATTTCAAGTCACTACAATGCAATTCAGGGGGGTTTAGCTACTCATAGTATGAAAAGAAATTACAAAATAGTTGATAAACATTACAAAGATAACAGAGGAATTTGATCTTTAATCGTATTGGCTCATGAAATATCTTCCTTCTCCCGATCACTTGATACCATTCAACTTTCACGTAAATTCTTTCGTCCCATCCAAAAAGTCCCTTTCTCCTTCTTAGAAAGTGTATAAAATACTCTCAGGTCCAATAATAGCACTAAGAAATGCCCAAAATACCCTCCGGAGCCACTTAGCACAAAAAATCACAAAAATAGGAAGATGTAGCATCTTGGCCAACACGGGCCGTGTCGGTTGACACGGGCAGCCGTGTTGGCCCCCTAGCAACTTGATAAAAATTATTTTCGCTCCAGACCTACTGACACGGGCCGTGTCAGGTGACACGGGCACCCGTGTCAGCCCACTGTTTTTCTTCAAAATTTCGTTCTCTTGCTTCTTCCTGACACGGGCCGTGTTAGGTGACACGGGTGGCCGTGTCAGGCCATTGTCTTCATTCCAATTTCATTCTGAATCTTGCAATTTCTCTCGCTTTTTCGTTCCGATTCCTCCTGAATGTTTATATGAACCTGAAAACACTAAAAACACAACCAAGGCATAAAATGCGGTAAAAGAAATATAAAACAAATAAACAATAACAAAATATTAACTAAAGCAAACAGTTAAATAACATATGATAACCACTTATCAAATTCCCCCAAACTTAAACTGTTGCTTGACCTCAATCAACAAGCTTGCATAAAGATTTTTCAGATCAAACGGTACATATCCAATGAAAGACTTGTGAAGGTAAGGTGTGTCGATACTCATACGTGAGCCTTTGTTCCGATAGGCTAAAACTAGTTCTCTTGGTAATCGTCCGTTAACGAAGGTATTACATAAACACATACCGCGGTAAAACCACGTACCTAAATTCCCCTTTCGGTTACCTCTCCAACTATGCTTTGGGCTTAAGTCTTTTCTTCGATTTCCTACCCCTTTCATTCGAATAATCAGATTAAGGCAACTTTTTTCGTTTTCCCTCACATGTACAAGATTGATCGTAACTTTTTCTAGGCACCATTATCTCTTCTTTTCTTCTCGCTCATTAGCATTTATTAGTCCACTTTGGGACGAAAATTGAGACTCAACCGCCGTTAGGCTAAGTAACCGGGTGAGGGTTACCCAACTTAGAAGGACTAGTTGTCTTTATCGCCATTATTCACTTTTTCGGTGCCTTAAGTCATTCTATCAATCAACCTTATACATGCAATTATTTTTAGTCATGCTGGACTATCACTATGAACTAATAGGGGAATACTTCTGAAATCCAAGTACTGTGGCACAAATCTACACGTTGGACTCGTTTTCTTACTCTGGGGAATCTAGGGTGTTCGGGTCATTCCTATGTTTTCAAACTTTCCCAATGCCCCTAGTTCTAACTCATCTTCCCTCAAACTCTATATACTTTCTTGACCACCTCAAAATCACAGTATTTACAAGAAAAAATTTTGACGGTTCTAATTTTTTGAGAATTTAGAGTGGTTTTCATAAAACAACACACAAAACAGACTTCACCCATACAAAAAGGAAAAACTAAAAGCAGTAAATCCTCACCCAAACTTGAACTACACATTGGCCCCAATGTGTTAGAACAAGAGCGAGAGAGGTCACTCACAGAGATCCTTCTCGGGATGCTGACGATAATGCAACACCACTGCTACGTCATCGTTTGCACAATGTAGGATCCGGATTATTTCCTGCAACCAAAATAAAAACAAACAGCAAATAGAAAGCAATTAATCAGACAAGCGTGGGTTGCCTTCCACGTAGTGCTTCGTTTAACGTCGCATGGCTCGACGGTTTACTCCCTAATGCTATGGGGGGTACTTCAGCTTACACGTTTTGTTGCTTGACTTTTCCGCAACAGAGCTCCAGTCAGATTCAAAAATAAGAGCTACATTGTGATTCAAATCACATCCAACTTCCCCATTTTTCCTTTGATGTTTTTTTCTCTTCTTTCTTTGATGTTGCTTCCTCTTATTGACTTCTTGACTGGATTTTGGAGTCTTGCTAGGTGCAATAGATGACTCAGATGCTGCAATCTGATGGATTATTCCAGATACTTTTTCAAGAAGTGGTTTTAAGCCTTTGCTTTTCCCACTGTTTGGATCATTCCAACTGAGGGGTGATTACTTTCCTCTTGACCTTGCTTCTCGAGCTCCAACACTTTTAAGGTTATTTCCTCTTCAAAAAATTTCAAGGTTAAAGCACCAGCCTCAATATCCACACTGCACCGACTAGTCATCAAGAATGGCCGACCCAGTATGATAGTCATCTTATCATCCTCAGGTAGATCAATGATCTCAAAGTCTACTGGATAGGTGAAGTTATCAATGGTCACAAGCACATCTTCTGCTAAGCCGTATGACCGCTTGGTTGTGAGGTCGGCAAACTTCAGATTTGTTCCCGTCTCACTTATTTTTTCTATACCCAGCTTTTTGAAAATTGAGAGGGTCATGAGACTCACACTAGTACCCGAATCAGTCAAGACTTTCTTAAAAGTTATGTCCCTTATGTACAGGGGATTGATACAGATCCAGGATCTTTCTGTTTGATTGGAATTCTCCTACCTTGTGATCCCCCACTGCTCTTCTCAATTATACTCTTTGGCTCTTCTCCACTAGGATTCTTTTTCCCAATGACCACCTTCATGAATTTCTTATATAGAGGCATTTGTTCGAGTGCTTCAAAGAAGGGCATATTAATCTCTAACTTTTTGACCAATGAGCTGAATTTCTCAAAGTTTTTTTCTAGTGTCTCCTTGTTTGTCACTCTTGATGGGTACGGTAACTTGATCTTAGGTTTAATCGCTTCTTTTCTTTTCTCTTCGGTTGGCCTGGCTTCTTCTTCTGCAACTTTCCGGCTCCTTGTCGTAACAACATTGACATTCTCATCACTCTTCGGATTTGGTATGGTGGCGCTTCGGAAGGGGCCTGGTGCTTGAGAATTTACAACTTGTTAAGCTATCTGACCCAATTGAACATCCAGATTCTTTATAGAGGCTGTGGTATTCCTATACCTATTCCGGGTCTCTTCCTGAAATTGCATGTTATGAGCTGCCATCTTCTCAATGGCAATCTCCCATTGTGCTTTTTGGGGAGCCTGTTGCTGCTGTGGGTATTAGTGTTGATTCTGATCTTTCCAGGAGAAGTTAGGATGATTCTTCCACCCTGGATTATAAGTTTGAGAGTAGGGGTTATTCTGCTTTAGGAATTTTACCTCTTCAATTTGTTGCGGAGTCGCAACACAATGTGCAGTATAATGGGGTCCACTACAAATCTCACAACTCATGGGTTGACCAGTTTGAACTTGTGTCACACTTTGAGTACCCACATTCATAGCCTTTAACCTTCTTTCAACTTCTACCGCAATCTGATCTTCCACCTTCACAACCTGATTATTCAACTTCAAGTCAATCACACCCTCAGATTTACTCACACTTCGATCATATAACTCCAAATGTTCATTAGCCGTAATAACTTCAATAATATTCTGGAAAACCAGTCGCGGTGGTGAAGTTGGATGAACCACTAGCAGTTATATCAATAACTTGCTTAGTTTTCATTCGGAGGCCATTTACGAACATCTGCATCTGCTCGGTTTGGTTGATGTTGTGAGTCAGACGGGCTACCAAAACCTTCTTGAACCTCTTGTAGGCGTCGCCGAGTGATTCTCGTCCTTCTGTTTAAAGTTCACAATATCATATGTTTTTCGGATATAAACAGAGGCTGGAAAATACTCATTCAGAAACGCCTTCTCCATCTCTTCCCAAGTGGTAATACTCCCAACAGATAATGAGTAGAACCACTTTTCAGCATCTTCTGCAAGCGTGAAAGGAAACATTCTTAACTTTTTTGCTTCCTCGGTGTGCCCCTCAATCTTGAGAGTGGTGCTCATAGTCAGAAATCTCTGCAGATGTTTGTTGGCATCTTCATTAACCTTTCCGGTGAAAGGTCTCCTCTCAAGTTGAGTGATGGTGCTCGGATGCAACTGGAAATTTGGCACATTCACCGGTTGGTTCACAATTGTTAACCTACCAGCCGGTGAATTTGCTCCACCGTAATCGCCCCAGAAGTCTCTCTGCTGGTTGATTTCCAGCATTAACCACAATATCTCTATCCGCGTCTGAACCTGGTTCTAAACTTGAATCTAATTGTTCCGAATGAACAGAAACTCTTTCTTCTTCTGGTGTTTGAACTGACGGTTCTACTTCTGAAGCTGCCAGTCTTGCTTGTCTACGCTTTGTGTGTAAAGTTCTTTCGATTTCTGTGTCAAAATTAAAATTAGCTGAGGGTTCTCCACGCATAAAAATGTTAGACGCAGGTTAGTAGTAATAGTAATAAACCAACCGTTATAAAATAAAATTAAAAAAAAAATAACAAAAAATAAAATTTTAGTCACAGAGTGACAAAATTCCAATTGAATTAAAATCAAACACTTATATATTGGCAGTCCCCGGCAACGGCGCCAAAAACTTGATCGTTAAAATAGCAAGGGTACTATTTTTACGATGTAGTAATAATAGGGGTTACCCCCAGAATAGATCTCGAGGACTGCGCAGGATTGTAAGTGTAGATGCTAATTCAATTAAACAAAAGTTCCTTGGGTTTTGATTGTTTTAAAATTATAACTAAGAATAGTAAAATGAACACAATTATAAACTTGACTTAAAAACAGATATGAGAAGCATGCTAGAGGAAGTGTATGAATTTCACTGCAAAAACTCTAAATCCTTATTCGATGAAATATTACTCTAAACTAACCTTACCGATTCTTAAGGTTATTTTTCCCTAATTCCTTAGCAGAAAACCTTTGAGATTCTATCTTTACCCAAATTCCTTAGCGATCAAGAAAGAATCACAAGCATTATTTGATCAAGAATAATTCGGTTATTACAGGGTATCCTCATTCCTAGGCAATATCTACTGTAATATTGTTATGAAAAAGCGTAAGGTTGGTTGGTCCGACCTAAACCCTAATCGTAAATCAATTTCAATTTGTCCGATCGAAAAGCGTTAAAAACATTGCATAACAAAATATTAAGGGAAAAAGTAATATCTCATAGAACAATGAAAATTCAAGTCATTACAATGCAATTCAGGGACACCACCCTAGCATTGGGGGGTTTAGCTACTCATAGTATGAAAAGAAATTACAAAATAGTAGATAAACATTACAAAAATAACGGAGGAATTTGATCTTCAATCGCGATGGCTCATGAAAAATCTTCCTTCTCCCGATCACTTGATAACATTCAACTTTCATGTAAAATCTTTCGTCCCATCCAAAAAGTCCCTTTCTCCTTCTCAGAAAGTGTCTAAAATACACTCAGGTCCAATAACAGCACTAGGAAATGCCCAAAATACCATCTGGAGTCACTTAGCACAAAAATTCACAAAAATAGGAAGATGTAGCGTCTTGGCCAACACGGGCCGTGTCGGCTGACACGGGCGGCTGTGTTGGCCCCCTGGCAACTTGATAAAAATTATTTTCGCTCCAGATCTGCTGACACGGGTCGTGTCCGGTGACACGGGTACCCGTGTCAGCCCACTGTTTTTCTTCAAAATTTCGTTCTCTTGCTTCTTCCTGACACGGGTGGCCGTGTCAAGCCACTGTCTTCATTCCAATTTCATTCCGAATCTTGCGATTTCTCTCGCTTTTTCGCTCCGATTCCTCCTGAATGTTTATATGAACCTGAAAACACTAAAGAACATAACCAAGGGATAAAATGCGGTAAAATATATATAAAACAAATAAACAATAACAAAATATTAACTAAAATAAATAGTGAAATAACGTATGAAAACCACTGATTAGTAATCAAGGGAACCATATGTTATATGTTTACCTTCGTTAAACTTCATTCTACCGTATTTCCCAAATACACAAGGTTGACAAAATTCTAGTTTTTTGACCTGATCACCACCCAACTGATTTTGTCTCGACAATTCGACCAGGCCTCTTTCATTGACATGGCTAAGTCTATTGTTTCATAGCTCAGTCATCAACACAGTTTTCGTGGATGCCGCATCTGTTGAACCACTTACAACCTCAGCCTCAACGGTATACAAACCTTGTTTCTTTACGCCTCTCAAGACTTCCTACAACCCCTTCATTACCCTTAGGATGCTTTTCTCTCCTTTGAAAACATATCCTTTCTTGTCGAATTCACCAACTGAATTAAAATTCCACTTATGATCAGGTAAATACCTAACATTAATCAATAGCCTTATTAACTCATCATGGAGCTTGAATCTCACATATTCAATACCTGCAATTTTGCAAGCTTTGTTGTTTCCCAGCAGCACTGATCCACCATATTGATCACATAATTCTTCAAACACGTCTTTTTTTGGAGTCATGTTCAGAATACACCCTGAATCCATAATCCACTCCTTGCTAGAGTCATTGTTTGAAACCACCAGGATATCAGATGATGCATAACCATGTTGCACAATGGCTACATTACCATTATCCTTTCCACCATGATTGTTCAGTCGATCAGGGCATACTTTTATTTTATGACCTTTCTTCTTACAATTATAACACTTAATAGTATGAGGATTACCACCACAAGAATTTTGTAGAACTTTACCCTTCTTCTCAAACCTACCATCTTCCTTCAAGAATTTCCCCTTAACGGACAAACCTTCACCAATAGAAGATGGCTTGTGCTCCTTTCGTTTGTTCAAATCCTTAAAGTACAAAGCAAATTGAACATCTTCAAAGTACAATGAATCTCTTCCATATAAGAGAGTTTCTTTGAAGTGAGCATGAGACTTAGGTAAAGAGCACAACAACAGCAACGCTTGATCTTCATCATCAATCTTGACCTCAATATTTTCAAGATCAAGAATTAACTTTTTGAAAATATCTAGATGCTCAGCCAAGGCTTTGTCTTCCCTCATCTGAAATGAATACAAAGCTTGCTTCAGGTAGAGACGATTAACCAACTATTTCGTTACGTACAAACCTTTAAGTTTCGTCCACACACCCGTTGCGGTTTTCTCCTTTGAAACCTGTTATAGAACCTTATCACCAAGGCTGAATACAATGGCATTGTGGGCTTTTTCGACCATCCTTGTCTTCTCCTTCTCCGATAGGGAAGTGTCCATCTTCTCTGGTCCTTTTAATGCTTCTATCAAACCCTGTTGAACAATGAGGGCTGGCATCTTCAAGCGCCACAAATATAAATCATTCACACCTATCAATTTCTCAATCTCATACTGTGTTGACGACATCTTCTCCTCCATGCTCACCGCACACTACTACAAAACACACAAACAACAACGCCCAAGTCACCACGGTTCTTCTAAAAACCGTGGATATATCTCTAAACTCAGGTGCTAACTTTATATTTTATTTTTTAATTAAAAATTTATAGTGTATAATAATTGTTGTAAGTATAACCGATATGATAGAATCAATCTTTCATGGGTTCGAACCTCAGCTGTGGCAAAAATGTTTTTCAATTAAGGTTAAAGCGCTCCTTTATTTTTTATTTATTTTTAAATAAGGTGTATCACTACGGTTATTATGAGTAACGGTTGTGATATAGTTTTCTATTATTTTAAAATATAAAATATAATTACGGTTGTAGTTTTAAACCGTAACGAAAAGTGATAGTTTTTAATATATAAACGAAACTATTTGTGACCCAGTTCATAACTGCCGTTTCTCTCTAGAGAAAACCATAACACAACCCTCTCCTCTCATGAATCTTAACCAATACTGTAACAAGTGAATGGAGAAAAGAAGCTTAAAAGATATCTGACGGGAGCAACGTCGAGCGCAAACTCCTACGGCGGTGAAGATGGTATGTTCTTCTGCCCTCTTCTTTCTAGAATTATTGTTTTAGGGTTTAGTTTTAGGATGTTGTGGAAAACATTATGTTATTGATATTTTAGGGTTGAGTTTGATTTTTGTTGTGTTTCCTTGTAGATACATGGTGATGATGGTGGTAGCAAGCGTATAATGTGTTGAATGAGACGGATTCAATTCGAAAAAATTGATGTGTTTAAGTTGGTTTTCAAGAATAGTTTAATTTTCAGATTATATATTTCTTTGCCAATTTGAATGGTTGTATTTCTTTAAATAGGTGTATGGTAAACCAAGTAATATACATTTGTATATAATAAACTATAGGTACTTTCCACGATGGTTGTCTACATTAACCGTAATCTAATGTAATTAATTTGTTGTTGCTGGATTTCGAACCCAATACCTTATCTATCACAACGGTTGTTAAGCATAACCGTTGTGATATACCGCGCGCTTTCCAGAATACAACAACGGTCCCAGGACCGTGATTATAAGTAGCGCTTTTACCACAACACTCTACATAACAACGCCTTGATCTTCGTTATTATATATATTTTTCAACTGTTGTTAAAGGGGTTTTACGTAGTAGTGGCACCGGTTTGTTGTGAATTGATGTCGTCAGGAACAAATCAAAATATGAGAAAAAGATTTGAGTTTCTTGAACAAACACAAGAAACCCTATTAGGTTTTACAAAAGGGAGTGAAGAAGGAAGAAGAAGAATATGAATTGGTTAAATTTGTGTTTCTATTCACTTTCTCAATAAGAGTTCAAAGATTACAAGTGAATACCAACAAATAACCTCTCTCAACAACATGAGAGAACTAGTATATTTATAGACTACTAAGCTAACTTAGACTACAACCTAACTTAACAATTAACCTTACAAGCAAGGCCTGAATCGACATGCTAACTTAAACGCAAAGCTAACATATTTCGACAGCATGCTTGAATAGACTTCGACTATAGAATCACAACTCCTGTCGAACCATGAAGCTACTTTTGTCGACACTAAAGATCGATCCAAATACCATAGTGATTTTAAACTTATAAGCGGACACGCGAAAGCAGATGTTCGTACATTTAAAATCTGGTATCGGCCAAGCGAAAGCGTAATGCACCTTTAAATTAGTTTTTTTAAAAAAACTTTAAGTAATAATTGATTATTCTCGAAAAGGGATTTTGAACTGTAAAATGTACACGCAAAAGCGGGAAATTCGATTACTGAGTAAAAATTCAATACCAATTATGCGAAAGAAAATGATACCTTTAACTTAATCAGTTTTCTACAAGAAAATATTCCTCGTTATTATTATGAAATACAATTTTGGGAGTATCGACAGTCGACGAGAATATCATTCTAGTCTCTCGTTATTTTAAATTAATTTTAAAAACATTTATTTCTCCAATTGCGCGAACAAACCCTATCGCACCGCCTTAGATAAACCAAATAATAAGAGATAACGGTACTTGTCAGTTAGTCTCTGTGAGATATATCATCTTTTATACTAAATCGATAAAGTTGTGCACTTGCGGCCGCATCAAATTTTTGGCTAAATATTGTAGTTTGATAAGGTGGCAACCGTTGATAAAACACACATTTTCGACAAATATTATAACACTTCACACAAAATGTTGCAAAGTATTGCAACACTTCACTAAAGTGTTGCGGAATTCAAATTCCAAAAAATAACAATCTCAAGCAACGACAACAATCACGTGTGGCAGCTTGCCACCACAAGTCGGCCGAAGGTCAGCCGCCAAAGCACCGCCCTTACTGTTCCGAGTAGTCCAATTGTTGCAATACGACATGGCTAAATGCTCAAATACCATATACAAGCCACTATTAGCGTCTTTACGTCCACACTCTCAGTCCCGGTCACAGTATAAGAGCTAGAGCGGGACAATTAGGATAAGATTTGAGACCAACACTTATTCATGTGGTACTTTCCCTCTTTGGCTCCTTGTTTAGTTAATAAATGTAAAACCATAAAATAAAATAACGGATAAGCAAAACCATGCATTGAAATGGTTAAACCGTTTTAAATTATTGTTTATCTCTTTCTTGAAGTTCCTTGGAAAAAAAAGTAACAAACAACAAAAGAAATATGTTATCTACAATACATACTTTGCATTGATCTCTACATGGGAATTATAACTAATACTCACTAATTAATATCAACTTAGAATTTGAACAAGCGAAAATGAAACTTGAAAGTTAATTGATATTTAACTTCACTTATCATAGATGATAAATATAATGAATAACTAACTACAATTTACAACACAGAGGAACGATCCAATATAAATATATAACAGAAAAAATAAAGCCTACTGGTCAGGTTGAGGTTGCCAGTGATGAATTTCAGACTCAGAAATTCGTTTCCTGTATTGAGCAATGAAAGCTGTAGCTCTCATATCAATGACAGGATCAGCTACACCCCAACTACCTTTGTCTTCATCACTAGGCCACACTTTGTTATCATAAGCAGCATGATCATAGTATCCTCCATCTCTTTGTTTGTTACCGTTAGATTTGAAAATGTTGAAAACAGACCATGATGACTTCGATTTCCTTTGATTATGGTTTCCTCCCATTTTAACTATATATTGATAGTGAGTTACTAGAAAGTAATTGAAGAAAGAAGTGTGATGTGTTGTGTTCTGCTACAAGTTTGGAAGGTAGAGGGTCTCAATTTATAATGTAGTCAATAGTGCAAAACAAAACACCCTTTTAGTTAAACTGAGACAATGGAATCTGATTTAAACAAGCTCACATGGGACAGGAAATTATGATTCAATAGAAAAGGTACATTTTCTTGGATCCAATGGTTTCACGCATGACTTTATTAGTGATGGGATTGCTGTTTCTTTTGATTTTCCCTTCAATGATTTATTTACATTTATACTCTTTCAGAATAAATTTCTGTGGATTTTAAATTAGACCGATACATGACATATTTGAATTTTAACTATTTTAGTTGAGGCAGTCAAATTCTTCTTCTTTCTTTGTTCATTCCTTTACCAATTAGGTATTGCTAGCTGTAAACATTATTTGCGTATATCAATAATCTAAAAAGTTAGCTCTATGGGCTTTCGTACTTTACATAAGAATATATGATAGTTAGACACGAGAACTATTTAGTACACATAGTTGTGAATTTTTAACCTAAATAACCTCTTTTCCTCTTTTTAAATTTCAAAATACTTTATAAAACAAATATTACAAAGAAATTAAAGTTGTTATTGACCGGATCAATACTACAAATAATTTATATTATGATAAATCATTCATTTCTGGCAACAAACAATCTTTTTTGCCTTTTTTAACTTAAAAAAAAAACTACATATTCTCTTGGTTGAACTTGAAACTTAGAGGAAAGGGTTTCAGAGGATACAATTTTGAATCCAATCAATTGTATTTTAACAGCCTTTAATTTTTTTTTTATATTTTTGTTTATGATCTATTAATTCGATTGGGCTGGCAAATGAGATAAAAAATATTCAGAGACACGCCTTCGATTCTCATCAATTGCATTTTACAACCTTTTATTTTGTTTTTATTTTTGTTTATTTCCTATTACTTCAATTGACTACCAACTGAGCGGAAAAGTGTTCATGGAACACGTCTTTGCTTTTCAGCAATTGCATTTTAGTACCTTTTGATTTTTTTATGACCTATTACATTGGTTGACCACCCAATTGAGGGGAAAAATATTGGTCAACTCCACTTTCGAAATCCAACAACCGCATTTTAGCGCATTTTATTTATGTTTTAATTTTTATTTATGACCTATTACCTCGGTTGAACTAACAACCTAGAGAAAAACTTTTGTTCAATTTGATGAAAAAATTAAGTAATAAATATTTTTCGTCCATTTATAAAGTAAAAATAGCCAATACATTGTCAACTCATCAATCCACATGAAACGCCAATGATCCATGTGATTTTGGTACAATCACAATGATCGTGTTTCCCACACACATAATAGCCGCCTTTGGGGCCTTTTGATCCACAATATTTCCTGAACTTAATTTGTTTCTTCATAGGTCCAAGATAGTTCTTACCATTTTATTTTTTATTACTTTTTATGCTCACTGCATTGGCCTTAGAATATCCGGTAGCCATAAATTTCTCTCTATCTTTCAATTCTTCATCGATTCAAAAATGTATCTGGAGTTTCTCTAGTGAGAAGTCCTTGGAATTCTGAAATAACTTCTTTCTATAACTTTTTCAGGAAGATGACAATTTTGTAATAATTGCACAAACTTCGAAAGCTTCAAGAATTGCACCAACATGGAAGACTTTGAATCCAAACTTTTAAAATCAAAATACTTTGAAATTAAAAATTTTGTAGTACCTTCCTTCTCAACACAAAATTTAAACTCGAGCACGTTCCAGATTTCTAATGTCGATAGGTTGTTCGTGTATACATCGTAGAGATATTCAAATATTGTGTTCACAAAGTGTCCACGAAACAACATTTCATACTCCTTTCTTTTCTTGTGTTATTTCTTGAGTTGATCGTAATCATTTTCTTGCGGTTCTAAATTCGGTTCCAAATATGGATCCAAAACAAAGAAAATCTAAAAGGTAGACAGGAGGAAGATCATCTTGTCTTTCTAGTAAATGAAGTATGTTCCTTGAAAACAATTCAACTTGACAAGATCCTGGTTCATCACTTAGATATTTAAAACGGAAGTCTTAGTAACCATTATTTGAGATACTATTAGACTGTTAGATAAAGATTGTAAGTTAAATGAATCAAGATTAGAACCATTCATATAATCAATTTGCTAATAGTATTAATATCAAGTTTAATCTGAATGGATGTAACTCCTAATTTATATAGTCTAGAGAGAGAGAGTCTGACTTCTCTCTAGAAGTTAAAACTTTGTTTACTTTTTCATCTTCTAAGTTAAGTTCATCATGTTCCAACGAGTTGTGCCCTAGTGCTTTGCAAAGGTAGTTAACACCGCTTATCTTAGCATTGGTCCGGTGACTCATTTGATCTATCTTCGGCTTAAATTCCTAGCCTTTGGGTTTAGGGGCCTTGGTATTTCATCTGGGTTTACTAGGAGGTGCTGAGGTTGTTTGTCGGAGTTCTGTTAACGTATGTGATAGGTGGGATTGTTCAAGTTCTGGAGATGTCTCACTAGGCTACTACAAGCACAACTTTTGAGGGATGGAGGAAAGTGGAGAAGAAGAAAAGCAGAAGAAATAATCAGGCTAGGTGGGATGATACAGGAAGTGGAGGAAGAAGGGGTAAGGATGGATTATCTTTGTTCTTTGTTACGTAATTCAGAGATAAATGGAATGCTAAGAGGTTGTACGAAGTGTTCAGAGAAATGAGGGACATTGATGAGGTAGTAATTCCTCCTAGAAGGGATAAGAGAGAAAGGAGATACGGATTTGTGTGTTTCTATAATGTTACAAATGAGAGAATGATGGCTATGAAGCTGAATAATGTCCTTCTGGAGGGGAAAAAGATTTTTGCTAATATTTCGAGATTCCAGAGGAATATTAGTCAGAAAAAGGTGGTTAGGGGAAACTTCAGAGGTGGTAACCAGCAGGGTATAGAAGGTAACAAGTCTGCTTATAGTGGTAGAAGTTTGTATGAGAGAAAGGACCATAGATCCTTTGCGGAAGTTACTCTAAACAAGTCGGACAGAGGTACGGTGGAGAATAGAACAATGGAACTTAAACCCTTGTTAACTTTTGAAGCGGAAGAAGAAGATCTAAAGAGATATAGTAAGGTGTTCGTGGGTGTGACTATAGTTTCGGGATACGCATTCCAGATGAAGAACCGCTTACACGATGAGGGGATATTCACGATCAGACTAACACCGTTGGGAGCAAACCTGTGTTTGCTGGAAGATTTAGTGGAGGGGGCGGTGGATATCTTCTTAAAAGAGTCTAAAGAATGGTGGCAGAAATGGCTATCTGTGATAAGACCTTGGTCACATAGTGATGTTGACTCAAAGAGAATAACCTGGATCAAATGTGGAGGAATACCTTGTCATGCTTGGGGAAACAAGTTTTTTGAAGTTATTTCAGCTACTTTAGGAACATTCTTGGGTTGCGATGAGAACACGATGTTGAAGACAAGCATGGAAGTGGCAAGATTGTGCATTTTGACAAGATGCTCAGAGTTCATCAATGAAGTTGTGACGGTCAGAGTTAATGGAGCTTCCTTCAAGATAATGTTGGTAGAAGAAACGTAAGGGATGAAAGAAAGTTCGAGAAAATGGGTGAGTTCGGAATATGGCCCTCAATCGGAAAATATGGAGGATTTCGGTAAATACGAGGACGATGGTGAAGGATGTTTTGAGGATATCGAGGTGAATGAGAGTGGTGGGTCGGAAGAGGAAAGTAGGGTGATGGAGACTAATGATAGAGCCGCCAGCCACACGGTTCAGTCTAATCCGCCTGATGACGCAGTGGTCAAAGGAGGGAACTTTACGTGTTTAAGGAAGAATAAAGACTTTTATAGTGGAAAGTGCTATGTTGTTTCATCTGGTATTACAGCAACAGTTGTATTCAAGAAAAAGGCATTGTCAGAGGGAGGGGTTAGGTTAAATGATGATAAAGGTGATAGTAGTCTAAGGGACTCATCTGCAGAGAAAAATTCAAATTATGAGCTGGCTAATTGTGTGGGGCCAGGAGGGAATGGTAGGAATGGACCAATTGATGGGCCTTTAAAGGGTCCATCTTTTTCGGAAGGCCCAAGGACTTTTGAGAAGGCCTGTTATAATTTAGCTACTACGAAGGCAAAAAAGAGAAAGAAAGGGAAAGTTAGAGACCTGGGTATTCGTGTCCCCTTCAAGCCGTCTTATTATTCATGTCTAGTTCCCAGGAATGCTGGTGCTTCGGTTAGTCATTCCAAGGCGGAGATGGTGCATTCCACTATAGAGGATAGCATCTCAAATGGATTCTAACAGAGAAAGATGCGGCTTGGATGCATTCGTTAAGAAGTCGTTATGGTAATATCAAGTTAAAGGTGCAGATTGGTGATGCTAGCGTGCTGCGGAATAATGACTCAATCTGGTGGCGTGATTTGATTTTGACTGATAAAGCCAAAGGTTCTACTGATTTCATTTTTGCAGGTTCTGTTCTTGTCAATCTCGGGAATGGCAGTGATTCTTCCTTTTGGCATTCTAACTGGCTCGGAATGCAGTCCCTGAAGGAGGCGTTTCTGGAAATTTATAATTGTGCTCGCAATAAGTCGGTCAGTATTGCCGACACATACAGGTGGGAAGACTCCTCCTGGAGCTGGAATTGTGAAGATTTGGTGGAGACTGAAGGAGCTGTTGATCATGTTATGTGGCAAGAATTGGTGGGTCAGTTGCGGGACTTTCCTCTGGTCAGCACAGATTTTGACAGTTTTGAATGGACAGGAGGGGGGAAGCCAGCTTTACGGTTAGGTCGTGTTTGGAATTGTTCAGCAATGTTGTGACAGGAACTCCCTATGGGGAAGATGTTACAACAGCTTTGAGGCTTATGTGGGAGGCCAAAGTTCCATCCAAGATCTCTATTTTTGGTAGGAGGGTTATCATAAACAGAGTTGCCACTAAGGATCAGCTGTTAAGGAGGAGAATCGTGGCCGAGGCAAGCTGCGTTTTGTGTTTGTTAGAAGAAGAATCAGGCCTCCATTTGTTTGGGAGGTGCAGCATTTCTTTGGGCATTTGGAACAAGGTGTTTTGTTGGATCGATAATGGCTTAGAGTTGTCTTTACCGGAGTTAATGTCCTTTTTCTTTTATGGTGAGAAGGTGAAAAACAAGTCGAGAAGATTGACCATAGCAGTGATTTGGCTTGCTACTGTTTGGAGCCTTTGGTTGTTGAAGAACGATGTTATTTTTAAGAATTCGGTTTTCAATTTCGTTGATTGTATGTCTTTGATTGTTCACCGGTCGTGGGATTGGTTATCCTCTAGCTGTAAGAAACTAGATGGCTGTAATTTTTGTGTTTGGAATACCCTTCCTCTCTTTTGTTTTAGGATGTAGTGGTATTCCATTTTGTATTTTCGAGTCGAGTATCCCTTATACTCACCATTAATACAACTTGCCTATTAAAAAAAATTTGCTAATAGTATTTCAAGTATGTTGTATGCGTCTTAAAGTTACGCACAATACTTTCCAAGATAGTTTAGTCTATATTCGAATTTGCATAAGACAAATAAAAACTCGAAAGTAAAGAAGATGTAAATCTGGAATTTAAAGAGGAGAGTTATATGTGTTATATTTTTCTAAATTAAGGGATAAGCAAAACAATGCATATTTGTGATTGAAATGGTTAAACCGTTTTAACTTATAAAGTTTATCTCATCTTTATTGAAGTTTTTTGGAAAAAAAGGTAACAAAAAAACAAAAGAAATATGTTATGTACCATACATACTTTGCATTGATCTCTACATGGGAATTAAAATTAATACTCTCTAGTTAATACCAACGTAGAATTTGAACCAGCAAAAATGAAACTTGAAAGATGATTGATATTTAACTTTTCTTATCATGGATGATAAATATAATGAATAACTAATTACAATTTACAACAGAGAGGAACAATCCAATATAAAATACATAACAGAAAAGTTAAAACCTACTGGTCATATCAATGACAGGATCAGCTACACCCCAATATAAAATATAAACTTGCCAGTGATGAATTTCAGACTCAGAAATTCGTTTCCTGTATTGGGCAATGAAAGCTGTAGCTCTCATATCAATGACAGGATCAGCTACACCCCAACTACCTTTGTCATCATCACTAGGCCACACTTTGTTATCATAAGCAGCATGATCATAGTATCCTCCATCTCTTTGTTTGTTACTGTTAGATTTGAAAATGTTGAAAACAGACCATGATGACTTTGATTTCCTATGATTGTTATTTCCTCCCATTTTACTAATAAGAGTGAGAGTGACTAGAATGTAATTCACGAAAGGAAGTATGTTGTGTTGTGTTCTGCTACGAGTTTGGAAGCTATAGAGGGTCTCAATTTATATAGTGGTAATTACTGCAAAAGAATGTTTTAGTTAAACTAAGACCATGGAATATGATTCAAACCACTTGGGTGAGTCTAATATTGGTTTTTAAACAAGTTCACATGGAGCAGCAAAATATGATTCAAATTTTAGAAAAAGGTAAATTTTCTTGGATCCAATGGTTTCTTGCTTGACATGATTAGTGATGGGATTTGGTGTTTCTTGTGTGTTTCAGTTCAATGATGTATTACCAATTATGTATTGCCAATTATTATACTTAAGAGAGCATCTCATTGCTAGGTATGAGAGCATATAGTTAGTACATATAATGGGGAACATTTCCCCTAAATAACCTCTTTTTTATATTTAAATTCTAAATTAATTCCCTTTCAAACAAGCTCACATGGAACAGTAAATTATGATTCAACTTTTAGAAAAGGTACATTTTCTTGGATCCAATGGTTTCTCCTTGACTTGATTACCGATGGGATTGCTGTTTCTTGTGATTTTCCCTTCAGTGATTTATTAACATTTATACTCTTTCAGAATAAATTTCTGTGGATTTTAAACTAGACAGATACATGACATTTGAGTTTTAACTATTTTAGTTGAGGCAGTCTAATTCTTCTTCTTTCTTTGTTCATTCCTTTACCAATTAGGCATCGCAATCTGTAACATTATTTGCGTCTATCAATAATCTAAAAAGCTAGATCTTACTTTACAAAAGAATCATAGTTAGACATGAGGTATTTACTACATATAGTTGTGAATTTTTCACCTAAATAGCCTCTCTTTCTCCTTTTAAATTCGAAAATACTTTATAAAACAAATATTACAAAGAAATTAAAGTTGATGTTGGCCATATCACTACTATAAATAATAAATTTTATGACAAATATTTCACTTCAACCAACAAACAATCTCTTTTAGATTTTTAAACTTACATAAAAACACTACATACTCCTTCGATTAAGCTTGAAATTGAGAGGAAAGACATTTAGGGGACACATCTTCGAATCCTATAAACTACATTTTAATAACTTTTATTTTATTTTTATATCTATGTTTCTGATCTATTACCTCAGTTGATATGACAACGAAGACGAAAAATATTCAGGGAACACGCATTCAAATCTCAACAATTAATATTGCATTTTAGCATCTTTTATTCCTATTTTTTACCTATTACATCGGTTGAGCTCACCATCGAGAAAAAAAGTATTGATCAACCCCCTCAAAATTCAACAACCGCATTTTAACGCATTTTATTTTTTTGTTATGGTTGTTGTTGATGTTATGATGATGATGAGAAATACTCAAAATTTATAAAAGTAATTGATGCTTCGCAAATTGAAAAAAAAAAGGTTAAAAAAATTATATAAACATGGTATTGAACATTTGGGTATTAATTTCAACCGAGGGGAAAAGTGGTACACTTTTTCAGTTTTGAAAATTACACACTTCTTGTCCTCGCCTTCAAAACCAAGGGAAAATGTCTTTTCCACATAATATAAAATCATTTATTATTTTATATATATATATATATATATATATATATATATATATATAAAGTGATTGTCGATCTCTTATTAATAACACATAAAATGCACTACTCTGAGTTCAATTTCAACATGTTTTAGTGTTATGCTGGTATTATGTGTTTATTTTAAGTATTAATTAATTTGAGGACTCTGTACGCCAAAATGGTAAAACAACGACAAAAAGGGAAAGAAAATACAAGTTTGCTATTGTCATTACGGGTGCACTGTTGTCTTGATGGTTGTCATACCCTTGGGAAGGTCAGAACATTAGCATCTGGTCAACAAAACAAGGAAGACGAGTTAGAGTACCCTGACGGGAAGACCGTCTGCTCAGCTGACGCTCGTCAGGACCCACGATCATGAGCCTACGTGATTTAATCATATGACGGGCAGGCCGTCAGCCCCAGTTGACGCTTGTCATTAGGTCGTTGCTTGGATTTACGCATTACCCTTTATAAATCTGTTTTTTTCGTGAAAGTAGAAATAACGCAATACTGATTTCAGCTCGAAAGAGTGAAACGTGTATTTGATTGTAGAAAATAAAGAAATTGATTTTAAAATAAAACGAAAGCCCTTTCTTAACTAATTTAGAAAAGTCTAATTTTCAAAAAGACAATTTTAAACTTATAAGCGGACACGCAAAAGCGAACGTTCTTACGTTTAAAATCTGGTACCTGCCACGCGAAAACGAACTATACCTATAAATTACTTTTCTACTAAAAAATAACTTTTTGAAGTAAGAATTGATTATTTTTGAAACGGGATTTTGAATTGTAAAATGTACATGGGAAAGCGTACAATTAGTTTATAGAGACAAAATCCGATATCGATCATGAGAAAGGGGTCGATACCCTTAACTTGATCATTTTTCAACAAGAAAACATTTCCGCATTATAATTATAAAATTCAATTTTGTGAGTACCTACGGTCGACGAAGGCTGGGTGCCAGAGCTTTGCGATTACAGTCTAGGGTAGTTCGATTGCTCCAGTGTGACATGTCTAAGTACTTACATATCTCATACAAGCTGCCATTAACATCTCTACGCTCACGTATCTGATCTCTGTCACGGCATCGGAGTAGGAGCGGCTACACCAACGAGAAGAAGTATGAAAGTAACAAATATCATAAGATTTAGAACCAACATACTTATTCGTGTGGCACTTTCCCTCCTTTAGTTCCTTGTTAATAAAATAAGGGATAACAAAACAATGCATATTTGTAATTGAAATGGTTAAACCGTTTTAACTTATGAAGTTTATATCTTTATTGAAGTTCTTTGGAGAAAAAGTAACAAAAAACAAAAGAAATATGTTATCTACCATACATTCTTTGCATTGATCTCTACATGGGAATTAAAATTAATACTGGCTAGTTAAAACCAAGTTAGATTTTGAACCAGCAAAAATGAAACTTGAAAGATGATTGATATTTAACTTTACTTATCATGGATGATAAATATAATGAATAACTAATTACAATTTACAGCATAGAGGAACAATCCAATATAAAATACATAATAGAAAAGTTAAAATTAACCTACTGATCAGGTTGAGGTTGCCAGTGATGAATTTCAGACTCAGAAATTCGTTTCCTGTATTGAGCGATGAAAGTTGTGGCTCTCATATCAATGACAGGATCAGCAACACCCCAACTACCTCTGTTTTCATCACTAGGCCACACTTTGTTATCATAAGCAGCATAATCATAGTATGCTCCTTCTCTTTGTTTGTTACTGTTAGATTTGAAAATGTTGAAAACAGACCATGATGACTTTGATTTCCTATGATTGTTATTTCCTACCATTTTACTAATAAGACTGAGAGTTACTAGAATGTAATTCACGAAATGAAGTATGTTGTGTTGTGTTCTGCTACAAGTTTTGAAGCCATAGAGTGTCTCAATTTATATAGTGGTAATTACTGCAAAAGAATGTTTTAGTTAAACTAAGATGATAGAGAGTATCAAGTTATATTTTAGTATTTTATCTTAGTATTTTAGTTTAATCAGAATTATTAATTTAAGGTTTTATATTAGTTGGTATTTTAGTTTAATTGTTATTGAATTGGGCTTCCACTATTATTTGGGTATTTTAGTCATTGGCCCATTAGTATCGTTATATATGTAAGTGTCTTGGACACATTTTAGGTATCAATCAAAGAAATCAAGTTATCTCTTTATTCTCATTTATCTTTATAGTTTTATTAGTTTTTTTTTTCTCTAATAGTTTTGTTAGGGTTTGTTAGCATCCTAACAATTGGTGCTTTCATCCTTGAACACCAAAACCTCCCATGGCATACCAATATCATCACACCATATACACCACTCCTACCACACCTTCATTTCCATCTTTTCCATGGGAACTCTTTTCACCCTATTACACAAATCCATATGTTACAAGTCCATCACCATGTTTGTATTTTAATCATGGATATACACCACCTCCACCTAACCCATATTCATCCTATTCTACATCTCAGTATCCATACTACTACAATAATTCCTATCAATTCCAAAACTCACCAAACAACTTCTCCATAATTAGTCACAAATATCAAACCCATTCTAGTATTAGAAGTGATTTTAAGAAGCATTTGAAAGTGTTTCATCTCTCTTTTATAAAAAATCTAAATCTCTGCCTCATTCTCATTCTCATTCCAAGTCCTTTGCTTACTTGAGAAACTCCAAGTCCAGCCTTGCACGGGAGCTGTTTGATCAAATTTCTGAACGAGACTTGTTTTCGTGGAATGGAATGCTTACTGGCTATGTAAGAAACCGCAGACTTGAGGATGCATGTAAACTGTTTGATTTAATGCCTGACTCGGATGAAGATAGTGTCTCTGACTCTGCACCTGATAAACAAGAAGATTATAGACCAGAAGAAGAAGATGAAGAAGAAGGTTACGCCGTACCAGATGACAATGTCGAGGAGTCATCGTTCCAATCTGTTTCGACAGATTCCGATGACGTTAGCATCCCCACGAAGGAGTTCTTTGCATCCATGGTTGTTGATGTTGTAGTTGCTGTTTCTAGGGTTAAATCAGAGGTTGAAAAGCTCCGTGGTAAAGAGGGGAAGAAAGTTGAAAGTGCTTATGGTGATACTAATTTTCAAGCTTTGAAAACTTACGGGAGAGATTTGGTTGAACAAGCGGGGAAGCTTGATCCTGTTATTGGACGTGATGAAGAGATAAGAAGGGTTGTTCGGATTTTGTCAAGAAGGACCAAGAACAATCCTGTTCTTATAGGAGAGCCAGGTGTTGGAAAAACTGCTGTGGTTGAAGGGTTGGCTCAGAGGATTGTTAGAGGCGATGTCCCTAGTAATCTAGCTGATGTTAGGTTAGTTGCTTTGGATATGGGTGCATTAGTTGCTGGTGCTAAGTATAGAGGAGAATTTGAAGAGAGGTTGAAGTCTGTTTTGAAGGAGGTGGAGGAAGCTGAAGGAAAAGTTATTCTTTTCATTGATGAAATTCATCTTGTTCTTGGTGCCGGGCGTACGGAAGGATCCATGGATGCTGCTAATCTTTTCAAACCTATGCTTGCTCGTGGACAACTCAGATGCATTATAGCTACAACACTCGAAGAGTACAGAAAATATGTTGAAAAGGATGCAGCATTTGAAAGGAGGTTTCAACAGGTTTATGTGGCTGAGCCTAGTGTGCCTGATACTATTAGCATCCTTCATGGGCTGAAAGAGAGATATGAGGGTCATCATGGTGTTAGAATTCAAGACCGTGCTATTGCTGTTGCAGCTCAGTTGTCTAGTCGGTACATAACTGGGCGCCATCTTCCTGACAAGGCAATTGATTTAATTGATGAGGCATGTGCAAATGTGAGAGTTCAACTTGATAGTCAGCCAGAAGAAATTGACAATCTTGAAAGGAAGAGAATGCAACTAGAAGTGGAGTTTCATGCTCTAGAGAAAGAGAAGGACAAAGCTAGCAAAGCCCGTCTTGTAGATGTGCGGAGAGAACTTGACGATTTAAGAGACAAGCTTCAACCTCTGAAGAGGAAGTATAGCAAAGAAAAAGAGAGGATTGATGAAATTTGAAGGCTGAAGCAGAAACGTGAAGAGCTCCTATTTGCACTGCAGGAGGCTGAGAGGCGGTATGATCTAGCCAGAGCTGCAGACCTGCGATATGGTGCAATTGAAGAGGTGGAAACTGCAATAAAAAACCTTGAAGGCAGCACTGATGCTAATACCGATGAGAACTTAATGTTGACAGAAACAGTTGGACCTGACCAAATAGCCGAGGTTATTAGCCGATGGACAAGTATTCCGGTGACTAGGCTAGGCCAAAATGAGAAAGCAAGGTTGGCTGCACTTGGTTATGTTGAAAAAGACCGATTCTCGCTTGACATAGCTCGCATGTCGTTTGACGATCCTCGTTACTCGTTCGAGGAGCCACGAGCTTCTTGGGAAAGGTTGAAACTTGATTTGTCTTCTATTTAGCAGAATAATAATCATGATAGTAGGAATAATGGTGGACTTGTGAAGAGAGATAAGATTGTTTTTTTCGATAAGGAATGTTCTAAAGTTGCTGAACATGTTTATCTTGGTGGTGATGTTGTTGCTAAGGATCGGGATATTTTGAAAAGGAATGGGATTACTCATGTTTTGAATTGTGTAGGTTTTGTGTGTCCTGAGTATTTCAAAGTTGATTTTGTGTATAGAACTTTGTGGTTACAGGACAGTCCTAGTGAGGATATAACTAGTATTTTGTATGATGTGTTTGATTACTTTGAGGATGTTAGGGAAAAGAATGGGAGGGTGTTTGTTCATTTTTGTCAAGGGGTGTCGAGGTCAACTTCTCTTGTCATTGCTTACCTTATGTGGAGGGAAGGGCAGAGTTTCGATGATGCTTTTCAGTTTGTGAAGGTGGCGAGAGGTATTGCTGATCCGAATATGGGTTTTGCTTGTCAGTTGTTGCAGTGTCAGAAAAGGGTCCATGCGTCTCCTCTTAGTCCTAGCTCTTTGTTGAGAATGTATAGGATTGCTCCTCACTCGCCGTATGATCCTTTGTATCTTGCTCCAAAGATGTTGACCGATCCGTCTTCGTCTGCTCTTGACTCTAGGGGTGCGTTTATAGTGCATATTCCGTCTGCAATATATGTTTGGATTGGAAAGAATTGTGAGGCTATCATGGAAAGGGATGCCAGAGGGGCTGCGGGTCAGATTGTCCGGTATGAGAGAGTGCAAGGGTCTATTATCATGATTAAGGAAGGTGAGGAACCGTCTTCTTTTTGGGATACTTTTTCGAATTTTTTGCCTTTGATGGACATATCTGGAAGTGGAGTAGAAAGTAGCAAAACAAGTGTTAAAATTTTTCCTGGCGAGAGAAAAGTGGATGCATACAATGTCGATTTTGAAGTTTTTGGAAAAGCCATCGTGGGAGGTTTTGTGCCTCCGTTTGCGTCATCAGAGAATGAACATGAAACCCATCTTCCCGCAAGAGAGAATAGCTGGAGTATTTGGGGCTTTATACATCGTCGTGGTGGAGGGAATAATAACAAAGAGGAGGAAGATGATATTGCTCCCACTTGCTTGGATAATATACGAAGAGATGACTTGGAGATAATGCTTGTTGTAGGACCAAGGATTGTTTAGTTTAAGCAATGGGACCCGGAGTAGGTTTAGAACCTTGAAGACAAAGTTCAAGTGAACCCCGCGGCAATGATAGAGAGTATCAAGTTATATTTTAGTATTTTATCTTAGTATTTTAGTTTAATCAGAATTATTAATGTAAGGTATTATATTAGTTGGTATTTTAGTTTAATTGTTATTGAATTGGGCTTCCACTAGTATTTGGGTATTTTAGTCATTGGCCCATTAGTATCATTATATATGTAAGTGTCTTGGACACATTTTAGATATCAATCAAAGAAATCAAATTATCTCTTTATTCTCATTTATCTTTATAGTTTTATTAGTTTTTTTTCTCTAATAGTTTTGTTAGGGTTTGTTAGCATCCTAACAAGTTCACATGGAACAGTAAAATATGATTCAAATTTTAGAAAAGGTACAATTTCTTGGATCCAATGGTTTCTTGCTTGACTTGATTAGTGATGGGATTTGGTGTTTCTTGTGTGTTTCAGTTCAATGATGTATTACCAATTATGTATTGCCAATTATTATTCTCAAAAGAGCATCTCATTTCTAGGTATGAAAGCATGTAGTTAGTACATATAGTGGTGAACATTTCCCCTAAATAATCTTTTTTTTTATATTTAAATTCTAAATTAATTCCCTTTCAAACAAGCTCACATGGAACAGTAAATTATGATTCAACTTTTAGAAAAGCTACATTTTCTTGGACTCAATGGTTTCTCCTTGACTTGATTACCGATGGGATTGCTGTTTCTTGTGATTTTCCCTTGAGTGATTTATTAACATTTATACTCTTTCAGAATAAATTTCTGTGGATTTAAAACTAGACAGATACATGACATTGACATTTAAATTTTAACTATTTTAGTTGAGGCAGTCTAATTCTTCTTCTTTCTTTGTTCATTCCTTTACCAATTAGGCATTGCAATCTGTAACATTATTTGCGTCTATCAATAATCTAAAGAGCTAGATCTTACTTTACAAAAGAATCATAGTTAGACATGAGAGGTATTTACTACATATAGTTGTGAATTTTTCACCTAAATAACCTCTTTTTCTCTTTTTAAATTCGAAAATACTTTATAAAACAAATATTACAAAGAAATTAAAATTGATGTTGGCCATTCACTACTATAAATAATAAATTTTATGACAAATATTTCACTTCGACCAACAAAACTCTCTTTTAGATTTTTAAACTTACATAAAAACACTACATACTCCCTCGATTAAGCTTGAAATTGAGAGGAAAGACATTTAGGGGACACACATTCGAATCCTATAAACTGCATTTTAACAACTTTTATTTTCTTTTTATATTTATGTTTATGATCTATTACCTCAATTGATATAACAACTAAGACGAAAAATATTCAGGGAACACACATTCGAATCTCATAAATTGCATTTTACGACATTTGATTTTGTTTTGATTTGTTTATTACCCATTACCTCAGTTGACTACCAACCGAGGATAAAAGTATTCATGGGACACATCCTCAACTTTCAACAAATGCATTTTAGCATCTTTTATTCCTATTTTTTACCTATTACACCGGTTGAGCTCACAATCGAGAAAAAAAGTATTGATCAACCCCTTCGAAATTCAACAACCGCATTTTAACGCATTTTATTTTTTGTTATGGTTGTTGTTGTTGATGTTATGATGATGATGATGAGGAATACTCAAAATTTATAAAAGTAATTGATGCTTCGCAAATTGAAACAAAAAAAAATGTTAAAAAATTATATAATCATGGTATTGAACATTGGGTATTAATTTCAACCAAGAGGAAAAGTGGTACACTTTTTCAGTTTTGAAAATCTAAATTTTTTTTGTTGGAGATCGAACCTAAACCCAATTCCACTTTCCATTATACACTTCTTGTCCTCGCCTTCAAAACCAAGGGAAATGGTCTTTTCCACATAATATAAAATCATTTATATTATATATATATATATATATATATATATATATATATAAACTGATTGTCGATCTCTCATTGATAACACATAAAATGCACTACTCTATGAGTTCAATTTGAACATGTTTTAGTGTTATGTAGGTATTATGTGTTTATTTTAAGTATTAATTAATTTGAGGCCTCTGTACGACAAAATGGTAAAACAACGACAAAAACGAAAAGAAAATACAAGTTTGCTATTGTCATTACGGGTGCACTATTGTCTTGATGGTTGTCATATCCCTGGAAAAGTCACAACATTAGCATCTGGTAAACAAAACAAGGAAGACGCTCGTCAGGACCCACGATCATGAGCCTACGTGATTTAATCATATGATGGGCAGGCCGTCAACCCCAATTGACGCTTGTCATTAGGTCGTTGCTTGGATTTACGCATTACCCTTTATAAATCTGTTTTTTCGTGAAAGTAGAAATTACGCAATATTTATTTTAGCTCAAAAGAGTGAAACATGTATTTGATTGTAGAAAATAAAGAAATTGATTTTAAAATAAAATGAAAGCCTTTTCTTAACCAATTTAGAAAAGTTTAATTTTCAAAAAGGCGATTTTAAACTTATAAGTGGACACACAAAAGCGGAAGTTCGTACGTTTAAAATCTGGTATTTACAACGCGAAAGCGAACTATACCTTTAAATTACTTTTCTACTAAAAAATAACTTTTTGAAGTAAGAATTGATTATTTTCGAAACGGGATTTTGAATTGTAAACTGTAGACGTGAAAGCGGACAATTAGTTTAGAGACAAAATCCGATATCAATCATGAGAAAGGGGTCGATACGTTTAACTTAATCATTTTTCAACCAGAAAACATTTCCTCATTATAATTATAAAATTCAATTTTGTGAGTACCTACTGTCGACGAAGGCTGGGTGCCAGAGCTTTGCCATTACAGTCCAGGGTAGTTTGATTGCTCCAGTGTGACGTGTCTAAGTACTTACATATCTCATACAAGCTGCCTTTAACACCTCTACGCTCACGTATCTGGTCTCCGTCACGGCATCGCAGTAGGAGCGGCTACACCAACGAGAGGAAGTATGAAACTAACAAATATCATAAGATTTAGAACCAACACACTTATTCGTGTGGCACTTTTCCTCCTTTAGTTCCTTGTTAATAAAATAAGGGATAACAAAACAATGCATATTTGTGATTGAAATGGTTAAACCGTTTTAACTTATAAAGTTTATCTCCTCTTTATTGAAGTTTTTTGGAAAAAAAGGTAACAAAAAAACAAAAGAAATATGTTATGTACCATACATACTTTGCATTGATCTCTTCATGGGAATTAAAATTAATACTCTCTAGTTAATACCAACGTAGAATTTGAACCAGCAAAAATGAAACTTGAAAGATGATTGATATTTAACTTTACTTATCATGGATAATAAATATAATGAATAACTAATTACAATTTACAACATAGAGGAACAATCCAATATAAAATACCTAACAGAAAAGTTAAAACCTACTGGTCAGGTTGAGGTTGCCAGTGATGAATTTCAGACTCAGAAATTCGTTTCTTGTATTGAGCAATGAAAGCTGTTGCTCTCATGTCAATGACAGGATCAGCCACACCCCAATTACCTCTGTCTTCATCACTTGGCCACACTTTGTTAGCATAAGCAGCAAGATCACAGTATCCTCCTTCTCTTTGTTTGTTACTGTTAGATTTGAAAATGTTGAAAACAGACCATGATGACTTTGATTTCCTATGATTGTTATTTCCTCCCATTTTACTAATAAGACTGAGAGTTACTAGAATGTAATTCACGAAATGAAGTATGTTGTGTTGTGTTCCGCTACAAGTTTTGAAGCTATAGAGTGTCTCAATTTATTTAGTGGTAATTACTGCAAAAGAATGTTTTAGTTAAACTAAGACTATGGAATCTGATTCAAACCACTTGGGTGAGTCCAATATTAATGGTTTTTAAACAAGTTCACATGGATCAGTAAAATATGATTCAAATTTTAGAAAAGGTAAATTTTCTTGGATCCAATGGTTTCTTGCTTGACTTGATTAGTGATGGGATTTGGTGTTTCTTGTGTATTTCAGTTCAGTGATGTATTCCCAATTATTATACACCCTCCGGATATATTTATAAGAAAAATTATCTTTTTTGGGTACATTTGACTATTAGTGTATCTAGTCTATATATGAACTAGATACACTAATAATCAAATGTACCCAAAACAGATAAATTTGCTTATAAATGTATCCGGAGAGTGTACTTAAAAGAGCATCTCATTGCTAGGTATGAGAGCATATAGTTAGTACATATAATGGTGAACATTTCCGGCCCCTAAATAACTTCTTTTTTATATTTAAATTCTAAATTAATTCCCTTTCAAACAAGCTCACGTGGAACAGTAAATTATGATTCAACTTTTAGAAAAGGTACATTTTCTTGGATCCAATGGTTTCTCGCATGACTTGCTCAGTGATGGGATTGCTGTTTCTTGTGTTTTTCACTTCAATGATTTATATCCATTTATAATCTTTAGGAATAAATTTCGGTGATTTCTTAATACACCACCTAAATTTCTGAGACATCAGATGAAATTTTATTTTTGTTTCTAAATTTTTGATTTGTACATCCGGACGCAATAAATTTTTAAAAAATACTGATATGTTTCGGATGTGCATATCTGGAAGAATTCCTGATTTGCAAATCCAGAAAAAATCAAAAGAATTCCATAAAATCATTTACTTTTAAATATAATTAAATCCAATCTAATTAAAATCCAATATAATTAAAATTAATATCATTTTTTCAATATAATTAAATCCAATTTAATTAAAATCTATATTAATTAAAATTAATATGATATTTAATATGATTAATTTTTTTCAATATAATTAATATGATTAATATGGTATTTAATTCTAATTTATTTTTTTATATTGAAAAAATTAATTTAATTATATTGGATTTAAAATTATATGATATTTACTTCAAAAATTGGATTTAATTATATTGGTATTTAAAATTATATGTTATTTACTTCTAAATTATATGGTATTTACTTCTAAATTATAATTAAAATTATATGGTATTTACTTCTAAAATTAATTTAATTATATTGGATTTAATTATATTGAAAAAATCATATTAATTTTAATCATATTAATTTTAATTATATTGGATTTAATTAAATTGGATTTAATTATATTGAAAAAGTGATATTAATTTTAATTATATTGGATTTTAATTAGATTGGATTTAATTATATTTAGAAGTAAATGATTTTATGGAATTCTTTTGATTTTTTTCGGATTTGCAGATCAGGAATTCTTCCGGATGTGCACATCCGAAAAAAAATGAAAAATTCTAAAAAACATATGCGTCTGAATGTGCACATCTAAAAATTGGGGGTAACAACGAAAATTTGGTGGTGCCTAAAAAATATGGGTGGTGTGATAAAAAACCACCTAAATTTCTGTGGATTTTAAACTAGACCGATACATGACATATTTGAATTTTAACTATTTTAGTCGAGGCAGTCAAATTCTTCGTCTTTCTTTGTTCATTCCTTTACCAATTAGGTATTGCTAGCTGTAAACATTATTTGCGTATACCAATAATCTATAAAGCTAGATCTTACTTTACAAAAGAATCATAGTTAGACAGAGGTATTTACTACATATAGTTGTGAATTTTTAACCTAAATAACCTCTTTTTCTCTTTTTAAATTCTAAAATACTTTATAAAACAAATATTTCAAAGAAATTAAAGTTGATGTTGGATAGATCACTACTACAAATAATAAATTGTATGACAAATATTTCACTTCAACCAACAAACAACCTCTTTTAGATTTTTAAACTTACAAAAAAAACTACATACTCCCTCGATTAAGCTTGAAACTGAGAGGAAAGACATTCAGGGGACACACCTTCGAATCTTATAAATTGCATTTTAACAACTTTTATTTTATTTTTATATTTATGTTTATGATCTATTACCTTAGTTGAGATGACAACTAAGACAAAAAAATATTCAGGGGACACGAATTCGAATCTCATCAATTGCATTTTACCACATTTGATTTTGTTTTTATTTTTGTTTATTACCCATTACCTTAGTTGACTACCAACCGAGGATAAAAGTATTCAGGGGACTCGCTTCGAATTTCAACAACTGTGTTATGAATTAGAATGCCTTAAACCAAAATATATTCGGTTTCTTTATAGGCAAGAAACACACAAGGATTAGGGTTAACAAGGAAAAACAAAGGAAAAAAACAAGGATTGGTTATAACAGTTATTCTTTACTTTCTCTTCAAATCATATTACAAGTACTCAAGAATAACAAATAACTCTCTCACCCTAATTAGGATTTGCCACACTACACCTAAGATGAGAGACTAGTATGCTATTTATAATAAAACCTAACATACTAAACTAATGGGATTTTTAACAATTACCCATTACAAGCTAACTTAGGGTACAAGCTAACTTAAACAATTGGATCCTTAACACAAGGCCGAAATCGATAACTACATACTATAACACAACTCGACTACAGCATGTAGGTCTTCGACAACAGCATGTGAACAAACTTCGCCAACATGCTACACTAGAGTTCGATCCAATATCTTACAAATCTCCACCTTGGATCTAACTCTAACATCAAGAAACAAACTAGTTTTCTTCATGCAGCTTTATCAACTGCATAGAGTGGAAGAACTTGCAATTGGGCAACATCTTGGCACTACTACGGAAAACCCGTTTAACAACTGTTGGAAAATACATATAATTACGCAGATCAAGGTGTTGTTTTGTAGAGTGTTATCGTAAATTCGCTACTTATAATCACGGTACTGGTACCGTTGTTGTATTTTGGAAAGCGCGCGGTATATCACAACGGTTATGCTTAACAACCATTGTGATATATACAGTACTGGGTTCGAAACCCAGCAAATAAATTTCATTAGATCACGGTTAATGTAGAAAACTATTTTGAAATGTACCCATAGTTTATTATATACCAACGTATATTGTTTGTTTTACCATACACCTCATTAAAGAAATACAACCATTAAAATTGGTAAAGAACTATATAATCTGAAAATTAAACTATTCTTGGAAGCCAACTTAAACACACCAGTGTTTTTCAAATTGCATGCGTCTCATCGTGCAAATTTTATGTTATTTAACACTTATATGGTTCAATGGTTTAATTCTTTCAATCCATCGATATCTTTTGTTATCGTCGCTTATCATCGCAATTGTTATGATGACTTATCATCATAACAAGCATGATCTTAACAATCACGGTGATAAGCGACGACGACGAGGTAAAGTAGAATAGTAGATATCCATACATTGAAGGAACCAAACCATTGAACGATATATTATGTGTTAAGGAACATAAAATGTGAAGAATGAGATGCATGCAATTCGGAAAACATTGATTGATATAGGTTGATTTTCAAATACATCTTAATTTTCAGATTATAAATTCTATGTCAATTTAAATGATTGCATTTTCATTAAAAGGCTAATGAAAAAAACAATATACATAGTATATAATAAACTAAACTTCATCTCCTGTCAACCTGTATAAGAATAAAAAGAACAAAACATTGCTAAGTCACAATAAGCCTCATTCTTGTGACTTAGCAATGTTTTGTTCTAGTTTTGAGAACATTTTTCAACAACAACAACATACTACAACACAACAAATCCATGTAACCCAATAAAAAAAATACATTATTTTAGCACAAACCATATGTACCTTATCAACTCATTCTATATGCTTGTTACCACCATCATCGTCACCATGTATCATCTTTACTATACAACTTCAGCTATTTCAAATAAAATAAAATTGTTACTATTCAAAATAAATTCAGTTATAGTTGAAACAAAACCCTAAGTGGGACTGTAACAAATCAATATACATTGAGTCAATAACGCACCTCTTATTGAAAATAAACATGGAACTGTAACAAATCAAGATATATCAAGTTCATCTAGTTTGTGATGCCATGAAGAAAAAATATAAGGCGGATGAAGTTTATATAATAACTTCATACTTCTTATATTTTTTCCATGGCAACAAAAACCATATGAAACATCACCATACTATACGCTTGCTACCACCATCATAACCATGTATCTACAAAGAAACACAAGAAACTTCAAACTTAACCCTAAAACATCAACAACATAATCCAGAAGAAGAGTAGAAAGAAGAGAGCAGGAGAACATACCATCTTCGACGCCGTAGGAGTTTGCGCCGGAGGTTGCTCCCGTCAGATATACTTTAAGCTTCATGAGAGGAGAGGGTTGTGTTAGGGTTTTCTTTAGAGAGAAACGGCTGTTATGAACTGGGCAACAGATACTTTTGTTTATATATTAAAAAATATCACAATGGTTACTCATAATAACCGTAGTGATATCCCTTTTATTATTTATTTAAAAATAAATAAAAAAGAAATGAGCGCCTTAACGTTAAATAAATAAAATTTAATATCACAACGGTTACTCATGATAACCGTAGTGATATCCCTTTTATTATTTTAATTAAAAATAAATAAACAGAAAGGAGCGCCTTAACGTTAAATGAATAAACTTTTTGAGAGCGCTGAGGTTCGGACCCAAGAAAGGTAGATTGTATCATATCGGTAATAACGTCAACCGTTATTATACCATAAAAAATTTATAATTAAAAAATAAAATAAAATGTTAGCGCATGAGTTTAGAGATGTCACCACGGCTTTTGGAAGAACCGTGGTGACTTGGGCGTTGTTGTTTGCGCGTTTTGTAGTAGTGTGGTGATCATATCAGCAACATTATGATCTGTCGAAACCTTCAACACTTGTACTTCTCCACGCTCGATTACCCCTCTGACGAAATGAAGCCTCACATCAATGTGCTTGGTTCGCTCATGATAGGTTTAACACTTCGACATGTGCATTGCACTTTGACTATCACATTTAACAGTGACAACTTGACCTTGAAGTTTCAGCTCCTTTGCAAAACCTTCAAGCCACAATGCTTCCTTCACAGCTTCAGTTTGGGCGATATATTCCACTTCAGTGGTTGATAAGGCAACAACCTTCTGAAGTGTTGCTTTCCAACTAATTGTTGTCCCAAACATATTGAACACATATTCAGAAATAGATTTTCTGGAATCCATACAACCTGCATAATCAGAGTCGACATATCCTTCGATTGTTGCCTTACTATCTTCACCCAAGGCTCCAGCATAAATTATGACTTTGTTCAGAGACCCATTTATGTACCTTAGAATCCACTTCAATGCTTGCCAGTGAGCCTTTCCAGGATTCACCATGTACCTGCTTACAAGACTTACTGCATATGCTATGTCAGGTCAAGTACAGACCATAGCATACATTAAAGAACCCAATATATTAGCATATGGAATGCTATTCATATAAGATTTTTTGACACCGGTATTGGGACACTGATCTATACTCAGCTTAAATTGAGGGTTTGTCAGAGTCACAACAGGCTTTGAATTCGACATACCATACTTTTCGAGAATCCTACGTAGGTATACCTCTTGAGATAAGCATAATTTTGACTGCTTTCTATCTCTTCAAATGTCAATCTGATGAATCCTGGATGCAACTCCCAGATCCTTCATTTTAAACTCCTTATTGAGTTCAGCCTTCACCGTCATTACCTCTTCGACATTGTTGCTTGCTATTAGAATATCATCCACATAAAGAAACAAAATAACAAATGAATTACCAGGTCAAAATCTGAAGTCAACGCAATAGTCGAAATGAATTCTAATGAAACTTATGCGTGCCACGAACTTGTCGAATCTCATATTCCACTGTCGAGGAGATTGTTTCAGTCTATATAAAGATCTCTTCATCTTGCACACATAATCTTCCTTCCCCATTTCGACATACCCTTCAGGTTGCCTCATCAAGACTGTTTCATCTAGATCACCATGCAAGAACGCAGTCTTCAGATCCATCTATTCTACCTAAAGGTCGAACTTTGCCACCATGGTTAACAACATTCGAATTGATCTATGCTTTAGAACAAGCGAGAACACATCATTGAAGTCGACACTTTCTTTCTGAGTGAACCCCATAGCAACCAATTTTGCCTTGTATCTTTTTGACGCCACTCCTTCGATTCCTTCCTTAACTTTGAAAATCCATTTACAGTTGACTAACCTGGCTCCAGCAGGTTTCTTGATCAATTCCCAAGTGTTGTTATCATGAAGAGATTTCATCTCATCATCCATGGCCTTCATCCATTCAGTCTTCTTTCGACTCCTCATAACTTCCTCATAGTCTATAGGTTCTTCGTCGAGAACCTCACTTGCAGAGATTAAGGCATACGCTATAAGATCTGCATATGAGGTGGCATGATGACTCTCCTCGACTTGTCTCTTGCTAGCAGGTAGTCATTATCACTATCCTCATCTTCGACAGCATCTTCTGTTTCTTCTTCGACTTCATCTGGGATACACAATTCAACATCAACATGCTCCACCCCAACTGGAATCTCTCCTTGTTCCATCTCTTCGTCAGCATCATCCGTTTTATTGAAACCCATCTTAGCTTCATAGAAAACTACATCTCGACTGGCGATACACCTCTTGTGACCTGGCTCTTGGCACCATAACCTATAAGCTTTGACTCCTTCGTGATATCCCATGAACATGCATTTCAGAGCTCTACGTTCGACCTTGTCTTGCCTAATGTGAGCATAGGCCACGCAGCCAAATACTCTCAGTCTGTCGAGACTAGGTGGATGTCCTAATCAAACTTCTTCAGGTGTCTTCATATCTAACATTGTCGAAGGACATCTATTTATCAGATATGTTGCTGTCGAAACAGCCTCAGCCCAAAACACCTTCTTTAACCCAGCACTAGTCAACATGCATCTAACTTTTTCCAAAATAGTTCGATTAAACCTTTCCGCCAAACCATTTTGTTATGGAGTACCTACAGTAGTTATGTGCCTTGCAATACTTGAGGCAGCACAAAAGCTGTTGAATGCCTCATTGCAAAATTCAAGGACATTGTCGGTTCTCAACCTCTTCATGGCCTTATTGACTCATCATGGAGCTTGAATCTCACATATCCAATACCTGCAATTTTGCAAGTTTTGTTGTTTCCCAGCAGCATTGATCCACCATCTTGATCATATAGCTCCTCGAACAATTCTCTGTTTGGAGTCATGTGTGAAGTGCAACCTGAATCCATAATTCACTCCTTTTTTGAGTCGCCTCTTGAAACCACAAGAACATCAGATGATTCGAAGTCATCTTGAATAATGGTTGTGTTTCCATTATCCTTACCTCCATGATCTTTCAGGCGTTCATGGCACACTTTTCTTGTGTGACCCTTCTTCTTACAGTGATAACGTTGAATACCAGATGCCTCACCACTATAAGACTACTGCTGACTTTTACCTTTCTTCTTGTGGAACTTACCATCTTTTCGCAACAATTTTCCTTTAACGGACAAACCTTCACCAACAGTCGAAGGTTTATGCTCCTTTCGTTCGTTCAAGTCCTTAGAATACAAGGATGATTGAACTTCTTCAAAGCTTAGGGACTCCATTCCAAATAGGAGAGTTTCTTTGAAGTGAGCATGTGTTATAGGCAAAGCGCGCAAAAACAATAGTGTTTGATCTTCATCATCGATCTTCACGTCAATATTTTCAACATCAAGAATTAGCTTGTTGAACATATCCAACTGCTCAGCGAACACTTTGTCTTCACTCATCTTAAATGAATACAAAGCTTGCTTCAGGTAGAGTCTATTCACCAGAGATTTGGTCATGTACAAACTTTCAAGTTTCAACCATAACCACGATGTTGTAGTCTCCTTTGATACCTGTCGGAGAACCTTATCACCAAGGCTCAACAATATTGCAATGTGGGTTTTCTCTATCATGGCCGTCTTTTCTTTTTCTGTTAATGCAGCGTCCATGGCTGCCTCTCCCTTCAACACTTCCAAACAACCCTGCTAAACCAGTAGAGCTTTCATCTTCATGCGCCACAGACCGAAATCGTTCACTTCGGTAAATTTTCAATCACATACTTAGTTGAAGGCATCTTCTCCATGCTCACCAAACCAATTTATTGTGAATTAGGATGCCTTAAAACAAAATATACTTGTTTTCTTTATAGGCATGAAACACATAAGGGTTAGGGTTAACAAGGAAAAACAAGGAAAAAAACAACAAGGATTGGTTATAATTGTTATTCTTTACTTTCTCTTCAAATCAGATTACAAGTACTCAAGAATAACAAATAACCCTCTCACCTTAATTAGGATTTGCCACACCACACCTAAGATAAGAGAATAGTATGCTATTTATAATTAAACCTAACATACTATACTAATGGGCTTTTTAACAATTATCCATTACAATCTAACTAAGGGTACAAGCTAACTTAAACAATTAGATCCTTAACACAAGGCCCAAATCGACAACTACATACTAGAACACAATTCGACTACAACATGTAGGTCTTCGATAACAGCATGTGAACATACTTCGACAGCATGCTACACTAGAGTTCGATCCAATATCCGACAAATTATATTTTAGCATCTTTAATTTCTATTTTTTTTTACTTATTACATCGGCTGAGCTCACAATCGAGAAAAAAAAATACTGATCAACCCCTTGAAATTCAACAACTGCATTTTAAGGCTTTTTTTTATGGTTGTTGTTGCTTATGTTATGATGATGATGATGAGGAATACTCAAAATTTATAAAATTAATTGATGCTTTACAAATTGAAACAAAAAAAGGTTAAAAAAATTAAATAAACATGGAATTTAAAATTGGGTATTAATTCCAACCGAGAGGAAAAGTGGCACACTTTTCAGTTTTGAAAATCTAATTTTTTTTTGTTGGGGATCGAACCCATGACCAATTCCACTTTCCATTACACGCTTCTTGTCCTCGCCTTCAAAACCATGGGAAAATGTCTTTTCCACATAATATAAAATCATTTATTTATAGTAATAGGTATATGTGTGTGTGTGTGTGTTTGTTTGTGTGTGTGTGTGTGTGTGTGTGTGTGTGTGTGTCACTACTATAAAATGTGTGAACAACAACGTCATGTTTACAACGGAAGAAATATACACCGTTGTAATAAATTAAATTTTCGCACCCAGTGAGTAGCTGGATATATAAACCGTGATTTAATGACGGTTGTCTTTATAAGCCGTAGTAATAAATGATGTGTGACAAGCTTCGATTCTCAGTAACCTCATTTTTTTCCATTTTTTAGAGTATATTAAGCGTATGTCACTTAAGTCCTTTAAATAAAAAATAAAATGTAAATTATTTTACAACGGTTAGTTTAAATAACCGTTCTTATACGCTTGTGTCACTTAAGTGAATTATTAAAAAAATAAAAAGTAAATGATTTTACAACGGTGAAGAAAGTCAATCGTTGTTAGAGGACTCACATTTCCACTACGGTTGAGTAACACAGCCGAGATTTAATGGTTTACTGATAAATTAAAAACAAAACTAAATCTGTATTTCTTTCATAAGACGGCCTAGGCGAACAAGCAAGCCAGAGACGACTGCGGTGGCGTAATCTTTACTTTCTTAGTATCCATTCATTTGGAGCTGAAATCTTCGTCATTCTTAGTACGGTACTATTCAACAGCTTCATTCCTTTTATCTTAGTTTATGTTGTATATGCACAAATATTCTTCCTTCAGCTATGTTGTAAAATTTTCATTCTTCAAAGTATGAGAGTACGGTATTCTTCAACATCTTCATTCTTTTTTTATTTGTGTATGTTGTATAGGCTCAAGTCAGTACGAGAGTACATGTTTCATAAGCTTTAGGTTATTAGGGTTCTCCAAAGTTTTGCAAAGGTTATCAGGTATTCTTCAACATCTCCATTCCTTTTATCAGGGTTCAACAATGTTTTGCAAGAAATCTGGTAGGCCTGATGTTCAAGTTGGTGTTAGGTATCTTTAGTAGTGTGTTATTTATGCCTCTCTTGCCATATACGCTATGTTTTAATGCCTTCAAGTTATTTCTGTAATAGAAGGAATGTTGAGGAAGCTATTCAGGGATTGAATGGAACAATGACATCAAAGCAGATCGTGCGTGTTTTTTGGGTAGCAGTCCTGGAAATAAGCACGCCAGTTCTATTTTCTTCAAACTTAATTTATTCGTAATCATGCACATGCATCATCAATGAATGTGTTTATATCATCATTATTTAATGTTTTGTGACAAGTTATTTTAGTAATGTTTTATACATAACAAAAATTTATAGGAACATTAAGGTGTGGCATCTTAGGGCCCATTATTCCTTTAACACACATTACCACTTCTTATGTAAATAACATTAGGGCCTATATTAGTTTATTTAATGTTTTAATTTCCAATGCCCCATCTGAAATAAGAATATAATAAAAAATGAATTAGGAAGATGAAGAATCAACAATGGTTTTTGAATTAAAGAAATAATAATGACTTTCAACTAAAACGATTAGATTTTCAATGTAAAAAGAAGATGAAGAATCCGAAAAATCATTATAAATACGTTATTCCTCTTCTTACCATCACACAAGCAACATCATTGAAGAGAATTAATCAAAATGAATTCCAACAATGCAGTCCAAGAAGTCCAACAAACTGTAGATGTTCAAGAACAAGTTGTCGAAGAAGTCCAACAAACTGCATGTGTGGTTAAAGATGTTGTAGATGTTCAAGAAGTTTCCTAGGTCGTAGATGTCCAAGAATTTGTCCAGGTCGCAGAGGCTTCAGAGGTCCAACCAGTTGTCCAGCCCGAACAAGCTGTACAGACCCAACAGGCGGTCGCCTTGCAAGAAATACGAGCCAGGAGGAGAAGAAGGAGATCAAGAAGAAAGAGAAGAAGGACAACTATGGTCGATTTAGATGATAAGGACGAAGCACCGTTTGGTTGGAGTAATTTTATGTCAGCTAGGGCATTTAGATTTGATATTTAAAAGTTAAAAGTGTCTCTGTTATCTTCAATATTCAAGATTTAATTTTGTTATTTTAAATATAAACTTGCATTTTGTTGGAGTTTACTTTATATGAAACTTTCATTTTGTTGTCTTATTCTTATTAAAAATATTTACATATATATGTGGTAAACTCATTACATAACCTTGAATATATGAACTTGAATGAAAATTTTATCACATATGTGGTAAACTCATCACATAACCTTGAATATATTTTCTGTTGTGATATGATGAACAATAAATAGGTTAAAAAATGAGATTATATAGAAAAGCAGAATTATATTTGTTAATCCAGCAAATATATAACAATGGTTATACACCATTGAAGATGTGAAAAACAAAAGAAAGGGGGGTTTGAATTGGTTTTTCAAAATAAAATCGTTTCTTTATACTAATCTCTTTTGACAACTCTTTAACTTATGAGTAATAATCTTTATGAAGCTTGAAAGAGATAACACAGTATGTTTATACTAGTTCACTTGAGAATTCCTCAAGTTAATCTAGTCCACCCGCCAAGGTGATTTCGCCTCTCTCAATCGAGGTCTTAATCCACTAATCAATCAGATTAATACAATGCACAAGCCTAACTGCTAGTGACTAACAACAACCTCTAAAAATCTCAAGTTCTAGACTTCTCGAGAGATCTAACCACACTGGTCTCTCTTAAGGAACAACCTCTAAGACTCTCACTAGTCCTAGACTTCTCAAGAAATCTAACCTCACCAGGTTTTTCTCAAGGAACTTCAAATAAAATTTTGAAAAAGGTTTTGTTTACAAGGTATTGCTTCTAGCACAAGCTGAATATGTAAACTATTTTACAGCACAGAAAATTACTTTTTGAATGATAATAGCAAATAGAGCGTATTTGAATCGGTGAAGTTCCTATCATTCTTTGAGTTTTCAAGTCCTTTTATAGCCGAGTAAAAGTAATTGTTGTAATGTAATCATGACTATTGGCGGTGGTTTGGTAGACACGTGAGGACAAATAAAACCTTTTGCACCCTGTCTTGTCAGCATATCTTTGTTTGCACTGTTACCAAGATATCTTCATTTTGAACTTTTGCACAGTTACCAAGATATCTTCGTTTGAACTTCGTTTCTTAGTCTTCTAATCTTCTTAACTTCAGAGGCTTCTGTGAGCATGAGTAAGAAGGGAAAACATAGCTTGGTTCTTAAGATCTTCAAGTCTTGGAGTCCTCAGAGTTGCCCGTTCGGAGTCTTCAACACTTGCTCTTCAGAACCTTGTTCGCTTAGAATGTTGTTATCATATCTTCATAGGCTACTGATGGTATTTAGTTGAAGCATGAGTAGAGACTATAGTTGGGTCTTTAGAACCTTTATCTATAGAGCGCAAGTCTTCAGCATCTGAACTTCATTCATCAGAACCTCAGTCTTCAGATCTTCAGAACTTGTTCTCTTTACATATTATATCAGAGTCTTACAATCTTCAGATTCTCCTGAAGATATTTCTGTCATATAGCACATCAGGTGTAACGCGTAGGCGAAGTATTTTCTTTTGACAACATTTTCACGTCTTTTAATGGAAGCAGGACCTGTTTGTTAGATTCTCACAAACACCAAACATTAGACCTATAAAATTATTCATACAAACATACTTGTTTGATATAATCAAAAATCAGAGGTATTAATGCATAACCAACTCTTCTTCTCACAATCTCCCCCTTTTTTATGATGACAAAACTATGTATTTTGATGTAATTTTATACATATTTTAAGGGTAATCGAAAGAAGAAGGTTAAGAAATACTTATTCTTCACATGCGATACTCCCTCTGATTCTCAGAGTGGATGAAGATTAAATATCCTGACTTGTGAATTTTTCAAGATGTACTCCCCCTGATTCAAAAAGGTCAGATGTTGGAATCTTCATAGTCTTGATTAAACTATAGACTTGATCCTTCAGAGTTTGACACGAACTCAGAACTTGAACTAGATCAGAATTCCTGAAAAGAGGAACAAAGAAAAACATCTAACAGAAATAGAAATTTACTGGTTAGAATGTAAACAGCTTGTTCTTCAGAGATTGACTATAAGAACCAATAATTCGCATTCATTGCTTCTCCCTCTTTTTGTCATAATAAAAAAAAAAGTTTTGTGAACAAAGGGTGAAAAACAAAGTCCTCAATCCTAAAAACATAGAACCAAAACGAAACAAGGAAAAGGTTAGGTGCTTCCAGACGAAATTTTGTCCAAAATCTTTTGAAGCAGGTTCTGAACATTTGCATTGACAACCTTCTGTTCTGCAAAGTTTTCTCTGAAAATCTGTTGTTCTCCTCTGATTTCTTTAATTGCATTTTCCAAATGCACCACATCAGGTTTAGGTGAGGAAACAACTAAGGCATCTTGCATAGATTTTTTTGTAGCTTCAGCTTCTTTTGCCAACTTGGCTTCTTCTTCTGCAAGAAGTCTCGCTTCTTCAGCAGCCTTTTCTTCAGCCTCTCTTTGCTTAGTCACTAGAAGATTGAATTTTCTTATCCTTTCCTCAGCCTCTTCTCTTGCTTTCACCAGTTCAATTCCAGCAGCTTTAGCAGCTTCAGTGACCCTAGACATCCTTGCAAATTCAGAGTCTAACCACTTCTGAAATGCGTCCCAAGAATTTACAAGCTCCACAGGCTTGATACTTGTCCTGGTCTCTGCTAATAGTTTTGCTACTTTCTCCAACGCCTTTTTGTGAAATTTGCTAATACATTCATCAATGGTTTTTGGAGGGGGTCTTTCATAGATGACCAAGGCCAGGTTGGATTCAGCAGAACTTGTTTCAGAGTTGGGTTCATTAGATGAAGCAATTTCAGGTTGAGTGGGTTTCGGATTTTGTTGAGATGAATTGGTTTCAGTAGTATAAGAAAAGGTTTCTAATTCTGAAGGGGATTTAGAAGTGAAAATCTCAAGGGATTTTACACTCATTTCTTCAGATGCTGGTTCAGGATTTGGAGATGGAGGATCAGAGTGTTGGATTGAGGATTCAGCAATGATTTTCTGATGGAAAGCATAGAACATCGGTGAGACAGATATATCTAGTTCGATGGTTGAGGTGGTTATTGATGAAGTGTATGTAGGAATGACTTCAGATTGGATAAGTGTACTGATTGATCGAAAGGAAATTTGTGGAATGGTAGTTGTTTCAATTACAGAAATAGAGATTGTTAGTGGTGGAATTGAAAAAGATGGTGACTTGAAGCTGATTTGTGGATTTGAGGTGGGAATGAAGGTAGTTTTTTGAGACGATGATGAAACAGTGACATGTTCAGCATTAACTATTGAAACATAAGAAATGATGGCAGGCTTACTAGTTCTCTTAGGGTGATAATCTTGAGCAGAAATCTTGGAGGTCTCTGACTTGTTAGCCTTCTTCCTTTTCTTGGGTTCAGGATCCTCTTCAATTAGCTTCCTTTCTCCTTTACTGGGCTCAACTTCTTCAATTCTGACCTGAGACACGTCTTGTCATTCTTTTTCCGTTATAGCAATAAGTGCAACAATAATTTCCTTGTTTTCACAACTGTCAAAAGAAGGATAGTCTTTCACCTGGATTCTGCTTTGTATCACATTTTCATGAGGGATAACCATAGGTTTAAGTTGAACGTCTTTGATTATTTTCATATTTTTCAGGGTAGTGGCATTTAAAGACTCTCCAATGCTTGGAACCAAATATGTTGTATATCTGGATTCTTTAATCAGATAATCCACTAGGCCGTTTTCAACAAAAATGTTAGAGAGCAATCTCCCGAAAGGAATGTAGATTGGGATCTTCTTTGTAGGTGAAGCCATTGTTCTAGACTTGCGCACTTTGTCTCTTAGATAAGAAAACAGGATGAAGGGCAAATTCATTTTCTTCTTTTTATGCAAACAGTATAGCATGTTCCTTTGATACCAATTGAAGTTTGTGATTGATCGAGATGAGAATAATGAGCAGCTGAGAGAGAAGGAAGCGATTCGGGGGTTTTAGGGTTTCTTAAAGTGTGGAAGTGAATGTGAGGTAGTGTAAGTAGATTTATAAAGTGTTTTTGAAATTTGAAAAGTTAAAATAAAGTATTAGGAGTTAAGGAATGAACGTGAATATGATTTTAAATCAATCCCAAGAGAGATTATTGTTCATTGTGTACTTTAAAATAAATGTAATGATTTGGATACAACCTGGGTTACACGCGTTAATCATTTTCTAATTCAAGTGACACGTTTTGATATTCTCAGAATCTGGATAACTCAAGAGTTTCCATCTGATCAAAGACATTTCTGACCGAAGTAGCTTCTGATAACTGAGATTAGACAAGTGTATCTGAAAAAAATCTAACTTCTTTAGACTCTAACTAAACACATCTGATTCTGATACGATCTTACTCTGGACAAAAATCCATTTTCAGATGCTTCAGAATACATTGAAATCTATCTTCACCCAAGGGTTTTGTAAAAATATCAGCCCATTGATGGTCTGTATCGATGAATTTTAAACATAGAGTCCCCTTCTGAACATAGTCTCTAATAAAGCGATGTTTAATTTCTATGTGCTTAGCCCTAGAATGCAAGGTTGGATTTTTAAACAGATGGCAACAGTATTATCATAATAGATAGGGATGTTACTCTCATGTATCTGATAATCTTCTAGCTGATTTTTCATCCAGAGCATCTGCGTACTGCATAGAGAAGCGAAAATGTACTCTGCTTCTGCTGTAGCGAGAGCAATTGTAGATTGCCTCTTGCTTGACCATGAGATCAGATTTTTCCCTAGAAACTGACGGTTTCCAGATGTTATTTTTCTTTCCAATCTGTCTCCAGCATAGTCTGCATCACAGTAACCAGATAGAGTGTACTCTGATGTTTTCTCATACATCAAGCCAAGGTTAGTAGTTCCTTTTAGACACCTTAGAATTCTTTTAACAGCAGTTAATTGAGATTCTCTAGGATCTGATTAAAATATAGCACACCGATGAACGCTGAATAAAATATCAGGTCTAGAAGCAGTTAAATACAAAAGAGACCCTATCATACCACAATAAGTCTTCTGACACACTTTACCACTTGTTTCTGCTTTCTCCATGACGCATGTTGGGTGCATTGGAGTTTTTTCTATCTTACAATCTATCATGTTGAATTTCTTGAGAAGTTCTTTAGTGTACTTACTTTGATGAATGTAAGTAGCTTCTGGTTTCTGATCAATTTGAATTCCTAGAAAGAACTTCAACTCACCCATAAGACTCATTTCGAATTCTGCTTGCATCAATTTTGAAAACTCCTCGCATAGAGAGGGATTAGCAGAACCAAAAATAATATCATCAACATAAATCTGAACTATGAGTATATCATTTTTGTACGATTTACAGAAGAGAGTGGTGTCAACCTTGCCTCTGGTGAAGTTATTTCCTAAAAGAAAACTGCTCAATCTGTCGTACCAAGCTCTGGGAGCTTGTTTCAGACCATAGAGAGATTTTTTGAGTTTAAAAACGAAATCTAATTTTTCTGAGTTTTCAAATCCAGGACGTTGTTTGACATAAACTTCTTCTGATATATAACCATTCAAAAATGCACTCTTAACATCCATTTGATATAAGATGATGTTATGATTTACTGAAAAGGAAATTAACAAGCGTATAGCTTCTAGTTTGGCGACTGGAGCAAAGGTTTCATTATAATCTATTCCTTCTTGTTGACTGTAACCTTGTGCAACAAGTCGGGCCTTGTTTCTGATAACTTCTCCCTTTTCATTGAGTTTGTTTCTGAATACCCATTTAGTCCCAATTACATGGACATCTTTAAGTTTTGGGACAAGATCCCATACATCGTTCTTTGAAAACTGGTTAAGTTCTTCTTCCATTGCCAGAATCCAGTCCTTGTCCATAAGAGCTTCATCAACTGTTGTTGGCTCAATTAATGACACCAATCCCAAAAGCATTTCTTCAGAGGGTTTGAAAGCTGAACTGGTTCTGATGGGAGCGTCCTTGCTACCCAGAATTAGTTTTTCAGGGTGTGAAGTTGAGATTCTCCTTTTCTTTTGTTGTGGAGTATTAGACGATACATCAATGATATCGAGCGTAGGAACTTCTGGAGTTTTAACTTCTTCTGCCTTTTCTTTAGGTTCTGTAAAGCGGATTTCCAAATCTGCAAACTTTTTAACTAGCTTTGACTTTTCAGGGTCAAGCTTATCATCGAATCTGACATGAATTATTTCTTCCACAATCCGTGATTTTGTGTTATACACTCTGTAGCCTATTGAGTGTTCAGAGTATCCTAACAACAGACACTTATGTGCTTTGGAATCAAACTTGCCAAGATTCTCTTTAGTGTTTAACATAAAACAAATACATCCAAAAGGATGAAAATAAGAAATGTTGGGAATTTTATTCTTCCACAATTCATAGGGAGTTTTACTCAAAATAGGTCTTATGGAGATTCTATTTTGAATATAACATGTTGCGTTAACTGCCTCTGCCCAAAAAAGCTTGGTCCATGTCAGTTTCTTGGATTATGGTGCGAACCATTTCTTGTAAAGTTCAGTTCTTTCTTTCGACAACTCCATTTTGTTGTGGAGTTCTAGGGCAAGAAAAATCATTAGATATCCCATGCGAATCAAAAAGTTTTTCAAAATATTTGTTTTCAAATTCTCCACCATGATCACATTTGACCTTGACGATTTTGCAATTCTTTTCGTTTTGCACTTGGGTGCAAAAGGAGGCAAACATAGAATTTGACTCATCCTTGTGTTTTAAGAATTTTACCCATGTCCAACGACTGTTGTCATCAACAATGACTAGTCCATATTTCTTACCATTGATAGAAGCAGTTTTCACTAGTCCAAAGAGATCAATATGAAGAAGTTCCAATGGTCTAGAGGTAGAAACAATATTCTTTGCTTTAAAAGAAGTTTTTGAAAACTTGCCTTTCTGACATGCTTCACAAAGAGCATCTGAAGAGTACTTCAGATTTGGCAAACCTCTGACCATTCCAAGCTTGTTCAGCTAAGAGATTCTTCTCAAGCTAACATGACCCAGACATCTGTGCCAGACCTATTGCTCTTCATTGACAGATAGAAGACACTTTACATTCTGATGTTTTAAATCTGATAGTTTAATTTTGCAAGTATTGTTCTTCCTCTTACCATTGAACAAAACAGATCCATCCTTCTGACAAACAACCTTACAAGACGTTTGATTGAAAATAACGTCATAACCATTGTCACTAAGTTGGCTAATTGACAACAGATTATGCATTAGACCTTCAACTAAAAGAACATTATTTATAGAAGGAAATTTACCATTACCAACAGTTCCGGAGCCAATGATTCTTCCCTTCTAGTTTCCTCCGAATCCGACGACGCCTCCAGGCTTTAGTTTCAAATCTTGGAACATATGCCTTCTTCCTTCATGTGTCGCGAGCATCCACTGTTCAGGTACCATGACTGGTGTTTCAGTGGCGCATTAAGGATATCTGCAACATACACTATCTTATTCTTAGGTACCCATTTTGTGGGTCCTTTCGCATTAGTCTCTCCAGAGGTTCTGACACCTTTGGATTTTCGTGCAGCAGGATAATAGTGCGGTATTTGAGCATAATATTTGAGTTTGGAGGTTTTCTTTCGTGGTTGTGTTTGTGATATAACAGACTTATAACTACAACAAAAAGGACTTATAACATCTCACCTTAGACAGCGCTTTATTACAAAAGCGCTGCTATAGGTCAAAAACACGGAATCTATTAATTTAATAAAGGAAAAGCGCAAAAAAATATAAGACCTTAGACAGCGCTTTAGTGAAAAGCGCTGTCTAAGGCCTTTTAAATTTTTAAAAAAATTTAATGGAAAATATTAGACAGCGCTTTCCTTAAAAGCGCTGTCTAAGGCCTTTTAAATTTAAAAAAAATATAAGACCTTAGACAGCGCTTTTAAGGAAAGCGCTGTCTAAGGTCTTAAATATTTAAAAAAATAAAAACAAAAGCGCTGTCTAAGGCCAATCTTAGAAAGCGCTTTTAAAGCGCTGTCTAAGGGCCACCTTAGAAAGCGCTTTGTTGAAAAGCGCTGACTAAGGTCTAATAAAATTAAAATATATGAATATACTCAGTTTTCATTTTCAGTTTTGCGCTCTTTCTTCTCCCTCCCCTGTTGCGAACGGATACTTGCGAACCTGAGCTAAACCCTTGCCGTCGTCCACCGTGCCGTCGTCCACCGTTCCTCCCTCATTTCGCGACTCCGACGACCTTTACTCCACTGTGACCGTCTGTTCCTCTCTCATTTCGCGTTTTCGTCACTCAGTTTGGAAGTTTAAGAGTTTCAGATTATTACACATTTTATAAGGTATGCTGATAATGTTGCTGTTGATAATGTTGTTGTTGATGTTGATAATAATGTTGTTGTTGATGTATTACACATTTTACACGTTTCAGAGTATTACACATTTTACACGTTTCAGAGTTTCAGTTTGGAAGTTTCAGAGTTTCAGAGTTTCAGTTGATAATGTTGCTGATAATGTTGATAATGTTGTTGTTGATGTTGATAATAATGTTGTTGTTGATGTTGATAATAATGTTGTTTATGTTGTTGCTAATGTTGGACTGTTGCTAATGTTGATAATGTTGCTAATGTTGTTAATGTTGTTGCTAATGTTGGACTGTTGTTGGATATAAGAATAAAATATGTGCTAACTTCATTTTTGGTGATATAGGAATAGAATCAATATAATGTGTTAGTTTAGTTTGTTCTTGTTAACATTTTTCTACATTGTTAACTATTGCTATATAATGTGTTTGTTTAGTTTAGTTTAGGTTAGTGTTAGTGTTAGTGTTAGGTTAGTGTTAGTGTTAGTGTTAGTGTTAGTTTAGAACATCTATTATAGTTTGTTCTTGTTAACATTTTTCTACATTGTTAACTATTGCTATATAATGTGTTTGTTTAGTTTAGTTTAGTTTAGGTTAGTGTTAGTGTTAGTGTTAGGTTAGTGTTAGTGTTAGTGTTAGTGTTAGTGTTAATGTTAATAATGTAAATTCTTGAGGTTGTTGTTCTAAAGAACCGAAATTCAAAGCAATTTTGTTAACGAAGTTAATTGCTTTGAATTTCTTAGTTTGGACTTGTTATGCTAATGTTAAATTCTTTCTAACTGTTAGGATTAATAAGTAGGAAAACCATGGATAAAAAATGGATGGATGCTGATCGATTGTCCAAAGAGTACGAGAATGGGGTATTGGATTTCGTTAAGTTTGTTGTTCAACACGCTGACGCTGAAGAGCTCAATCGAATAAAATGTCCTTGCTTGAGTTGTTGTTATGTTGGTAGGGTTGACGCAGATGGGTTGAAATCGCATTTACTGATGAATGGAATTGATCGAAGTTATAAGTGTTGGATACATCATGGTGAGAAAATTAACGAGAATGTTGAACCGACGAGGAAAAGTAATACAACCTATGCTTCAGATGACAAAGACACGGAAACATACGATTGTGATCGAGTCGAAGAGATTGCAGAAGCAGTTGTAGAAGATCTTCATGATTGTCCCGAAATGTTTGAGAGGTTGGTAAGCGATGCAGAGAAACCGCTCTATCAAGGTTGCACTAAATTCACAAGACTGTCTGCGGTATTGAAGTTGTACAACTTAAAGGCGGGCAATGGATGGTCGGATAAAAGTTTCACAGAGTTGTTGGCCCTTTTGAGAGAAATGCTACCGGAAGATAATGTTCTTCCCAATCGAACCTATGAGGCCAAAAAAATGTTGTGCTCTATTGGCATGAGCTATGATAAAATACATGCTTGTCCAAACGATTGCGTTTTGTTTCGAAAGGAATATGCATCGTTAACTGAGTGCCCTAAATGCGGTTTGTCTCGATATAAGAAAAAATTGTCTCCAGCCAAGGTCTTATGGTATTTTCCTATAATACCGAGATTTAGGCGCATGTTTCGTAGTGAAACCGATGCAAGACACCTGACTTGGCATGCAGATGAAAGAATTATTGATGGAAAGTTGCGACATCCGGCTGATTCACCACAGTGGTCGAAAATTGATAATGATTATCCTGACTTTGGGGAAGAAGCAAGAAACCTTCGTCTGGCATTATCTACTGATGGAATGAACCCGCATGGTCTTCAAAGTATCTCACATACCACATGGCCTGTGATTCTTATGATTTATAACCTACCTCCGTCGCTATGCATGAAGCGTAAGTACATGATGTTATCTATGTTAATCTCTGGGCCTAAACAACCAGGGAATGACATAGACGTATACTTGACACCTTTGATCGAAGATTTAAAGATATTGTGGGAGAACGGTGTGGAGGTTTATGATGGATATAGGAAAGAAAGTTTCAATTTGAGGGCGATGTTGTTTGGCACAATTAATGATTTTCCAGCTTACGGGAATCTATCAGGGTACAGCATAAAAGGTGAAAAAGCGTGTCCTATTTGTGAAGATAAAACAGTTTCGAAGCGATTGGACTTTGGTCATAAGAATGTCTTTCTCGGTCATCGTAGATTCTTAAATGCCAAACATCACTACCGTGGGTGGAGTCAAGAATTCAATGGAGACACCGAAGAAGGTAGAGCTCCACCTATGTTGTCATGTGACCAAGTTTTTAAAAAGGTGAAAGATATGCGTACTGAGTTTGGCAAACCTTTTGCACATAAGGTTGTCAAAGGTGGGTGGAAAAAGAGGTCGATATTTTTTGAATTGCCATATTGGAAGTCTTTGTACGTGAGACATTTTCTCGATGTTATGCATATTGAGAAAAATGTATTTGAAAGTGTTATTGGTACGTTACTCAATATAAAAGGAAAGACTAAGGATGGCCTTAAAGCAAGAAAAGACTTGGAAGCGATGGGGATTAGAACTGAATTAGCACCCGTGAAGAAAGGAAGACGGACATATCTACCACCTGCTGCTTTTACTCTGTCTAGAAAGGAGAAGAAAATATTGTGTAAGTTTCTGAGTGAAGTTAAAGTTCCAGAAGGATACTCTTCAGATGTCAGAAGACTTGTGTCTATGAAAGATCTCACGTTGAAGAGTTTAAAGACACACGACTGCCATGTTATAATGGAACACTTTCTACCAATAGGTATACGTTCTATTTTGCCAGTGAAAGTAAGAAGCGCCATAACTAATTTGTGTTTTTTCTTTAGGTCAATTTGTAGTAAGGTAATCGATCCCGATATCTTACCAACACTACAAAAACAGATAGTTATTACCTTGTGTGAGCTTGAAATGTATTTTCCTCCCTCTTTTTTTGACATAATGGTACATCTTGTTGTTCATCTTGTGAAAGAGACACAGATGTGTGGACCAGCTTATATGAGATGGATGTACCCTGCTGAACGTTATATGAAAATATTAAAAGGGTACGTGAAAAGCCGAAGTCGACCAGAGGGGTGTATTGTTGAACGATACATTGTTGAAGAAGCGGTTGAGTTTTGTACTGAATATTTGTCCAATGTTCAATCGATTGGACTCCCCAAAGCTCATATTTTCGAAAAAAAGGATGGTAAAAAATTAATTGGAAATAAAATTGTGACAGTATCAAGTGATGAACGGGATCAAGTGCATTTGTATGTTCTGCACAATGATAATGAGGTTGAGCCATATGTTGAGATGCACAAGGATGTACTCCGAAGGTTAAATCAGAACAGAAATGAAAATTGGATAGTACGAGAGCACAATCAAAGTTTCATACAATGGTTAAAGGATCATATTTATTTGAAGCGCTCTTCAGATCCTGCTTCAGTAACAGAAAGGTTGAGATGTTTGGCATATGGTCCAACTTTGCATGTGTATTCTCATAGCGCATACGCAATTAATGGATACACATTTTATACCAAAGAACAAGACGATAAAAGTACTATGCAAAATAGTGGTGTCACCGTCCTAGCTGAAGCAATGCACATATCAAGTATGAAGGACTTAAACCCCAAATATGCAAATCTGTCATATTTTGGAGTTATTGAGCACATTTGGGTGTTTGATTACGAGAAGTTTCAGATTCCAATCTTTGGTTGCAAGTGGGTAAATAGTAGTGGCATACGAATGGATAAGTCTGGATTTTTGCAAGTGGATCTTAATAGGGTGGGGTACAAAGATGAGCCTTTTATTCTAGCATCGCAAGCTAGACAAGTGTTCTATGTCACTGACCCGACGAGTATGAAATGGTCTATAGTGCTTCTATCTAACAAAGTGGTTGATGATAGCGGTGTAGATCAATGTGATAGCGGTGTAGATCAATGTGATATTGATGTTGAGAATGGGTTGAATAGAAATGATCAAGATGAGGATCTTATAGCGGATGGGTCATATATCAGAAATGACCATAACGAGGGAATTTGGATCCATTCATCCGTCCGCATTGATAAGAAACAAGTAATTCATATTCCAACCAAGAAAAGAAAGAGATGTTAGTGAAAGAGGTAAAATTTGTTATATACTTGATTTCTTTATTATATTTGTTATATATTATGTCATATTTGTTATATTTGATATCCTTGATTTTTTTATTACATTTGTTATATATTATGTTTGATATCCTTGACTTCTTTATTATATTTGTTATATATTATGTCATATTTTTTATATTTGATATCCTTTATTTCTTTATTATATTTGTTATATATTATATTTGATATCCTTGATTTATTTATTACAGGTTAGATGGCTACTAACAATGATGACCCACATGCTGATGATCACGCACATGATGATGATCATCCACATGATGATCAGGTTGGAAGTAGCAGAACTATGGAAGAAGAGATTAGGAGAGGAATAACCATAATGAGGAGAGTGATTCATGCTAGAAATCAAGGCATGACTTATAATGTGCATTGGAGCGAAACAGGCACACTTGTTGAGCCTAACGGTCATATGTTGACAAGTTTCATTGGTACACTTGTAAGGAATGAGGTTCCTATTACTTTAGATGACTGGAGAAACAAACAGTTGAAGGAAACCAAAGAAAAAATTTGGAATGAGATAAAGGTACCATAATTATGTCTTTAATTATGCCAACTAATTATGTCGTTTAAATTATTTGTACTAACCAATGTGTATGGTTTTTTTAGAGGTGCTTTAATGTCGAGGACGACAGAAAAGCTTATTTGATGAGATTGGCAGGGAAGCTCCTAAGAGGGTTTAGGACATATTTAAACAAAACCTATCTTAAGGATGCTGAAGGTAATTTTGTTGATGGAGAGTTTCCATCTAAATATGCAAGTTTCATTTCACCACAAGAATGGGTGAAGTTTAAAGCCAAACGACAAACCGAGCAATTTAAGAGTTTAAGTGCAATTAATCGGGATAGAGCATCAGATCCCCAATATAAATACAGGAAAGGACGTACTGGATATGGACGTTTGGAGCAACAATTGGTAAGTATCAATAAATTGCAATGACATAATAATTGTTCATCATGAGTTATATTTGATCATATTATTTGGCTTTATATGTAGTTACAAAAGGCGGGTAGCTCTGAAACATCTCTTCCTGCACATGTCTTGTGGAAGGAAGCCCGTGTGGGCAAGTCTGGATCTGTTCCAGAAGAGGTTCTACAAGTATATGAGAAATGTGTAAGTATAACAATATTTCTTTAATTAAGTCAAAACTTTATTAACAAATATTTGACAAATATTCGATATTCATCTGATTTTCAGGAGGCGTTATCTCAGTCTGTACCTGCAGATGATACCAGGAGCATACTTAGTCGGGCATTAGATGTCCCTGAGTATCCTGGTCGGGTGAGGGGTAAGGCATTTGGGATCACCCCGACCTCCCTGAATATTAAAAAGGGAAAGGCTGCTAGTTATTCAGTACTTGAAGCTAAATTGGAAGCACTAGAAGCCGAGGTGCGGGAATTAAGAAAGGAAAAAGAAAGGGATAACGCTTCTGGTGTTAGAGATGGATCAGAGAAGGATAGTATCAACTGCAGCTTTCATCCGATTATTCCAGAGGTAATTATATATATATATATATATATATATATATATATATATATATCTATGAAATTATATTAGTAGCTTAAATTATTTAATTACATATATACACATTAACAATGACATATGTATTTTTGGTTTTAGGGCATTCACCAATGTCAACTATTCTTATCTTCACCAATTCATCGGATGGTTGCCAAGGGAAAAGTGTTTAACAATGGGGTCACAGTACTTCATAATGAATCCCTCCCTACTGGAAGTTTGAAAGTATCAGTTCATATTGCTATGGAGAATGAAGCACTATTACCCTATCCTAACGATGATTCGGAGGTAAGAGTGGTGGGACAAGCTATAGGGTCGTTTGTTGCATGGCCGTCAAATCTCATACTCGTAGGATATGAGGTATATATGCTTAAAACCGTTATAAACCTTTGTTAATCTTAATGTGTAAATTCAAAGATTTTACGAGCATTTTATTTTCATTTTTTACATGGCAATGTTATTTAGACTCCAACAAAATCCAAAACAAAGGATAAGCGGATTCCGGAGCATACCGAGTCCGTTGTCTCAAAAAAAGAGGTACATCATAATTATATGCATAGAAAATGATAAATTGGATATCTTATACTTCATCTAACAAATTATATGATTTATAGCTGCCTGGTAAAGTGATTAGCAACGTTTCAACGCAAAAAACTGTTGGTGCTAAGAATACCAGGGTTAGAAAACAACCTATCGGCAAGGTTAGGACGTGCCTTCAGACCTTTCTACAATTAATGACGGATATTCCGACTGGAGGTGTTCGTCTGATAACTATGGAGAAAGATTTGTATGGCTTTGAATTTGACCAGAATGTTGGTAATGAAGACTTCGAGCAAGTTTTCCAACATACAGAATTGGGCGTCACTGTTGTCAATATATACTTGAGGTATATCCGATCTACTTTGGTAATTGAACAACTTATTTACTTTATTTTTCAAATGAATATTCTAATGTTAATGATGTTTTTATTTCAGGTTTCTGTATGACAGTTTTATGCGCCCCCGGGGATTGGAGCAAAGATTTGCATTCTTATGCCCCAGCGCTGTCAACTTAACCGAAATATTGACGAAACCAAATGAGGTCCATGCGTATATACGCAACGTCTTTATGGACAACCAAGAAACGGAAAAGTTGTACTTTTTACCGTTTAATACTGGGTTAGATTTTTATTCTAAATTCATCTATTATATTTTTTTTTGTATTTTGACTTCGTGTAGAAAGTTTCTATCTAACACTTGTTTAATCTTACAGTGGACATTGGTTGTTGGTTGCAATCAATCCTATCCGCGGAGTAGTGTATTATCTGGATTCCGTAGGAAATGATTGGACCACATACCCGGATATGAAGGACTGTATTGACACGTAAGTGAAATTGTTCTAAATAGAAATGTGTATATTTATTTATTTATGTGAATTGTTCTAAATATTCATTTATATTTTATTAGCACTATACAAGCATTCCTAGAACATCGGGGAATCGACCACACCATTACATGGAATTATGTGAAGGTATATTAATTATCACATGTTTTATTATATTAGTGATGCTTACTTGATAAAACTTAGAATTTATCCATATTTTATTTTCATTTGTAGTGTCCTCGGCAACGCAATCAAATAGATTGCGGCTATTTCATGTTGAGATTTATGAGAGACACTATTTCGTTGGATCGAATGGAGATTCCACCCGATGTATGTATTTCTAACTTATGAGTTATTTTAACACATATCTCTCATATTGTCTAATGAAATAGTTAAAACTAAATCAAACTATATGTTATATTATTATGTAGTATTTTGAAGAATTCAGGAGTGCTACTTACACAAAGGCTCTATTGGATGAAATCAAAGAGGAGTGGTGTCAATACATTATGGAGCTCGGAATTTTACAAACTTAAGGTATAATATTATACTCTTACTTTAATTGATGAGAATTTTAATATGTGTAACTTTGGTTGGAGTAATGCTTTGGTTGGATGCAATTTTGGTGTATATACTTTGAATTGCAATTTTGGTGTATATACTTTGAATTACAAACTTTGAATTACAATTTTGGATGCAATTTTGGTGTATATACTTTGAATTACAATTTTGGTGTATATACTTTGAATTGCAATTTTGGTGTATATACTTTGAATTACAAACTTTGAATTACAATTTTGGTGTATATACTTTGAATTACAATTTTTGGTGTATATACTTTGAATTTTAATACTTTGAATTACAATCTTTGTGTTTTCAGGACCTATAATGTAGATTGAAGCAATGTTTTGGTTGGATGCAATTTTGGTGTATATACAATTTTGGTGTATAAGTAATATGTGCATTGTAGAAAAAATGCTTTGGTTGGAAGCAATAACTTTGGTTGGAAGCAATGCTTTGGTTGGATGCAATTTTGGTGAATAAGTAAAATGTGCATTTGTAGAAAAATGTAATGATTTGTAATTATAAATAGGTGTATATACAATTTTGGTTTGTAATTTTAAATATATATATTGGTATGAAATGCCAATTTTGGATATATAATTTTGGTGTAGAAAGGCCAATGGTTTGAATTGCCAATTCTGAAAAAAATTGCTGGTTGAAAATTACAGGTCAAATTCTGGTTGAAAAAACCTGGTAAAATTGTGGTTAAAAAAAAATTATATAAAATTTTTCGTACACCTTAGACAGCGCTTTTGGTGAAAGCGCTGTCTTAGGTCCACTTTAGACAGCGCTTATGGTGAAAGCGCTGTCTAAGGTGTACTAAAAAAGTCAAAAATGGAAGGTCTTAGACAGCTCTTATGGTGAAAGCGCTGTCTAAGGTGTACTAAAAAAGTCAAAAAAGGAAGGTCTTAGACAGCGCTTTTGGAGAAAGCGCTGTCTAAGGTGTACCAAAAAAGTCAAAAAAAGGTAGGGCTTAGACAGCGCTTTTGACGAAAGCGCTGTCTAAAGTAATCCATATAATGTGAAAAAGCGCTGTCTAAAGGTACCATAGACAGCGCTTTTCATTAAATACACGCCCCTTTAGACAGCGCTTTTGGTAATACCAAAAGCGCTGTCTAAACCTATAGCGTCGCTGGTTTATACAGCGCTTTAAAGCGCTGTCTAAAGGCTAAAAAAGCGCTGTCTAAAACCGTTTTTGCGCTAGTAATTAGAACCTTCTGGTTCTGGACATTTTAGTTTAGTATCAGCACGCACAAAATGTTTAGATAGAGGTATTAGTTTGATATTCTTGGTTTCATCATACGGTTGTGATGGTCCTGAATATCCTAGACCTCTACTTCCATTTCTGCTACCTCCATAGATCATTGAAGGCATTTTACTTCTATCTATGCTTTTAGCAAGAAAGTGCTGAAAAGCTCTGTCATATCTGACAACTTCATTAGTTATATCAAACGTGATCTCTTCCTCTAACTTAGATACTTTATTTTTTAAAGCAGCATTTGATTTTTCTAAGAAGAATTTTTCGTTTAATTCAAAAATGGTTTGCTTTCTTTTAGTAAGATCCTCGGAAGGAATCATAAAAGTCTTTTTCAGAGTTTTGTGTTTTCTTAGAAGAAGTTGATACCTATCCATAAGTTCAGATAATCCTATTTCAAGTTCATAACGAGATAAGGAAGAAAGTACCTCTCTGTCGTCATCAGAGTCTGATAGTTCTTCTTCTGATAGAACTTCGTTCGTGCTCGTCTTAGCCATGAATGCTACATTGGCATGTTCTCCGTCGGAATCTTCTTCTGACTCTGAATCATCCCAAGATGCCATAAGACCCATTTTAGCTTTTCTAGGTTTTCCATCTTTCTTGAACTTTGGACAATCATTCCTGATATGTCCAGGCTCCTTGCATTCAAAACACGTAACTTCTCTTCCATAAGCTTTCTTTTGACCATGTATAGATTCAGATCTTCTTCTTGGTCCTCTGAACTTATTCCTTCTGTCTTTCCACAGTTGGCTTATCTTCTTTGATATGAGAGATAGTTCATCTTCGTCTGAATCTTCTTCAGATTCTTCCTCTGCTTGATAAGCCTTTTTCTTTTCAGATTTAGCCTTTAGAGCAATAGATTTACCTTTCTTCTGAGGTTCATCTCCTTGAAGTTCTATTTCGTGACTCCTTAAAGAACTAATTAGTTCCTCAAGACTTATGTTATTCAAATCCTTTGCTAGTTTCAAAGTTGTTACCATTGGTCTCCATTTGACAAGCAGAATTATGATAATCTTCTTGACATGATCTGTAGTAGAATAACCTTTGTCCAGAACTTTGAGTCCTGTAACAAGCATCTGGAATCTTGAAAACATAGTTTCCACAGATTCATCGTCTTCCATTCTGAAGACCTCATATTTCTGGATTAGTGCAAAAGCATTTGTCTCTTTGACTTGAGCGTTGTCTTCATGAGTCATTCGGAGAGAATCAAACATAGACTTTGCAGTTTCTTTGTCTGTGATCTTTTCATATTCCGTATATGAAATTGCATTTAACAGAATCGTTCTTGCTCTGTGATGATTCTTGTAAATCTTCTTTTAAGCATCTGTTAATGCACTTCTGGCAATCTTTTTACCTTCAGAATCTACGGGGTAACTGTAGCCATCAACTACCAAATCCCATAGATCCAAGTCAAAAGCCAGAGAGTAACTTTCAATTCTGTCTTTCCAATAGTCAAAATTTTCCCCATCAAAGATAGGAGGTTTTGCACTATAAGAATCTCTTTCATTTGCAGTACTGAACACTGTTAAGTGCTTGATAAAAACTAAACCTATTTATCACCTCAGAACCGGAGCTCTGATGCCAATTGAAGTTATGAAAAACACAAGAAAGGGGGGTTTGAATTGGTTTTCCAAAATAAAATCGTTTCTTTATAATCTCTTTTGACAACTCTTTAACTTATGAGTAATAATCTTTATGAAGCTTGAAATAACACAGTATGTTTATACTAGTTCACTTGAGAATTCCTCAAGTTAATCTAGTCCACCCGCCAAGGTGATTTCGCTTCTCTCAATCGAGGTCTTAATCCACTAATCAATCAGATTAATACAATGCACAAGCCTAACTGCTGGTGACTAACAACAACCTCTAAAAATCTCAAGTTCTAGACTTCTCAAGAGATCTAACCACGCTAGTCTCTCTTAAGGAACAACCTCTAAGACTCTCACTAGTCCTAGACTTCTTAAGAAATCTAACCTCACCAGGTTTTTCTCAAGGAACTTCAAACAACAGTTTGAAAAAGGTTTTGTTTACAAGGTATTGCTTCTAGCACAAGCTGAAAATGTAAACTATTTTACAGCACAGAAAATTACTTTTTGAGTGATAATAGCAAATAGAGTGTATTTGAATCGGCGAAGTTCTTATCATTCTTTGAGTTTTCAAGTCTTTTCATAGCCGAGTAAAAGTAATCATTGTAATGTAATCATGACTATTGACGGTGGTTTGGTAGAAACGTGAGGACAGATAAAGCCTTTTGCATCCTGTCTTGTCAGTATATCTTCGTTTGCACTATTACAAAGATATCTTCATTTTGAACTTTTGCACAGTTACCAAGATATCTTCGTTTGGACTTCGTAGCTTAGTCTTCTAATCTTCTTAACTTCAGAGGCTTCTGCGAGCATGAGTAAGAAGGGAAAACATAGCTTGGTTCTTAAGATCTTCAAGTCTTGGAGTCCTCAGAGCTGCGCCTTCGGAGTCTTCAGCACTTAATCTTCAGAACCTTTTCGCTTAGAATGTTGTCATCATATCTTCAGAGGCTTCTAATGGTATTTAGTTGAAGCATGAGTAGAGACTATAGTTGGGTCTTTAGAACCTTTATCTATAGAGCGTAAGTCTTCAGCATCTGAACTTCGTTCATCAGAACCTCAGTCTTCAGATCTTCAGAACTTGTTCTCTTTATATATTATATTAGAGTCTTACAATATTCAGATTCTCCCGAAGTAATTTCTGTCATATAGCACGTCGGGTGTAACGCGTAGGCGAAGTATTTTCTTTTAACAACATTTTCACGCCTTTAAAGAGGAACCTGTTTGTTTGATTCTCACAAACACCAAACATTAGACTTATAAAATTGTTCATACAAACATACTTGTTTGATATCATCAAAACTCAGAGGTATTAATGCAGAACCAACTCTTGTTCTCACAACCATAACCGATATAATATAACGCGCGTTATCCAGAAAAAATAAATATTAAAACGACCCTGCTTGGAATCGAACCATGGTCCATTATATTCATCACAACGATTAGTTTGAAAAACCATTGTGATAGGGCGCGCTTTTTCCAGGTTATTACAGCGGTTAATGGGCCGTCATAGTGTAGCGCGGTTTTTGTGGTTTCGAATCACTATCGCTTTGGTACTACAGGTCGATTCATTTTTTATCCTATTGAAGCTGATGAAGGAAGGGAAATAGATGTCTCCAACTAACCCTGCTTGCATACTGAGGTTTAAACAGTCAAAACTGTTGGTTTACAGATGCGGCTTTAGTTCGTGGGCCTCTCTCTGCTTATTTTGTTCAGAACGAAATACCAGGACTGTTCATGGGGAATTTGTTGGGATACTATGCTGGATTGGCTTTGGGGTAGGGGACTTTGGGTTTTTTTTATTAGTGTGCTCACTAAGATTCTTTTGCAATCTTATGCCTACGTATTCCCGGGATAGGGAAATCAAAGCGATCGTAGGTCCTCCTATTCTACGGAAGGAAATGGTGTTTTGGTGTCTTGTTCAAAGCCCAAGACATGAAGCTAAAGGTGGTTTATATCTTGTTCAAACCCCAAGATATGAAGCTAAAGGGTCTATTTGTATCTTGTTCGAAGCCCAAGATGTGAAGCTAAAAAGGTGTTGACTTTAGAGAGAATTTGCCATCTCTAAAGGGGTCTGTTTATCACAATTGTTGGGTGACTGATTATAAAGGAGAATTACTTTAACTGGGATATGCGAATCCAGCAATGCCATAATTTCCTTTATAGGGAATTTTCAACCTGAAGGAGAAGACTTTAACTCAGTTTAGAGCAATGTCATCTTTCCTTAGGAATTTCTCATGCTAAAAGAAGGACAGTGGCGTGGATGTAAATAATCTAGAGGCTTGTCTCTTACAGCAATTAGATGAAGGAGTTGTTGATGTTTGTATACTGTGAGCAAGGCACAAATTTGATGCTAAAAGATTGATTGAAACAAACGGGGATTTCCTTATACGAAGCCTAAGAAGAGGCTATTGACCCAACAAGAGGATGCTTTTGTGTCTCGTACGAAGCCCGAGATAGAGGCTAAAAGGGTTGACTCAACAAGAGAGTGTTTTTATATGTGTCTTGTACGAAGCCTAAGACGGAGGCTAAAAGGGTTTGACTCAACAAGAGAGTCTTTTATACTCACCAAGAGAATGATTTGTATCTCGTACGAAGCCCGAGATGGAGGCTAAAAGTGATTGACTCAACAAGAGAGTCTTTTTATACTCAACAAGAGAGTATTCTGTCTCTCGTACAAAGCCCGAGATGAAGGCTAAAAGAGGAATTATCAACAAGAGAATTTTTTATACTCAACAAGAGAGTGATTTTGTATCTCGTACGAAGCCCGAGATGAAGGCTAAAAGAGGATTGACTCAACAAGAGAATCTTTTATACTCAACAAGAGAGTGATTTTGTATCTCGTACAAAGCCCGAGATGGAGGCTGAAGGAGGATTGACTCAACAAGAGAGTCTTTTATACTCAACAAGAGAGTGATTTTGTATCTCGTACGAAGCCCGAGATGGAGGCTAAAAGTGATTGACTCAACAAGAGAGTCTTTTTATACTCAACAAGAGAGTGTTTTGTATCTCGTACAAAGCCTGAGATGGAGGCTGAAGGTGATTTGACTCAACAAGAGAGTCTGAAAAGGTTAGCTCCATTTGGGAGAATCATTTGTACAAAGCCCAAGAGGAGGCTAGGGTTACTGTTTCAGTTGAGTGACAGGTCCAGTATGTTGATTAAAAGAGAAAATCAGTTCTTATATGAGTAATGTTGTACTTTGGGATTGATCAGAGGATCAGGGTTATTTCCTGTTCTTTAAGGAAATGGGAAATCCAAAGGGTATTGAGACTGTCCAAGTCTACGGGTGCTTTTTTCTATTTTTGACAGGAACTTGAGAATGTCTTCGAGACTCAAGGAGATTAGACTGTCCAAGTCTACGGGTGCTTTTTTCTATTTTTGACAGGAACTTGAGAATGTCTTCGAGACTCAAGGAGATTAGACTGTCCAAGTCTAGAGTTTTATCTCTTGTACGATGCTTAAGAGAGATCAAGAGACAGTACATTCGCGGTAGAAAGATCTAGACTCTTTGAAAGACTGTTCTATTAAGACGACTAATTTCTGTTCCTATACCTTTAAGAGGTCGTCAGGACAATTTGTACGAAGTCCAAGAGGAGGCGAGAAAAACTTTTAAGAAGCCGAAGGGACAATTTGTACGAAGCCCAAGAGGAGGTTATCTTCCCGGAGGAAGAATCATTATATGAAGCCTAAGAGGAGGCTGTGAAAACTTCTAAGAAGCCGACAGGTCCTTGTACAATGCCCAAGAGGGGGCGAGGATGCTTTTAGGAAGCCTGTGGGTCCTTGCACTAAGCCCAAGAGGAGGCTGATGAACAGTTCCAGAAGGGGTTTCACTTGGAACATTGGCCTTCTGTATATGAATTGTTCAAGGGGGATATTTCTTAGATCTAGTTATCTAAAATTGTTGTAAAAGAAAATTCTCATGGTTTAGGTTATGTTGAAATATCCGGGAGAACGTCGGAGGTAAGGAGATGAGGTTTTGTCTTGGTCTAGACGTAGTTGCCGGGGAAACTCTAAATATCTATACTAGTATTACACAGTCGATATGAGTTTATTAAAGAAGACTTACAGTGAACCAGCCCCACAATACAGTTATATACATGAAAGCGGTAAATGAAAGCGGGTAAACACTTACTCGGTTGTAGAGCTTCCATGCTGTTTGGTTAGTTATTCAACAAAGAAAGCTTTGATAATAATATTATATTCTAAATCAAAGGAGAAAGTGCTTTGAAAATATTGTTGGGGCTTACACCTCAAGGAGAGGCCTAAGGTTTTAATCAGTGATCGCACTGTCGTTTTGTACAGTGGGACTTATACAAGTGACTCAGGCCTAAGAAAGGTTTTCTGTACGAAGGGGATGGGTCTTACACTCTCTCAAGAGGCCCAAAATGATTGAAAGAAAAAAGAAATGGGGCTTATAACACGAGGGTAGGCCCAAATGATTTGTTTTTTGAACTGGCGATCGCGCCGAGCTTTTCTTTTAACGCAGATGGACTTATACAATGTATGAGGCCCAAAATTGTTTTGGTTAAAAGGGGATTGGGTCTTACACTCTATTAGAGGCCCAATATGATTGAAAGTGAACAAAGATGGGTCTTATAGCTTGAGGAGAGGCCCAAATGGTTTGTTTTAAAAGGGCGATGATTGCGCCGAACTTTTGAAATACAACGGGACTTATACAACATTTGAAGCCCAAAAATAAGTTTGTATTTACAAAGGATTTGGTCTTACACTCTATTAGAGGCCCAAAGTGTTTTTAAAAGGTTTGATGAGGGTTGAATTAATCAAAACCCTAATTTGTTCCCAAAATGTATTTTAATTGAATAAAAAATTCAATTAAAATGATCAAAATTGTTTAACATGTGGAAAACAAATTGTGTTCTTGGATTAATGTTTCAAAAATCATGTTTTGACCTACAAAATGATTAGAAATCATAAAAATTTGCAAAATCAAGAAGGAAAAAATATTTTAAATGTCAAAAATAATTAAAATATTAATTCTTGGCAAAAATATCAATTATATGAAATAAATAATATTTTTGGGAATTTTTGGTAAAATAAAATATTTTAACATTTTTGTGAATTATTAAAAAAAGAATCAACTCAAAAATCATTAAAACTCAGAGAGAAATTAATTTTTGAATCAATTAAATAAAAATCACAAAATTCAAATATTTGAATTTTCAAAAAGGGCGCCAAGAACAAGGGCAAGAACACGCGCCACCCTCTGTTTCTGCTGATTTGCGTTTTCTATCCAATCTCACTGAATACTTGATCATATCATGCAATCTACATATCAATCTACTAGTTTCAACCTCACGATCATGTCTATGGTCTTTAATTTCATTTATTTTAAGCATGGAATAAGAAATCAAAGAGAAACCTCAAGAACCCTAAATTCTGCATGAAGGTTCAGAAATTCCATACACGATTCATACAAAGCAATTGATTGAGGGAAAACACTCTATGCATGATTATGAACATATGGCAAAATTATTGTGCAGCAAAAAATGCATGGATCATGGAGTTAGAAGAACTCATGCTTACCTCTTGCAGCTGGTGATCGAGTTCTAGGTTGGAGGTGTTACAACTAGGTTCCAATGATGTGGATAGCTTCCATATGTGCCATGGAGTGTGTCTGGATGCTTGGAATGTATTGAAATGATCTGGAACTTGAGATGGTACCCTAACTGCAAATCTGTCAAAGGTTTGAGCAATTGGCTAGTGATTTTTTGATTTTGGTGTTCCAGATGTTATGTGAGTGTTTGGATCACTTTTATATGATGTTTATCAGGTGTATGTGTGATTGGTTTGATTGGAATTGCTCTCAAACTCAAAAATCGATAGTGACTTGCTTTGGAAGGAAAAATTGGAGTGAAGAAGGAGATTTTGAGGAAAGCATCTGTTTGATGGCTTTGGTGTACTCAAACTGAGCACAAATGAGATCTATTTATAGTAGAGCAAGTTTGTTTTGGGATCAATAGTGAATGGCAACTGCAGCAGAGGTTTGGCCAATGTTGGCAAATGAGAATCCAAGTCTCCTCTAGCCATTCACTAGAGGTTAGAGCACAGAGTTGTGGTTCCCTAGTTGTTGGATCATTCTTGACTGAATTCAGTTGCAAATGTGTCAGTCTATGCCACCTTGGTGCATCCATTAAATGCTCCAATCCAAAATTGGAGTCTTGTCCCTCTTTTAGGGATTTCTAGGTTTGGCATGCTATTTTTGGTTCCAAAGACTTGGGAGGCTTGGGATCAGAGTTGGTTCCTCCTTGGTCCCCCCTTGAGGTGTTCAAATGGATAGAGTTGCTTCCCCTTTGCAAAATTTGAGCAAATCGAGCAAAACTCCAAAATCTGCCTTGCCTTGGCAGTTTTCAGCAAGGCATGTTGCCATTGTCATATCTCATGGCTCAAGTGGAATTTGATGGAGTTCTTGGCCATTTTGGAAAGCCCTCATATGATACCATAACTGTTTGATCATAATTGGTTTTGATACTTTTTGGATCCAAGTGAAAAATGCCCCTACATTTGGAAAAAAGTGAAGGCAGATTTTAACTTAGTGAAAATTTCACTAAGTGTTGGAAAAAGTGGCATTTCATGTTTTCAGCCACTTTGATCATTCCATAACTCAAAATCCATAATGAATTGGAATGAGGTGTAGTTGAAGCTTTTGTAGATGGCCATGAGGGCTACAAATCCAGCTTTGGGTGGGGAAAAATGGGCTTGTGGTTTAGGAGTTATGGTCCTCCAAAGTTGGTACCCTAGCCACTTTGTTCCATAACTTAGGAAAATTTTCTAAGTTTTTATGGTTACCCATTTTACAAGTTATCCCACTTTTCTTGATTTTTATTGATGAATGATGATTCAAATCACACATTAACATCATTTTAGGGTTAAAAACCATAATTGTGAAAAATCTAAAAAAGTCAATGTTTGACTTTTGTGCACAGTTGACTTTTTGCCAAATGAACTCCAAACAGTGCGATCCTCTATGAAATCAAGTCCTTGACCTAAATCAAACTTGATGGATTGATTTCATAGGTGTTATAGAGTGTATTGAATCATGTCTTAGGGTTTGGGAGCATGTCTTGGTCAAAAGTCAAAGGTACAGTTGACTTTTCCCGCGAAACCCTAATTGTGGTTCAGATGAAATTGAAACTTGTTGATCAAGCTTCTTGGATCAATCCATTGTTGGAAATGGATCAATGTGGTGTATTAGAGACCCTAAAATCACCTCTTGAGGTCCTGGCTCAATGTTTTGTCCCAAAAGTTAACTTATGGGCGAATTAGGTCAAGAAACCCTAATTCCTGATTTTTTGTGAATGCATCCCCTGAGGTTAAATTGACTTGATGATTAGGTCCATGATGTACCTTGGAGCATCATAGGTTATGCTTTGAAGCATTGGCTCATGCCCAGAGGAAAATTTCCATCTGGAGGCCCTGGTCGACCAAAACCCTAATTTGGTGACACTGGCGATCTTGAGGCTTGATCCACTCTGAATGTTGCAGCCTTGTGCTTAATTCTTGAAGTGGGAGTCCTCTTGATCCTTTTAGACAGGTTGAAGATCATGTCATTCCTTGATTGATCCTCTGTCTAAGAACTCTGAGAGGGCTTGAAACCCTAAGTTTGATTGTAGTGGATACTCACCCATCTTTGGGGAGACTAATGAGGCATGATTTTTACCCATATTGTGATGACGATTTGTCCAAGGATGGGAAATCTTAGTGGTCAAAATTTGGGGTATGACAGATGCCCCTATTTAATCTTCTTGGACCCAAAGGTGTGAATGGCGAAGGTATTTGGGCCTTCGGGGTGCAAGAGGATTAAATATTGGAATACTCGAAATTTTGATGGTTGTTAGGAATGGTAGTTCACGCATCCTTCTTCTTTTGCTAAGCAATGATGCTTAGAAAAGGTAAAAACTTCCCCCATGATCCTGGTTTTTCATCCAAGGAACTAGTCTAAGTTTCTGATATAAACCTCCCCTCGATCCTGGTTTCCTACCAAGGAACTGGTCTAAGTTTCTGATATAAAGCTCCCCTCGATCATGGTTTCCTACCAAGGAACTGGTCTAAGTTTCTTTTGTAAACTTCCCCTCGATCCTGGTTTCCTACCAAGGAACTAGTCTAAGTTTCTTTTGTCAATAACCTTTATTGACAAGGGATGCTATTTGTAGCGGTTCTCCTCAAACTTCTCGCCGAATTTTCCTAGGGAGATGCCATTTGATGGAAAAAGTTTTGATTGTAGAGAGGTACGAACTTCTCTGTTTGAGACGTCGTTTGTCGATTCTACTGGGGAAAATGAGTCTTCTTGAGAGACTGCTTTCATTTGGGGATATTACATCATACTTTTCTCGAGATCTTCTCAGAAAAATGCCATACGATGTACCTCAATTTTGAGGTGCCGATGACTTTGTTGACATTGACATTCTGGAGAGAAGGACCAATGTGTTACTGAAAGTCTTTAGCTGCGAGGCTTTCTCTAGGGATTTTCCTTAATCTGGAAAAGCGAAGATATCACCTTCCATGGTGAAGAGTGATGCTGGCTGGTGGTTCTCTGGTTTTTCCAGAGGTTCAAGTTATCAAAGTGATCAAGGGCTGACTTCATCCCATAAATAAATTGGAGGAGAGAGGTAGTTCAGATGCAACACTTCCTGACGAGGAAAGAACTGACAACTCGATCGAGAGGACTATTATCGCTAGGGGATAAGACCGACCAGAGTGATAGTGATGCAACATGAATATGAACGCAAATCAATAATGCATGATGTATGTATGTTTATGCTGACAAAACTGACGCGACATACAAACTGATAGATGAACATAACTGGATACTTGGCCACCGCTGGGGAGGAAGAGGTACCACTGGTTCACGATAGCAATTCCACCTTGCTTAGGAGAGATACTCCACGCGGGGAAAATCGTTGGTCGGGCTTAGGAGATAAGAACTCTGCCGAGGGTGTCAGATGAAATAATGGTCTCTGACACAGCTGATCCTTCATTCAGGTGCACTGGTTTAGAATGAGTACTTTGATTCTGTACTTTGAAGCTCGCTTACTTATGGAGAAGTGACCGATGTTCTTTCGATGTTCAACCGTCAAAAGAAATTGCCATCTTTATTTTAAGCGGAAAAATTTTACAAGTAAATTCATGTTTTGTTTTATTTCAAGAATCGTTGATCATGTTAAAATGTCGTTCTGTAAAGCTAAAAACAAATAAGAATTGCAAACAAAAGAACAAAGGCTCAACTTTTATTGATAGGATGGAAATCAGCCAAACGCGTGATTCCATAGAGTATTTACAAAGTTAGAAAATGATAATTTAAGGGAAAAGGGTTACATTGAAACATAACAACCACTATCCTTCTACAAACTTTGACTTCGGGGCATCCTGAGCTTCTGTCGAAGATGACCTTGACTGGAGTTTTCCTGACGGATGACATTACTGCTGTTGAGGGATTTGCCCCTTTGTTGAACATAGTTACTTGCCATTATCCCTAATTTTTGCCTGGATAGTACTGTGATGTTTCCAATCCACCGGGATGATTTTTGATCATGTCTCTAATTTTTGCCTGGACCGCCCTTTCGGGTTTTCAATCCACCGGGACGTTTTTTTATTTTATTTAGGCGAAGTATTTCTTGACTACATCAACATTTGTGGGGTAGGCAAATTCCTCTCCATCCATGGTTGCGAGTCTCAAGGCGCCGCCGGAGAAGGCTTTCTTGACCACATAGGGGCCGTCATAATTCGGAGTCCACTTGCCCTGAGAATCAGTGATAAATGATTGTATCTTCTTGAGCACAAGGTCTCCTTTTCTGAAGATGTGAGGTCGGACATTTTTGTCGAACGCCTTCTTCATTCTTTGCTGATACAACTGACCATGGCATATTGCCGTGATTCGCTTTTCTTCGATCAGATTCAGTTCATCATGCCGACTTTGACACCACTCAGCTTCTGTAAGCTTAGCTTCCATCAATACCCGGATTGATGGGATCTCTACTTCTATGGGGAGTACTGCCTCCATGCCATAAACTAGAGAGAAAGGGGTTGCCCCTGTTGAAGTGCGGACAAATGTGCGATAACCGTGAAGAGTAAAGGGTGGCATCTCGTGCCAATCTTTGTAGGTTACAACCATCTTTTGAACAATCTTTTTGATGTTCTTGTTAGCCACTTCTACCGCTCCGTTCATCTTGGGTCGGTAGGGAGATGAGTTATGGTGTTCGATCTTGAACTGTGCACACAACTCTTTCATCATCTTATTCTTCAAGTTAGATCCATTATCAGTAATGATCTAGTTCAAAACACTATAACGCCAGATGATATTGTTTTTGATAAAGCGGATCACCACTTGTCGGGTCACATTGGCGTATGACGCTGCTTCGACCCACTTGGTGAAGTAATCAATGGCTACCAGGATGAACCGATGTCCGTTCGAAGCCTTGGGTTCAATCAAACCGATCATGTCGATTCCCCATATGTAAAAAGGCCATGGGGAAGAAACAACTTTGAGATGCGTTGGCGGTACATGGATTTTGTCGGAGTATATCTGACATTTGTGACATTTCCTCATGTATTTGTAGCAGTCGGATTCCATGGTCAACCAATAGTACCCTGCTCTTAGAATTTTTCTCGCCATTGTATGTCCGTTGGCATGAGTGCTAAAGACCCTTCGTGAATTTCTTTTATCAGCATGTCTGCTTCTGGTCTGTCTATGCATCAAAACAAGACCATGTCAAAATTTCTCTTATAGAGAGTATCACCGCTCAGAAAGAAACTGCCAGCAGTCTTCTGAGGGTCTTTCTATCCTTCCTTAGTGCCCCAGGTGGGTACTCTTGTTTCTGAAGGAAGCATTTGATATCGTAATACCAAGGTTTGTCATCTATGACTGCTTCAATCGTGAAGATGTAAACGGACCTTTCAAGGCGCCTTATGTTGATCTTAGGTAGGTCATTCCATTGTCCTACACTAATCATGGAAGAGAGAGTGGCTAAGGCATCATCCATGTGATTCTCATCACGAGGGATGTGATGAAACTCGATTCTGTTGAAGAATGGTAGCAACCTTCTTGCGTAATCTTTGTAAGGAATCAGTCCTGATTGGTATGTGTTCCAATCTCCTTTGATCTGATTGAAGACCAAAGCTAAGTCGCCATATACATCTAAGTTTTTTATCCTTAAGTCGATCGCTTCTTCGAGACCCATAATACAAGCTTCGTATTCGGCCTCGTTGTTTGTGCACTTGAACGTAAGTCTGGCGGTAAAAGGAATGTGGGTACCCTGAGGTGTTATGATGATTGCCCCAATTCCGTTTCCGTAATTATTAACTGCTCCGTCAAAAATAAGTCCCCATTGGGAATCTGGTTCTGGTCCTTCACTGGGTAGCGGTTCAACGCAATCTTTCATTTTCAAATACATGACATCTTTGTCTGGGAAGTTAAACCCGATTGATTCCTGATCGCCAATTGGTTGATAAGCCAAATGATCGGCTAAAATACTCCCTTTAACGGCTTTCTAAGCATGGTACTCTATGTCATATTCTGATAGCAACATCTGCCAACGGGCAATCCTTCCCGTGAGAGCAGGTTTTTCGAAGACGTACTTGATTGGATCCATTTCAGAGATTAACCAAGTAGTGTGACGAATCATGTACTGGCGAAGACGTTTGGCTGCCCAAGCCAAAGCACAACAAGTTTTCTCAAGCATAGTGTACCGAGTCTCGCAGTCAGTGAATTTCCTGCTCAAATAGTAGATGGCAGACTCTTTTCTTTTCATTTCGTCTTGTTGACCAAGCACACAGCCCATGGAGTCTTCCAAGACTGTTAAATAGATTATCAACGGTCTCCCTTCCACTGGAGGTGATAGAATCGGCGGGTTCGACAGGTATTCCTTGATACTGTCGAAGGCAATTTAGCAATCTTCTGTCCAAACGCAGTCCTAGTTCTTTTTGAGTAATTTGAAAATCGGCGCGCATGTCGCGGTCATGAGGAATATGAATCTGGAGATGTAGTTCAAACGTCCCAGGAATCCTCTGACTTGTTTTTCAGTCTTTGGAGAAGGCATTTCTTGAATGGCCTTGACCTTATCAGGATCAACCTCAATTCCTTTCTGACTGACGATGAATCCTAAGAGTTTCCCTAAACGGACACCGAAGGTGCACTTGTTGGGATTCAAGTGAAGTTTGTACTTTCGCAAACGCTCGAATAGTTTTGAAAGGTGGGTCACATGCTCCTCCTCTGTTTTAGATTTTGCAATCATGTCATCGACATATACTTTGATTTCTTTATGTATCATGTCATGAAACAGAGTAGTCATGGCCCTCTGATGGGTTGCCCCAGCGTTCTTCAAACCGAACTTCATTACCTTGTAACAAAAGGTACCCCATGGGGTATTGAAGGAGGTATTCTCCGTGTCTTTCGGCGCCATTTTGACCTGATTATAGCCCGAGAATCCATCCATGAAGGAGAAAACTTTGAACTTTGTTGTACTGTCTACCAGCATGTCAATGTGTGGTAAGGGAAAGTCGTCCTTTGGAATTGCCTTGTTTAGATCTCTGTAATCGACACACATTCTGACTTTTCCGTCCTTTTTCGGCATAGGTACGATGTTGGCTAACCATTGAGGATATTCAGACGTGGCGAGGAAACCCGCGTCAATCTATTTCTGTACCTCCTCTTTGATTTTGACAGCCATGTCTGGATGAGTCCGTCTCAACCTTTGCTTTACCGGTAGACATTCTGATCTCAACGGTAGACGATGTTCCACGATGCTGGTATCCAACCCTAGCATATCCTGATAGGACCAAGCGAATACATCGGGAAACTCTTTGAGAAGTTTCGTCAAACTTTATTTGATAGTTGGACTGAGTAGTGCCCCAATCTTGACTTCTTTTCTCTCTTCTTCTGATCCTAGGTTGACTGTTTCCAGCAACTCTTTGTGAGGGTCAATGGACCTTTCCTCTTGTCTGAGTAGTCGGGAGATCTCCTCTGGAATTTCGTCGTCATTTTCTTCTTCAGCCTCAAATACCGGGAACTCAACGTTGGGAGAAGGCATTGGATCTTATGTTTCAACGGGGTTTAAAACAAGCAATCTGCATGATGTGATGATTTGTGTTTAGAAGAGATAGAGAGAATGCAAGAGTGTGTGTAGTGTATTTCTTTTACTGCTTGTTTTTATTATGGAGTTATTTTTTTAGGATTACCATTTTCTGAAAAAAAAGCAGAAAGAGAAAACAGCAATAACTGCGGAAATTACAGAACGATGTTATTTTATTAATGAACAAGTCGATTCTTGAAACTACAGCCCTATAAAACAAACCTCTGTCGCTTTGGGCGAAGCAAAGAGGGAAATTTACAGAAAGTGAGCCCTATCAAAACATCCGTTTCACCTGGGCAAGGTGAAAGGTTAAAGTAAAGATGGCAATTACTTAGACTTATGAACAATCTTCGGAACATCGACAGCGACCCATTGGCGGAGAACCCCTCGGTGAATCACAAAGTCTGGTACCTTTCTTGATTTGTCTTCAGAAATGACGCTGATTTCTGGCGGAGATGGATCATTGGAATCTGTCTCCCAGGCAGAGTTGTCGTAGGAGGATTCCTCAGTTGTATTTCGCGTAGTATTTGTACTCTCAGCTGTATCTCCCCATCCAGATGGCTGGATGTCTTCGAGCCTGATACAAGAGCTTTCAGGAGCGGTGTACTTGACCATGAAGTCAAATTTTCCACTTGGTTGTCCCAGGGTGTCCCACACTTCTTTGGAACTGGAGTAGTCATTTCTCTCGATGACGTTGACCTCGGGAAAAACATAGTTAATGAATTCTAGTCCTGCAAACGTTGCGAATTCATCGTCGTGCTGGATAAGTTTGGAATGACCTGAGTGTTGATCCCATGGCATGGCTAGGACACAGGTATTCTGTTCAATGATGCTCAGCTGATTTTCTTGCCCCAAGTCTCTGGGATACGGCTGCCAGATAGGCAAGCCATCCATTGGGCCATAATAGTCGTGGTCAAAGTTGTATTTCATCGGAGTGTCTTCCTCTAATGAATTTGGCGGAGTGTAACACCCCAATCTAAATTATTTGATCGTCGTGTTATTTTCCATTCTTTGGCCTTGTTTAGGGGGTGTCTGAGTGCGAAGGGGTAATGTTAATAGTGATAAGGTGGGGGTGTGTCCATTAATAGTAATATGGAACTTACTGTTATTAGTATTATTATTATCATTAATAGTATTATTCATATTATTATTATTATGGTTATTATTGTTATTAATATTATTAGTAAATTAAAATCTAATTTAATTAATTAGATAATGGGCTGATAGAAAATAGGAAGGGCAGTTCAGTCATTAAGCTGGTTTAGTGAGAATTAGTGAGGGGTTAACCATAATCAGAATTTTAGAGGGAGAAGGAGAAAGGCTAAGGAGAAGGGAAGAACAAGGGAGAGCTAGGGCACCCATCTTCATCAAATTTTCGCAGGAATTTGGTCAGGAATTCGAGGTAAGGGGGGAGAATGGGTTCAATATAGGTGATAATAACGTGAAAGGGTAGTGAGGGGTCCTTTCCCTCGTAGGACTTTGGATGCATGAATTCTAATTGTGAATCTGTTGTGATATGATCGAAGTTATGATGAACTGTATGAAATTCTTTGCTCTATCATGAGATATCTAATTGTATGGTGTTTTGCTGCTGTATAGATGCATGTATTGCATATCTGGTTTTGATGCAGGTTGAGAGGACGAATTAGATCTAAAACCTGAAATTCTAATGAGGTAATGATAGGTGAAATTGTAAGATGAGACTATAGGTCCTAAAATTGACGTATAACACTTTTAGGATTGATTTGAAAATGTAGAAGAGAGATCAAAGTGGCAGAATTTGGACTGGTATGGAGAATGGACATATTTCCTAGTCTCTGCCCATACGCGTAACAGGGAGGGTGGTACGCGTATGGATTGGTGTGCAGGAGGCCAATACGCATAACATGCATGTTGTTACGCGTATGGCAAGGCATTACGAGGGCATTACGCGTAAGAGATTTCAATTGGCATGACCCTCTAGCCATACGCGTAACGGTACGCGTATGGAGGCTTGACAATACGCGTATGGTTAGGAGATACGCGTAACCAGATCTGAGAATGGGATTTTTTAGGAGAAAACATGACTCTGCCCATACGCGTAATAGGTAGGGTAATACGCGTATGGCAGGGTGGGGGAAGAGGCCTTACGCGTAGGATACGCATACGGATGGGCGAGCGAGCTTGTAATATGCGTATGGCACAAGGCAATACGCGTATGGCCAGCGAGTGTACAAAATTTTACCGTTTCACGATTTCTTTCCCGTTTTCGCATCCGAAGTGGTTTCTTTTGGTTTGAGAGGTTGGGGATAGGTGTCAGAACTTGAGGAATGTAGGATTGGTGATAAAAATAATTGATTTAGTAATTTTGGTGAATTAATTAGTAATTAGCTCATTAACGTCATGTGAGGTGTTTCCTGTGATGTTATGTATTGATTGTGATCAGGAGGATCGTGGAAATGTATGATTATGATTATACATGAATTATATGCATATTGATGTCATGCATTCATAGTGTGTCGGTGGTGATGAATCATTGCTCAGGAGGAGTGTATGTGATTCATCCGAACTCCAATGTGGAGAGTGGTGGGATAAATCATTGCCAAGTAAGGGTGTATGTGATTTATCTGGGTTTGATTGAATGAACCATGGTGATTTTGGTACCACGTGCATTGTGTCTGTTGTTGAGTCGCATTGCATTATTATTATATGTTGATTGAATTATGATTGATAGTGACAAGTAGGTCGTGATTATGTGATTATATGATTGTGTGAGAGTAACTACTCTTATCATGTGTTATTTGCTGTTTATTATTGAAGGAATTTCTCACCCCTCTGTTGTTGTTGTGTCTGTACTTCTTCGAAAGTACAGATAATCCAGGTACTTGAGTTGCTTGGAGTGCGTGTTGCCTGTTCGAGTCGTAGGAGTCGCTCTGATACGTAACACGGGAATTTTGGGGATTTTATTAGTGTTATTTTATATTGAATTTTTGTTACGTATCTCTTTTAAATTCAATATTTTGAGGACCACGAGTTTATGTGGAGTTTTGGAGTATTTTGGCAAGTGTGCCGTGAACTTATGAGATAATTATTTCCGCTGCTTTGTTTTCATTTAATGAAACAAGTTTTGATGTTGGTTTTATTGGTGTAGCTTCCTACTTGTAAAGTTTGAAACTCTGATTTTATCTGTAATATTCATATATTTTATGAAATGGGAAAATGGGGGGTTACAATTAGTATCAGAGCAGGTAGGTTCGTCCGGCCAGGTTGAGTAGTAGGGTCTGTCCTTAGAATAGGGGTGAGTTGTGTGTTCTGACCGTATGTTGTTTATTGAGCAGTATGGCAGGAAGGAATGATGTTGCTCTTGCTACTGCTATGCAAGCCATGGCACAAGCGGTAGAGAACACTAATCAGGCTGGAGGTGCGCAGTTCCGTGACTTAGCTCAGTTCCAGAGCAATAAGCCACCTACATATAAGGGAGGTATTTTGGACTCAGAGGCTGCACAGAAATGGCTGAAGGCTATTGAGAAGATCTTCAGGACCATGGGATGCAGTGATGCTCAGAAGATACGGTTTGGCACTCATATGCTGGAAGGAGAGGCTGAAGCCTGGTGGGACAATAGTCGTCAGAGGTTGGAAGCTGCGAGTACTGAGATCACTTGGACAATGTTTCAATCTGAGTTTATGGAAAAGTATTTTTCGGAAGACATCCGAAGTGCAAAAGAGATTGAGTTCCTAGAGCTGAAACAAGGAAATTTGACTGTCGCTGAATTTGCTGCTCGGTTTGGGGAATTGGTTCAGTATTGTACTCATTACAATACAGAAGAGGCAATGACTTCTAAGTGCTTGAAGTTTGAGAATGGGCTGCGTCCCGAGATCAAACTGGGCATTGCTTGTCAGAAAATAAGAAACTACCTAGAGCTGGTATGCAGAAGCAGAATCTATGACAATGATAACAGAGCCAGGATTGCTCATTACAAAGCTGTGAATGAGAAGAAGGGTAAGTAGAGGTTTGGAGGTACTCCTTATAGTGCTCCAGCTAATAAGGGGAAACAGAAAACTGATGTGGGGAAGAAACCAAAGGAGAAAGGAGTAGGTTCTGATACTCTCAAGTGTTTCAGATGTGGTGGCACGGGTCACCGTGCTAATAACTGTCCAAATGACGTGAAGAAGTGTTTCAAGTGTGGTCGACCAGGTCATGTGATAGCAGATTGTAGAGCCACTATGCCTACCTGTTATAACTGTGGAGAAAAGGGTCACATCAGTACTCACTGTGAGAAGCCAAAGAAGTCTCAGGCCGGTGGGAAGGTGTTTGCCTTGGTGGGAGCCCAATCCACCGATGAGGAGTGTTCCATCAAACGTACTTGTTTTATTAATGACATTCCTTTGATTGCTATCATTGACACGGGTGCAACCCACTCGTTTATTTCTGTTGATTGTGTGAAGAGATTAGGGATTGTGTCGTCTACTCTAGATTAGAGGATGACGATTGAAACTCCATCTATTGGTTCTGTGGTTACTTCATTGGTGTGTTTGAAGTGTCCGCTGACTATGTTTGGTAGAGATTTCAGGGTGGACTTGATTTGTTTGCCACTGGGTAATCTCGATGTTATTTTGGGGATGAACTGGTTGGAGTTCAACCGAGCTTATATTGATTGCTTTAGGAAGACATTTGTAAGTTCTTGAAATTGGCTGAAATTTTGTTAAAACAATGCTGATGTCATGGTTGATGTTGCAACATGAGCTTCTAGCATTATTGATATGCTTAGGTAACATTCAGGTCTGTTAAAGATGTAAGGGTTGCAGCTGTGTGCTGATGTTACACCCGATGTCGTAACATCAGTAGTGAACATCAGGTCTGAGATGTTTAGGGCTGCACGGGGTTTGGTTGAATAAAACATTCTGCTGAAGAAAATCAGAGATTGCAGGCGAATATCATGGGAGATATATTATGTTGCAATTATGTGTGAAGAAGATTAGTTTGTTACTAATTTAATGCATAAAGATATGGAGAATATTTAGAGTTAATTAATTGAAGATTTAATTGAAGATTTAATTGAAGATTGGATTGAAGATTTAATTGAAGATCTATTTAGTAGCAGAATCTTCTGCAGATTTGTAGCAGTTAATATGCTGAGATTTAAAGCCCAAATCCAGTTGGGAAAAAGGTTATAAATAGGATGCTTGTAATCTAGAATATGTACGGGCCCAAGATGTAGATCATTAGGGCTTTGTCTAAGTGAACCACTCAGGTTGTGAGATGGTCACTGTGGTATTACTCAAAAACCTGTAGGTAATGAGTATTGTATTGTTCTTGGAGGAAGCTTTGAAGCAACTCCAAGTTGTGTCATAGAAAAGTGTCTTCTATGGGGTTAGAGAGTCTTGGAAATCAAGTTGTTGATGCAGTGGCGGAGTTGTTGACTGCTAGATATCATTGCGATGATTGGGAGTGAGATGGAGTCTCTTATCTAGGGAGGACTTAGATAGAAGGGTCATTGGGTAGTGATTGAATTAGGTAGATTGTCAACTGGTTTGTTGAGTCTGTAATTTGATACTGCTAATAGTGGACTTCCTTCCTGGCTTGGTATGCCCCCAGATGTAGGTAGTTAGACCGAACTGGGTGAACAATCCTTGTGTGTGGTTTATGCGTTTCTGTTACTATTATTGCCTTGTTCATACAGCAGATTGCCATGTTGTGACATTGCACGAGACATCACATATCTGGTACCAGAATTTCAATTGGTATCAGAGCAGGCATCCTGTCTGTTTCTGGATGAGATCTAGGGAAGATACTTTCTGGTTCATGAGCAAGGAAGAGAGTTGTTTGGATGATCCCTTGGAGTGAAGGATGGACTATTAATGATAAAGTATTGTTGGCACGTGGTTTATGCTGATAGTGTGCAAGGATTTTTGAGTAGTGCCTCAAGGTTGTTGAGGAGTATGTGTTCCGCTGCATGGTATCTGATGTAACCCTGGTTGGTTCTTGTATCTCTGGTGGTGAGATTCTAGGAAGGTATTATATTGGAAAGACATTAGGGTTTGGTCACCTCAGTAGGATATCTTATGATGTTGTAGTTGCCAAAGTTACTTGAGGATTATCTCATACCCTTGTTTGGGAGAGAAGTGTTCATAAGGTGAATGGATCTTCTAAAGACTGTTTGACATGGATGGATCAGAAGAAGAATTTTTTTCAAATCAGGGATTGAAGACCAATCTGTCCAGAACCTTGATTCCTCCCTTATCTAGTCTTGATGGTGAAAGAAGAGGGTAGAGCCAAAGATGAAGAGTATTACTGTCAAATCTTTCATGCGGGAGTGAAGATCTTGATAAGTTATCTCTTAAGCTTAGTTGTGGTGACCTAATAAGGAGGAAGTTTCATCAAGAAAGAAGCTGAGCTTAATATGTCAATGTCTCGACATCGCGCTACACATTAGCAGTTTATGGTAAATGCTAAGTCAAAGACCTATTAGATTGTAGCTGTTTTGAAGGATCACTGAAGCTATGAAGTTGAACAATTTTTGAGATGTTGTTCATAATGTCATAACATCTCAGCTGGAGCTGGTTGAAGAAAAGGTAGAATGTTGATAGCAGAAGAGAAGAAGATGATCCCTGTTTAAGCTAAAATGTCCGAGGACAATTTTATAGGGAAAATGCATCCAATAGTTTGTGTGCAGTAGCAGTGTAAATCAGCCCGTGGTCAATTGGTGTTTGCATGAGCTCTTTCAGTTTTGTGGCTTGAAGGGTGGAGTAAAAGATCAAAACTCTGACCTAACCTGGAAGGCATTTGTAGGAATGGTTGTCGTGATGTTTGTTTTGAAGAAGAATCAGCAGATGCCGGTTGAGTAAGAAGGCTACCCTGACAGGAGCTGAGCGTTTATCTAGGATGTTGTGCATTCAACTAATGACAATATACATTGACGGGAGACTATGTATATGTCTGAGGTAAAAGTGCAGGACTGCAGAAGTGTTGAGAATTTAGTTTACTCTATGTGGCTGGTTTGGAAGTATTTTCAAGGGTTAAGCACTTGGGAGTTGAATCAACCGGTGGGGTTGATTGGTGGAGGCAGATTGATTGTGGAATGTTGATGACATCCAACATCTCAAAGTCAGACAAGTTGCTGGTTTTAAGGCTGAAACATGTGAAGACATCACATCTTGATGGTTACATCTTGGATCAGTATTTTCTGACCTAAGTGGTATGGAGCATGGTGTTAACTCTGGTTGTGAAGGTCGAGGATAAGTGGCAGTTATCTCTGGCTTTCTACTAACGGCTCTACTAAGGGAAGTGACTTTCTTTAGTATTGGTATGAGGTAGTCCTGGACTACTTATGTTCTGAAGATTCAGATGCGGTAGGTTTGAAGTCTTTGGAGTTTCTAAGCGGGATGGAGATTGTCTACTCAAACTTGAGGGTTGAATCAAGTCTATGAGAGCGTGGAAATCTGTTTCTGCAAAGGGAGGAGGTTCTTTTGAGTGGCAGAAGGAAGAGCTGAATTCAACAGTTGGATGTCATAATGTCCTGACATCTAGCTTAACATCAGGAGTCTAAGCTGGTGATGTGGCACATCAGCTAATGATAGGGTGATCTACAGGAATGAACAATAGGATGCTTCAAAAAGATCATTCTCATGGCAGTTTGCGGGAGCTGCAGGAAGGAGAAGATCTTACATGACCATGGCTTAGGGAGTCTAAGTGTGTTTGCTTTTGAGCAAGGGGATCATGTAACTTGAAGATCAAGTTTCCTTGGTGGATCAAGATATCTTTGTGAGAGTTCTGACAAACGTGAAAAAGGTCAAAAAGTGGCTTTTGGTTGATCTCAGTAGTGGATTCGAAGAATCAAGATAATCAGAGTGTGGCAGCTGGTTATTATGGGACAAGTTACTCTTGGGCAGAAGACTCAAGGAGATTATTCTCCCTGAAGGTGGATGAGAGGTTAATTCTCTAGTTCGTTGGATTACTATGCAATAGTAAGTCCAGTTGGAGGAGCATATCAAGAATCATGGTGATGATGTCTTGGTGTGTGGCAGATGTTCTAACCTGTGTTGGGACATTATCTAGTTGGATATCCTTGGTGAAGGATGATTATGCCCTGGTTCAGGAGCTTGGTGCCTACATTATGCCTAAGGAGCATCTACATAGTCATACGGGAGAATGATGAAGTAGAAGGTCTGCCTTGAATGGAGAATGTAGAGAAGACTGAAGTAGATCAGGTACTGATTAATTGAAAGTCTGAAGATGAAGAAGTATGATAGGGAATGACGGCCTTTAGAGAAAGGGACAATGGTACCGAAATACATGTGCTCAGAAGTGTGCTCAAATGTTCATCTTCATCTAGAGCATTAGTTAACCATGACTGAGGGAGTACTTGTCTATGGATTTTGCTGCTAAGGTACATACATTGTGAAGATTGCATAATGTCAGATAACATGTTATGACATTAGGCTGTTGGAAGACATGTTGGAGTGGACATGAATGATTCTAGCCATGTGTAGCTAAATGTTTGAATCATATGCACACATGCCTCTGAGGAGGAGTCTGAAGGGCAACTTAGCTTATGTCTGGGAGACTGTGTTTTTCTCTGTAATTTCTGGAAGAACTCAGTAAAGTTTTTTTGGGAGATGTCACACTTGTCTAGGTGTGTGGTTTTAATTCAAAGTAAGAGGGCTTGACTTATAGTGTAGTAAAAGGCAACGTATTTGTGCCTCAGAACTTGTGAAGACTATGTCTGGTTTTGAGGATTAAGCATTAAGTGAATGCGTTCAGCAGGTGAGTTGAACAGAGGGTGCGCTCTTGAAGACATGAAGATGAGTCTTATGTTTTCCATTCATTTAAAGTATTCTTCTTGCAAAGGAGCACTAATTATCTTAGATAGGGGGAGTTGATCTTTTGTTGAAGAAGTTGTTTTTCTATGCTGTTCTGAAGGAATCTAGAAGGGATTGTGTGTTGTGTGCAAAATATTCTGAGGAGTCTTCGGTTGTTAATTTTGTAAGCCAGCAGACAATGTCTGATAAGATGTCAGAACATGGTATAGGACATGTTTTTTTTAAGCCAAACAAGGAAGTATTTTGGATGGTGGTGTAAGGATAAAGTGGAACACGTGGCTTCGACTGTGCATAGTGTAGCGAGCGATTTTGGACGCGGTTCTTAAGTGCTGGTCGCTCTCACTGCGGTTGAGTTTACTACAGGTCGATTCATTTTTTATCCTATTTTGAGCTGATGAAGGAAGGGAAATAGATGTCTCCAATTAACCCTGCTTTGCATACTGAGTTTAAACAGCGGTCTGTTAGGTTACGGATGCGATCAATGTGGTGGGGCCTTTATATCGGTTATTTGTATTTTCGTCAATACTGTTTTCTCTTTGGGATTTCTTGTGTTATTTGGACAGACAGGTTTCTGGCGGGGAACAAGGATTAGGATGTTAGGACTGATGCTTTTACATGAGAGTATGGGATTTTGGGTTTTTGTTTAGTGTGCTCGCTAAGATCTTCTCTTTCGATCTTATGCCTACGTATTCCCGTTTACTGAAACAGGGAAATCAGAGCGTTCGTAGTTCCTCCTATTCTATGAAATGGGTGTTTTGGTGTCTTGTTCAAAGCCCAAGACGTGAAGCGAAAGGTAGTTTGTATCTTGTTCAAAGCCCAAGATGTGAAGCTAAAAAGTTTATTTGTATCTTGTTCGAAGCCCAAGATGTGAAGCTAAAAGGTGTCACCTTTAGAGAGAATTTGTCATCTCTAAAGAGGGGTTTGTCTGTTACAACTGTTTATAAAGGAGAATTACTTTAACCAAGATTTGTGAATCCGATAATGCCATAATTTCCTTTACAGGGGATTTTTAACCTGAAGGAGAAGACTTTAACTCAGTGTAGAGCAATGCTATCTTTCCTTAGGAATTTCTCATGCTAAAAGAGGGACAGTGGCATGGATGTAGATGATCCAGAGGCTTGCCGCTTACAGCGATTAGATGAAGAAGAAGGAGTTGTTGATGTTTGTGTATTGTGAACGAGGCACAACTTTGATGCTAAAAGGTTAATCGGATCAACCAGTGGTTTTCTTATATAAAGCCTAAGAGGAGGCTAATATGTGTCTCGTACAAAGCCCGAGAGAGAGGCTAAAAGGTTTTGACTCAACGAGGGAATCTTTTGGGTATCTCGTATAAAGCCCGAGATGGAGGCTATTTGACTCAACAAGAGAGTTTTTTGTATCACGTACGAAGCCCGAGATGGAGGCGAAAGAGGTGATTGACTCAACGAGAGAGTCTCTTATGTGTCTCGTACAAAGCCCGAGAGAGAGGCTAAATGTTTTTCCAGTTAAGTGACAAGTCCAGTATACTAATTTTGAAAGATAAAATCAGTTCTTATATGAGCAACACTGTACTCAAGGATTTGTTTCAAGGATCTGGGTTATTCCTGTTCTTTAAGGAAGTGGGCAATCCGAAGGGTATTGAGATTGTCCGAGTCTACGAGTTTTCTTCCTATTCTTGAAGGGTGCTTGAGAATGTCTTTGAGACTCAAGGAAATTAGACTGTCCAAGTCTAGAGTTTCATCTTTTGTACCATGCTTTGAGAAACGGTGGTAGACTCTTTGAAAGGATTGTTCTATGCAGATGACTAAGTTCTGTTCCTATACCTCTAGGAGGTCGTCAGGACAATTTGTACGAAGCCCAAGAGGAGGCTGGAAACTTTTAAGAAGCCGTGAGGTCCTTGTACGAAGCCCAAGAGGAGGCTATCATTCCCGGAGGAAGAGATCATTATACGAAGCCTAAGAGGAGGCTGTGAATACTTCTAAGAAGCCGTAGGGTCCTTGTACTAAGCCCAAGAGGAGGCGGGGTTGCTTTTATGAAGCCTGTGGGTCCTTGTGTAATACCCCAAAATTTTCTCTCTCTTTTGTCATCATAGCACAGCATTATCATATATCATATCATATCCATCTCATTAGCCGAGCATTGCATCTTTAACATAGAAAAATGAAGCATAGCATCCCTCTTACCATCAAGGCATGTGATCAGGTGAAAGATGGACAATCAAGGAACCATTCAAAGCACAAAAGATCAAACAAGTTGCCTCAAGGCAAGCCAAGAGGTCTTTCATGTCCCATACTATCTCAATTGATCATCCAAAACCTCAAGAGAGTGAGATTCAATAGGAGACTGAAGCATTACATCCTTCACTATGCAAGAGGTCCAAAAAACTAAAGGAAAACCCTCAAAAGAGATAGTTCATTGGTTTAAAAACACTCTCAAGTGGCATATATCATCATCCTTTAAGAGGATACACAACATATTCTGAGGAATTTGAAATTGAAGACTGCACATTTTTCCCCTTAGGAGTGGGTATCAAAACTAGGGTTTCCAATTAAATCAGGTCATCTCTGATTTTTTGGACAAAACTTGGTGTCATGGTATTCTACATGTCCTTAAGTGTATGTGTGTGGAAAATTGCCTCTCAATTGGTTTCAGAAGTGGTTCAGTTGGAAGAAAGGTAAAAAATCAGGAAAATTAGGGCTAAGTCAAATAATCAGAGGAAAAAGTCAACTCTTGACCTTTTGAGGCCAAATTCATGAAATTCATGTTATATGTGACCAATGTACAAAATTTGATCAAGAAACTCCAAAAGGATCATGAAAAATCAAGATTTGAAAAGTTGCCATTTTTGGAAGAAGTAGGGTTTCTAAATGAGGAAAGTTTTGGCCATTTTGCACCAAACTTTGAACCAAGGCCATTCAAAATTGAGACATCAAATAAAAATTCCACTCAGCCACAACAAAAGAGCTCATCGTAAGCTTCAAATCCATGTGTAGAACAGCTCCATTGGATAAAAATTGAGAGAGTTATGGATGATCAAAGTTGAGACAAACTTGGGCAAAATGCAAGTCAGCTTGGGCAAATCTTAAGTCACTCGCCACCATTTCTACAAACATGTGGTGTACCAAATGTCAAGCTTTATTTCTCAATGATAAAAGCTTCAAATGAAAAACTTTTCAACATCAAAGTTGTTCCTTGCAATGCCCTCTTCAATGTTGATGTTGGACAAATTTTGATTTGATCAATTGATGAGGGAGAAATATTGGTCTCAAGATAGGGTGATTATGCTGAAATTCCATGCCATGCTTGCCTTGCCAATCAACCACTTGATATGCCCATCAACCAGTCTGAGATCCTTGAGTTCATAGTCTTTTTTAAGCATGTTTGAGGCATCATTTCAACTCAATTATCATACCAAATATGTTCTCCCATATTCCCTCTTTCCAATGACTCCAAAATCTCATCAAATCATCCACAAATTATGGAGAAACTCCTTCCCAAAATTCCATGTTTCAAGCTGCCAAGGATGGAAATGTTTTCACTTTGAGGTTGTTCCTTCACAACAGTTTGCACGATACATGTTCATACCATACCACCATTGCCTTATTTGTACAAACACCTTCCTTACATTATGTATTTCCATGATGCTGCTTACATGAATAGAGAAAAGAAACAAAACTTGTGCAGCAAGTCTCCCCTGCAGCTGCTACACCTGAACCACATCACCACCACTGATTCCTTTGCATTCCACCATAACTGTCATAAACCCTCATCACCATAGCATAACCATTGTTAACTCGCCCTAACTAACTTGGCTCAGTTAGTTAGGGATGACTCACCTAAACCATCTCAACTCAATTAACCAACTCATGTTAACCATAGTTAAGCTCTCATATAAAAGCAAACTTCACTCCAAAAATTCATTTTCAACACTCATTTTTCAAATTCACATCAAAACTCTCTCTACTTTCTCTCTGATTCTCTCACTTTTTCTCTCAGTTTCTCTCTATTCTCTCTCTGAGTTAGTGCGAAGTCATCATCACATTCCTCTAATTTCATCTCCAAGTTTCTTCCTCAAGCATCATTGAATGGAAATGGCATTACATTGTTGAAGTAGCTATACTGCAGATTCAGATTCCTCTCCATTCCTCAAGATTCTCAAGCCTTTATTTGGCCAAGCACGGCTCAAAGGAGTAGCACGATCCTCTGGTTTTCTTTGTTACTCCAGTTTTCATCATTTACAGGTTTTAACATCTCAACTTTACTTAGCACGATTTACCTTATGTTTGAGTTGTTTTTGTTGATTTTAGCTTGCTAGAAGCTCTATTCACTCTGGCTAGTTGATAGGCCTCTTAGAGGCATAGTTTCAATACTTAGGGCACATCTTCATCTCTTCTGTTCTTGCTATGCGTGCATGATGTGTTGTTTTTATGAGTGAATCCTTAATATCCATTATCTCAGCTTCATTTTGGTATGCGTATTGTGCATTTCTGTGGACATGTAAGATTTGCAGGTGGTGGTTCTCGCCGAAGAAGATGATCGGAGGTCCCTCTCCGGCCGGTGATCATTATTCTAGGGTTTTGTTTGCAGTTTTAATTGTAACCGTTGATTTGTTCGCATCGTGTGGTGAAGGACTTGCCAGCACATTAAAATAAGCGTGCACCTTACGTGTTTCATTTCTGATTTCATTTAAGCAATGTGTGGTGCAGTGCATGGTAGTGAGTGTGTTCCTTCGCGCGTGTGCATTGGATATGGTTACTTTGACTGGTTTGTTGACTGGACTTGATCTACTGGTGTTTATTGTTTTGACTTTATTTTGACTGAGAGTGCACAATTGTTGGTGTGGACTGCGCGCATGTGGACCTTGGGCCATTGCTATTTACACCTCAAGTTTTAAAGCCCAAACAATTTGAACGTGGAAATTTACTTCCCTACACCCCTTTCTGATTTCAATTTCTTTTTATTTTCTTCATTTCATACACGTTTCATTTTTAATTTTTGAAATTACAAAACAACATCAGAAAATTCTGGAAAAATTCATGAATATTATCAAGACATTTAGAAAATTTTTGATATTTTTATTTCATGATTTTATTACATTTTTGCCACTGTTTCATAATTTTCTTTGAATTTCCATTTGTATGCATTCCAAGTATGATACATGAATTTGTAGAATTATGTTCTTGCTCATTACAAACTTTTTTGACCTGATTCTTTTTGAATTGTTTCACTAATACATTGAAGCATGTTAGGTGATTTTTTTTTAATTTTTTAGGTCATTTTATGACACGTTTTGATGCTTGTCTTTACACCACTTTGCATGATGTTTCAACTTGACCTAATGCATTGTTTAAAGTCATTTTGCTTTGAATTTTGACATGCCATCTTGATGTATGATTTAGTTCTGACTTAGGCACTCAAATACCATGGTTACATAATTTTCATAAGTCCATTTGATTTTTGTTTGATGCATTACATTTGAAGCATAATACATGTCATATCATTCTAACTTTAGTGCATGTTTTACATGAATTCTTTTGTGCATATTTGTATGAGCATTTGCATATTTTAAGAGCCATTCACATGATATTATAGATCCCTTGTACACATTATAGGTCATCTTTACATGTCCATTTCAACTTGAACTTTATGCTTCCTTAACATGTATTGTTTGCACTTTCCATTTGAACTTTCACTTCACTTCTTCTTCTATTACTTCTTGAATGTCTTGAATGTTGATTCATGAATACTTTGAGATGTTTGTAAACCATTTTACATTTAGTTTCAATTCTGATTCTTGGATTACATGTTCCATTTATGCATGTTCTTTTCATTTCTTTTCATCTTTCATCTATCCTTTCTTATGATAACATGTTTAAATGCAATGGATGATGATTGTTGCTTATTTATTTGAACTTGTATGATGATAATCACAATATGATTCACATTCTGGTTGTGATATTAAGATTTGATTCTTCATCTTATTCTTTTGAACTTTGTTGTGCATTAAGTGTTTTTTTACTTCTTATACATGTTTCCATGTTTACTAACCATGTAGGGGCTTTGGTAAGTTGAAATTGAGTGTGGATAAGGAATCCACATTCAAACTTCTTTCTTTTCATCTTTTACAATTCAATCTTGTGTTTTGTTAAGTACTTATGTGCTTTCTTTGATTAACTCATTACTTTCCCTTTTGAGTTACAATTCATCTTCTACTTTAGAAGTGAATTGTTTAACTCATTCCTTCTTTAGACTTTAGGCTTTGCAACCTCACAAACCTTTAGGATCACTCCCTTAACTAATCAATTAGGATTGAGTCTTAGTTCACATAGATTTTTACCTTTGATCCCCACTTGAGTCTTTCATCTTCTCATCTTGAAGAAAATTCAAAATATCTAATAAAGGTAGGCACTTATTGCATTTAGGCCTTTCATATAAAGAAAAGATTATAAGGGGTCTTCTCTTATAATCTTAGAATGTGTAGCATATGGCCCATCTTGGGTCAATGTGCTAAACATTTGATCTTGTATGAGGGACTTAAATGCAATACTTGTTGAAGATACAAATAAAGAAAAACACTTCTTCATTTCATAATCAACAAAAACACTTAATAAATACAAGTATGCTAGTGTGTTTGAACCTTAATAATTGGAACTAAATGTGAGGGTCTTCTTCACACTTAGTGTACTTTCTTACTCATTCCATCTTCGAATGTGAGGATGTATACATTCCAATGACTAAGATTCAGATACACTATCATATGCAAACAAATGAAAAAACTTTGGCTAAAATACAGTTTTGGTCCCCCTGTTTTTCAAAATTCACAGTTTTGGTCCCCCTGTTTTTTTTTTTAACAGTTTTGGTCCCCCACCCCTCACTGTTCATGTACGGACGTGCACTGTTCATGTACGGACGTGTACTGTTCATGTACGGACAAGTTACTGTTCATCACTTTTTTTGGGCCAAAATTGGGTGGGGGACCAAAACTGTTGAAAAAAAAAACAGGGGGACCAAAACTGTGAATTTTGAAAAACAGGGGGACTAAAACTGTATTTTAGCCAAAAACTTTTAAAAGACAAAAACAAACAATAACGTCTTTCCTTCGGGAATTATTTTCTCACCTCATTCACTCTCAGCGTACGAACGTGCTTCTACTCGTTCTCTTGCAAGATGGTAACGCACTCGGACCAGCGAGCATGCAACACTTGAGCTAGAATGTTAACCGTTCCCAAAAAGAACAAACAAAGCGACCCTCATTGAGGGGAACTACGTCGCTCTGATTCTCATGTTCCCGATGAGATACGTAGGCAGTGGGGTAAGGCCCATTCGAGCACTTCTTTTATTTTCCCTACATTTGTTTCTCGTTCCTTTTCCATTCTTTCTCCTTTCTTCCTTTCAGTTCTTTTTCCAGTATCCTTTCCTTACACCCTTTGATCGAGACAAGCAAGCGTGGATCCCATCGGGTACGATGGACGCGTGAGGGTGCTAATACCTTCCTCGCGCGTAACCGACTCCCGAATCCAATTCTCTTGGTCGCAAGACCATGCTTTTTCCTTCCCTTTAGGTTTATGCGGTGTTTCCTTTCCCTCCCTTGGGATAAATACACATTGCTGGCGACTCTGTTTCGGTGCCACTTTCGCGTTTGTACTTGGATGAAAATCCCGGGAGCAACACCTTGTACGATGCCCAAGAGGAGGCCGATGCTTTTAAGAAGCCCGTGGGTCCCCAAACCCCGAGAAATTCAAGACAGGCTATTCACAAAGAATAGATCAAGCCAGGAAAGTTTGAGAATTTAGAAGAAACTCAAAGATGCCATTCACGGAGAATACATTCATCTCTCGGAGTAGAGTTTCTTGACAATTCCTAATGAGGACAGCCGAAGAGAATACTGTATCTGGTGATCCTATTGGGGATCTAGTTGTCTATTTCTATGAAATGAAACGGTGTCACCTAGTTCTAGACGTAGTTGTCGGGGAAACTCTAAATATCTATACTATTATTACACAGTTGATATGAGTTTATGAAAGAAGACTTACAGCGAAACAACCCCACAATACAGTTATATGTATATGAAAGCGGTAAATGAAAGCGTATAAACACTTACTCGGTTGTAGAGCTTCCATGCTATTTGGTTAGTTGTTCAACAAAGAAAGATTGAAAACAACAGTATATTTCAAAATCAAAGGAGAAAGTGCTTTGAAAAAGAAAGATTTGGGGCTTACAGCTCAAGGAGAGGCCCAGGGTTTTATCAGTGAGTGCACTATTTGAATTTGTACAGAGGTACTTATACAAGTGACTGAGGCCCAAAAATGTTTTCTGTACAAGGGGGTTGGGTCTTACACTCTCTCAAGAGGCCCAAAAAGGTTTAAAGAAAAAGAGTGGGGCTTATAACACGAGGGTAGGCCCAGTTTGTTTTTCCGTTTGAAATGGCGATCGCGCCGAGATTTTCTTTTAACGCGAAGGGACTTATACAATAATTGTGGCCCAAAGTTTTTGGTAAAAAGGGGGGTTGGGTCTTACACTCTATTAGAGGCCCAAAAAGTTTTGAATGGGTCTTATAGCTCAAGGAGAGGCCCATGGTTATTTTTCAAAAGGCGACGATCGCGCCGTTTGTTTTTTGACGGTATCGGGACTTATACAATACTGAGGCCCAAAAATGATTTGGTCAAAAAAAGGATTGGGTCTTACACTCTATTAGAGGCCCATGAGTGTTTGACAATGATTTGTTTGAGTGAAAATCAAAGAAACCCTAATTTTATTCTTTAAAAGTAAATATTTAAAGAAAATCAATGAAAAATACCAAATAGGTTTGAATAAACCACTTGTGATTTTTATTTAAGGCTTGAAAAATGAGGTATAAATTACAAGAGATATTAAAACTCATTTGGTCTTGATTTTTCAAGTTGAATATTCATTTAAAAATGTTTAAAAACAAATAAAAATGAATTTATTCACAAAAATACTAATCATATTAAATAAATAATATAAACTTAATTTTTTTTGTGGAATAAAATATTTCAACATTTTTGTGATTTTTTGCAAAAAGAACCAGTCAAAAATAATTAAAATTGAAAGAGTTATTAATTTTCCAATTAATTAATAAAACATGAAAATATTGGGAAAAATGGCAAAATGTGAAAAAACACAAAATGGCATAGGTGGGGTTTGAACCCAAGACCTCAAGGTTACAAGGCGCGCGCCTTACCACTGGGGTGGTGATACATCCATTGTTTGAAACAAAACAACAAATATACAAGTCATGCCTTGGTTCTAGGCCTGGCCCAAGGCAAGTTTTGGCTCAGAAACGTGAAGGTCATAACTTTCTCAATTCTTAATGGTTTGAGACAAAATTTATATGCATCTGGACCTGAATTTCATAAGGAATCCAATGGTTGTGGTAGTTTTTTCAGATCACACTCCCTCCTCAAAACCCGATAGTGGTTTTGAAAATGACCTATAATTGCATTTTCTATGCTACAACTTGGTACAAGCATGGATTACAGGGTGAATTAGCTCAAACACAACATATACAACATGTATGAGATGTTTATGATCAGTGGACTTCAAAGCATTGCATGATTCAAAGATTCCAAGTTGTGAGGCTTACCTTTTTTTTTTTGAGATTTTGGAGCTTTTGTGTAATCTGTCAAACCTCTTGTTCCAGAAATGATTTGATGCTTTAGACACACTCAAATGATCCCTTAGAAGCTTTTAGGATGATTGGAATTGACTGGTACCTGCAAAAACACAAACAGTCCCTTTCTTGCAAAAGGAGTTAAAAGTGACCAAAATAGCAACTCTCTCAAATGGTGTTCCAGATGAGGGGAACCATTTGGGACAGTTCAAGGATGATATTTGGAGTGTGTTTGAGGTTTTATCTGGTTTAGAAAGTGACTGAATCAAGACATGGCTTGAAAAATGCAACAAAAGCCTATTTTGAGATTTTGAGGGGTGACTTTGTGATTTTGTGATTACAGGTCACTTGTGATAGTTTGCACAGCTTACATATGATATATATGAGGTGTGTGTGTGTGTGATTGATTGTGATGGAAAAGCTCTCAAGCTCAAAAACTCAAAGTTGCCTTGCTAAAGAAGGCATTTTTGCCAAGAGAAAGTGGTTTTGAGGAAAGCATCTGTTTGATGGCTTTGGTGTACTCAAACTAATCACAAATGAGCTCTATTTATAGTAGAGCAAGTTTGTTTTGGGATCCACAGTGAATGGCAACTGCATCAGGTGTTTGTTCAATGTTGGCCAATGGAAATCCAAGTCTTCTCTAGCCATTGACTAGAGGTTAGGGCACAGGGATGTGGTTCCCTTGGTCTTGGATAAGTCTTGACTGAATTCAGTTGAGAATGGCTCAGTCCATGCCACCTTGATGCTTCCATTGAATGCTCCAATCCAAAATTGGAGTCTTGTCCCTATTTTGGCCATTCTAGGTTCAACATGCTATTTCTTGTTCCAAAGACTTTGGAGGTTTGGCTCAGTGATTGTCCCCTTTAGATTCAATCCTCAGAGGTGTCCAAGTGGATAGGAGCATTTGGATCTGGCTGATTTTGGCAAATCGAGCAAAAATGCAAATTCTGCCTTGCCTTGGCAGATTTCAGCAAGGCAACTTCCCAATGTCATATCTCATGGCTCAAATTGAATTTGGTAATGTTCTTGGCCATTTTGGAAAGCCCTTACATGATACAACAATTGTTTGAACATGTTTGGTTTTGATCTCTTTTGAATCCAAGTGAAAAATCCCCCTACATTTGGCAAAAAGTAGGGTAAAATCTGACTTAGTGAAATTTTCACTAAGTGTTGGAACAAAGTGACTTTTCTTGATTTTGATCACTCCATAACTCAAAATTCCCAATGAATTCGAATTAGGTCTAGTTGAAGTTTTTGTAGAGGGCAATGAGATCTACAAATCAAGCCTTGGATGGGAGAAAATGGCTTTGTGGTTTAGGAGTTATGACCCTCCAAAGTTGGTACCCTAGCCACTTTATTTTTAACTTAGAAAATTTTCCAAGTTTTTTTTTATGGTTACCCTTTTTACAAGTTATCCAACTTTTCTTGATTTTTCTTGATGAATGATGATTCAAATCATACATTAATATCATTTTAGGGTTAAAAATCCATTTTTGTGAAGAATCTCAAAAAGTCAAAGTTGACTTTTGTGCATAGTTGACTTTTTATCAGATGAATTCCAAACTGTGTAATTCTTCAAGAAATCATGTCCTTGACCTAAATCAAACTTGATGGACATGTTCCATGGGTGTCATAGGGTATATTGATGCATGTCATAGGGCTTGGGAGCATGTCCTGGTCAAAAGTCAAAGTTACAGTTGACTTTTTCCTTAAAACCCTAACTGTGATGCAGATGAAATTGAAACTTGTTGCTCAAGCTTCTTGGATCAATCCATTATTGTAAATGGATCAATGTAGTGTATTAGAGACCCTCAAATCCTCCTTTGAGGTCTTGGCTCATGATTTGCCCTAAAAGTCAACTTAGGGGTGAATTAGGTCAAGAAACCCTAATTCCTGATTTTTTATGAATGCATCCCCTGAGGCCAAATTGATTTGATGATTGGGTCCATGAGGTTCCATGGAGCATATTAGGTTGTGTTTTGTATCTTTGGCTCATGCCCAGAGGAAATTTTCCATCTAGAGGCCCTGATCGACCAAAACCCTAAATTGGTAACACTGGCGATCTTGAGACTTGATCCACCTAAAAGGGAGCATCCTTGTGCTTGATCCTTGAAATGGGAGTCCTTTTTTATCCTTTGTGTATGTTTGAGATTGTAGACAAGTTGAAGATCATGTCATTTCTTGATTGATCCTTTGTCTAAGGCTCTGAGAGGGCTTGAAACCCTAATTTTGATTGTAGTGAATGCTCAACAACCCTTGAGGCATTTGATGAGGCATGAAAGTACATCCATATTGTGATGATGATTTGCACAATGATGGGAAATCTAAGTGGTCAAAATTTGGGGTATGACAGATGCCCCTATTTAATCTTCTTGGACACGAAGGTGTGAATGACGAAGGTATTCGGGCATTCGGGGTGCAAGAGGATTAAATATCGGTATACCCAAAATTTTGACGGCGTCTATGAATGGTAATTCACGCATTCATCTTTTTTTGCTAAGCAATGATGCTTAGAAAAGGTAAACTTCCCCTCGATCCTGGTCTTCAGCCAAGGAACTGGTCTTAGTTTCTTAAATAAACTTCCCCTCGATCCTGGTTTTCTACCGAGGAACTGGTCTTAGTTTCTGATGTAAACTTCCCCTCGATCCTGGTTTCCTACCGAGGAACTGGTCTTAGTTTCTTTCGTCAATAAACTTTACTGACAAGGGACGCTATTCGTAGCGCCATTTGAGTGGAAAAAGTTTTGATATCAGACTTCCTGGGGAACCCATTCGTCTGAATTGTAGAGGTGCACAAAATTCTCTGTTTGGAGACTCCATTTGTTGAATCTACTGGGGAAAACGAGTCTCTTGAGAAACTGCTTTCGTTCGGGGTCTTTACATCATACTTTTCTCGGAGATCTTCTCGGAGAAATGCCATATGATGTGATCCAATTTTGAGATGCCGATGACCTTTTCATCAGTGGGTTTTTCGGAGAAAACCTACCGTACTGCCGAATCTCCGATTTAGGAGGCTTTCTCTCGGGATTTTCTTTAATCCGGAAAAACAAGGATATCATCTTCAATGGCGAAGAGTGATGTTAACTGAGGGCTCTCTGTCTTTCAGAGGTTCAAGTTATCAAAGTGGTCAAGGGCCAACTTCAATCCAGAAATAAAACTGGAGGAGAGAGAATGTTCAGACGCAGTATTTCCTGACGAGGAAAGGGTTGACAACTCAATTGAGAGAACTTCTATCACTAGGGGACAAGACCGACTAGAGTGATAGTGATGCAATATTAAATTAATGCAAATCAATAATGCATGATGTATGTATGTATATGCTGACAAAACCGACGCGACATACAAACTGACGAGTGAACATGACTGGATACTCGGCCATCGCGGGGCGTATAGAAATATTGCTGGTCCAAGATAGCAATTCCACCTTGCTTAGGATAGATAGTCCCTGTTGGGAGCTATGTTGGTCGGGCTTAGGAGATAAGAACTCGGCCGAGGCGTGTCAGACGAAACAAGGTCTCTGACACAGTTGATCCCTTCATTCAGGCGTACTGGGTTAGAAGGAGTACTTTGATTCTGCACTTTGAGGTTCGATTACTTCTGGAGAAGCGACCGATGTTCTTTTGATGTTCAACAGTCAAAAGAAATTGCCGTATTTATTAAAAACCAGAAAAAGTTTTAACAAGTAAATTCATTTTTGTTTTATTTCAAGAATCATTAATCATGTTAACAACGTCGTTCTGTAAAGCTAAAACAAATAAGAATTACAAACAAAAGCACAAGGGCTCAATTTTATTGATAAAATGGAGATAAGCCAAACGCGTGATTCCAAAAAGTATATACAAAGTTAGAAAATGGTAATTTACAGGGAAAAGGGCTACGTTGAAACATAACAACCACTATCCTTCTACCAACTTTGAATTCGGGACATCCTGAGCTTCTGTAGAAGATGACCTTGACTGGAGTTTTCCTCCGATGGATGATGTAACTGCTGCTGAGGGACTTGCCTCTGTTGAACATAGTTACTTGCCATTATCCATAACTTTTGCCTGGATTGTACTGTGATGTTTCCAATCCACCGGGATGATTTTTTTTCTCTGTCTCTAACTTTTGCCTGGACCGCCCTTTCGGGTTTTCAATCCACCGAGACATTTTTTTTTTAGTTTAGGCAAAGTATTTCTTGACTACATCAACATTCGTGGGATAGGCAAATTCCTCTCCGTCCATGGTTGCAAGTCTCAAGGCGCCGCCTGAGAAAGCTTTCGTGACCACATAGGGGCCATCATAATTCGGAGTCCATTTACCCCGAGAATCCGTGAGAAATGACTGTATCTTTTTGAGCACGAGGTCTCCTTTTCTGAAGACACGAGGTCGGACCTTTTTGTCAAACGCCCTCTTCATTCTCTGTTGATACAACTGACCGTGGCATAGCACCGTGATTCGCTTCTCTTCGATCAGGTTTAATTCGTCATGTAGACTTTGACACCATTCAGCTTCAGTGAGCTTAGCTTCCATCAATACTCGGATTGACGGAATCTCTACTTCTATGGGGAGCACTGCTTCCATGCCATATACTAGAGAGAAAGGGGTTGCCCCTATTGAAGTGTGAACATATGTGTGATAACCGTGAAGAGCAAATGGTAGCATCTGGTGCTAGTCTTTGTAGGTTACAACCATCTTTTGAACTATCTTCTTGATGTTCTTATTGGCCGCTTCTACCGCTCCGTTCATCTTGGGTCGGTAGGGAGATGAGTTATGGTGTTCGATCTTGAACTCTGCACACAACTCCTTCATCATCTTGTTGTTCAAGTTAGATCCATTATCAGTAATGATCTGGCTCGGAACACCATAACGGCAGATGATATTGTTTTTGATAAATCGGACCACCACTTGTCGGGTTACATTGGCGAATCATGCTGCTTCGACCCACTTGGTGAAATAGTCAATGGCTACCAGGATGAACCGATGTCCGTTTGAAGCCTTGGGCTCAATCATGCCAATCATGTCGATTCCCCATATGGAAAATGGCCATGGGGAAGAGAGAACTTTGAGATGTGATGGAGGTACATGAATTTTGTCGGAGTATATCTGACACTTGTGACACCTCCTCATGTACTTATAGCAGTCGGATTCCATGGTCAACCAATAGTACCCTGCTCTGAGAATTTTTCTCGCCATTGTGTGTCCATTGGCATGAGTGCAAAAGGATCCTTCATGAATTTCTTTCATAAGCATGTCTGCTTCTGGTCTGTCTACGTATCAGAGCAAGACCATGTCAAAATTTCTCTTATAGAGAGTGTCACTACTCAGGAAGAAGTTTCCAGCCATTCTTTTGAGGGTTTTTCTGTCTTTCCTGGATGCCCCAGGTGAGTACTCTTGTTTCTGAAGGAAGCATTTGAAATCGTGATACCAAGGGCAGTCGTCTAGGACTGCTTCAATCGTGAAGATGTAAGCGGGCCTTTCAAGGCGCATTATGTCGATCTTAGGTAAGTTGTTCCATTGACCTACACTAATCATGGAAGAGAGAGTGGCTAATGCATCAGCCATGTGATTCTCCTCACGAGGGATATGATGAAACTCAACTTTGTCGAAGAAAGGTAACAACCTTCTTGCATAGTCTTTGTAAGGGATCAGTCCTGATTGGTATGTGTTCCAATCTCCTTTTATTTGATTGATAACCAAGGCTGAATCTCCATATACGTCCAAGTTTTTGATCCTTAAATCAATTGCTTCTTCGAGACCCATAATACAAGCTTCGTATTTTGCCTCATTGTTCGTACATTTGAATGTAAGTCTGGCAGTGAAAGGAATGTGGGTACCCTGAGGGGTAACAATGATTGCCCCAATTCCGTTTCCATAATGATTAACTGCTCCGTCAAAGATAAGTCCCCATCGGGAACCTGGTTCTGGCCCTTCACTGGGTAACGGTTCATCGCAATCTTTCATTTTTAGATACATGACATCTTCGTCTGGGAAGTCAAACCCGATTGATTCTTGATTGTCAATCGGTTGATGAGCCAAATGATCGGCGAAAATACTTCATTTAACGGCTTTCTGAGCATGGTACTCTATGTCATATTCTGATAACAACATCTGCCAACGGGCAATTCTTCCCGTGAGAGCAGGTTTTTCGAAGACGTACTTGATTGGATCCATTTCGGAGATCAACCAAGTAGTATGACGAATCATGTACTGGCGAAGATGTTTGGCTACCCAAGCCAAAGCGCAGCAAGTTTTCTCAAGCATCGTGTACCGAGTTTCGCAGTTGGTGAATTTCTTGCTCAAATAGTAAATGACAGACTCTTTCCATTTGGTTTCGTCTTGTTGGCCAAGTACACATCCCATTGAGTTCTCTAGGACTGTGAGGTAAATGATCAGTAGTCTTCCTTCCACTGGAGGTGATAGAATCGGAGGATTCAACAAATATTCCTTGATACTGTCGAAGGCGGTTTGACAATCTTCTGTCCAAACGCAATCCTGGTTCTTTTTGAGTAATTTGAAAATCGGCGCACATGTGGCGGTCATGAGGAATATGAATCTGGAGATGTAGTTCAAACGTCCCAGGAATCCTCTGACTTGTTTTTCAATTTTTGAAGAAGGTATTTCTTGAATGGCCTTGACCTTGTCAGGATCAACCTCGATTCCTTTCTGACTGACGATGAACCCTAGTAGTTTCCCTGAACGGACACCGAAGGTGCACTTGTTGGGATTCAAGTGGAACTTGAATTTTCTTAAATGTTTGAACAATTTTGACAGATGTTCAACGTGCTCACTCTCTTTTTTAGATTTTGCAATCATATCATCGACATATACCTCGATTTCTTTGTGTATCATGTCATGAAAAAGAGTGGTCATGGCCCTTTGATAGGTTGCCCCGGTGTTTTTCAAACCGAACGGCATTACCTTGTAACAAAAGGTACCCCATGGGGTAATGAACGAAGTTTTCTCCATGTCTTTCGACGCCATTTTGATCTGGTTATAGCCCGAGAATCCATCCATGAAGGAGAAAATTTTGAACTTTGTTGTACTGTCAACCAACATGTCAATGTGTGGTAAAGGAAAGTCGTCCTTTGGACTAGCCTTATTCAGATCCCTGTAATCAACACACATTCTGACCTTTCCTTCCTTTTTGGGAACGGGTACGATGTTGGCTAACCATTTAGGATATTCAGATGTAGCGAGGAAACCTGCGTCGATCTGTTTCTGTACCTCCTCTTTGATTTTGATGGCCATGTCCGGGTGAGTGCGTCTCAACCTTTGCTTTACTAGCGGACATTTCGATCTCAACGGTAAATGATGTTCCACGATGCTGGTATCCAACCCTGGCATATCCTGATTGGACCAAGCGAATACATCGGGGAATTCTTTGAGAAGCTTTATCAAACCCTCTCTGGCAGTTGGACTGAGCAGTGCCCCAATCCTGATTTCTTTTCTCTCTTTTTCTGAACCCAAGTTTACCGTTTCCAACGACTCTTTGTGAGGTTCAATGGACGTTTCCTCTTGTCTGAGTAATCGGGAGATCTCTTCTGGAATTTTGTCGTCATTTTCTTCTTCAGCCCCAAATACCGGGAACTCAAAGTCGGGAGAAGGCATCGGACCGTATGTTTCAACGGGGTTTAAAACAAGCAATCTGCATGACGTGATGATTCGTGTTTAGAAGAGATATAGAAAATGAAAAAGTGTGTGCAGTGTTTTATTTTACTGCTTGTTTTTATTATTTGTTTTTTTAGGATTACCATTTTCTGAAAAGGCAAAAAGAGAAAACAACAATTAATGTGGAAATTACAGAACGACGTTATTTTATTAATGAACAAGTCGATCCTTGAAACTACAGCCCTATAAAACAAAACTCTGTCGCTTTGGGCGGAGCGAAGATGGAAAATTTACAGAAAGCGAGCCCTATCAAAACATCCGTTTCACCTGGGCAGGGTGAAAGGTTAAAGACGACAATTACTTTGACTTATGAACAATCTTCGGAGCCTCGATGGCAACCCATTGGCGGCGAACTCCTCGGTGAATCACAAAGTCAGGCACCTTCCTTGATTTGTCTTCAGAAATAACGCTGATTTCTGGTGGAGCAGGATCATTGGAATCTGTCTCTCAGGCAGAATTGTCGTAGGAGGATTCCTCTGTTGCATTATGCAGAGTAGTTGTGTTCTTAGCTGTATCTCCCCATCCAGTAGGCTGGATATCTTCGAGACTGATACGAGAGCTTTTGGGAGCGGTGTACTTGATCATATAGTCGTATTTTCCACTTGGTTGTCCCAAGGTGTCCCAAACTTCTTTGGAACTGGAGGAGTCATCCCTCTCGATGACGTTGACCTCGGGAAAAGCATAGTTGATGAATTCAAGTCCTGCAAACGTTGCAAATTTATCTTCATGTTGAGTAGTTTATGAATAACCTGAGTGTTAATCCCATGACATGGCGGGGACACAGGTATTATGTTCACTGAGACTCAGCTGATTTTCGTTGTTCGGCTGACTCTCTTGCCCCAAGTTTCCTGGGTAAGGTTTCCACATTGGCAGACCATCCATTGGGCCATAGTAGGTGTAGTCAAAGTTGTCTTTCATTAGAGTGTCTTCCTCTAATGAATTTGGCGGAGCACGGCATCCTTCTGGATAACAATCTCCGTATATCATTTCGAAATCTGACCGTGGTATAAATCTCGGACTCTGTGCGGGATAGCAAAATGGCATAGGCACCTCTTCCTGAGACATATAACCGTCCCTGTTAAGGTAGGACTTCCATTCTTCATCTGTGTCAGAGGGATCTTCCTCATTGATAGCATGTACTGCTTGAGACACTGGGTGAAGGAAACCTCCATTTTAGAAGAAGTTTTAAAGGGGATGAAGACTTTCATCGTTGGCAGCTGTCTGGGTACAGGTTGCATAAAAACCAAGACCCTTCTTTGTTGTATTGCTAGTAGGAATGACAAGCTGTCCCCATCCTATTGTATCGGTACTCTCGACCGCTTTAATAGCATCATTGTATGAGGAAATCGAGGTTCCTCCTCTGAACTGATTGTTCTTGCTTACCGACAGTGCTTGGAACTGAGTTCCAATAACCTCCTCGGGTTCTATACCAGTAGATGGTGACAAGTTACTCACAAGCAAGGCTTGTTCCCCATAAACTGTGACAAGTTGATCGTTCTTGACGAACTTTAGCTTTTGGTGGAGGGTCGAAGTGACCGCTCCAGCCTGATGTATCCAAGGTCTTCCTAATAAATAACTGTACGTTGCCCGGATATCCATGACCTGGAAAGTGACTTGGAAAGTGTGAGGACCGATAGTTATGGGAAGATCAACTTCGCCGATAACTGTTTTTCTGGATCCGTCGAACGCTTTGACGACGACCTCGCTGATTCTCATCGGAGGGCCTTTGAATGATAATTGCATCAAAGTGGACTTCGGCATAACATTCAGGGCTGACCCTGTGTCTACCAGTACACTGGCTAAAGCATCATCCTGGCAGTTAGCTGTGATATTGAGCGCCATGTTATGACGGTGACCCTCTTCGGGTAATTCCTCATCACTAAATCCCAAATTATTGCAGGAATTGATGTTAGAGACAATGCTATCGAACTGTCTGATTGTTACATCCTGTTCCACAAAGGCTTGCTCCAAGACTTTCTGTAGAGCCTCCCTGTGGGCTTCTGAACTGAGTAACAGTGATAATACCGAGATCTATGAAGGAGTCTGTAATAGTTGATCGACAATGTTGTATTCACTCCTTTGGATGAGCTTCAGCATCTCACCATTATTTTTCGAAAGGTCGGGATTACTGGATTGACCGACTGCTGGATCAGGAGCTTTCGTCTGAAGTTCCTTTTCTTTGTTAAGTTCCCCAACCCCTCGGTTGAAGATTCTACCACTCCGTGTTACACGACTGATGTCTGCAATATTCACGACGGAGGGTAATGGAATTTCCTTTCCATTTTCAACTGTCGTTGCACCGTATTTGTAAGGGATAGCCTTAGCTGATTCATACGGTAGTGGTCCCGGTAGATAGATGACTATGGGAACCTTCTGATTTTTCTGACCATCATAAGTAATCTCGATCCGTTCCCGGTTGGGAATTTTAGATTCGTCAAGTAGAGGGATAATGGCAAAAATATCCCTGGTCCTGTGATGACCAGAGATTGTGACAACATCCTCAACTTGATTGGCAAGGTAGTTCGGCGTCCAGTTGATGGGTCCAGAACCCGGATATGGGCGAATCTCTCCACGATCTACCTGACCCTGAAGAGCTGCTCTCACAAGGTAACACCCTTGGTTACTTTCTGAACAGACGCTACAACGGTCATAATTGTGTGGTGGCACCTGGCCACGCCCACTTTAAATACAATGTAAACTCACTAGGTTAGCTTCCATGAATCAGACATCGTGACTCTGACGCCGAGTAGGATTCCTGTTACTAATACTAATCTGCTGAGTATCTTCATCCATATAAATTGGCATCCACCAGTGATTTAACAAGTGCTGAAGTGCCTCCTGGACAAGGGTACAACCTCGATCGTTTTCGCAACCCGCTTTACAGCTTTGATAGTCGTGTGATATTAAGAATCCGAGTCGGACCTGCTCAGCATGTAACTCTACCAAGTTGGTATTCATCACGCGAATATCGAAGATCTGAACCATGTTGATCTGATAAGGGTTCCTATCATGGTAGTCTTGGATCCATCCAAGATCCATCTGACGCTGGAGGGCCTCATGTATGAAAGAGCATCCCTATTTGTTTACCGACCAAGTCAGACAGGAACTGTAATCATGCCACGGCAGATTATGATACTGGCTTTGCCTTGAGTGCATTGCCACCAGATTGGCATTCATCGCACGGATGTCGTGGTTTTGAATGACGTTGGAATTCGTGTAAACCATGTTAACTCCACGAACTCGGTGCTCTTGGATCCATCCGAGATCCATCTATTCCTGTAGAGCTGATTGCACCACAGAACATCCTTGGTTGTCTTTAGAGCAGATATCACACTGGTGATAATTATGAGGTGGCACATGGCCATATCCACTCTGTCTACAATGCATCTTGACCAGATTGATTTTCAACAAGAGTACATCGTGAATTTGATAGACGTCGTTAGTCTCTCCTTCTATCAAATTGACTGCAGCCTTCTCGTGTTGAGGCAGCCGGTTCGTGAGAACATTAGGATTTGTATCCTTGAAGGATAAGACCCCGTTCCTAACAAGTTTTTGCACGTCGGACTTGAAATTGAGACAAGTCTCGATGTTATGCCCTGATCCTCCTTGGTGGTAAGGGCAGGTTTGGCCCACCTTAAACCAAAAAGGAGGATTTTCCGGTACTGTAAGAGGAGACTTAGTCTGGATGTACCCCTTGGCCAGTAGTAATGGAAATAGTTCTGCGTACAACATGGGTATAGGATCAAACCCTGATGGTTGTGTTGTACGGTTGTTATTGTATGGAGGACGAGCCTGCTGAAGAGGCTGTTGTGTCCTTTGCTGATCAGGTTGGCTCTGCGTAACCTGAGGTTGATACGTAGGAATAGGCGCAGGGCTGATAGCAGGAGTCACAGCTGCTACCGGCTGATAACGTCGCCTTTGCTTTCCGAGAGAGATATTCCCAATATCTTGCTCTTTTTTCTTAGGGAGAGCACTACCGTATTTTTTAGTACCGCTCATTAATCCAGTGTCTTTTACCAAACGTCCTTCTCGGACGGCTTCCTCAAGACGTACGCCCATGCCGACCATTTCGGTGAAGTCACTGGGCGTACTGGCAACCATTCGGTCATAGTAAAATGAGCTTAAGGTCTTTAAGAAGATCTTTGTCATCTCTTTTTCCTCAAGATGTGGACAAATTTGAGCGGCAATTTCACGCCACCTTTGAGCATACTCCTTAAAGGTTTCCTTGTCCTTTTGCGACATCGATCTGAGTTGATCTCTGTCGGGTGCCATGTCCAAATTGTATTTGTATTGTTGGACGAAGGCAGTGCCAAGATCTCTGAATGTACTGATCGTGGCACGGTTTAAACCCATGTACCATTTTAATGCGGCACCGGTTAAACTATCCTAGAAGTAGTGAATCAGTAGGTCCTGGTTCTCCGTCTGAGCTGACATTCGCCGAGCGTACATCACCAGATGGCTCTGAGGGCAAGAGTTACCCTTGTACTTTTCAAAGTCGGGCACTTGGAACTTGTGCGGAACTTTCACATTGGGGACCAGACAAAGGTCTGCGGCGTCCTTTCCAAATAAATCCTGACCGCGAATGGCTTGCAGCTCCTTCTGCATTTCCAAGAACTGCTCCTGGAATTCCTCCATTCGGTCAAACATAGTTTCCTTTTTACCAAAAGGTATTGGCAGAATCTGTCCTTCCGGGACAGTGTGCACCACAGGAGGTGGTACCGTGACTACGGCAGCGAATCTTGTTGTTTCCCGAAGTTTGTAACCTTTAGGAGTCTTTAGTATGCCCCCGGCATCTTCGCTTTCCCAAAGTTTGTAACCTTCAGGCCCAGCGGCTTCTGTTGTGATTCCCTGATCTTCAGTGATCGACGGAACATATCCTTCCGGGATATAGTTAACAGGCATGCCCCAAGGATGATCTTTCGGCATCTGATACCTAGGATCATACTTCTCCACTATAGGCGTTGAGGCGATCTCCGAGATCACAGTTCTTTGTAGCCGAGCTTCTGCCATGGCTTGCATGTCGTTACGAAGCTTTCTCATATCCTCTCTCAGAGCGTCGATCTCTTCTTTCAACTCTCTGTTTTCTTCCTCAAGATCATCCATCTTTTTCTGACGATTGGCCCGAGTATTGTACGAATGAGACAGTTTGACTCTAGAACCGAGACACAAATGTGAGATTCGTAGGTAAGAAGAATACGCGATGTGAGAATGATGAATGCAATGATTATATTAATTATTTTTTGGTTTAATCAAAATAAACTTCGACAATTAGATTGTAAATATCAAACAGTGGGGAAACCCCTTTTTATTGAATTCAAAGGATTACAGAAATGGAAATACAGTAGATTACAAGGTGCGGAAACAGAAACCTAAGCTAATGGGTCCCGAGTCCTCTCTGAAGAGAAATCGGGTGCTGATTCTGGTATCTTCCTTTTCTTTGACCGGGGCTCTTGGGCCGTTGTCGGGTTGTCATTCCTTTGCCAGGTGAAAGGAGTGAGCAAATTCCTTTGGTCATCTTGATTCTCTACAGCATGTTGCTCCAAAATTTCAATCAGAGCATCTTTCTCTTTCAGTAATTGTTGTATTTTGATGCACTCTACGTCGAGGGTGCGGTACTTGTTCTTCCAAGACCTTCTCTCCTTTTGAACTTTGTTGAGAGTAACCTGAAGCTTTTCAGTTTCCGTCATGAAGTACATGACAGATTCCTTCGGCGGAAGAATTCCGTAACGAGGATAAGGCATTTTTAGTTTGAGAGCTCTAGTTTGTACCCAATGGAGATAAGGCTCCACCGAGACACAGTCCGGTTTTCCTAGAGACTCTCGTCCTTTCTTTTGAACGTGCTTCCAGGCCTGCACTATTTTCGTCTTTAGTGCTCTGTCATTTTCTCCTTCCTTGAAGAAAAGACCTTCCAGATGAACACCCCGTGGGACGTGTCTCATCGGGTATCCAAATTGACGATGAACGAGAACTGGATGGTAATTGATTCCTCCCTTAGTTCCTATAAGGGGTACGTTGGGGAAGTTTCCACAACGATCAATGATCCTGATCCCATCATAGATCCTATTACACCAATCTATATCAGAGTTGGTAAGAGACATAATCTTCTGTGACCAACATAAAGCACTCTTGCAATCCCAAAAAGCAGCAGACTTGGGTAAGTGAGAGATAAACCATTTGTAAAGCAGAGGTACACAGCATGTGATCTCCCCTCCGCTGTACAAATTTCCCAAGTGTACAGAATGATACGCATCTGCGAGCAAAGTCGGCACAGAGTTTCCAATGAGAAAAACCTTAATGGCGTTGATATCTACAAAGTTATTGATGTTGGGAAACAAAAATAACCCGTAGGTGAGCAAGACAAAGATGCTTTCAAAAGCAGTCACGTTACCTATACTGGCAAAATACAGAGCCTTCTTTGTCAGAAACTGGGCTGGCAAGCCTTGGATGCCACCCTTAGCGGTTAGGTGAGTTCTAACCTCAGACTCGTCCAAATGAATTACTCTTGCAATGGTCTGATTCTCTGGAATTTCTTCTAGTCCAGAAAATGGAGCTCGATCAGTGATATGTAAATCGATCAGATGAGAATACTCCTCCAGCGTTGGTGCGAGCTGGTAATCCGGGAACGTGAAACAGTGATAAACTGGATCATAAAACTGAATGAGCGCATCCATGATTCCTTCAATCACATGGACTCTTAACAGTGGTAGCAGACCTCCGTGTTTGACTCTGAAGGCCTCTGGGTTAGTGATCAACCTTGCTAACCTTCTCAAATCCTCTAGCTTTGGAACCTTGAAGGTATAACTATGAGTTCTCCTTCTACCGAAATCCATTAACGCAATCCTTTTCTCTGATATTTGCAATCACAGTCTTAGTTTAATTTGAAAAAACAGAGAGACTAGAAGAGAAGTTTTTTTAATGTTTTAATGTTTTATTAAATGAATGTATGAATGCAGCACACAAAAACATAGAAAAAACATGGGGTGAAAGGGTCGTTGTCATGAAGTCAAGGCTCTACCCATCCCCAAAGGTTTATACTAAGGTGATTTTTGTACCTGTACTCATTATCATCAGCTCCTCCCAGGAAAGCAAAACAACAAGCGGATCGCCAGCGAGTTGTAGAGCAATCTTAGAGTAAGTGCCATTCACCGAGAATAGATCACCAGCCTCAAATGAGGGTAGTATCGCGTAACAACTATTTCCAATAGTTTCCGCACTACAAAAGGGTTTGGCTCCTCAGCTTCTCAGACATCACAATCGGCCCATTGTCTAGGTGGGAGAATAGGTTGCATTGGTCAGCCTCCACTGAGGTTGAAGGTCGACCTCGTCGCCATCACTTATCTTAAGTGTATACTCAATCTTTCCACATGCGGCATCACACGCATTCCCATTAGCAGAAAAATAAACACGTATAGCAATTAGGAAAAGCAGTATATATATTTGTCCTAAACATCCTAGACCTTTAAAGCGATGAATCCTAAGTTCCTGACAGAAAATGGGTTCCCCGGCGGAAGCCCCAATCTGTGGTTTTCACATAAGTGAAGAGAAAAAAGGTTTAGAAATGAGCCCCACGGTGGGCGCCATTTTTCTGTAGCGAGCGATTTTGGACGCGGTTCTTAAGCGCTGGTCGCTCTCACTGCGGTTGAGTTTACTACAGGTCGATTCATTTTTTATCCTATTGTAAGCTGATGAAGGAAGGGAAATAGATGTCTCCAATTAACCCTGCTTTGCATACTGAGTTTAAACAGCAGTCTGTTAGGTTACGGATGCGATCAATGTGGTGGGGCCTTTGTATCGGTTATTTGTATTTTCACCAATATTGTTTTCTCTCTGGGATTTCTTGTGTTATTTAGACAAACAGGTTTCTGGTGGGGAACAAGGATTAGGATGTTAGGACTTATGCTTTTACATGAGAGTATGGGATTTTGGGTTTTTGTTTAGTGTGCTTGCTAAGATCTTTTCTTTCGATCTTATGCCTACGTATTCCCGTTTACCGAAACAGGGAAATCAGAGCGTTCGTAGTTCCTCCTATTCTATGGGAGGAAATGGGTGTTTTGGTGTCTTGTTCAAAGCCCAAGACGTGAAGCGAAAGGTAGTTTGTATCTTGTTCAAAGCCCAAGATGTCAAGCTAAAAAGTTTATTTGTATCTTGTTCGAAGCCCAAGATGTGAAGCTAAAAGGTGTCACCTTTAGAGAGAATTTGTCATCTCTAAAGAGGGGTTAGTCTGTTACGACTGTTTATAAAGGAGAATTAATTTAACCGGGATTTATGAATCCGGCAATGCCATAATTTCCTTTACAGGGGATTTTTAACCTGAAGGAGAAGACTTTAACTCAGTATAGAGCAATGCTATCTTTCCTTAGGAATTTCTCATGCTAAAAGAGGGACAGTGGCATGGATGTAGATGATCCAGAGGCTTGTCGCTTACAGCGATTAGATGAAGAAGAAGGAGTTGTTGATGTTTGTGTACTGTGAACGAGGCACAACTTTGATGCTAAAAGGTTAATTGGATCAACCAGTGGTTTTCTTATATAAAGCCTAAGAGGAGGCTAATATGTGTCTCGTACAAAGCCCGAGAGAGAGGCTAAAAGGTTTTGACTCAATGAGGGAATCTTTTGGGTATCTCGTATAAAGCCCGAGATGGAGGCTATTTGACTCAACAATAGAGTTTTTTGTATCTCGTACGCAGCTCGAGATGGAGACGAAAGGGGTGATTGACTCAAAGAGGGAGTCTCTTATGTGTCTCGTACAAAGCCCGAGAGAGAGGCTAAATGTTTTTCCAGTTAAGTGACAGGTCCAGTATACTGATTTTGAAAGAGAAAATCAGTTCTTATATGAGCAACACTGTACTCAAGGATTTGTTTCAAGGATCTAGGTTATTCATGTTCTTTAAGGAAGTGGGCAATCCGAAGGGTATTGAGACTGTCCGAGTCTACGGGTTTCCTTCCTATTCTTGAAGGGTGCTTGAGAATGTCTTTGAGACTCAAGGAAATTAGACTGTCCAAGTCTAGAGTTTCATCTTTTGTACCATGCTTTGAGAAACGGTAGTAGACTCTTTGAAAGGACTGTTCTATGCAGATGACTAAGTTCTGTTCCTATACCTCTAGGAGGTCGTCGGGACAATTTGTACGAAGCCCAAGAGGAGGCTGGAAACTTTTAAGAAGCCGAGAGGTCCTTGTACGAAGCCCAAGAGGAGGCTATCATTCCCGGAGGAAGAGATCATTATACGAAGCCTAAGATGAGGCTATGAATACTTCTAAGAAGCCGTAGGGTCCTTGTACTAAGCCCAAGAGGAGGCGGGGTTGCTTTTAGGAAGCCTGTGGGTCCTTGTACGATGCCCAATAGGAGGCCGATGCTTTTAAGAAGCCCGTGAGTCCCCAAACCCCGAGAAATTCAAGAGAGGCTATTCACAAAGAATAGATCAAGCCAGGAAAGTTCGAGAATTTGGAAGAAACTCAAAGATGCCATTCACGGAGAATACATTCATCTCTGGGAGTAGAGTTTCTTGACAATTCCTAATGAGGACAGCCGAAGAGAAGACTGTATCTGGTGATCCTATTGGGGATCTAGTTGTCTATTTCTATGAAACGAAACGGCGTCACCTAGTTCTAGACGTAGTTGCCGAGGAAACTCTAAATATATATACTATTATTACACAGTTGATATGAGTTTATGAAAGAAGACTTACAGCGAAACAACCCCACAATACAGTTATATGTATATGAAAGCGGTAAATGAAAGCGTATAAACACTTACTCGGTTGTAGAGCTTCCATGTTGTTTGGTTAGTTGTTCAACAAAGAAAGATTGAAAACAACAGTATATTTCAAAATCAAAGGAGAAAGTGCTTTGAAAAGGAAAGATTTGGGGCTTACAGCTCAAGGAGAGGCCCAGGGTTTTATCAGTGAGCGCACTGTTTGAATTTGTACAGAGGGACTTATACAAGTGACTGAGGCCCAAAAATGTTTTTTGTATAAGGGGGTTGGGTCTTACACTCTCTAAAGAGGCCCAAAAAGGTTTAAAGAAAAAGAGTGGGGCTTATAACACGAGGGTAGGCCCAGTTTGTTTTCCCGTTTGAAATGGCGATCGCGCCGAGATTTTCTTTTAACGCGAAGGGACTTATACAATAAGTGAGGCCCAAAGTTTTTGGTAAAAATGGGGGTTGGGTCTTACACTCTATTAGAGGCCCAAAAAGTTTTGAATGGGTCTTATAGCTCAAGGAGAGGCCCATGGTTATTTTTCAAAAGGCGACGATCGCGCCGTTTGCTTTTTGACGGTATCGGGACAAGTTAGACAATCAATCACATTCAATCACAATCAATCACACACACACCTCATATTTTATGGTTACCCTTTTTACAAGTTATCCAACTTTTATTGATTTTTCTTGATGAATGATGATTCAAATCATACATTAACATCATTTTAGGGTTAAAAATCCATTTTTGTGAAGAATCTCAAAAAGTCAAAGTTGACTTTTGTGCATAGTTGACTTTTTATCAGATGAATTCCAAACTGTGCAATTCTTCAGGAAATCATGTCCTTGACCTAAATCAAACTTGATGGACATGTTCCATGGGTGTCATAGGGTATATTGATGCATGTCATGGGGCTTGGGAGCATGTCCTGGTCAAAAGTCAAAGTTACAGTTGACTTTTTCCTTAAAACCCTAACTGTGGTGCAGATGAAATTGAAACTTGTTGCTCAAGCTTCTTGGATCAATCCATTGTTGAAAATGGATCAATGTAGTGTATTAGAGACCCTCAAATCCTCCTTTGAGGTCTTGGCTCATGATTTGCCCTAAAAGTCAACTTAGGGGTGAATTAGGTCAAGAAACCCTAATTCCTAATTTTTTATGAATGCATCCCCTGAGGCCAAATTGACTTGATGATTGGGTCCATGAGGTTCCATGGAGCATATTAGGTTGTGTTTTGGATCTTTGGCCCATGCCCAGAGGAAATTTTCCATCTGGAGGCCCTGATCGACCAAAACGCTAATTTGGTAACACTCGCGATCTTGAGACTTGATCCACCTAGAGGGAGCATCCTTGTGCTTGATCCTTGAAGTGGGAGTCCTTTTTTATCCTTTGTGTATGTTTGAGATTGTAGACAAGTTGAAGATCATGTCATTTCTTGATTGATCCTTTGTCTAAGGCTCTTAGAGGGCTTGAAACCCTAATTTTGATTGTAGTGAATGCTCAACAACCCTTGAGGCATTTGATGAGGCATGAAAGTACATCCATATTGTGATGATGATTTGCACAATGATGGAAAATCTAAGTGGTCAAAATTTGGGGTATGACACATGGAACTGTTTTGGCATAATTTATGGTAAAAATCAGTTAGGAAACAATAAAAGTGGTCAAGACTGTTTTGGATGATAAACATTGAATTTGAATGGAGTTTTTAGTGCCTAATATAGCGTTTCTATGACCAAGAATCTTGACTATTCAAAGCTCGGTTATTCCAATGTAACTGATCAGCTATTTATAGGGGTTATTTTGTTCTCCTTCAGCCAGTGAGCGTGCTTGTTTCATAAGTCCTATGACGTTTGTTCATTTTTAGGTAAGCACTACTTGGGTCTGGTTCTGTGAGGGCTTCCTTTGCCAATTTGTGGCTAAAAAGGGGGAGAAATGAGAGAGTCTTGCTGAATGGTTTGCGCAGATGCTATGCCTGGAGTCTGCAGTTCCAGATGTGGAAGAGGATGTCCTATCCTTCTGTTGGTGGTTGAGTCTTTGTGACTTGTGTCCTGAGTTATGAACACAGTTGTGACTTGTGTTCTGAGTTACCTGGGTTGGCAGAACGACACTTCTTAAGTTTCATCTTATGCTACAGATTAAACCCAGTGTCTAATCAATGAAGGGGTGCAGAATTATCTTATGCCACCATTGGTCTTTGATGAATAGACAAACATTTCTTTTCTGAAGGAGTCTTCTACATTTGTTCTGGGTCTGTCCTGGAAGGAAAAAGAAATGTGTTGAGTTGAGAGGGAGTGTCAGATATCTTCTTCCTCATGTGCACCAAATGACTTCAGGATTGTCTACTACCTAGGTCCTGATGTGCTGCCAGAAGGTGTTGTGGTGATGATATGTCAAGCATGATGTTCTAACATCATTCATAATTAGCCAAGAAGATGATTCTCTATGGATGCTGTACACAGTAGCTTCTGATGACTACTGATGATTATTGTTAGGATCAGATGACTTGTAACAGTAGTATAGGGTTGTTATTGCTGTTGTAATTTGAGCTGTAATGTTTATATATGTGTTTTAGACAAAATTAGCCAAAGGGGGAGATTGTAAGTTCTTGAAATTGGCTGAAATTTTGTTAAAACAATGCTGATGTCATGGTTGATGTTGCAACATGAGCTTCTAGCATTATTGATATACTTAGGTAACATTCAGGTCTGTTAAAGATGTAAGGGTTGTAGCTGTGTGCTGATGTTACACCTGATGTCGTAACATCAGTAGTGAACATCAGGTCTGAGATGTTTAGGGTTGCACGGGGTTTGGTTGAATAAAACATTCTGCTGAAGAAAATCAGAGATTGCAGGCGAATATCATGGGAGATATATTCTGTTGCAATTATGTGTGAAGAAGATTAGTTTGTTACTAATTTAATGCATAAAGATATGGAGAATATTTAGAGTTAATTAATTGAAGATTTAATTGAAGATTGGATTGAAGATTTAATTGAAGATCTATTTAGTAGCAGAATCTTCTGCAGATTTGTAGCAGTTAATATGCTGAGATTTAAAGCCCAAATCCAGTTGGGAAAAAGGTTATAAATAGGATGCTTGTAATCTAGAATATGTACGGGTCCAAGATGTAGATCATTAGGGCTTTGTCTAAGTGAACCACTCGGGTTGTGAGATGGTCACTGTGGTATTACTCAGAAACCTGTAGGTAATGAGTATTGTATTGTTCTTGGAGGAAGCTTTGAAGCAACTCCAAGTTGTGTCATAGAAAAGTGTCTTCTATGCGGTTAGAGAGTCTTGGAAATCAAGTTGTTAGTGCAGTGGCGGAGTTGTTGACTTCTAGACATCATTGCTATGATTGGGAGTGAGATGGAGTCTCTTATCTAGGGAGGACTTAGATAGAAGGGTCATTGGGTAGTGATTGAATTAGGTAGATTGTCAACTGGTTTGTTGAGTCTGTAATTTGATACTGCTAATAGTGGACTTCCTTCCTGGCTTGGTATGCCCCCAGATGTAGGTAGTTAGACTGAACTGGGTGAACAATCCTTGTTTGTGGTTTATGCGTTTCTGTTACTATTATTGCCTTGTTCATACAGCAGATTGCGATGTTGTGACATTGCACGAGACATCACATATCTGGTACCAGAATTTCAACGTTATTGTTTCTTACACCTGAAGAGGAAGCATTAGCAGATTCGTTATCTAGTAGGGAGTTGAGGACGTTGTTAGAGGATGAAGTGAAGATGTTTGCAGTGTTTTCCTCGTTATCTGTTGAAAGTAAGACTTCAATTAATGAGTTACCTGTGGTAAATGAATTTCCAGAAGTGTTTCCAGATGACATTACAGAATTGCCTCCGACAAGGGAAGTTGAATTCACTATTGATCTTGTGTCGGGTACCAGACCTATCTCTATGGCACCGTACAGGATGTCTGCATCAGAGTTGGTAGAGTTGAAATCTTAGATTGGGGAGTTGCTCGATAAGAAGTTCATTAGACCGAGTGTGTCATCGTGGGGAGCTCCAGTGTTGTTGGTGAAAAAGAAGGATGGTAGTATGCGTCTGTGCATTGATTACCGTCAGTTGAACAAAGTGACCATTAAGAATAAGTATCCACTTCCGAGGATTGATGACTTAATGGATCAGCTTGTAGGAGCTCGTGTGTTCAGCAAAATTAATTTGAGGTCGGGTTACCATCAGATTAGAGTAAAAAAAGGTGATATTCAGAAGACGGCGTTCAGGACCCGCTATGGACATTACGAATATGCAGTAATGCCTTTCGGAGTGTCTAATGCGTCAGGTGTGTTTATGGAGTATATGAACCGTATCTTTCACTCTTATTTAGATCAGTTTATTGTGGTATTTATTGATGATATACTGATTTATTCTAAGACTGACGAGGATCACGCATAACATTTGAGGATTGCATTGCAGGTGTTAAAGGATAATAAATTGTTCGCAAAGTTCTCAAAATGTGAATTCTGGCTGAGGACTATGAGTTTCTTGGGTCATGTTATTTCTGGTGATGGTATAGCGGTGGATCCATCTAAAGTAAGTGCAGTACTACAGTGGGAAGCTCCGAAGACAGCAACGGAGATTAGAAGCTTTTTGGGCTTGGCAGGTTACTACAGAAGATTCATTGAAGGGTTTTCTAATTTGGCGTTACCGTTGACACAGTTAACTAGAAAGAATCAAGCTTTTGTTTGGGATGCTGCTTGTGAGGAATGTTTTGAGGAACTGAAGAAGAAATTGACTACAGCACCAGTGTTAATTCTACCAAGTCCAAATGATCCTTTTGTAGTGTATTGTGATGCGTCTAAGATGGGATTAGGCGGTGTGTTAATGCAAGATGGCAAAGTGGTGGTATATGCTTCGCGGCAATTGCGGGGGAATGAGAGGAACTATCCTACTCATGATCTTGAATTAGCTGCAGTGGTTTTTGTATTAAAAATTTGGCGACATTATTTTTATGGATCAAGATTTGAAGTATTCAGCGAGCACAAGAATCTGAAATATTTATTCGATTAGAAGGAGTTGAATATGAGGCAGAGGAGGTGGTTATAGTTCTTGAAGGATTATGATTTTAATTTGAGTTACCATCCGGGAAAAGCTAATGTTGTAGCAGATGCTCTCAGTCGGAAGACAATTCACATGTCCTCATTGATGGTGAAGGAAATGGAGTTGATTGAACAGTTCAGAGACTTGAGTATGGTTTGTGAAACTACACCGGGGAGTATTAGATTGGGTATGCTGAAGGTGAATAATGACTTTTTGGATGTAATTAAGGAAAATCAAAAGCTTGATGTGAAGCTGGTGGACTTGATGCCTACAGGAAGCAATGATTCCGATAGTGACTTTAAAGTGGATAATGTTGGGTTATTGAGGTTCCGGGGCAGAATTTGTGTACCGGATAATGCGGAAATAAAGAAAGCGATCTTAGAGGAGAGCCACCGGAGTAACTTGAGTATTCATCCGGGAGCTACGAAAATGTATCATGACTTGAAGAGGTTGTTTTGGTGGTCCGGTATGAAGAGGGACATAGCTCAGTTTGTCTATGCTTGTTTAACATGTCAGAAGTCAAAAGTGGAGCACCAGAAGCCTTCGGGATTAATGCAACCGTTAGAGATTCCGGAATGGAAATGGGATAGTATTGCTATGGATTTTGTTACTGGTTTTCCAAATACTGCGAGAGGCTTTGCTGCTATTTGGGTAGTGGTGGATCGGCTTACGAAGTCCGCACATTTTATACCGATTAACATCAGTTTCCCGTTGTCGAAGTTGGCGGAGATTTATATCAGAATAATTGTGAAGTTACACGGTGTCCCGTCGAGCATAGTGTCGGATAGGATTCGAGGTTTACTTCAGAATTTTGGAAGAGTCTGCATGAAGCTTTGGGTTCTAGATTGAAGTTGAGCACGACTTATCATCCACAGACTGATGGTCAGTCAGAGAGGACTATCCAGTCGTTGGAAGATTTACTGAGAGCCTGTGTGTTGGAGAAAGGTGGTGCGTGGGATACTCATTTGCCATTAATTGAGTTCACGTATAACAATAGTCACCATTCTAGCATTAGAATGGAACCTTTTGAAGCTTTGTATGGTAGGAAGTGTAGGACACCTCTGTGTTGGTATGAAACAGGTGAGAATGTGGTGCTTGGACCTGAGATTGTGCATCAGACTACTGAGACAATTCAGATGATCCGCGAGCAGATGAAAACGTCTCAGAGAAGACAGAAGAGTTATCATGATAATCGGAAGAAATACTTGGAATTCAGTGAAGGTGACCACGTGTTCTTGAGAGTCAACCCAGTGACCGGTGTTGGACGTGCATTGAAATCAAAGAAGCTAGATCCTAAGTTTATTGGACCGTATCAGATCTTGCAGAGAGTTGGTGCAGTTGCTTATAGGGTGGTGTTACCGCCTGAACTTTCGAACTTGCATGACGTGTTTCATGTGTCGCAACTTTGAAAGTATGTATCTGATCCATCTCATGTTATCCTGAGGGATGAGGTGCAGATCAGGGATAATCTTACTGTGGAGGCGATGCCGATAAGGATCGAGGATCGCAAGATGAAACAACTCAGGGGAAAGGAGATTCCTTTGGTGAGAGTAGCTTGGGGAGGAGCTGCTGGAGGAAGTGTGACCTGGGAGCTGGAGAGGAGGATGCGAGAGTCGTATCCGGAGCTATTCTCATCAAGTACATTTTCGGGGACAAAAATAATTTAAGGGGGGAGAGTTGTAACACCCCAATCTAAATTATTGGATCGTCGTGTTATTTTCCATTGTTTGGCCTTGTTTAGGGGGTGTCTGAGTGCGAATGGGTAATGTTAATAGTGATAAGGTAGGGGTGTGTCCATTAATAGTAATATGGAACTTACTGTTATTAGTATTATTATTATTATTAATAGTATTATTCATATTATTATTATTATGGTTATTATTATTATTAATATTATTAGTAAATTAAAATCTAATTTAATTAATTAGATAATGGGCTGATAGAAAATAGGAAGGGCAGTTTAGTCATTAAGCTGGTTTAGTGAGAATTAGCGAGGGATTAACCATAATCAAAATTTTAGAGAGAGAAGGAGAAAGGCTAAGGAGAAGGGAAAAACAAGGGAGAGCTTGGGCACCCATCTTCATCAAATTTTCGCAGAAATTTGGTCAGGAATTCGAGGTAAGGGGGGAGAATGGGTTCAATATAGGTGATAATAACGTGAAAGGGTAGTGAGGGGTCCTTTCCCTCGTAGGATTTTGGATGCATGAATTCTGTTTGTGAATCTGTAGTGATATGGTCGAAATTATGACGAATTGTATGAATTGCTTTGCTCTGTCATGAGATACGTAATTGTATGGTGTTTTGCTGCTGTATAGATGCATGTATTGCAGATCTGGTTTTGATGCAGGTTGAGAGGACGGATTAGATCTAAAACCTGAAATTCTAATGTAGTAATGATAGGTGAAATTGTAAGATGAGATTATAGGTCCTAAAATTGACGTAGAACACTTTTAGGATTTATTTGAAAATGTAGAAGAGAGATCAAAGTGACAGAACTTGGACTAATATGGAGAATGGACATATTTCCCAGTCTCTGCCCATACGCGTAACAGGGAGGGTGGTACGCGTATGGATTGGTGTGCAGGAGGCCAATACGCGTAACAGGCATGTTGTTATGCGTATGGCATGACATTACGATTACGCGTAGGAGATTTCAATTGGCACGGCCCTCTACCCATACGCGTAACGGTACACGTATGAAGGCTTCACAATACGCGTATGGTTAGGAGATACGCGTAACTAGACCTGAGAATGGGATTTTTGAGGGGAAAACATGTCTCTGCCCATACACGTAATAGGTAGGGTAATACGCGTATGGTAGGATGGGGGAAGAGGCCTTACGCTTAGGATACGCGTACGGATGGGCGAGTGAGCTTGTAATACGCGTATGGCACAAGGCAATACGCATCTGGCCAGCGATTGTGCAGAATTTTACCGTTTCGCGATTTATTTCCCGTTTTCGCATCCGAAGTGGTTTCTTTTAGTTTGAGAGGTTGGGGATAAGTGTCAGACCTTGAGGAATGTAGGATTGGTGATAAAAATAATTGATATAGTAATTTTGGTGAATTAATTAGTAATTAGCTAATTAACGTTATGTGAGGTGTTTCCTGTGGTGTTATGTATTGATTATGATCAGGAGGATCGTGGAAATGTATGATTATGATTATACATGAATTATATGCATATTGATGTCATGCATTCATGGTGTGTCGGTGGTGATGAATCATTGCTCAGGAGGAGTATATGTGATTCATCCGAACTCCAATGTGGAGTATGGTGGGATAAATCATTGCCCAGTAGGGGTGTATGTGATTTATCCGGGTTCGATTGAATGAACCATGGTGATTTTTGTACCACATGCATTGTGTCTGTTGTTGAGTCGCATTGCATTATTATTATATGTTGACTGAATTATGATTGATAGTGACAAGTAGGTTGTGATTATGTGATTGTATGATTGTGTTTGAGTAACTACTCTTATCATGTGTTATTTGCCGTTTATTATTGAAGGTAGTTCTCACCCCTCTGTTGTTGTTGTGTCTTTGCTTCTTCGGAAGTACAGATAATCCAGGTACTTGAGTTGCTTGGAGTGCGTGTTGCCTGTTCGAGTCGTAGGAGTCGCTCTGATACGTAACACGGGAATTTTGGGGATTTTATTAGTGTTATTTTGTATTGAACTTTTGTTACGTATCTCTTTTAAAGTCAATATTTTGATGACCACGAGTTTATGTGGAGTTTTATAGTATTTTGGCAAGTGTGCCGTGAACTTATGAGATAATTATTTCTGCTGCTTTGTTTTCATTTAATGAAAGAAGTTTTGATGTTGGTTTTATTGGTGTAGCATCCTACTTGTAAAGTTTGAAACTCTAATTTTATCTGTAATATTCGTATATTTTATAAAATGGGAAAGTGGGGTGTTACACGGAGCACGACATCCTTCAGGATCACAATCTCCGTATATCATTTCGACATCTGACCTCGGTATAAATCTCGGACTCTGTGCGGGATAGCAAAAGGGAGTCTGCGTTTCGCCCTGAGACGTATAACCGTCCTCGTTGAGATAGGACTTCCATTCTTCCTCCGTATTGGACGAATCATCTTTATTGATGGTATGCACTTCTTGAGTCACTGGTTGAAGGAAGTCTCCACTGTGGAAGAAGTTCTGAATGGGATGAAAACTTTTATTGTTCGCAGCCGTCTGAGTACAGGTTGAGGAAAAGCCAAGACCTTTCTCTGATTGATTCTCATTGCTCATCGTAAGCGCTTGGAACTGAGTCCCAACAACCTCCTCGGGTTCTACACAAGTAGATGATGATAAGTTGCTTACGAGCAAGGCCTGTTCTCCACAGACTTTGACGAGTTGACCGTTTTGGACGAACTTTAGCTTTTTGTGGAGGGTCGAAGTGACCGCCCCAGCCTTATGTATCCAAGGTCTTCCTAATAAACAACTGTATGTTGCCGGGATGTCCATGACCTGGAAAGTGACTTGGAACGTGTGAGGACCAATATTTATGGGAAGGTCGACTTCGCCGATAACCGTTTTTTTGGATCCGTCAAGTGCTTTGAAGACGACCTCGCTGGTTCTCATCGGAGGCCCTTTGAATGATAATTGCATCAAAGTGGACTTCGGCATAACATTCAGGGCTGACCCTGTGTCTACCAGTATGTTGGCTAAAGCATCGTCCTAGCAGTTAACTGTAATGTTGAGCGCCATGTTATGACGGCGACCTTCTTCAGGTAATTCCTCATCACTAAATCCCAAGTTATTGCAGGAAGTGATGCTAGAGACAATGCTATCAAACTGTCTGATTGTTACATCCTGTTCCCCAAAGGATTGCTCCAAGACTTTCTTAGAGCCTCCCTGTGCACTTCTGAACCGAGTAACGGTGATAATACCGAGATCTTTGAAGGAGTTTGTAACAGCTGATCAATAATGTTGTATTCACTCCTTTGGATGAGCTTTAGCATCTCATCATTGTTTTTTGAAAGGTCAGGATTACTGGATTGATCGACTGGTGGATTGGGAACTTCTGTCTGAGGTTCCTTTTCTTTGCTGGGTTCTCCAACTCCTCTGTTGAAGATTCTACCACTCAGTGTTACTCGACTGATGTCTGCAATATTCACGACGGAGGGTAACAAAATTTCCTTTCCATTCTCAATTGTTGTTGCACCGTATTTGTAAGGGATAGCCTTAGTTGATTCATACGGCAGTGGTCCCGGTAGATGTATGACTATGGGAGCCTTCTGATTTTTCTGAACATCGTAAGTAATTTCGATCTGTTCCCGGTTGGGAACTCTCGATTCGTCAAGTAGAGGGATGATGGAACAAACATCCCTAGCCCTCTGATGATCAGAGATTACGACAACATCCTCTATTTGATCAGTGAAGTAGTTGACTGATCCAGAACTTGACCATGATTGAATCTCTTTGCGGTCCAACTGACTTTGAAGGGCTGCTCGCACGAGGTAGCATCCTTAATTATACACTGATCAAACTCCACACCGCTCATAGTTGTGTAGTGGCACCTAGCCACGTCCGCTTTGAATACAGTGTAGCCTTACTAGATTTGTTTCCATCGACCGAACATCCTGACTTTGATATCTAGTAAGATTCCCGTTAGTGATACTAATTTGCTGGGTGTCTTCATCCATATAGATTGGAAGCCACCAGTGGTTCAACAAGTGCTGAAGTGTTTCCTGGATAAGGGCATAACCCTGATCGTCTTCACAACCCGCTTTACAGCTCTGATAATCATGTGATACCAGGAACCCGAGCCGGACCTGTTTAGCATGTAACTCCACCAGGCTGGTATTCATCAAGCGAATATTGAATATTTGAATCATGTTGATTTGATAATGATTCCTATCATGGTAGTCTTGAATCCATCCAAGATCCATCTGACGCTGGAGGGCCTCCTGTATGAAAGAGCATCCCTGTTTATGTACTGAGCAAGTCAAGCAGGAATTATAATCGTGACGCGGCAGATTATGATACTGGCTTTGCCTTGAGTGCATTGCCACCAAGTTGACATTCATCGCACGGATGTCGTGGTTTTGAATGATGTTGGAATTCGTATAAACCATGTTAACTCCATGAACTCGGTGCTCTTGGATCCATCTGAGATCCATCTGTTTCTGTAGAGCTGATTGCACCACAGAACATCCTTGATTGCTTTTGGAGCAGATATCACACTGGTGATAATTATGAGGTGGGACATGGCCATATCCACTCTGTCTACAATGCATCTTGACCAAGTTGGCCCTCAGTAAGAGTACATCGCGAATTTGATAGGTGTTGTTAGACTCTCCCTCTATCAAATTGACTGTAGCCTTCTCGTGTTGAGGCAGTGGGTTTGTGAGAACATTTGGATTCGTATCTTTGAAAGATAAGATCCCGCTCCTAACAAGCTTTTGCACATCAGACTTGAAACTTTGACAGTTCTCTATGTTATGCCCTGTTCCTCCTTGATGGTAAGGGCAAGTTTGATCCACCTTAAACCAAAAAGGCAGATTTTTCGGTACTGTAAGAGGAGACTTAGTCTGGACATGCCCCTTGGCCAGTAGTAACGGAAATAGTTCTGCGTATGATATGGGTATAGGATCAAATCCTGGTGGCCGCATTGTACGGTTGTTGTTGTATTGAGGACGAGCCTGCTGAAGAGACTGTTGTGTCCTTTGTTGAAGTTGTTGTTGATTCGGTTGGCTCTGAGCAACCTAAGGTTGATACGTAGAAATAGGCGCAGGGTTGATAGCAGGAGTTACTGCCGCTACTGGTTGATATCGTCGCCTTTGCTTTCCGAGAGAGATATTCCTAACATCTTGCTCATTTTTCTTAGGGAGAGCACTACCGTATCGTTTTGTACTACTTGATGATCCAGCGTCTTTAACTAAACGTCCTTCTCGGACGGCTTCCTCAAGACGAACTCCCATGCCCCCCATCTCGGTGAAGTCACTGGGCGCACTGGCAACCATTCTGTCGTAGTAAAATGAGCTCAAGGTCTTTAAGAAAATCTTTGTCGTCTCTTTTTCCTCAAGAGGTGGACAAATCCGAGCGGAAACTTCACGCCATCTCTGAGCGTACTCCTTAAAGGTTTCCTTATCCTTTTGCGACATTGATCTGAGTTGATCTCTGTCTGGTGCCATGTCCAAATTGTATTTATATTGTTGGACGAAGGCAGTGCCAAGATCTCTGAAAGTCCTAATCGTAGTGCGGTTTAAACCCATGTACCATTTTAATGCGGCACCGGTTAAACTATCCTGAAAGTAGTGAATCAGTAGATCCAGGTTCTCTGTCTGAGCTGACATTCGCCGAGCGTACATCACCAAATGGCTTTGAGGGCAAAAGTTACCCTTGTACTTTTCAAAATCGGGTACTTGGAATTTGTGCGGGAGTTTCACATTGGGGACCAAACAAAGGTCTGCGGCGTCCTTTCCAAATAAATCCTGACCGCGAATAGCTTGTAGTTCCTTCTGCATTTCCAAGAACTGCTCCTGGAATTCATCCATTCTATCGAACATACTTTCCTTTCTACTAGAAGGTATCTTGGGAATCTGTCCTTCCGGGACAGTGTGCAACACAGGGGGTGGTACCCTTACTACGGCAGTGAATCTTGGCGTTTCCTGAAGTTTGTAACCTTCAGGAGTCCTCATTATGCCTCTAGCATCCTCGTTTTCCCGAAGTTTGTAACCTTCAGGCCCAACGACTTCCGCTATGATTCCCTGATCTTCAGTGATCGGCGGAACATATCCTTCTGGGATATAGTTAACAGGCATGCCCCAGGGACGATCTTTCCGCATTTGATACCTAGGATCATACTTCTCTACTATGGGCGTTGAGGTGATCTCTGAGATCACAGTTCTTTGTAGCTGAGCTTCTGCCATGGCTTGCATGTCGTTACGAAGCTTTCTCATATCCTCTCTCAGAGCGTCGATCTCTTCTTTCAACTCTCTATTCTCTTCCTCGAGATCATCCATCTTTTTCTGACGATTGGCCCGAGTATCGTACGAATGAGATAGTTTGACTCTAGAACCGAGACACAAACGTGAGATTCGTAGGTAAGAAGAATACGTGACGTGAGAATGATGAATGTAATGATTATATTAATTGTTTTTTGGTTTAATCAAAATAAACTTCGACAATTAGATTGCAAATATCAAACAGTGGGGAAACCCCCGTTTTATTGAATTCAAAGGACTGCGGAAATGGAAATACAGTAAATTACAAGGTGCGGAAGCAGAAACCTAAGCTAATGGGTCCCGAGTCCTCTCTGAGGAGAGCTCGGGTGCTGATTCTGGTACTTTCCTTTTCTTGGACCGGGGCTCTTGGGCCGTGGTCGGGTTGTCATTCCTTTGCCAAGTGAAAAGAGCGAGAAAATTTCTTTGGTCATCCTGATTTTCTACAGCATGTTGCTCCAAAATCTCAATTAGAGCATCATTTTCTTTCAGCAGTTGCTGTATTTTGGTACACTCCACATTGAGAATACGGTACATGTTCTTCCAAGACCTCCTCTCCTGTTGAACTTTGTTGAGAGTAACCTGAAGTTTTTCCATTTCAGTCATGAAGTACATGACAGATTCCCTTGGCGGAAGAACTCCGTGACGAGGATAAGGCATCTTTAGCTTGAGAGCTCTAGTTTGTACCCAGTGGAGATAAGGCTCCACCGAGACACAGTCCGGTTTTCCTAGAGACTCCCGTCCTTTCTTACGAACGTGTTTCCAAGCGTGCACTATTTCCATCTTTAGTGCCCTGTCATTTTCTCCTTCCTTGAAGAAAAGACCTTCCAGATGAGCATTACGCGGGACATGCCTCATCGGGTATCCAAATTGACGACGAACTAGAACTGGATGATAATTGATTCCACCCTTAGTTCCGATGAGGGGTACGTTGGGGAAGTTTCCACCATGGTCAATGATCCTGATCCCGTCATAAATCCTATTGTACCAATCTATATCAGAGTTGGTAAGAGACATGATTTTCTGCGACCAACGTAAGGCACTCTTATGATCCCAAAAAGCGGCAGACTTAGGCAAATGGGAGATAAACAACTTATATAGCAGGGGTAAACAACTTATATAGCAAAGTACAGAGCCTTCTTTACCAGAAACTTGGCTGGTAAACTTGGGATTCCTCCCTTGGTGGTCATGTGAGTCTTGACTTCCGACTCATCAAAATAGATTGCTCTTGCAATGATTTGATCCTTTGGAATTTCTTCCAGTCCAGAAAAGGGAGCTTGATCAGTAATGGGTAGATCAATCAGATGAGAATACTCCTCCAGCGTTGGTGCGAGCTGGTAATCCGGGAATGTGAAACAGTGATAGACCGGATCGTAAAATTGAATGAATGCCTCCAAGATTCCCTCAATTACATGGACCCTTAACAGAGGTAGCAGACCTCCGTACTTGGCTCTGAAAGCGTCAGGTTTAGTGATCATCCTTGCTAATCCTCTCAAATCCCCTAGTTTTGGAACCTTGAATGTATACTTGTGAATTTTTCTTCTACCGAAATCCATTAGCGCAATCCTTTTCTCTCTGACATTTGAAATCATTGTCTTAGTTTAATTTGAAAAAGAGAGACTAGAAGAGAAATTTTTTTTGCTTAATGTTTTTTTAAAATGAATGCATGAATGCAGCACACAAAAACATAGAAAAAACATGAGGTCAAAGGGTCGGTGTCATGAAGTCAAGGCTCTACCCATCCCAAAGGTTTATACTAGTGATTTTTGTACCTGTCTCTCAAAATCATTAATTCTTATCGAGATAACATCAGCGGGCCAAGAACCGTGCTAGGTGATGTATTTTGAAGAATTTCAGAAGAGGGTAGTATCGCGTGAGAACTATTTCTGATAGCTTCCGCACTACTGAAAGAGGTTTTTCCTATGTGTATACTCAATCTTTCCACATGCGGCATCACACGCATTCCCATTAGCAGAAAAATAAACACAGATATCAATTAGGAAAAGCAGTATATATATTTGTCCTAATGTCCTAGACTTTTTAAGAGCTATGAATCCTATGATCCTAACAGAAAATGGCTCCTCGGCGGAGTCGCCATTCTGTGGTACCTTCCCAACTTAAAGGTTTTTGACCTAAGATCCTAGTGAGGGCTGATCCTATCAATAATGACATTCCCCGATGGAACCGTCATTCGGTGATACCTTGTGAACCCAAGGACTTGTCCTAAGAGAAGGTTTCAACCAGAGAAATAAGAGAGACAAGATTCCTTTGTTTGGCCCCACGGTGGGTGCCATTTTCCTGTGAAATTGTCTAAACTTAAGGTTTCCTCCTAAGAGACGGGAAAAGAACAAGTCTCTCCCACTGTGGTCGCCATTTTTCTGTAGCGCGGTTTTTGTGGTTTCGAATCACTATCGCTTTGGTACTACAGGTCGATTCATTTTTTATCCTATTAAAGCTGATGAAGGAAGGGAAATAGATGTCTCCAACTAACCCTGCTTGCATACTGAGGTTTAAACAGTCAAAACTGTTGGTTTACAGATGCGGCTTTAGTTCGTGGGCCTCTCTCTGCTTATTTTGTTCAGAACAAAATATCGGGACTGTTCATGGGGAATTTGTTGGGATATTGTGGTGGATTGGCTTTGGGGTAGGGGACTTTGGGTTTTTTTTATTAGTGTGCTCGCTAAGATTCTTTTGCAATCTTATGCCTACGTATTCCCGGGATAGGGAAATCAGAGCGATCGTAGTTCCTCCTATTCTACGGGAGGAAATGGTGTTTTGGTGTCTTGTTAAAGGCCCAAGACATGAAGCTAAAGGTGGTTTATATCTTTTTCAAAGGCCAAGAGGAGGCTAGGGTTACTGTTTCAGTTGAGTGACAAGTACAATATGTTGATTAAAAGAGAAAATCAGTTCTTATATGAGTAATGTTGTACTTTGGGATTGATCAGAGGATCAGGGTTATTTCCTGTTCTTTAAGGAAATGGGAAATCCAATGGGTATTGAGACTGTCCACGTCTACGGGTGCTTTTTCCTATTTTTGACAGGAACTTGAGAATGTCTTCGAGACTCAAGGAGATTAGACTGTCCAAATCTAGAGTTTTATCTCTTGTACTATGCTTAAGAGAGATCAAGAGACAGTACATTCGCGGTAGAAAGATCTAGACTCTTTGAAAGATTGTTCTATTAAGATGACTAATTTCTGTTCCTATACCTTTAAAAGGTCGTCGGGACAATTTGTACGAAGCCCAAGAGGAGGCGAGAAAAACTTTTAAGAAGCCGAAGGGACAATTTGTATGAAGCCCAAGAGGAGGCCATCTTCCCGGAGGAAGAATCATTATACGAAGCCTAAGAGGAGGCTGTGAAAACTTCTAAGAAGCCGACAGGCCCCTGTACAACGCCCAAGAGGAGGCGGGGATGCTTTTAGGAAGCCTGTGGGTCCTTGTGTAACACCCTTCTACCCCACATACAATTTTAGGAAAAACACTTAATATTATCAGAGTAAAAATCAGCAAGAAAGGCGCCACACATATTCAAACGACATTCAAAATCATTGTCCTGTCCCGTAACACGGGTTATTCATTCATCATTAACATAAATTGACAACTAAGCAGCGAAATCAAAATTTTTAGCTCAGGTCAACAAAATACTTCATGGATAAAAGTATCCAATTCAAAAAGGCATCAATAATATGAAAAATTCCAACATGAAACCAAAAAGGGAACATTAGGTTCACAACTAATCCCAACCCGATGTTACATGACACAGAGCAGGACACCACTTAAAACACGACTAAAACGACAAAAGAAACGCTCCAAGACTCAATCCTCCAGCACCGCAAGTCTACTCTTGGTTATCTGCAAGTTACCCACATAAGAGGCAACATTTTCAAGTAGGCAGGGTGAGAAATCACAATTCATTATAGTAATATAAGGACATGGAAAATAAACAGAAAAGCAACAACAACATCATAGCATCATCAACAACAACATCATAGCATCATCAACAACAACATCATAGAATCATCAACAACAACATCATAGCATCATCAACAACAACATCATAGCAACATCAACAACAACATCATAGCATCATCAACAACAACATCATAGCATCATCAACAACAACATCATAGCATCATCAACAACAACATCATAACATCATCAACAACAACATCATAGCCTCATCAACAACAACATCATTTATATGCAATGTCAATTATAATGGAATGCAAAGGATGCATGTGGTACCGATTCAACGTGGATGGACACTGGCCATCAACCCTCCAAAAGGAGCACAACATAATCAACGTATAACTTCAATCCGCACAATGGGATTGAAGCTACCAATGGACCGAAGTCCCAACATAAAATGCTATAAAATGCAATGATGTTAATCCTTCTCAATTCAACAAAAATCAACGTGTGCATCATTCATTTCATATTCAACAAGTATCATCGTCCAATCATGTTTTATCATCCATACAGCAGCAAAACAACAAGACAGCAAAAATCAGCAAGAGAAAACGTCAAAAACAGCAAAACTGCAAAACAGTTGCCTGACACGGCCGCCCGTGTCCCGTGACACGGCCCGTGTCAGAAGGCCTGCACTAAAAAAAACCCAAAACAGAAAAATTACAGCAGAAATAGTAGCCTGACACGGCCGCCCGTGTCCCGTGACACGACCCGTGTCAGAAGGCCTGTAACAAGATTTTTGTTCGTCCCCAAACAACAGGCTGACACGGGTGCCCGTGTTGTGTGACACGGCTCGGGTCAGGATGCGACAAAACCCCGATTTTCCAAAAAGTGATTTTTCTGCTGCGATTTTGACTCAGAATACCCCAAAATTCAGTGTTCTCCAATACGAAATTTGACCAAAAGGCTCACACAATACACATACATCAAATACACCAATTTATTTCACTCATTCTCATCACAACACTCACTCCTAACACAATCTATATCATCAAACACTACAATTACTCAAGAATCCTCAAAACCCAATCTATTCATAAACCAATTCCAATAAAATTATAATAAACCGTGAAAACTCCCTATACCTTAGAGAAATCAGTAGCTTTCCTCCTTCTCTAAGATTCTCCAGCAACCTTTAAGTCTTAGGGTTTTTCTCCTTCTCCTCCTCTTCTCTTCTTCAGCGTTTTTCACAAAACACGATAAGTTAGAATAGATCGGTCTTCTCCTCTTTAGACAAAATATCCCAGTTTATGAACTTCCAACTCTACCCTTAATCTTTTTCCTTTAAGGCCATCTTGCCCTTTTCTTAATATTTTTAAATAATAATAATAATAATTGTATAAATAATACATTAATTATTCATTCTATTAAATTATTTAAAAATACTCTTTTGATCCAAAATTCTCCAAAATTACCAAAACTTCTTAATTCCTTCTAAATTAATTAAATAAATAAATAAATGATTAATTTAGATTTTCGGGGCGTTACAACTCTCCCCTAGTTTAAGAATTTTCGTCCTCGAAAATTTACTCGATACAACCCACTCCAGATACGTTATCACATCCAACTAATCAACTCTCATGCCACGTGTGGCAATACCATGAATAACGCAATACAACAATACACCTTATCAATGACAACGACAACAAGATGAAATGCTCACGCGATACACTCGACGACCAACTCAAAACACCGAGAATAATCAAGTTAGGAACGCACAGGTTCACCATGAACCAGAATACAACACGATCGCTACCATCGCCATAGGCAACCCTCCCCTAACTCCCCATCATAGGAATTAGCTACTCGCACTCGAACCATCACCATAGGTAACGAGGCAACAACAAAGATAAGAACACAAAAGCCCATAGCACAACATCAACGTAACCAAACTACCGACATCGTTATTACCCACATAAGAACCAACTGCGCTACCCACGCTTTCGCTGCGCACTCTAAGTACTCGCAACTATCTAATCTACCAAGTTTACATCAACTTCTGACCATCAAAGCAGACATAAGAAAAGACTTTCGACTTAACTCATCAGAAATTCCAACCAAACAGACATTCTATACTCTTGTGATTACAGAATACATCGAACTCCGATTACAAAAAAACAAAATAACACCTCCGAATATTCAACACAAATACAACCGCAGCCAATTCCAAATCTTGAATAGAATAAATACTTTCATGAATCCCCAATTACCGTAAAACATAAGCTACAACTTTACCATCTTGTATTAACACGATGTCCAAATTCATCATAACCACCTACCAATGCCATAACAGCAACAATACAGCATTCCAACAGCATAAGCTACATGTGTCCAATTAATCTCAATAAGATAAATGATCTCTTTCACTCCCAGGCCGCGCTATGCGGGATCTGTGAGTTCTGCAGGAAAACCCTGCGAAAGACACATGTCCTGCTGCGACTTAACACTTTCCAACAGTTCTTTAACACTAATTAAACACAGATTTTTCATCCATACTCCACACCCAACCTATGCACATTAACCAAATCAGTCCAATAAAATAATTCATCAATTCCTACTTACACTAACACAATCCTTCATAAAACTTCATCTGAATTAAGACAACCAAGTAAACTCATCTTTACTAACCAAAATCACACTTCGATAACTTAACATATAACTTCACTTCTATCAATACTTGTAACTCAATCCTCAAATATTCTACGCGCTCTTCTTCTGATTTTATACTAGATCAGAACATCCACAACGAACACCGGTTCCAACTTATCCAAACAAGTATTGAAGATACGATTCATATTCCTTATGTACACTTCAAGGCATACTAGCCACTACTATTCTCTACCCGACATCCTTGGTCAAATCGTGGTCTTACATTTCCATTTACTTCCTCCTTGGTTCATCTCTATAATGCTTCAAGTCTCATGTCAGTCGGATTCTCGACTCATCGCAAATCAAAACTCAAGTTATCCCGAATACAACTGTGAGTCTCCATACTACTCACCGATCAACTCGCAACCTCATGCTATCATCCTCGAGTTTGCCTCATTTTCCCTATATAAGAATTCGCATTGACTAATCAAAACAATCCTTAAGCACTTGGCTCAACTCCGAACAATTCACTGTACATACAATCTCGGTTAGCAAGACACGTCTATTCCATCCAACAGGATTCCGTCCACTATCAACAAGAGATTAAGGGTGATCAGTTCCTTAATTTGTCAATAGACAGCCGACAACCATAAAGGTGGCATAAATCGTCACTACCCAACTACAATAGCGTCCTTTATCTTGTGCTCAAAATTACCTAAGCATAATGCTCCCCCATCTCTCTAAGGCTTACAAACGTCTTCTTAATTTTCTTATTTTCCACCTCGTCAATGATACAAAAAGTCCAAAATCCAGTACAAATTCTCCTATACATGCTCGTAGCACAACACATTTGCTGAATATTCTCCCAACACCGGAACTACTACGACACCAAGTACAATCCAAATCTGTTTGCTCCAAATCGAAACCTTTATTCAAGTTAAGAACTTCAACAACACTAACCAATCCTTCGTATTTCCTTTAATTCAAGAACCTCTATAATCCATATAGTTTCACGCTTGATTCTCATTCAAATCACACTCACAATCGTACCACCTCATCATCTGGTTGGTGATACAACTTCCAAACATTTTCCCGACATATGTCGACACTATATCAACAATAACACACAGTCCACTTTACTATTTAACCTTACTCAAGGAAATCTATATTCTAATAATTCTCCACTGGCATACACCGCAATCTCTATGTGCTCCTTCGATATCCTTACCTCCTTCCAATTTCCAAATATTTCACACTTGATCTTATCTTACTCGTCTCTAGTAAGAATCGTTCAACTTCTAACACAATCATCTCTTTCAATACGGACCTTCCAACACAAAATTATATTCCAAAATGAAGGGAATTTCATGTAGATTGCAGGACTTCAAGAATCGCTTAAATCCGAGTTACGAGTAAAAAGTTATACCCCTTTTTCTGAAGGCTATTCCATAATTGTAAAAATGAAAATTGAAATTGGTGAACACGAGTTCTACCTCTCTCTTGCTTCTGAGATCCTCCAACTATCCTTGCTTTTCACCCAACTCTGAAAATCATCCGACTTCAATCCAATTATACTCAAGACATACTAGTCTACCAGTTGATCCATCGAATTATCATTTTCTTGGAGTGGATCCTTATTCTCAATCGCCTCTTTAACCCGCCGTCGGTAGTCTACGCACCTCTCAATTAACTGTCATCACCCACATGCGCTCATATAAGCTCCATTCTGTACGAGTTGTCTTACTCGCTTAGCAGGTAAAAACATCATCTCCTAACTGTCTCCAAACTCTTATCTACACTTCAGAGGCAAGTTGCAATTATCGGCTCGTCCTCCCTCAAAGGCATCTCAAACTTGACCGATAAGAATCATGAGTCCATACCCCTCGTCGGTTCGCAACACAGTTCCAACAACATTTGCACTCTTGCAATCAATATCACCTTGATCCAACTTCACATACCATTAGCATTTTCGGGAAGTAAGCTTCTCCCCCACTTGTTTCAAACCAACTCCTGGAGATAAACGGTTAGAAAACTAATAAGCAAGTACCGACAGTGTTTCACACACATGCCGCGTACTAAGGAATAAACAACATTAGACAACTTGGCCGGACGGACCGACCTGCTCTGATACCACTAATGTAAAAACCCTTCTACCCCACATACAATTTTAGGAAAAACACTTAATATTATCTGAGTAAAAATCAGCAAGAAAGGTGCCACACATATTCAAACGACATTCAAAATCATTGTCCTGTCCCGTAACACGGGTTATTTATTCATCATTAACATAAATTGACAACTAAGCAGCGGAATCAAACTTTTTAGCTTAGGTCAACAAAATACTTCATGGATAAAAGTATCAAATTCAAAAAGGCATCAATAATATGAAAAATTCCAACATGAAACCAAAAAGGGAACACTAGGTTCACAACTAATCCCAACCCGATGTTACATGACACATAGCAGAACACCACTTAAAACACGACTAAAACGACAAAAGAAACGCTCCAAGACTCAATCCTCCAGCACCGCAAGTCTACTCTTTGTTATCTGCAAGTTACCCACATAAGAGGCAACATTTTCAAGCAGGCAGGGTGAGAAATCACAATTCATTATAGTAATATAAGGACATGGAAAATAAACAGAAAAGCAACAACAACATCATAACATCATCAACAACAACATCATAGCATCATCAACAACAACATCATAGCATCATCAACAACAACATCATAGCATCATCAACAACAACATCAGAGCATCATCAGCAACAACATCATAGCATCATTAACAACAACATCATAGCCTCACTACAAGAAAAATGCATTTTAGCATCAATATTTTAGCGTCGGCCACGACCCCGACACTATTAGTGGCTATTGAGCGTCACCAAAAGCGGACGCTAACATGCCTATTTATTTGATATTTATTTTTTTAATATTCCCTACATAAAAGTTATTTAATTATTTATTTATTATTGTATAAAAACGTTAGCGTCGCATACTGGCCGACGCTATATATTGAGACGAATTATATTTCATTTCCCACCTCTTTTTTCGTTTCCCTCCCTATTTATTTATTTTTTTTATTTTTATTATTTTATAAAAATCGTAGCGTCGCATACTGGCCGACGCTATGTTGGAGCGAAATATATTTCATTTCGCGCCTCTTTTTTCGTTTCCCTCTCTATTTATTTATTTATTTATTTTTATTATTTTATAAACATTAGCGTCGCATACCGGCCGACGCTATATTGTTCATAAACCAATAAATTTTAGCATTTATTTATTTATTTTTGTTTGTTATTTTATTTTCCTGTTTTATAAAATCAAATGATTAATATAAATGTAAATAAAATAAAAACTAAGAAATAAGAATAAGTAGAAATTTTTTTTATGAATTTTAAAATGTGTTTTGAAGCTAGAATTTTAATTATATATTTTAAAATATATTTTACATTAAGAATTTTTATTAAATACTTATTTTAAAAATTATTTTTTTATGAATTTTAAATTGTATTTAAAAATGTATTTTAAAAAGTATTTATTTACAAATTTAAATTGTGTTAAAAAATGTAATTTTTAACAGATGTTTAATTTCCTCAATATACTTATTGTAAACAAAAAACTGAAAAGGGGGAAAGGGTTTATGTGCCGCCACTCAGCTTCATCCATTCAAGGCTTTTGTCATCGATTCAGTCATCGTTTTAGCTCCTCAGCTTCTCATTGTTTCACTCATCGTTTCAGTCATCGTTTCAGCTCCTCAGCTTCTCATCGTTTCAAGGTTTCTGTTGTTCATCGTTTTCAGGTTTCCGTTATTAATCGCTTTCAGGTTTCTGATTCATATCTCATTTTCTCGCTTTCAGATTTCCGTTGTTTATGTGCTTAGTCAAATTTTCAACAGATTCAGACACCACCAACTTTCTTCCTGGTATCAACTCTCATTTTCTGTGATTATTATCATATTGATTTGACATTGTGATAATGTGATGTTGCTGGAAAGATTATGTTAAAATGTGTTGATTATTATCATATTCATTTTCTCCCCTTGTTAGATTCTGTTAAAATGTGTTGAGTTCTGTTAAGGTTGAATTGGAAATTAGTTGTTATTTGAACTTCTTATTAGGTATTTGTGCAAAATGTTTTGTTAAAATGTGTTGATTATTATCACTATTGGTATGTGTGGATTGTTTGTGAGAACTATGAAATTAATCATGAAATTAATGACTTAGTTGGATCATTGAACTTCCTATAAGAAATATGCTTATGCGTTTGATTGACTCTGTAATCTGTTTCGAGACCCGGTTTTCATGGTTTCTATTTGTTAGAAATTAGGATTTATATTACTGAGGAAATGAGGGGGAATGGTAGACAAGGAAAATCAGAAAGAAAGTTTGAAACCACTTGGAACTGATATTTTTGATGTTGAGTTTTGCTAACAGAATCCAGTTACTAATGTATAATAGTCTCAGCCTAAATTACTCTCAAGTACATCCATGAAGAATTCATGCTACCATCAAATAACATGCTGACTAATTATTTCAGTGGCGGCCTAGACGCCGACGCTAACATCAAATAATAGGCTGACTAATTATTTCAGTGGCGGCCAAATGGCCGACGCTAACAACAAATAATAGGCTGACTAAACTACCAGTGGCGGCCAAATGACCGACGCGATCATAAAATAATAAGCTGATTGATTATGACAGTCAACCAATCAAAAAATGACATCTGGCATTCCGTAGCGTCGCTCCAAAATCGATGCTACCTCAGTAATCAGCTGCGCAATTTAGGCCAAGAGGTAGAGACGAGTTAGTGGGAGCTTTTGGCCGACGCTACCATAGTGTCACTGAAATGCCGCCACTAATTTAATTAACTTCCAGCTATGGAAAGGCCACCCCGACTCCCACACTAAGCCGACGCTAAACCCCTATAGTGTCGGTTTTTTGGGTGTTAGCGAGGGCTATTTGGCCGACGCTAATACTGTGTTTTCTTGTAGTGCCTCATCAACAACTACATCATAGCATCATCAACAACAACATCATAGCCTCATCAATAACAACATCATTTATATGCAATGTCAATTATAATGGAATGCAAAGGATGCATGTGGTACCGATTCAACGTGGATGGACACTGGCCATCAACCCTCCAAAAGGAGCACAACATAATCAACTTATCACTTCAATCCGCACAATGGGATTGAAGCTACCAATGGACCGAAGTCCCAACATAAAATGCTATGAAATGCAATGATGCTAATCCTTCTCAATTCAACAAAAATCAACATGTGCATCATTCATTTCATATTCAAAAAGTATCATCATCCAATCATGTTTTATCATCCATACAGCAGCAAAACAACAAGACAGCAAAAATCAGCAAGAGAAAATGTCAAAAACAGTAAAACTGCAAAACAGTTGCCTGACACGGCCACCCGTGTCCCGTGACACGGCCCGTGTCAGAAGGCATGCACTAAAAAAATCCCAAAACAGAAAAATTACAGCAGAAACAGTAGCCTGACACGGCCGCCCGTGTCCCGTGACACGGCCCGTGTCAGAAGGCCTGTAACAAATTTTTTTTTCGTCCCCAAACAGCAAGCTGACACGGGTGCCCGTGTTGTGTGACACGGCCCGTGTCAGGATGCGACAAAACTCCGATTTTCCAAAAAGTGATTTTTCTGCTGCGATTTTGACTCAAAATACCCCAAAATTCAGTGTTGTCCAATACGAAATTTGACCAAAAGGCTCACACAATACACATACATCAAATACACCAATTTATTTCACTCATTCTCATCACAACACTCACTCCTAACACAATCTATATCATCAAACACTACAATTACTCAAGAATCCACAAAACCTAATCTATTCATAAACCAATTCCTATAAAATTATAATAAACCGTGAAAACTCCCCATACCTTAGAGAAATCAGTAGCTTTCCTCCTTCTCTAAGATTCTCTAGCAACCTTTAAATCTTAGGGTTTTTCTCCTTCTCCTTCTCTTCTCTTCTTCAGCGTTTTTCACAAAACACAATAAGTTAGAATAGATCGGTCTTCTCCTCTTTAGACAAAATATCCCAGTTTATGAACTTCCAACTCTACCCTTACTCTTTTTCCTTTAAGACCATCTTGTCCTTTTCTTAATATTTTTAAATAATAATAATAATAGTATAAATAATACATTAATTATTCATTCTATTAAATTATTTAAAAATACTCTTTTGATCCAAAATTCTCCAAAATTACCAAAACTTCTTAATTCCTTCTAAATTAATTAAATCAATAAATAAATGATTAATTTAGATTTTCGGGGCGTTACACCTTGCACTAAGCCTAAGAGGAGGCTGATGAACAGTTCCAGAAGGGGTTTCACTTGGAACATTGGCCTTCTGTATATGAACTGTTCAAGGGGCAGATTTCTTGGATCTAGTTATCTAAAATTGTTGTAAAAGAAAATTCTCATGGTTTAGGTTATGTTGAAGTATCCGGGAGAACGTCGGAGGTAAGGAGATGAGGTTTTGTCTAGGTCTAGACGTAGTTGCTGGGGAAACTCTAAATATCTATACTAGTATTACACAATCGATATGAGTTTATGAAAGAAGACTTACAGTGAACCAACCCCACAATACAGTTATATATATGAAAGTTAAATGAAAGCGGGTAAACACTTACTCGGTTGTAGAGCTTCCATGTTGTTTGGTTAGTTATTTAACAAAGAAAGCTTTGATAACAATATTATATTCTAAATCAAAGGAGAAAGTGCTTTGAAAAGATTGTTGGGGCTTACAGCTCAAGGAGAGGCCCAAGGTTTTAATCAGTGATCGCACTGTCGTTTTGTACAAAATGATTGAAAGAAAAAATAAATGGGGGTTATAACACGAGGGTAGGCCCAGATGATTTATTTTTTGAACTGGCGGTCGCGGAGATGATTGTTGGGTCTTTCACTCTATTAGAGGCCTAAAATGATTGAAAGTGAACAAAGATGGGTCTTATAGCTCGAGGAGAGGTCCAGATGGTTTGTTTTAAACGGGCGATGATCGCGCCGAACTTTTGAAATACAACGGGACTTATACAGGATTTGAGGCCCAAAAATAGGTTTGTATTTACAAAGGATTGGGTCTTACACTCTATTAGAGGCCCAAAGTGTTTTTAAAAGGTTTGATGAGGGTTGCATTTATCAAAACCCTAATTTGTTCCCAAAATGTATTTTAATTGAATAAAAATTTCAATTAAAATGATCAAAATTGTTTAACATGTGCAAAACAAATTGTGATCTTGGATTAATGTTTCAAAAATCATGTTTTGACCTACAAAATGATTAGAAATCATAAAAATTTTCAAAATCAAGAAGGAAAAATATTTTAAATGTCAAAAATAATTAAAATATTAATTCTTGGCAAAAATATCAATTATATGAAATAAATAATATTTTTGGGATTTTTTGGTAAAATAAAATATTTTAACATTTTTGTGAATTATTAAAAAAAGAATCAACCCAAAATCATTAAAACTCAGAGAAAAATTAATTTTTGAATCAATTAAATAAAAATCACAAAATTCAAATATTTGAATTTTCAAAAAGGGCGCCAAGAACAAGGGCAAGAACACGCGCCACCCTCTGTTTCTGCAGATTTGCGTTTTCTATCCAATATCACTGAATACTTGATCATATCATGCAATCTACATATCAATCTACTCGTTTCAACCTCACGATCATGTCTATGGTCTTTAATTTCATTTATTTTAAGCATGAAATAAGAAATCAAAGAGAAACCTCAAGAACCCTAAATTCTGCATGAAGGTTCATAAATTCCATACACGATTCATACAAAGCAATTGATTGAGGGAAAACACTCTATGCAAGATTATGAACATATGGCCAAATTATTGTGCAGCAAAAAAATGCATGGATCATGGAGTTAGAAGAGCTATGCTCACCTCTTGCAGCTGGTGATCGAGTTCTAGGTTGGAGGTGTTACAACTAGGTTCCAATGATGTGAATAGTTTTCCTAGGTGCCATGGAGTGTGTCTGGATGCTTGGAATGGATTGAAATGATCTATTCACTTACTCAATGTTACAAATGATTACAAGTGAATAACACAATTGACCTCACTCAACAACCTGAGTGATCTAGTATATTTATAGACTACAAGGTAACTTAAATAACAAGCTAACCTAAACAAAGGCCCAATTCGACATAGTAATTCAACACTACATACTAGAACCGACTTCGACTACAGTATGTAAACACTTCGACATCATCATGTGAGAAATCTTCGACTTCATGCTTGTCTCTTGTCGAATCCTGAAAGTTATCCCAATCGACATCACTAGAGTTCGATCCAATATTCTCACAATTATCAATACTAATCAGCATAAAATTTCTTGCTAGAACTTAATAATCAAGAACAAAACCAATTTAGAATTTAATCTTATGAACTGGAATGCAATGACAAAGCCCTAACTAATTAAAGTTAGACCTTTAATGAAGATCACAAAACAAATCTCTAACCATCTATGCTAATAGAACACTTAAAGTAATGCAATTTAAGTGTCAATTATGGGCATGTATGATAGAAAAATGTATGGAAAACAAATGTATGAATGACATGATGCATGATCAATGCATGCACAATTGAATCACAAAGTGAAGAATGGTTAAAAGTAATTGTGATTGAAAATCAAACCTTTAGCTAAAAGTGATAACATAAACACAACAACTTAGTCTTTGATTATTGTTCTTATACAAAAACTTTTATGATCAACTGAAATGGTCGTGAAAATGAAGTAAAAATGAAATGCTAGTGAGTCATGAATGGACACACAACAAAAATTGAGTGGAGATGACTGAAATGCGGGCGTATAACTTTTGTGGGGAAAATTTTAGGATATAAAACAAACATTTCTAGAGATGTTGAAAAAACAGAAATGAAATATTTTAAAAAATTACTGAAATTATTTCACTTATTTCACATTTTAAAGTTAAATTGCGATGTTTTATGTTCATATCTATAATTCAAACGTATTTCTTTTCACTTAAACTTTTACTATCTCTTTTTATCACCTTTATCTTATCGTCTCAATTAGAATTTTTATATAATAAACAAAATCAAAATCTATATTTTATAATACTCCCTCTGTCTCATAAAAAGTGTCCTATTTGAGCAATGCGCGGTTCTTAAAAAAATGATTAGATGTGTTGGTTGTAGTGAAAAAGTTAATGTCATTTACTAAAATACCCCTATTAAATGTAGTTGATAAAGTAGTTGAATAAAGTGAAATTTAATGAATATGGGTATAGTAGTGGAATAATAATAATAATTACAACATTGATAATGTAAATGGACAATTATTTTGAGATAAAGAAAAAATATAAATAAGATATTTTTTATGAGACGGAAGGAATACTAATTAAAAAAATTCATCTCAACCCTTCACATCGTACGGATCTTTATCTAATTTAACAATAGAATATGAGACAAGTGATAAGCTAAACCATGTAGTGATTGAAACGGTTAAACATCTTTAACCCATTGTTCCTCTCCTTATTAAAGTTCTTTAGAAAAAAAGTAAATAAAAATCTAAAGAACTATATTATCTAAAATACATACTTTGCATTGATCTATGCATGGAAATTAAAATTAATACTCACTAACTAATATGAACATAAAATTTGAACCAGGAATAATGAAACGTGAAAGATAATTGATATTTAACATTACTTATCACAGTTCACAAATATAATCAATAATTAATTACTATTTACAAGTTACAATATCGAGGAACAAACCAATATAAAATGCACAACAGAAAAGTTAAATCCTACTGGTCAGGTTGAGGTTCCCAATGATGGATTTCAGACTCAGAAATTCGTTTCCTGTATTGAGCAATGAAAGCCGTAGCTCTCATATCAATGACAGGATCAGCAACACCCCAACTACCTTTGTCTTCAATCATAGTATCCTCCTTCTCTTTGTTTGTTACTGTTAGATTTGAAAATGTTGAAAACAGACCATGATGACTTTGATTTCCTTTGATTGTTGTTTGCTCCCATTTTATTCTTGAGAGTGAGAGTGATTAGAAGGTAATTGAAGAGAGGAAGTGTGTTGTGTTGTTTTCTGCTACAAGTTTGGAAGCTAGAGGGTCTCAATTTATATGGTAGTAATTAGTGCAAAACAAAACACCCTTTTTGTTAAACTGAGACAATGGAATCTGATTCAAACCACTTGGTGGGTGAGTCCATTATTAATGGTTTAAACAAGCTCACATGGAACAGGAAATTATGATTCAACTTTTAGAAAAGGTACATTTTCTTGGATCCAATGGTTTCTCGCATGACTTGATTAGTGATGGGATTGCTTTTTATTTTGTTTTTCCCTTCAACGATTTATTTACATTTATACTCGTTCAGAATAAATTTTCTTGGATTTTAAACTAGATAGATACATGACATATTTGAATTTTAACTATTTTAGTTGAGGCAGTCAAATTCTTCTTCTTTCTTTGTTCCATCCTTTACCAATTCGGCATTGCAAGCTGTAAACATTATTTGAGTATATCAATAATTTAAAAAGCTAGAGATTTTTCTACTCAAATGCCACTGTCTAAAATGAAATGTATCATATTGTCGCAACTTAAAATAAATGGAGCAGAATGCCACAGTTTTATTTAGGTTTCGTACTTTTATTGGACGAATCACTGCTGTACTTTTCGTTTATGAAAGGGTTCGTCCAATGGTTAGCCAAACTATTGATTAAGTTTTTTTATATAAATATATAAAACTTAAATAATACAAATTATGATTTAATTAATATTTTAAAAAATAATTTAAATAATATAATAACATTAAAAATATAATAATTAATTTTTTTTCAAATAAAAGTTAGACATGAGAGCTATATACGACCTATAGTTGTGAATTTTTCACACAAATAGCCTCTTTTTCTCCTTTTAAATTCTAAAATACTTTATAAAACAAATATTACAAAAAAATTAAAGTTTTTGTTGGCCAGATAACTACTACAAATAATATATTTTATGATAAATCTTTCACCGTAATCGACAAATAACCTCTTTTAACTTTTTAAATTAAAAAAAAAATACTAGATATGCAATCGATTAAGTTTTAAAAGGAGAGGAAAGACATTCAGGTGACACACCTTTGAATCCTATAAACTGCATTTTAACAACTTTTATTTTATTTTTATTTTTATGTTTCTGATCTGTTACCTCGGTTAAGATGGCAACCAAGAGGAAAACTATTTAGGAAACACGCATTCGAATCTCAACAATTGCATTTTACCACCTTCGAATTTTAACAATTGCATTTTAGCACCATATATTATTATTGTTTTGATCTATTATTATTGTTTTAATTATTTTTTAAATTTGAAAAAATTAAATTTTGTGGAAAAAAATTAACTTTTTTGAAAAAATATATATTTTTGGAAAAAAAAAATTAATTTTTTTTTAAATTTTAATTTTTTTTCGAAAAATTGAATTATTTTTCAAAAAATTAATTTTTTTTTCCAAAAATATATATTTTTTCAAAAAAGTTAATTTTTTTCCACAAAATTTAATTTTTTTTCACAATAAATAAATAAATAATTATTTTTAATTTATTATATTAATTATGCAATATTATAATGTACATGTTTCTTAAAATACAAGTGGCATTATAATTAAGCAAAGAGGTAATAGTGATCACTTTATTTAGTTAAGTCAAAAACAAGTTGGAGGAAATTAAGCAATAATAGTGATTGTGTAAATATGGAAACACTATGGGTGTGTTTGGTTGTGAGAAGAAAGTGTGAAGAGAGAAAAATGTGAGAAAGAGTGTGAAAAGAGAGAAATAAGAGAGAATTATAGATGATTTGATTTATTGATTGTTACAAGAGAAAAGGAATAGAAATAGAAGAGAAAGAAATGTGTTTAACTTTTAAAAAGACCAAAATATCCTTATACTAAAAACATATAATTTTATTATTTTTAAATTTAATTTTATAGAAAAGTAAATGTAGTTTTTATTTTAATTTAATTAAGAATTTAATAAAAATTACCTGAATTAAATTTCTTATTTACTTTAATTAATGATTGTTTTTAAAATATTTAAATTTAATTAAATAATGAATGAATTCATAAGTTTGCTTATAATTTATTACTATAATTTAATTTTATTATATTAATTATTAATACTTAATTATTAATAATTAATATTATTAATTTTTTACAAGACTGCCATTAATACAGTAATTATTTTGCAAAAAAAATTGAATTTGCTTTACATTTTAATGTTTTGTTGATAAGGTTATAATGGAAAACACAACAAATTTCAACACTTTTCTTCCTTTCTTTGCACCATAGGAGAGAAAAGATTTGTACGTGGAACCCACAAAATATTAGACTCTCTCTTTCCTATATTTGCAAACCAAGCAGTATTGATTTGACACTTCTTCTCTTAACCTCTCGTCTCAACTTCTTTCTTCTCTTACTCTCCTCAAACAATCAGACCCTATATGTAATTTTCTTAACGTATTGCAATCATTTCAATAATTTATAGTAAGTTAAATAGACAATTGTAAATGACATATAGTTAACAAGTTCACCGCATATTCCTTATCATGCATACACACATTTAAGATTAATTACAGGTCATTATAATTAAATTGACAAATTATCTACAAATTGATCATGATTACTATACAGTCTAGAAAGAAAGATGAAAATGACTATGCAAAATTGACGGGTGAAATTAACACAAATTAATGAATGCGTAATTTTTTTTTAGTAAACAAGAATTATATTTAAACCGAGAACAAAGGGTTCTCGAACCCACTTACAAAAAGCGAGGCTAAGCTCGATACAAGAAAAAAACCAACCAATTAAGCTCTAAGACAAATAGTGCCAAGGGAGCTTACTAAAATCATAAAAGCTATAATTGAAAATGGTATTTTTCTCAATAAAAGACCATCTCCACATAATCAACTTGACCTTCCACACCACATCCAATATATTCCAAACAACATTCCTAAAGATAATGCCATTTCTCAACAACCACAATGTCCAAGAAGTTGCCAACCAAATTACACCTTCGTTACCCTTGTTCACCTTATTCCTTTTACTCAATGAGAACCACCTTAAGAAACTCTCCTTAATCCCACAATTTCTAACCTCCTCACAACCAACCCAATCGGCCACCTCCTTCCAAACCATTTTAGCCACCGGACAAGTCAACAAAACATGATTTAAAGATTCGGTTCCGGATAAGCAAAAAACACAATTCAAATCACTATTCGGAAAAACACATCCTCTTCGAGAAAGAGAATCTTTAGTCGGGAGCCTATCTAAGAGACACCTCCACCCAAAAGCTTTAATTTTAAACGGAACAATCCCCTTCCAAACCAAAGCAAAAGCTTCATAAAAATTCTCCCTAGGACCGAAAGGTGTGCGAATAAAATTAATAAGAGAGTAAAAAGAACTAACCGAGTAATTCTCAAAATTGTCGACCGTCCACCGAACGGAGTCCAACGACGTACAAACCGGCCGAGAATGGAGGATAACCGACCGCATCTCAACTAACTCGGTGGCGGCTCCCCCCTCAAGATTAACACAAATGCCAAAATCCCCCCAATGCCATCTTCCACTACTAAAACCACCCATACAAGCCACCGAAACCTCCTTAAGGCAAGATAAGTCATAAAGAAGAGGAAATTTCTCCTTAAAACAAATATCGCTACTCCAACAAGAATGCCACAAAGATGAAGAATACCCATTTCCGATAGTAAATCTACAATTAGACATAAATAAATTATCCGTCATACCTTTGTCCAATCCGATGATGTCCCTCCACCAAAAGGAGCAACATAACTTCTTATTAATGCAATTCCCAGAAACCGCTATCCTCAAATTTATATCGCCATACCTCTCCTTAAGAACTTTATACCAAAGAGCTTTACTTTCCGAAAGAATCCTCCATCTCCACTTAAAAAGAAGAGCCACATTAAAATCGTCCAACCTACGCAAACCCAATCCCCCCTTATCAATCGGAGAGCACAACTTATTCCAACTAACCCAATGAATTTTCCTCTCACCCTCCTTCCCTCCCCAAAGAAAATTACTTTAAATTCTAGTAATCTCTTTAAGAACCTTCACCGGAGCTTTATAAAAAGAGAACATGAAAATTGATAAACTAGAAAGTACCGATTTTAACAAAGTTATCCTCCCTCCGAAACTAAGGAACCGGTTATTCCAACAAGAAAGCCTCCTTTTCAATTTAAATAACAAATCCGACCACAAGGAAGGGCCGTTAGACTTGGAACCAATAGGAATACCAAGAAAAGTGAAGGGGCACTCCTCCCTCCTACAAGAAAGGAAGAAAGAAGCCGTTTCCATGAACCGCTCACTAATATTAATTCCGATGAGTTTGCTCTTGTGAAAGTTAATACCCAAATCGGAGACGATTTCAAAGCCCCTAAGAACCGCTTTGATGGCCCAAATGTGCTTCCAACTCCCATCACCAATAAGTAAAGTGTCATCCGCGAATTGAAGAATATCAACAAAGCACCTCTTAATATTGAAACCCTCAAACTCCCCATTCTCCACCGACTTTGAAACCAAACCCCTTAACCCTTCTGCAACGATCACAAAAAGAAAAGGAGATAGAGGATCTCCTTGTCTCAAACCTCTCACCACAACAAACTCCTTAGTTGGACTACCATTAACCAACACCGACATTTTGCTATTAAAAACTAAAGCTTCCATCCACTTCATCCAAACTTCCCCAAAACCCATTTTTCTCAACATAAATCTAAGAAAATTCCAACTAACCTTATCGTAAGCCTTCTCAAAGTCAACTTTGAAGAGTAAACAACTTCTTCCTTCCTTTTTAGCAAAATCCACTAATTCATTAGCCACCACCACTCCATCTAACAATTGTCTACCCGACACAAAAGCACTCTGAGAATCCGAAATAATCGAATTCAACACCACTTTAAGCCTAGCCGCCAAGAGCTTGGATATAGCTTTATACACACAACCCACAAGACAAATAGGCCTATAATCGTCCAAACCCAACGGATTAGAGGATTTAGGCACAAGCGTCAAAAAGGAGGAAGTAAAAGCTTTCGAGAACAAATCACCGGAATGAAAACAACGAAAACAACCATTAAACTCCTCCTTCATGAAATTCCAACACTTTTTAATAAAGAAGAAAGAATAACCGTCGGGACCCAGACTTTTAGAACCCTCACAACTCCAAATAGCATCCCTAATCTCTTCATCCGAAAAAGGGGCCTCAAGAAGAGATCGATCAATGCCATTAATACTATTAAACTCAAGACCCCCAAGGATGGATCTTACAACCTCCGGCTCAATAAACTTAGCCGCAAAATGCCTCCTCACCTCCTCCTTAACCTCCTCCACCTTATCCACTACTCCGTTATCCGTAACAATGGAACCTAAAAAATTACGTCTCCTCCTCTCCTTCAAAATACCATGAAAAAATTTGCTATTGGTGTCCCCATTATTTAACCACTTAAGTCTCGACTTTTGAAGAATCATGTTTTCCTTAATCCTAAGATTAAGCAAAAACTTCCCACTAGCCAACTTCTTCTTCACCGCCAACTCCTCCTCACCCTCGACATCCCCGATATCCACTTCCACATCATCTACTACATTCAACTCCCTAACCCCATCCTCTATCTCCAAATTGACCCTCCCAAAAACGTTAGTGTTCCATGTAACACCCCCTTTTATACCCCTAAATATATCAATTAATCATTTAGGCACGTATTCAAAATTTCATCAGAGTATAATCATAACATGGTATAAAAGAGATATGCCACAACATACATGAAATTAAAACACATACAACACCTGCTCATAAGATATGCAACAGTGGGGTAACTTATCAATCAAGGAATCTACGTCCTTACACCCACATTTCAATATTTAGCATAAAAGCGGAACAACTAAACATTGAATAACAACCACATATATAAACATCATATATATACATATATCAACCAGTATGATTCATCAACATCAGTCATGGTATATACACAAAGTCATCAACCAGATACATAAGCAAATGTATCACAAAAAGGAAATCAAAAGCATCCTAGCTACCCGGTGCTACATATCAGAGCCAACCGACTAACACGGACATGAAGCCACGCTTCACAAAAAGACCGCCAGCAAGCCTACTCTGCAATGCCTCGTAGAGCATTATAAAACAGCAGAAGGGTGAGAAATATTATCATAATAACGTTGCATATAATTATATATCTCAACATATAATACACATATACCACATTCTCACCACAACTCATCACTATGCATGTATATATACATATAACACCAAGCATATACCATAAATCAAATACACGGCATAACAATCCGTAATTAACGCATCCTTCACATAGGCATATTCATTCATGCTCAAATACATGTATCCCCAATACATCTCAATTCATCACCATTCATTCAACATAAACACACATACACGTTTATTCACCAATGTATCATTACAAAGATACAACTCTTATCGCCATTCATCACATCTTACTCAATATACATCGCAAGGCATATATATATATACAAAACCAAGCATATTCATCACAATGCTTATCATTCAACATAAATACATATATTCATGTTCATTCATCAATGCACATATACAAAGATGACTAATGCAAATCATAGAGACCGACTCGCGACTTTATGCAGATGCAATGCGGTACCGACTCCTTTCATCTCAAGTTCAATTGAAGAACTTGTTGGAACCATTCACTCACACCTATCACATAGGCTCACGACGTTCACCCATTGCTCACACCTATCACATAGGCTCACAAGGTTTATGGATTGCTCACACCTATCACATAGGCTCACAACCCGACTGCTCACACCTGTCACATAGGCTCACAATCGTTTGTAATCATCGCTCACACCTTTCACATAGGCTCATGACGTTACAACGGATTCATCTTAGAACCCCTCAATGCAAGAATGCACATCATGATGTTTCACATACAACATGACTCATGACACTCTTGAAATGCATACATAGTCACAATATAGTCATGCATTTATCTCATACATATCACATACAATCCATACACATTCACCTCAATAAAGCCAAACGACAACAAACCGCACTTTACATTTAATCGGAAAAGTCGGCCAAAATTCGGCTAAAAATAATATTTTCCATCATCATCAAAAAGTACTCATCCACAGCTTCGATTCGATATAAAGAACACTTAAATCCGATAACCAACGAAGAAGATATGTATATTTCAAAATAACGCAAAAACATAAACTGGAGGCCCGACACTACGAAACGGTTCGAAAATTCTGTTCCAATTGGACCAGGTTTAGACCTCAAAACCATTTTTCCTAGAAAGAACATCTCGTTAGCTTCCCAATGCTTTGAACGGGGGTCAAAACTGACTTACGGATCAAAAGATATGAATTTCCGAAGTTTCCCCGATAAACCAGAATTTTCTGGTACAACTCAGTATGTATCAATACATTGGCTTATGTATCGATACAAAAAGGCAACATGTATCGATACATAGCACGCATGTGTCGACGCATGCTGTAGTGAAAATTCTATTTTCTTAAAATTCTTCAGTATGTATCGATGCATAAGGGTTATGTATCAATACATAAACCATTTCGTATTGATACATGACTGTTATGTATCGATACATAACTCTGTTTTTCTGCTGTAACTTTCTCCAAATGCCCGAAAACTCGACTAAATCGAACATTTTCACCGAAACAAACATATACGCGCAACCACCAAATACATAAGAACAATTTAGAACACATAAACGAAATTTCTACGACGTTCGATTTTTCAATTAAATTTCAACCTTCCAAAAACCAGAATTTTCAAACATCACCAAATCGAATAAAAAACACGCTATACGACGACCTAACCTTACTCGATACAACTACGTAATTTATTTCGAAATTCATCCGTGAAAACATCGATTTCTATCGATTTCCTACAATTCGACCTAAACGGAAAAAAACAACGGAAACATAACGAAAACTAACCAAAACATAACCAAACTTCATGAAACTTTAAACAGCAGCTCACATACATATAACCAACCAACACATGTATTTATACGACTTTTCGACCGTAAAAACATCGGTTTCTATCGATTTCGTCAAATACGGCATAAACGGAAACATATGGAAAACCAACCAAAACATCCACACAAAACTCATACATAATCATACCCAAAGTTAGGATAACAATGTTTCACACCCTTACCCGATTAAATCGACTCCGAAAGATTGATCTTGGTGATTTTCCACACTTTTCTCTTTGCTCTTCTCTTTTCTCCTCTCTTTTCCTTCTTCTTCTCTTTTTCTCTCAAAATTCTGTTTTTCTCTCTTTCTCACCTCTAACTTTCTATTTTAATAAAACAAATATCTATCGCCACAAAAGACCAAAATACCCCTACACTCAAATATCTCGCAAACGCTCTCAAAACGCGACAAAATATAATCACGATAAAAAATAACATTTTTCTAAATAAAAGTCGAAAATAAAATAATATAATAATAAAATAATCAAAACGACTCGATTAATTAAATAAGACAAAACCGGGGCGTTACAACTCTCCCCCACTTAGAAATTTTCGTCCTCGAAAATATACTGAGACGAACAACTCCGGACACGACTCTCGCATCCGACTAACAAACCAACATGCCAACAAAAGGCACACCACTAATAACACAACTGACAAACCACCGTGCTAACAGCAGATACAACAACGGCATGACAACGACGACAACAACAACGACAAGATGCAAAGCCCATACAATGCACTTGACGACCAACTCACAACTCAAGGAAAACCACGATACCAACACACAGGTTCACTCTAGAACCGAGACACAACAAGATCGTTACCATCACCGTAGATCACACTTCCCTAATTCACCACAAGGAATTAGCCACACTCACTCGAACCATCACGATGGAAACGAGGCAACAACACAAACAAGAACACAAGTTCCACACGTAAATACAAAATGTGCCACCTCACGCTTCCGCTGAGCACTCTGATTACTCGCAACCATCAAAACTATCAATTTCATGTCCAAAGTCTAACTCTTTCTCATATTCGCCAAAAATCACTATTCACTTTAATATTACCAACCTCACACTCTCCTGTGTTATCTCATACACCATACACAAGTCTCGGAATTGCTCAAATAATTCTAACTCCCTGACCATCAAAACAGACATGCATAGAAACTTCCGACTTAACTTTTCAGGCACAAAACAACTTTTCCCCGAAGGATAATCCAAGCCAAATTCATAACTCATCACGAACTCTAACCATCCTTGTTGTCTCATACTCTATTCCTTTAGACCAAACGAGTACTCAATATTCTTGCGATTACCAAACACTTCGAACCTAGAACCATAAAGTTAATACCTCCAAATATTCCAACACAATACCACCGCAACCAATTTCCAAATCCATAATAATACAGATCCTTTTATAAATTCTCAATTGTTGTAAAGCATAAGCCACGACTTTACCCTCTTGCATTACCATGTTGACTAAACTCATCAAAGACACATCACAATACCCCAAAACCGGTTTATTAGGATCACACAAAATCAAAGCTGAAACCGTAGACAACTTCTACTCCAGCTCACCAAAACTTACTCACAACGAACATCCAAACAAACGACTCACCCTTTGTAAGTCAACTGAGATACTAGAAGTACGAACTTAACAAAGTCTTCCATAACCTGTAATAACAACCAACTGAGTCCAAAAGTTTCTAATCTCCTTAACTAACTTCGGAGCCTCTCATGTAGAACTACATCTACTTCCGATGGATCCATTAACCATACTCTCATCTGAAATAACATTTCCAGGAAACTAACCCTTTTCAACCAAAATTCTCACTCGAATAACTTACCATAAAACTTCGTCTCTTTTCAACACTTGTAATTCAAATCTCAAACACTTTACTCATTCTTCCTCTTAGTTTATAACAGATCCGAATATCCTCAATCGAAACCACTATGAACTTATCCAATTAAATATGGAAGATACGATTCCTCTACTCCATAAACATTAGAGACGCGTTACTAACACCAAATACCATCACTGTACGTTGCAATTCCCAACCAAAATCCAAAAGATATAAATCCTTAAAGCTTTTGCAAAAATTTTCACTGGGTAACTGATTACTCACATACAAGCTTAACCGAGTAAATAACAACCTATTCCGAGGATAACAAACCTAACCAGTCACATTAAATCGATCAAAGCCTTAACTCACACAATTCACCACTCTTATCAAACATTCCAAACAATTGTAGCTCACTCAAACTCAACCAAACCATTCTAGTCATCTATTCATGAATGTGGACACTTATTCTCAATCATTACCTTATTCGACTGTTAGTAATCCATACCCAATTTCTTCTCCTGACCGTCCAATTCCGCAATTCCAACATGTATCAACAACCAACCAAAAAGAAATCTCAAACACAATGTTACATCCACCCACAAGGGTTTCCTCACAATTTCCATTAATGCCTTAAAACTCCAAGGACTCCAAACCCACAAGAACTCTAAATTTGCTGTCCATAGTCTCAATACCATTATACTTGTTATTCCCTTCCATCATCCTTCCTTTTGTTACCAACAATACTGGAGCTCTCTAAGACAACACCTTAATGTTCCATCTAAAAACACATCTGAAAACTATGCCCAACTGACGGCCCATCACTGCGACTTCCTGCCAATTCCCAGAACACTACCATCACAGACAAAACAAACATCTTATTCCCATCTACTAAGAGTTTCCTACTTACTTAGCAGATATAAACCTCAACTATTCACCTTCGTCCAATTAAGTTCAATCTCTACTCTCTGTGAAGCAGTCCTTAAATAAAACCCAATCATTCTCTCTCAACGACTTCCCAACTGGACTAACATTTGAACCAGGAATAATAAAAACACATTTGAACCAGGAATAATGAAACGTGAAAGATAATTGATATTTAACATTACTTATCACAGTTCACAAATATAATCAATAATTAATTACTATTTACAAGTTACAATATCGAGGAACAAACCAATATAAAATGCACAACAGAAAAGTTAAATCCTACTGGTCAGGTTGAGGTTCCCAATGATGGATTTCAGACTCAGAAATTCGTTTCCTGTATTGAGCAATGAAAGCCGTAGCTCTCATATCAATGACAGGATCAGCAACACCCCAACTACCTTTGTCTTCATCACTAGGCCACACTTTGTTATCATAAGCAGCGTAATCATAGTATCCTCCTTCTCTTTGTTTGTTACTGTTAGATTTGAAAATGTTGAAAACAGACCATGATGACTTTGATTTCCTTTGATTGTTGTTTGCTCCCATTTTATTCTTGAGAGTGAGAGTGATTAGAAGGTAATTGAAGAGAGGAAGTGTGTTGTGTTGTTTTCTGCTACAAGTTTGGAAGCTAGAGGGTCTCAATTTATATGGTAGTAATTAGTGCAAAACAAAACACCCTTTTTGTTAAACTGAGACAATGGAATCTGATTCAAACCACTTGGTGGGTGAGTCCATTATTAATGGTTTAAACAAGCTCACATGGAACAGGAAATTATGATTCAACTTTTAGAAAAGGTACATTTTCTTGGATCCAATGGTTTCTCGCATGACTTGATTAGTGATGGGATTGCTTTTTATTTTGTTTTTCCCTTCAACGATTTATTTACATTTATACTCGTTCAGAATAAATTTTCTTGGATTTTAAACTAGATAGATACATGACATATTTGAATTTTAACTATTTTAGTTGAGGCAGTCAAATTCTTCTTCTTTCTTTGTTCCATCCTTTACCAATTCGGCATTGCAAGCTGTAAACATTATTTGAGTATATCAATAATTTAAAAAGCTAGAGATTTTTCTACTCAAATGCCACTGTCTAAAATGAAATGTATCATATTGTCGCAACTTAAAATAAATGGAGCAGAATGCCACAGTTTTATTTAGGTTTCGTACTTTTATTGGACGAATCACTGCTGTACTTTTCGTTTATGAAAGGGTTCGTCCAATGGTTAGCCAAACTATTGATTAAGTTTTTTTATATAAATATATAAAACTTAAATAATACAAATTATGATTTAATTAATATTTTAAAAAATAATTTAAATAATATAATAACATTAAAAATATAATAATTAATTTTTTTTCAAATAAAAGTTAGACATGAGAGCTATATACGACCTATAGTTGTGAATTTTTCACACAAATAGCCTCTTTTTCTCCTTTTAAATTCTAAAATACTTTATAAAACCAATATTACAAAAAAATTAAAGTTTTTGTTGGCCAGATAACTACTACAAATAATATATTTTATGATAAATCTTTCACCTTAATCGACAAATAACCTCTTTTAACTTTTTAAATTAAAAAAATACTAGATATTCAATCGGTTGAATTTTAAACGGAGAGGAAAGACATTCAGGTGACACACCTTTGAATCCTATAAACTGCATTTTAACAACTTTTATTTTATTTTTATTTTTATGTTTCTGATCTGTTACCTCAGTTAAGATGGCAACCAAGAGGAAAACTATTTAGGAAACACGCATTCGAATCTCAACAATTGCATTTTACCACCTTCGAATTTTAACAATTGCATTTTAGCACCTTTTATTATTATTGTTTTGATCTATTGCATCGCTTGAGCTCACAATCGAGGAAAAAATATTGATTAACTCCCCTTTCAAAATCCAACCACCGCATTTTAGCGCATTTTATTTTTGTGTTAGTATTTATTTATGACCTATTACCTCGTTTAAATAACAACCTAGAGGAAAATTTATGTTCAATTTGATGAAAAAATAAGGTAACCGATCTTTACGTCCGTTTATAAATTAACAACGGTCAAGATATTGTCAACCCACAAGAAACATCAGTGATCCACATGAAACCTTCACCATCCTATACGAACGTGAATGTCAAAATAATCCATTATGGATGCAATGTGCTGAATTGCAAACTTAACGTAATGAAAATAATTATAATGAAAGCAGTTGCATGAAGTACACACCAGTCTCTGGGATGAGTTGGAAAAGTAGTAAAATGTTTCAAGGTTAGTTCCTTAATGTAATTTCTTGTTTTGTAATAATTTGTTAAAAATGTTAAATGTTAGTTATGAAAGCTTGGATGTAACTTGACAACGTTATTGTTGTTATGCTGAGTAAAATTTTTAATGTTGTTGTTGTTGTTGAGAAATAATATTTAAACATTCTATTAATTTTGTTTATTTTTCATTGTTCTTGTTGTTGTTGTTGTTGTTGTTGTTGTTGTTGTTGTTGTTGAGATTCAATGTTTAATGATTTTATTGATTTTGTTGTTGTTGTTGTTGATTTTACTGATTTTTGGTTGATGTTATGGTTGTTTTTGTTATTGTTGTTATGAAGATGATCAAGAATACTAAACATTTTTAAAAATAATTGATGCTTTGTAGTTTGAAATTAAAAAATATTAAAATAAATTATGTAAACACAATATTTCATCTTGGGTATTAATTCCAAACTAGAGGAAAAATGGCACACTTTTGTGTTTTGAAAATCTAAAAATTGTTCTTGTTAGTGATCGAATCCATGACCAATTCCACTTTCCATGACACCCTTCTTGTCCTCACCTTCAAAACAAAGGGAAAATATATTTTCCAATAGTTGTAAAATCATTTATTTATAGTAGTAGGTATATATAGGTGACTGTCAATTTCATATTGATAACACGAAAAATGCACTACTTTATGAGTTTAATTTAAACATGTTTTAATGTCGATTTTATATATTTTTGTACTGTTATGCTGGTATTGTGTGTTTATTTTAGGTATTAATCAATTGAAAGCCTCTATGCGTCAAAATGATAAAAAAATGAAAAAAATTGGAAGAAAATACAAGTTTGCTACTGTCTTGACGGGTGCACAGTTGTCATGATGGTTGTCACACCCCAGAGAAGGTTAAAATGCCAGCATTTGGGAAACAAAACAAGGAAGAAACGTTAGAGCACCCTGAAGGGAAGACCGTCAGCTCAACCGACCCTCGTCAGGACCCACGACCACGAGCCTACGTGTATGAGTCATGACGGGAAGGCCATCAGCCCAAGTTGACACTCGTCATTAGGTCCACTACTATGAAAAACCCATTTAACAACGGTTGGGAATGACATATAATGGCGCGAGCGAAGGCGTTGTTATGTAGATTGTCATTGTAAGTTCGCTGTTTCTACAACGGTTTGGAAATCGTTGTTGTATTCTGGAAAACGTGTGTTATATTGCAACGGTTAGGTATTTCAACCGTTATAATATATATTAACTATCACAACGGTTATGAGTCTCAACCTTTGTGGAATGTACCCTTAGTTTATTAAATAAAAATGTATATTGCTTGTTTTACCATACACCTAATTAAAGAAATACAACCATTAAAATTGGTAAAGAACTATATAATCTGAAAATTAAATTGTTCTTGAAAACCAACTTAAACACACCACTATTTTCCGAATTGCATCTATTTCATTCCGCACATTTTATGTTCCTTAACATAAAATGTATGGTTCAATGGTCGGTTTCCTTCAATCCATCGATATCTTTTATTATAGTTTACCTCATCATCGCCACAAATCATCGCGATTTTATCATCATAACAATCATGATCTTAACAACCATGATGATTAGTGATGACGATGAGGTAATGTAGAATTGTAGATATCGATGAATTGAAGCAAACGGACCATTGAACCATAAATTTTATGTTAAGGAACATACAATGTGCTGAATGAAATGGTTGCAATTCGGAAAACATTGACATGATAAAGGTTGGTTTTCAAATACATCTTAATTTTAAGATTATAAGTTTCTATATCAATTTAACTGATTGCATTTTCAATAAAAGGATAGTGAAACAAACAATATACATAGTATATAATAAACTAAATTTCATATACAATATCAAAATGAATTCATATATATGTACCTTATCAAAATGAATTCATATATATGTACCACCATCATCATCACCATGTAAAACAAACCATAAGAAGTGGGAAGCAATAGAGAAAATTAGTTAGTATTCAATTTAACTATATACAATATACATAGTATATAATAAACTAATGTTATATATCAATTTAACTGATTGCATTTTCAATAAAAGGATAGTGAAACAAACTATATACATAGTATATAATAAACTAAATTTCATATACAATATCAGAATGAATTTATATATATGTACCTTATCAGAATGAATTCACATATATATGTACCACCATCATCATCACCATGTGAAACAAACCCTAAGAAGTGGGAAGCAATGAAGAAAATTAGTTAGTATTCAAAACAAAACAAGCAAAAGTTGAAACAAAACCCTAAGAAGTGGGACTGTACCATTAGAATGAAGTTCACCTTGCTTGTTAAACATTAAGTCAAATCTGCACAAAATGAGAACAATCAACAAAAACAACGTGAAGCAAACAAGATAATGGGAACTATCTAACAAAAAGATTGAAGTAGAAGAATATCTTATTTTCCATAAACAATATATACATTAGGCTTGCTATCGCCAACATCATCACCATGTTCATCTAGTTTTAGACTCTGCAAGAAGAAATACAAGGAGGAAGAAGCTTAAATCAAAAGCTTCATACTTCTTGTATTTCTTTTCGCGAATTCTAAAAAAAGATGAAGTTTGCTGCAAAAAATGTAGAGAAAAAATGAGTGCTAGGGTTTCGTTGTGAAGGAAACGGCTGCTACTGTCAATAAGGTAAAGTTAATTCCCTTATATAGGTAAATATTTCACAACGGTTTTATAAAATAACTGTAATGATAAGTATATATATTATTTTAATAATATCACAACGGTTAGTTATATTAACCATAGCGATACCCCTTATACTTGGTACAAGGTTCGACTCCAGGCAACAACATTTTTCTATAATTACGTAAAATAGAAAATATTGTTGCCTGGAGTCGAACCTTGTACCAAGTATAAGGGGTATCGCTACGGTTATTATTACTAACCGTTGTAATATTATAACCCTTGCTCTTCCCGGAATAGAGAACACCCTGGCCAAGTGTAATAATGATTTAAAATTTTCTTCATTTTTCAAATAATATCGTTCCAGAGTATCAACCATTTACAAGTTATCATCATTGCAAGCATTAAACTATCAGACTTTTCATCTTCAACCTCATCCATAAATAGACAATTTTACATTTCTTCATAATATATTCTTCGTAACAATGAGTTCTACAAATGAGAATGCTAGAAACATCACTAATGAGGGCACAAATAAACAACGTCAGCTGCCAAATGAGGAGGTCCAACCAGCGGCCAACGTCAGGAATGCGTTAAGGGTAAGGAAGGAGAAGAAGAAGAAGAAGAAGAAGAAGCTGAAGAAGATAAAGAAATAGACGAAAAGGATCAGGACTGTTTATTACGATTTTGATGAGGGAAGTGAGGAGAGAGTCCTGGATTATGAAGATGCATTTGTAGTTATGGGCTCTGACATTGATAAATATATGTAATATATGATTATCAATGTACTCTTCTTATCTGAAATCTTAATAAAGTTTTCTTTTATATATACTCATCTCTTTCACTTTTATTTTTAAAGAAGTTATGATCAAACTATTTCAACCTATTCTCTTGCACTTAAAAATAGAAAAACAAAGATGAATTTTGAGTTTTGAGGTTAAATCCCCGTAACACTAAGAAAAGAAATAAAATATATGTTTAAAATCTAAAAATATGGAAAAAATGTAGTTGCTGGGAATCGAAGCACACATCATGTATTACAACAGTGTTTTAATATAAGCGTGTTTAAAATGTAAACATATGGAAAAAAATGTAGTTGCAAGGAATCGAAGCTTGTTACACACCATGTATTACAACGGTTTTTTTAATACGACCGTCGTTAAATATGGCATTGTAAATCAGCTGTAAAATTTTTAACCTATTACAACGGTGGGATACGAATCCGTTGTAAGCTTGACGTTGTTGTTTTAGCGTTTTGTAGTAGTGGTCATAGCCCATATTTTTCGCCCTAAGATTCATAAATCAGTTTTTCAATCTCCACCACATTCTCCATTACTTTAGCACGTATTTGATAACTTCCAATACAAATTCCAACCTATAAATAGGCTCTTAAAAATAAGTTTTAGACATTAAGCTTTTTCATAGCTAAAAATTTACTAGTAAAAGCATTTACATCTTACATTGAGGTATTTTTACAACCATAGACTTAGGTGCTTGGAGATTTACTTTCTGCAAAATGTATCAAAATAAAAGTCTTTGATTGGAGCAATTTACTTTTATCAAGTTAATTGTTTCCAGGTTCCATATTTTTTCTTTCTTAATACTTTACTGCTTTTCATATGCTTTATTTAATGTCTATTGTTTTCAATATGAACAAGATAAATACATGCTTTAGTTTTACCTTTTTTAATATGTCAGCTTAAATCAGCTAAGTGTGAATGTGAGAACCGTCGTACCGACGATATTCTAAAAAATCGTATGAATAATGACTATAACAAGGATTATTTTTTAGTCTGGAAATTTTCCTTTTCATATTAAAAGTTTAATGTGAAAGTAGATATAAGGCAATATTGATTTCAACTCGAAGGAGTGAAACTTGCATCTAATTGTAGAAAATCAAGAAATTGATTTTAAAATACAGCAAAAGCGCTTTCTTAATTAATTTAGAAAAGTCCAATTTTCAAAAAGGTGATTTCAAACTTATAAGCAGACATGCGAAAGCGGACGTTCATACGTTTAAAATCTTGTGTCAGCCACACGAAAGCGGACTTTACCTTTAAATTAATTTTCTAATAAAAATACCTATTTGAAATAAAAATTGATTATTTTTGAAATGGGATATTGAAATATAAAATGTACATGCAAAAGCGAGCAATTAGATTGAAGAGACAAAATCCGATATCGACCATGCGAAAGCGGTCAATACCTTTAACTTAATCATTTTTCTACAAGAAAACATTTCCTCGTTATAATTATGAAATACAATTTTGTGAGTACCAACACTCGACGAGAATCTCATTCCAGTCTCTCGTTTTTATAAATTAACTTAAAAAACCTTTATTTTTCAAATACACAAACAAACACAGTCACACTTGTGGGATCTGACACTGCCTTAGATAAACCAAGTATTAATAGAAAACGGTACTTGTCAGTTAGTCTTTGTGGTAACTGACATCTTTTAAACTAAAATGATAAAGACATACACTTGCGGCCAGGGCCGACCTTATGTAAGTGCAACAAGTGTTATAGCACAGGGTCCTAAATTTTGGAAGGCCCCAAAATTTAAAATGTCCAATTTTTTTTCATAAATATTAATAAAATAAAATAAAATTTTATAATAAAAAAATGGTATGATAAAAATTCAATACATACAAAAAATTGAGATCGATCAACACCCAAAATAATTATAATTAAATTTTTTTTAATAATACATAATTGTATTTTTTATAGGTATTTTTTAATTAGTGTAATTGTATTTTTTTTATATAAATTTGGGTCCTTTTTAAAATAAGAACGGAGCCTCCGAGATGATTGGATCGGCCCTGCTTGCAACCGCATCAAGTTGTTTTGTTAAATGATGTTGTTTAACAAGGCAAAGACCGATGATATTGCAACACTAAGCACAAAATGTTGCAAAGTATTGCAACACTTCACTCAAAGTGTTGCGGAATTCAAATTCTAAAAAATAACAATCTCGAGCAATGACATAAACCACATGTGACAGCTTGCCTCCACAAGTCGACCGAAGGCCCGATGCCAGAGCATCGCCCTTACAACCACGGATTGTCCGATTGCTCCAATGTGTCGTGCTTAAGTTCTCAAATTGAACATACAAGCCACCATTAGCGTCTCTATGCCCATGACCCCGGTCCTGGTCACACTACGCCAAAAATATGATTAGACAGCACCAAAAAGACAACGGTTTTATGCAAAAGCGCTGCTAAAAAGAATAAAAAAATTTCGCTAAAAAAAGCGCCTTAAAATAAAGGCTTTAGAAAGCGCTTTACAAAAGCGCTGTAAAAGAATGTAAAAAAGTGCCACCTTAGACAGCGCTTTTCCAAAAAGCGCTGCTATAGGTATCACTTTAGAGAGCGTTTTTAAAAAGCGCTGCTATATGTATCACCTTAGAAAGCGCTTTCAAAAAACGCTCTAATAGGGCTCAATTTCTTTAAACTTTAGAAAGCGTTTTCTAAGGAAAAGCGCCCTCTAAAGTCATTTATTAATTAAAATATAAAACAATTCTAAACATCAAGAATCACAAAAAATGGCAAAAGGGGGGGTCGAACCCACGCCCTTTAGGTAGGGAAATGAATTTTAAATTATATTAATATACCAAATTATATTTAATATATTTAAATTATATATTTTAACTTATTTAAATTATATTTAATATATATAAATTATATTAATATATAATTTAAAATATATTAATTTAAAATATACTTTAAATTATATTAATATATCAAATTTTATTTAATATATTTAAATTATATTAAATTATATTTTAATTTATTTTAAATTATATTTTAAATTATTCAAATAATATATTTAAATATATATGTTTTTAATACAAATATTTTAACTTATTTAAATTATATTTAATATATATAAATTATATTGATAAATAATTTAAAATATATTGATTTAAAATATACTTTAAGTTATATTAATATATCAAATTATATTTAATATATTTAAATTATATTTTAATTTATTTTAAATTATATTTTAAATAATTCAAATAATATATTTAAATATATATGTTTTAAATACAAATATTTTAACTTATTTAAATTATATTTAATATATATAAATTATATTAATATATAATTTAAAATATATTAATTTAAAATATACTTTAAATTATATTAATATATCAAATTATATTTAATATATTTAAATTATATTAAATTATATTTTAATTTATTTTAAATTATATTTAAAATTATTCAAATAATATATTTAAATATATATGTTTTAAATACAAACATTTTAACTTATTTAAATTATATTTAATATATATAAATTATATTAATATATAATTTAAAATATAATTTAAATTATATTAATATATCAAATTATATTTCATATATTTAAATTATTTTAAATTATATTTTAATTTATTTTAAATTATATTTAAAATTATTCAAAGAATATATTTAAATATATATGTTGGCACCTTATTTTATATATTTATGGAGTCAGTATAAACAATGGATGAGGGCATAGTACCGCTGGTCAAGGAGGTTTGTGTGTTTGTTTGCCATGCTTTGAGTCTGGGGTTCGAATCCCCCTCGCCCCAGACTCATTTTTATATTTTTTTGACATTTTCAGGTAAACCTTAGACAGCGCTTTCTAAGGACAAAGCGCTGTTATAAGCCTTCTAAAAATAGTCTTTAGAGAGCGCTTTAGAAAAGCGCTGTCTAATGTTAACCATATATTTTAAAATATATTAATTTAAAATTTACTTTAAATTATATTAATATATCAAATTATATTTAATATATTTAAATTATATATTTTAACTTATTTAAATTATATTTAATATATATAAATTATATTAATATATAATTTAAAATATATTAATTTAAAATATACTATAAATTATGTTAATATATCAAATTATATTTAATATATTTAAATTATATTAAATTATATTTGAATTTATTTTAAATTATATTTTAAATTATTCAAATAATATATTTAAATATATATGTTTTAAGTACAAATATTTTAACTTATTTAAATTATATTTAATATATATAAATTATATTAATATATAATTTAAAATATATTAATTTAAAAAATGCTTTAAATTATATTAATATATCAAATTATATTTAATATATTTAAATTATATTTAAATTTATTTTAAATTATATTTTAAATTATTCAAATAATATATTTAAATATATATGTTTTAAATACAAACATTTTAACTTATTTAATTATATTTACTATATATAAATTATATTAATATATAATTTAAAATATTTTAATATTAAATATACTTTAAATTATATTAATATATCAAATTATATTTAATATATTTAAATTATATTTAATATATTTAAATTATATTAAATTATATTTTAAATTATATTAAATATATCAAATTATATTAAATTATATTAATATATCAAATTATATTAAATATATATGTTGGCACCTTATTTTATATATTTATGGAGTCAGTATAAACAATGGATGAGGGCGTAGTACTGCTGGTCAAGGAGGTTTGTGTGTTTGTTTGCCATGCTTTGAGTCTGGGGTTCGAATCTCCCTCGCCCCAGACTCATTTTTATATTTTTTGACATTTTCAGGTAAACCTTAGACAGCGCTTTCTAAGGACAAAGCGCCGTTATAAGTCTTCTAAAAATAGCCTTTAGAGAGCGCTTTAGAAAAGCGCTGTCTAAAGTTAACCTTAGAAAGCGCTTTAAGAAAAGCGCCCTCTAAGGTGTTTAGGTCTCCTCACCTTAGAAAGCGCTTTTTAAGTAAAGCGCCCTCTAAGGTCATTTATTAATTAAAATATAAAACACTTTTCATTTCATTGTCTGAAACTGCTTCGAATCATTTTCTTCTCGCGACCCTTGCTCTCTTTCTTCACTGCTGAAACCCTTGCTCTCTTTCTTCTCTGCTGAAACCCTTTGCCATTGCCGTCGTTCATCCGCCATTGTCGTCGTTCATTCGCGGTTGCCGTCGTTCATTGTCGTGACTTCTCTGCTGCCGTCGTTTTGCTGCCGTCCTGACGAAGAAGAGGTACATTGTTGTTGTTGTTCTTACTTCTAACATTGTTGTTGCTGTTCTTACTTCTAACATTGTTCGTTGTTGCTGGCCGTAAATCGTTCTTGCATGTTACTGTTGTTCGTTGTTGCTGTTCGTTGTTACTGTTGTTCATTGTTACTGTTCTAACATTGTTGTTGATGTTTTTTATTTATAAATTTATTTCTCTTGATTTTTAAACTATTATTGTTGTTCTTGTTTGGTATATATAATAGAATATGACCCTGCAGTGAAATTTTGTGTAGGATTACTATTGAATATGTTACTGTTCGAATATTTTGTGTAGGATTACTATTGACCTCTCCTTTTGGTACCTGTTAGAATTAGAAACTCAGAATCTTATCATTATTTTATAAGGGTGTTTGTTTATTTACTTGGTACCTGTTACTAACAAGTATCAATTTCTTGTCAGAATTAGAAACTCAGAATCTTATCATTCTTTTATAAGGGCGTTTGTTTATTTACTTGGTACCTGTTACTAACAAGTATCAATTTCAGTTTTTATTTTACTTGTTTATTTGCTTTGTAAGTTGTAAGTATTCATTAACAGTGAAGTGAGGGTGTTGGTAAGAAACTCTTTTGCTTTATGAGTTTATATTTATCATTTACTTTTTGATTTTTTCTTTCTTACAGGTAAAATGTCTAATAACCAGGAAGACACCCATGAGACACAAGATACACAGGAATCTCAGAATGAAGCTTTGAATGTAGAACATGAAATAAAAAGAGGAAAAACCATTATGAAGAGAATCATCCGTGCTAGAGATAAAGGGATAAGATTTGATGTACATTGGAGTGAACAGAACCAACTAGTTGAGCCTAACGGTTCAATGTTATCTTCATACATTGGTATACTTGTCCGTCAGCACATTCCAATCACTAGTGATAATTGGAGGAGTAAATCGTTGGATGCCGGTAAAGAAAAGATATGGACTGAGATACAGGTACTTACCAAATATGATTGATGTTATTAGATTTTTGTTGACGATTAAGTCTTTAATTTACTTATACTAAAACACTTTATGTTTATATGTGTATGTTTTTTCGTATAGGTTCTTTAATATTGAAGAAAGCCGGCAAAAGTATTGTCTTCAATTGGCCGGAAAGAGACACAGAGGGTTTAGAGCCTTATTATCAAACAAATATCTTAGGGACGAGAACAAAAATTTTTTTGAAGCAGAACTTCCACCGTTGTATGCGGATGTGATTACACCGCAAGAATGGGGCATTTTTGTAAACAAACGGAAAACCAAAGAATTCAATGTAATGTTGTCTTGTCATGTCTATTGATTGTATTATATATGTGTTTTATTAGTTTGTTTTGATATGACTTAAAATTTTTTATCCAGAAATTGAGTGCCATTAATCGCGAAAGAGCATCAAACCCCGCATATATCCATACAGAAAAGGGCGTTTGGAATATGCACGATTACAACAAAAATTGGTAAGTATATATTAATGCTATGATTTTATTAATTGTATTATTGTGTTATAATTGATGAACTTATTATTTAACTAAATGTGTAGTTAGAAGAGTCTAAAAGTGAAGAATCATCACTTCTGGACCATGTTTTGTGGAAGGAAGCTCGCGTGGGTAAGGGTGGAGCTGTTACAGAAGATGTTCAGCATGTTTATGAAGAATGTGTAAGTATAACATTATGTCTCAAAGTTAATTGAAATTTTATTAAATTATAGTTAATTTTTAATCCCCACTAATAATTTTCGATATATCAATGAATTTCAGGAGAATCTATCTAAATTCATACCCGCAGGTGAGGATGATTGCATGAGCATTCTTAGTCGAATACTAAATGTTCCTGAGTATCCCGGTCGGGTGAGAGGTAAAGGATTTGGTGTGACTCCATCATCCTTGTATAACAAATCAAGGAAAAAAAAATCCCACCACCCAAGAAATTATGCAAACTGTGATGGCACTACAAGCGCAAGTCCAAACATTGCAGCAGGATAAAGAGAGATATGAGGCGGAAAGGCGCGGGTCCGGTTTGAAAGATGCTAGTGACAAAGCTAGTATCAATTCTCCAAATAAAATTCCCGAGGTAATTAGCACATATTTATTTTAATTAAATTAACACATTTATTTTATTTGACCTTTATACATATTAACAGTTACATATTTATTATTGCTTCAGGGAATTTCATCTTGCCAGCTGTATTTGTCATTTCCGACTTATCGCATGGTTGGCAAGGGAAAAGTGCATAACTTTGCGGGAGCGTTACTTCACCATCATCCGCTCCCACAAGGTTATCTGAAAGTGTCGGTTGATATCGCTTTAGATACGGATGCGTTACTACCGATACCAGACTCGGTTTCAGAGGTTACATTGCTGCGGGATGCAATAGGTTCGTTTGTTGCATGGCCGTTAGACCTCATTTGCATAGGTGATGAGGTATGTTGAAAACCATTACGAATCTCTTAGTATTCAAATGTCAATTCTGAACGATTATGAAAATCATTCTGAACCATTACTTACATTTTTTTTACATGGTAATGTTAGACTCCTACAAAACCTGCAGCAAAGAATAAAGGGGTTTTGCTGCAAAACGAGTCTGTTGAATCACACAGAGAGGTAGCTTTTAAGTGTTATTCTATTATCTGAATTCATGATTTTCTACTTTACCTAACTTATATGATTGTTAGGTTACTGCTTAACCTTCACAACAGACCGGCAAGAAAAAAGCTCCTACAAGGACCGTGAAGGAAAAAAGTAGACCTCACTTTCAGACGTGTCTAGAAACACTTTTGGAAATGTCAGATTTGCTGCAAGGTGCTATTCGTCAAATCAACATGGACGAAGGTGTTTTTGGTTTTCCTTATTCCGAGATAATCGGAAAAGAGGACATGGAGCAGGTTTTCAATCATACTGAATTAGGCATCGGTGTTATGCATTCATACATCTGGTACTCCAATCAATCTATTATTTATTTAGTTGAACAATTTATTTACACATTTCAATGATAATAGTCTAATGTTTATTATGTTTTTATTTAAGGTGCATGTATGAAAAATTCATGCGGGGGACGGATTTTTCAAACAAATTCCGTTTCTTCTCTTGCAGCCTTGTTAATGCACCGAGAATTGGTATGAATGCAATTGAAGTAAGAGACCACTTACTTGAGCGATTTACGGCCAGCAACACAGAATGTCTGTTTCTTTTACCGTATAATACTGGAAACGGGTAAGATTTTCATTATAATTTCATTCTAATCTTTAATTTGTATCTTTTGCGTAGAAATTATCCATCTAAACTTTTGTTATACTTTACAGTGGACACTGGTTGTTGGTTGCCATTAATCCTATAACAGAAGTGGTCTATTATCTTAATTCATTGGATACTGATTGGTCCACATATCAGAATATGAAGGATGTGGTTGACACGTAAGTGATACTGTTCGAAATATTCGTGTGTATTTGTATATCTAATTATTTCTGTGACATTGTTCTAAGTTTACGTTTTTCTTTTATAGAGCTATACTACTATACCGTGCACAAAGAGAGACTCGAGTAACACGGGCTAGATCAACCAATATTACACGGGTCAAAGTGGAGGTATATTAATTTTCACAATATTGCTTATTAGTGATGCTACTTAATAACACAAAACATCTATATATTATTTCTTATTTGTTTGTCTATGTGTAGTGCCCTCGTCAGCGTAATGGAATAGACTGCGGGTACTTCGTTTTGAGGTTCATGAGAGAAATCATTCAAATGGAACAATTGGAGATTCCTATTAGGGTATGCATGGTTTTATAACTTAGGATTTATTTTAATATTTATCGGATATGTCATATAATTTATTATTTTTAACTAAATAATGCGTATTTTGTTTTGTTATGTAGTATTTCAAAGATATGGCGTGTTCTTCTTACACAAGGAAACAATTGAATTATATTACGGAAGAATTGTGCGAATTCTTTCTTCTAAAAATTTTTTTTTGAATGTATAGTTTTGGGAATGTAAATTTTAGTTTTGTGAATATAAGAAAATTCTGTTGCAAGAAGAATTCTGTTGTAAATTTTGTGAATTCTGTTAATGTATATAAATTCTCTTGTTGCAAGAATTTTGTGAATTTTGTAAATTTTGTGAATTCTGTTGTAAGTTTTGTGAATGTTAATTTTATTGAAATGTATATATGAATTCTGTTGTTGCAAGAATTCTATTTCTTGAAATGTATAAGAATTCTGTTGTTGCAAGAAATTATATAAGAAATGCTGGTTTGAAACTATGCAGGTTTCTACATAAAAAAAAATGGCTAAAATGGGATTTTTTATACGCATAAAAAATCAATAAAATTATAGGTATACTTTAGAGAGCGCTTTTAAGGAAAAAGCGCTCTCTAAAGTCAACTTTAGAGAGCGCTTTCAGGGAAAAGCACTCTCCAAAGGTATATAAAAAAATCATTTTTCGTATACATTAGACAGCGCTTTCAAAAGCGCTGTCTAAAAGCACCTTTAGAGAGTGCTTTTTAAGGAAAAAGCGCTTTCTAAAGTTTATAATAAGAAAATTTTAAATTTTAAAGGTATACTTTAGACAGAGCTTTTAAAAGGGCTATCTAAAGTTCCATTTTAGAGAGCGCTTTTTCATAAATAAAAAAGCGCCGTCTTTACCTACGACAGCGCAGGCTTAGACAGCGCTTTTAAGCGCTTTTATAGGGCAAAAAAAGCGTCCTCTTTACACTCTTTTCGTGTAGTGTCACAACTTCAGAGCTGAAGCGGCGACACAAGCGAGAAAAAGTGTGAAGGTAACAAATTGTATAAGATTTGGGACCGACACATTTATTCATGTGACACTTTTTCCCCTATTTAGTTAATACATGTAAAACCATAAAGTAAAATAACGGATAAGGAAAACCATGCATTGAAATGGTTAAACTGTTTTAACTTACTACCTCCATTTTTTAGTATAAGTCGTTTTAGGAAAAAAATTTGTACCACGATATAAGCCATTTTATAAAACCAATAAATCATTAATTACATTTTTCCTATTATACCATTAAATATTTATTATTCTCTCTCCTTTCAATTATGTAAATTTATTTTTTCAATACCATTAATAAAGGATAATTTTGTAAAACATTTCATAATTTCTTTTTTCTATACTACAATTATTATATTTCTTAATACATGTGAAAAGTCAAAAACGAGTTGTAATAAAAAACGGAGGGAGTATTATTTATCTCTTTATTGAAGTTCCTTGGAAAAAATAAATTAACAAACAACAAAACAAAAGAAAAATGTTATCTACAATACACACTTTGCATTGATTTCCACAAGGAAATTAAAATTAATACTCACTACTTATAGCAACTTAGAATATGAACCAACGAAAATGAAACTTGAAAGATTATTGATATTTAACTTTACTTATCATGGATGATAAATATACTTAATAACTAATTACAATTTACAACAGAGAGGAACATTCCAATATAAAATACATAACAGAAAAGTTAAAGCTGACTGGTCAGGTTGAGGTTGCAAGTGATGAATTTTAGACTTAGAAATTCGTTTCTTGTGTTGAGCAATGAAAGCTGTGGATCTCATGTCAATGACTGGATCTCACTACAAGAAAATTTGTGATTAGCTACGACTTTTATAGCAGCTAATTTGTAGCTAAACTCTATCAAACAGAATTAGCTGGAATTTTGTGGTGGATTAACTATGATATAGGTCGTAGCATGGATTGGGTGGCTAATTATCTAGAGCAAAAAATCCTAGCTAAATTCCAACTAATATTTTAATATTCCTAGCTAAATCCAAATAAAACTATAGCAAAACCTCAGTCTTAAACTTACATTTTCAAACTAAACAGCTATAATAGAACTGCAAAAATATCGAGCAAATCTCAAGCTATTTTTTTATATATTTATTATTCTTTCTAATTAAAACTAATCAGACTAGCTGACAAATTTTCAGAAAATTAATTAAGCTAGTTTAAAACAGCTTACTATACATAAAAGCTATTATACAATAAAAGCTTGACTTTAGAAACAGTTTAGCTCTTATAAGATAAATGCATGATAAATGCATGTTAGAAACAACTTATACATAAAAGCTCTTAAACAATAAACACCTATTCTATACATGCTTAATTAAGCTTGTTCGAAATAGCTTATACATAAAATCTCTGATATATACAATAAATAATAAACAAAAACTTGTCATTTTTGAATCTAATATGCAGCACCATCAAGACGAGGAATAGGTGAACTTGCCATTTTTTGCCATGTGAGTTGTGGACCGGGCAAATCTGCATAAGCATCTGCAAGCAATCTAACGGAACTACCATGTTTATCATTTTCCATATAACCACTACTCAGATCATATCATTATCCAATGCAACACTCTCATCATATCATTATCATTATCCAATAAAACTTTGGTCATCAATGAATTAGAAAATAATTTTTACAAATATTTACAACGTTAATGGTTGAAAGAAAAGTAAAATAATGTTTCATAGGTCTCCCTAAAAAAATAACGTATATTCTATGTAGAAAATAAAAATGAAAATGAAAATTAGAAAAGTATTATTCACCTTATTTTATGGATCATTTAGGCCAAACACTTCATCATTGCTAGTAGTTCACTTGCCTCCTACACAAATTATATAATACTCATCATGAGGAGGAAAATCAGGTTAAAATTATACTCTGCAAATTTTAGTTCAAGTTTTGCATAATTAAAAATCAAGTGTCATTGTAACTAGAATTTGAAATAATGTGCTACATCAGGAACATTTTAGCATATCATGCAAACTTTGTTAAAACTCATATTAGTATCTACTTCACTGTTAACATTTCAGACTTGAGCCTTTTTCAGACTACAAACTCATCGCATCTCACAACGGAGGAAACAACGGTTTAACATCAAGTTAATGATTCACATTGCAACTGAATTTCGAAGGGTTCGCTAACTCAATTTTCACTCAAAATAGTTCAACTAATATCAGCCAACTTTAACTAACAATTTATAACGGTTAACTTCCCTTATTCCATGACCAACTAAACAAATTAAATTCAAATTGACTAAATGACGGAATGTAATAGTGTCATCAACTACTAACAATTAACTTTAATCTTATGCCAACAGAATCCAATATCACTCCATATGCAAATAAGACTTCAGCACCAATCTATTCACAATCATTGCACACCACATGTATAAAAAAAACTCAGAATTTCTAATTGGCATTTTAACCAAGATTTGCATCAAAAGCACAATGGGCATTTTTAGCAGAACTTGCATCTTTAAGTTTCTTGGCAGAATTTGCCAAACAATTTAACCTTCAAGCTAATCATGACAAGCCTCATTTTAACTATAATCCAAGCAATCCCTTCCAACTAACAGTCAAGTACTAATTCACTAACCAATCTAACAATTTAATATAATTTAATTTCATATTAGCACTCTAACAGGATTTGCACACATAGCATAACATAACTAACATTTGATTAACACCTACCATTTTCAGCATTCAAAACATTTCACAGAATTTCAATTAACCAACTTCATTGCACTTGTATAACTAACTGCCCGCAACAAATGCCTTTCACTTGCTCAAACAGAACTCATTAATAATCTAATAGTTTTAACAGTTTTTAACTAACCCAACCATTCCCTAACTGTCAATAACTGATTTTCCATCTAACTGCCAACTAACCTAACCGAATCTAACAAACTTCATAACCAACTTTCATAGCAATTATGATTCTAACCTCAAGCCTCAACCTCTATATAGACTGAACCACCCTAATCATTATATCAAACTCTTTATACCAAGTACAATGTTCAGTCATATAATGGTTGGCAAAAGAAACTTACAATATCAAATATATTGAAAAGGAACACAAAGAAGGCATATATAGAATAATAGATCCACAGTTCAACGCCAACAGAAGAGTCGGGATTCAACATTTCCTTACCATGCTCCTAAAAAGGTGACTGAAGCAAACTGACAATCAATAGCAATTTTAGAAATTGCACTTCACATTAAAGCAAAGCAGAGAGAAAAAAGCAGCCATTGCAATGGTTACCTGAGACATTGATCTGTTTAATGCAGCCCCGCCATAACTGACATGAAATTACTCCTTGGCGACCTAACCCTGCAGAGAGAAAAAAGCAGGTTAAGTTACTTTGAGTAATGGAAACTAAGAGATTGAGACGGACAGAGAGAGGACAACAAGAAAGATACTTCTTGTTGCACCCCAAATTTTACCCTCATTTTTCTGCTAATTGTTGTTCAATTATTTTTCTCCATATTTTAGTAATTATCTTAGCCTTTTTTTTTGTTTTTATGATTAGGTTAATTTCAAATATGGACCATTTTATTTTATTTATATTTAAGTTGTTTTATTTTTATTGATCTAAATTAATCTTAATTTAAGTTAATTTTAATTAATTAAGTTAATTATTCAATTAGTTTTTTCTAACCAATTCTTAATCTAGAATATTAAGTAGTTTGTTATTGTTTTCAACAACCATATTATTAATTCAATTGAGAAAGCATTCCCAACATTTGTCTATAAGCTTATCGTGACCAAGTTTATGTTGCAAATTTTGGACTTTATTTCATTACCACTTAACCAATAAGAACCAAGCTTGGATATGTTTGACTTCAACTCTTCCATCAACCAATGAGAGCACGTCATGTAGCACCAAGGAAACCAAAGTAAACCAAGTTTGTTTCTTCTCTCTCATTCTTGCTGAGGAAATTCTGAATGATGAAGAGAATTTCAAAGCATTCTGAATCCATTCAATTCATTGAACTCGTTTCAACCACAATACCGTTGGCCCGATCTCTCAAAATTGAACTCTCCAAGACCATTCCTTTTCAAGCTCGACTGTGTGGTGCATAAAAAGTGGTTCAGAGAAATTACCAATTCCAGCATACGACCTGCTCCATCTGTGAATCTGTCCACGCTATCTCCAACCTTTGCTCCATTTGATACCCTTCTCAATAGCATCAATGGAAGAGCTCTGAATCCATTCACAAAGTGATGAGTTTGACCCTGAACATCTGAAAATGCCACAGCGCGATTATCTCCAAGAATTAGACCAAATTTGAAATTCAAACGAAAACCCTAGTTGCTAACATATGTCCACCAGATGTTTGAGGGGTTAACCCGGCCCATAATGCTTATCATCAACCCAATATCCTGCCTATTTAAAAAGGCTCGATTTCAGTTCTTCATCACCAACAATCTCTAAAAAAAGCTCCAAATATCTGAGTTCAAAAGAGGGAAGAGAACGAGGGTTGGCATCAAGAATTTGTGGTCAATCCCAAAGAGAAGCAAGTTCAGTTGGTAACTTTCTTTTCCTTTAACTCTAATCCTATTCATTTGTTCATAGTATGATTGTTTTAATCTTGTTATGATGGCTGTTAGATGTTTGTCATGGTATGCTTCTCATTTCTTTGAGCCTGTAATGTATGTATGGACTTTATTGTCATCCAAAGTTGTTTATGTTACTAACATGGAGTAAATATTGTGCATATTGTCTTGGTGTTGATACATAGGTTCTTGACTCCCTTGAATATATGTGATTCCATGCTTGGTATGCCTTTTGGAAATGTTGTTTTACCATAACCGTGGTTGTGCTATTTTAAGTCTTGTATTAACAGTTGTTATGAATTTGTAAATTTTCTCCCTTGATTTTATTTGTTGTTGTAAAAGGTTTCTCTGTTAATCATGTCAACTATTTGTGAGAGAGAAATGACTGCTTTTATGCTAACTAAATTACCGTTGCTGGTCTTGTTTGCTTGACATGTTAAGTTGATGTTTGAACATTTGCTTTGATATAACCGCGTCTTGATACATTCACGTGGTCTTTGGAACCATCTCTGGGTAGCATTTCCTTCTGATTTAAGTTGATGATCATATTACTCTCTTCATACTTCTATTGGTGATGTTTGATCCTGCCTCATGTGTTTGATTATCCTTTCTTGCTTGTACCTGCCTAGACCATTTTCATTGAGACTATCAACATAGAAGTTTTTTTGGTATCTAGCTTTTGTTTTAATGTCAGCACATGTATTCATAATATGTATGTTGACCTTGATGTATTTTTAACTTGATTCCTAAACTATGCCATTGTCTGTTATTAAATGATAACTGAGTAAATGTTTTTGCTATATGTCATATGCCTTGTTTTTGCCCTAATATATGTTGTAGTTTAGGAGGCCTTTGGCTATCAATTTGTTACTTACATTGCATTCTGGCCTAAACAATGTTTGATATACACTATCTTTGAACCTAGGGATGCACTTCAGACTTATACTCTTTATTGTTATGTTTGGACACAACCCTGCTTTGCTTTGTGTAAGATACATGTGCCATTTCTTCTGCCCCTTTACCATCAAGATGACTTTTGTTTTTTGCTATGTGTTTGTTATTAGCTGCATCCATATGATGAAAATACAATCTGTTATGCTCATATAATGTTCATGCTTATTTGCCATCTAACTTGAGTATCACTGACTACAATATATGTTTTGAAATGTATGACTATTGGTGTATGTAGAAAGCTGCGAGTTTATGTCTTCTGTTACTAGGATTTTAGGACTAAATGCAACTTTCTTTGACATGAGGCTTGATGTTAGACATTAATCTACATTTATTTTGCATGCTGCTCATAATGAAACCATGTCTGCTGGTTGTGTTCACTTTGGTAACCTATATCTGTTCTCACTGCCAGTGCATAGAATATCTTCATTATGTATGTGTTTATTGCACTTAATTTTAAATGTGTGGACTGTTAAAGTTGGTTGTGTTGTGGTCCTTGCTTGTTCACAATTTGTTGGTGTGTTTGATGTCTCCTTGTATGTCAACAAATGTCAAACTTAACATGATAACCTATTTTACTTGTCTGACATTTTGTCACAACCTAAGAATTTTGACCACATCACCTTTTGGTTGTTTTCTGTATCTGCTTAAAGTTGAAATTGCTTGATGTGTTTGAGAATGATCTGCCAGTTTTGATTTGCTAACCTATTGATCTATAGCCATTGGTTCTGTTTGTATGTTGATGCCTGTTTTGATACTACCATCAAGTATGTTGTACACGTTGCTTCTAACACATGAGTAGATGATATCTGAGCCGTTTTGTTCATCATTATTTAAATGTTGTTTGCTTACCAACCTGCTTTGAACTAGGCCAATACCAAGTTCAGTTTGGTTCTTATACATGTGTAGTGAAATGCGTGACTCCATATGTTTGCCCAAAACTCTCATCTAACTCATCTCTGCTCTTGATTTGTGTTAATTACTTCATTTGTGTTGTATTACTGACATGCTGCTAATGTTATCATAAATTTCATGACTTGATGTGTTTTTTCCTTGGATTCACTTGTTAACCATAGTTAATAGCCAATACGTATGAGATCTCTTGGTCTTGGGTATTAGATTGTGGGTTTTCTTTCACCTGGTTTATGATTAATATAGAATTGAGTTTAGTTTGGTTACCATGGTTGTTTTAAATTAGTTTGAATATATGCGCATATACATGTTATATGTTTTTGAAGTCATATTTATTACTGGATGTATTCCCGCCCCAGCGGATGGACTTGTGTGTGTGTTACTATTCCTCTTTGCAGTGCCTATAAGGACCGGGGTTCGATCTCTACCCAGACCTTTTGTTTTTTTTCTCTTCTGATTTTCGCTTCTTTAAAATATATATGTGTACTTGCACTTTGTATTCACCACGCACGCACAGCCCAGTTGGTATATGTTTTGGGGCGTTCAGGTAGGGGACGTGGGTTTAAACCCTATTTGTGCCATTTCCCTTTCTTTTTAGTTAACTATTTCCTTTCATTTAAAGTTTATTAAAAACAATTTATTTTATCTTTAGAAAATCTGAGTTTTATTTTAAAACTCCATATTTATTTCACTTAGTAATTTATTTTCTTAATTAGTTATCTAAAGATTTACTTTTTAATGTGTATTTCCACTCTCATTATCTTGATTAAATTATTAAATCTTCATTATGACCTTATTGATATTTTAATGTTTAACTCATTTTTAATTTATCTTATTATTTGATTGTTGATTTAATTTGAGATTGGTATTGTCTAACTTGGAATATCATCTTAATTAATCTTTTATTCATGATTATGTCTTGACTTATGATTTGTTTCTTGTGTGATATGTTTCTCAAGTTTAATATCTTTGGTTTGTCTTTGTCTACTTGATATCTTGATATTTATCTCATGTTTACTCATCATGTGTCATGAAACATATTGCCATCTTCATGCTTATGTTGCCTTCATTATATTATCTTATATCAATGTTTTATCTTTTATGCCTTTTATTCTTTTATCACCATCTTTCCCCCATTCCAAAGGAAGGTGAATATATTGACTTTTAAAGTCATTACCCCTACCTTAACCTAAGTAACCTCTTAGGAGAAAACTTTATTTCTTGGCCTCATCAAAGCCATAGAAATCACAGCTAGCTTTAGGAGAGAGTTCTTAAACTCTTAGTGATATTCATCATAATGAATTTATCACTTTCCCCTACTGACTAAAACATAACATAGGTCCATTAAAACTAGATTTAGAGAGTTCTTAAACTCTACAATGAGGTCACACTCATTTCCCCTCTGAATATTGACCATAGTCAATCATTCAGTAGAAGTAGAACTACGCATACTCTGATTCTATTCCCGAGGATACGTAGGCGTAAATTGTGATATTTTATCGAGTATACTTAGATACTAACCCCTAGGGTTTCAAACCTTTAGCATAGAACCTTTAGCAAACATAAGTAACATTAAAACAAGAGGTTCCCGTAGAGTACTACGGACGTTTAGAGTGCTAATACCTTCCCTAGGCGTAACCAACCCCCGAACCTTAGATCTTCCCCTTTAGGTTTTTCTAACGATCTTGAACCTTTCCTTTGGATAAATCAAAGTCGGTTGTAAAAGAAATATGATGCAAATTAATTAATAATTTGTTATCCGATTTTCACCGCAACAGAAATGGCGACTTCACTGGGGAGAGTTAGACCTATTGCTGGTCCTTTCCTAAGAGGGTTAAGCCTACCTTTGTTTTATGTTATTCATGTTTGCTAATCTACTTGTATGATTGCCTGTATGTCATATCTGCTTACATGCTTATATATCTGTTCTATGTTTGATATTATCCTATTTGGTTTGGGCTGACATGATATCAGCGAGTGAGATAAGTCCTAACCCGGACTTGAGAGAACACATATGTTTAGGAATCGTGGACATAGTCAAGGGAACTTCGAGGGAGAAATCCCAAAGGAGGGAACTTGAAGTCCACACTCAGTTGAGGCCCTCTCTGAAGTGGTATATGTTGAACGAGCAATCGTGAATGCGTTACTACTTTCGACCTAGGAGCCAGAGATACTGATGACCTTTAGTTACCCTTTACCCCACTTGGCCTGTTTAGGACGTAGTGCGAGGACTGCGAGGGAGCAATCCCAAATGGTTGCTACGCGATGCTACACTCAGATGAGACTCTCTTGAGAATTTATTGATCACCAAGCAATTGGAAAGTCGATAAAATCCGAAAAATGGGTTGTCGACTCTGGGAACTTTTTTAGAACCTTGTCTTGCAGGTGAAAACCATAGTACATACCTTTGGGATGGGTAGACCTTTAACTTCATGCTCGTGACTTTTAACCTAGGTTGCTCTGTGTTCTTTGTGCTTACCTGTCTATGTGTGTTTGTTGCATTCATTCTTGCGTCATGTGCATTGTGTATTCAAGGAACTCAGTGTTGTTTTGCAAACTTTATAGGATGGATTTTGAAAAAAGGAAAACGAAGAAGTACACCTTCATTAGTCCAAAATTGGAAGATCTAAAGAATCTGGGTAGGCCAATCAATGAATCATCAACATTCCAAGACAAGTATGGGAAGATTTTCTCTCTGATGAAGACCAAGATGGTAGACGGATTGCTCCCTACTCTCATACAGTTTTATGACCCCATGTACCATTGTTTCACTTTTCCGGATTACCAGTTAATGCCCACGCTCAAGGAGTATGCTATTCTAGTTGGTATTCCCATCACTCCAAACCTACCTTACTCTGGTCTGGAAAGGGCGCCTAAAGAAAAGGAAATTGCAGAAGCGGCTCATCTCAAGTTGTCAGAAGTTAAGGCTAACTTGGTTGTCAATGGAGGACTTTTTGGGTTACCTGCCAAGTTTTTAACGGAGAAGGCCCGTCAGGATGCTAGCATGAAGAATATGGTGGACTTTGAAGCTATTATGACCCTACTTATTTATGGGTTGTTCTTGTTTCCCAACATTGAGAACTTTGTTGATATGAATGCAATCAAGATCTTCATCATTGGAAATCCAGTTCCAACCCTACTTGCAGACGCCTACCACTCAGTACACTTGAGGACTGCTCATAAGGGAGGGATGGTAACATGCTGTGTCACACTGTTGTATAGATGGTTTATCTCCCATTTACCCCATTCTAAGACCTTTTGGGATCTCCAGGATGGACTTCTTTGGTCAGAGAAGATCATGTCTCTCACCAACACTGATCTTGAGTGGTACCACCCATCGCTCAAAGGCAAGGATATGATTGTTAGCTGTAGAGGATTTGCTAATGTACCGCTTCTTAGCACAAAAGGAGGCATAAGCTACAATCCTGCCTTGGCTTGTTGCCAGCATGGTTACTCTATGGGAGCTAAACCTAATAACATTTACTTGGAAGGTTTGTTCTTTGAAGAGGATAAGGACCCTGTACTTAAGGAAAAGATGGCTCATGCTTGGCGACATGTTCACACCAGAGGTATCTCTGCTTTGGGGGAACCTGAGTGTTTGGCTTTAGAATCTTACACTCAATGGGTGCAAAAGAGGGTTGTTGAGTTGAAGATGCCATATGATCGTCATGATCCTCCCACTAGCTCCCAGAGATCCTGTTCTTTACTTCACTAGCAATGAAGATGAATTAAAGATTCGATTGGCTCAAGCAGAGCGAGAAAGGAATGCTTGGATAAACAAGTACCAGATCCTTAACTTTGAGATGAATGAATTGCAGAAGAATCTCAGGAGGAAGGAAGAAGAATCTGTCAAAAGAAGGAAAATGCAAGAGGACTTATTCTCTCCTAGCACATCATCTCCACCCGAACCATGGAAGTCACGGTTAGTTGAACTCATTGACAAGAACGAAAGGCTACAGAAGGAGAACCAGAAACTCACCATGAGATTAAGGGGAGAAGACTGATTGATGGCTTAGGACCTAGTTTTCTTTATTTCATATTCTATTTTGGTTTTTGAAGGTGTAATTGTCTTAGGTTGTAATTCAAAACTTTATTATCAATAAAATGAGTTTTCCTCTAAGAAAAATGTTCCTTAAAATTTGCAAGGATACAATGCTGAGTTCTCTTGAATCACACCCCTCATTTTGCATTGCATCTGCATTCTTTTGCTAACTATCAAGAAACTAATGATATTTTTGCAGACTTTGTGGATATGGAATCTAAAAAGCAAGTTTGGCCTTATTACTTCGAGCTCCCGGAACTTCAACAACTGATTTGGATGTGCGACATGATCGAGGATCCTTCAAACTTTTCTGACAAATATGGAAACCTCTCGCAACTACTAAGGGTTCCAGTGACTGAGGGACCATTGGAAGTGTTGGTGCAATTGTATCACCCCAATTACCGTTGCTTCTTATTCCCTGAGTTCCAATTGGTTCCAACCTTAGAGGAATTTTCTGCTATAATTGGGATCCCCGTCAACGATGCCCCAATTTTCTCCAATTTAGAATCAATGCCATCAGCTAGAGATATTGCAACGACTACCGGAATCAGATTTGCTGATATCCAGGCAAATTTAGCTGTTAAAGAAGGACGACTTGGACTACCTTCACTATTCTTGTTTGAGAAATCAATGTACTTCAAGAATAAAGGAAAGGAGGAACTGTATGAAGCAACACTCGCCTTAATGATCTAAGGGTTGATTCTGTTTCCAAGCGCGAAGCAGTTCGTTGACACTCAGGCAATACAAATTTTCAGAATCCATAACCCAGTCCCTACCTTGTTGGCTGATATGTACCACGCGGTTCAAACCTAATACAACAAAGGATGTGGAGAAATTGTGTGCTGTATACCTCTTTTCTATAAGTGGTTTACAGCCTACTTGCCAAAAACCCCTGCTTTCTGGGAGGTAGAACATTGTCAAGTATGGATTGAAAAACTGATGAGTTTGAAGCACACAGATGTCAAAAGGCATAACCCAACAGAAGAAGGGATTGTCATAATTACCAGCTGCGGGGATTGCCCTAACATACCCCTGTTGGGAAGAAACGGCTGCATCAACTATAATCCCGTGCTCGCCCGTCGACAACTGGGTCATATGGGGAAGGGACCCATAATCAAGGAAGATTTACACATGATGTATTATGGGGAAAGAGACGGCTACGAAATGAAAATGCTTCTTGAGCAAGCGTGGTGTCAAATCAATAGGAAGTTGTGGAAGGCGGAGTGCTCCGTCAATGAGACGCATCTGGAATGGTCTCGTGAGATAGCCAGTGTGATGAGGAGACACTATTCCCGTCACAAGCCGCTCAGAACTAGACAAGGACTGGAGGAAACATTGACAGGGTTGTTACTCGAGAAGAAAAGGATTAAGGGACGCATTGAAAAACTGATGAGGGAGATGGATGAGGAAGGGGAAACATCCACCAGCGGATCTAACTTTTAAAGATCTTGTTGCTGGTTCCCCATGATTTTTATTTTCATTGTTGTTGTTATCTTTTCAGTCATGGGAACAACCCATCTTTGTACTAAGAGCATTAAGATACTCTGCTCCGAATGTAATGAATGCCAAACTTGCTTAATGAAGAAGAATTTTTGAAATACCATTGTCAAAAGCCTTGCAATTTTCTGTGTTTCTTGATAGATTAGCTTTGCATCTGTATATCATATTGCATCATTTTTGCATTTGTTTTGCTAAACTGTCGAGGTACTAAATTTTGTTTTGCAGACTTTGTAGAAAATGGACGCTGCTAAGAACATAAACTGGCCCGTCACTTTCCTGATCCCTAATGTTGACCATTTGATAGAGATTGGAGGAAGAATTGAAGATCCGCCAAGCTTTATTGACAAGTATGGGGACCTGTTATCATTAATGAAGTTGCAAGTAAAAGAAGGACTGCTAGAAACCTTGATACATCGGTACCATCCAGTATACCGATGTTTCATCTTTCCAAACTTCCAATTAGTCCTAACCATAGAAGAATATTCACATATGCTAGGACTACCCGTTCAGCATCATCCCCCTTTTTCCGGTGTGGAAGAGGAATTCATTAATCAAGAGATTGTCGTAGGATTGGGGATCCGAAATAGACACATCCGAGAAAACATGACCACCAGGGAAGGGTATCGTGGGCTACCTGCCCAATTTCTAATTGAGACAGCTCTCCACTTTCAGGAAAGCGGAAACTCTGTAATGTTTGAGTGAATATTTGCTTTATTGGTGTACGGGTTATTCCTATTTCCCAATGTTAGAGATTTTGTCGACGTCCAAGCAATCAGAATCTTTATGGGTCAGAACCCTGTTTCCACTTTACTGGCTGACATGTACTTCTCGGTCACCACGCAGACTATGAGGAGTAAAGGTGTGATTGTTTGTTGTGCTCCACTACTATACAAGTGGTTTATTTCATACCTACCTACGACACCAACGTTTTGGGAAGTGAGTGACAACGCTCTTTGGGTCAAGAAACTAATGGAACTAATGCATTCTGACATCAAGTGGTACGATACAGACCCTGAAGGAACCATAATAATTGTTAGTTGTGGAGACTATCATAATGTGCCACTCATGGGTCGACTTGGTTGTATAAACTATAACCCTGTGCTCGCACGTTGCCAGTTGGGTCATCCAATTGAAGAGGAGCCTAGACCAGAAGAATTGGAGCTGATGTACTATGGATACGGAGAAGGATTTGAAGAAAAAATCAAGATGGGGGAAGCATGGCTTTTCATTAATTATCAAAAATGGATCACCAATGGTCCTGTCACTGAAGCTCATCTGAAATGGGCACGAGGGATTTCACTCAGCATGAGAAAGCCCACTCCGTATTATGAGGCGTCCACCAGTGCTGAACAGAGAAGGATGGAGCTATTAGGGGAGCTGACTTTGGAGAAAGCCAAAACCAAGCGACTTATCAAAGAAATCATGGAAGGGATCAGGGAAGGCGAAGGGCTGCCCTATTTTCCATAGTTGTAATCTATTATTGTAATCCTTTTTTTAAAAGTTGTATTTCCTTTTAATGTGATCCAAACAATGATTGTAACAGTTCCTTTCTATAAACACTTATCTTAGTTTCAATGGAAAGTTATGTTATTAGTAATCCTGTTATTTACACTATTTGCGAACTCTTTTAGTTCTTGATGGTTTAGCCTGCATGCGCATCTCATCTGCATTTTTGCATGTGCATGTGCATTTTCTTCTGTGTCTCATTGTCGTCTTACCTTCTCCAGTTGTTGTTGAATCGTCACCCTGAGTTCTCTACATCGTTACAACATCCGGGCGCAGACTTGAAGAGGAAGAATGTTTGAGAATTGTGAGAATTTGGATCAGTTTAACGACGAGCTCAGTGAATTGAGAGTAGGAATGGGGCAGATCATGGAAGCCTTGAGTGTTATACGAGCAAAGATGGATACACAGGTCACTGTGGTCTCGGAAGTCGTTGCTACAACTGTAGAGCCGCCAGTTATACCTGTTGTGAACCCTACTCTAGGGATTCCATTTGAGTTTATACGAGCCACAACTCCTCAATCTACGTAACAAGCAGTGTCGTTGTTCAGTGAGAATCAACAAGCTATTCCAACTTATGCTCTGCTTGTGGTACAGACCCAATTCCAACCTGTTTTCCAGAACCAACATCATTTTGATAATGACAACATATCCGTAGAAGAGGATGACAATAATGAGAAATTGAGAGCCAATATGGAGATTATGCAGAGAAAGCTGAAAGCCATGGAGGGAGACAATGTCTTCAGTTCTGACCTTAAGGATATGTGTCTGGTCACTAATCTAGTAATTCCACCAAAATTCAAGTTACCAAGTTTTGAATTGTACTCTGGCGCTACGTGTCCTAAGGCACACTTGGTCATGTATCTCCGAAGGACGGCGGCATATATGGATAACGATAAGTTAATGATCCATTGCTTCCAAGACAACCTGAAGGGCGCTGCCGCAAAGTGGTACTTAAGCTTAGACCAATCTCAGATTAAATGTTTCCAAGATGTTATGGACGTTTTCATAAAGCACTATAAGTATAACTTGGATTTAGCTCCTAATCGTAGACAGCTATTGACCATGACTCAGAAGAACACTGAGTCATTTAAAGAATATGCTCAAAGGTGGAGAGAGACTGCATCACAGGTTGAACCACCATTGATTGAGAAGGAATTAGCTGATTGGTTTGTAGACACGGTAAACCCAGAATTCTATGAGAAAATGATTAGTAATATTGGTGCCAATTTTTCTGATATCATTGCAATTGGCATGAAAGTGGAGGCAGGTATGAAAAGTGGAAAAGTAGCCAGTTCACCTAACAGTTCCACTAGCACCAGTGTCAAGAAGTCTCCGGGTAACTTTCATAAGAAGAAGGAAGGCGAGACTAATGCTGTTATGATAGGGAAGAGGCAGAATCCTAAACGATCTTTATTCCAACCACAACCAAGTCCTAGTTTTCCTCAACAGCCAGTTTACCCTATGCAGTTCGCACAACAACCATACGTGGCGTCTGTTATGCCCACTTTTAATCATCAGACAATGCAACAGGTTCCTGTTTCCCAGCCACAAAACCAGCAGCAGTGGCCGAAGAATCAACATCAGAATTACCAACAGCCGAGGCGACCAGCGCCACAGCAAAATACCCCTCCAAGAAGACAGGCGGTAACACCAAATTTTCCACCCATACCGATGACGTATACAACATTGTATCCTTCTCTGGTGGAGCAAGGATTAATTATTACTAGGCCATTGGGGCCACCATCTGAGAAATCTCTGCAGTTTTTCAACCCTAATGCAACCTGTGCTTTCCATCAAGGAGGGGTGGGCCATGATTTAGAAGGGTGTCTGGCACTAAAGAATCTGGTGAAAAGTTTGATAGAAAAGAACATTCTGTCTTTTGCTAATAACCAGCCAAATGTGAAGAGTAACCCCTTGCCAACTCATGGGTCAACTAATGCTGTCGAAGACGAGGATGATGAAGTATTGATCTCAGATGCAGTAAACATTAAAACTCCCCTAAGAACGTTTCATGCCAAACTGTTCAGCGCTGGATTGGTCAAAGTTTGCCATGATGTTTGTGGAGAATGTGATGGTAGTAGTGAAGGGTGTCGGTTGGTTCAAGATGATATTCAGCAACTGATTGATGAAGGTTTCTTACAAGTTTTCAGAAAAGAAAGCAGAATAGCAGTGATTGAACCAGTGTTCAATCTGCCAAAGCAAGTGCCAGTGTTTGATGAAGAAGAGTGCACATCAGTAGTCCCTGTGTTCAACAATCCAGGGACAAATACCGTGAGTCCAGTGTTTAAACAATCAGTTCCAAGATTTAACAAATCTGAAGTTGTTTCCCCTGTTAATCACGCCAGGCAAAATAATTTCCGCAGGCCAGTTCTGTTCAGGTTCAGAGGAACCAAAGCGTTACCATTTATCTACGAAGACATTACAGGTGGTAAGAAGAAGGAGGAAATGATCCCGAGGAAGGAGGTGGGGGACGTTATAGAAGAACCAGTCCCAAGGAAAGAGGTGGGGGCTGATGGGAAGAATGTGTCCAATATAGTAGGAACAAGAAGAATGACGAGGAGTGGAAGGATTTATACCCCTATGAACAAAGAAGTGTCTGGTAAAGAAGGTGATGTGTGTATACCTACCAATGACAATGGTAAAGAAGTGATCTCCAAGGAGGATGACGAAGAATTTCTCAGGATAATAAAAAGAAGTGACTACAGGGTCTTGAATCAGCTCCACCAGACTCCGTCTAAGATTTCTATTTTATCTCTGTTGATTAATTCAACAGTCCACCGATCAGAACTGCAGAAAGTATTGGCTCAGGCTCATGTAGCTCAGGATATTACCGCCGGACAGTTTGATCATGTTATCGCTAACATTACTGCATGCAATACGCTCAGTTTCAGTGATGAAGAACTGACCCACTCAGGTCGAAAACACAATCTTGCCCTGCACATATCAATGAAGTGTCAGGAGGACACATTGGCTAGAGTTCTTGTGGACACAGGATCCTCCCTGAATGTTTTACCGAAGAGGGCCCTTGATAAGCTGGAATACAAAGGAGGGATCATGAGACCCACATCGTTAATTGTCAAGGCTTTAGATGGCTCACGAAGATCCGTGATGGGCGAAATTGAGCTACCGGTTTTGATTAGCCCTCAGGAATTCAAAGTGTTGTTTCAAGTTTTGGACATTAACCCTGCCTATAGCTGCCTACTTGGAAGACCCTGGATCCATGAGGCGGGCGCTATTACTTCAACCCTACATCAGAAGATGAAATTTGTGGTCGATGACATGCTGGTCATCGTGCATGGGGAAGAAGACTTGATGGTTAGTAACTTGTCGTCCTTCCGTTATATTGAGGCTGATGAGGATGCATTGGAAACTTCTTTCCAAGCCCTGGAAATAGCTAATGCAGTTATGATCGACAATGAGAAGCCAGTGGTACCAGAATATCCATCCTTTGCTTCGTATAAGAGTATCCAGTCTGCCCTTCAAGAAGGCGTGCCCGCAGGTTGGGGCGAAGTTATTGAGGTTGAGAAGAGGATCCGACACCAAGGGTTGGGTTACAGACCAACTCCAGAGGAGGAGGCTGCTTCAGGTACAAGAGGAAGGGGAATGAAGATAAAGACTGTGCAGGAGACATTTATCAGAGGTGGACATCAGGTCCATGCAATCATAGGAAGTGCTGAAGAAGACGAAGACATTGATCGTTTGATTTTTCGCCAAGAAGGTGCATTAGGCAATTGGGAGTCTGTTGAGATCCCAACTTTGTACCCGGAACCAGATTAACTTGTTTAGACTTGTTGTTTTCATCTCCATAGTCTTGCCCAAAGCTAGTGGATTGTTTTGTACGGGCCTCCGTTTTCAAACTTTAAATCAATAAAATGACTCTTTTGCTAAATTTTTGTCGTTTTACTTTATTGCATTCTGTTCAAACAAAAGCATCTTCATCTTGCATATTCTTGAATTGTTGTGCATCTTAATAATATAAGTCATTCTACTATGCAGAATGAATCATAAACCTATTATATTCAATGACCTTGCTTTTACCATTGACTTCAACTCCCCTTTCTATCAAGCTGAGGAGGAGGAGGATTATGAGGTGCCCAAGGATCTAGCGGATATATGTGACTACCAGTATACGGATCTCCAGCCTCATGAAGAGCAGGTGGATGTCATCAATCTTGGCACTGAGGATGAGAAGAAAGAGGTCAAGATCGGGGCATCACTAAAACCAGAAATTAGACAGCGTTTGATTTCTCTCCTTAAAGAGTATGTGGACGTGTTTGCTTGGTCCTACCAAGACATGCCTGGTTTAAATACGGATATTGTGGTCCGCAAGTTACCCCTTAAGCCTGAGTGCTCGCCAGTAAAACAAAATCTTCGCAGAAGTCATCCCGACATGTCTCTCAAGATTCGAGATGAAGTTAAGAGACAGTTGGATGCCAGATTTTTAGCAGTTTCCAAGTACCCAGAGTGGGTAGCTAATAATGTTCCTGTTATGAAGAAGAATGGAAAGGTACGAATGTGTGTGGACTACAGGGATCTTAGCAAAGCTAGTCCCAAGGATGATTTCCCTCTACTCCATATCGACACACTGGTAGATAACACGGCTCGTTTCGCCATGTTCTCATTGATGGATGGTTATTCAGGTTACAATCAGATTAAAATGGATCCAGCTGATATGGATAAAACCACTTTCATTACCGTGTGGGGCACTTATTGTTATAAGGTTATGCCTTTTGGATTAAAGAACGCCGGGGCAACATACCAAAGGGCTATGGTGACTTTGTTTCACGATATGATCCACAAAGAGATAGAGGTGTACGTGGATGATATGATAGCCAAATCTCGAAATGAAGAGGAACATGTAGATCACTTGTTGAAATTGTTCAAGAGACTTCGAAAGTATCAGTTGAGGTTAAACCCTGCAAAATGTACCTTTGGAGTCAGGTCAGGGAAGTTATTGGGTTTCATTGTTAGCCAGAAAGGCATTGAAGTGGATCTAGATAAAGTGCAAGCGATTCAAGAAATGCCAGCTCCTCAAACCGAGTCTCAAGTCAGAGGATTTTTGGGCCATTTGAATTACATCTCCAGGTTCATCTCCAACATGACTCCAATATGTGCGCCAATTTTCAAATTACTCCGTAAAGATCAACCAGTAGAATGGAATGCTGACTGTCAACAAGCTTTCGAGAAACTCAAAAGTTATCTCCAAGAACCTCCTATTCTAATCCCTCCGGTTCCCGGAAGACCTCTCTTTATGTATTTGACTATTTTGGAAGAGTCTATGGGCTGTGTTTTGGGACAGCATGATGAGACTGGCCGGAAAGAACATGCGATTTATTATTTGAGCAAGAAGTTTGCAGACAGTGAAAGCCGTTACTCACTACTTGAAAAGACTTGTTGCGCTCTTGCTTGGGCCTCCAAACGTCTAAGACAGTATCTGATTTGTCATACTACCTTGTTGATTTCCAAGATGGATCCGATAAAGTACATTTTTGAGAAACCTGCTCAAACGGGTTGACTTGCCCGTTGGCACATGTTATTATCTGAATATGAAATTCAGTATGTCACTCAAAAGGCCATTAAAGGAAGTGTTCTTTCAGAATATCTGACCGATCAACCAGTCGAAGACTATGAACCACTCAAGTTTGATTTCTCTGACGAAGATATTATGGCAGTGAAAGATTGTGAAGAATCAAGCTCTGAAGAAGACCCCAGGGCTGAGTATAGGTGGAAGATGATGTTCGACGGTTCGTCCAATTACAAGGGACATGGAGTAGGTGTTGTTATAATTAATCCTGAAGGTGGCTACATCCCTTTTACAGCCAGGCTGGATTTTGGATGTACAAATAATATTGCTGAGTATGAAGCGTGCATTCTGGGTCTGGAAGCTGCAATCGATCTTGGAATCTATTTTCTTGAAGTTATGGGTGACTCCGCTCTAGTCATTTATCAAATCAGAGGCGAGTGGGAGACAAAAGATGAGAAGCTTATCCCTTATCAGGCATATGCTTTGGAGTTGATTAAGTGTTTTGATGAGATAACGTTTCGTCATGTGCCACGCACTGAGAATCATGTGGCTGATGCTTTAGCGACACTGGCTTCAATGTGGCAAGTTAGATTTATCAATGAAGATCCAGTAATTAGTATTGAAAGGAGGACTGAGCCTGCCTATTGTCAGTCCATTGAAGAGGAATCAGACGGCAAACCTTGGTTCCATGATATTTTGAACTTTCTAAGGAATGAAGAATATCCAGCCAACGCCTCCGTTCTTGATAAGAAGACTCTACGAAGACTATCAGCCAAGTTCTTCATCAGCAATGGTGTACTGTACAAAAGGAATCATGATATGGTCTTGCTAAGATGTGTCGATAAGAGAGAAGCAGACTTGCTGATCCATGATATCCATGAAGGAGCTTTTGGCACCCATGCCAATGGACATGCCATGGTTAGGAAGACTTTGAGGGCTGGATACTATTGGTTGACTATGGAAACTGACTGCATTCAGTATGTTAGAAAATGCCATAAATGTCAGATCTATGTGGACAAAATGCACGTTCCTCCTACTCTGTTGAACGTGCTATCATCGCCTTGGCCGTTCTCTATGTGGGGCATTGATATGATTGGGGCAATTAAGCCTAAAGCGTCTAATGGACACCGTTTTATTTTGGTGGCTATTGATTACTTCACTAAGTGGGTGGAAGCCACTTCATACGCCAATGTGACTAAGCAAGTAGTTGCACGCTTCATCAAGAACAACATCATTTGTCGTTATGGGATCCCCAGCAGGATCATAACTGACAACGGAACCAATCTGAACAACAAAACCATGAAGGAATTGTGCGACAGCTTCAAAATTGAACACCATAACTCTTCACCGTATCGTCCAAAGATGAACGGAGCGGTCGAAGCCGCGAATAAGAATATCAAGAAAATTCTTCAGAAGATGGTCAAAACATACAAGGATTGGCACGAGATGTTGCCATACGCACTACATGGGTACAGAACATCAGTTAGAACTTCAACAGGGGCAACCCCCTTTTCTCTGGTATATGGGATGGATGTTGTCCTCCCTATGGAGGTTGAAATACCCTTGTTAAGGATATTAATGGAAACCAAGCTGGATGAAGCAGAATGGGTTCGAGAAAGATATGATCAACTAAACCTAATTGATGAGAAGCGTCTGACGACCATATGCCATGGTCATTTGTACCAGAAGAAGATGAAGAGAGTGTTTGATAAGAAGGTCCGCGTTCGAGAATTCAGAGAAGGAGAGTTGGTACTTAAAAAGATTCTACCTTCACAAAGAGACGCCCGCGGTAAATGGGCACCCAATTATGAAGGTCCATTTGTAGTCAAGACAGTCTTTTCAGGAGGGTCTTTGTTTCTTACAACTATGGATGGTGAAAAACTTGCGCACCCTGTGAATGCAGATTCGGTACGAAAGTACTATGCTTGAAAGACGTCTCACCTATATCCGGGAATCCCCAGAGAAGTCAGCTGTTAGAGTTTTAGTCCATAGAGTTTGTTACTGGTTATTGAATACAATGTAACCTTTGCCAAATTGCCATTTTGTTGCATTTCTAATATTTCATGGGACTCTGCTATTTGGCAAGTCACCATTTTTTAATGAATATCAGCTATTGAGCCATTTTCTTATTTATTGTCATCTTTATTCTGCAAAACTTTGTCATTTTCACTTGATTTTTGAAAACGGAAATGTTGCAATTTCTAAGAAAACACAAAATAAACTATGTTTTACTCTGGAATTAAGATGTTTTATGGAATCAAGTTGGTGCAGGAAGAGTTAGCAGTACTGTATTTTTTTGGCATGGATCTACCATCTCCAGAGGAAAGAAGGTAGCCCCAGTTATCCTTGATGTTTGGGTTTCAGGGTGTTGGCTTGTGTTATCCTTTCTTTTTCCTGTTTTGCGTCGTTCCTAGCATATAGCTAAGCATATGCATCATACCCTAGCATCTTCGCATCCTTGTGCTTTGTTTTGCTTGTGGTCTTTTTGTTGGCGTCTGTCTTTATTTCCCCAGTGAAGTAAAGACATTCCCGGTTGGCTTTGTGTCGTGCTTGTTCGGTCTTAACCTTTGCGCGCCAGATTGGAATCTTTAAACCTTTTACTGCTCCCCGAGAGGTTTAACATTAAAGATTTTTACGACCTGTTCTTGTTTGAATCGTGTCAAACTTGAACTTGGACTTTGTTTGAATCGTGTCAAGCATCGCCTACTTGTTTTAAAACTTGTTCTTGCTTGAATCGTGTCAAACTTGAACTTGGACTTTGCTTGAATCGTGTCAAGCATTGTCTTGTGCTTTAAAACTTTTTCTTGTTTGAATCATGTCAAACTTGAACTTGGAATTTGCTTGAATCATGTCAAGCATTGTCTCGTGCTTTAAAACTTGTTCTCGTTTGAATCGTGTCAGACTTGAACTTAGACTTTGTTTGAATCGTGTCAAGCATTGTCTGCCCGTTTTAAAACTGTTCTCGTTTGAATCGTGTCAAACTTGAACTTGGACTTTGTTTGAATCGTGTCAAGCATCGTCTCGTTTTTTAAAACCTGTTCTCGTTTGAATCGTGTCAGACTTGAACTTGGACTTTGTTTGACTCGTGTCAAGCATTGTCCTTTTATTTTAAGGATGTTCTTGTTTGAATCATGTCAAACTTGAATTTGGACTTTGTTTGAATCGTGTCAAGCATTGTCTGGTACTTTAAAACCTGTTCTTGTTTGAATCGTATCAAACCTAAACAGAGTCTTTGTTCGAATCGTGTCGGACACTGCCTCTTGTTTTAAAGCTGTTCTCGTTTGAATCGTGTCAAACTTGAACTTGGACTTTGTTTGAATCGCGTCAAGCATTGTCTTCTGGTCTTAAAACTTGCTCTTTGTTCGAATCGTGTCGGACATTGAACCCTTACCTTTAGTTTTTTGATAACTTGTTTTAAAGTTAAGCTTCTTGGAACAAATTTCTTCAACCTTATAAGACTCCTGTCTGGTGCGCAGGGTTTATCTCTGTCTTCCTGGCTTTTCTTGAAGATCCCATTTTGAACTCTTCAGTTTAAGATCCCCAAGAAATCTTTGCTTGTTTGTCTGTCTCTTTCAGGCTGATCCCCAGTGATCAGGTTTTTCTTTCTGGTTTCGTGCCCAGGAAGAGTATGGGTTTATTTTGTCCCCAGTAGTCTATCTCCCCGGATCCTTTCCCAGTGAGATTGTCTGTGGTCTTTTTCCCAGTGTTTCTTTGGAGTCTCCCCGGCGTGTCTCTTTTGTTGGTTAGCTTGTATCCCCAGTGAGGTGTTTCTCATGGATACTAACCTTCTGTCCTTCCCCGGTGAAGCTCTTTGGTCCTTTTGCTTCTTGTTTTCCCCTTTGTGCCTCGTTGTGTCTGCATTTTCTTGCATCTTCTTGGCATCATGTTTGCTGCATTGCATGTGTGTGCATCTGAGGGAAAAATTTTCGGTTATCTGTATTTAAATATCTTTCACTATTGATTACATGAGGATCTTCATCTCTCATGTCATCAGGTGAAGATATTTAAATAGGGGCAACTGTTACACCCCAAATTTTACCCTCATTTTTCTGCTAATTGTTGTTCTATTATCTTTCTCCATATTTTAATAATTATCTTAGCCTTTTTTTTGTTTTTATGATTAGGTTAATTTCAAATATGGCCTATTTTATTTTATTTATATTAAAGTTGTTTTATTTTTATTGATCTAAATTAATCTTAATTTAAGTTAATTTTAATTAATTAAGTTAATTATTCATTTAGTTTTTTCTAACCAATTCTTAATCTAGAATATTAAGTAGTTTGTTATTGTTTTCAACAACCATATTATTAATTCAATTGAGAAAGCATTCCCAACATTTGTCTATAAGCTTACCGTGACCAAGTTTATGTTGCAAATTTTGGACTTTATTTCATTACCACTTAACCAATAAGAACCAAGCTTGGATATGTTTGACTTCACTTCTTCCATCAAACAATGAGAGCACGACATGTAGCACCAAGGAAACCAAAGTAAACCAAGTTTTTTTCTTCTCTCTCGTTCTTGCTGAGGAAATTCTGAATGATGAAGAGAAATTCAAAGCATTCTGAATCCATTCAATTCATTGAACTCGTTTCAACCACAATACCGTTGGCGCGATCTCTCAAAATTGAACTCTCCAAGACCATTCCTTTTCAAGCTCGACTGTGTGGTGCATAAAAAGTGGTTCAGAGAAGTTACCAATTCCAGCATACGACCTGCTCCATCTGCGAATCTGTCCACGCTATCTCCAACCTTTGCTCCATTTGATACCCTTCTCAATAGCATCAATGGAAGAGCTCTGAATCCATTCACAAAGTAATGAGTTTGACCCTGCACATCTGAAAATGCCACAGCGTGATTATCTCCAAGAATTGGACCAAATTTGAAATTCAAACGAAAACCCTAGTTGCTAACATATGTCCACCAGATGTTTGAGGGGTTAACCCGGCCCATAATGCTTCACATCAACCCAATATCTTGCCTATTTAAACATCTTTAACCCATTGTTCCTCTCCTTATTAAAGTTCTTTAGAAAAAAAGTAAATAAAAATCTAAAGAACTATATTATCTAAAATACATACTTTGCATTGATCTATGCATGGAAATTAAAATTAATACTCACTAACTAATATGAACATAAAATTTGAACCAGGAATAATGAAACGTGAAAGATAATTGATATTTAACATTACTTATCACAGTTCACAAATATAATCAATAATTAATTACTATTTACAAGTTACAATATCGAGGAACAAACCAATATAAAATGCACAACAGAAAAGTTAAATCCTACTGGTCAGGTTGAGGTTCCCAATGATGGATTTCAGACTCAGAAATTCGTTTCCTGTATTGAGCAATGAAAGCCGTAGCTCTCATATCAATGACAGGATCAGCAACACCCCAACTACCTTTGTCTTCATCACTAGGCCACACTTTGTTATCATAAGCAGCGTAATCATAGTATCCTCCTTCTCTTTGTTTGTTACTGTTAGATTTGAAAATGTTGAAAACAGACCATGATGACTTTGATTTCCTTTGATTGTTGTTTGCTCCCATTTTATTCTTGAGAGTGAGAGTGATTAGAAGGTAATTGAAGAGAGGAAGTGTGTTGTGTTGTTTTCTGCTACAAGTTTGGAAGCTAGAGGGTCTCAATTTATATGGTAGTAATTAGTGCAAAACAAAACACCCTTTTTGTTAAACTGAGACAATGGAATCTGATTCAAACCACTTGGTGGGTGAGTCCATTATTAATGGTTTAAACAAGCTCACATGGAACAGGAAATTATGATTCAACTTTTAGAAAAGGTACATTTTCTTGGATCCAATGGTTTCTCGCATGACTTGATTAGTGATGGGATTGCTTTTTATTTTGTTTTTCCCTTCAACGATTTATTTACATTTATACTCGTTCAGAATAAATTTTCTTGGATTTTAAACTAGATAGATACATGACATATTTGAATTTTAACTATTTTAGTTGAGGCAGACAAATTCTTCTTCTTTCTTTGTTCCATCCTTTACCAATTCGGCATTGCAAGCTGTAAACATTATTTGAGTATATCAATAATTTAAAAAGCTAGAGATTTTTCTACTCAAATGCCACTGTCTGAAATGAAATGTATCAAATTGTCGCAACTTAAAAAAAATGTAGCAGAATGCCATAGTTTTATTTAGGTTTCGTCCTTTTATTGGACGAATCACTGCTGTACTTTTCGTTTATGAAAGGGTTCGTCCAATGGTTAGCCAAACTATTGAGTAGGTTTTTTTTTTAAATATATAAAACTTAAATAATACAAATTATGATTTAATTAATATTTTTAAAAATAATTTAAATAATATAATAACATTAAAAATATAATAATTAATTTTTTTTTCAAATAAAAGTTAGACATGAGAGCTATATACGACCTATAGTTGTGAATTTTTCACACAAATAGCCTCTTTTTCTCCTTTTAAATTCTACAATACTTTATAAAACCAATATTACAAAAAAATTAAAGTTTTTGTTGGCCAGATAACTACTACAAATAATATATTTTATGATAAATCTTTCACCTTAATCGACAAATAACCTCTTTTAACTTTTTAAATTAAAAAAATACTAGATATTCAATCGGTTGAATTTTAAACGGAGAGGAAAGACATTCAGGTGACACACCTTTGAATCCTATAAACTGCATTTTAACAACTTTTATTTTATTTTTATTTTTATGTTTCTGATCTGTTACCTCAGTTAAGATGGCAACCAAGAGGAAAACTATTTAGGAAACACGCATTCGAATCTCAACAATTGCATTTTACCACCTTCGAATTTTAACAATTGCATTTTAGCACCTTTTATTATTATTGTTTTGATCTATTGCATCGCTTGAGCTCACAATCGAGGAGGTCCAACCAGCGGCCAACGTCAGGAATGCGTTAAGGGTAAGGAAGGAGAAGAAGAAGAAGAAGAAGAAGAAGCTGAAGAAGATAAAGAAATAGACGAAAAGGATCAGGACTGTTTATTACGATATTGATGAGGGAAGTGAGGAGAGAGTCCTGGATTATGAAGATGCATTTGTAGTTATGGGCTCTGACATTGATAAATATATGTAATATATGATTATCAATGTACTCTTCTTATCTGAAATCTTAATAAAGTTTTCTTTTATATATACTCATCTCTTTCACTTTTATTTTTAAAGAAGTTATGATCAAACTATTTCAACCTATTCTCTTGCACTTAAAAATAGAAAAACAAAGATGAATTTTGAGTTTTGAGGTTAAATCCCCGTAACACTAAGAAAAGAAATAAAATATATGTTTAAAATCTAAAAATATGGAAAAAATGTAGTTGCTGGGAATCGAAGCACACATCATGTATTACAACGGTGTTTTAATATAAGCGTGTTTAAAATGTAAACATATGGAAAAAAATGTAGTTGCAAGGAATCGAAGCTTGTTACACACCATGTATTACAACGGTTTTTTAATACGACCGTCGTTAAATATGGCATTGTAAATCAGCTGCAAAATTTTTAACCTATTACAACGGTGGGATACGAATCCGTTGTAAGCTTGACGTTGTTGTTTTAGCGTTTTGTAGTAGTGGTCATAGCCCATATTTTTCGCCCTAAGATTCATAAATCAGTTTTTCAATCTCCACCACATTCTCCATTACTTTAGCACGTATTTGATAACTTCCAATACAAATTCCAACCTATAAATAGGCTCTTAAAAATAAGTTTTAGACATTAAGCTTTTTCATAGCTAAAAATTTACTAGTAAAAGCATTTACATCTTACATTGAGGTATTTTTACAACCATAGACTTAGGTGCTTGGAGATTTACTTTCTGCAAAATGTATCAAAATAAAAGTCTTTGATTGGAGCAATTTACTTTTATCAAGTTAATTGTTTCCAGGTTCCATATTTTTTCTTTCTTAATACTTTACTGCTTTTCATATGCTTTATTTAATGTCTATTGTTTTCAATATGAACAAGATAAATACATGCTTTAGTTTTACCTTTTTTAATATGTCAGCTTAAATCAGCTAAGTGTGAATGTGAGAACCGCCGTACCGACGATATTCTAAAAAATCGTATGAATAATGACTATAACAAGGATTATTTTTTAGTCTGGAAATTTTCCTTTTCATATTAAAAGTTTAATGTGAAAGTAGATATAAGGCAATATTGATTTCAACTCGAAGGAGTGAAACTTGCATCTAATTGTAGAAAATCAAGAAATTGATTTTAAAATACAGCAAAAGCGCTTTCTTAATTAATTTAGAAAAGTCCAATTTTCAAAAAGGTGATTTCAAACTTATAAGCAGACATGCGAAAGCGGACGTTCATACGTTTAAAATCTTGTGTCAGCCACACGAAAGCGGACTTTACCTTTAAATTAATTTTCTAATAAAAATACCTATTTGAAATAAAAATTGATTATTTTTGAAATGGGATATTGAAATATAAAATGTACATGCAAAAGCGAGCAATTAGATTGAAGAGACAAAATCCGATATCGACCATGCGAAAGCGGTCAATACCTTTAACTTAATCATTTTTCTACAAGAAAACATTTCCTCGTTATAATTATGAAATACAATTTTGTGAGTACCGACACTCGACGAGAATCTCATTCCAGTCTCTCGTTTTTATAAATTAACTTAAAAAACCTTTATTTTTCAAATACACAAACAAACACAGTCACACTTGTGGGATCTGACACTGCCTTAGATAAACCAAGTATTAATAGAAAACGGTACTTGTCAGTTAGTATTTGTGGTAACTGACATCTTTTAAACTAAAATGATAAAGACATACACTTGCGGCCAGGGCCGACCTTATGTAAGTGCAACAAGTGTTATAGCACAGGGTCCTAAATTTTGGAAGGCCCCAAAATTTAAAATGTCCAATTTTTTTTCATAAATATTAATAAAATAAAATAAAATTTTATAATAAAAAAATGGTATGATAAAAATTCAATACATACAAAAAATTGAGATCGATCAACACCCAAAATAATTATAATTAAAATTTTTTTAATAATACATAATTGTATTTTTTATAGGTATTTTTTAATTAGTGTAATTGTATTTTTTTTTTATAAATTTGGGTCCTTTTTAAAATAAGAACGGAGCCTCCGAGATGATTGGATCGGCCCTGCTTGCAACCGCATCAAGTTGTTTTGTTAAATGATGTTGTTTAACAAGGCAAAGACCGATGATATTGCAACACTAAGCACAAAATGTTGCAAAGTATTGCAACACTTCACTCAAAGTGTTGCGGAATTCAAATTCTAAAAAATAACAATCTCGAGCAATGAAATAAACCACATGTGACAGCTTGCCTCCACAAGTCGACCGAAGGCCCGATGCCAGAGCATCGCCCTTACAACCACGGGTTGTCCGATTGCTCCAATGTGTCGTGCTTAAGTTCTCAAATTGAACATACAAGCCACCATTAGCGTCTCTATGCCCATGACCCCGATCCTGGTCACACTACGCCAAAAATATGATTAGACAGCACCAAAAAGACAACGGTTTTATGCAAAAGCGCTGCTAAAAAGAATAAAAAAATTTCGCTAAAAAAAGCGCCTTAAAATAAAGGCTTTAGAAAGCGCTTTACAAAAGCGCTGTAAAAGAATGTAAAAAAGTGCCACCTTAGACAGCGCTTTTCCAAAAAGCGCTGCTATAGGTATCACTTTAGAGAGCGTTTTTAAAAAGCGCTGCTATATGTATCACCTTAGAAAGCGCTTTCAAAAAACGCTCTAATAGGGCTCAATTTCTTTAAACTTTAGAAAGCGTTTTCTAAGGAAAAGCGCCCTCTAAAGTCATTTATTAATTAAAATATAAAACAATTCTAAACATCAAGAATCACAAAAAATGGCAAAAGGGGGGGTCGAACCCACGCCCTTTAGGTAGGGAAATGAATTTTAAATTATATTAATATACCAAATTATATTTAATATATTTAAATTATATATTTTAACTTATTTAAATTATATTTAATATATATAAATTATATTAATATATAATTTAAAATATATTAATTTAAAATATACTTTAAATTATATTAATATATCAAATTTTATTTAATATATTTAAATTATATTAAATTATATTTTAATTTATTTTAAATTATATTTTAAATTATTCAAATAATATATTTAAATATATATATTTTTAATACAAATATTTTAACTTATTTAAATTATATTTAATATATATAAATTATATTGATAAATAATTTAAAATATATTGATTTAAAATATACTTTAAGTTATATTAATATATCAAATTATATTTAATATATTTAAATTATATTTTAATTTATTTTAAATTATATTTTAAATAATTCAAATAATATATTTAAATATATATGTTTTAAATACAAATATTTTAACTTATTTAAATTATATTTAATATATATAAATTATATTAATATATAATTTAAAATATATTAATTTAAAATATACTTTAAATTATATTAATATATCAAATTATATTTAATATATTTAAATTATATTAAATTATATTTTAATTTATTTTAAATTATATTTTAAATTATTCAAATAATATATTTAAATATATATGTTTTTAATACAAATATTTTAACTTATTTAAATTATATTTAATATATATAAATTATATTGATAAATAATTTAAAATATATTGATTTAAAATATACTTTAAGTTATATTAATATATCAAATTATATTTAATATATTTAAATTATATTTTAATTTATTTTAAATTATATTTTAAATAATTCAAATAATATATTTAAATATATATGTTTTAAATACAAATATTTTAACTTATTTAAATTATATTTAATATATATAAATTATATTAATATATAATTTAAAATATATTAATTTAAAATATACTTTAAATTATATTAATATATCAAATTTTATTTAATATATTTAAATTATATTAAATTATATTTTAATTTATTTTAAATTATATTTTAAATTATTCAAATAATATATTTAAATATATATGTTTTTAATACAAATATTTTAACTTATTTAAATTATATTTAATATATATAAATTATATTGATAAATAATTTAAAATATATTGATTTAAAATATACTTTAAGTTATATTAATATATCAAATTATATTTAATATATTTAAATTATATTTTAATTTATTTTAAATTATATTTTAAATAATTCAAATAATATATTTAAATATATATGTTTTAAATACAAATATTTTAACTTATTTAAATTATATTTAATATATATAAATTATATTAATATATAATTTAAAATATATTAATTTAAAATATACTTTAAATTATATTAATATATCAAATTATATTTAATATATTTAAATTATATTAAATTATATTTTAATTTATTTTAAATTATATTTAAAATTATTCAAATAATATATTTAAATATATATGTTTTAAATACAAACATTTTAACTTATTTAAATTATATTTAATATATATAAATTATATTAATATATAATTTAAAATATAATTTAAATTATATTAATATATCAAATTATATTTCATATATTTAAATTATTTTAAATTATATTTTAATTTATTTTAAATTATATTTAAAATTATTCAAATAATATATTTAAATATATATGTTGGCACCTTATTTTATATATTTATGGAGTCAGTATAAACAATGGATGAGGGCATAGTACCGCTGGTCAAGGAGGTTTGTGTGTTTGTTTGCCATGCTTTGAGTCTGGGGTTCGAATCCCCCTCGCCCCAGACTCATTTTTATATTTTTTTGACATTTTCAGGTAAACCTTAGACAGCGCTTTCTAAGGACAAAGCGCTGTTATAAGCCTTCTAAAAATAGTATTTAGAGAGCGCTTTAGAAAAGCGCTGTCTAATGTTAACCATATATTTTAAAATATATTAATTTAAAATTTACTTTAAATTATATTAATATATCAAATTATATTTAATATATTTAAATTATATATTTTAACTTATTTAAATTATATTTAATATATATAAATTATATTAATATATAATTTAAAATATATTAATTTAAAATATACTATAAATTATGTTAATATATCAAATTATATTTAATATATTTAAATTATATTAAATTATATTTTAATTTATTTTAAATTATATTTTAAATTATTCAAATAATATATTTAAATATATATGTTTTAAGTACAAATATTTTAACTTATTTAAATTATATTTAATATATATAAATTATATTAATATATAATTTAAAATATATTAATTTAAAAAATGCTTTAAATTATATTAATATATCAAATTATATTTAATATATTTAAATTATACTTAAATTTATTTTAAATTATATTTTAAATTATTCAAATAATATATTTAAATATATATGTTTTAAATACAAACATTTTAACTTATTTAATTATATTTACTATATATAAATTATATTAATATATAATTTAAAATATTTTAATATTAAATATACTTTAAATTATATTAATATATCAAATTATATTTAATATATTTAAATTATATTTAATATATTTAAATTATATTAAATTATATTTTAAATTATATTAAATATATCAAATTATATTAAATTATATTAATATATCAAATTATATTAAATATATATGTTGGCACCTTATTTTATATATTTATGGAGTCAGTATAAACAATGGATGAGGGCGTAGTACTGCTGGTCAAGGAGGTTTGTGTGTTTGTTTGCCATGCTTTGAGTCTGGGGTTCGAATCCCCCTCGCCCCAGACTCATTTTTATATTTTTTGACATTTTCAGGTAAACCTTAGACAGCGCTTTCTAAGGACAAAGCGCCGTTATAAGTCTTCTAAAAATAGCCTTTAGAGAGCGCTTTAGAAAAGCGCTGTCTAAAGTTAACCTTAGAAAGCGCTTTAAGAAAAGCGCCCTCTAAGGTGTTTAGGTCTCCTCACCTTAGAAAGCGCTTTTTAAGTAAAGCGCCCTCTAAGGTCATTTATTAATTAAAATATAAAACACTTTTCATTTCATTGTCTGAAACTGCTTCGAATCATTTTCTTCTCGCGACCCTTGCTCTCTTTCTTCACTGCTGAAACCCTTGCTCTCTTTCTTCTCTGCTGAAACCCTTTGCCATTGTCGTCGTTCATCCGCCATTGTCGTCGTTCATTCGCGGTTGCCGTCGTTCATTGTCGTGACTTCTCTGCTGCCGTCGTTTTGCTGCCGTCTTGACGAAGAAGAGGTACATTGTTGTTGTTGTTCTTACTTCTAACATTGTTGTTGCTGTTCTTACTTCTAACATTGTTCGTTGTTGCTGGCCGTAAATCGTTCTTGCATGTTACTGTTGTTCGTTGTTGCTGTTCGTTGTTACTGTTGTTCATTGTTGCTGTTCATTGTTACTGTTCTAACATTGTTGTTGATGTTTTTTATTTATAAATTTATTTCTCTTGATTTTTAAACTATTATTGTTGTTCTTGTTTGGTATATATAATAGAATATGACCCTGCAGTGAAATTTTGTGTAGGATTACTATTGAATATGTTACTGTTCGAATATTTTGTGTAGGATTACTATTGACCTCTCCTTTTGGTACCTGTTAGAATTAGAAACTCAGAATCTTATCATTATTTTATAAGGGTGTTTGTTTATTTACTTGGTACCTGTTACTAACAAGTATCGATTTCTTGTCAGAATTAGAAACTCAGAATCTTATCATTCTTTTATAAGGGCGTTTGTTTATTTACTTGGTACCTGTTACTAACAAGTATCAATTTCAGTTTTTATTTTACTTGTTTATTTGCTTTGTAAGTTGTAAGTATTCATTAACAGTGAAGTGAGGGTGTTGGTAAGAAACTCTTTTGCTTTATGAGTTTATATTTATCATTTACTTTTTGATTTTTTCTTTCTTACAGGTAAAATGTCTAATAACCAGGAAGACACCCATGAGACACAAGATACACAGGAATCTCAGAATGAAGCTTTGAATGTAGAACATGAAATAAAAAGAGGAAAAACCATTATGAAGAGAATCATCCGTGCTAGAGATAAAGGGATGAGATTTGATGTACATTGGAGTGAACAGAACCAACTAGTTGAGCCTAACGGTTCAATGTTATCTTCATACATTGGTATACTTGTCCGTCAGCACATTCCAATCACTAGTGATAATTGGAGGAGTAAATCGTTGGATGCCGGTAAAGAAAAGATATGGACTGAGATACAGGTACTTACCAAATATGATTGATGTTATTAGATTTTTGTTGATGATTAAGTCTTTAATTTACTTATACTAAAACACTTTATGTTTATATGTGTATGTTTTTTCGTATAGGTTCTTTAATATTGAAGAAAGCCGGCAAAAGTATTGTCTTCAATTGGCCGGAAAGAGACACAGGGGGTTTAGAGCCTTATTATCAAACAAATATCTTAGGGACGAGAACAAAAATTTTTTTGAAGCAGAACTTCCACCGTTGTATGCGGATGTGATTACACCGCAAGAATGGGGCATTTTTGTAGACAAACGGAAAACCAAAGAATTCAATGTAATGTTGTCTTGTCATGTCTATTGATTGTATTATATATGTGTTTTATTAGTTTGTTTTGATATGACTTAAAATTTTTTATCCAGAAATTGAGTGCCATTAATCGCGAAAGAGCATCAAACCCCGCATATATCCATACAGAAAAGGGCGTTTGGAATATGCACGATTACAACAAAAATTGGTAAGTATATATTAATGCTATGATTTTATTAATTGTATTATTGTGTTATAATTGATGAACTTATTATTTAACTAAATGTGTAGTTAGAAGAGTCTAAAAGTGAAGAATCATCACTTCTGGACCATGTTTTGTGGAAGGAAGCTCGCGTGGGTAAGGGTGGAGCTGTTACAGAAGATGTTCAGCATGTTTATGAAGAATGTGTAAGTATAACATTATGTCTCAAAGTTAATTGAAATTTTATTAAATTATAGTTAATTTTTAATCCCCACTAATAATTTTCGATATATCAATGAATTTCAGGAGAATCTATCTAAATTCATACCCGCAGGTGAGGATGATTGCAGGAGCATTCTTAGTCGAATACTAAATGTTCCTGAGTATCCCGGTCGGGTGAGAGGTAAAGGATTTGGTGTGACTCCATCATCCTTGTATAAGCAATCAAGGAAAAAAAAATCCCACCACCCAAGAAATTATGCAAACTGTGATGGCACTACAAGCGCAAGTCCAAACATTGCAGCAGGATAAAGAGAGATATGAGGCGGAAAGGCGCGGGTCCGGTTTGAAAGATGCTAGTGACAAAGCTAGTATCAATTCTCCAAATAAAATTCCCGAGGTAATTAGCACATATTTATTTTAATTAAATTAACACATTTATTTTATTTGACCTTTATACATATTAACAGTTACATATTTATTATTGCTTCAGGGAATTTCATCTTGCCAGCTGTATTTGTCATTTCCGACTTATCGCATGGTTGGCAAGGGAAAAGTGCATAACTTTGCGGGAGCGTTACTTCACCATCATCCGCTCCCACAAGGTTATCTGAAAGTGTCGGTTGATATCGCTTTAGATACGGATGCGTTACTACCGATACCAGACTCGGTTTCAGAGGTTACATTGCTGCGGGATGCAATAGGTTCGTTTGTTGCATGGCCGTTAGACCTCATTTGCATAGGTGATGAGGTATGTTGAAAACCATTACGAATCTCTTAGTATTCAAATGTCAATTCTGAACGATTATGAAAATCATTCTGAACCATTACTTACATTTTTTTTACATGGTAATGTTAGACTCCTACAAAACCTGCAGCAAAGAATAAAGGGGTTTTGCTGCAAAACGAGTCTGTTGAATCACACAGAGAGGTAGCTTTTAAGTGTTATTCTATTATCTGAATTCATGATTTTCTACTTTACCTAACTTATATGATTGTTAGGTTACTGCTTAACCTTCACAACAGACCGGCAAGAAAAAAGCTCCTACAAGGACCGTGAAGGAAAAAAGTAGACCTCACTTTCAGACGTGTCTAGAAACACTTTTGGAAATGTCAGATTTGCTGCAAGGTGCTATTCGTCAAATCAACATGGACGAAGGTGTTTTTGGTTTTCCTTATTCCGAGATAATCGGAAAAGAGGACATGGAGCAGGTTTTCAATCATACTGAATTAGGCATCGGTGTTATGCATTCATACATCTGGTACTCCAATCAATCTATTATTTATTTAGTTGAACAATTTATTTACACATTTCAATGATAATAGTCTAATGTTTATTATGTTTTTATTTAAGGTGCATGTATGAAAAATTCATGCGGGGGACGGATTTTTCAAACAAATTCCGTTTCTTCTCTTGCAGCCTTGTTAATGCACCGAGAATTGGTATGAATGCAATTGAAGTAAGAGACCACTTACTTGAGCGATTTACGGCCAGTAACACAGAATGTCTGTTTCTTTTACCGTATAATACTGGAAACGGGTAAGATTTTCATTATAATTTCATTCTAATCTTTAATTTGTATCTTTTGCGTAGAAATTATCCATCTAAACTTTTGTTATACTTTACAGTGGACACTGGTTGTTGGTTGCCATTAATCCTATAACAGAAGTGGTCTATTATCTTAATTCATTGGATACTGATTGGTCCACATATCAGAATATGAAGGATGTGGTTGACACGTAAGTGATACTGTTCGAAATATTCGTGTGTATTTGTATATCTAATTATTTCTGTGACATTGTTCTAAGTTTACGTTTTTCTTTTATAGAGCTATACTACTATACCGTGCACAAAGAGAGACTCGAGTAACACGGGCTAGATCAACCAATATTACACGGGTCAAAGTGGAGGTATATTAATTTTCACAATATTGCTTATTAGTGATGCTACTTAATAACACAAAACATCTATATATTATTTCTTATTTGTTTGTCTATGTGTAGTGCCCTCGTCAGCGTAATGGAATAGACTGCGGGTACTTCGTTTTGAGGTTCATGAGAGAAATCATTCAAATGGAACAATTGGAGATTCCTATTAGGGTATGCATGGTTTTATAACTTAGGATTTATTTTAATATTTATCGGATATGTCATATAATTTATTATTTTTAACTAAATAATGCGTATTTTGTTTTGTTATGTAGTATTTCAAAGATATGGCGTGTTCTTCTTACACAAGGAAACAATTGAATTATATTACGGAAGAATTGTGCGAATTCTTTCTTCTAAAATTTTTTTTTGAATGTATAGTTTTGGGAATGTAAATTTTAGTTTTGTCAATATAAGAAAATTCTGTTGCAAGAAGAATTCTGTTGTAAATTTTGTGAATTCTGTTAATGTATATAAATTCTCTTGTTGCAAGAATTTTGTGAATTTTGTAAATTTTGTGAATTCTGTTGTAAGTTTTGTGAATGTTAATTTTATTGAAATGTATATATGAATTCTGTTGTTGCAAGAATTCTATTTCTTGAAATGTATAAGAATTCTGTTGTTGCAAGAAATTATATAAGAAATGCTGGTTTGAAACTATGCAGGTTTCTACATAAAAAAAAATGGCTAAAATGGGATTTTTTATACGCATAAAAAATCAATAAAATTATAGGTATACTTTAGAGAGCGCTTTTAAGGAAAAAGCGCTCTCTAAAGTCAACTTTAGAGAGCGCTTTCAGGGAAAAGCACTCTCCAAAGGTATATAAAAAAATCATTTTTCGTATACATTAGACAGCGCTTTCAAAAGCGCTGTCTAAAAGCACCTTTAGAGAGTGCTTTTTAAGGAAAAAGCGCTTTCTAAAGTTTATAATAAGAAAATTTTAAATTTTAAAGGTATACTTTAGACAGAGCTTTTAAAAGGGCTATCTAAAGTTCCATTTTAGAGAGCGCTTTTTCATAAATAAAAAAGCGCCGTCTTTACCTACGACAGCGCAGGCTTAGACAGCGCTTTTAAGCGCTTTTATAGGGCAAAAAAGCGTCCTCTTTACACTCTTTTCGCGTAGTGTCACAACTTCAGAGCTGAAGCGGCGACACAAGCGAGAAAAAGTGTGAAGGTAACAAATTGTATAAGATTTGGGACCGACACATTTATTCATGTGACACTTTTTCCCCTATTTAGTTAATACATGTAAAACCATAAAGTAAAATAACGGATAAGGAAAACCATGCATTGAAATGGTTAAACTGTTTTAACTTACTACCTCCATTTTTTAGTATAAGTCGTTTTAGGAAAAAAATTTGTACCACGATATAAGCCATTTTATAAAACCAATAAATCATTAATTACATTTTTCCTATTATACCATTAAATATTTATTATTCTCTCTCCTTTCAATTATGTAAATTTATTTTTTCAATACCATTAATAAAGGATAATTTTGTAAAACATTTCATAATTTCTTTTTTCTATACTACAATTATTATATTTCTTAATACATGTGAAAAGTCAAAAACGAGTTGTAATAAAAAACGGAGGGAGTATTATTTATCTCTTTATTGAAGTTCCTTGGAAAAAATAAATTAACAAACAACAAAACAAAATAAAAATGTTATCTACAATACACACTTTGCATTGATTTCCACAAGGAAATTAAAATTAATACTCACTACTTATAGCAACTTAGAATATGAACCAACGAAAATGAAACTTGAAAGATTATTGATATTTAACTTTACTTATCATGGATGATAAATATACTTAATAACTAATTACAATTTACAACAGAGAGGAACATTCCAATATAAAATACATAACAGAAAAGTTAAAGCTGACTGGTCAGGTTGAGGTTGCAAGTGATGAATTTTAGACTTAGAAATTCATTTCTTGTGTTGAGCAATGAAAGCTGTGGATCTCATGTCAATGACTGGATCTCACTACAAGAAAATTTGTGATTAGCTACGACTTTTATAGCAGCTAATTTGTAGCTAAACTCTATCAAACAGAATTAGCTGGAATTTTGTGGTGGATTAACTATGATATAGGTCGTAGCATGGATTGGGTGGCTAATTATCTAGAGCAAAAAATCCTAGCTAAATTCCAACTAATATTTTAATATTCCTAGCTAAATCCAAATAAAACTATAGCAAAACCTCAGTCTTAAACTTACATTTTCAAACTAAACAGCTATAATAGAACTGCAAAAATATCGAGCAAATCTCAAGCTATTTTTTTATATATTTATTATTCTTTCTAATTAAAACTAATCAGACTAGATGACAAATTTTCAGAAAATTAATTAAGCTAGTTTAAAACAGCTTACTATACATAAAAGCTATTATACAATAAAAGCTTGACTTTAGAAACAGTTTAGCTCTTATAAGATAAATGCATGATAAATGCATGTTAGAAACAACTTATACATAAAAGCTCTTAAACAATAAACACCTATTCTATACATGCTTAATTAAGCTTGTTCGAAATAGCTTATACATAAAATCTCTGATATATACAATAAATAATAAACAAAAACTTGTCATTTTTGAATCTAATATGCAGCACCATCAAGACGAGGAATAGGTGAACTTGCCATTTTTTGCCATGTGAGTTGTGGACCGGGCAAATCTGCATAAGCATCTGCAAGCAATCTAACGGAACTACCATGTTTATCATTTTCCATATAACCACTACTCAGATCATATCATTATCCAATGCAACACTCTCATCATATCATTATCATTATCCAATAAAACTTTGGTCATCAATGAATTAGAAAATAATTTTTACAAATATTTACAACGTTAATGGTTGAAAGAAAAGTAAAATAATGTTTCATAGGTCTCCCTAAAAAAATAACGTATATTCTATGTAGAAAATAAAAATGAAAATGAAAATTAGAAAAGTATTATTCACCTTATTTTATGGATCATTTAGGCCAAACACTTCATCATTGCTAGTAGTTCACTTGCCTCCTACACAAATTATATAATACTCATCATGAGGAGGAAAATCAGGTTAAAATTATACTCTGCAAATTTTAGTTCAAGTTTTGCATAATTAAAAATCAAGTGTCATTGTAACTAGAATTTGAAATAATGTGCTACATCAGGAACATTTTAGGATATCATGCAAACTTTGTTAAAACTCATATTAGTATCTACTTCACTGTTAACATTTCAGACTTGAGCCTTTTTCAGACTACAAACTCATCGCATCTCACAACGGAGGAAACAACGGTTTAACATCAAGTTAATGATTCACATTGCAACTGAATTTCGAAGGGTTCGCTAACTCAATTTTCACTCAAAATAGTTCAACTAATATCAGCCAACTTTAACTAACAATTTATAACGGTTAACTTCCCTTATTCCATGACCAACTAAACAAATTAACTTCAAATTGACTAAATGACGGAATGTAATAGTGTCATCAACTACTAACAATTAACTTTAATCTTATGCCAACAGAATCCAATATCACTCCATATGCAAATAAGACTTCAGCACCAATCTATTCACAATCATTGCACACCACATGTATAAAAAAAACTCAGAATTTCTAATTGGCATTTTAACCAAGATTTGCATCAAAAGCACAATGGGCATTTTTAGCAGAACTTGCATCTTTAAGTTTCTTGGCAGAATTTGCCAAACAATTTAACCTTCAAGCTAATCATGACAAGCCTCATTTTAACTATAATCCAAGCAATCCCTTCCAACTAACAGTCAAGTACTAATTCACTAACCAATCTAACAATTTAATATAATTTAATTTCATATTAGCACTCTAACAGGATTTGCACACATAGCATAACATAACTAACATTTGATTAACACCTACCATTTTCAGCATTCAAAACATTTCACAGAATTTCAATTAACCAACTTCATTGCACTTGTATAACTAACTGCCCGCAACAAATGCCTTTCACTTGCTCAAACAGAACTCATTAATAATCTAATAGTTTTAACAGTTTTTAACTAACCCAACCATTCCCTAACTGTCAATAACTGATTTTCCATCTAACTGCCAACTAACCTAACCGAATCTAACAAACTTCATAACCAACTTTCATAGCAATTATGATTCTAACCTCAAGCCTCAACCTCTATATAGACTGAACCACCCTAATCATTATATCAAACTCTTTATATCAAGTACAATGTTCAGTCATATAATGGTTGGCAAAAGAAACTTACAATATCAAATATATTGAAAAGGAACACAAAGAAGGCATATATAGAATAGTAGATCCACAGTTCAGCGCCAACAGAAGAGTCGGGATTCAACATTTCCTTCACATGCTCCTAAAAAGGTGACTGAAGCAAACTGACAATCAATAGCAATTTTAGAAATTGCACTTCACATTAAAGCAAAGCAGAGAGAAAAAAGCAGCCATTGCAATGGTTACCTGAGACATTGATCTGTTTAATGCAGCCCCGCCATAACTGACATGAAATTACTCCTTGGCGACCTAACCCTGCAGAGAGAAAAAAGCAGGTTAAGTTACTTTGAGTAATGGAAACTAAGAGATTGAGACGGACAGAGAGAGGACAACAAGAAAGATACTTCTTGTTGCACCCCAAATTTTACCCTCATTTTTCTGCTAATTGTTGTTCTATTATTTTTCTCCATATTTTAGTAATTATCTTAGCCTTTTTTTTTGTTTTTATGATTAGGTTAATTTCAAATATGGACCATTTTATTTTATTTATATTTAAGTTGTTTTATTTTTATTGATCTAAATTAATCTTAATTTAAGTTAATTTTAATTAATTAAGTTAATTATTCAATTAGTTTTTTCTAACCAATTCTTAATCTAGAATATTAAGTAGTTTGTTATTGTTTTCAACAACCATATTATTAATTCAATTGAGAAAGCATTCCCAACATTTGTCTATAAGCTTATCGTGACCAAGTTTATGTTGCAAATTTTGGACTTTATTTCATTACCACTTAACCAATAAGAACCAAGCTTGGATATGTTTGACTTCAACTCTTCCATCAACCAATGAGAGCACGTCATGTAGCACCAAGGAAACCAAAGTAAACCAAATTTGTTTCTTCTCTCTCGTTCTTGCTGAGGAAATTCTGAATGATGAAGAGAATTTCAAAGCATTCTGAATCCATTCAATTCAATGAACTCGTTTCAACCACAATACCGTTGGCCCGATCTCTCAAAATTGAACTCTCCAAGACCATTCCTTTTCAAGCTCGACTGTGTGGTGCATAAAAAGTGGTTCAGAGAAATTACCAATTCCAGCATACGACCTACTCCATTTGCGAATCTGTCCACGCTATCTCCAACCTTTGCTCCATTTGATACCCTTCTCAATAGCATCAATGGAAGAGCTCTGAATCCATTCACAAAGTGATGAGTTTGACCCTGAACATCTGAAAATGCCACAGCGCGATTATCTCCAAGAATTAGACCAAATTTGAAATTCAAACGAAAACCCTAGTTGCTAACATATGTCCACCAGATGTTTGAGGGGTTAACCCGGCCCATAATGCTTATCATCAACCCAATATCCTGCCTATTTAAAAAGGCTCGATTTCAGTTCTTCATCACCAACAATCTCTAAAAAAAGCTCCAAATATCTGAGTTCAAAAGAGGGAAGAGAACGAGGGTTGGCATCAAGAATTTGTGGTCAATCCCAAAGAGAAGCAAGTTCAGTTGGTAACTTTCTTTTCCTTTAACTCTAATCCTATTCATTTGTTCATAGTATGATTGTTTTAATCTTGTTATGATGGCTGTTAGATGTTTGTCATGGTATGCTTCTCATTTCTTTGAGCCTGTAATGTATGTATGGACTTTATTGTCATCCAAAGTTGTTTATGTTACTAACATGGAGTAAATATTGTGCATATTGTCTTGGTGTTGATACATAGGTTCTTGACTCCCTTGAATATATGTGATTCCATGCTTGGTATGCCTTTTGGAAATGTTGTTTTACCATAACCGTGGTTGTGCTATTTTAAGTCTTGTATTAACAGTTGTTATGAATTTGTAAATTTTCTCCCTTGATTTTATTTGTTGTTGTAAAAGGTTTCTCTGTTAATCATGTCAACTATTTGTGAGAGAGAAATGACTGCTTTTATGCTAACTAAATTACCGTTGCTGGTCTTGTTTGCTTGACATGTTAAGTTGATGTTTGAACATTTGCTTTGATATAACCGCGTCTTGATACATTCACGTGGTCTTTGGAACCATCTCTGGGTAGCATTTCCTTCTGATTTAAGTTGATGATCATATTACTCTCTTCATACTTCTATTGGTGATGTTTGATCCTGCCTCATGTGTTTGATTATCCTTTCTTGCTTGTACCTGCCTAGACCATTTTCATTGAGACTATCAACTTAGAATTTTTTTTGGTATCTAGCTTTTGTTTTAATGTCAGCACATGTATTCATAATATGTATGTTGACCTTGATGTATTTTTAACTTGATTCCTAAACTATGCCATTGTCTGTTATTAAATGATAACTGAGTAAATGTTTTTGCTATATGTCATATGCCTTGTTTTTGCCCTAATATATGTTGTAGTTTAGGAGGCCTTTGGCTATCAATTTGTTACTTACATTGCATTCTGGCCTAAACAATGTTTGATATACACTATCTTTGAACCTAGGGATGCACTTCAGACTTATACTCTTTATTGTTATGTTTGGACACAACCCTGCTTTGCTTTGTGTAAGATACATGTGCCATTTCTTCTGCCCCTTTACCATCAAGATGAATTTTGTTTTTTGCTATGTGTTTGTTATTAGCTGCATCCATATGATGAAAATACAATCTGTTATGCTCATATAATGTTCATGCTTATTTGCCATCTAACTTGAGTATCACTGACTACAATATATGTTTTGAAATGTATGACTATTGGTGTATGTAGAAAGCTGTGAGTTTATGTCTTCTGTTACTAGGATTTTAGGACTAAATGCAACTTTCTTTGACATGAGGCTTGATGTTAGACATTAATCTACATTTATTTTGCATGCTGCTCATAATGAAACCATGTCTGCTGGTTGTGTTCACTTTGGTAACCTATATCTGTTCTCACTGCCAGTGCATAGAATATCTTCATTATGTATGTGTTTACTGCACTTAATTTTAAATGTGTGGACTGTTAAAGTTGGTTGTGTTGTGGTCCTTGCTTGTTCACAATTTGTTGACGTGTTTGATGTCTCCTTGTATGTCAATAAATGTCAAACTTAACATGATAACCTATTTTACTTGTCTGACATTTTGTCACAACCTAAGAATTTTGACCACATCACCTTTTGGTTGTTTTCTGTATCTGCTTAAAGTTGAAATTGCTTGATGTGTTTGAGAATGATCTGCCAGTTTTGATTTGCTAACCTATTGATCTATAGCCATTGGTTCTGTTTGTATGTTGATGCCTGTTTTGATACTACCATCAAGTATGTTGTACACGTTGCTTCTAACACATGAGTAGATGATATCTGAGCCGTTTTGTTCATCATTATTTAAATGTTGTTTGCTTACCAACCTGCTTTGAACTAGGCCAATACCAAGTTCAGTTTGGTTCTTATACATGTGTAGTGAAATGCGTGACTCCATATGTTTGCCCAAAACTCTCATCTAACTCATCTCTGCTCTTGATTTGTGTTAATTACTTCATTTGTGTTGTATTACTGACATGCTGCTAATGTTATCATAAATTTCATGGCTTGATGTGTTTTTTCCTTGGATTCACTTGTTAACCATAGTTAATAGCCAATACGTATGAGATCTCTTGGTCTTGGGTATTAGATTGTGGGTTTTCTTTCACCTGGTTTATGATTAATATAGAATTGAGTTTAGTTTGGTTACCATGGTTGTTTTAAATTAGTTTGAATATATGCGCATATACATGTTATATGTTTTTGAAGTCATATTTATTACTGGATGTATTCCCGCCCCAGCGGATGGACTTGTGTGTGTGTTACTATTCCTCTTTGCAGTGCCTATAAGGACCGGGGTTCGATCTCTACCCAGACCTTTTGTTTTTTTTCTCTTCTGATTTTCGCTTCTTTAAAATATATATGTGTACTTGCACTTTGTATTCACCACGCACGCACAACCCAGTTGGTATATGTTTTGAGGCGTTCAGGTAGGGGACGTGGGTTCAAACCCTATTTGTGCCATTTCCCTTTCTTTTTAGTTAACTATTTCCTTTCATTTAAAGTTTATTAAAAACAATTTATTTTATCTTTAGAAAATCTGAGTTTTATTTTAAAACTCCATATTTATTTCACTTAGTAATTTATTTTCTTAATTAGTTATCTAAAGATTTACTTTTTAATGTGTATTTCCACTCTCATTATCTTGATTAAATTATTAAATCTTCATTATGACCTTATTGATATTTTAATGTTTAACTCATTTTTAATTTATCTTATTATTTGATTGTTGATTTAATTTGAGATTGGTATTGTCTAACTTGGAATATCATCTTAATTAATCTTTTATTCATGATTATGTCTTGACTTATGATTTGTTTCTTGTGTGATATGTTTCTCAAGTTTAATATCTTTGGTTTGTCTTTGTCTACTTGATATCTTGATATTTATCTCATGTCTACTCATCATGTGTCATGAAACATATTGCCATCTTCATGCTTATGTTGCCTTCATTATATTATCTTATATCAATGTTTTATCTTTTATGCCTTTTATTCTTTTATCACCATCTTTCCCCCATTCCAAAGGAAGGTGAATATATTGACTTTTAAAGTCATTACCCCCACCTTAACCTAAGTAACCTCTTAGGAGAAAACTTTATTTCTTGGCCTCATCAAAGCCATAGAAATCACAGCTAGCTTTAGGAGAGAGTTCTTAAACTCTTAGTGATATTCATCATAATGAATTTATCACTTTCCCCTACTGACTAAAACATAACATAGGTCCATTAAAACTAGATTTAGAGAGTTCTTAAACTCTACAATGAGGTCACACTCATTTCCCCTCTGAATATTGACCATAGTCAATCATTCAGTAGAAGTAGAACTACGCATACTCTGATTCTATTCCCGAGGATACGTAGGCGTAAATTGTGATATTTTATCGAGTATACTTAGATACTAACCCCTAGGGTTTCAAACCTTTAGCATAGAACCTTTAGCAAACATAAGTAACATTAAAACAAGAGGTTCCCGTAGAGTACTACAGACGTTTAGAGTGCTAATACCTTCCCTAGGCGTAACCAACCCCCGAACCTTAGATCTTCCCCTTTAGGTTTTTCTAACGATCTTGAACCTTTCCTTTGGATAAATCAAAGTCGGTTGTAAAAGAAATATGATGCAAATTAATTAATAATTTGTTATCCGATTTTCACCGCAACAGAAATGGCGACTTCACTGGGGAGAGTTAGACCTATTGCTGGTCCTTTCCTAAGAGGGTTAAGCCTACCTTTGTTTTATGTTATTCATGTTTGCTTATCTACTTGTATGATTGCCTGTATGTCATATCTGCTTACATGCTTATATATCTGTTCTATGTTTGATATTATCCTGTTTGGTTTGGGCTGACATGATATCAGCGAGTGAGATAAGTCCTAACCCGGACTTGAGAGAACACATATGTTTAGGAATCGTGGACATAGTCAAGGGAACTTCGAGGGAGAAATCCCAAAGGAGGGAACTTGAAGTCCACACTCAGTTGAGGCCCTCTCTGAAGTGGTATATGTTGAACGAGCAATCGTGAATGCGTTACTACTTTCGACCTAGGAGCCAGAGATACTGATGACCTTTAGTTACCCTTTACCCCACTTGGCCTGTTTAGGACGTAGTGCGAGGACTGCGAGGGAGCAATCCCAAATGGTTGCTACGCGATGCTACACTCAGATGAGACTCTCTTGAGAATTTATTGATCACCAAGCAATTGGAAAGTCGATAAAATCCGAAAAATGGGTTGTCGACTCTGGGAACTTTTTTAGAACCTTGTCTTGCAGGTGAAAACCATAGTACATACCTTTGGGATGGGTAGACCTTTAACTTCATGCTCGTGACTTTTAACCTAGGTTGCTCTGTGTTCTTTGTGCTTACCTGTCTATGTGTGTTTGTTGCATTCATTCTTGCGTCATGTGCATTGTGTATTCAAGGAACTCAGTGTTGTTTTGCAAACTTTATAGGATGGATTTTGAAAAAAGGAAAACGAAGAAGTACACCTTCATTAGTCCAAAATTGGAAGATCTAAAGAATCTGGGTAGGCCAATCAATGAATCATCAACATTCCAAGACAAGTATGGGAAGATTTTCTCTCTGATGAAGACCAAGATGGTAGACGGATTGCTCCCTACTCTCATACAATTTTATGACCCCATGTACCATTGTTTCACTTTTCCGGATTACCAGTTAATGCCCACGCTCAAGGAGTATGCTATTCTAGTTGGTATTCCCATCACTCCAAACCTACCTTACTCTGGTCTGGAAAGGGCGCCTAAAGAAAAGGAAATTGCAGAAGCGGCTCATCTCAAGTTGTCAGAAGTTAAGGCTAACTTGGTTGTCAATGGAGGACTTTTTGGGTTACCTGCCAAGTTTTTAACGGAGAAGGCCCGTCAGGATGCTAGCATGAAGAATATGGTGGACTTTGAAGCTATTATGACCCTACTTATTTATGGGTTGTTCTTGTTTCCCAACATTGAGAACTTTGTTGATATGAATGCAATCAAGATCTTCATCATTGGAAATCCAGTTCCAACCCTACTTGCAGACGCCTACCACTCAGTACACTTGAGGACTGCTCATAAGGGAGGGATGGTAACATGCTGTGTCACACTGTTGTATAGATGGTTTATCTCCCATTTACCCCATTCTAAGACCTTTTGGGATCTCCAGGATGGACTTCTTTGGTCAGAGAAGATCATGTCTCTCACCAACACTGATCTTGAGTGGTACCACCCATCGCTCAAAGGCAAGGATATGATTGTTAGCTGTAGAGGATTTGCTAATGTACCGCTTCTTAGCACAAAAGGAGGCATAAGCTACAATCCTGCCTTGGCTTGTTGCCAGCATGGTTACTCTATGGGAGCTAAACCTAATAACATTTACTTGGAAGGTTTGTTCTTTGAAGAGGATAAGGACCCTGTACTTAAGGAAAAGATGGCTCACGCTTGGCGACATGTTCACACCAGAGGTATCTCTGCTTTGGGGGAACCTGAGTGTTTGGCTTTAGAATCTTACACTCAATGGGTGCAAAAGAGGGTTGTTGAGTTGAAGATGCCATATGATCGTCATGATCCTCCCACTAGCTCCCAGAGATCCTGTTCTTTACTTCACTAGCAATGAAGATGAATTAAAGATTCGATTGGCTCAAGCAGAGCGAGAAAGGAATGCTTGGATAAACAAGTACCAGATCCTTAACTTTGAGATGAATGAATTGCAGAAGAATCTCAGGAGGAAGGAAGAAGAATCTGTCAAAAGAAGGAAAATGCAAGAGGACTTATTCTCTCCTAGCACGTCATCTCCACCCGAACCATGGAAGTCACAGTTAGTTGAACTCATTGACAAGAACGAAAGGCTACAGAAGGAGAACCAGAAACTCACCATGAGATTAAGGGGAGAAGACTGATTGATGGCTTAGGACCTAGTTTTCTTTATTTCATATTCTATTTTGGTTTTTGAAGGTGTAATTGTCTTAGGTTGTAATTCAAAACTTTATTATCAATAAAATGAGTTTTCCTCTAAGAAAAATGTTCCTTAAAATTTGCAAGGATACAATGCTGAGTTCTCTTGAATCACACCCCTCATTTTGCATTGCATCTGCATTCTTTTGCTAACTATCAAGAAACTAATGATATTTTTGCAGACTTTGTGGATATGGAATCTAAAAAGCAAGTTTGGCCTTATTACTTCGAGCTCCCGGAACTTCAACAACTGATTTGGATGTGCGACATGATCGAGGATCCTTCAAACTTTTCTGACAAATATGGAAACCTCTCACAACTACTAAGGGTTCCAGTGACTGAGGGACCATTGGAAGTGTTGGTGCAATTGTATCACCCCAATTACCGTTGCTTCTTATTCCCTGAGTTCCAATTGGTTCCAACCTTAGAGGAATTTTCTGCTATAATTGGGATCCCCGTCAACGATGCCCCAATTTTCTCCAATTTAGAATCAATGCCATCAGCTAGAGATATTGCAACGACTACCGGAATCAGATTTGCTGATATCCAGGCAAATTTAGCTGTTAAAGAAGGACGACTTGGACTACCTTCACTATTCTTGTTTGAGAAATCAATGTACTTCAAGAATAAAGGAAAGGAGGAACTGTATGAAGCAACACTCGCCTTAATGATCTAAGGGTTGATTCTGTTTCCAAGCGCGAAGCAGTTCGTTGACACTCAGGCAATACAAATTTTCAGAATCCATAACCCAGTCCCTACCTTGTTGGCTGATATGTACCACGCGGTTCAAACCTAATACAACAAAGGATGTGGAGAAATTGTGTGATGTATACCTCTTTTCTATAAGTGGTTTACAGCCTACTTGCCAAAAACCCCTGCTTTCTGGGAGGTAGAACATTGTCAAGTATGGATTGAAAAACTGATGAGTTTGAAGCACACAGATGTCAAAAGGCATAACCCAATAGAAGAAGGGATTGTCATAATTACCAGCTGCGGGGATTGCCCTAACATACCCCTGTTGGGAAGAAACGGCTGCATCAACTATAATCCCGTGCTCGCCCGTCGACAACTGGGTCATATGGGGAAGGGACCCATAATCAAGGAAGATTTACACATGATGTATTATGGGGAAAGAGACGGCTACGAAATGAAAATGCTTCTTGAGCAAGCGTGGTGTCAAATCAATAGGCAGTTGTGGAAGGCGGAGTGCTCCGTCAATGAGACGCATCTGGAATGGTCTCGTGAGATAGCCAGTGTGATGAGGAGACCCTATTCCCGTCACAAGCCGCTCAGAACTAGACAAGGACTGGAGGAAACATTGACAGGGTTGTTACTCGAGAAGAAAAGGATTAAGGGACGCATTGAAAAACTGATGAGGGAGATGGATGAGGAAGGGGAAACATCCACCAGCGGATCTAACTTTTAAAGATCTTGTTGCTGGTTCCCCATGATTTTTATTTTCATTGTTGTTGTTATCTTTTCAGTCATGGGAACAACCCATCTTTGTACTAAGAGCATGAAGATACTCTGCTCCGAATGTAATGAATGCCAAACTTGCTTAATGAAGAAGAATTTTTGAAATACCATTGTCAAAAGCCTTGCAATTTTCTGTGTTTCTTGATAGATTAGCTTTGCATCTGTATATCATATTGCATCATTTTTGCATTTGTTTTGCTAAACTGTCGAGGTACTAAATTTTGTTTTGCAGACTTTGTAGAAAATGGACGCTGCTAAGAACATAAACTGGCCCGTCACTTTCCTGATCCCTAATGTTGACCATTTGATAGAGATTGGAGGAAGAATTGAAGATCCGCCAAGCTTTATTGACAAGTATGGGAACCTGTTATCATTAATGAAGTTGCAAGTAAAAGAAGGACTGCTAGAAACCTTGATACATCGGTACCATCCAGTATACCGATGTTTCATCTTTCCAAACTTCCAATTAGTCCTAACCATAGAAGAATATTCACATATGCTAGGACTACCCGTTCAGCATCATCCCCCTTTTTCCGGTGTGGAAGAGGAATTCATTAATCAAGAGATTGTCGTAGGATTGGGGATCCGAAATAGACACATCCGAGAAAACATGACCACCAGGGAAGGGTATCGTGGGCTACCTGCCCAATTTCTAATTGAGACAGCTCTCCACTTTCAGGAAAGCGGAAACTCTGTAATGTTTGAGTGAATATTTGCTTTATTGGTGTACGAGTTATTCCTATTTCCCAATGTTAGAGATTTTGTCGACGTCCAAGCAATCAGAATCTTTATGGGTCAGAACCCTGTTTCCACTTTACTGGCTGACATGTACTTCTCGGTCACCACGCAGACTATGAGGAGTAAAGGTGTGATTGTTTGTTGTGCTCCACTACTATACAAGTGGTTTATTTCATACCTACCTACGACACCAACGTTTTGGGAAGTGAGTGACAACGCTCTTTGGGTCAAGAAACTAATGGAACTAATGCATTCTGACATCAAGTGGTACGATACAGACCCTGAAGGAACCATAATAATTGTTAGTTGTGGAGACTATCATAATGTGCCACTCATGGGTCGACTTGGTTGTATAAACTATAACCCTGTGCTCGCACGTTGCCAGTTGGGTCATCCAATTGAAGAGGAGCCTAGACCAGAAGAATTGGAGCTGATGTACTATGGATACGGAGAAGGATTTGAAGAAAAAATCAAGATGGGGGAAGCATGGCTTTTCATTAATTATCAAAAATGGATCACCAATGGTCCTGTCACTGAAGCTCATCTGAAATGGGCACGAGGGATTTCACTCAGCATGAGAAAGCCCACTCCGTATTATGAGGCGTCCACCAGTGCTGAACAGAGAAGGATGGAGCTATTAGGGGAGCTGACTTTGGAGAAAGCCAAAACCAAGCGACTTATCAAAGAAATCATGGAAGGGATCAGGGAAGGCGAAGGGCTGCCCTATTTTCCATAGTTGTAATCTATTGTTGTAATCCTTTTTTTAAAAGTTGTATTTCCTTTTAATGTGATCCAAACAATGATTGTAACAGTTCCTTTCTATAAACACTTATCTTAGATTCAATGGAAAGTTATGTTATTAGTAATCCTGTTATTTACACTATTTGCGAACTCTTTTAGTTCTTGATGGTTTAGCCTGCATGCGCATCTCATCTGCATTTTTGCATGTGCATGTGCATTTTCTTCTGTGTCTCATTGTCGTCTTACCTTCTCCAGTTGTTGTTGAATCGTCACCCTGAGTTCTCTACATCGTTACAACATCCGGGCGCAGACTTGAAGAGGAAGAATGTTTGAGAATTGTGAGAATTTGGATCAGTTTAACGACGAGCTCAGTGAATTGAGAGTAGGAATGGGGCAGATCATGGAAGCCTTGAGTGTTATACGAGCAAAGATGGATACACAGGTCACTGTGGTCTCGGAAGTCGTTGCTACAACTGTAGAGCCGCCAGTTATACCTGTTGTGAACCCTACTCTAGGGATTCCATTTGAGTTTATACGAGCCACAACTCCTCAATCTACGTAACAAGCAGTGTCGTTGTTCAGTGAGAATCAACAAGCTATTCCAACTTATGCTCTGCTTGTGGTACAGACCCAATTCCAACCTGTTTTCCAGAACCAACATCATTTTGATAATGACAACATATCCGTAGAAGAGGATGACAATAATGAGAAATTGAGAGCCAATATGGAGATTATGCAGAGAAAGCTGAAAGCCATGGAGGGAGACAATGTCTTCAGTTCTGACCTTAAGGATATGTGTCTGGTCACTAATCTAGTAATTCCACCAAAATTCAAGTTACCAAGTTTTGAATTGTACTCTGGCGCTACGTGTCCTAAGGCACACTTGGTCATGTATCTCCGAAGGACGGCGGCATATATGGATAACGATAAGTTAATGATCCATTGCTTCCAAGACAGCCTGAAGGGCGCTGCCGCAAAGTGGTACTTAAGCTTAGACCAATCTCAGATTAAATGTTTCCAAGATGTTATGGACGTTTTCATAAAGCACTATAAGTATAACTTGGATTTAGCTCCTAATCGTAGACAGCTATTGACCATGACTCAGAAGAACACTGAGTCATTTAAAGAATATGCTCAAAGGTGGAGAGAGACTGCATCACAGGTTGAACCACCATTGATTGAGAAGGAATTAGCTGATTGGTTTGTAGACACGGTAAACCCAGAATTCTATGAGAAAATGATTAGTAATATTGGTGCCAATTTTTCTGATATCATTGCAATTGGCATGAAAGTGGAGGCAGGTATGAAAAGTGGAAAAGTAGCCAGTTCACCTAACAGTTCCACTAGCACCAGTGTCAAGAAGTCTCCGGGTAACTTTCATAAGAAGAAGGAAGGCGAGACTAATGCTGTTATGATAGGGAAGAGGCAGAATCCTAAACGATCTTTATTCCAACCACAACCAAGTCCTAGTTTTCCTCAACAGCCAGTTTACCCTATGCAGTTCGCACAACAACCATACGTGGCGTCTGTTATGCCCACTTTTAATCATCAGACAATGCAACAGGTTCCTGTTTCCCAGCCACAAAACCAGCAGCAGTGGCCGAAGAATCAACATCAGAATTACCAACAGCCGAGGCGACCAGCGCCACAGCAAAATGCCCCTCCAAGAAGACAGGCGGTAACACCAAATTTTCCACCCATACCGATGACGTATACAACATTGTATCCTTCTCTGGTGGAGTAAGGATTAATTGTTACTAGGCCATTGGGGCCACCATCTGAGAAATCTCTGCAGTTTTTCAACCCTAATGCAACCTGTGCTTTCCATCAAGGAGGGGTGGGCCATGATTTAGAAGGGTGTCTGGCACTAAAGAATCTGGTGAAAAGTTTGATAGAAAAGAACATTCTGTCTTTTGCTAATAACCAGCCAAATGTGAAGAGTAACCCCTTGCCAACTCATGGGTCAACTAATGCTGTCGAAGACGAGGATGATGAAGTATTGATCTCAGATGCAGTAAACATTAAAACTCCCCTAAGAACATTTCATGCCAAACTGTTCAGCGCTGGATTGGTCAAAGTTTGCCATGATGTTTGTGGAGAATGTGATGGTAGTAGTGAAGGGTGTCGGTTGGTTCAAGATGATATTCAGCAACTGATTGATGAAGGTTTCTTACAAGTTTTCAGAAAAGAAAGCAGAATAGCAGTGATTGAACCAGTGTTCAATCTGCCAAAGCAAGTGCCAGTGTTTGATGAAGAAGAGTGCACATCAGTAGTCCCTGTGTTCAACAATCCAGGGACAAATACCGTGAGTCCAGTGTTTAAACAATCAGTTCCAAGATTTAACAAATCTGAAGTTGTTTCCCCTGTTAATCACGCCAGGCAAAATAATTTCCGCAGGCCAGTTCTGTTCAGGTTCAGAGGAACCAAAGCGTTACCATTTATCTACGAAGACATTACAGGTGGTAAGAAGAAGGAGGAAATGATCCCGAGGAAGGAGGTGGGGGACGTTATAGAAGAACCAGTCCCAAGGAAAGAGGTGGGGGCTGATGGGAAGAATGTGTCCAATATAGTAGGAACAAGAAGAATGACGAGGAGTGGAAGGATTTATACCCCTATGAACAAAGAAGTGTCTGGTAAAGAAGGTGATGTGTGTATACCTACCAATGACAATGGTAAAGAAGTGATCTCCAAGGAGGATGACGAAGAATTTCTCAGGATAATAAAAAGAAGTGACTACAGGGTCTTGAATCAGCTCCACCAGACTCCGTCTAAGATTTCTATTTTATCTCTGTTGATTAATTCACCAGTCCACCGATCAGAACTGCAGAAAGTATTGGCTCAAGCTCATGTAGCTCAGGATATTACCGCCGGACAGTTTGATCATGTTATCGCTAACATTACTGCATGCAATACGCTCAGTTTCAGTGATGAAGAACTGACCCACTCAGGTCGAAAACACAATCTTGCCCTGCACATATCAATGAAGTGTCAGGAGGACACATTGGCTAGAGTTCTTGTGGACACAGGATCCTCCCTGAATGTTTTACCGAAGAGGGCCCTCGATAAGCTGGAATACAAAGGAGGGATCATGAGACCCACATCGTTAATTGTCAAGGCTTTAGATGGCTCACGAAGATCCGTGATGGGCGAAATTGAGCTACCGGTTTTGATTAGCCCTCAGGAATTCAAAGTGTTGTTTCAAGTTTTGGACATTAACCCTGCCTATAGCTGCCTACTTGGAAGACCCTGGATCCATGAGGCGGGCGCTATTACTTCAACCCTACATCAGAAGATGAAATTTGTGGTCGATGACATGCTGGTCATCGTGCATGGGGAAGAAGACTTGATGGTTAGTAACTTGTCGTCCTTCCGTTATATTGAGGCTGATGAGGATGCATTGGAAACTTCTTTCCAAGCCCTGGAAATAGCTAATGCAGTTATGATCGACAATGAAAAGCCAGTGGTACCAGAATATCCATCCTTTGCTTCGTATAAGAGTATCCAGTCTGCCCTTCAAGAAGGCGTGCCCGCAGGTTGGGGCGAAGTTATTGAGGTTGAGAAGAGGATCCGACACCAAGGGTTGGGTTACAGACCAACTCCAGAGGAGGAGGCTGCTTCAGGTACAAGAGGAAGGGGAATGAAGATAAAGACTGTGCAGGAGACATTTATCAGAGGTGGACATCAGGTCCATGCAATCATAGGAAGTGCTGAAGAAGACGAAGACATTGATCGTTTGATTTTTCGCCAAGAAGGTGCATTAGGCAATTGGGAGTCTGTTGAGATCCCAACTTTGTACCCGGAACCAGATTAACTTGTTTAGACTTGTTGTTTTCATCTCCATAGTCTTGCCCAAAGCTAGTGGATTGTTTTGTACGGGCCTCCGTTTTCAAACTTTAAATCAATAAAATGACTCTTTTGCTAAATTTTTGTCGTTTTACTTTATTGCATTCTGTTCAAACAAAAGCATCTTCATCTTGCATATTCTTGAATTGTTGTGCATCTTAATAATATAAGTCATTCTACTATGCAGAATGAATCATAAACCTATTGTATTCAATGACCTTGCTTTTACCATTGACTTCAACTCCCCTTTCTATCAAGCTGAGGAGGAGGAGGATTATGAGGTGCCCAAGGATCTAGCGGATATATGTGACCACCAGTATACGGATCTCCAGCCTCATGAAGAGCAGGTGGATGTCATCAATCTTGGCACTGAGGATGAGAAGAAAGAGGTCAAGATCGGGGCATCACTAAAACCAGAAATTAGACAGCGTTTGATTTCTCTCCTTAAAGAGTATGTGGACGTGTTTGCTTGGTCCTACCAAGACATGCCTGGTTTAAATACGGATATTGTGGTCCTCAAGTTACCCCTTAAGCCTGAGTGCTCGCCAGTAAAACAAAATCTTCGCAGAAGTCATCCCGACATGTCTCTCAAGATTCGAGATGAAGTTAAGAGACAGTTGGATGCCAGATTTTTAGCAGTTTCCAAGTACCCAGAGTGGGTAGCTAATAATGTTCCTGTTATGAAGAAGAATGGAAAGGTACGAATGTGTGTAGACTACAGGGATCTTAGCAAAGCTAGTCCCAAGGATGATTTCCCTCTACTCCATATCGACACACTGGTAGATAACACGGCTCGTTTCGCCATGTTCTCATTGATGGATGGTTATTCAGGTTACAATCAGATTAAAATGGATCCAGCTGATATGGATAAAACCACTTTCATTACCGTGTGGGGCACTTATTGTTATAAGGTTATGCCTTTTGGATTAAAGAACGCCGGGGCAACATACCAAAGGGCTATGGTGACTTTGTTTCACGATATGATCAACAAAGAGATAGAGGTGTACGTGGATGATATGATAGCCAAATCTCGAAATGAAGAGGAACATGTAGATCACTTGCTGAAATTGTTCAAGAGACTTCGAAAGTATCAGTTGAGGTTAAACCCTGCAAAATGTACCTTTGGAGTCAGGTCAGGGAAGTTATTGGGTTTCATTGTTAGCCAGAAAGGCATTGAAGTGGATCCAGATAAAGTGCAAGCGATTCAAGAAATGCCAGCTCCTCAAACCGAGTCTCAAGTCAGAGGATTTTTGGGCCATTTGAATTACATCTCCAGGTTCATCTCCAACATGACTCCAATATGTGCGCCAATTTTCAAATTACTCCGTAAAGATCAACCAGTAGAATGGAATGCTGACTGTCAACAAGCTTTCGAGAAACTCAAAAGTTATCTCCAAGAACCTCCTATTCTAATCCCTCCGGTTCCCGAAAGACCTCTCTTTATGTATTTGACTATTTTGGAAGAGTCTATGGGCTGTGTTTTGGGACAGCATGATGAGACTGGCCGGAAAGAACATGCGATTTATTATTTGAGCAAGAAGTTTGCAAACAGTGAAAGCCGTTACTCACAACTTGAAAAGACTTGTTGCGCTCTTGCTTGGGCCTCCAAACGTCTAAGACAGTATCTGATTTGTCATACTACCTTGTTGATTTCCAAGATGGATCCGATAAAGTACATTTTTGAGAAACCTGCTCAAACGGGTTGACTTGCCCGTTGGCACATGTTATTATCTGAATATGAAATTCAGTATGTCACTCAAAAGGCCATTAAAGGAAGTGTTCTTTCAGAATATCTGACCGATCAACCAGTCGAAGACTATGAACCACTCAAGTTTGATTTCTCTGACGAAGATATTATGGCAGTGAAAGATTGTGAAGAATCAAGCTCTGAAGAAGACCCCAGGGCTGAGTATAGGTGGAAGATGATGTTCGACGGTTCGTCCAATTACAAGGGACATGGAGTAGGTATTGTTATAATTAATCCTGAAGGTGGCTACATCCCTTTTACAGCCAGGCTGGATTTTGGATGTACAAATAATATTGCTGAGTATGAAGCGTGCATTCTGGGTCTGGAAGCTGCAATCGATCTTGGAATCTATTTTCTTGAAGTTATGGGTGACTCCGCTCTAGTCATTTATCAAATCAGAGGCGAGTGGGAGACAAAAGATGAGAAGCTTATCCCTTATCAGGCATATGCTTTGGAGTTGATTAAGTGTTTTGATGAGATAACGTTTCGTCATGTGCCACGCACTGAGAATCATGTGGCTGATGCTTTAGCGACACTGGCTTCAATGTGGCAAGTTAGATTTATCAATGAAGATCCAGTAATTAGTATTGAAAGGAGGACTGAGCCTGCCTATTGTCAGTCCATTGAAGAGGAATCAGACGGCAAACCTTGGTTCCATGATATTTTGAACTTTCTAAGGAATGAAGAATATCCAGCCAACGCCTCCGTTCTTGATAAGAAGACTCTACGAAGACTATCAGCCAAGTTCTTCATCAGCAATGGTGTACTGTACAAAAGGAATCATGATATGGTCTTGCTAAGATGTGTCGATAAGAGAGAAGCAGACTTGCTGATCCATGATATCCATGAAGGAGCTTTTGGCACCCATGCCAATGGACATGCCATGGTTAGGAAGACTTTGAGGGCTGGATACTATTGGTTGACTATGGAAACTGACTGCATTCAGTATGTTAGAAAATGCCATAAATGTCAGATCTATGTGGACAAAATGCACGTTCCTCCTACTCTGTTGAACGTGCTATCATCGCCTTGGCCGTTCTCTATGTGGGGCATTGATATGATTGGGGCAATTAAGCCTAAAGCGTCTAATGGACACCGTTTTATTTTGGTGGCTATTAATTACTTCACTAAGTGGGTGAAAGCCACTTCATACGCCAATGTGACTAAGCAAGTAGTTGCACGCTTCATCAAGAACAACATCATTTGTTGTTATGGGATCCCCAGCAGGATCATAACTGACAACGGAACCAATCTGAACAACAAAACCATGAAGGAATTGTGCGACAGCTTCAAAATTGAACACCATAACTCTTCACCGTATCGTCCAAAGATGAACGGAGCGGTCGAAGCCGCGAATAAGAATATCAAGAAAATTCTTCAGAAGATGGTCAAAACATACAAGGATTGGCACGAGATGTTGCCATACGCACTACATGGGTACAGAACATCAGTTAGAACTTCAACAGGGGCAACCCCCTTTTCTCTGGTATATGGGATGGATGTTGTCCTCCCTATGGAGGTTGAAATACCCTTGTTAAGGATATTAATGGAAACCAAGCTGGATGAAGCAGAATGGGTTCGAGAAAGATATGATCAACTAAACCTAATTGATGAGAAGCGTCTGACAACCATATGCCATGGTCATTTGTACCAGAAGAAGATGAAGAGAGCGTTTGATAAGAAGGTCCGCGTTCGAGAATTCAGAGAAGGAGAGTTGGTACTTAAAAAGATTCTACCTTCACAAAGAGACGCCCGCGGTAAATGGGCACCCAATTATGAAGGTCCATTTGTAGTCAAGACAGTCTTTTCAGGAGGGTCTTTGTTTCTTACAACTATGGATGGTGAACAACTTGCGCACCCTGTGAATGCAGATTCGGTACGAAAGTACTATGCTTGAAAGACGTCTCACCTATATCCGGGAATCCCCAGAGAAGTCAGCTGTTAGAGTTTTAGTCCATAGAGTTTGTTACTGGTTATTGAATACAATGTAACCTTTGCCAAATTGCCATTTTGTTGCATTTCTAATATTTCATAGGACTCTGCTATTTGGCAAGTCACCATTTTTCAATGAATATCAGCTATTGAGCCATTTTCTTATTTATTGTCATCTTTATTCTGCAAAACTTTGTCATTTTCACTTGATTTTTGAAAACGGAAATGTTGCAATTTCTAAGAAAACACAAAATAAACTATGTTTTACTCTGGAATTAAGATGTTTTATGGAATCAAGTTGGTGCAGGAAGAGTTAGCAGTACTGTATTTTTTTGGCATGGATCTACCATCTCCAGAGGAAAGAAGGTAGCCCCAGTTATCCTTGATGTTTGGGTTTCAGGGTGTTGGCTTGTGTTATCCTTTCTTTTTCCTGTTTTGCGTCGTTCCTAGCATATAGCTAAGCATATGCATCATACCCTAGCATCTTCGCATCCTTGTGCTTTGTTTTGCTTGTGGTCTTTTTGTTGGCGTCTGTCTTTATTTCCCCAGTGAAGTAAAGACATTCCCGGTTGGCTTTGTGTCGTGCTTGTTCGGTCTTAACCTTTGCGCGCCAGATTGGAATCTTTAAACCTTTTACTGCTCCCCGAGAGGTTAACATTAAAGATTTTTACGACCTGTTCTTGTTTGAATCGTGTCAAACTTGAACTTGGACTTTGTTTGAATCGTGTCAAGCATCTACTTGTTTTAAAACTTGTTCTTGCTTGAATCGTGTCAAACTTGAACTTGGACTTTGCTTGAATCGTGTCAAGCATTGTCTTGTGCTTTAAAACTTTTTCTTGTTTGAATCATGTCAAACTTGAACTTGGAATTTGCTTGAATCGTGTCAAGCATTGTCTCGTGCTTTAAAACTTGTTCTCATTTGAATCGTGTCAGACTTGAACTTAGACTTTGTTTGAATCGTGTCAAGCATTGTCTGCCCGTTTTAAAACTGTTCTCGTTTGAATCATGTCAAACTTGAACTTGGACTTTGTTTGAATCGTGTCAAGCATCGTCTCGTTTTTTAAAACCTGTTCTCGTTTGAATCGTGTCAGACTTGAACTTGGACTTTGTTTGACTCGTGTCAAGCATTGTCCTTTTATTTTAAGGCTGTTCTTGTTTGAATCATGTCAAACTTGAATTTGGACTTTGTTTGAATCGTGTCAAGCATTGTCTGGTACTTTAAAACCTGTTCTTGTTTGAATCGTATCAAACCTGAACAGAGTCTTTGTTCGAATCGTGTCGGACACTGCCTCTTGTTTTAAAGCTGTTCTCGTTTGAATCGTGTCAAACTTGAACTTGGACTTTGTTTGAATCGCGTCAAGCATTGTCTTCTGGTCTTAAAACTTGCTCTTTGTTCGAATCGTGTCGGACATTGAACCCTTACCTTTAGTTTTTTGATAACTTGTTTTAAAGTTAAGCTTCTTGGAACAAATTTCTTCAACCTTATAAGACTCCTGTCTGGTGCGCAGGGTTTATCTCTGTCTTCCTGGCTTTTCTTGAAGATCCCATTTTGAACTCTTCAGTTTAAGATCCCCAAGAAATCTTTGCTTGTTTGTCTGTCTCTTTCAGGCTGATCCCCAGTGATCAGGTTTTTCTTTCTGGTTTCGTGCCCAGGAAGAGTGTGGGTTTATTTTGTCCCCAGTAGTCTATCTCCTCGGATCCTTTCCCAGTGAGATTGTCTGTGGTCTTTTTCCCAGTGTTTCTTTGGAGTCTCCCCGGCGTGTCTCTTTTGTTGGTTAGCTTGTATCCCCAGTGAGGTGTTTCTCATGGATACTAACCTTCTGTCCTTCCCCGGTGAAGCTCTTTGGTCCTTTTGCTTCTTGTTTTCCCCTTTGTGCCTCGTTGTGTCTGCATTTTCTTGCATCTTCTTGGCATCATGTTTGCTGCATTGCATGTGTGTGCATCTGAGGGCAAAATTTTCGGTTATCTGTATTTAAATATCTTTCACTATTGATTACATGAGGATCTTCATCTCTCATGTCATCAGGTGAAGATATTTAAATAGGGGCAACTGTTACACCCCAAATTTTACCCTCATTTTTCTGCTAATTGTTGTTCTATTATCTTTCTCCATATTTTAATAATTATCTTAGCCTTTTTTTTGTTTTTATGATTAGGTTAATTTCAAATATGGCCTATTTTATTTTATTTATATTAAAGTTGTTTTATTTTTATTGATCTAAATTAATCTTAATTTAAGTTAATTTTAATTAATTAAGTTAATTATTCATTTAGTTTTTTCTAACCAATTCTTAATCTAGAATATTAAGTAGTTTGTTATTGTTTTCAACAACCATATTATTAATTCAATTGAGAAAGCATTCCCAACATTTGTCTATAAGCTTACCGTGACCAAGTTTATGTTGCAAATTTTGGACTTTATTTCATTACCACTTAACCAATAAGAACCAAGCTTGGATATGTTTGACTTCACTTCTTCCATCAAACAATGAGAGCACGACATGTAGCACCAAGGAAACCAAAGTAAACCAAGTTTTTTTCTTCTCTCTCGTTCTTGCTGAGGAAATTCTGAATGATGAAGAGAAATTCAAAGCATTCTGAATCCATTCAATTCATTGAACTCGTTTCAACCACAATACCGTTGGCGCGATCTCTCAAAATTGAACTCTCCAAGACCATTCCTTTTCAAGCTCGACTGTGTGGTGCATAAAAAGTGGTTCAGAGAAGTTACCAATTCCAGCATACGACCTGCTCCATCTGCGAATCTGTCCACGCTATCTCCAACCTTTGCTCCATTTGATACCCTTCTCAATAGCATCAATGGAAGAGCTCTGAATCCATTCACAAAGTAATGAGTTTGACCCTGCACATCTGAAAATGCCACAGCGTGATTATCTCCAAGAATTGGACCAAATTTGAAATTCAAACGAAAACCCTAGTTGCTAACATATGCCCACCAGATGTTTGAGGGGTTAACCCGGCCCATAATGCTTCACATTAACCCAATATCTTGCCTATTTAAAGAGGCTCGATTTTAGTTCTTCATCACCAACAATCTCTAAAAAAATGCTCCAAATATCTGAGTTCAAAAGAGGGAAGAGAACGAGGGTTGGCATCAAGAATTTGTGGTCAATCCCAAAGAGAAGCAAGTTCAGTTGGTAACTTTCTTTTCCTTTAACTCTAATCCTATTCATTTGTTCATAGTATGATTGTTTTAATCTTGTTATGATGGCTGTTAGATGTTTGTCATGGTATGCTTCTCATTTCTTTGAGCCTGTAATGTATGTATGGACTTTATTGTCATCCAAAGTTGTTTATGTTACTAACATGGAGTAAATATTGCACATATTGTCTTGGTGTTGATACATAGGTTCTTGACTCCCTTGAATATATGTGATTCCATGCTTGGTATGCCTTTTGGAAATGTTGTTTTACCATAACCGTGGCTGTGCTATTTTAAGTCTTATATTAACAGTTGTTATGAATTTGTAAATTTTCTCCCTTGATTTTATTTGTTGTTGTAAAAGGTTTCTCTGTTAATCATGTCAACTATTTGTGAGAGAGAAATGACTGCTTTTATGCTAACTAAATTACCATTGCTGGTCTTGTTTGCTTGACATGTTAAGTTGATGTTTGAACATTTGCTTTGATATAACCGTGTCTTGATACATTCATGTGGTCTTTGGAACTAACTCTGGGTAGCATTTCCTTCTGATTTAAGTTGATGATCATATTACTCTCTGCATACTTCTATTGGTGATGTTTGATCCTGCCTCATGTGTTTGATTATCCTTTCTTGCTTGTACCTGCCTAGACCATTTTCATTGAGACTATCAACTTAGAAGTTTCTTTGGTATCTAGCTTTTGTTTTAATGTCAGCACCTGTATTCATAATATGTATGTTGACCTTGATGTATTTTTAACTTGATTCCTAAACTATTCCATTGTCTGTTATTAAATGATACCTGAGTAAATGTTTTTGCTATATGTCATATGCCTTGTTTTTGCCCTAATATATGTTGTAGTTTAGGAGGGTTTTGGCTATCAATTTGTTACTTACATTGCATTCTGGCCTAAACAATGTTTGATATACACTATCTTTGAACCTAGGGATGCACTTCAGACTTATACTCTTTATTGTTATGTTTGGACACAACCCTGCTTTGCTTTGTGTAAGATACATGTGCCATTTCTTCTGCCCCTTTACCATCAAGATGACTTTTGTTTTTTGCTATGTGTTTGTTATTAGCTGCATCCATATGATGAAAATACAGTCTGTTATGCTCATATAATGTTCATGCCTATTTGCCATCTAACTTGAGTATCACTGACTACAATATATGTTTTGAAATGTATGACTATTGGTGTATGTAGAAAGCTGTGAGTTTATGTCTTCTGTTACTATGATTTTAGGACTAAATGCAACTTTCTTTGACATGAGGCTTGATGTTAGACATTAATCTACATTTATTTTGCATGCTGCTCATAATGAAACCATGTCTGCTAGTTGTGTTCACTTTGGTATCCTATATCTGTTCTCACTGCCAGTGCATAGAATATCTTCATTATGTATGTCTTTACTGCACTTAATTTTAAATGTGTGGACTGTTAAAGTTGGTTGTGTTGTGGTCCTTGCTTGTTCACAATTTGTTGATGTGTTTGATGTCTCCTTGTATGTCAATAAATGTCAAACTTAACATGATAACCTATTTTACTTGTCTGACATTTTGTCACAACCTAAGAATTTTGATCACATTACCTTTTGGTTGTATTCTGTATCTGCTTAAAGTTGAAATTGCTTGATGTGTTTGAGAATGATCTGCCAGTTTTGATTTGCTAACCTATTGATCTATAGCCATTGGTTCTGTTTGTATGTTGATGCCTGTTTTGATATTGCCATCAAGTATGTTGTACACGTTGCTTTTAACACATGAGTAGATGATATCTGAGCCATTTTGTTCATCATTATTTGAATGTTGTTTGCTTACCAACCTGCTTTGAACTAGGCCAATACCAAGTTCAGTTTGGTTCTTATACATGTGTAGTGAAATGCGTGACTCCATATGTTTGCCCAAAACTCTCATCTAACTCATCTCTGCTCTTGATTTGTGTTAATCACTTCATTTGTGTTGTATTACTGACATGCTGCTAATGTTATCATAAATTTCATGACTTGATGTGTTTTTTCCTTGGATTCACTTGTTAACCATAGTTAATAGCCAATACGTATGAGATCTCTTGGTCTTGGGTATTAGATTGTGGGTTTTCTTTCACCTGGTTTATGATTAATATAGAATTGAGTTTAGTTTGGCTGCCATGGTTATTTTAAATTAGTTTGAATATATGCGCATATACATGTTATATGTTTTTGAAGTCATATTTATTACTGGATGTATTCCCGCCCCAGCGGATGGACTTGTGTGTGTGTTACTATTCCTCTTTGAATTGCCTATAAGGACTGGGGTTCGATCCCTACCCAGTCTTTTTGTTTTTTTTCTCTTCTGATTTTCGCTTCTTTAAAATATATATGTGTACGTGCACTTTGTATTCACCACGCACGCACAGCCCAGTTGGTATATGTTTTGGGGCGTTCAGGTAGGGGACGTGGGTTCAAACCCTATTTGTGCCATTTCCCTTTCTTTTTAGTTAACTATTTCCTTTCATTTAAAGTTTATTAAAAACAATTTATTTTATCTTTTGAAAATCTGAGTTTTATTTTAAAACTCCATATTTATTTCACTTAGTAATTTATTTTCTTAATTAGTTATCTAAAGATTTACTTTTTAATGTGAATTTCCACTCTCATTATCTTAATTAAATTATTAAATCTTCATTATGACCTTATTGATATTTTAATGTTTAACTCATTTTTAATTTATCTTATTATTTGATTGTTGATTTAATTTGAGATTGGTATTGTCTAACTTGGAATATCATCTTAATTAATCTTTTATTCATGATTATGTCTTGACTTATGATTTGTTTCTTGTGTGATATGTTTCTCAAGTTTAATATCTTTGGTTTGTCTTTGTCTACTTGATATCTTGATATTTATCTCATGTCTACTCATCATGTGTCATGAAACATATTGCCATCTTCATGCTTATGTTGCTTTCATTATATTATCTTATATCAATGTTTTATCTTTTATGCCTTTTATTCTTTTATCACCATCTTTCCCCCATTCCAAAGGAAGGTGAATATAGTGACTTTTAAAGTCATTACCCCCACCTTAACCTAAGTAACCTCTTAGGAGAAAACTTTATTTCTTGGCCTCATCAAAGCCATAGAAATCACAACTAGCTTTAGGAGAGAGTTCTTAAACTCTTAGTGATATTCATCATAATGAATTTATCACTTTCCCCTACTGACTAAAACATAACATAGGTCCATTACAACTAGATTTAGAGAGTTCTTAAACTCTACAATGAGGTCACACTCATTTCGCCTCTGAATATTGACCATAGTCAATCATTCAGTAGAAGTAGAACTACGCATACTCTGATTCTATTCTCGAGGATACGTAGGCGTAAAGTGCGATAGTTTATCGAGTATACTTAGATACTAACCCCTAGGGTTTCAAACCTTTAGCATAGAACCTTTAACAAACATAAGATAACATTAAAACAAGAGGTTCCCGTAGAGTACTACGGACATTTAGGGTGCTAATACCTTCCCTAGGCGTAACCAACCCCCGAACCTTAGATCTTCCCCTTTAGGTTTTTCTAACGATCTTGAACCTTTCCTTTGGATAAATCAAAGTCGGTTGTAAAAGAAATATGATGCAAATTAATTAATAATTTGTTATCCGATTTTCACCACAACACTTCTGTGTCGATCTCGGTTGACTCAACATCGATGTTCACATATGCAATGACTTTGATTATTTCAACTAGCAGTCCAGACCTATCTGCTGTCTCGATGCACAACAAGCTGAAATATATTGAACTCAAAAGCATTAGATTCATGCAGAAAATATTTGTGCTGGTGTAACTGAATTTCCACAAATCCCATCAGAATGTAAATTACTAGAAATCAAGATGCAAAGAAAGTAAAGGAAAGAGAGGGAACTTTAAAGAATCAGATAGGAGATAATCTTATGTATTCAATTCTGATTTGCATAAGGGTACAATACATTGTACAGCTAGATATAACAACTTCCAACTGAAATCCTAACTGTGATTAACTGAATTCCTAACTGAATTTTGTCTTAGGGAAATGAAAGAGTTGGGCCAAAGCCTAACTCTGAATACAAAGCAGCGACCTGCTGTATATTTTCCTAACACAAACAAAAATGCAACAAGCCGCTGATCACTTTTATAACATTCCAGTTTTATACCTGTCTGCCATCAGGATTACCATATTTTTCATAATTTAGAGCTTGATAAGTCTTAGCAATATACTCAACAAAGTACTTGTGTGCCTCTGAAACAAAAAGAATTAAAAAACAATATTATTTACATGAGTAATTGCAGAAGCCCCCATTTATTGCAGACACTAAAGTTAGCAACTATGAGAAATAAAAAAACAGAAACAACTTCCACCTGGATCTGGATTTTTATCTGGATGGTACTGAATAGAAAGTCTCTTATATTTTGTCTTTATTGCAGACTCTGCTGCTCCAGGCTCTAATCCAAGAATACTAAATGGATCAAAAACTTCAACCTACACAAAATTTACAAGAGAAATCTCAGAGCATGTCCCGTTTGAACACTCCGCAAATAATTGAATTGAAATGTTATACAATATATACACAACAACCATCAATGCTAAATTCAAATCTCAAGCAGTGAAATCACCAATTTCATTTTTAACTTGTGATATTTACCTCAGTATTCCTATTTTTTATGTAATAAACCAGAATAATCATAACCACCCAAAGTAGTAATAACGTCAAGTTACTATACGTCGATACACTCGAATTGAAATTTGAAAAAGAGAAATAGAATCAAACATGTAATTGGCATCGGCATCAGAGTCGGAATCGTGAATTTTGACGAGAACGAGAAGGTTGGGACCGATTTCTGATACGTTGCGGCCTTCGACTTTGACATCTCAAGAAAATTGAAAACCAATCAACTCAGATCTGTAAATTAAAACACCAAATAAAAACTTTAAGAATTCAAAACCTAACAAATCTAAAGCAGTCAAATCAACAACAAAATCAACAACAACAAGTAATTTGAGTAGTAAAAAATTAACCCGAAGAGGAATCGTATAGAGTGGTTTGAGCTTCGAATCGAAAGGTTGAGGTAGAAAATCAACTAGATCTGAAACAAAAACAAGGGTAGAAAAAACGTCAAAGAACTAGGGTTTAAACTAGGGTTTGAGGTTTGAACTAGGGTTTAAACTTTAAACAAACAGAGAGCGAAAAATCAAATCTTATAATGACGAAAACGAAGCTAAAGTTTCACCGATCTTGAAAGTTTGCATCAAATTTGTGAATCAACGAAACGAAACGATCTTGTTTCTGATGAGAGCAAGAGAAATTACTGAATTTCAATAAGAGTGTAGATTGATAGCGATATTGTTCCCAAATTTTGTGAAAACGAGATCGAGATCGAGATCGGTGAGCTCTTCTCAAATCCAGAAAATCGAGTGTAGAGAGAGAGAGAGAAGAGAGAGAAAGAGGAGAGAGAAAGAGAAAGGGAACATTTCTTTTCAAAAATTTAAGTTTGTACATGTAATAATATATCGTCAAATAACATATATATAATTAGTACAAGTATTTCGTTAAAAATAATCTATTCAATTAAAACTCACTTTTATAACTTCGGATCAACCACTAAAACAATTTATAGCAAATTTATGGTAGCTACACCCCAATATGTCATGTATATTTTCTTATAGTGTCTGCTACACCCCAATTACCTCTATCTTCAACACCTGGCCACACTTTGTTAGCATAAACAGCATGATCATAGTATTCTCCTTCTCTTTGTTTGTTACTGTTAGATTTTAAAATGTTGAAAACAGACCATGATGACTTTTATTTCCTTTGATTGTTGTTTCCATCCGTTTTATAATTGAGAGTGAGAGTGACTAGAAAGTAATTGAAGCAAGGAAGTTTGTTGTGTTCGGCGACAAGTTTGAAGCAAGACGGTCTCAATTTATATGGGTAGTAATTAGTGCATAACAACGTTTTAGTTAAACTAAGAGCATAGACACGGTACACTTTCTTGAATCCAATGATTTCTTCCTTGACTTGATTACTAATGTGATTGCTGTTTCTTGTGTTTTTTATACTCTTTCAGAATAAATTTATGTGGATTTTAAACTAGACATATACATGACATGTTTGAATTTTAACTATTTTAGTTGAGGCAGTCAAATTCTTCTTCTTTATTTGTTCATTCCTTTAGGCATTGCAAGCTGTAAACATTATTTGCTTATATCAATAATCTAAAAAGCTAGAACTATGGCCTTTCTTACTTTACAAAAGAACATATCATAGTTAGACATGAGAGGTATTTACTACGTATAGTTGTGAATTTTTCACCCTATTTTTCTCTTTTTAAATTATAAAATACTTTATAAAACAAATATTACAAAGAAATTAAAGTTGTTGTTAGCCGAATCACTATTACAAATATTATATTTTATGATAAATTTTTCACCTAAATCAGCAAACAACTCTTTTATCCTTTTAAACTTAAAATAAAATACTACGTATTCCCTCAGTTTAGCTTGAAACTAATATGAAAAATCCTATAAATTGCATTTTAACAACTTTTTTTTTTTTTTTTATATTTATGTTTATGATCTATTATCTTGGTTGAGATGAAAACCAAGAGGAAAAATATTCAGGCGACACGCATTTGAATCTCATCAATTGCATTTACCACCTTCTATTTTGTTTGTATTTTTGTTTATTATCCATTACCTCAGTTGACTACCAACCGAGGGTAAAAGTATTAAGGGGACACGTCTTCGAATTTCAACAATTACATATTCACATATTTTATTATTATTATTATTATTATTATTATTATTATTATTATTATTTTACCTTTTACATCGGTTAAGCTCGCAATCGAGAAAAAAAGTATTGATAAACCTCTCTTTTGAAACCTAACAACCGCATTTTAGTGCATTTTATTTTTGTTTCAGTATTTATTTATGACTTATTACCTCTATTGAACTAGTAACCTAGAGGAAATTTTTTGTTTAAATTGATGAAGAAATTAGGTAATAGATCTTTTTCGTCTGTTTATAAAGTAACAACGCTCAAGATATTGTCAACTAATCAATCCACATGAAAAATCAGTGATCGAAGTGAAACCTTCACCAGTTAATACGAATGTGAATGTTACAACAATCCATCAAGGATGCAATGCGCTGAATTGCAAACTTAACGTAATGAAATTAATGATAATAAAAGCAGTTTCATAAAAGGGCACGTTACTTCCGTCTCGTCGCAAACAGACATCGACCCTAACTGCCGGACGCGAACTCAATGTCGCTCATAAAAAACATAGACTTGGTTAAGTCTAACTACGACTGCTTTGATTTCCTCTTTCTGGTTAGATTGAGGATACGTAGGCACAAGACGGCGATGTCTTGGCGAGCAACCTTCCCCCTAGTTCGTGTTCGAACTACGTTGACTCTGACTTTCCCATTGCACGAGGGAATACGTAGGCCTAGGACTCCGACGATGTCCTACCAAGTCACTTCTTTTTTCTTTTCTCCCTTGTTTCTTCGCTCTTCTCCGTTCCCATTCCTTTTCCTTTCCAGTAGCAGCCGAGCTCCAGATGACGACACCCTTTGATCGAGACAGCAAGCGTGGATCCCATCGAGTACGATGGACGCGTGGGGGTACTAACACCTTCCCCTCACGTAATCGACTCCCTTACTCGTTTCTCTTGGTCGCAAGACCATGCTTTTTCCTTCCCTTCAGGTTTACGCAGTGTTTCCTTTCCCTCTCTTGGGATAAATACACATTAATGGCGACTCTGTTTCCGCGCCACTTTCGCATTTGTACTTGGATGAAAATCCCGGGAGCGACAGCTGGCGACTCTGCTGGGGAAAGATTGATCTCTTGCTGGTCCATCCCCTAAGCGAGTCAATCCTAGCGCTTGGTTGTTTGTTTTCATTGGGTGTTTATTGTGGTGCTTTATTTTGTTGTATATTACTGTATTACTGTATTACTATATTATTGTATTACCGTTTTACTATTTTATTGTATTTACCGTATTTATGGTATTGCATTTCATTATTATGCTGGACTGTGTTGTGCTATACTGGAATTTCTGTTTGGCAGGTTGGGATTTCTGAGAGATAAGCCCACTACCCAGGCTTGAGCATACACGTAGGTATTAGAGTGGATAGTCGTGACGCTTGCGTGGTGGTGACCACGTATTGTTGTTCACGAGACCCACAACCAGACGAGGTTCTATTGGGAGCTATCTGCTACTGTATGTTGATACAGGCCAGTGGATATTCTCTTGAGGAAGTGTCGACTCTGGTGACCATTCCCGAGGACTCAGCAACGACACTCCTCCCGAGATGTGATAATGGCAGACCAGAAATGGCAAACCCATTACACTTCTCGATCCGAGGACCCAATGCTGGGAACTTGCTATAGGATATCCTTCTTGAGGGGAATCAGTTGAGGCCTCCTCGATTGATGATGATGCCAAACCAGAAATGGTGAACGTATCATCATTTCTCGACCTGAGAGTCCGTGATATTGAGGATCCTCGCCTTTCTAGTACCCACATGTGAGAGGGGCGGGTTGTTTACAGGTTTTCAGGTAACCGTAACCTTCATCCTACCCGGTATTTTATTTTTCTTATCAGTGTGGACTTATTAGCCTGGTATTCTGGGATTCTGATTATGCCGATATTCTGGTATTCTGGTATTCCGATTATTCTGGCATCCTGATTATTTCGGTGTTCTGATTATTTGGGTATTCTGATTATGCCGATATGCTGACCTTCCGGTATTCTAATTATTCTGATATTCCGGTGTTCCAATATTCCCTTCAGAGTAGACCTGTGAACCTATTCAGACAGTAGCACAACACTTATCCAGAATTTTTGGAAGCCTTGATCCCATGTCTCTGCATCTGTATCATCATAACGTGTTTGCATACATGTTCTGGTATTTCCAAGGATCTTAACTTTGAGACCCGTTGCTGATAATTTCCATCTATTTTTTGCTGTTCTTATGTGAAAAACTTGAATCAAATCAGAAGGATTCCTTGGAAATATTTGAACATGGCATTTGCATAGCATTTTCATACTCATTTGCATAGCAGGTGTTTGGAGCTGGTTATTCTCATCCTGATCTGGTTCTCTTCAGAATTTTGGACTTAACTTTTCAAAGAAGCCAGAAGTTGACCATGGATCAAGTTCAAGCGGAGCTGAGGGAAATGCGAAGCCAAATGGGGCAGTTTATGGGGGACATGTAAGCTTTGATTCAAAACCAGAAAATGTTGAAAGAGGGAGTTAATCAACTGAAGGCTCAGATGAGCTTGGTTATAGAGGTCGTGAGGAATGTGCTCAGAAAGTATGACAACCCCGTGCCGGAGGCTGCAACAGAAATTGTCATTCTGCCCTTGCTTATGGAATCTATCCCAAAGTGTGATCTACCTCACGACTTTTCTGCACAACCTGGGGTTCCTGAGTTTCCTCGTCAGCAGCTACTTCCTGCCTCCCAAGACAATCCCAAGGCTAAGCAGTAGAACAGAAGCTGAAGAAGCCTGAAGGACATTTTGATCCACTACCTATGTCTTATGCCATGTTGTTTTAACAGTTGCTCAAACTGAATCTGGTAGAACCTCGTGCAATGGGTCCCCCTCCAGTAAAGCCCCCAGCTGGATATAATGTTAGTGCCCGGTGTGAATTTCATTCAGGAGGCCCTAGACATACTATTGAGAGGTGTCGAGCCTTTCATCATATTGTGCAAGATTTCCTCGAGGCTGGGTCATTACATTCACTGTAGATGGTTTGCACATCAACTGAGGCTTCCCGGGTAAGTACTTGTAACTGCAAAGACACCTTCTGAAGCAAAAAGTCCAGAAGGAGCCAAGCCTCCACAATAACGACAATCATCATCTTCTTTACTGCATCTTCATATGTAGCTTTCATTTGTTTGTTTAAACATTGTTTGCATGTAAAAATTTGTTTGTTCTTGAATGACAATCATAATACAATAAGCATGTTTTTATTGAAGTAATCCATTCCTGATCATCCTTAAATGTTCATGTGCATTGCAATACTGACTTTCTTGCTTAAACTATTTGAGGGAGGATGATGATTTGAAAACCCAAAAATCTCTAAGGGCGTTCTTTTGAATAGAATCCTGTTGAGGATGTACAGGCATTGCTTCAAATCCCCAAACACTGGAGATATAAGGGAGATAGACCCTCGTTAACCCCTTTGAGCCTTGAAGTAGGAGTTTCTTTTCGTATGAAAAAACCCTCACACTTAACCCAGGGGCAGGGTAGGCGTCAATTAATTTGACCGAGTGTTCAAATCTCAAAAGGAGTGTGCATCTCAGGATCCATTACCTTTTATTCCACCGTCAAGAGGTCAAGAGATGTGAAACCACAATGGTTATCCATCAATAATCAAGGAGTGAGGCAGTGACAACCCTTTCAAACAAGTCAGTCAACCAGTGTCGCACGATTTGTTCAAAAAAAAGAGAAAAAAGGAGAAATAAAGCCCGCTAAGTCGAAACTTGAAAACAAGCGACTTAGGCAAAAGTTAGGGCATCCCGCTAGACTTCAAAAGCTAAAGATTCAAAAGAATCAGTGTAGGCAAAAATTATGGATCAAAAAGAAAAAGAAAGAGAAAGTGAAAAACAAAAGGATTACAAAAGAAAATCCTCGAGCAAGAACAAAGTCGTGTGACTACGAACAAAAGACAAAAGGGGTGACTGCCACTCCAAAACCTCATTAGGTGTCAAACCATCAGTTGCATAGGTTCCTTAAAGATCATAACATCTTTTTGAGAGATGAGCGCTTGTGCAAATTAGCTGAATGTAGGACTGGAGAACATCACGAAGAGTGGGTGGGCATCGATAAATTTTGGGCCTTAAATCCTTTTTTCTCAAAACCGTGAACCAGGCCACGATACAACCCTCAAAAGTCCTAATTGAAACAGGGTTTATTTCAAGAGCGTACTCCAATGAGATAGCGTTCCTGACTCCCATGAGTGATGCTAAAAGATCTTGTTGGTATTACATGTGCATGTTTTCTTTCATTCAAAAATAAATGTCGTATCCTAAGCAGTAATTCGTTCTCATGGATTTGCGACATCTTCTCAATAAAGACTTCAAGATTAACATGTGTGTTGCATTAGAGTAATCATTTTCAGAATAAATATTTTCAGCGTGCATACATTTGTTTAACATCAAAGAAGCTTACATGATGTACATCAGTCAAGAAGCTTGATCCCGCCAAGTTGAAATACTTGAGGACTCCACAGGACATGTTGCTGAAAGACTATGTGGGGCAAAGGCGTTCCCAGCCAGTTGTGTTGCGATGTAACCAATCTGGGGCAATCGTATCGAGAAATCTTTTTGAGGCTCAGCCAATCTGGGCCAATCACGTTGAGATTCGATAAATCTCCCCAAAAGTAGTGTAATCAGGGGCAGTCACGTCGAGAAATCTCTTCAAAGTTCAGCGAAACTGAGGGTAACCACGTTGAGATCCGTTGAATCTCTCCAAAAGCGTTCAAACTGGGGCAATTATGTTGAGATCCGATAAATCTCTCCACAAACGGGTAATATGGGGCAATCAGGTCGATTTGACAAATATCTCTAAGAACAGTCAGGGGCAAAGTTTCTTCAAGACTCGAGGTAGACCACCTCAAGAGTACCAGAAGTTGTCCTTTTCAAAAGATGACTAGTCAGAAGCACCTCTCAAAGAGTTTGAAGACACTGGGGCATTTTGAATGCTACGTCTTCTGTAAAATCCTCTCAAGGCGAAATTTTGTCATAGACCTTGCAGTCTGGGGAAAATGGAGAATTAAATGAGTCGTTGTTCACTCATGACGATCAATGAGCAGTTGATCAACTCAGAAGCTTGAAACAGAGGTCATTTCCAGCATGAGGTGTCTTTGATCTCTTTTCCCCAGCAAGATTCAGTATGCTGCCTCTCCCCAACAGAGTATCTGAATATCCTTCCTCTAGCAAGACATCAGGAAGTTTGATTTCTCCAGTAGAGTCCATGATTATGACTCTCCCCAAGCAGAAGTGGGTTCCTCAGCAGGAAAGTTCTTCCTTGAGGTTGTCATCCCCAATATAGTATCTGAATATCCTTCCTCTAGCAAGACATCAGGAAGTTTTATTTCCCTAGTGGAGTCCATGGTCATGGCTCTCCCCAAGCAGAAGTGGGTCCCTCAACAAGAAAGTTCTTCCTTGAGGTTGTCACCCCCAGCAGTATAGAAGAATTCCTCACTCCCATGCAATGTGAAATGATGGAATTTTCCCAGACAGTCTTGAAAATGGTGGAAAGTCGGAGTGTTCTCCTCCTCTAGCATATCAAATCATTGATGTTTCATGCAATTAAAGTCCAATGGTTATTGGAAATTCACACCCATCGGTTGTTCAGAGGTTATCCCCAGTAGGAGTTTTGGTTGATTTCAGTCCCCTAGCAAGCACTCATTTCCCCCATCCGGAGTTTTGGCTGATCTCAGTCCCTCAGCAGGTATTTCCTTCCTCCGGAAGAGTTCGTTTGATCTCAATTCCCTAGCAGCCAGGTTCGAAAGTTGTCATTTCCCCAGCGGAGTTCTATGGTTATAGTTATTCTCCAAGCAGAGTGGTTCAGATGATACCTCCCCAGCAAGGTCATCAGTCCGTACAGTAATCTCAGCAAGCTTGGCAGTTCAAAGACCAGACTGTGTCAACATTACTCCCCAGCTGAGTTGGTGTTTTTCCACAGAGTGTCAAAAGATCATATTGGTGGTTATTTCCTTAGCAATTACTATCGCTATCCCCAACAAAGTTATCATTTCCTACAGCAACCTCAACAGGTTTGTCAGGTCAGAGCCCAGATCAGGAGATCAGGTCAATTTGTCTTCCCCAGTACGGTTTGCGACCACGAAGTCAATCCAGCTTGTTATCCCCAGTGGAGTTGCCTTCTTTTCCTCAGCATTTATTTTACTGAGGAATCTCTTTGCATCTTGCATATAGTATGCATTGCATCCTCAAATGCGTAGCATTTCCATTCGAGATGGAGCATTACGCAATAGAAAAATTTAAACATATGTATGTGAAGAATAAGCTAGTTTTGATGCCTCGTGCGAGAGCCCAAAGCTATTTCTCTTCAATCACATCGACAAAGCAAAAGAATGCCTCATTCATTCCCCACCAGACATTTCAAAGCAGTACAAGGGTTTCACTACTTTCCTCCCCAACAGGGTCCCAGTTTCTCGGTTGGTAGATCTTTTGATCTTACATTTCAACCTTATCTCTTAGGACCCATTCCGGATAGGATTCCTTCCGCCATTCCCGATAGGCACCTTCTAAGTTTTGAACCTTAGTCATTCCCGATAGACGTATAAGTCAACCTTAGTTCTTAGGAACCATTCCAGATAGGATTCCTCCCGCCATTCCCGATAGGCACCTTCTATGTTTTGAACCTTAGTCATTCCCGATAGACGTATAGGTCAACCTTAGTTCTTAGGAACCATTCCAGATAGGATTCCTTCCGCCATTCTCGATAGGCACCTTCTAAGTTTTGAACCTTAGTCATTCCCGATAGACGTATAGGTCAACCTTAGTTCTTAGGAACCATTCCAGATAGGATTCCTACCGCCATTCCCGATAGGCACCTTCTAAGTTTTGAACCTTAGTATTCCTGATAGACGTATAGGTCAACCTTATCTCTCAGGAACCATTCCGAATAGGATTTCTTCCGCCATTCCCGATAGGCACCTTCTAAGTTTTGAACCTCAGTCATTCCCGATAGACGTACAGGTCAACCTTATTTCTTCAGGAACCATTCCCGATAGGATTCCTTTAGCCGTTCCCGACAGGCAAGCCGGAACCATTCCCGATAGGATTCCTTTAGCCGTTCCCGACAGGAAAATCGGAACCATTCCCGATAGGATTCCTTTAGTCGTTCCTGACAGGCGACTTTTGAGTTCAAACCTAGCCATTCCCTACTAGCCCATTTACCGTTCCTGACAGGTAACCCACAGGTTTTAGACTTTAGCCGTTCCCGACAGGCGACTTTTGAGTTCAAGCTTAACCGTTCCCGACAGGCTTACATTGACCGTTCCCGACTGGCCCATTTACCGTTCGCAATAGGTAATAATAGATTGTAAACTTTGCCCGTTCCCAACAGGCGAACCTTAACCGTTCCCGACAGGCACAATCTAGACTCCAACCGTTCCCGACAGGCCTTCTTTTGATTTCACTTCTTCTAAACTCTTTTCCACAAATACCTCTCCACCATCACAACAGCTTTGTTTGTCATATATCTTTTCTCTTCCACCCACAGAGTGCAAATTTTCCGGTTATTTTTGTATTCAATCCCTATGTACCTTGAATTCCTGATAGCCATTCGCTCTCATCCTTTCAGGTCCATAGTTGATTGAATAGGGGCAGCTGCAACACCTCAAAATTTTCCCTCATGTTTCTAACTCTAACTGGCTTATGTTTCATTTCATTCTCGCATTTTCATTTGTGCATATCATTGGTTCTCATCATGGGATCAAGGTATCGTTGTTAGCCCTCAAGAGGCGGATGTGTCTCAAGGCCAAAGCAAGAGAATGTACTCAATCTTGTGGTGTTCATTAAAGTCTCTTACCAAGTTTGCACAATCATCAGAGGCATCAGTCATTTATTTTATCAGCAGATGGGTTGATCATTTCAGAATCGAGGTCATAAAGAAGGGTTAATTTGATCTTGTTCTAGACAGGTTTTATATCATGTTTCAGGCATCATTCAAGGGTATTATCAGTGGCTAAGGATTAGATATGAAGCAGGACTTAAAACAAGTTGCATTGAAGCAATTTTCACCATTTTTCCTTGGTCCAATCGATTTGCATAAGTGTGCAATTGATTGCACCCCTTCAGATTTCACATTTGGGCCTTTGCAAGGGTGTCCAATCGATTTGCACTGCTGTGCAATCGATTGCACTGTGACAGATTTGCCTAAAACCTTAATTTTTCAGCACTATATCAATTTCCAATGCACCACATTCACTTGGGATCAATGCTATATCAATAGAAGGATCTAGAGAGTTGCATAATTTGATTTCATTTCCTTCCAATTTCCACTATAATTCCACATTCCCTTTCCAAGTTATTTTTCACTTCCAATTCCACTCACTCCAAACCTCACTTTCATTCCAAACCTAAGTCATACTTAAACCAATTTGATCCAAACCAAAAAAGGACTTCATTTTCTGATTTTTCTACACTTCTCATTCAGAATTCTCTCTCAATAATCTCTCACATTTTCATTCTCCATTTCCATCTTCAACCTCTCACCAAAGCTCCATATTCATAGATTCACAAATTCTTCATTGGAATTTGTGAATTCTTGAGCTAAACCTCCATCACATCCTCATTCTTGGTTTAATTATGCAGTAGAAACTTATTTGGATCTAGATTCAAGATTTTGGAATCACTTCTTGGAGAGCTTTTGCTTATTTGTGGATTATTGCTTGGATCTTCAAGTGTTCTTGATAAAGCTTCATAGATCTCTGGATTTCTTACTTTGATTCATCAATTTTCGTGTGCAACAATCACCAAAGCAATTCTCAGCTTTGTAGATTGGTTTTTCTTAGATCTATACTTGATTTAGCTTAATTTGAACTTTTACAATGTAGATCCATGGTTCTCAATGTGATTTGATCTATTTGCTTGATTGGATTCATGATCTTGTTGTTTGATTGTTGAAATATGTGCTTGATTACTGATATTTGATGTGGATTTTCGTGTATGTTTGATTACATAATCATTTGGATGTTTGGATAAGTGATTGGTGCTGGAAAAGTGATTATGAGAAGCGATTTTTGAAGGTCTGGTACTGTGCAATAGATTTGCATCCTAGTGCAATCGATTGCAGTTGTGTTTTTTCACTAAGAATTGCTTTCTGTAACTGTGCAATCGATTTGCACCCTATTGCAATCAATTTGCACCTATAACTTTTGTGTTTTTGGCTTGTTTGGAAGCATGTATTGATACCTATTCCACCCTTAACCTTCATGGCTTTGTGTGCTGCATATTTGTTGAATTTACTTGGGTTGTTTAACCTCTTGTTGCTGGATGTATGTGGATCTTTGATGCATGATTGTCCGATTGATGGTTTGTTTGCATTCTGGAAACATGTTCTTGAGGTATATTGGTTCATGTGTGAACAATGACTTGTTGAACTTGTGTAATCTCTTGAAAATGAATGTGAGGTGATACATGTGAGTATGATACTGTGGTGTGCATAACTTGGATCACGTAAGCCTTTTAACTTGCTTGAACATTTGTTTTCCTTTGAAAATGATCATGGTATATGTTCAACTAGTCTTGATGCATGTTAATGTGAAGTCATCTTGCATGTTTGAATTGAATGATCATGATATGTTTTAAGTTCTGACTTTGCTCCATTCTCACTTCATTTTGTTCACATCACCTTTGTATGAACACGGTTTTCTGACACACGACTTTTGATTTTCATTGGTGAATGTTCATGTTTGGGTTGTTGACTTCTTAGTGTGATGAACATGTTGCACACACATTTGAATCATGTTAACTCTCGACTAATGCTCAACTTGCTGGATTTGTAATGCATGATCATTGTTTGCATCCATGTTCGCTTGTGCATGATGTTTTGATTGATAATATAGGAGTGCAACTTTGTTGAATGTACATGTTCTTGATTTGTTTGCATGTCTTTGGTTTGTCCATACCTAGTTTCTTGATGCTTAATTGGATGTATGCTTGATATGATTAGTCATTATTGAGATCTTTCTATGAGCATTTGTTTGGATACATTGCATGCTGCCCCGTTTTCTACTGCTGACCATGTGCAGAGGTGCTGTTGTATGTGCTGCTGTTTGGCATTTTACACCTATTTTTATGCTGAATATGAGCTGTTGAATGTTGTTTAGTGTGTTGGATGGAATTTACTGCTGTATTGGTACAGATGCGCTGTTGTAGTTGCTGTTCTTGTTCATTCGTATCTCTCATTTCTTCTACTTCTCTTTCTCTCTTATGTGTTGGATTACATGACATAATGCTTGATTGTGTAGAACATCTTCACACCCCTTTGGGATCCTAGCTCATCCTTAATTTTTTATTAAGGTGAGGTAGGATAAGCATTAGATAGTGCTATCCCTCTCTTCCTTTTGACTTAGGTTGCTCTTCAATCTCCCCTTAGGGCCATCCTTTGCATGACAACTTTAGGATAGAATTCCCCTTAATGCTTTCTTTTCCTTGAGTCGTCTCTTCTCATCTCATAACCATTCTAAAACACTTAATAAAGATTAACGCGTATTGCACATGAGCCTTGTATATGGGAAATGAGAAATGAGGGCTTTCCCTTCATTCTTCTAGGATGCTTAGTGTACGTCCTGTTGGGGACGATACGCGACGTATTCGTTCCTATGTTGTAGACTTGGGTGCAATGCAAGTTACAAACTAACTTAAATACATTTCTGTCTAAAAAACACAAAAACAAACTCAAACCTTTTTCACCCTTCGGGGTTGTTAAGTTTCAAACCATTTTCAGAAAAGGGCACGTTACTTCCGTCTCGTCGCAAACAGGCATCGACCCTAACTGTCGGATGCGAACTCAACGTCGCTCATAAAAAACACAAACTTGGTTAAGTCGAACTACGACTGCTCTGTATTCCTCCTTCTGGTTAGATTGAGGATACGTAGGCACAAGACGGTGATGTCTTGGCAAGTAACCTTCCCCCTAGTTCGTGTCCGAACTACGTTGACTCTAACTTTCCCATTGCACGAGGGAATACGTAGGCCTAGGACTCCGACGATGTCCTACCGAGTCACTTCTTTTTTCTTTTCTCCCCCGTTTCTTCGCTCTTCTTCATTCCCGTTCCTTTTCCTTTCCAGTAGCAGTGGAGCTCCAGATGACGACACCCTTTGATCGAGACAGCAAGCATGGATCCCATCGAGTAAGATGGACACGTGGGGGTGCTAACACCTTCCCCTCGCGTAACCGACTCCCTTACCCGTTTCTCTTGGTCGCAAGACCATGCTTTTTCCTTCCCTCCAGGTTTACGCAGTGTTTCCTTTCCCCCTCTTGGGATAAATGCACATTGCTGGCGACTCTGTTTCCGCGCCACTTTCGCATTTGTACTTGGATGATAATCCCGGGAGCGACATCGACACCTTGCATGCATGACAGTAAAAATTCATACAACACACATGTATGATAACAATCATACATCTTCATGATCCTCCTGATCATACGTGAGATACCTGCTCACCAATACACACATCACAATAAGAAATTCCTCACACGGCGTACAATTAGATAATTATCTAATTAATTCACTAAAATTAATAAATTAATTATTTTTATCACCAATTCTACATTTCTCAGGTTCTGACATCTATACCCAACCTCTCAAACCAAAAGGAACTACATCAAACGCGAAATCAGGAAGGAAATCACAGAACAACAGAATTCTGCACTCTCGCTGGTCATACGCGTATTGCCTCGAGCCGTACGCATATTTCCCAGCTCGCTCGCCCATCCTGCTGGGTATCATACGCGTAAGGCCTCTCCCCTCACTCTGTCATACGCGTATTGCCCTGCCTATTACGCGTATGAGCAGAGACGTTTCATTCCCAGAATTCCAATTTTTCAGATCCACATACGTGTACACCCCTCTCATACACGTATTGCCCAGCTCCCATACGCGTACCATTACGCGTACGGGCAGAGGGTCGTGCCAAGTCCTCCTTTTGGCTCTCCATTACGCGTATTGACCACAACATTACGCGTAACGCCTTGCCTGTTACGCGTATTGCCAGATCTATTACGTAAATTGAATTTCCCACACCAGTCCAGGTTCTGCTACGGAATCCTCACCTTTCCACTCCAATTCAGTCCTAAACTTATCTCTACATCAGTTTTAGGTCCTAATTTTCATCTTACCTCTTTCACCTATCATTACTAATCAAAATTACAGGTCTTAGGTCTAATTCTCCCTCTCAACCTGCATCGAAACCAGTTCTACAACTGCTTTCACACAGAACAACAACAACAACAAGGAATTTCGCAGATCATCACAGTATAACACGAAATTCATAAAATCAGCAACCAATTCATACCAGATCAACCACAATGCACCAATATCAGATTCAAAATTCACACACAGAACACATATACGAAATTCCTACGAGGATAAGGACTTCTCACTACCCTCTCATGTTATTACCACCAATATTGAAATACATTCCCCCTACCTCGAAATTGCTAAAAAATTCTACAAAAATTGGATCTGAAGATTTCCCTAGCAGTTGTTTTTCCCTCTCTAGTTCTTTCTCTTTTCACGTGGAAATACAGTTACTCCTCTAAAACTCACTAATTCAGATTAAGGGGTTTTACTCTCCTTAGTTATCTCCCTTAATTTTATTAATTAATAAAATAAAACCTCCTAATAATAATACTAATAATAATAATAATAATAATAATAATAATAATATTCATAATAATAATAATATTAACCATACTACTATTATTATTTTTATCCTTCATTATTACTATAATATTATTATTATTAAACTAAGATCTTTAATTCCTATTATTCAAATAACGACACTACTCTTCGCTCACCCGATCCTAAATACTCCTACCCAAGCCAATACACACAAAAATACACATGACGATTTAATTATTTTAAATGGGGTGTTACAACTACAAATTCGCGTCGAACTTTATTTATTACTTCATAAGCGTTCTGATTTCTATTTACCAATACTACCTTTGGTTCCCTCTGGATTAACTGTTCGACTCTAGGAGGTTCGACCTTTGGTGGTTCGACTACTGCCCCTGGTTTAAATCATTCGCTTGGGGTATATTTGGTTGAACTTGGTTAATTGTAGGGTCTTCTTCTAAGACCACCCCAGTATTTTGCACAATCGATTCCCTCTGGGGATGTCGAGGGGGTTGTGGAACTCCAAAAAAGTCAGCAATGCGCGTCATTTGCGCTGCCAACTGTTGGTTGGTTTGGGTAGTATTATGGATTAAAGGATTGAATGTAACCCTCATCTGTTGGGCAAGCATCTGGACCATTTCATGGTTGCTTTCGTCCATCTGTTGCCTTATCACCGCTGCAGAATTATTGGTGATGTTTGGCATCTGGGTAGGCAATCTATTTCCTAATGGTTGGCTAATTTGACCGATATTGTTTATTCCTGAATCAGATCCTTGTAATGGCGAAGTCACGTTCACCATTGGGTATGGAAATGCTGATGAGGTATTGTGCAAACTTGCCATTACCGACATTGGCATACCATAAGGTTGATCGTGTCCTATTGGTGGCATTGTAAATCTATGCATACGAGGCTTGAATAAATTATGCCCCACTGGAGGGGGGTCGATGGTAGACCCTGTGTTCCCCCATACGATGGTATGGGACCACTTTGAGAAATCGACTCCGTAGGCGTCGAACTTGTTGTGCTTGGTATGGCTTCAGATACTGAAGCTGAAACCGTATTTCCCCCTGAAGTAGAAGGGGGTGGTACTCCACCATTTGTTTGATTTTTGTTATTTGGAGGATTTGGATTCGCCATACTTCTTACGTATCTCTTTCTAGGCCGTTCTTCATTATTTTTGGTTATTTTACCACTCCTAAGTCTCATGCAACGAAGCATAGAAAAATCACAAAAATCAAGAACTTATATGTAAGAATTTTTTCCAGAAAAAGTAAAAGAAAAGATTTTAGGACACTATAGTATTGTCCCACTGGGCGTGCCAATTTGTTTACGGTGAAAATTGGTAAACAACCGCTGCTCTTCCAAAAAAACTAATTTATTTGGTTCACTTGCAAGATCAACCAGTGAATCCTAAGGACATAGCTATTGTGTCTAATGTATTTCTGGAAAATTATAGAACACTTCAACAATATTCATTTGTTGTAAAAAGATTGTTTGATTGTTTGTTGAAAAAGACTAAACGTTGTAAAAGTTTGGTAAAGTAAAGCAATGAAGAAAAATGACTTCAAAGTAAATGAACTGCAGTAAAGAGCAATTGGTAAAAGAAAGTAAATTTCTATTGAATTAAATGTATGGTGTTTCAAACATACATTTCTCAACAGTGACTCTTTTCTCACGTTAACTTGGATACTTTGAGTAAATTTGAGTATAGTACAATAATTGAACACACGGAAATCCTAATACTAAGACCTCTATTTATAATGTGTCGAAATAACTGTCTCTAATAAACATTTCTTCAAAAGTTGACACGTTTTGCTTTGCATGCTGTCGTTTAGCCATAAGCCTCCACGCGTGTCTCCTGAGAAACGGATAAGGACAAAAGACAATTATCCATTTGTATTTGAAATTCAAATGCCTGTTGAAGGAAGGCCTCATAACATCCCTTCGTCAAAATAACTTTTTATACTTAGAAAATATTTCTAAGTACTTGCTCAAGCATATCTCTTCATGAGAACCATTTCGACAAAATTCTATATCACCTCTTGTCGAAAACAACCAAATTTAAAGAACTTTCATTTTTACTTAGTTTCTGAAATGGGAACCTGGCGTCGAAATTTCCAGCCAACAAGTGTATATGTAAAATACAAGCAAGGTGAAATACTATTGCTGGTATGTTTGTATACAGATGGCCTCTTAATAATTGGAGAATCTAAACTGGAAATTGAATACCTGAAGAGTACAATAAAGTTAGAGTTCAAGATGTCAGATCTGGGTAACTTGTCTTACTTCTTTGGTATGTAGTTTATATACAAAGAAGGTGGAATAATCTTGCATCAAACAAATTATGCTACTGTCTTGCTGAAAAGATTCAACATGGTGAACCGCAATACTGCTGTGACTCCTTTTGAATTAGGTCAAAAGATGGAAGAAGATAATGATGAAGAAAGGGTAGATGTCACCCTATATAAGAAGCTAATTGGATCATTAAGATACATATTTAATAGTCGACCAGATATCAACTTTCCTATATGAGTATTAAGCATATTCATGCATGATTCAAGGAAGTCTCATCTATTGGATGGAAAGAGAGTACTAAGATATATCAAGGGAACCTTAAGGCATGATGTATTCTTCTCATATGGAAGAAAGAGAAACAAAGAAGAGGTGATAGGATTTTTTTATTCAGACTGGTGTGGTGACAGATTTGATAGGAGAAGTACCATATGTTATATCTTCAAGTTTCATGGAGCTCCAATCTCTTGAATCTCCAAGAAGCAACTTGTTGTTACTCTATCTAGCTGTGACACATAATATATTGCTAATTATTCAACTGCTTGTCAAGCTGTTAGGATTGAAGTTGTATTGGCTGAACTTAGAGTAAACATTCAAGTATCAATCATGCTCCTTATTAACAACAAATTTACATCAAACTTAGCAAAGAATCCTGTCTCTAATGGAAGATCCAAGCATATTGAAACAAGGTTTCATTACATAAGGGGGCAAGTGAATAAAGGAAGGTTGGCAATGAGATACTGTCCTACCAAGTATCAGATTGCTGATATCCCGACTAAGGATGTAAAAGGAGAACAAATTTCTAAGCCGAAGATAGACATGGGAATTGTGACATTTTACTCAGACATTGGAATGGATTCTGGATCGCTAGCCTCTGAAGCTTTGATAGCTTCTGAACCATCGGCCTCTAAAAGAGTCAAATGTGAGAACTACTTCTGAATCTCTAGCCTTTGAAGCAACTTCTGAAGAGTTGCTGGAGTCTGAAGACGTGGAGTCTGAAGCAGCTTCTGAAGAGTTGCTGGAGTCTGAAGACGTGGAGTCTAAAGCAACTTTTGAAGAGTGGCTAGAATCTGAAGACGTAGAGCCTGAAGCAATTTCTGAAGAGCGACTGGAGTCTGGAGACGCAGAGTCTGAAGCAACTTCTGAAAAGTGGTTGGAGTATGAAGACGCAGAGTCTGAAGCATCAACTTCTGATGTGCATTACTTGGTGAAAGTTTGAATTAAGGGAGTGTGTTGTGTATTAATTCAAACTTAGTTATCTAGTTAGTTACTCTATGTGTATATATAATAACTATTTATGTAGTTTTGTAATAATAGAATTTATTCCTAACATAACTCTCTCTCATTCAATATTCAATATTCTTTCTATCTTTCTCTTAGTTAACTTCCACATTAGAAAAGTGTGATAACACCAACACAATTTAATAATATTGAACATGAAAAGATGTATTTAAAGTCACACATCAAATAATATATGATTTGAATATGTATTTATAAGCGACAGAAATCTCTGATTGGCTTAGGTCAACCCATATATACTACATATAAACTACAAGCATAAGAGATGTCCGCAAGAGAGCCTGAAGAGTTGTGCAATGGTTAGAGCATCGAGTTAACATTGATATGACTAACAAAGGACTTCAACCATTATCACCTTGATTGAAAAAGGGGTAAACAAGACCATGCATATTAGTGATTGAAACGGTTAGGCCGCTTTAACCATTGATTCTTTTCTTAGTGAAGTTCTTTAGCCAAAAAAAATTATAAAATGCTAAAGAAATATGTTATCTACATGATTTATGTAGAAACTTTTATACATAGGATATTAATCTTCATCTTTCAATCTATCAATTATTATTTGATAGAATCTATAGTTTCTTAGAGACATTCATACATTACATTATTCTCTACATTGGAATTAAAATTAATACTCACTAACCGATACGAACTTAGAATTTGAACAAGCAAAGGTGAAACATGAAAGATTTATTCATATTTAACATTACTTATCATGGGTGACAAGTGATAAGCAATAAAGCTTGTTCCTACTGGTCAGGATAAGCTTGAATATGATGAATTTCAGACTCAGAAATTCGTTTCCTGTATTGAGCAATGAAAGCTGTAGCTCTCATGTCAATGGCAGGATCAGCCACACCCCAACTACCTCTATCTTCATCACTATGCCACAATTTGTTATTATAAGCCGCATGATCATAGTACCCTCCTCCTCTTTGTTTGTTACTGCTAGATTTGAAAATGCTGAATACAGACCATGATGACTTTGACTTCCTTTGATTGTTGTTTCCTCCCATTTTACTACTGAGAGTGAGTGTGACAAGAAAATAACTGAATGAAGGAAGTGTGTTGTGTTGTGCTACAACTTGGAAGCTTGGGGGCTCAATTTATATGGTACTGATTACTACCAATTCATACTTTTTTGTTAAACTAAGAAAAGAATTTGATTCAAACCACTGGATTGAGTCCAATATTCTTGGTTTAAACAAGATCACATGGAACAGAAAATTATGATTCAACTTTTAGAAAAGTTACATTTTATTGTGGTCCGATGGTATCATGCTTGACTAGATTGATACTGCGATTGATTTTGTTTACGTTTTTCAGTTTAATGATTTTTATTTTTGCAAATAACATTTTAGTGTTTCAGAATGAGTGTGTGCAGTTTAAACTAGACATATAGCTAACAGATTTGATTTTTAACTAATTTAGCTGTGGCAATCAAATTCTTCTTCTTTTATTCTGTCCTTTACTATTTATGTTTTGAAAGCTTGTTACTTTTTCACCAAACAATTAATCTAATAAGTTGTAAAACTACGGTTTTTCTAACATTAATTAACTTACACATTCTAAAACTAAAAAAATATGATAAACATTTAGATCTATTTTTTCATATTATGCAAAACATTACATGAGACACCATATGATCAGGCCGCAATATTGTGGCTTCCACAGTGTTAGAATGAATGAAGAAGTGAAGATCTCATAATATGTATAGCTGCTAACTACTTTTCATTAGAGGCAACTTTGCACTTGTAATTCTATTATGAATTGGTTAGGATTAGTTGGTTAGTTTGTAATGAGCTCATGTATATATATTGTTGTAACCTTGCTCTTCATTCCTTGAGCTGAATCAATACAATTTTTAGCTTTTTCTCTAAATCAAGTTCATTCTTTTCTATCTCTTTCTTTCTCTTTTACCAAAGATTTTCCCTCCATCAATGTAGATTCACACATTCTAATAAGGTATCATTCGTCATTTTGATCCAACCTTCATCTACATCTCTCTAGTTATGCATTTCTTCCTTTCCCAATTCTTTCGTCTTAAACAATGGCACTGCCACGCACTAATCCTCCGGTTGATCCTCAACTTGATCCAACCAGTCCATAATTTGTTCACCCCAGCAATGCACCTGGTTCATTCAAGGTTGCGCCACCTCTCAATGGTTCTAACTACCATTCTTGGGCTCGTTCCATGTGTCGTGCTCTTGGTTCTAAGATGAAACTTGAGTTTATTGATGGCTTCATTCCAATTCCTGAAGATTAGGTTGATCCAGCCACACGCGTATGGAATCGATGCAATATGTTGATCCTTTCGTGGATCATAGATCAATTCGGTTTCAGAATCTAATGCTCAATCGATCGTTTACATGGAGAATGCAATAGGTGTATGGAACGATTTAAATGAGAGATTCTCTCAAGGTGATCTCGTTTGTATCTCTGAACTACACCAAGAAATATATGCATTGAAACAAGACTCGAAATCTATTACTGATTTTTTCACTAAACTAAAGATACTTTGGGAAGAATTGGAGATTTACATGCCTATTCCACAATGTGTGTGAGAATTAGGTGTTCTTGTGCTGCCATGTGAAATGCAAGAAACAATCAAAATTTGTTGTATGTTATTTGTTTTCTTACTAACTTGAATGAAAATTTTGCAGTTGTTAAATCTCAGATCTTACTAATGGATCCTTTACTTGCCATGAACAAGATTTTTTCTATGGCGTTACAATATGTGCGCCAAAAAAATTTTACTCTCTCTAATGATTCTCAGGCATTAACCAATGTTGTAGATTTCAAGAAAACAGGTCCAAGATTGGTAATTTTGGCTTTCAATCCACAACATCAACATCCAAGATTTGTATTCATTATGGGAGAACTGATCATACAGTTGACGTTTGTTATAGAAAACATGGCTTTCCACCGCATTTTGGTAAATGATTAACATCTAAGAATGCAATTACTAATAGGAGCATAATGAAGAGGGTGATCATGCTTCAATTCAACAGCAAAGTGGGCAGCATAGACATGCCCCTATTACTCAAGAACAATTTGTTAAACTAGTGAATCTTCTTCAACAATCAACCATCCACCAAGGATTAACTTTTGCAGCTTCCAATAAAGTGTGCTCATCCTTGATGCTAAAGGTAATCCTCATTCTTTCATTTATAAATGCTCCACTCTTAACTCCTGGACAATAGACTCAGGAGCTAGTGACCATATTTGTTCTAATCGTTCTTGGTTCCATCATCTAAGCTCAATCAGCCCTATTAACACTACGCCAAAAATGAGTTTTCGCAGCGCAATAAAGACAGCGCTTTCTAGCAGAAGCGCTGCTATATGTTTCGCTAAAAACAAAAATAAAAAACGAAAGAAAAAAGCGCTGCTAAATGGGGGACATAAGACAGCGCTTTTGAAAAGCGCTGCTAAAGCCCTAAGGCAGGTGAACTTTAGAAAGTGTTTTATGAAAAGCGCTGCTAAATGTGGGACATAAGGCAGCGCTTTTAAAAAGCGCTGCTATAGGGCTTTCGTACAACACGCTTTAGCCAGTGCTTTTGGAAAGCGCTGCTAAAGGCCTTTCATTAATCCCACATAAGAAAGTGCTTTTACCCCAAAAGCGCTGCTAAAGGATTAACATAAGAAAGTGCTTTCTAAAAGCGTTGCTAAAGGTCTTTTAAGATATTAAAATTAAAACAGATTCTGATCTCCCTCTATTTTCATTACGACCGTTTCTATTTCGCCCTAGCGACTACTGTTTCTCTTCTTCCTCCATTTTTCTGCAAACGAACGAAACCACACCGTCCGCCGTCGTTCTGCAAACTAAATCCGTCATGGCTTTACTCCGTTTGTGGCTTCCCTCCGTCGTTTCTGCTTACTCACACCGTCGTCCGCCATTTATGATTGTTTCTCTGAGGTTTTTACTCTCCTTTTTCTGGTTTTCTCTCCATTAATGAAAATGTCTAATATTCTCCATTGTAGACTTTTTCTCTGTTGTTTCTGTGAGATAAATTTGGTGTATTATTAGTTGTTGATGTTAGGTTTTCATTTTTTGATTTGTAGGAGTTTGTTAGTGATTAATTAGAAAAGTGATTAATTAGAAAAGTGATTAATTAGTAGAAGTTAGTATAGTGATTATTGTGTAAAATGTGATTAATTTGTCGAAGTTAGTTTAATGAATAATTTGTAGAAAAGTAGAAGTTAGTTTAATGTGTAAAATTTGTAGAATAGTGATTAATTAGAAAATTCAAGGTAGTTAAGAGTGTTGTAGAAGTTAGATTGTTGAGGTTGTTATAGGGCTATTTGTAAAGTTAAAGTGAACATTTATCGGAAAATTTTAGTGATGTAAGAATTTGGTTGTTATTGAAAATGATAATGAAATTAGTAGTTAAGTGAACTAGTGATTTTCTTTATTATAGGTAAAATGGCTTCTAATGAGGATAACTCGCACTATACTTCCAAGAATGGTCCAAAAGAATCAGTTCAAGATGCGAAAGTAGATATTTCAAGAGAAATAACAATCATGAAAGGAGTTATTCGTGCTAGAGACAAGGGAATAAAATACGACGTTCATTGGAATGAAACAGGTCAACTAATTGAGCCTAATGGCACAATGTTGACTAGTTACATTGGTGCACTTGTCCGTTCACTAGTTCATATTAGTTGTGACAATTGGCGAAATCCACAGTTGAAAACCACCAAAGATAAAATATGGAGTGAGATACAGGTATTATATGTGATGTTATTTGTTATGTTTGTCGATTATATTTTTAAACTAATTATACTGACACACTTTATTTGTTATTGTAGAGATCTTTTAACATTGGTGACGAGAAGCAAACATATTGTCTTCAATTAGCCGGAAAAAGACATAGAGGGCTCCGGGCATTTTTATCCAACAAGTTTCTGAGGGATGCCCAAGGAAAGTTTGTTGAAGCGGAATGCCCGAAGAAATATGCGGACTTGATTGGACCCGAAGAATGAGACACTTTTGTCGCCAAACGAAGAACAGAAAAATTCCACGTAATCTTAATTTAATTTATCATGAACATTGTCTTATATTAATGTAGTTATTACATGTGTTCTAATATGACTTATAATTGTTTATGCAGGTTGTGAGTGCCGTTAATCGTCAAAGAGCCTCGAAACCCGCGTATCCATACAAGAAAGGACGCTTGGGATATGCATGCTTGGAACAAAAAATCGTCAGTATATATAATTGCTATGCTCTTTTTGTATTATTATTATTCCTAATTCTTGACTTAATGTGTAGCTTGAAGAGGAGAAAAGTGAAGAAACATCTGTTCCGGAGCATGTTTTGTTGAAGACTGCCCATGTGGGTAAGGATGGAGTTGTAACCGAAGGTGTTCAACAAGTTTTCGAAAATTGTGTAAGTATACAACATGTTTTGTGGAAGGTTGTCCGTGTTTAGTTAGACATAAAGTTCTTGTTTATCTAATATATTTATGCATGGCTCTAATATTGAATTTCAGGAGACTCTATCTCAGTCCTTAACTGCCACGGAAGACCAGGATTGTAGGAGCATACTGAGTCGAGTATTAAATGTTCCTGAGTATTCTGGTCGCGTGAGGGGTAAGGGATTTGGAGTAACTCCATCTACCTTCTATAAGCGTTCAAAGACAAAAAATCCTAGCAATAGAGAGGTGATGGAAATGTTGGAAGAATTGAGAGCTCAAGTTCGTGAACTGCAACAGGATAAAAAAAGATATATGTCGGAAATGCGCGGTTCAGAATTTAAAGATGCTAGTGACAAGGCCAGCTTCAACTGTCAACAAAAAATTCAGGAGGTAATTACATTTATTAAATTAGTACAGTTTTTTTTATATTGACATCATTGCAAAATAACAATTTCGTATTATTTTTGTTTTGTTTAGGGCATTTCACCTTGTCAACTATATTTATCGGCACCGACATATTGATTGGTTGGCAAGGGAAAAGTGCTTAACACTCCCGGAGACGTCTTTCACACTAGACCGCTCCTTGCTGGATATTTGAAGGTTTCGATTGATATTGCTTTAGAGCGGGATGCGGTACTACCTATACCTAACGAAGTGTCAGATGTAACATTGGTGGGGGACGCAATAGGGTCGTATGTTGCATGGTCGTCAAACCTCATCGTCATAGATGACTCAGTATGTTAAAAACCATTATTAACCTTTTAGTTTTCAAATGTTTTACTTGCATATAAGTTATGATATTCTTACTTTTACCTACATTTAATTTACATGACATCGTTAGACTCCTTCAAAATCCAAATCAAAAGACAAAGGGATTGTGCGGCAAACCGAGTCTGTTGCATCACAAAAAGAGGTACAATAATATATATGTGCATCGAAAATGTTAATTCTGTGATCCGAATTCAAAAGCTTCATGATTACTAAGTTTATGAGTTATATGGTTTTCAGATTCCTACACAAGAGGTGCAACAAGGGATCAAGAACAAGAAGCCAGTAGTCGCCAAGGCAAAAAAAAAGCATCTATTTCTCGATTTCGATTGTGCCTTGAAACAATTGTAGGCACAATGGATTTGATAGAAGGTGGTATCCATGAAATACCTATGGAAGCAGGTATTATTGGGTTTGCCTATTCAGAATCAATTTCTAAAGAAGACTTTGATCAGATATTTATGCATTCTGAATTAGGCGTCGCTGTTATTAATTCATACATCAGGTAATGCATCGATTTTATTTATTTAATTGATCAATTTATTTACTCATTTCAATGAATATTATAATGTTAATTATAATAACATATTTATTATAATCCGTTTTTATTTCAGGTTCTTGTATGAAAAATTGATGCTCCTGCGTCAATTGACTGAAAGATACTCCTTCTTGGCTCCCAACTGTGTCAATGCAAATTTAATCACTCGAACTCCAGATGAGGTCAAGGATCACCTAGTGCGTGCATTTATGACCAACATTGATACAGAGAAGTTGTATCTTTTAGCGTATAATACTGGCCATGGGTAAGATTTTCATCCTAACTTCCTTTATTATAATTTTTCGCTTTTTTACGTTGTGTATAACATTTCCATTTATACTTTTGTTTTATTTTACAGTGGACACCAGTTGTTGCTTACGATTAATCCGTTAAAAGAAATTGTTAATTATTTGAATTTGCTAGAGGGTGATTGCACAAAATACCCGGAGATGAAGAATATGATTGATACGTAAGTGATGCAATTGTTCTAAATATTCGTGTGTGTATTTCTTTATTTATGTGAGATTGTTCTAACTATTCGTTTATAATATGTTAGATCCATAAAAATTTTCGATCACAATGACAAGCTCGGGTACCAAAGTCCAGAGCAAACAACATTATGTGGATAAGAATGGAGGTATGATTTGATATTATAATAGTAATGCTACTTAATAAGACAATTCATCTATGATACTTATTAATACTTCTTTTTTCTATGTGTAGTGTCCTCGACAACGTAATGCTATGATTGTGGTTATTTTGTCTTGAGATTCATGAAAGAAATTATTCTTTTGGAACACATAGAGATTCCAACCATGGTATGAATTTATTTTAAGATTTATTTCGGATATTTCATCTAATTAATTACTTTTAACTAAATCTTGCATATTATGTAAAATGTAGTATTTTGATGAATTCAAGTGTGCCACCTACATGAAAGACAAATTGGAAGAAATAAAGGAGGATTGGTGTCAATACATGGTTGAAATGAGAATTTGTTAGTTTTAGAAATTGTGTTAGGTTTATGGAAGATGTTGTATATATAGGTGATGGATATGGTGTATAAGGATTCGAATTGGTGTATGGAATTGGTGTTGTATAGTTTGTATTGAGTTATATATATGTCATGTTTATTTTGGTGTTGTATATATAATGGTTTTTACCATTTATGTGTTAAAGTTTTATCGTATAAAGGCCTATTGTTGAATTATAATGCTATAAGGCCTATGTGTTGACATATAATGGTATCAAAGGCCATGTGATGAAGGGTTATGAATTCTGATAAATTATACAGGTTTAAATTATACAAGTTTAATTTATATAGGTTTGAATTATATAGGTTTAATAATTGATTTTTTAAAAAAAAAAGCTTTTAAAAAGCTCTTTAATAAAAGACAGCGCTTTCTAAAAAAAGCGCTACCTAAAGGGGTGTAATGGCGTATACATAAGACAACGCTTTTAAAACGCTGTAAAGATGGGCATACGAAAGCGCTTTTCTTTGGAAAAGCGCTGCCTAAAGTGGCACCTTTACCAGCGCTTTATAAAGCGCTTTTCTTTGGAATAGCGCTGCCTAAATGTGGACCTTTAGCAACGCTTTTGAAAGCGCTGCTAAATGGGGGCCTACGAAAGCGTTTTTCTGTGGAAAAGCGCTGCTATAGGGGTCCTTAGGGGGACCTAAAACAACGTTTTTTAAAGGAAAAAAAAGCGATGTCTTTACCTTTAGCAGCGTCAGCTTTGGCAGCGCTTTTGAGCGTTGCTAAAGGTAAAAAAAAAAAAACGCTGCTAAAGGTCTTATTTGGCGTAGTGTAATGATAAATTGCCAAATGGCCAATTTTCTTTGGCTAAGTTTCTTGGCACATTTCAATTTTCTCCAGAATTTAGCATATCTGATGTTTTTTACATTCCTGAATTTTCAGTTAATCTCATTTAAGTTCCAAAATGAGGTCAAACTTTTCATTATAATATCACTTTTCATGCTTCTAAATGCTTCATTCAGGATCCACAATCATTGAAGATGATTGGTTTAGCTAAAAAGATTGAAGGATTGTATCACTTAGTTCTCAAAGACAAACATGAAGAAACCACTAGTATAAACAATGCCTCGACTCACACCATCCCTAGCAGTTCCATAAGGCATATTAGATTAGGACACATGTCATTTGCTATATTACAAGCTTTACAATCTATATTTCCATTTGTTGTTGCTGATAAAAAGGCAATTTTTTATGTTTGCCACAATGCTAAACACAAGAAATTACCCTTCAATAGCAATTTTACTACTTCATCTCAACCTTTTGAAATAATTTATTTTTATGTTTGGGGTCCCTTGGTCATCAAGTCACATAATGTCCATTCTTACTTCTTGACTACTGTAGATGATTTCAGCAGGTATACTTGTATTATTTTGATGAAAACTAAGGCAAAAAACTAGACAAAATGTCATCAACTTCATCAAAATGGTTGAAATCCACCATCAAACTAGTGTCAAATGCATTAGAAGTGATAATGGAATAGAATTTATCATGACAAATTTTTATGCCTCTAAAGGCATTCTTCACCAAACAAGTTATGTTGAATCCTCAACAAAATGAGAGGGTTGAGAGGAAACATCAAAACATTTTAAACATAGCTAGAGTCATTCTTTTCCAAGAAAATTTCCCTAAAAAGCTTTGGTATTTCGCTGTTAATCATGTTGTTTTTATCATGAATGGTGTTCCAAGTGTTGTTTTGCAAAATAAATCACCTTATCAGTGCAGGTACAACAAAGATCCTGACCTATATGATTTGAAAACTTTTGGTGCCCTCACATATGCCTCAACTTCACATGCACATAGAACTAAACTGACCATCGAGGTAGAAAGTGTATTTTCTTGGGGACTATGTGCAATTCATCAAACAGTTTGGCTGCATCATCAACTTCAAGTATTACTTATCCCATATCCTCTTTCCATTCTTTTGAGTCTTTGACTTCTAAACATAAGTCTATTAGAATGTCTGTCACACATGATTCTTAGCCTAACACTTATGAGGAAACTTGCAAAGATGAGAATTGGCAGATGGCTATGCATTCTGAATTAGAGGCACTAGCTAAAAATGGTACTTGGGTAATGGTGGATCTTCCACCTCTTGTTAAACCTATAGGTGATCCTTGAAGATACATTCTCACCATTCATAGCGAAGTTGAAAGACTGGACTTTTTTTGACACATTCTCACCAGTTACCAAGTTGTCCACAAGCAAAATTCAACTTGCCACAACTTTATGTAAATAATACATTTTTACATGGTGATTTAGATGAAGATGTTTACATGCGTGTACCACAAGGTGTTCCATGCTCTAAACCCAACCAAGTTTGCAAATTAGTGAAGAGCTTGTATGGTTTGAGGCAGGCCAGTCGAAAGTGGTATGAAAATCTCACATCACTCCTACTAAAACTTGGCAATGTTAGTAGAAATTCACCTAAGATGGGGTGAATTAGGTACTTTAAAAATTTCCTGGTTCTTTACTTATGTTATGTTTACTTTCCTGGTTAATTGCAAAGTGATGAAAGCGGTAAAGGCAGAAAATAAAGAACACCGAGAAATATCATGGTTCCCATCACAGTCCGAGAGTACTCCAGTCCCCTTTCAACATGAAAGAGATTTTTACTACTGTTAGATCCTATGGACAAGATAATCCTTATCTTCCTATACAGACTCTAACAACAACACTTATCAAGAACAATCCTCTTGGATTTTTACAAAAGTGAATTAAGAGAACAATCCTCCCTTAATCACTCTATTGTTTCCAACAATCATGTAAAACAAGGAATTCAATGATAATCTGAATTTTTACAAGATTTTGGAAAGAATTGTACAATATATCAATCTCTTGATTGATATTCTCTATCAATAACAATAATTCACAAATACTAAAATGTTAGATTGCTCAAGAATTTTCTTGTTTAGATGATGTGAAAGTAGGTAGAAAATCTCTTGAATGAAAGTTAAAGACTTGAAATGTGAAATTTGAGAATTTGAAATTTTGATTGAAAGAGGTGATTTGTGATTGAAATTACATGTATTTATATCCACATGAAACCCTTAAGAAACATGGTAACGTCTGAAAAAATATCATGAACAAATGCCATGACAAAATGAAAAGGTTCCATGAAGAGAGGCATGAAGAGGTGTCATGTTTGCTACTGAATTTTTCACTTTTGTTCAGGTGCAAATCGATTGAACATATGTGCAAATCGATTGCACAAAGCATAACGTAACTATTTTTCAAAAACCTACAGTATGCAATCGATTTTACTATCATTCAAATCGATTTGCATAGTGTAAAAAGTGAAAATTCAGCAAAGATTTTTAGGCAACGTGCAGGTGCAAATCGATTGCTCTCTTATGCAAATCGATTTGCATCAGTTAAAATTTGAAAAATGCCTAAATCAAATATGTCATGATCATGAAGAAAGTATGAAAAACATGTTTGTTTGTTTGAGCATCTAAGACTTTAGTATTTAATAAGAATTGTCATTATACCTTCATGAAATGGCAATTGCTTGAATCCAAAGTCTTGATCAATGCTTTTATCTTGAAAATCATCTTTGCCTTCTTGTCACTAAGAGACTTGTCTTCATCAAAACAATGTTTAACATAGAGAAGCTTGACTTCACCTTCTCTCCTTTTTGATGATGACAAACAATCTTCTTTGATGCTTTGTAATTTACGGAAAACTTCTCCCCCTAAGTTGTGTAACTCCCCCTTAATATGTGAAGCTTAGAAGTAATTTGATTTTGATATTCTTGAGAGAGCATTTGTACCTTTGAAAATTAAAAAAAAAAAGGAAATATACAAGCATACAAGCATAACACCTTTCTCCCCCTTTTGACATTATCAAAAAGAAGGGAAAGATGGGTGAAAGATAATAATTTTATGACAAGAAAAACTTAAAATTTAAACAACATATAAACCATATCATCATGACTTAAAACATTAGAGTTATGAAATAAGCATACAAAGATGAGATCAACATGATAATAATGTTATGCTACCAAGTACCTTACATACAAAGCTTAACAAGTTAAACATAAAACACCATGATACAAACTTAAAGACAACATACTAAAAACAACATAAAACTTCAAGTCTAAAGGACACAACAGTAGAACACATAAAGATTGAACCATGTCATTATTGGTGTTGTTGTTGTTGTTGGGTCCTTGGTATGGGAATTGATTTTGAATAGGCGTAACAAAAGGAATAGGAGCGGCCGGGTTGTTTGGATCATATGGAGGAATATGGAGATGGGAGTAAAGATATGAAAGTTGTTGGTTCATATTGGTCACAAACTCATTGATTTGGTTAGTGGTTGCTTCATGATTTTAAGAGATTTGGTTGTGAACGGAAGTCCAATGATCATTCATGGTGGAGTTGAGATTAGCAAATTGAGTAGTCATATAGTCAAAGAGAGTTTGGTTGGTTGGACCAGTTGAACTATGTGGAGGAGGAACTCCTTCACCATCTTCACCTTCTATCTCATTGTCTTCATCTTCTACAAAGGCTTCACCAATGTAAGTGATTGTTTGAGACATCCGATCATAATGAACACCCATCCTATTGTCCACATTATTGATAGTTATCTTGTGAACTTTAGCCTCCATTAGTCCATAATCAAAACCATCCAACTCTATCTCAAAATGTTGCAAGATACGGGTTATAAACCATGCATAAGGTAAAGATTTTGACTTAGTAGTCTGAGCCAACATATGATTCAAAATTAGCCAAGCCCAATTCACTTTGATGTTATTCCTTATTGCATATAATGTTTGCATTTCAACATCCGTAACATTACAATGGTTACCATTCCTTGGCAACAAAACATACACAAAGAAGTAATGGAGCAATCTATCATCTATAAAGAAAATTCCAGCCGACCATGATCCTCTTGCTGGTTCTCTACCAAGCGATATTACCCTTTTTTCATGAAATTCATATTCAGTCATCCTACCAATACTATAGTAAAAGTCTCGCTTATTATAACCCTCCCATTCTTTGTCCTCTTCGTTATATAAACGACTACCAGAAGAGGGAATATCCAAAAAAATTCCAAGAATTTTTTAAGACAACAATTTCCGGGCCCAAAACATTAGTAACTATCGTACCCTAAATTTTGACCAGTGTTTTACAGTCAGTGGGATAACAATTACTATTTTTTGGATTTTTATGCTATTATGGGGTGTTGCTCAGATGTTAGGGTCTGTAACACGTATCAGCCCGGGTTTCGGAGAATGGCAGTACTTCTAGGCCCATTTGTTGAATTAACTAAAGCATAAGGGGTTTTTTAGTCTAATTAAGTTTTTTTAGGATTTTACCAATAAGTTTATTTGGTAAATATTTGGAGGAGGGTTTCTAATTTGGTCATATTAATTCAATTATTAAGTTCACTAATAGGGAGATTGGAGTTTATTTTTTTTAATCAGATTTATAATTAATATTAATATTTTCTAGTCTATTATTGGAGTATTATTAAGCTAGAAAATTAGTAGCATTTAAATTAAGATTAGTTTTTTAGGATTATTAAGGGTTGTTATTAATAATTAGGAGGAGGATTGGTTTCTATTATAATCAGAGTATTTCAATTTAAGTTTTAATAGTGAGATTTTGGGATTCTAAGAATAGTATTAATAGTATTGAATTATTTTTATTATTATTACTTTGTCAAAACTATTGACCAAGTCAATTACCACTCTGAAACCCTAATCTGCGCGTATCATCAAGGCAGATGGATAAAAAACATTGCTGAAATTTAAACTTTCCATTAATGGAACAATCGGATAAAAAACTTGATGTTTTACAGATTTACAAAAATCATTACAATTAAAAAAAACTAATAGCTAATTACAAAATCGAATCAAATAATCAAATTTACATGGTTCAGATCATAATTTTCCTAAAACAAATCCTATCCAATTAACTGTCTAAAACCTAATTATTTCCTATATAAGCTAAAGAATAAATCAGAGAAAGGGGGACCCTAGGCTAAAAAAACACCGCAGCTGCACAATCTCCCAACCTCACTAAAGCTCTCACAGTATAGAGAATTAGGGTTCATCATTAGAACCCTAACCTCTTTGAGCTCGCCCCCATTAAACACCTGCAAAAGAGAAAGAAAAAGGATTAGTAATCGGAAACAATGAAAGAAGGGAGGGAAAGCGGCTAAATAAGGTCACGGCAAGGGGAGGTAAACATGAGAATCACTTAGCTTTTGCATGTTTGATTGTTGATTGTTGAGTGTTTAAGGTTTTTTAAGGTTTCTAGATTTTCTAGGGTTAGGGTTCTAAGGTATTAGGGTTAGGGCTCTTCATCTTGCAGGTTAGGGTTCATAAGAACTTAGGGTTCTTAAGGGTTTGCTGGATTTGGGTTCTTAGGGTTCTTCACAAACCCTAAAGAGCTAGGGAGGTTGCTGGGTTTGGATGGTTAGGGTTCTAAGGGTTCTTCGCGAATCCTAAAGAACTATGTTGAATCTGGGTTGGGGTGGGGTTAGGGTTCATATGGTATGAAGGTTCCGGTTGAAGCTCAATCGGAAACCTGGAGGGGACGGTGGTTTGATGACGCCGCACGGTGGCCAGAATCTCACCGGCGACGGAAAGAAGTTAGAGAGAGGTGAGAGCGTTTGAGAGTTAGAGAAAAGGAGAGAGTTAGAGAGAGAAATGAAGGGGAGAAATGAGGAAACCTGAAGGGGGCATCCCTTAAGCACTCTCTCTTTAGGCTATTTGGGATAGGACGTGTGGCCCTTCGTTGGCCACACGATTGTGTGACTCTGACTAATCCCGTGGGTGTGCAAGTACCGTGCTCCCTTAGTTAACTTCTCATCGCGATCGTCCATTACGCATACATTAAGATCAAAGGGTGGATATCAAACAGGAGGATGATCGTCTGATCATCATCCAACGCTCAAGAGAGAGACAATCGTTGACTCTCTCCTTGATGAGCTCTTTTAGGTTTTGGATTTAGTTGATGGGCCTTGCGCCCAGATTGCTATTCGCACCCTTATTGCTTTGGGCCCATTACTAATTCAATATAAAATACACCCCTCACAGATTTTAATTAATTTAATTAAATTAAATCATTAATTTAATTATTAATTTGAGATTAATGGGATAATTAGGAATAAAAATATGATTTAGGGTTTATTATTAAGGGGAAATATAATTAAGGATTTTGATTATTGTTTTGGTGTTTTTGGGAATGTTTTGGGGTTTTAAAATTAAATAATTAAATAATTTTCTTTTGTTACATAATGGGTTATAAAAATAGGGAAAATTATTTTTTAAATTAAATTTTATTTAAATCTGGATTTTATGAAAAATATATTTTTGGATTGGAAATTATATTGTTTAATTTGAATGTATTTTGGGGATTAAATATCTGGGGAATTAAAATTGCTTTATTTTAAATTTAAAAATTTAGGGATTTAATGTTTTATTTGGGAATTATTCTGGGGGCTTTGAGAAATTTAATTTGTTTTAGGGTTGAATTATATTTTGGGGATCTAAATGTATTTTAATATTTTGGGATTTTAATTTTGTCTATTTTTTGGAATTTAAAGAATTATGGGGTTTTATCATGGAATCAATGTTTATGGGGTTTTTATTAAGAATTTAAGGGGTTTCAATAGGGGATATTAATGGAGTTTTATAAAATAAATTAGGGGTTTCATAATGGAAGTTCGAGGGGTTCTATTTAGGGTTTAAGAATAAATAATGGATTGGAGTTGGGATAAAACTCTTGACATCCGAGGGGTTCTATTTGGGGTTCTATGTAGCCGCTCAAGAATGTGATCTTAACATCCATTTGGTATAACTAAAAATTTAATGAACACGCGTAAGCAAGTAATAAACAGATAGCTTCTAACCTTACAACCAGAGCAAATATCAAAATCAACGCCTTCCTCTTGATTGTATCCTTGGGCCACCAACCTTGCTTTGTTTCAAATAATTATCACATTTGCATCAAGTTTGTTCTTAAACACCCATTTTGTACCTATGATGTGTTTACCACTTGGCCAAGGAACAAGTTCCCAAACTTGATTCCTTTCGAATTGGTTTAACTCTTCTTGCATAGCAATTATCTATTGGTTGTCTCCTAAGGATTCATCAAAATAAAAATAAATAAAAAAATAATAAAAATAAGGGAGACATAACCAATGAGATAATGCATTACTGGGACACATTGGGGCAACAGTCAACGCCATGGAAGGGATGGAAGATGAATTCCTTATTAAGAAGGGAGACATAACAAACTGGGGCAAACAATGGGAGTCACCTGAGAAGAAAGATTTGTTCAGGCTGGGTTACAAACCGGCTATTGAAGGAATAAAAGAAAATTTCCATAGCGCGGGATTCAGAATTGAAGATCATGTGGCTTTAATAGAATAGGAAGAAAAAGGATTGCCTAATTTGGTGTGTCGTTGCTCACCGGATAAAATCCTCAACAATTGGAAGACCATCGGGATTCCTGAGTTGATTTCTGTTTCGAAGTAATTTACTTTTTTCTTAAAATAATGATAAGTCCCCTTTCTATGCCCGAGGCAAGTGGACAAAGCTTTGTAGGGCCACCTTTTATCTCATTGGATTATTTCTATTAATAAAATTGAATTTTGTTTTCAATCAAGATCTTTTTCTTTCATTTTCTGTTTGTTCAAAATGGCAATATACATTCTTTCAATATTTTCATTCCCATCAATTCAAAAAAGGATACTAATAAAAAAATCTTCCTCGTGCAAATTTTAAAAATGAACCTATTGAAAATGACACCGCTATAATCTCGAATGACTTCGAATTACCGATTAACCAAATGGAAGAGGGTGATGAGGACGAGTGTGAGCTTCCCGAAGAGTTAGCCAGACTGTTAACGCAAGAGGACAAGGAAATACAACCTCATCAGGAACCAGTGGATGTGATCAATCTGGGAACTGAGGAAGATAGGAAAGAGGTCAAAGTCGGTGCGTCTCCGAATAAGGATATAAAGGAAAGGTTGATCGAGCTATTGCAAGAGTACACAGATGTGTTCTCCTGGTCATATCAGGATATGCCTGGACGTGATACGAACATCGTTGAGCACAAACCACCACTCAAGACAGAATGCACGCCAATCAAACAAAAGCTGAGGAGGACTAGACCAGACATGATCCTCCATATCAGGGAAGAAGTCAAGAAACTATTTGACCTTTTGTCATAAGGTAATGCCTTTTGGGGTTAAAGAATGTAGGAGTAACTTATCAAAGGGCTATGGTAATATGGTGCATAAGGAGATAGAGGTTCATAACTAACTTATAAAGGTTGTTGGATCAATTAAGGAAATTCAAGTTACGACTAAATCCTACAAGGTATACTTATGGAATCAGATCCGGAAAATATTAGGGTCCATAGTCAGTAAAAGGGGAATAAAGGAAAAAATGAAAGTCGTTTAAGGGATGCCAGCTCCAAGGATAAAAAAGGAAGTTCGTGGATTTTTGGGGAGATTAAATTATATTACGAGGTTCATCTCACACCTTACAGCTACCTGTGAGCCAATCTTCAAATTACTCAGAAAAGGATCAAATCATTGAATGGAATGAAGATTGTTAAAAGGATTCTGATTAGATCAAGGAATATTTGCAAAAGCCACCTATATTTGTGCCACCAGTCCCAAGGAGACTACTCATAATGTACTTAATGATACTTGAGAATTCAATGGGTTGTGAACTAGGGAAACATGACGTATCAGGGAGAATAGCTAGGTGGCATATGTTATTAACTGAATGTGACATCCAATACGTCACTCCGAAGGCCATAAAAGAAAGTACACTAGCAAATCATCTCGTTCATGAACTAGTTGACGACTGTCAAACTCATACAGATGGACTTCCCGGACAAAGATGTCATGGTTATAAAGGTGAACCCCTCGGATTGGAGTTGGGATAAAACTCTTGACATCCGAGGGGTTCTATTTGGGGTTCTATGTAGCCGCTCAAGAATGTGATCTTAACATCCATTTGGTATAACTAAAAATTTAATGAACACGCGTAAGCAAGTAATAAACAGATAGCTTCTAACCTTACAACCAGAGCAAATATTTCTTCAAAATCAACGCCTTCCTCTTGATTGTATCCTTGGGCCACCAACCTTGCTTTGTTTCAAATAATTATCATATTTGCATCAAGTTTGTTCTTAAACACCCATTTTGTACCTATGATGTGTTTACCACTTGGCCAAGGAGCAAGTTCCCAAACTTGATTCCTTTCGAATTGGTTTAACTCTTCTTGCATAGCAATTATCTATTGGTTGTCTCCTAAGGATTCATCAAAATAAAAAAAAAATAATAAAATAATAAAAATAAGGGAGACATAACCAATGAGATAATGCATTACTGGGACACATTGGGGCAACAGTCAACGCCATGGAAGGGATGGAAGATGAATTCCTTATTAAGAAGGGAGACATAACAAACTGGGGCAAACAATGGGAGTCACCTGAGAAGAAAGATTTGTTCAGGCTGGGTTACAAACCGGCTATTGAAGGAATAAAAGAAAATTTCCATAGCGCGGGATTCGGAATTGAAGATCATGTGGCTTTAATAGAATAGGAAGAAAAAGGATTGCCTAATTTGGTGTGTCGTTGCTCACCGGATAAAATCCTCAACAATTGGAATACCATCGGGATTCCTGAGTTGATTTCTGTTTCGAAGTAATTTAATTTTTTCTTAAAATAATGATAAGTCCCCTTTCTATGCCCGAGGCAAGTGGACAAAGCTTTGTAGGGCCACCTTTTATCTCATTGGATTATTTCTATTAATAAAATTGAATTTTGTTTTCAATCAAGATCTTTTTCTTTCATTTTCTGTTTGTTCAAAATGGCAATATACATTCTTTCAATATTTTCATTCCCATCAATTCAAAAAAGGATACTAATAAAAAAATCTTCCTCGTGCAAATTTTAAAAATGAACCTGTTGAAAATGACACCGCTATAATCTCGAATGACTTCGAATTACCGATTAACCAAATGGAAGAGGGTGATGAGGACGAGTGTGAGCTTCCCGAAGAGTTAGCCAGACTGTTAACGCAAGAGGACAAGGAAATACAACCTCATCAGGAACCAGTGGATGTGATCAATCTGGGAACTGAGGAAGATAGGAAAGAGGTCAAAGTCGGTGCGTCTCCGAATAAGGATATAAAGGAAAGGTTGATCGAGCTATTGCAAGAGTACACAGATGTGTTCTCCTGGTCATATCAGGATATGCCTGGACGTGATACGAACATCGTTGAGCACAAACCACCACTCAAGACAGAATGCACGCCAATCAAACAAAAGCTGAGGAGGACTAGACCAGACATGATCCTCCATATCAGGGAAGAAGTCAAGAAACTATTTGACCTTTTGTCATAAGGTAATGCCTTTTGGGGTTAAACAATGTAGGAGTAACTTATCAAAGGGCTATGGTAATATGGTGCATAAGGAGATAGAGGTTCATAACTAACTTACAAAGGTTGTTGGATCAGTTAAGGAAATTCAAGTTACGACTAAATCCTACAAGGTATACTTATGGAATCAGATCCGGAAAATATTAGGGTCCATGGTCAGTAAAAGGGGAATAAAGGAAAAAATGAAAGTCGTTCAAGGGATGCCAGCTCCAAGGATAAAAAAGGAAGTTCGTAGATTTTTGGGGAGATTAAATTATATTACGAGGTTCATCTCACACCTTACAGCTACCTGTGAGCCAATCTTCAAATTACTCAGAAAAGGATCAAATCATTTAATGGAATGAAGATTGTTAAAAGGATTCCGATTGGATCAAGGAATATTTGCAAAAGCCACCTATATTGGTGCCACCAGTCCCAAGGAGACTACTCATAATGTACTTAATGATACTTGAGAATTCAATGGGTTGTGAACTAGGGAAACATGACGTATCAGGGAGAATAGCTAGGTGGCATATGTTACTAACTGAATGTGACATCCAATACGTCACTCCGAAGGCCATAAAAGAAAGTACACTAGCAAATCATCTCGTTCATGAACTAGTTGACGACTGTCAAACTCATACAGATGGACTTCCCAGACAAAGATGTCATGGTTATAAAGGTGAACCCCTCGGATTGGAGTTGGGATAAAACTCTTGACATCCGAGGGGTTCTATTTGGGGTTCTATGTAGCCGCTCAAGAATGTGATCTTAACATCCATTTGGTATAACTAAAAATTTAATGAACACGCGTAAGCAAGTAATAAACAGATAGCTTCTAACCTTACAACCAGAGCAAATATTTCTTCAAAATCAACGCCTTCCTCTTGATTGTATCCTTGGGCCACATACCTTGCTTTGTTTCAAATAATTATCACATTTGCATCAAGTTTGTTCTTAAACACCCATTTTGTACCTATGATGTGTTTACCACTTGGCCAAGGAACAAGTTCCCAAACTTGATTCCTTTCGAATTGGTTTAACTCTTCTTGCATAGCAATTATCTATTGGTTGTCTCCTAAGGATTCATCAAAATAAAAAAAAATAATAAAATAATAAAAATAAGAGAGACATAACCAATGAGATAATGCATTACTGAGACACATTGGGGCAACAGTCAACGCCATGGAAGGGATGAAAGATGAATTCCTTATTATGAAGGGAGACATAACAAACTGGGGCAAACAATGGGAGTCACCTGAGAAGAAAGATTTGTTCAGGCTGGGTTACAAACCGGCTATTGAAGGAATAAAAGAAAATTTCCATAGCGCGGGATTCGGAATTGAAGATCATGTGGCTTTAATAGAAACGGAAGAAAAAGGATTGCCTAATTTGGTGTGTCGTTGCTCACCGGATAAAATCCTCAACAATTGGAATACCATCGGGATTCCTGAGTTGATTTCTGTTTCGAAGTAATTTAATTTTTTCTTAAAATAATGATAAGTCCCCTTTCTATGCCCGAGGCAAGTGGACAAAGCTTTGTAGGGCCACCTTTTATCTCATTGGATTATTTCTATTAATAAAATTGAATTTTGTTTTCAATCAAGATCTTTTTCTTTCATTTTCTGTTTGTTCAAAATGGCAATATACATTCTTTCAATATTTTCATTCCCATCAATTCAAAAAAGGATACTAATAAAAAAATCTTCCTCGTGCAAATTTTAAAAATGAACCTGTTGAAAATGACACCGCTATAATCTCGAATGACTTCGAATTACCGATTAACCAAATGGAAGAGGGTGATGAGGACGAGTGTGAGCTTCCCGAAGAGTTAGCCAGACTGTTAACGCAAGAGGACAAGGAAATACAACCTCATCAGGAACCAGTGGATGTGATCAATCTGGGAACTGAGGAAGATAGGAAAGAGGTCAAAGTCGGTGCGTCTCCGAATAAGGATATAAAGGAAAGGTTGATCGAGCTATTGCAAGAGTACACAGATGTGTTCTCCTGGTCATATCAGGATATGCCTGGACGTGATACGAACATCGTTGAGCACAAACCACCACTCAAGACAGAATGCACGCCAATCAAACAAAAGCTGAGGAGGACTAGACCAGACATGATCCTCCATATCAGGGAAGAAGTCAAGAAACTATTTGACCTTTTGTCATAAGGTAATGCCTTTTGGGGTTAAACAATGTAGGAGTAACTTATCAAAGGGCTATGGTAATATGGTGCATAAGGAGATAGAGGTTCATAACTAACTTACAAAGGTTGTTGGATCAGTTAAGGAAATTCAAGTTACGACTAAATCCTACAAGGTATACTTATGGAATCAGATCCGGAAAATATTAGGGTCCATGGTCAGTAAAAGGGGAATAAAGGAAAAAATGAAAGTCGTTCAAGGGATGCCAGCTCCAAGGATAAAAAAGGAAGTTCGTAGATTTTTGGGGAGATTAAATTATATTACGAGGTTCATCTCACACCTTACAGCTACCTGTGAGCCAATCTTCAAATTACTCAGAAAAGGATCAAATCATTTAATGGAATGAAGATTGTTAAAAGGATTCCGATTGGATCAAGGAATATTTGCAAAAGCCACCTATATTGGTGCCACCAGTCCCAAGGAGACTACTCATAATGTACTTAATGATACTTGAGAATTCAATGGGTTGTGAACTAGGGAAACATGACGTATCAGGGAGAATAGCTAGGTGGCATATGTTACTAACTGAATGTGACATCCAATACGTCACTCCGAAGGCCATAAAAGAAAGTACACTAGCAAATCATCTCGTTCATGAACTAGTTGACGACTGTCAAACTCATACAGATGGACTTCCCAGACAAAGATGTCATGGTTATAAAGGTGAACCCCTCGGATTGGAGTTGGGATAAAACTCTTGACATCCGAGGGGTTCTATTTGGGGTTCTATGTAGCCGCTCAAGAATGTGATCTTAACATCCATTTGGTATAACTAAAAATTTAATGAACACGCGTAAGCAAGTAATAAACAGATAGCTTCTAACCTTACAACCAGAGCAAATATTTCTTCAAAATCAACGCCTTCCTCTTGATTGTATCCTTGGGCCACCAACCTTGCTTTGTTTCAAATAATTATCACATTTGCATCAAGTTTGTTCTTAAACACCCATTTTGTACCTATGATGTGTTTACCACTTGGCCAAGGAACAAGTTCCCAAACTTGATTCCTTTCGAATTGGTTTAACTCTTCTTGCATAGCAATTATCTATTGGTTGTCTCCTAAGGATTCATCAAAATAAAAAAAAATAATAAAATAATAAAAATAAGAGAGACATAACCAATGAGATAATGCATTACTGAGACACATTGGGGCAACAGTCAACGCCATGGAAGGGATGAAAGATGAATTCCTTATTATGAAGGGAGACATAACAAACTGGGGCAAACAATGGGAGTCACCTGAGAAGAAAGATTTGTTCAGGCTGGGTTACAAACCGGCTATTGAAGGAATAAAAGAAAATTTCCATAGCGCGGGATTCGGAATTGAAGATCATGTGGCTTTAATAGAATAGGAAGAAAAAGGATTGCCTAATTTGGTGTGTCGTTGCTCACCGGATAAAATCCTCAACAATTGGAAGACCATCGGGATTCCTGAGTTGATTTCTGTTTCGAAGTAATTTACTTTTTTCTTAAAATAATGATAAGTCCCCTTTCTATGCCCGAGGCAAGTGGACAAAGCTTTGTAGGGCCACCTTTTATCTCATTGGATTATTTCTATTAATAAAATTGAATTTTGTTTTCAATCAAGATCTTTTTCTTTCATTTTCTGTTTGTTCAAAATGGCAATATACATTCTTTCAATATTTTCATTCCCATCAATTCAAAAAAGGATACTAATAAAAAAATCTTCCTCGTGCAAATTTTAAAAATGAACCTATTGAAAATGACACCGCTATAATCTCGAATGACTTCGAATTACCGATTAACCAAATGGAAGAGGGTGATGAGGACGAGTGTGAGCTTCCCGAAGAGTTAGCCAGACTGTTAACGCAAGAGGACAAGGAAATACAACCTCATCAGGAACCAGTGGATGTGATCAATCTGGGAACTGAGGAAGATAGGAAAGAGGTCAAAGTCGGTGCGTCTCCGAATAAGGATATAAAGGAAAGGTTGATCGAGCTATTGCAAGAGTACACAGATGTGTTCTCCTGGTCATATCAGGATATGCCTGGACGTGATACGAACATCGTTGAGCACAAACCACCACTCAAGACAGAATGCACGCCAATCAAACAAAAGCTGAGGAGGACTAGACCAGACATGATCCTCCATATCAGGGAAGAAGTCAAGAAACTATTTGACCTTTTGTCATAAGGTAATGCCTTTTGGGGTTAAAGAATGTAGGAGTAACTTATCAAAGGGCTATGGTAATATGGTGCATAAGGAGATAGAGGTTCATAACTAACTTACAAAGGTTGTTGGATCAGTTAAGGAAATTCAAGTTACGACTAAATCCTACAAGGTATACTTATGGAATCAGATCCGGAAAATATTAGGGTCCATGGTCAGTAAAAGGGGAATAAAGGAAAAAATGAAAGTCGTTCAAGGGATGCCAGCTCCAAGGATAAAAAAGGAAGTTCGTAGATTTTTGGGGAGATTAAATTATATTACGAGGTTCATCTCACACCTTACAGCTACCTGTGAGCCAATCTTCAAATTACTCAGAAAAGGATCAAATCATTTAATGGAATGAAGATTGTTAAAAGGATTCCGATTGGATCAAGGAATATTTGCAAAAGCCACCTATATTGGTGCCACCAGTCCCAAGGAGACTACTCATAATGTACTTAATGATACTTGAGAATTCAATGGGTTGTGAACTAGGGAAACATGACGTATCAGGGAGAATAGCTAGGTGGCATATGTTACTAACTGAATGTGACATCCAATACGTCACTCCGAAGGCCATAAAAGAAAGTACACTAGCAAATCATCTCGTTCATGAACTAGTTGACGACTGTCAAACTCATACAGATGGACTTCCCAGACAAAGATGTCATGGTTATAAAGGTGAACCCCTCGGATTGGAGTTGGGATAAAACTCTTGACATCCGAGGGGTTCTATTTGGGGTTCTATGTAGCCGCTCAAGAATGTGATCTTAACATCCATTTGGTATAACTAAAAATTTAATGAACACGCGTAAGCAAGTAATAAACAGATAGCTTCTAACCTTACAACCAGAGCAAATATTTCTTCAAAATCAACGCCTTCCTCTTGATTGTATCCTTGGGCCACCAACCTTGCTTTGTTTCAAATAATTATCACATTTGCATCAAGTTTGTTCTTAAACACCCATTTTGTACCTATGATGTGTTTACCACTTGGCCAAGGAACAAGTTCCCAAACTTGATTCCTTTCGAATTGGTTTAACTCTTCTTGCATAGCAATTATCTATTGGTTGTCTCCTAAGGATTCATCAAAATAAAAAAAAATAATAAAATAATAAAAATAAGAGAGACATAACCAATGAGATAATGCATTACTGAGACACATTGGGGCAACAGTCAACGCCATGGAAGGGATGAAAGATGAATTCCTTATTATGAAGGGAGACATAACAAACTGGGGCAAACAATGGGAGTCACCTGAGAAGAAAGATTTGTTCAGGCTGGGTTACAAACCGGCTATTGAAGGAATAAAAGAAAATTTCCATAGCGCGGGAGTCGGAATTGAAGATCATGTGGCTTTAATAGAATAGGAAGAAAAAGGATTGCCTAATTTGGTGTGTCGTTGCTCACCGGATAAAATCCTCAACAATTGGAAGACCATCGGGATTCCTGAGTTGATTTCTGTTTCGAAGTAATTTACTTTTTTCTTAAAATAATGATAAGTCCCCTTTCTATGCCCGAGGCAAGTGGACAAAGCTTTGTAGGGCCACCTTTTATCTCATTGGATTATTTCTATTAATAAAATTGAATTTTGTTTTCAATCAAGATCTTTTTCTTTCATTTTCTGTTTGTTCAAAATGGCAATATACATTCTTTCAATATTTTCATTCCCATCAATTCAAAAAAGGATACTAATAAAAAAATCTTCCTCGTGCAAATTTTAAAAATGAACCTATTGAAAATGACACCGCTATAATCTCGAATGACTTCGAATTACCGATTAACCAAATGGAAGAGGGTGATGAGGACGAGTGTGAGCTTCCCGAAGAGTTAGCCAGACTGTTAACGCAAGAGGACAAGGAAATACAACCTCATCAGGAACCAGTGGATGTGATCAATCTGGGAACTGAGGAAGATAGGAAAGAGGTCAAAGTCGGTGCGTCTCCGAATAAGGATATAAAGGAAAGGTTGATCGAGCTATTGCAAGAGTACACAGATGTGTTCTCCTGGTCATATCAGGATATGCCTGGACGTGATACGAACATCGTTGAGCACAAACCACCACTCAAGACAGAATGCACGCCAATCAAACAAAAGCTGAGGAGGACTTGACCAGACATGATCCTCCATATCAGGGAAGAAGTCAAGAAACTATTTGACCTTTTGTCATAAGGTAATGCCTTTTGGGGTTAAAGAATGTAGGAGTAACTTATCAAAGGGCTATGGTAATATGGTGCATAAGGAGATAGAGGTTCATAACTAACTTACAAAGGTTGTTGGATCAGTTAAGGAAATTCAAGTTACGACTAAATCCTACAAGGTATACTTATGGAATCAGATCCGGAAAATATTAGGGTCCATGGTCAGTAAAAGGGGAATAAAGGAAAAAATGAAAGTCGTTCAAGGGATGCCAGCTCCAAGGATAAAAAAGGAAGTTCGTAGATTTTTGGGGAGATTAAATTATATTACGAGGTTCATCTCACACCTTACAGCTACCTGTGAGCCAATCTTCAAATTACTCAGAAAAGGATCAAATCATTGAATGGAATGAAGATTGTTAAAAGGATTCCGATTGGATCAAGGAATATTTGCAAAAGCCACCTATATTGGTGCCACCAGTCCCAAGGAGACTACTCATAATGTACTTAATGATACTTGAGAATTCAATGGGTTGTGAACTAGGGAAACATGACGTATCAGGGAGAATAGCTAGGTGGCATATGTTATTAACTGAATGTGACATCCAATACGTCACTCCGAAGGCCATAAAAGAAAGTACACTAGCAAATCATCTCGTTCATGAACTAGTTGACGACTGTCAAACTCATACAGATGGACTTCCCGGACAAAGATGTCATGGTTATAAAGGTGAACCCCTCGGATTGGAGTTGGGATAAAACTCTTGACATCCGAGGGGTTCTATTTGGGGTTCTATGTAGCCGCTCAAGAATGTGATCTTAACATCCATTTGGTATAACTAAAAATTTAATGAACATGCGTAAGCAAGTAATAAACAGATAGCTTCTAACCTTACAACCAGAGCAAATATTTCTTCAAAATCAACGCCTTCCTCTTGATTGTATCCTTGGGCCACCAACCTTGCTTTGTTTCAAATAATTATCACATTTGCATCAAGTTTGTTCTTAAACACCCATTTTGTACCTATGATGTGTTTACCACTTGGCCAAGGAACAAGTTCCCAAACTTGATTCCTTTCGAATTGGTTTAACTCTTCTTGCATAGCAATTATCTATTGGTTGTCTCCTAAGGATTCATCAAAATAAAAAAAAATAATAAAATAATAAAAATAAGGGAGACATAACCAATGAGATAATGCATTACTGAGACACATTGGGGCAACAGTCAACGCCATGGAAGGGATGAAAGATGAATTCCTTATTATGAAGGGAGACATAACAAACTGGGGCAAACAATGGGAGTCACCTGAGAAGAAAGATTTGTTCAGGCTGGGTTACAAACCGGCTATTGAAGGAATAAAAGAAAATTTCCATAGCGCGGGATTCGGAATTGAAGATCATGTGGCTTTAATAGAATAGGAAGAAAAAGGATTGCCTAATTTGGTGTGTCGTTGCTCACCGGATAAAATCCTCAACAAATGTGAAGACCATCGGGATTCCTGAGTTGATTTCTGTTTCGAAGTAATTTACTTTTTTCTTAAAATAATGATAAGTCCCCTTTCTATGCCCGAGGCAAGTGGACAAAGCTTTGTAGGGCCACCTTTTATCTCATTGGATTATTTCTATTAATAAAATTGAATTTTGTTTTCAATCAAGATCTTTTTCTTTCATTTTCTGTTTGTTCAAAATGGCAATATACATTCTTTCAATATTTTCATTCCCATCAATTCAAAAAAGGATACTAATAAAAAAATCTTCCTCGTGCAAATTTTAAAAATGAACCTATTGAAAATGACACCGCTATAATCTCGAATGACTTCGAATTACCGATTAACCAAATGGAAGAGGGTGATGAGGACGAGTGTGAGCTTCCCGAAGAGTTAGCCAGACTGTTAACGCAAGAGGACAAGGAAATACAACCTCATCAGGAACCAGTGGATGTGATCAATCTGGGAACTGAGGAAGATAGGAAAGAGGTCAAAGTCGGTGCGTCTCCGAATAAGGATATAAAGGAAAGGTTGATCGAGCTATTGCAAGAGTACACAGATGTGTTCTCCTGGTCATATCAGGATATGCCTGGACGTGATACGAACATCGTTGAGCACAAACCACCACTCAAGACAGAATGCACGCCAATCAAACAAAAGCTGAGGAGGACTAGACCAGACATGATCCTCCATATCAGGGAAGAAGTCAAGAAACTATTTGACCTTTTGTCATAAGGTAATGCCTTTTGGGGTTAAAGAATGTAGGAGTAACTTATCAAAGGGCTATGGTAATATGGTGCATAAGGAGATAGAGGTTCATAACTAACTTACAAAGGTTGTTGGATCAGTTAAGGAAATTCAAGTTACGACTAAATCCTACAAGGTATACTTATGGAATCAGATCCGGAAAATATTAGGGTCCATGGTCAGTAAAAGGGGAATAAAGGAAAAAATGAAAGTCGTTCAAGGGATGCCAGCTCCAAGGATAAAAAAGGAAGTTCGTGGATTTTTGGGGACATTAAATTATATTACGAGGTTCATCTCACACCTTACAGCTACCTGTGAGCCAATCTTCAAATTACTCAGAAAAGGATCAAATCATTGAATGGAATGAAGATTGTTAAAAGGATTCCGATTGGATCAAGGAATATTTGCAAAAGCCACCTATATTGGTGCCACCAGTCCCAAGGAGACTACTCATAATGTACTTAATGATACTTGAGAATTCAATGGGTTGTGAACTAGGGAAACATGACGTATCAGGGAGAATAGCTAGGTGGCATATGTTATTAACTGAATGTGACATCCAATACGTCACTCCGAAGGCCATAAAAGAAAGTACACTAGCAAATCATCTCGTTCATGAACTAGTTGACAACTGTCAAACTCATACAGATGGACTTCCCGGACAAAGATGTCATGATTATAAAGGATTGTGAAACTTCGGACTTCTATGAAGGACCTGGACCTGGATCTCGATGGAAACTTATATTTGCATAAGGATATGGACTTCAAAGAAGGGCCATCAATCGGAGTGAAAATTCATCATTTAGGATCATAAAGGAAGCTAAACTGGATAAGGCAGAATGGGTGCGAACTAGACTCGATCAGCTAAACCTCATATAAGGGAAATGTGTGGCTGCGGGCAATTATATCAACAAGGAATTAAGAGAGCGTTCGACAAGAAAATTCATCCTCGCCTACTCGAATGAGGGAGACTTGGTGTTAAGGAAAATATTACTCATCCATAAGGACCAGCGCGGAAAATGGACCCCACACTATGAAGGGCCATATGTCGTGAAGAGTGCCTCTTATGGCGGAGCACTAATATTAACAATCATGGATGGAGCGGATTTTCCACGACCGGTGAACTCCGATTCGGTAAAAAAAAATGATGTGCCTAGAAAAAGAGGATAAAAGGCCGCTAAGTAGAAAACCCTAAAGGGCGACTTAGGCAAAAATTAGGGCATCCCGATGGATTGAAAACTCGAAAGAGCAATCCAGGCAAAAATTAGGGACTTGAATAAAAATGATACCCGACAAGTCGAAGACCCTAAAGGGCGGCTTAGTCGAAAAAAATGGTATATCATCCTGGTTGACTAAGACTCTAAAAAGAGCGGTCCAAGCAAAAGTTAGGGATATTCAGAAGGCATATGACTGAAAACACTCAAGTCTCCCCGTAACAGGAATTCAGAAGGGAGCGATCATTCCAGCCGTCATCTTCAAAAGCGAAGTGTCGTGATCTTGGAGACTTAGGGATATTAGCTGGTGTTACATTTAATAGGGACATAAATAAATTTGTTTTCTTATTGCCATTTTACATCTTTTCTGGATTTACGGTAATATCTCCTTATGGGAGTTACCCTCCTTACGTATTATTGCCCATTTTCGGGCCAATTCTCAATAAAATTTGCTTTTCAAATATATTTCTTTGTCTCCTAAATTATTTTGCTTGATTACAAGGTGTCGATTAATTGTGAAATAATGCATTGAAATATCGGGTATAAATAAAAGCTTTGAAAAGGGAAAATGGATTTTACTTCGGTTTTTGGAATCATCCAAAGGATCATATTCTTCCAAAGCAGGATATAGGGTCTATACACTGACAGAAATATACGTTACAATCTAACCAACATGGGAGACTCTTTAATGGCATGTTACACATTAAACAGGAATCAAGGATATCATGGCTTACTACAATTATCAAAGTCTCAAGGGTCAGGGAGTCAGGACGTTATGAAAAGTATCATTTCAGACAAAGACATACATTACACTACATAAAAAGAGGCCTTAGCCTAAATAATGCATCATACATAAGAGCACGCATACATGCAATCATATACACAAACATGCATACATGCATAGGGTTCATAATCACCATTAAGGATTTAATTCTCGACTATATCGCAAAAACAACACTTCAGTAAGGATTTTTCAGGATTATCATCTATCAGTGAGTAGGTCTTCACCTCTCACTTAGGTAACTTATCGCACCCACGGGGGGTGTGCCATCAAACATATCAGGGGTTACTATTAGGAGTTGTACTAAAGGAATGTCTCTAGAAGGTTTACTAAAAATGAAAGGGATTTCACCAAAGGATTTTACCAAGGGATTTACCAAAGGGATTTTATCAGGGGACTTTATCGAGGGATTTTTATTCAAGTATTATTATTAAGGGGTTCCATCAGAGAGTTTATCAAAAGGGTTTATTGGGTTTGTCATCAAAGGATTCTATCAAGGGGTGTCACTATATTTCATCATTGGGTGTTATCAAAAGGGGTTTCTCAAAAAGGTGTTGATCAAGGGGTTCAGCCGGACATTTCGCCAAAGGTTTGTTACCAAGGATATGTTACATAGGGATATTAGGACATTAACGGAGCACCATAAATTAGTCCACACCTGTCGGACTCCGTGGTCAAAATTTGGGTCCTTCTTGTATTTAATCATCTCCTCTTCAAAAAGAGGAAAGCTCGTCGACATCATCATTTTGAATCGAAGACGATTAAATGGGGGCAGCTGTCGTACCCTAAATTTTGACCAGTGATTTACAGTCAGTGGGAGAACAATTACTATTTTTGGATTTTTATGCTATTAGGGGGTGTTGCTCAGATGTTAGGGTCTCTAACATGTATCGCCTGGGTTTCAGATAATGGCAGTACTTCTAGGCCCATTTGTTGAATTAACTAAAGCATAAGGGGTTTTTTAGTCTAATTAATTTTTTTTAGGAATTTACCAATAAGTTTATTTGGTAAATATTTGGAGGAGGGTTTCTAATTTGGTCATATTAATTCAATTATTAAGTTCACTAATAGGGAGATTGGAGTTTGTTTTTTTTAATCAGATTTATAATTAATATTAATATTTTCTAGTCTATTATTGGAGTATTATTAAGCTAGAAAATTAGTAGCATTTAAGTTAAGATTAGGTTTTTAGGATTATTAAGGGTTGTTATTAATAATTAGGAGGAGGATCGGTTTCTATTATAATCAGAGTATTTCAATTTAAGTTTTAATAGTGACATTTTGGGATTCTAAGAATAGTATTAATAGTATTGGATTATTTTTATTATTATTATTTTGTCAAAACTGTTGACCAAGTCAATTACCACTCTGAAACCCTAATCTGCGCGTATCATCAAGGCAGATGGATCAAAAACATTGCTGAAATTTAAACTTTCCATTAATGGAACAATCGGATAAAAAACTTGATGTTTTACAGATTTATAAAAATCATTACAATTAAAAAAAACTAATCGCTAATTACAAAATCGAATCAAATAATCAAATTTACATGGTTTAGATCATAATTTTCCTAAAACAAATCCTATCCAATTAATTGTCTAAAACCTAATTATTTCTTATAAAAGCTAAAGAATAAATCAGAGAAGGGGGGACCCTAGGCTAAAGAAAACACCGCAGCTGCACAATCTCCCAACCTCGCTAAAGCTCTCGCAGTATAGAGAATTAGGGTTCATCATTAGAACCCTAACCTCTCTAAGCTCGCCCCCATTAAACACCTGCAAAGGAGAACACGAGAATCACTTAGCTTTTGCATGTTTGATTGTTGATTGTTGCGTGTTTAAGGTTTTTTAAGGTTTTTGGATTTTCTAGGGTTAGGGTTCTAAGGTATTAGGGTTAGGGTTCTTCATCTTGCAGGTTAGGGTTCATAAGAACTCTAGGGTTCTTGAGGGTTGGCTAGGTTTGGGTTCTTAGGGTTCTTCACGAACCCTGAAGAGCTGGGGAGGTTGATGGGTTTGGATGGTTAGGGTTCTTCACGAACCCTAAAGAACTATGTTGAATTTGGGTTGGGTTGGGGTTAGGGTTCATATGGTATGAAGGTTTTGGTTGAAGCTCAACCGGAAACTTGGAGGGGGCGGTGGTTTGATGACGGCGCACGGTGGCTAGAAGCTCACTGGCGACAAAAAGAAGTTAGAGAGAGGTGAGAGCGTTTGAGAGTTAGAGATGGGGAGAGAGTTAGGGAGAGAAACGAAGGGGAGAAATGAGGAAACCTGAAGGGGACTTCCCTTAAGTAGTCTCCCTTTAGGCTATTTGGGATAGGACACGTGGCTCTTCATTGGCCACACAATTGTGTGACTCTGACTAATCCCGTGGGTGTGCAAGTATCGTGCTCCCCCAGTTGACTTCTCATCGCGATCATCCATTGCGCATACATTAAGATTAAAGGGTGGATATCAAACAGAAGGGCGATCGTCTGATCATCATCCAACGTTCCAGAGAGAGTCAATCGTTGACTCTCTCCTTGATGAGCTTTTTCAGGTTTTGGATTTAGCTGATGGACCTTGCGTCCAGATTGCTATTCGCACCCTTATTGCTTTGGGCTCATTACTAATTCAATATAAAATACACCCCTCTGGGATTTTAATTAATTTAATTTAATTAAATCCTTAATTTAATTATTAATTGGAGATTAATGGGATAATTAGGAATAAAAATATGATTTAGGGTTTATTATCAGAGGGAAATATAATTAAGGATTTTGATTATTATTTTGGTGTTTTCGGGAATGTTTTGGGGTTTTAAAATTAAATAATTAAATAATTTTCTTTTGTTACATAATGGGTTTTAAAAATAGGGAAAATTATTTGTTTAAATTAAATTTATTCAAATCTGGATTTGATTAAAATATATTTTTGGATTGGAAATTATATTGTTTAATTTGAATGTATTTTGGGGATTAAAATATTATGTTGGGATTAAATATCTGGGGAATTAAAATTGCTTTATTTTAAATTTAAAAATTTAGGGATTTAATGTTTTATTTGGGAATTATTTTGGGGGGCTTTGAGAAACTTAATTTGTTTTGGGTTTGACTTATATTTTGGGGATTGAAATGTATTTTAATATTTTGGGATTTTAGTTTTGTATATTTTTTGGAATTTAAAGAATTATGGGGTTTCATCATGGAATCAATGTTTATGGGGGTTTTATTAAGAATTTAAGGGGTTTCAATAGTGGATATTAATGGGGTTTTATAAAACTCTTGACATTCGAGAGTATAAATAAAGGGATAAGATTTAAGGGATAGAACTCTCCATCCGATAGTATAAATAATGGATGAGGATTTTGGGATAAAACTCTTAGGTTCCAAGAGTATAAATATAGGTCAAGGGATTAGGATTTTAGGGATAGAACTCTTCTTCAGAGAATATAAATAATGGATAGGATTTAAGGGATCAAACTCTTCTTCTAAGAGTATAAATAATGGATAGGACTTAAGGGATATAACTCTTCTTCCAAGAGTATAAATAATGGACAAGATTTAAGAGATAGAACTCTTCTTCCAATAATAAAAATAATGGATAGGATTTAAGGGATAGAACTTTTCTTCCAAGAATATAAATAATGGATAGGAATTGGGATAATACTCTTAGTCCGAGAGTATAAATAATGGATAGGATTCATGGGATAGGACTCTTGTAATCCAAGAGTATAAATAAAGGATTAGGATTAGGAATGAGAATATGAATAGGAATAGGAATAAGGGACAGGGGAGGTGAATTACGGCTACTCTGATCAAGGGGAGGTAAACACGAGAATCACTTAGCTTTTGCATGTTTGATTATTGATTGTTGCGTGTTTAAGGTTTTTTAAGGTTTCTAGTTTTTCTAGGGTTAGGGTTCTAAGGTATTAGGGTTAGGGTTCTTCACCTTGCAGGTTAGGGTTCATAAGAACTCTAGGGTTCTTGAGGGTTTGCTGGGTTTGGGTTCTTAGGGTTCTTCACGAACCCTGAAGAGCTGGGGAGGTTGATGCGTTTGGATGGTTAGGGTTCTTAGGGTTTCAAACATATTTTTTATGCAAATCAAACACAAGAAAAACATATAAGAAGGGAGTAGAAGTAGATATGCGATGAAATAGATAAAAATAAATAATTAGAAGAATTAAGTACATGTGTGCACCTTTGATTAATTAAAGAGTATAATGAATAAATGTTGAAGAATCATACATCACATTCATCTAAAATTCCAAGCTCCCGCCGAATTTTGTAAAAATATTCCATTACGAGAAGTTTTGTGAAGATGTCCGCTAGTTGGTTATGATTATCCACGAATAAGACTTCAACATCTCCTTTAAGCACATGATCTCGGAGAAAATGATGTCGAATGTCTATGTGTTTAGTACGAGAATGCATGACTGGATTTTTTGTAATATTTATTGCACTTGTGTTGTCGCATCGAAGTGGTATGCATCCGAGATTTAGGCTGTAATGACTCAGTTGTTGCTTTAGCCAAAGAATCTGAGCACAACAACTTCCCGCTGCTATGTATTATGCATTTTCGGTGCTAAGATCAACGCATGCTTGTTTCTTAAACGACCAAGAAACTAATGCATTTCCTAGGATGTGACAAGTTCTACTTGTACTTTTTTCTATCAGTTTTGCAACCTGCATAATCCGAGTCAGAATAACCAACTAAATCACATATACTAACTACCTTTTGGATACCATAAGTCGATGTTTGTTGTTCCCTTTAAGTACTGCATGATTCTCTTCACCGAGGCAGGATGCGATTCCTTTGGATTGGCTTGAAACCAGGCACAAAGACAAACACTGAACATAATGTCAGGAAGGTTTGCGGTCAAATATAATAATGAACTAATCATACCTCGATATTTTGTCATATCAACTGAAACACCTGATTCATCTTGATCAACATAAGTTCTGGATCCCATAGGATAGACATTGCTTTGTAACCATCCATGTCAAATTTCTTCAACAATTCTTTGCAATACTTGGCCTGGTTGATGAAGATGTTATCCATTAGTTGCTTGATTTGTAATCCAAAAAATAATTCATCTTACCCATTATGGACATCTCGAATTCTCCTTGCATCATCAATGAAAATTCTTCACAAAGTTCTTTGTTTGTTGAACCGAATATGATGTCGTCAACATAGACTTGAACCAATAAAGTGTTACCCTTTATTCTCTTAATGAACAAGGATTTGTTAACTTTACCTTTTTCAAATCCTCTTTCACAAAGAAAGTTGCTAAGTCGATCATACCATGCCCTAGGTGCTTGCTTTAAGCCATAAAGAGCTTTCTTCAACTTGAAGACATGTGAAGGATTCTTGAAGTCTTCAAAGCCCGGGGGTTGTTTGACATAGACTTCTTCATTGATGTAGCCGTTCAAGAATGCGATCTTAACATCCATTTGGTATAACTGAAAATTTAATGAACACGCGTAAGCAAGTAATAAACAGATAGCTTCTAACCTTACAACCAGAGCAAATATTTCTTCAAAATCAACGCCTTTCTCTTGATTTTATCCTTGGGCCACCAACCTTGCTTTGTTTCGAATAATTATCACATTTGCATCAAGTTTGTTCTTAAACACCCATTTGGTACCTATGATGTGTTTACCACTTGGCCTGGGAACAAGCTCCCAAACTTGATTCCTTTCGAATTGGTTTAACTCTTCTTGCATAGCAATTATTTATTGGTTGTCTCCTAAGGATTCATCAACTTTGGAAGGTTCAATTTGTGAGACAAACACCATATTCAAGCATGCATCTTTGAGATTTAGTCTAGTTGTAATGCATTGACTAATATCACCAATGACTTTATCAAATTGATGATCTCTATGAATTCTCCATTCCTTAGGTAGATCATTATTATTTGACTCTTGTTGAATTGGTTCTTCGTGATGCTTCGGTTGATTATCATTATTTGCTTTGGAAGTATCTTCTTTAGAAACGTCCATAATATCATCATCATCATCATCACACAAAATAATTTCCTCTTTGGAGGGGTTAGATTCATCAAATGAAACATCCATAGATTCTTCAATTGTTAAAGTTCGTTTTTTATATATTCTATATGCTTTATTAGAAAGAGAATAGAAAAGAAAAATACCTTCATCGGATTTCTCATCAAACTTACCGAAATTGTCTTTGTCATTGTTTTAGACAAAGCACTTGCATCCAAAAATGTGAAAGTAAGAAATGTTTAGTTTTCTTCCTTTGAAGAGTTCATAGGGGGTCTTTTTAAAAATATTTCTAATAATTACTCTATTACTTACATAGCATTCCGTGCTCACCACATCTGCCCAAAAATACTTTGGAAGATTCGAGTCGCTTAGCATTGTCCTAGCAAATTCCACAAGAGACCTATTCTTTCTTTCCACCACTCCATTTTGTTGTGGAGTTCTTGGTGCTGAAAAATTATGAGATATTCCATGTTCTTCAAAAAACTCTTCAAAGGGTGCATTTTGAAATTCTCCACCATGGTCGCTTCTTATGGAGGAAATTTTTAGTGATTCCTCATTTTGAATTTGCTTTGCATACTTCTTGAATGCATTGAACGCGTCAGTTTTGTGCACTAAAAAGAATGTCCAACAACATCTAAAAAAATCATCAATAATAACTAATGCATAAACATTACCTCCGAAGCTTCTTGTTCTTGATGGACCAAATAAGTCCATATGCAACAATTGTAGTGGCCTTGTAGTGGACACCACATTCTTAGATTTGAAAGTTTATTTGGGTTGTTTTCCCTTTTGACAAGCATCACATAATCTATCTTTGATAAACTTTATCTTAGTTAATCCAATGACAAAATCATGCTTGACTAACTTATTTAAATGTTCCATATGAATGTGAGCAAATCTTTTATGCCAAAGCCATGAATCATTATTGTTCGCCATGAGACATTTTACCTTCAAAGACAAATCATCAAGGGAAGTCATGAATATATTATTAATTCTTTTACCTTTGAGTTTTATCTCATGTGTTACTTCATCTTCTATCAAGCATTCATCCTTGGTGAACTTGATCTTGAAGCCTTTGTCACAAAGTTGACTAATACTCAAAAGATTGTGCTTTAGTCCTTCAACATAAAGAACATCTTCAATGGATGTGAAATGTGATGCTTTAACTTTTCCGATGCCAAGAATCTTTCCTTTGTTATTATCTCTATAAGTAACATAACTCTTGGCCTTAAGCACTAGATTTGAAAATTTGTCAATGTCTCCCGTCAAATGCTTCGAACAACCACTATCAAGATACCACAAATTTGAAGTGGTCTTCAAGCATACCTACAAAACAAATTAAGTTTTGTTAGGTACCCAAATTGCCTTGGGTCCTTCATGATTAGTATTTTTCTTTACCCACACATAATGCCCATTGGAAACACTAAAGTTTCTAACATAGCATGCATTAGGTGTATGGCCAACAATACCACAATAAAAACATGTAGGAACAAAATTGTTTTTATATCTAGGAACATATGATTTCTTCTTCACAAATCTTTTCCTTTTAGGATACATATGCACAATTTTGGCTTTAACTTTCTCTTTTAGAGTTTGATAACTAGCTTTAACAAAGATAGTTTTACTTGAACTTGGTTTACTAAATTTTGAAGAACTAAGACCGCTTTTATCGTTAGAATATCTTGGTTGACTAAGAACACCCTCCAAACCAATTTGTCCTTTTCATATCTTTCTAAAACTCTTTTTAGTTGGACAATTTTAAAAGAAAGAGATTCACATTCTTTGCATACAAAATTTTGTTTTTGTTCACTAATTATCTTTAGTTTTTTCATCTTCGCGATCTTTTTCCATAGTCTCAATTTTATTTTCTAAAGACGTAGTTTTTTTTTCTTTTGAGATGATATTGTTTTGTACAGAATTTTACATTTATTAAGAAGTTCATCAATAGCCCCTTGAGCATCGTTATCATAAATGGAAAATTCAGTACTAACCTTTTCTTCATCATCGGAATGATGTGAAGGTATCAATGCTAGATTTACACATTCGTCGTTATCCGAATCTGATGAAGAACTTATCTCATTATCATCCCATGCTATATTGGCTTTCTTGTTCTTATTTTCCTTTTTATTCTTGAAGCCACCTTTCTAGAGAAGTTTCTGAAAATCTGTCTTAATATGGCCTTGCTTACCACATTCATAACAAGTGACATCGGATGTTGAAGTAAAAGTCTCCTTTTTCCTAAAATGTTTCTTCCTTTTGGCATAATTGAAAGATTTATCATTTTTATTAAAAAATTTACCAAGTCTCTTCACAAGAAGCATGAAGTTCATATCTTCTTCAGGAGCATCATCTGATTCTTCTTTTGATTCAACTTTTAAAGAGATACCCTTGGATTTCTTTTCTTGATGTTCATGTTTTTCCAGTCGTCCAAGTTCTAATTCATGTTCTTGAAGTTTCCTGAACAATGATGCATAAGTCATAGTTGAAAGGCTTTTCTTTTCGGATATTTCCGTCACTTTCGGTTGCCATTCTCTGGTTAATTATCTTAGAACTTTAAGATCCAATTCATCATTAGAAAATGTCTTACCAAGAGCGGTCAAATGATTTGTTAAATGCACAAATCTTTTCTGTAAATCGACGATGGATTCTCCGGGATGCATTCAGAACATTTCGTATTCTTGAGTGAATGTATTCAATCTTGACCTTTTAACTTCAGTGGTTCCTTCATGAGTCACCACCAAAGTGTCCTAAATTTATTTTGCGGATTTACATTGAGAGATGCGGAAGAATTCATCCATACTTAATGCGCTTTGTAGTATGTTAATGGATTTCTTTTCATTAAGAACTTTCCTTTTATCATCTTCATCATAAGAACTTTTAGTCTTTGGAGTTCCGACACCATTTAAGACACTAACTGGTTCATGTGGGCCATTTTCGACGGTTTCCCAAATTCCTTCTCCTTGTGCTTCTAAGTGTGCTTTCATACGAATTTTCTAAAATTCAAAATATTCTCCAGAGAATAGAGAGGGTTTGTTACTACTACCACCATCTTTGAAAACCGGGTTAGTGCTTGTGGAAACCATACTGGATCTGTAGGAACAAGTTACCTATAACCTGCTCCGATGCCAATTGTAAGTAGAAATTGCACCTAAGAGGGGAGGGGTGAATTAGGTACTTTAAGCTTTTTTCGGTTTTTAACTTATGTTATGATTACTTTCCTAGTTAATTTCTAAGTGATGAAAGCGGTAAAGTGCAGAAAGTAAAGAACACCGAGAAATATCATGGTTCCCCTCACAGTCCGAGAGTACTCCAGTCCCCTTTCAACATGAAAGAGATTTTTACTAGTGTTAGATCCTTGGAAAAGATAATCCTTATCTTCCTATACAGAGTCTAACAACAACACTTACCAAGAACAATCCTCTTGGATTTTTACAAAAGTGAATTAAGAGAACAATCATCCCGTAAACACTCTCTTGTTTCCAACAATCCTGCAAAACAAGAAATTCAATGATAATCTGAATTTTTACAAGAGTTTGAAAAGTATTGTACAATATATCAATCTCTTGATTGTTCTTCTCTTTCAATAACAATAATTCACAAAGACTAAAGTGTTAGATTGCTCAAGAATTTTCTTGTTTAGATGATGTGAAAGTATGCAGAAAATCTCTTGAATGAAAGTTAAAGACTTGAAATGTGAATTTTGAGAATTTGAATTTTTGATTGAAAGAGGTGATTTGTGATTTGAAATTACATGTATTTATATGCACATGAAACCCTTAAGAAACATGGTAAAGTTTGAAAAAATATCATAAACAAATGCCAAGACAAAATGAAAAGGTTCCATGAAGAGAGGCATGAAAAGGTGTCATGTTTGCTACTGAATTTTTCACTTTCGTTCAGGTGCAAATAGATTGCACAAAACATAACGTAACTATTTTTCAAAAACTTACAGTATGCAATCGATTGCACTATCATGCAAATCGATTTGCATAGTGTAAAAAGTGAAAATTCAGCAAATATTTTTAGGCAACGTGCAGGTGTAAATCGATTTTGATCAGTAAAAATTTGAAAAATGCCTAAAACAAATATGTCATGATCATGAAGAAAGTATGCAAAAGATGTTTGTTTGTTTGAGCATCTAATACTTTAGTATTTGGTAAGAATTGTCTTATACCTTCATGAAATGTCAATTGGTTGAATCCAAACTCTTGATCAATGCATTTATCTAGAAAATCATCTTTGCCTTCTTGTCACTAAGAGATTTTTCTTCATCAAAACAATGTTTAAAATAGAGAAGATTGACTTCACTGGATACACATAGTCAACTGCTGATTACTCCATGTTCACCTTGAAAAAGGATGATCACATCACAGTTATACTAGTATATGTAGATAACATCATACTAGCAAGAACATCCTTAATGGTGTTTGATCGCATCAAGTGCATTCTTGATGAAAACTTCAAAATCAAGGACTTTGTAATTCGAAAATACTTCTTTGGCCTTGAGTTTGCACATTCCAAGGATGGCATCACTATATAACAGAGACAATATTTCCTAAACTTAATTAATCACTCAGGCCTTCTTCCATCAAAACCAGCTACAACACCTCTAGATCCATCATTAAAACTACATCAGGATGCTAGTGAACCATTGGAGGACTTTATTGCATATAGAAGGATGATTGGAATACTGATTTATTTGAACAACACAAGGCTAGATATCACCCTTGATACACAATAGTTGAGTTAGTTCCTCCACAAACCTACATATGTTCACTATCAAACAGCTTGCAGAATTATAAGATACTTGAAGATGAATCCTGGATATGGTCGATTTTTTCCTAGATCATCCAAATCTCAAATATTATGCTACATATATATGCGGATTGGGCAGGTTGTGTTGACACAAGAAAATCATCTTCAAGTTCCTGCTTCTTCTTGGGGTCATCTCTGGTTTCATGGAAGGCAAAGAAACAACAAACCATTTCTAGAAGTTCATCAGAGGCTGAGTATCAAGCCCTAGGTACAACTACATGTGAATTGATGTGGTTATTGTGTGTTTTAAGGGATTTACATGTCTCATGTTCCAAGCCACCAGTCATGTATTGTGACAACCAAAGTGTTATTCATATAGCATCCAATTCGGTGTTCCATGAAAGGACAAAACACTTTGAGATAGATTGTCACTTGGTGAGGGAGAAAGTCCAACAAGGTGTGTTGAGGTTGTAACCTATTTCATCAAAAAAGTAGCTGGATGACTTTTTGACAAAACCACTTCAACCATCTAAGTTCAATTTGTTTGTGTCCAAGCTGAGCATGATCAACATCTATCATGCATAAGCCATGGGGAGGCTGTTAGAATGAATGAAGAAGTTAAGATCTCATAATATGTATAACTACTAACCACTTTCCATTAGAGGAAACTATGCACTTGAAATTCTGTTATAAGTTGGTTAGAATTAGTTGGTTGGTTTGTTATGAGCTCAAGTATATATTCTTGTAACCTTGTTATTCATGCCTTGAGTTGAATCAATACAATTTTCAGCTTATTCTCTAAATCAAGTTCATTCTTTTCTATCTCTTTCTTTCTCTTTTACCAAAGCTTTTCCATCCATCAACAAAGATTCACACATTCTAACACATAGTACCTCAACTCCATCAGCCCATAATTGCGAAGTAGTTGTAAATCACAGGAATAACAATGATGTAACTTTGCAGTAGTCGCAAGCCAACAACATAGTGGGCACATCAGTTGCATCACACTGTATTAGGTCGAATGAAACCGTACACGTGGGATACGGTGTTTGATAAATATACGAGTGTTATCACTCCTGTTAGAGTCACACTGTTGCAATAGGTTATACCGGTGTTAGATTTTTGTTGGATTAAGATTACTCTAGATCGCAATTTGGTTATGTGTTTTGTTTGAATGGTGGTTGTGAGCTAGAAGAATTCAAAGCAAGAAATGGTCGATGATTCTACCATAGAGGTTGAGTATACATAAGATCATTGTCATAGAAAAGTTATCTGAAATCACATGAAATTCTCGTTAATTAGGTAACACTGATCTGTTATTAGACATTGTTCTCTCTTTATACTATTAAATATTTGATTTAATTTTATTTTCAATGTTTTGAAAACCTACAAAGTCATACACATAAGTAGGGGTAAATACAATGTTATCAAAATCGCGATCCAGATCGTGGAATCACACGATTTTGCGATCTCAACCATCTCTACCGATCTGGATCGCAAGCAAGATTGTACAGTAGCATAAATCACGGCAAAAATCTCGGTTTTGGTAAACAGATCGTGAAATAAGACGATTTTAAGAAATATTTTAGAATCCTTGCCTTTAATTACCCGGGTAAATATCGACCCGGTTTGCAACCCGATGTTTTTCTGGCCTTTTACGTTTTTACTTGTTCCGTAATGAAAACTTCAAACTTCGTTTTTGTCTACACCTTCATTTTTCATTTTCAAATTTCGTCTTCATTTGTGTTTGCCTGCGTTTTCCATTTTGTCTTCCAAAACTTCATTTGTTCTTCATCTTCTGGTTTGTTTTTGCTTTTAAAAATACATAATATTTTTACAATCACGTGATACTGATAGGTCAGTTTTAAAAACTGAGTGAAATTACTCTATCACAAATTAACCTTTGTCTTGTATGTGCAGTGTGATTGACACGACATCACAAACACATGCCACCACACATATCTCCATTTTCTTTCCTTTATTTTTTAATTTTTTTTGTTTTGAAATTTTATTAACCAGTAGTATTTCTTATATATATATATATATATATATATATATATATATATATATATATATATATATCTTATAATTTTATATCTTTTCTTTTTTTTTTTTAATTTATATATGTATGTTTAAGTATATATATATATAATATATATTTAGTATTATTTTTATGAATAATGTTATTTGAATATCTAAAATCAGAAACATTTGACATTGTATAAAAATAAATAGTTTATAGCTGGTAAATTAAAAAGAGAGGAAAAATTAACAAATAGTCACACATAGTTGGTTTTTAAAAGTGGTGTGAATCTAACATTTCCTTATTTTTATTTTGGTGAATCTTTCGATTTTGATTACGATTTTATATTTTACGATTTTATTATCCCATATTGATTCTATAAATATAAGTGAGTGAAATCTTTCGATCTTAATTACGATTTTATATTTTACAATTGTGATATGCTCTTTTGATCTTATGTAAGATCTCGATTTTGACAATATTGGATAAATATAATCATTATACTAAAGCTCAATCACTCATTTATATAAATATAATATTTGTACTACAGTGAATGATTATATAAATATAATCATTATATTAAAGTGACAATTACTCATTAATATATTTTCAAACTCGTAGTCTCACTAGGATTTAGTGTTCATACTCTCTCTAAGACTTCTGTTTTTGTACAGCTAGTACTAGGGGTGGACAAATTTGAGCTGAGCGATCCATTGTCTTTTTTGTGCAAATGGGTTGGGTCGGGTTGAGTGCCGAGTTGATTCGGTTGCTTAATTTAGATAATATAGGGTTGCTTCGGTCGGGTTCGGATGTTTATTTTAGATCCGACGAAAACCGAAACCGACCGAACTTAATTAATATATATTTTATTCATTTTTATTACTATATGACCGACTCACTATAAAATTGAGATTTATAATGTTGGAGGATATTATCATTTTTATAATTAAATAATAGTATTGTGTACTCTTAAAAATACAAGACATGTAATATAAAATTTTGAGTATTATTTAATTTATGGTTTAAAGTATGATAATGATCAAAATTAATGTCAAATAATATTGAAAATATTATCACATCATAAGAGTTTTTCTTTTAATAATAAAAAATATTGTTTTATTCTAAAAATTTGATATTTTTTATAATAAATTTAAAAAATAGTCATTTTTATAGAATTGTTCTAATAAATATTAAACCGACTAAACCGACCTAACTTAACCGACAAACCGACTTAACCGAATCCGACAAAAATCGAAATTTAATCGGTCGAAATTGGGTCATAAAGCTAAAATCGTAGTTTACGTCAAATTTAAGTTTTTGGCCCAAAACCGACCGAACTCGACCGATTGTCCACCCCTAGCTAGCACTGTAAGTTGATGACTTGTTTCATTTGTGTTGTGTTTGTGAATAATCAATTTTGACGATCAAAGATTATGCATTACAAGAAATAATCTAACAATATCTGACTCAAGACCATTCATAAGGATGTATAGCAAAGGAAAATTTGGTATTTTTTCCATATCATATAACACGATTTCCTTTCATATACTTCTTTACATTAGAGAAGATTTATCTTGAGGTGGGTTTCATATGATCATAATCTTTTAATGCAGACTTATGCTTAATTTCAAATTGACATCTCATTGAAATAATACATATCATCACATGTTGTGTTTCAATTAAGTGTTTGTACACATTAAAGGACTCGTGTTACAAACACCCGTCAACAGTTTAACATATTAGGTCGCAAGGATTAGGTACGAATGTAGTCTAGAGTTAAGATCTCCAAGTCATTTTAGTACTTTTGATTCTCTTGTAAATACTCACCAATAAACATTTAATTGTTTAATTAGCTGTTGTAAATTCAGCAATTTCTCACCACTTTAGAATTTACTATAAGACAGAGAATCTGATTCAAACCACTTGGGTGAGTCAAATATTCATGGTTAAACAAGCTCACATGGAATCGTAACCCATGATTAAACTTTTGAAAAAAGGTACATTGTCTCTGAATCAATGGTTTCTTAGCTTTAATTGATTCGTCATATGACTGGTTTTTTATGTGTTTTTCGATTCAATGGTTTCTAATTTTGTATGTAACATTTCAATGTTTCAAAGTGAGTTTGTATGTAGTTTAAACTAGACAGATACCTAGCTGATTTGATTTTTAACTAATTAAATTGAGACAATCAAATTCTCTTTCTTTCTTTGTTCTTTAACTACTAATTAAGTATTGGAAGCCGTTTTTTTTACTATATTAATTATCTAACAAGTTAGAACTATATGGTCTTTCTAACTTTTACTAACTTAAAATTTATTCTTGACCAAAAATATCTAATAAATATCTCGACCAATATTTTAAAATTTGGTGTATAAAGACTAAACTAGACATCATATTTTATTATGATCTAAAAAGAACATCTCACAGCATCTTGAAATGAGAACGGTTTTGCAAGACATATCATTCTTAAGGTAGTCTAATTGAATCAAGAAGTCTCTTAAGCATGAAACCAAAACACATATTGCTTGTTTTAGTCCATACGTCTTTTTGTGCTTGCAAATATGATTAGGTAGTAAAATGGTATATAGGGCAGATTATTTCCCTTGTAATATATTTACTTGTTAGTGTAGAAATAATAATGTATTATTGTATGTTAATATTAAACATTTTATAATATTTTAAGTATTAAAATGTATTATATGTAATATTTCACATTTGTGTATGTTGACTTTGATGGTTCTTTTTGTCAAATAGAAATCTAAGAATTTACCGAACATGGTCCCGAAGGTGTATTTTTCAAGGTTAAATCTCATGTTGTGATGTCAGAACTAGTGAGGTGACAATTGTGCAAATGTTCTTCGTTGGATTTTACGACTATATTATCCATGTATACTTCTAAAATCTCTCTCATTTCTTCAAAAATCGTGTTTACTATTCTTTGATACGTAGCACCCGCGTCCTTCAAACCTAAACACAGGACCATTAGTACAAAAATCATATTTTGCAATTGTTGGAATACAGGTTTAATTAAAGGTGATGGTCCGTGGTAACAATGATTTTTATAGTAAGTAAACTATTTACCACCACGTACTACTACGAAAAGGCTCATTACTAATACAAATCAATATATCTTTGATAATACTAATTTACTACGGTTTGACAGTTAGCCGTAGTAATACCTCATTTATTGACGCGTTTTATTTTTTAATATATATGAAAAGACATTGCATTATGGTCGGGACATTCACCTAATCTCGACAAACTTAGAGTATTTGGTTGTGTAGCCTATACTCACATTAGGCAAGACATGGTTGAACCTAGAGTTCTGAGATGTATGTTTCTTCAATACACTTAAGGATTCAAAGCTTATATGTTGTGGTACCTAGAGACAGGTCACATGAGGTGTATCACAAGTCGATATGTTGCTTTCAATGAAGCAGAAATGACGCTCAAGTACACTGATGATACTGATGGAAATGCAGATATCTTTGTGTCGCTCCCGGGATTTTCATCCTAGTACAAACGCGAAAGTGGCACCGAACAGAGTCGCCAGCAATGTGTATTTATCCCAAGAGAGGGAAAGGAAACACCGCATAAACCTGAAGGAAAGGATAGAGCATGGTCTTGCGACCAAAAGAAATGGGTTCGGGAGTCGGTTACGCGAGAGGAAGGTATTAGCACCCCCTCGCGTCCATCGTACCCGATGGGATCCACGCTTGCTTGTCTCGATCAAAGGGTGATAGAAAAGAACACTGGAAGAGGAACTGAAAGAAAGAAAGGAGAAAGAAAAGAAAAGGAACGGGAAACAAATGTAGGGAAAATAAAAGAAGTGCTCGCATGGGCCCTACCCCACTGCCTACGTATCTCATCGGGAGCATGAGAATCAGAGCGACGTAGTTCCCCTCACTAGGGATGGATTGTGTTTTTTAGAGAACGGCTTACGTCCTAGCTCAGGTGTTGCAGGCTCGCTGGTCCGAGTGCGTTACCATCTTGCAAGAGAACGAGTAGAAGCGCGTTCGTACGCTAAGAGTGAATGAGGTGAGAAAAGAATTCCCGAAGGAAAGACGTTATTGTTTGTTTTTGTCTTTTAGAAGGAAGTGTTTTGGATTTGTTTGCATATGACAGTGTATCCAAATCTTAGTCATTGGAATGTGTACATTCTCACATTCCAAGATGGAATGGGTAAGAAAGCACACTGAGAGTGAAGAAGACCCCCACCCTTAGTTCCAATTGTCAAGGTTCAAACACACTAGCATACTTGTGTTTATTAAGTGTTTTTGTTAATTAAGAAATGAAGAAGTGTTTTTTATTTGTACCTTCAACAAGTATTGCATTTAAGTCCCTCATACAAGATCAAATGTTTAACACATTGACCCAAGATGGGCTATATGCTATACATTCTAAGATTACAAGAGAAGACCCCTTATAATCTTTTCTTTATATGAAAGGCCTAAATGCAATAAATGCCTACCTTTATTAGATATTTTGAATTTTCTTTGAGATGAGAAAAGAGACTCAAGAGAGGAGAAAAGGTAAAACCTATATGGACTAAGACTCAATCCTAATTGAAGATTAAAGGGAGTGATCCTAAAGGTTTGTGAGGTTTCAACCTAAAGTCTAAAGAAAGAATGAATTAAACAATTCACTTCTAAAGTAGAAGATGAATTGTAATTCACAAAGGGAAAGTAATGAGTTGTTAAAAGAAAGCACATAAGTGCTTAACAAAACACAAAATGGAATTGTAAAAGAGAAAGGATAGAAGTTGAATGTGGATTCCTTATCCACACTCAATTGAAACTTACCGAAGCCCCTACATGGTTAGCACAATCACTTACAAGTAAAGTAAGAAAATATAATGAACAAATCAAATTCAAACAAGTTGACAAACAAAGTAAAATGAGATTGAATGCTATACATGCTTCCAAGTCAGAATGTAACTCATATTTACACAACCTAATGTTATCCTAAATGAGCATACCAAATCATGCAAACAAAATCTCAATCCAACAAGAAGCAAAGAAGAAGCGGTGAAGTGATGTGAATGTGGTTCATACTTGTGAAACAAGTGACTTAAGGTGCAAGATAAACATCAAACATGCAAAGATGAAACCCAAATGTCACAATCAGAAGTCAATTAACATGCTATACATCCTCAAACAAAACCACAACTCATGGCACAAGTGCCTTCATGATCAAGCAAACCAAACATGAGGCATGCATTCACAAAATGAACAAGTTAAACTTCATGCTTCAAACAAATAGCAAACATGCTTCAAAAATTATGACTTTCACCAATCAAACACCTTAAACACATGCCATTAACATATCAAGTCCACAAGCAATGAATCAGAACCAAAGTCACTCAACAATTAGGTCAAAGTCTCATGGAAGTTTCATGCATTCATGCTCAAAGCAACACATCAAAAGTCATCCAAAAAAGACTTAAAAATCATCTCATAAATCTCAAACATACCCCAATATATTGTGACCACAATGCAAAAAGAAAGGCATCAAAATCATTTTTTATGATCAAGAACAAAAATGCACAAAATCATATGTCACATTAAGTATGCATACAAATGGAAATTCAAAAGAAATAATGGAACAGGGGCAAAATGGTCATAAAATCAGAAAATAAAATCATGAAAAATTTCCTAAATGTTTTAAGAATACACATGAATTTTTGTAGAATTTTCCAATATGTTTTGGTATTTTTAAAAATTAGTTATGAAATGTGTAGCAAAATGGAAAAAATAAAATGGAATGTAAATGTGAATGGGGGTGCATGCCTAGTAACTATTCAGTTCAAAATCAATTGGGCCTTAAAACAGGGAGGTGCGAATAGCATTCTGGCTAAGTCCACTAAGCGCGCAGAGCATACTAACAAACATGAACCCTCAGTCAACAATCTTGACTCACTCCCAACCATCAGATCAAGTCCAAGTCAAACCAAAGTCAAAGTAACCTAATCTCACGCATGTGCATGAATGTTCACCATAGCTACCATGTACCATGCCACACAATGTTTAAAAATGAAATCAGAAGAATCACGTGACATGCACATGAATTTTTATGTGTTGGCAGCATGGTAGCCATTAGATCACGCTCATCCAACGGATCACATTCAAACTGGTCATAAAACCCTAACATGAAGCCACCGGCCGGAGAGGGACCTCCGGTCACCTTCTCCGGCCACTCTCCGGCGCTGCAATCAACCAAACAATCCAGAAATTTATGCAATGCACATCAAAATGTTCAGGAAGTCACGTAGAGCATGAATCTAGGATTAGTTTTCATAAACAACACACAAACAGAGAGAATCGAAGCAATGAAATTAGCCCTAGGTTTTGGATCTAAGCTTCTAAGAAGCTCTATCAACTAGCCAGATGGAGGAGTGCTCTTAGTGAGCTCAAATCATCACAACACGAGCTAGACAGAATGTAAATCGTGCCAAGAAAGTTTAGGATATTGAAACCTGAAAATGTAGGAAACTGTAGTTGAAAGAGAACCAGAGAAATGTGCTTCCTCTTTGATCTTCAACTGGCCAAATAAAGGCTCACAAATCCTTGCAAATGTTGATGAAATTCAATATGCAGTGGAAGACACTTCAATCTCTTCAATGCTACCAAGCTTCAATGTGTTCCAATGCTGTGTGATGTTGAAGCTTGAAGATGGATTCAGATGTAGATGATGATGAAATCGTGTGAGAGGAAGAGAAGCTTCAGAGAGAGAGCTTGCGAATTTCAGAGGAAAAATGAGAATGAAGTGTAGTTGAGTGAGAGTGTGAAAATGAAGTTCAAAATGAGATTTATGAGTGAAATTTTGCTTTATAGTGGTCATTAACCATGGTTTAGTGGGTCAGTTAAGTGAGTTAACATGGTTAAACTGAGTGCACCCTAACTAACTGAGTCAAGTTAGTTAGGGGCGAGTCATTGAGGGTTGTGGTGTGGTGTGGAAAAGCCCATGGCATTTATGGTGGAAGGGAGAAAATGAGAGTGAAGCTTCAGCAAGCAAACTTGTAGTGTAAACTTGTTCATTCCCTTTTTATGCATGGTACAGCATGTATGCATGCGTGCGTAGTAACATGTTTGGCTTAAAGAAGAAAGAGATGTGGAAAGGTATGCGTGTGAATATTACACAATAAAACATCATTTCATTTTCTGATTTTATATGACAGTTTGGAATCAATGCAACAGTGAATGTTTGATGGTAAATATCTCTCATGTTAATGCATGATTTAATGAGGTTTTGGTGTCAAATGAAAGAGGAACTATCGTGGAACAATAGTGATGCTGAAAACAAGTCAAATGGAACTGTGTAAGATGGTGAAAAATAGCTCCAAACATCAAGACACAAATCTGGCTTCATGAGCATGTGACTTGAGGCATGGCAAGGCAACATGGCGCCTGGGTTTTCAGCATAACCAACATGACTTTGAACCCTTAAAACTATCTCATAACTTGATCAAACCAAAAATTGTCCAACATGAATATTGAAGATGACAATGCAATGAACAACTTTCATGTTGAAAAGTTTTCCATTTGAGGCCTTTAACCATGAGAAAAATGAGTGGACATTAGGCCCACCACATGTTTGTTAAAATGACTGCGCGCGTGCCCTGAAAATCTTGGTCATGACCTAGTTTTGAACCTACTTTGCTCAAACTTTGATCAATCATATCTCACTCAATTTTTATCCAATGGAGATGTTCCACACATGGATTTGAAGCTTAAAACAAGATCTTTCATTGAGGCAGAGTGGATTTTTCATTTGGTGCTCCGAATTTAAATGGCCTTGGTTCAAATTCTGATGCAAAATGGCCAAAACTTGCTATTTTTAGTAACCCTTCTTCATCCAAAAATGGCAACTTTCCACATCTTGATTTTTTCATGATTCCTTTGGAGTTTCTTGACCAAATTTTGTACATTGGACATATGCAACATGAATTTCATGATTTTGGGCTCAAAAAGTCAAGAGTTGACTTTTTCCTCTGATTATTTGACTTTGCCCCAATTTCTCTGATTCTTGATCTTTCTTCCAATTGAACCACTTCTAAAACCAATTGAGGTGCAATTTTCCACATACATACACTTAGGGACATATGGAATACCATGACAACAAGCTTTGTCCAAAAAATCAGAGATATCCTGATTTTATTAGAAACCCTAATTTTGACCCTCTCTGGTTAGGAGGAAATTGCACATCTTCCAAATCCAAATTCCTCAGAGTATGTTGTGTATCCTCTTAAAGGATGATGAGATATACCATTTGAGGATGATTTTGGATCAATGAGCTATCTCACTTGAGGGTTTTCCTTCAATTTTTGAACCTCTTGCATAATGAAAGATGTAATGCTTCAATCTCCTATTGTATCTCTTATCCTTGAGGTTGTGGAAGATCAATTGAGATGGGATGAGACATGAAAGACCTCTTGGCTTGCCTTGAGGGCACTTGATTGACCTTTTGTGCTTTGAATGATCTCTTGATTGTCCACCTTCCACCTGATCACATGCCCTGATGGTAAGAAGGATGCCATGCTTCATTTTTCTATGTTAAATGCAATGTAATGTTAATGAGGTGGATATGATATGATAAATGATAATGCCATGCTATGATGACAAAGAAGGAGAGCAAATTTTGGGGTATTACAGCTGCCCCTATTCAAGCGCTGTAGACCTGAATGCCTGAAAGCAAATGCTTTCGGACTTTCAAGGTATATAGTGATTGAATACCAAATATAACCAAAAATTTGCTCTGGATGATGAAAAAGAAAAGGGATATAAACCCAATGAGACTGCTGGATTGAATCTTCGATGAAACGTCGGAGAGATCTGTCTTTTGAACGACGCCAGACGACTACTGGCTTGCCACACTGCTGGTGGACTTTGGAAATGTCTTTTTGAACGACGCCAGACGACTACTGGCTTGCCACACTACTGATGGACTTTAATAATGTCTTTTATGCAACTCCAGACGACTACTGGCCTGCCACACTACTGGTGGACTTTAGAAATGTCTTTTTGAACGACGCCAGACGACTACTGGCTTGCCACACTACTGATGGACTTTGGAAATGTCTTTTTGAACGACGCCAGACGACTACTGGCTTGCCACACTACTGATGGACTTTAATAATGTCTTTTATGCAATTCCAGACGACTACTGGCCTGCCACACTACTGGTGGACTCTGCAGCTTCGTGCCACCCGAAGATGGACTTTTGCCAATCCACTGTTGGACTTTCGCCACCCGAAGACGGACTTTTGCCAATCCACTGTTGGACTTTGAGAATATGCCACCCTTAGATGGACCTTTCGCCAATCCACTGTTGGACTTTTGCCACCCGAAGACGGACTTTTGCCAATCCACTGTTGGACTTTTGCCACCCGAAGACGGACTTTTGCCAATCCACTGTTGGACTTTTAGCTGCTTTGCCACCCGAAGATGGACTTTTGCCAATCCACTGTTGGACTTTAAGAATTTGCAAAATTGTATTACTCTCTGCATCCGTGTCAGACATCTCTGCTGACTCTGCTGAGGAACAATGATCAATGACTTGACTTTAGAGGTTCCTGAGAGGATAATATCTCTGCTGGCGAATGGATGAACAATCCGTCTGCTTCGAATTGTCAAGCTTGCCAACAATAAATTGGACTTTAAGATATGAGGGAATGATGACTCTGCCAGGAATTATTCCATCTGTTTGGGGCTGGATTCTGGTCACAGCAACTCCGCTGGGGATGAGAATTCTTAATGACGTCCTGCTGGGGAAATGAGCCATTAAAACTCTGCTTGGGGATTTATTCAACCCAAGATCCTTTATAGGGATTATCAACCTTATAACTCGGCTGGGGAGTATTGCTGACAAGATTCGATGCTGACCTCTGTGGGGATACCATGACCAGAGATACGATCTTGCTGGGTATCAAGGCTACTCTGCCAGGGATATGCAAATCCTGGTTAGAACATTCCACTGCAACTTGCTAGAAAGATTCCTTAGAGATCTGTTGGGGAAACCCAAAGCAAATCCACAGTAGTCTGCCGCAGAATATGACTGTCAAGCTTAGGATAAGTACCACAATGCCCCATGTTAGGCGAACTTTCCTTTAGACAATTCCGTTGGGGATGACGAGTTTATAACAAACTCTGCTGGAGGAAACTGCTTTAAAACGTCTCGTGCTGGGGAATGCCTTTTGAGAGGATTTTACAGAAGACCAACTGTCCTCAAACTCTACTGGGGATGATCAACACTTCATGCTGGGGAAACAAACATGCCCCATGCTTGGACAAAACAACAATTTGTCCCCGAAGAGGATGTCATAAGAGGATTTTACAGAAGATCTAGCCTCTTCAAACTCTTGTGACTTCGCTGGGGATAATGACCATCAGTTTCGGTGTCGACGAGACCACCCTTTTGGGGAACCTGTGACCGTTATCGACACAGAAAAGCTTGTAGTTGTTGGCAGTACTGTATGAGAGAATCGACTTAACAAGATACAACGGTACCCAGTTGAACTTAATTCGCTGAGATCGACCCGATGAACGCCGATCTCCTTACCCATAATTGCCCCAGTCTTTTGCGTGGGGTGATTTATTGCTGGTCTTGTGCTTAAAATCATCTGCACCTGCTACCTGCAACAAAAGAATATACCCACATGCCCCGAATATTGCGTGGCTAGAATCCACCATCCGGGAGTATTCAACATTCGAAGTAATTTTAAATATTTTTTCTGCGCATGTTATTGTAAGGCTGCCATGTTTTCAAATGCAATGTTTTATCAACAATTAGGACGTTTTTGCAAACAAAGCAATAAAACAAAAATAGAAAGCTTTTTATTGAAATTTAATTTATTGACTGAGAGCCCAGAATAGGCAATTACATCCGGAAGCAATCCCTGGAAAGAGGTGATCGCTGAAAATTGAGAAAAGAAACTATCTTAATGGCAATGTGAAAACGGAATTCCACTGAGTTTCCATTCTGTTATGACCAGTATGTCTTCAAAACTCCCCGACCTTGCCTTCTGAGGAATGATCAGACCGATTCCTATTCTTCAGAACGTCAGTTGTTCAAACGGTAATGGGTACAGATAACTCAAACCGTAGTCATTCGCTTAAATCCCTCTTTTGTGTGGACCGCCCTTTCAGGTTTTCGATCCACCAGGATACCCTTTTTTGCCTAAGTTGCCCTTTCGGGTTTTCAACTTACCGGGTGTACAAATCTTTTTTCAATTATATCCCTAATTTTTGCCCGAACCTTATTCTGTTTTTGGTTCGCCGGGATGCCCTTTTTTGCCTGGATTTTTTTTTATTCTTATTATCCAGCGGGTCTATTCATGCGAAGTATTTTTTGACTACGTCCGAGTTGACAGGGGATGAAAAGTCTTCGCCATCCATGGTTGTAAGCAATAAAGCTCCGCCCGAAAAGACCTTTTTAACCACGAATGGACCTTCATAATTAGGAGTCCATTTGCCCCTGTGATCAGTATTGGGAGGAAGGATCCTTTTGAGTACCACATCTCCGACTTTGTAAACCCGAGGACGCACCTTTTGGTCAAATGCCTGTTTCATTCTGCGCTGATATAGTTGCCCATGACATACAGCCGCCAATCGCTTTTCCTCAATAAGGCTCAGCTGATCAAATCTGGCTCGTACCCATTCAGCTTCATCTAGCTTAACATCCATCATGACTCTGAGGGACGGAATCTCTACTTCAACCGGTAGCACTGCCTCCATACCATATACGAGTGAGAATGGGGTTGCCCCAGTGGACGTTCGTACCGACGTTCGATACCCATGCAAAGCAAATGGTAACATCTCATGCCAATCTTTGTACGTGACAACCATCTTCTGCACAATCTTCTTGATATTTTTGTTGGCCGCTTCGACCGCTCCATTCATCTTTGGGCGGTACGGAGAAGAATTGTGGTGTTCGATTTTGAAGTCCCGGCATAACTCAGCCATCATCTTATTGTTCAAATTAGAACCATTATCAGTAATGATTCTTTCGGGAACTCCATATCGGCAAATGATATCCCGTTTTAAGAAACGAGCGACCACTTGCTTTGTAACATTGGCATAGGATGCGGCTTCAACCCATTTGGTGAAGTAATCAATTGCCACCAAGATGAAACGATGACCATTGGAAGCTGTGGGCTCAATCTTTCCGATCATATCAATGCCCCACATGGAAAACGGCCAAGGCGACGACATGATACTCAACGGATTTGGAGGCACATGCACCTTGTCTGCATAGATCTGGCATTTATGGCATTTGCGGGCATATTTGCAACAATCTGACTCCATAGTCAACCAATAATATCCCGACCTTAACAACTTTTTAGCCATTGCCTGCCCTCCGGCATGAGTACCGAAAGAGCCTTCGTGCACTTCAATCATCAACAAGTCTGCTTCATGTCTATCCACACATCTAAGCAGGACCGTGTCAAAATTTCTTTTATACAGCACGCCATCTTTGTTCAGGAAGAAACTACCAGCTAACCTTCTCAACGTCTTCCTGTCTTTGGACGATGCCCCGGGCGGATACTCTTGACTTTTCAAGAAACACTTAATGTCATGAAACCATGGCTTGTCATCAGACGTTGCATCTACCGCAAACACAAATGCTGGTCTGTCAAGGCGGGATACCTCAATCTTAGGTGCATGGTTCCATCTTTGCACTTTGATCATGGAAGACAACGTGGCCAAGGCATCAGCGAACCTATTCTCATCTCGAGGAATATGGTACAGTTTCACTGTTGTGAAAAACGTCAGCAATCTCCTCGTATAATCTCTATACGGCACTAGATTTGCTTGGTGCGTGTACCAACCCCCTTTCACTTGATTGATTACCAAAGCTGAATCACCGAATATATCAAGGGTTTTAATCCGTAGATTAATCGCCTCCTCGATCCCCATTATACAAGCTTCGTACTCTGCTTCATTGTTGGTGCACCCGAAAGTTATTCGGGCAGTGAAAGGCATATGAACACCTCCCGGCGTGATAAGAACTGCCCCAACTCCGCACCCATTCATATTGACAGCCCCATCAAACATCAGACTCCATTTGGATTCAGGGTCTGGCCCCTCCTCCGGAAGTGGTTCCTCACAGTCTTTAGCTTTGAGAAACATGATGTCTTCATCAGGGAAGTCAAATTTCATGGGTTGGTAATCATCAATCGGCTGTTGCGCGAGATAGTCGGACAAGATACTTCCTTTGATGGCCTTTTGTGAAGTGTACTGAATGTCATACTCTGTCAAGACCATTTGCCACCGTGCAACTCTGCCTGTCAATGCTGGCTTCTCGAAAATATACTTGATAGGATCCATTTTTGAAATCAACAAGGTCGTGTGCCTAACCATATATTGCCTCAATCGCTTAGCGGCCCATGCAAGCGCACAGCATGTCTTTTCAAGCATTGAGTATCGGGACTCACAATCATTGAACTTTTTGCTCAGGTAGTAAATAGCATGCTCCTTCCTACCTGTCTCGTCATGTTGACCGAGAACACAACCCATGGAACCTTCAAGCACTGTCAGATACATTATCAGCGGTCTCCCTTCAACTGGAGGCATTAGAATCGGAGGTTCCTGCAAGTATTCTTTTATCTTATCGAATGCCAATTGGCAATCGTCATTCCACCTGACCGTTTGATCTTTCCTTAACAATTTAAATATTGGCTCACACGTGGCTGTTAGGTGAGATATGAACCTTGCAATGTAGTTCAATCTACCCAAGAAACCACGAACCTCTTTTTCTGTTCTCGGTTCAGGCATTTCTTGTATTGCTTTCACCTTGGCAGGATCAACCTCGATTCCTCTTTCGCTCACAATGAAACCCAGTAACTTTCCAGAACGCACCCCAAACGTGCACTTGTTTGGATTTAATCTCAGACGGAACTTTCTCAACCTTTCAAACAGCTTTTTCAGGTTAACCAGATGTTCCTCTTCGGTTCTCGACTTGGCAATCATATCATCTACATAACATTCGATCTCCTTATGAATCAAGTCATGAAACAATGTCACCATCGCCCGCTGGTACGTTGCCCCTGCGTTTTTCAACCCAAAAGGCATTACTTTATAACAATATGTACCCCACGGAGTAATGAACGTGGTCTTCTCCATGTCTTCAGGTGCCATCTTGATCTGGTTGTACCCGGAGAACCCGTCCATAAATGAGAACACTGAAAACTGAGCTGTATTATCGACCAGCACATCAATATGAGGTAGTGGAAAATCATCTTTCGGGCTAGCTTTATTAAGATCTCGATAATCCACACACATTCTCACTTTTCCATCTTTCTTCGGTACTGGCACGATGTTGGCTACCCATGGCGGATACTTTGTCACAGCAAGAAAACCAGCGTCCCACTGCTTCTGGACTTCCTCCTTAATCTTTAAAGCCATGTCGGGGTGAGTCCGACGAAGTTTCTGCTTGACTGGCGGACATTCTTCTCTTAATGGCAGCCTGTGCACGACAATATCTGTATCCAACCCCGGCATGTCTTGATACGACCAGGCGAAGATGTCAACATACTCGCGCAACATTTCCGTCAAAGTTTGCTTCACATCTGCTTGCAAGCTGGCACCAATCCTGATCTCTTTCTTGGCGTCCTTGGTACCAATATTGATGATGTCTACAGTCTCCTGATGAGGCTGGATGACCCTTTCCTCCTGTTTCAACAATCTGGCCAGTTCTTCAGGGAGTTCACAATCTTTCTCATCCCCTTCTTCGGCTTGATAAATCGGATTGTCAAAGTCATACATGGCCATATCAAAATCGTTATCAGTGGTATCCGGAGGATCAAGTCTGCATGAACGGGTTCATGCCTTATTTTAGAATTTATTTTTAAGTGAAACAAAAGAAAATGAAACATTGCCATTTTATATTTTTTGTGCAAAAATAAAAACTGAAAGACAGAGAACAAAATTTGATTGCAAAACGTCCTTTATTAATGATTAAACATTGCAAATGCTACCATGGTGGCCCTACAAATGAATCTATACGCCTTGGGCAGAGCGCAAGATTTTGTCATGCATTATGGTTAGAAAAAACAAAGAAAAATTACTCTGTCTGAAGAGTAACCCGGATGACTTCTTCAACGAACCAGTTCTGCACTTGTTGTCCCGGAACATGAGGGCGTACCCAGTTGTCCAGGTCACAATTACTGTCAACACTATCCTCTGTGGCTGCACAAGACTGGTCCATGTAGATAATTCCCCCACTATTGAAAGTAATGGGTCCCCTGCCCCCCGCATCTGAAGTTGTAGAGGGATGATAACCAATACCAAATTTGTCTTCCTTCATTGGGGTCTCTATCAACCTGCCCCAACCTTGGGCGTTGCCTGCCCTGACGACTTCGACAGCTTATTTGTAAGATGAAATGGAGGTACCAGCCCCAACTGGTACGGAAGAAGACTCAGGTGCATCGTCAATGTTGACTGCTTCAAATGATTGGCACAGCATCTCATGAATTTCCCCATCCATTTCAATGTACTTGAACGTGGACAAGTGACTCACAAAGATGTCTTCCTCCCCACACACTGTCACAACCTGCCCTTCAAACTCATACTTCAGCTTTTGATGTAGAGTAGAAGTAACAGCTCCGGCTCCGTGAATCCAAGGGCGTCCCAATAGGCAGCTATATGCAGGTTGTATGTCCATTACATGGAACGTGGATTTGAATACCTGTGGTCCAATTTGTACGGGCAATTCCACCTCACCAAACACAGATCGTCTAGTTCCATCGAATGCTCTGACCACCAATTCACTAGGCCTTAAGATCAAACCATCAACTTCCAGCTTCATCAATGCCTTCTTGGGCAATACATTGAGTGATGAACCAGTGTCTACCAGTACATGAGATAACACTGCGCCCTTACACTCCATCGTGATATGCAAAGCCTTATTATGGTTTCTTCCTTCAACAGTCAAATCTCTACTTGTAAAGCCCAAGCCATGGCTAACATTAACGTTGGAGATTACGCCCTCGAGCTGATTAACAGTAATTTCTTGTGGCACGTATGCACTCTTCAACACTTTCAACAACGCCTGCCGGTGCGCATCAGAGCACATCAATAGTGACAAGATTGAAATCTTTGAAGGGGTCTGATTCAGTTGGTCCACAATCTTATAATCGCTTTTCTTGATTATCTTCATAAATTCTTCCATTTCCTTATCAAAAGTAATCTTTGTCTCTGCTTCAGGTGTAGGCGCACTTTCAACCACCTGTTTACCCTTAGCCTTTGCTGCAGCTTCTGCCTCTTTATCACTTCTCAAGGTTTGGGGAGCGAACAACCTTCCACTCCTTGTAAAGCCCCCTACACCCCCTACATTATCAATATTTGGGCTGACTGATGACTCAACTTCCTGTTTTTTACCTTCGTAATATACATCTGCCCCATAGTGCCATGGGATAGCCTTCGTAGACGTGAACGGAATTGGTCCTGGCACCGTGATAGTGACAGGACTGGGCCTTTCTGGCGCAACACTCGCCACGGGAACTGCATTGACCGGCATTTGAATCTCAGCGGGAGTGTAATAGATGGTCACGGTTGATATCTCATCAGTGTCTTTCACGACTCTGTCGAACTGTAGACATCCTTCATCGATCAGATTCTGTAAACCCATCTTCAACTTATCACAGCCGTTCTCCTGATTCATGCACTCAGAGCAATCTTGACTACAGCCCGGGAACACCTGTCCCTTCAATAAACGATCTTTTACAACCAACAAAGAAGTTTTCACTTGATGAACGTCTAACACCAAATTCAATCTCCTCCCATCTTCAACAGCGTACACATTTGCTGCACTATGATCAGGCATGGGATGCTGAGTAATATTCGGAGCGGGAGAGAAATTGATGGCTTTAGCATCAATCAAATCTTGTACTTTATGATGGAAAGCCCAGCATTTTTCAATGGAGTGCCCCTGAGCACCTGAGTGGAACTCACAACGAGCATTAGCATCGAAGTTAGGTGGCAGGTTTCCAGCAACCGGAGCTTTCATAGTACGGAGTTCTACCAACTTTAACTCGAGTAGCCGGGGCAACAGCGCGGCATAGGTCATAGGGAGAGGATCCATCTTACGATCCCTCTGTCTAGACCTTTGCTGGAAAAAAGGTTGTTGCTGTTGAACTTGTTGTTGGGGTTGTTGTTTCTGAACAGACGGTGTGGGGATTGTCACAGCATCTACCTGATAATAAGCTCGAGAACGCCCTCTGCCTCGTCCTCTAAACACAGCATTCGTATCACCTTCTCTTCTTTTCTGGTTACTAGCAAACGGTTTCTTCGTCCCCGAAGAGCCAGCCCCACTCACATCCTGGATCTTTCCAAGCTTTAACAGACTTTCTATTCTTTCTCCCGCAATCACAATATCAGCAAATCCAGTCGACGGACAAGCAGCTAATCTGTCAAGATAAGCCCCTTGCAAGGTGCCCATAAACATATCCGCCATTTCTCTGTCTGACAAGGGAGGTTGAACCTGGGCAGCCATTTCCCTCCACCTCTGTGCATATTCTTTGAAACTCTCCTTGGCATTCTGGGACAATCCCTGCAATTGGGTGCGATTGGGCGCCATGTCAATATTATACTGGTATTGCTTCAGGAACGCTTCTGCCAGATCTTTCCAATTCTTCACAGCAGCTCTATTCAACTTCATGTACCAGGTCAAGGACGCCCCAGCCAGACTGTCCTGAAAATAGTGCATCCATAGCTTCTCGTCATCCGTATGGGCTGAAATCTTCCCAAAGTAAGCTTGAAGATGCGTTTGGGGACACGCATTGCCGTGATACTTATCAAAAGTAGGAGGTTTGAATTTAGGGGGAATTCTGACTCCTGAGACCAGCCCCAAGCTGGTAACATCAATACCCATAGAGTTCTTGCATTCTATGGCCCTGATCTTCTCTGCTAACTCATCATACCTTCGATCCCCTTGATTACCCACATCAGCGTCTAGCAGAGTAAATTGGTCTTCCAGAGTATCTTCAAGAGTAACACCAGCCTGCCTACCGTTTCCATTACCCCGATTGTTACCACCAGGAGGAGGGTTGCCACCGGGAGGAGGAATGCCATGTCCCTGTGAATTGTCATGATGATCACCTTCGGGCCCATTGTCGGGACGCTCTACCAGAAGCCTCAGTCTCTCCTGATTTTGCGCCATGCCAGTCATGAGGGTCATGAACTGGTCCATACGCGCCCTCATTTCCGCCAAATCACTTTGCACTTGATCCATGATTCTTACTTGATTCCTTCGCGTCGAATATCGGTGAATATGACTCTCCGCTATACTGCCTGAAACCAAATAAAGGTTAGAGACCCCGCAACGAGTACCTGAAAAGCGAGTAACAAAAAAATGCAAAATGATATGCAATGCCATGCAATGCCATGTTTGTCATTTCCGAGGTGCTTTATACCCTGATTCCAATCCAAACCACAGAAATCTGAAGACCAGAAATTGTGATATAAAGAGACGTGTCGTGGTCATGTGCTTGTGCGCAGCTATCTGATAAAGAATAATTCTGAATAAAACCGCTCATACTCATTCAACAAAATATTCAAGTACATTTAAGAAAGGTTCAACCGCAAATGCAATACAAGGAAAAAATGGATCCATCAACAAGCCTGATGGTAACCATTAACAACAAAATATAAGGAAAAGAACATCAGTCTGACAATTCCACACCCTTCAGCTTATCACTTGAATACTTGATTTCCTCAAAAAGTATACGGGTACGCTGGTGATTCGGCTTTTCAATCATCTCTTTGATCAAGACATCCCTTTTCTCAAGAGCTTCAGTTAAAGAACCCATGTGCAGCATCAGAGCCTCGTCATCACACACTCCTTTGTGTCTCTTTATGCCGGCTTGCGTCTTGAGTATCTCCCTTTCTATCATGAATTCTTCAAGCTCTTTCTTGGTATTCTTCAACTGGCTTCTAGCTTCTTCTAACTGTTCTTGACTTTTATTGAGACTTTCCCGATACTTTCTCCTCTGCTCATGTGCCTTTTTAAGCTCCTCGTCTTTAGTCTTCGACTGATCCTTTAACTCGGCATTTTCAATTCTGACTTCATCCCAAGCTTGACGAAGTTGAGCTAATGAATCCTTGCTTCGGGCTAAAGCCTGTTTTGTAATCTTGTGAGCCTGACTAGTGTCATCTGCTCCCAAAGTAAGTTTCCGAAAGTACCGAGCTCGGTCATCAAAATCTTCCTCTTTGTCAGCCAAGGTTTTTTCCGCTTTCAAGGCTCTCTTTTCCAATTCTTTGTTGTCAGCTAGAGCTTTCTGAAGACATCTGCTCATTCCAGAATTCTCTATCTGCAACTCTCTGACCATTTTCTTCCACTTCTCACATTCTTCAATAGCCACCATAGTGGGTTGTTCTGGCTGTACTGCACATAAAAGAGGTCCCCTTGAAAAGGGTAAAAGCAATTCCTTTACTTTCGTCTCAATCCACCTGTCATATTCAGGATAAGATCTACAATCTCCTTTTCCAAAAACTGCTTTTCCAATTTTGTGCTTATCTTTCCAAGCATTCACTACTTCTACCACCTTCGCATCTTTAGTTCCTGTAAAGAATAAAGATTCCTCCACATCTTGCTCTGTAGGAGGATCCCTGGAAGCATACCCAAACTGTCGGATGGCCAAAACTGGATTATAATTGATCCCTCCTTTTCTGCCAATCAAAGGCACATTTGGAAAATTTCCGCATCTTGTGACCAGCTCTATTCTCAATAACCGGTGGTCAAACCATACAATGTTATCAGCAGTTAAACTCATCAATCGTTTAGACCATTTCGCCACATCTTTGGTTTCCACAAAGGCACCTGTCTGAGGCAAATGTTTGAAAAACCAATGACTCAGCAGTGGAGTGCAACAACTAACAGATCCTCCCCTCCTTTTCTCATTCTTATAGTGCACAGAATGATAAAAATCTCCTAACAAAGTAGGGACTGGATTTTTAAGAACGAAAACTCTTGTCGCTTGCATATCCACAAAGTCTTGCTGATTGGGAAAGAAAACTAGGCCATATATGCAGAGAGCCAGAATGGAATTGTAAACCGTCCAATTTTTAGCACTTGCAGCCTCCTGGGCCTGTCCAGACAGAAATTCTAAATGAAATCCGCTAACCCCATTTTTACTGCTCACACCACTCTTTATCACTGCCTGATCCATTTGTAAAGCAGCAGCAATTTCTTTTACGCTGGGAGAACTACCAGAGAAGAATGGTATTGCCGACGTGATCGGAATTCCCAAAATAAATGAGAATTCTTCCAGTGTTGGCATCAAAATGTAATCTGAAAAAAGAAAGCACCTCAACGAAGGCTCGTAGAACTGCAGCAGAGTGTGCAAAGCATCATGCTCATACTTGGTGATTGTACGGACCATCCCAACCAAATTCCCGTAGCTCTTCTGAAACCTGTCAAGAATACCCGGACCAGCCATATCTATAACTTTGAGCAATGAATCCAAGACAGGATCTGGAAACTTGTAAGACACATTGTTCTTTCTCTCGGCGACAATCTCTGTTGAACCCATGGATTGGAATCAGAAATGTATTATGCACCTGAAAATGACAAACATAACTGTTATGATATGGTAATGCAATGCAAAAGGGCATGTGATCAGGTAATCGAGTGTCGGTGTCTGTATTGAACTGTGTGCACTGTGTCTCTGTACTGAGTCTGGCAATATCTGAGATGAACACTTAAATCACTGTCATAGGATACAATGTCTGAAATCATCATAGAATCACAAATAAGGTAGGTAGGAGGCTGGGTTTCCTGCAAACCTGTAAACATCCCGCCCATACTCACATGTGGTTCTTAGAAAATAAGGCTTGTCAGCTTCGGAGGTTTGAGAAGCAATAGCACATTCAGCCCGTAGGATACAATGCTATGCCAATCAAAGAGGTCGTCCACTGACTCCCCTTAGAAAATAAAGGTCATCCTATGCAAGTTCCAAAGTGGGCCCTCGGGTGCGAATGGGTTTGCCACAGAATGTGGTCTGCCATTGTCACCACTAAAGAGGGATATTTCCACTAAGGTCCTCATGATCGGTCACTAGAGTCGACAGCTCTCTAGATCTACATCCTGGAATACGCAAGATGCGTATGCCACGACGTGTCCCAAGATAGCCTCGTCTAGCTGTGAATTTCGTGAACACCCAACGCACTCCAAACGGCACGTAGGTCCCACTACTCTCCACTCTAATTCTAAGTGTATACTCAAGCCTGTGTAATGGGCTTATCTCTCAGAAATCCCATCCCGCCAAACAGAAAATAGCACAGTCCAACACAACAGTAATAATATGATATGTAATGCTAAAAAGCAGTAAATACAGTAATGTACAGTAAAGCAGTAAATAACGATACAATAAAATGGTAAATATAGCACAACAGTAAACACCCAATGAAAGAAAAACAGACAAGCGCTAGGATTGACTCGCTTAGGGATGGACCAGCAATAGGTCAAATAGTCCCCAGCAGAGTCGCCAGCTGTCGCTCCCGGGATTTTCATCCTAGTACAAACGCGAAAGTGGCACCGAACAGAGTCGCCAGCAATGTGTATTTATCCCAAGAGAGGGAAAGGAAACACCGCATAAACCTGAAGGAAAGGATAGAGCATGGTCTTGCGACCAAAAGAAATGGGTTCGGGAGTCGGTTACGCGAGAGGAAGGTATTAGCACCCCCTCGCGTCCATCGTACCCGATGGGATCCACGCTTGCTTGTCTCGATCAAAGGGTGATAGAAAAGAACACTGGAAGAGGAACTGAAAGAAAGAAAGGAGAAAGAAAAGAAAAGGAACGGGAAACAAATGTAGGGAAAATAAAAGAAGTGCTCGCATGGGCCCTGCCCCACTGCCTACGTATCTCATCGGGAGCATGAGAATCAGAGCGACGTAGTTCCCCTCACTAGGGATGGATTGTGTTTTTTAGAGAACGGCTTACGTCCTAGCTCAGGTGTTGCAGGCTCGCTGGTCCGAGTGCGTTACCATCTTGCAAGAGAACGAGTAGAAGCGCGTTCGTACGCTAAGAGTGAATGAGGTGAGAAAAGAATTCCCGAAGGAAAGACGTTATTGTTTGTTTTTGTCTTTTAGAAGGAAGTGTTTTGGATTTGTTTGCATATGACAGTGTATCCAAATCTTAGTCATTGGAATGTGTACATTCTCACATTCCAAGATGGAATGGGTAAGAAAGCACACTGAGAGTGAAGAAGACCCCCACCCTTAGTTCCAATTGTCAAGGTTCAAACACACTAGCATACTTGTGTTTATTAAGTGTTTTTGTTAATTAAGAAATGAAGAAGTGTTTTTTATTTGTACCTTCAACAAGTATTGCATTTAAGTCCCTCATACAAGATCAAATGTTTAACACATTGACCCAAGATGGGCTATATGCTATACATTCTAAGATTACAAGAGAAGACCCCTTATAATCTTTTCTTTATATGAAAGGCCTAAATGCAATAAATGCCTACCTTTATTAGATATTTTGAATTTTCTTTGAGATGAGAAAAGAGACTCAAGAGAGGAGAAAAGGTAAAACCTATATGGACTAAGACTCAATCCTAATTGAAGATTAAAGGGAGTGATCCTAAAGGTTTGTGAGGTTTCAACCTAAAGTCTAAAGAAAGAATGAATTAAACAATTCACTTCTAAAGTAGAAGATGAATTGTAATTCACAAAGGGAAAGTAATGAGTTGTTAAAAGAAAGCACATAAGTGCTTAACAAAACACAAAATGGAATTGTAAAAGAGAAAGGATAGAAGTTGAATGTGGATTCCTTATCCACACTCAATTGAAACTTACCGAAGCCCCTACATGGTTAGCACAATCACTTACAAGTAAAGTAAGAAAATATAATGAACAAATCAAATTCAAACAAGTTGACAAACAAAGTAAAATGAGATTGAATGCTATACATGCTTCCAAGTCAGAATGTAACTCATATTTACACAACCTAATGTTATCCTAAATGAGCATACCAAATCATGCAAACAAAATCTCAATCCAACAAGAAGCAAAGAAGAAGCGGTGAAGTGATGTGAATGTGGTTCATACTTGTGAAACAAGTGACTTAAGGTGCAAGATAAACATCAAACATGCAAAGATGAAACCCAAATGTCACAATCAGAAGTCAATTAACATGCTATACATCCTCAAACAAAACCACAACTCATGGCACAAGTGCCTTCATGATCAAGCAAACCAAACATGAGGCATGCATTCACAAAATGAACAAGTTAAACTTCATGCTTCAAACAAATAGCAAACATGCTTCAAAAATTATGACTTTCACCAATCAAACACCTTAAACACATGCCATTAACATATCAAGTCCACAAGCAATGAATCAGAACCAAAGTCACTCAACAATTAGGTCAAAGTCTCATGGAAGTTTCATGCATTCATGCTCAAAGCAACACATCAAAAGTCATCCAAAAAAGACTTAAAAATCATCTCATAAATCTCAAACATACCCCAATATATTGTGACCACAATGCAAAAAGAAAGGCATCAAAATCATTTTTTATGATCAAGAACAAAAATGCACAAAATCATATGTCACATTAAGTATGCATACAAATGGAAATTCAAAAGAAATAATGGAACAGGGGCAAAATGGTCATAAAATCAGAAAATAAAATCATGAAAAATTTCCTAAATGTTTTAAGAATACACATGAATTTTTGTAGAATTTTCCAATATGTTTTGGTATTTTTAAAAATTAGTTATGAAATGTGTAGCAAAATGGAAAAAATAAAATGGAATGTAAATGTGAATGGGGGTGCATGCCTAGTAACTATTCAGTTCAAAATCAATTGGGCCTTAAAACAGGGAGGTGCGAATAGCATTCTGGCTAAGTCCACTAAGCGCGCAGAGCATACTAACAAACATGAACCCTCAGTCAACAATCTTGACTCACTCCCAACCATCAGATCAAGTCCAAGTCAAACCAAAGTCAAAGTAACCTAATCTCACGCATGTGCATGAATGTTCACCATAGCTACCATGTACCATGCCACACAATGTTTAAAAATGAAATCAGAAGAATCACGTGACATGCACATGAATTTTTATGTGTTGGCAGCATGGTAGCCATTAGATCACGCTCATCCAACGGATCACATTCAAACTGGTCATAAAACCCTAACATGAAGCCACCGGCCGGAGAGGGACCTCCGGTCACCTTCTCCGGCCACTCTCCGGCGCTGCAATCAACCAAACAATCCAGAAATTTATGCAATGCACATCAAAATGTTCAGGAAGTCACGTAGAGCATGAATCTAGGATTAGTTTTCATAAACAACACACAAACAGAGAGAATCGAAGCAATGAAATTAGCCCTAGGTTTTGGATCTAAGCTTCTAAGAAGCTCTATCAACTAGCCAGATGGAGGAGTGCTCTTAGTGAGCTCAAATCATCACAACACGAGCTAGACAGAATGTAAATCGTGCCAAGAAAGTTTAGGATATTGAAACCTGAAAATGTAGGAAACTGTAGTTGAAAGAGAACCAGAGAAATGTGCTTCCTCTTTGATCTTCAACTGGCCAAATAAAGGCTCACAAATCCTTGCAAATGTTGATGAAATTCAATATGCAGTGGAAGACACTTCAATCTCTTCAATGCTACCAAGCTTCAATGTGTTCCAATGCTGTGTGATGTTGAAGCTTGAAGATGGATTCAGATGTAGATGATGATGAAATCGTGTGAGAGGAAGAGAAGCTTCAGAGAGAGAGCTTGCGAATTTCAGAGGAAAAATGAGAATGAAGTGTAGTTGAGTGAGAGTGTGAAAATGAAGTTCAAAATGAGATTTATGAGTGAAATTTTGCTTTATAGTGGTCATTAACCATGGTTTAGTGGGTCAGTTAAGTGAGTTAACATGGTTAAACTGAGTGCACCCTAACTAACTGAGTCAAGTTAGTTAGGGGCGAGTCATTGAGGGTTGTGGTGTGGTGTGGAAAAGCCCATGGCATTTATGGTGGAAGGGAGAAAATGAGAGTGAAGCTTCAGCAAGCAAACTTGTAGTGTAAACTTGTTCATTCCCTTTTTATGCATGGTACAGCATGTATGCATGCGTGCGTAGTAACATGTTTGGCTTAAAGAAGAAAGAGATGTGGAAAGGTATGCGTGTGAATATTACACAATAAAACATCATTTCATTTTCTGATTTTATATGACAGTTTGGAATCAATGCAACAGTGAATGTTTGATGGTAAATATCTCTCATGTTAATGCATGATTTAATGAGGTTTTGGTGTCAAATGAAAGAGGAACTATCGTGGAACAATAGTGATGCTGAAAACAAGTCAAATGGAACTGTGTAAGATGGTGAAAAATAGCTCCAAACATCAAGACACAAATCTGGCTTCATGAGCATGTGACTTGAGGCATGGCAAGGCAACATGGCGCCTGGGTTTTCAGCATAACCAACATGACTTTGAACCCTTAAAACTATCTCATAACTTGATCAAACCAAAAATTGTCCAACATGAATATTGAAGATGACAATGCAATGAACAACTTTCATGTTGAAAAGTTTTCCATTTGAGGCCTTTAACCATGAGAAAAATGAGTGGACATTAGGCCCACCACATGTTTGTTAAAATGACTGCGCGCGTGCCCTGAAAATCTTGGTCATGACCTAGTTTTGAACCTACTTTGCTCAAACTTTGATCAATCATATCTCACTCAATTTTTATCCAATGGAGATGTTCCACACATGGATTTGAAGCTTAAAACAAGATCTTTCATTGAGGCAGAGTGTATTTTTCATTTGGTGCTCCGAATTTAAATGGCCTTGGTTCAAATTCTGATGCAAAATGGCCAAAACTTGCTATTTTTAGTAACCCTTCTTCATCCAAAAATGGCAACTTTCCACATCTTGATTTTTTCATGATTCCTTTGGAGTTTCTTGACCAAATTTTGTACATTGGACATATGCAACATGAATTTCATGATTTTGGGCTCAAAAAGTCAAGAGTTGACTTTTTCCTCTGATTATTTGACTTTGCCCCAATTTCTCTGATTCTTGATCTTTCTTCCAATTGAACCACTTCTAAAACCAATTGAGGTGCAATTTTCCACATACATACACTTAGGGACATATGGAATACCATGACAACAAGCTTTGTCCAAAAAATCAGAGATATCCTGATTTTATTAGAAACCCTAATTTTGACCCTCTCTGGTTAGGAGGAAATTGCACATCTTCCAAATCCAAATTCCTCAGAGTATGTTGTGTATCCTCTTAAAGGATGATGAGATATACCATTTGAGGATGATTTTGGATCAATGAGCTATCTCACTTGAGGGTTTTCCTTCAATTTTTGAACCTCTTGCATAATGAAAGATGTAATGCTTCAATCTCCTATTGTATCTCTTATCCTTGAGGTTGTGGAAGATCAATTGAGATGGGATGAGACATGAAAGACCTCTTGGCTTGCCTTGAGGGCACTTGATTGACCTTTTGTGCTTTGAATGATCTCTTGATTGTCCACCTTCCACCTGATCACATGCCCTGATGGTAAGAAGGATGCCATGCTTCATTTTTCTATGTTAAATGCAATGTAATGTTAATGAGGTGGATATGATATGATAAATGATAATGCCATGCTATGATGACAAAGAAGGAGAGCAAATTTTGGGGTATTACACTTTGGAGAAGAGCTTGAACAAGAAGAGATTCATGTTGAGGTGGAGCATCGTAATGTATAATTTCATAACCCAGGTAAACTCGAAGAATAAGCACAAGTTGCTGATCAAGATAAGGAAACTGATAATGACTACCTGCTGACAAGAGACAGGTCGAGGAGAGTCATCAAGTCACCTCAGAGACTTGGTTATGCATATCTCATAGCTTATGCCTTAATCTCTGCAAGTGAGGTTTTGGATTAAAAACCTAGAGAGTATAAAAAAGTTATAAGGAGTCAAGACTGAATGGGTTACAACCATGGATGATGAGATGAAATCTCTTCATGATAATAACACTTAGGAGGTGATCGAGAAAACATGCATGGGCCAAGTAAGTCAATTGTAAATGGTTCTTCAAAGTTAAGGAGAAAGAGTGATGTCGAACCGATTTAAGGAAAGGTTTTTTGCTAAGGGGTTCACTCAAAATAAGTTGTTGACTTTAATGATATGTTCTCACCTATTCGAATGTTGCTTGCTATGGTGGTGAAGTTCGACCTAGAACTTGAACAAATAGATATGAAGATAGCTTTCCTGTATGGTGATATAGATGAAACAATCCTAACGAGGCTACCTGAAGGGTATGCAGAAAAGGGAATGAAATATTATGTGCGAAAGATGAATATGGTGTTATATGGCCAAATACAATCTCATCGACAATGGAATAGGATATTAAAAAAATGCATAATACACATAGGTTTCACTAGGAGTCAGTTTAACCAATGTGTTTACCTCATATTTCGACCTGAAAATCCACTTGCTATTTTTTTGCTTTATGAATGTGAAAGTTGAACTAGAGAAAGAGTTCGACATGAAGGATTTAGGAGATGCCTCTAGAATTCTTGGGATTGGCATTTAGAGAGATAGAAAGCAATCGAGGTTATGCTTATCTCAAAAGACATACTGAAGATTTTCAACAAGTTTGGTATGTCGAATTCAAAGCCTATTGTAACACCAACTAATCCTCAGTACAAGATGAGTACGACTCAAAGTCCTAGTACTGAAGTCGAAAGAGCCTATATAAACAGAATTTCATATGCTAGTATAGTAGGTTTTTTATGTATATTATGGTCTATATGAGGGTAGACATACCGTACGGAGTGAACCTTTTAAGCAGGTATATGGCCAATCTTGGGAAGATGCATTGGCAAGAAAGGTTGTCAAACTCGTGAGTATACTCAGACCGTAAATATTCCGTAGACTCGACTCACATACTCAACTCGCAAACTCGTACGAGTATATTGAAAATTAAAAAAGACTTTCAAAAACCTATAAGTGACACATATATGACACACTCCTGTGTTTTTAAACTTATCAATGCCTCGTATATGACACAAATATATAATAAAATGCCAGTATAATTACCATCATCTTTATTGGTATCTTAAGTATCATCATCAAACTCCGCCCCCAGATGAAACACCTTCTTCATCATTAATCAATGTTGGATTTCTTGAAATTCCACTTCCAGCTAATTTATCATTTCCGCCACCATCACTTTGCACAATATTAGCTACAACAACATCAACTTCCACAACATTCTTAACAATAACATCATCTTACTCAACGTTAACTTCATTTTGCAGATTTTTTTCATTAGGGTCTTCAATTATCTATTCATCATCTGAATGATTGTCTTTAAATGAAAGAACAACATTATTTGATATTTCTTTTCTACTTTTCAACTTTAAATTGTAGATGATATAAACCAAATTATTCAACTTTTTTATGCAACCTATTTCTTCTCTTTGTATGGACCTAAAAAATAAATAATAATTCAACTCAATGTTTCTAAAAAATTAAATCAAATCTATAAACAAACAAATAATAATTCATTTCCATTTCAAAGAAACTCTGATTACGTTCACAACTAGAGGAGCTATAAGTTAAGCTTAAAAAACGAATTGCAAATCTCTTTAATTTTGGAGTCAAATCTCCATAGAAATCCCACCCTTCAGAAGGTAACATATCTTTCCTAAACTATTTTCTCCTATAAATCATAAATTTTCAAAACTATTTTGTCACATGCAAATTGATACATGTTCATTGGGATTATTTGACCTGATTGGACAATGGTGTATCATCTTTACACAAAATATCATACATGAAAAACATCCAAGTGAAACATATAAGAAAATACTTATACAACAAAGGATTGATTTATGACCATGCACAAACACGGCCAAAGCAAGAGACAGAACAAACTCACGACATTGATGAAGGGAGGAAGAAACTTTGCTAAAATAAGAGACTAAGATAGATAGATAGATAGATAGATAGAGAGAGAGAGAGAGAGAGAGAGAGAGAGAGAGAGAGAGAGAGAGAGAAACTTTCTAATTCTCATACAAGCAAAAAACTAATATAAAATCTTTTTGGGTAATTTGGTCCATTTTTGGTTTTTTTAAAAAATAAGAAAAAAAAATTATAGACTCGTAAACTCGTTATAGATTCGCGAGTCTATACGAGTTTGTGTGAGTCTACCCGAGTCTACTCGAGTCTATCCAAAAATGATTCTATGCATGAGTCTACGCGTTTATGCTTCCTAGACTCGTAAACTAGTACGAGTTTACGAGTCTACCCACGAGTTTGATAACCATGTTGGCAAGTATTGATGTGGATTTTAAGGTGCGTAAATGAGTCTCTGACCAGAGTCCTAATTTATGGTGGAGCCTGTGGTGATGATAGAAAATTCGAAATCGAAGAATTTGTCGACTCTGATTATGCAGGTTGTACAGAATTCAAAAAATTTAATTCTGGACATGTGTTTACTATGTTTAGCACATCTATCAGTTGGAAAGCAACAGTTTTGAAGGTTGTTGCCTTATCAACCACTGAAGCAGGGTATATTGCCTTCACTGAAGATTTGAAAGAAGCATTATGTCTTGAAGGTTTTGCTAAGGAGCTCAAACTTCAAGGTCAAGTTATCACTATTAAATGTGATAGTCAAAGTGTCATTCATTTGTCAAAGAATTCATCCTATCATGAGCGAACCAAAGTCATCGATGTGAGGCTCCATTTTGTTCATAGCGATAAGCATGGAGAAGTTCAAGTGCCGAAGGTTTTGACTGATGGCAATGCTACTGATATGATTACCAAGACATTGCCAAGTTGCAAGTTTTTCTATTATATACAGTTGATAAAGTTGTATGATGAAAATTTGTTTGATCCCTTGTTAGTGTAGAGTTTGTTCTAAGGTGGAGATTTGTGGTATTTGGATCGATCTTTAGTTTCAACAAGGTTAACTTCATGGTTTGACAGTAGTTGAAGATGTGATGCCGTAGTCGAAGTTTGTTCTAGCATGCAGAAATATATTTGATTGTTGTTTAAGTTACCATGTTAAATTGGGTTTTTTTGTTGGGTCAATTATTTAGTATGTTAGTTGAAAGTTAGAGTTAGTTTTTTTTTATAAATAGCATACTAGTCATTACTTCTCTATGAATCCCTGATAATCTTAACTCAGAAGGAGAAAAGGGTGTGTGGTTGAGATTCAATTATAAACATTGTTTTTGTTCTGGACTGAGCCAGGGTCTGCCCCTCAGTCGAGAAGGCCCAACCCACATGACATGAGATGGCCCAACAAGGACCTCTTTACAAGACCACTGTCGGGCACATACGTGCCCCAACAGCGTTGGGCACGTGCCACACCTTTACATGGTCGGGCTCAGCAGAGTTCATCGGGCATAGGCATCGAGCCCCCCAGGCTCGCCTCTCCTCGACGCTCATGTGCTCCTCCCCGTGAGGAGCCATCTCCGTCCATAAGCAAGTCCTCCCCGCGAGGACACGTCTCTCCCCGACACACAAGACTCCTCCCCGCAAGGACACGTTCTAATGTAACCGCCCCACTCCCGATGGAATCGGTCTGCCCTAATTTCGGAGATTTAGGAAAGGTTACCCCAGGGCGAAGACCTCGTGCTGGTCTTCACTATGCCACGTAAGCCCTGGCAGTTACTTAGATTGGGCCTGGCTATCCAGCCCAATGCAAGTAATCGTTAGCCCCGCACTGGGGGCTCTCTATAAATACCCTCTCACTTGAAAGGGTCAGGTTACACTCACTTTTTACTCTCATCTATGTACTTGCTATTTTCTTACAGTTACCTTACTTGAGCGTCGGAGTACCTTGCAGGTACACCCCCTCCCCCCCCCCCTCCCCGGCCGTATTTCAACCACACCGGAGCTGAAGTCCAGACGACGTTGTTGGCCACCAGAAACTGTCTGATCCAGGTACGATCAGTGGCGCCGTCTGTGGGAACCCTTTGCTTCCCAGTTTTTCCTCCGTTAAACCAAAGCAACTCTCATTCATCACCGTCATGGCCGGCAATCCGTCCGCTACCAAGGGTCTGGACACCGTCCTCGCGCAACTCGAGAACGGGAACCACCGTGAAGACGCTGCTGCCCTCCACGTTGAAGAAGGCGACGTGAAAGACTGGCAGACTGCCTCCCCAGACTCCCAAGACGCGGCTTACAACGCCGCCCACCAAGACAATCAGCAGGCCGTTTTTCAGCCAGTTGCTCCTCCACCCAATGCAGACTCGAGCACCGTGGCCCTGTTTGCCTTGATCAATCAGACCAATCAGCTGATCGCGCACCAGAATACCAGAATTGAAGTGCTGGAGCAAGGACAGGCACGACGATCTTCCCCGCGAAGACATCATCGTCCATCGTCGCCTCGCCGTTCCCCTTCCCCGCAAAGGACTCCTTCAGACGAATCTCGGACCCCCATGCCAGTACGCAAGGGTCGTCGGCCACGTCTTGAGCGCCCCCAGCCGACGATCTCCTAGAAAAGCCCTCGTTCCCCGCCTCGGAAGGAACCCAGGGCCTCCACCACCACCAAGAAGTCCAAGCCGATCGAGGAGAGGCCGAGGCACCGCTCGAGGAATTCCCCTCCACGACATCAGCGATCCCCTTCGATGTCCCCGACAGGAAGTGACGACGACGACCAGAGGGTCCCTCTATCATGGGAGATCATGAACGCCCCAATTCCTGCGGGCATGGAGAAACCTCCACAGCTGGGAAACAACGACGGCCTATCCGACCCTGACGACCACGTCGAAAGTTTCGAAGCCATGCTCGACTTCAGAAACGTCAGGGGAGCCATCAAGTGCAGGCTTTTCCCCACCACCTTGAGGAAGGGTGCCATGACTTGGTACAAAGGTCTGGCACCCGGGTCGATCACATCCTGGAAGCAACTGAGGTAATGCTTCACCAAACACTTTACCGCGTCTCGTCGACATCTGAAGACGGAAGCTGCCCTAGAAAGCATCTTTAAGGGGAAGAACGAATCTCTCTGGAACTACATTGAGAGATTTAACAGAGAAGCTGTCGAGGTCCATACGACCGACGACATGAAGAAGTATTTGATCATCCACGGGCTACGCTTTAGATCTGACTTCACCAAGTCCGTGGGCCTCTGCAGACCCCGTCGTCTCGTGGATCTCCTCCAACAAGCGCAATCGTACATCGAGCTCGAGGAGTCGGAGGCGGCACAGATCGCCCTCGAATCGAGGCGCAAAGAAGGCCCCCGTGGCCACAAAGAAGAAGACTCCCCTCCCCGACGAGGAGGAGAAAGAAAGAGAGATAATCGCCCCCGGGAACCTCGTGAGCCACGCGGACCAGCTGGCCGGTTCACCGAGTACACACCACTCAACGCTTCCCGCGCGCGTATCCTCTCTGAAAGCCAGAACTCGGAATTTGTGAAAGGAGGAGTCCGCTTTCCGAAGCCCACTGCCCCCAAATCAAACGTAGATAAGTCAAAATACTGTAGGTTCCACCGGAGTCACGGGCATGTGACGGAAGACTGCATACATCTCAAAGATGCGACTGAAATTCTGATCAAGGAGGGGCACCTAAAGAAATACGCCCAGAAAAATGACACTGCTCGTCCCAGCTCCCGGGAAGCCCAGAACGTTGAGGAGACGACGCCTCCTCCCGACGAGAGTCGCCTTCAAGTCGCCCTCAGTGTCACCCGACCCGAAGACTTCTTTGTTCCTCCAATCATTGAAGGCCAAGAAGCAATTCACAACATGTGGGCGACCTTCCCCCACGAGGACCCCGTCACTGCCCGTAGCACCTGGGAAAGCTTCCCCAGGGAGATGAACATCTTCGGGGGAGGTCCAGAGAAGCTGTCAGCCGGATCGATCAAGAGGAAATTCAACGAGTTGGAATCCGCAACGTCGGCAAAGGTAACCACCCTCGAGAAAGTATGGGGAAACTCCAACCCTATCACCTTCTACCTCGAGGAACTCCCCGGGGGAGTGCCGAACGCCACTATTCCCCTCCTGGTTAGGGCGCAGATGGCAAACTTTGACGTTCGAAGGATCCTAGTCGACCAGGGAAGTTTGGTCGACATCATGTATGCTCATCTGTTCGGAACCCTTCAGCTCGACGAAAGGCATCTGACCCCGTACGTCGGTTCGGATCTACAGGGTTTCAATGGAACCACCACCAGACCATGGAGTTACGTGGAGCTGATGGTTACATTAGGGGCCGAAGACACTGCCCGACAGGTGAAGATCCATTTCCTGGTGGTCGAATGCCCGTCCCTTTACAACTGCATCCTCGGGGGGGACCACCCTAGCCGAACTTACGGCGGTACCATCAACGGTCCACCTCAAAATGAAATACTACACGACTAGGGGACGAGTAGTGACGATCCACAGGGACATCGACGCGGCCAGAAGATGCTTCGACGCCGCCATAAAAGGCCTGAGTTCCATCGGCCCCAAATTCAAGATCGTGGCCAAGCCACCCCAGGACGCCAAACAGGTACCTCTCCTGCTCGTCAATGCGGTCGAGCTCGACAGCAGGTTCCCGTGCGAACCCGATGAAGACGGGGCAGAAGACCTCGACCTCTAAGCGGAAAACAATGGGCGGCCTCTCTACCCAACGCGCCCCATCCCATATGGGGACTTTGAGCTCGTGGTCCTCGGGGACGATCCAGATCGTAACGTGAAGATTGGCACTGGGATCCCCGACCTGGCAAAGGAGCAGCTGAAGGCATGTCTAAGGGAGAACGCTGATCTCTTCGCATGGAGCGCATCCGAGATACCTGGCCTCGACCCCGAGGTGGCTTGTCATCAGCTCACAGTAGATCCGGCCGCTAGGGCCATAGCACAACGTAGGCGTAAGCAGTCTCCCGAAAAAGCGGAGGTTGTTGAAAAAGCTGTATAAGACCTCCTAGAGGCAAATTTTATTTTGGAGGCCAGGTACACAACCTGGCTGTCCAAAGTTGTACTTGTTAAAAAGAATAATGGAAAATGGAGGATGTGCGTTGATTACACTGATCTTAATCGGGCTTGCCCAAAAGACTGTTATCCCATGCCTAACATCGACCAACTGGTCGACAATTCTGCAGGTTACAAACTACTATCCTTCATGGACGCTTACTCGGGATACAATTAAATTCCCATGGACAAGGTCGACAAACAACACACAGCCTTCATGACCGCGTCGAGCAACTACTGCTACAACGTAATGCCCTTCGGTCTGAAGAACGCCGGTGCAACCTACCAACGGATGATGAACAAGGTTTTCTGGGCTGAAATCGGCGACATGCTCGAGGTCTACATGGATGACATGATCATCAAATCCGTAGAAGAAGTCGACCACGCTGCGCACCTCAGGAAGGTGTTCGACACGGCGAGGAGATGCCGCATGAGGTTTAACCCCGACAAGTGCACATTCGGCGTTCGGGCAGGTAAGTTCCTCGGATTTTACCTCACAGAACAAGGAATCGAGGCCAACCCCGACAAGTGTAGGGCTTTTTTTGAGCTCCCTACTCCGGACTCAAAGAAGTCGATACAATCATTGAACGGGATGCTTACCGCCTTCTCCCGCTTCGTCGCCAAATCCGCACAGCACGCACTTCCATTTTTCAAACTTCATCGACAAAAAGCGAAGTTTGAGTGGAGCGAGGAGTGCGAGCAGGCGCTCGTCCACTTAAAACAAGTCCTATCACAACCCCCGGTACTCTCACGGCCTGAGAACGGGGAGACACTCTTCTTGTATCTTGCAATCACGAGTGAAGCAGTGAGCGCCGTCCTCATTCGGGAAACCCCGGATGGATAGAAGCCAGTTTACTTCACGAGCAAAGCCCTCCAAGGCCCCGAGCTCAGATATCAGCAGATTGAGAAAGTCTCCCTGGGACTCGTTACCGCGGCCAGGAGGCTACGCCACTACTTCCTCGCCCACACCATCGTCGTAAGGACCGAACAACCTATAAGGCAACTCCTCGGACGACCGGACATGGCGGGGAGGATGCTCAGGTGGTCGCTCGAGCTCACCGAGTTTGACATCCAATACGAAGGAAGGAAAGCCCTGAAGGCACAGGTATTGGCCGACTTTGTAGCAGAGATGACCGTCCCGGAACCTTCGACCAACGGGTCACACAAATGGACGATCTATGTCGACGGAGCATCCAGCCCGAAGGGAAGCGGGGCGGGCATCATCCTCGAAAATGAGGAAGGCATCCTGATTGAGGTATCCCTCGAACTATCCTTCCCAACATCGAACAACCAAGCCGAATACGAGGCCTTCCTCGCAGGACTCCGGCTGGCCGAGGACCTCGGCGCCAAGGAGGTCAAACTTTTCACCGACTCCCAGCTCGTGGCCTCGCAAGTCCGAGGAGAGTACCAAGCCAAGAACGACAGCCTCATAGAATACTTGGCCTTGGTAAAAGAAAAGATGAAAAAGTTCACCTCCGCGGAAGTAACTCACATCCCCCGCGAGCACAATGCCCGAGCAGATGTCTTGTCCAAATTGGCGAGCACAAAGAAGAAAGGCGGGAATAAATCCGTCATACAAGAAGAGCTTTCCCGCCCGAGCATTGACAAACTGGCCATGGTTTTGGACATCAACGCCATCGGGGACGGAAAAAGCTGGATGACCCCGGTATACGAATACCTCATGACGGGCAAACTGGTCGAAGATCCCAAAGAAGCAGGAATGGTCAAGAGGCGGGCGTGCTCGTACACTATAGTCGAGGATAAGCTATACCGGCGAGGGTTCTCTATTCCCCTCCTCAGATGTGTCGAGGAGACCAAGGTCCCCGGCATACTCCAGGAGATCCATGAGGGAATCAATGCGCAGCACCTCAGCGGGCGATAGTTAGCCCGTAAGGCGCTTCGAGCAGGGTATTACTGGCCCACCATGCAACAGGACGCCAAGGAACACGTCAAGAAGTGCGACATATGCCAACGACACGGGGACATGCACCTTGCTCCTCCCAACGAGCTCAGTCCATTGTCCTCCCCGTGGCCGTTTGCAGGGTGGGGAATGGATATCCTCGGACCTTTCATCCAGGGGTCGTATCAAAACAAATACCTCATCGTCGGGGTGGACTACTTCACGAAGTGGATTGAGGCGGAAGCATTGGCCAAAATCACAGCCTTCAACATACTGCGTTTCTATAAAAGAAACATCCTCGCCCGATTCGGCGTGCCTCAAGCCATTGTCACCGACAACGGAACACAGTTCACCGACAGGAACTTCCAAGACTTCGTCACAAAACTAGGCCCGAAGCAACACTTCACGTCGGTCGAGCACCCTCAAATGAACAGACAGGATGAGGCAGCGAACAGGGTGATCCTCCGAGGATTAATACGTCGACTAGGCGACTCCAAACAACGGTGGGTCGAGGAGCTACACAGTATCCTCTAGGCCTACCGGACGACCCCACACTCCACAACAGGAGAGACCCCCTTTCGTCTGACCTACGGAACCAAAGCGGTGATCCCCGTGGAGATCAGGGAACCCTCGAGGAGGACAGAAGCCCCCCTCGACAGGGACGCGAACAACGAAGCCTTGAGGGAAGAGCTCGATTTTGTCGAGGAGATACATTCGGGCGTTTCTCTCCAAGAAGCTTCGCTTAAGCAGAAAATAACACTACGTTATAACGACAAAGTTATTAAACGTGATTTTCAGGTAAGAACCCTCGTCCTACGAAGGAACCAAAAAGACTCGCGAGAAGGCAAACTCGCCATGAACTGGGAGGGCCCGTACCGCGTCCGCGCGATAATGGGGACAGGAGCCTATTTCCTCGAAAATCTGCACGGGGAAGAACTTGCTCGACCGTGGAACGCTAAAAAGCTAAAACAATATTACAGTTAAGCACTGCCCACGACGCACTAGCACCGCGATTACGGGGACGCGCTAAGGTACGAGCGCGACACCCCTAGACAGAACACGATGATCGAAGACTGCGTTGTGTGTGCGCGAGGACTTTGAACCGACGGGGATACCTCAACCGAGCTCCGTCGTCGTTGTACCAATCAGGCAGAACACCTAGCTCACGATGGGAAGTTCACGCCATGAAGCTAAGACCTCGACCGAGCTCTTAGCCTCGTTGAAGGTCGGAATACATTTCCGACCACCCGACCAGCTCTCCACGCGGTCAGGGACTATGAAGGTCGAGCAATCCCAAAGTATTTAATACTTAGACAAAAAAACAAAGTATAGCAAATGCACTAACATCACACACGATTAAAACCATGCAAATAATACTAGTAGATAAACAAAGGTACATTAAAATGGGCAGAAACCCAGTGTACAAATATTACAAACAAAGGTCAGAAAGCCCCTGGCACGCAGCCCGGGCAGAAATATCACAATAAGTAAAAATGGCTCGCAGGTCGAACAGAACGGGGAGAAAATCCTACTCAGCGGCGGTCCCTTCAGGCTGCTCGGGATCATGGACCTCGTTGACTCTCATCGGTTGCACGATCTGACCATCGACCACCTCGTAGTCGGGGTCAATCCCCTCGATCGAAAGGTCGGGGTAGAGGACCCTAAGCTGCTCCACCGCATTCTTAAAACCTATGCCCGCGACTATGAGATTGTCTTCCTCAGCTTCACGGAGTTTCGCTATCAATGTTGCCCGCGAAGTCAGCAACCTATCCTCTTCGGTTTCCTCCTCAGCGGGGCGGACAACCTCCTCCAATTCAGCGTTCCTCACCAGGAGGCGATCCCTCTCCTCCTCGACACCGGCAAGACGTTTCCGCTCCTCTTCGGCACTCTTCAGCTTTTCCTCCAGTTTCTGTTGAAGCTCGAGATGGGCCTGGTTCTGGCTTTTGCAGTCAGCCAACTCCTTACCCACCTTCTCCATTTCGGCCGAGATGGATTGAAAACTTTCTTGCAACCTGTTCAGCTCACTTGCGGGGCACGCCTCACCGTTCAAAACCAAGGCAGCCGCGTAAACCCGCATCACGGCAGACACGTCCTCCACCAGCATCCTTCGCCAAGAAGCCTTGTCGACGCTCAAGATGGCCCGAGTTTCGGGGCCACCCACACACAGCGAATTGTTCCCCGTAAAGAAGTTCGGCCTTGTGTGACAAAGCGGGAGCACAAATTTCACGCCAGGGGGACTCTCGTGCTCGGTAAGGTCGATGTCCACCGTGTCTGCAAGCCGTTGCCTCTTCAGAGAGCTCTGGGGGCTGAGAGAATCACTACCCTGGTGGGAGCCAGAGGATGCCCCGGGTGTCGGGGTGGGAGCGGGCTCCTGGACTCGGAGCTGATCGACGCGACTCTTGCCTCTTTTCTTCGCGGCGCGGGTAGCCTTCAGCTTCTTGAAGCTCTCCTCAGCATTCGACATCTTTCCTGCAAAAAGAAAAATAAACATGTCAGTAATCCGGAGGTCGAAGAAAGAGTAAGTCGAAGAGAATGGCACCACCTAGCACCTCGAGAGCATCCTCATCGGAGAACGTCTCGAGGAAGGCCCTCGTATTGATCAGAAGACATTTCGTCAACACCTGCCCGTCGTCCCCCCGGACGAATTCGCCGTCCATCGTCACGAATTTTCCCCTATTAAAACCGTTGACGAACGTTACTATCTGCTCGTAGGCCAAGCGATTCCCCTCGTCGAGACGGTTAGGCCTGACTTTGTAGCTATTTGTTCCATACTTGAAATGTTCTTCCATCCAGAACAAGGAGAATCTCGGCTCGAGGACCTCCTCCGTTTTCCCATCTGCCTCACGGGAAACTCGACGGTACACCGAATTCACGGCTTCAAGAGTGACCGGCCTCACGATATAATACCGGTGTTTAAAGTCACGGACAGAATCCAAATAAGTGTGAAACAGGTTGCTCACTTGCTTGAAAGACACCCAGCCGTGTCTGCCATCGGAGGCCTGTCGCTGGAGGTTGAAGATGCGAAAGAAGAGAGGCATGGTTGCCCCGATTCGGAGGTATTTGCAGACGAGCTTGAAAGCTCGGATGAAAGCGAGGGAGTTGGGGTGGAGCAGTGAAGGCGCCTGGCGCAACCAAACGAAAATAGCCTGTTGAAAATGTAACGCCCCAGTTTTGTTAGATTTATTTAATAGAGTAGATTTAATTGGTTTTGGTTTTATATTATTTTATTATTGACTTTTATTTGACAATATATTATTTTTCATCACTGTTTATGTTTTATCGCATTTTGATAGCGTTTGCGAGATATTTGAGCGTAGGGGTATTTTGGTCATTTTGCGTGGTTAGATATTTTTATAAAATAGAATTAGAAAGAGAAATAGAAAGAAAAAGAAAAAGAAAGGAAAGAAAGAGAAGAGAAGAGAAAAGAGAGGAAAGAAAAGGGAGAAGAGAAAAAGTGGAAAAATCGAAGATTCTCCGTTTCAAGCGCGAATAATCGGGTAAGGGTGAGAAGTTTCAATTATATCTTGCTTGTGTATGTATATGTGTTGTTTGTTGTGATTGTTTTGGTTGTTTCTCGACTTTTTCTTATCGATTAAAATTAGGAGCAATTGATAGAAATCAATGTTTTCACGGATGAAATTCGATATAAACTACGTAGAATACTCGTTGATTATGTTTGAACATGTTTTGGTTGTTCCGGTATGAATTAGAAGGGTTTGGGTGGTAAAAATGATGTATTTTGATCCCATATGACCTATATTGACGTTGCTGCGAATTCTGGGTTTCGCGGGTTCGCCTAGCGAGCCCCAGCGAAAGAACGAGCGAATGTTCGCCTAGAGGTTCGCCTAGCGAACTTTATAACTATTTTCCACTGCCTTGGTTCGCTAGGGTTCGCCTAGCGAATACTGGAGCGAACGTGATATTTTTCTATTTTGTTTTCTTCATAACTTTTGAACCGTAAGTCCGTTTTGGTCCCCGTTCAAAGCGTTTGAAAGCTTATGAAGTGTTCTTTCTTATAAAATGGGTTGGAGGGCAGTAGATGATTTATTTAGGTCGTGGTTTTGGAAAAGTGTTGGTTTGTCGGGTTTTTATCGCGTACAATGTGTGCGATTGATGTGTTAGCATGATATATGCTTGTGACATGTAACGTGTAGCTTGTAGACCGTTATATGATGTGAATATACATGATGAAATGTTGTGATGATGGGTTGTGGCCCTATGGAAAATATGTGCATTGTTGTGGATTAGACTTCGATGCGTGATTAATGATGTTGTTGTGTAGTAAAATACATTGTTTGATTGAATATCAATGTATGTTGTTATGATGTGTCATGGGTAGCCTTTGTGGTGTGAATCCCTTGTGGAAGTAACTGTGATTGTATGATTCTTGTGGTATGTGATGAAATGCATTGTTTGAATTGTTTTCAATGCATGAATATGATGATGTGTATTATGCAATGTGCTGTGGATATGGATGTCGTATGACTTGCATGCTGTTGTGTGATGATAATGCATGTGATGACACGATGTGGTGATGAATTATGGCCGATAGGCAAATAAATGCAATGTGTTGTATTTGGTTATCTATGCATGTTTATGGTTGCATATATGTGGGAAGATGCATTGGTTGTCATGAGTTCTTGTGTGTCAAGCATCATGATATGCATCTTGTGATCGTGTGCCCATGTGGGGTGTGAGCGATCGGGTCGTGTGCCCATGTGGGGTGTGAGCGTTCCAGAAACGTCGTGTGCCCATGTGGGGTATGAACGACGGATTGGTTCCCGAGGGAATCTGCTATAACGTCGTGTGCCCATGTGGGGTGTGAGCGATGATTATAGATAATCGTGTGCCCATGTGGGGTGTGAGCGATCGGGTCGTGTGCCCGTGTGGGGTGTGAGCGATCCATAAACATCGTGTGCCTGTGTGGGGTGTGAGCGACGGGGAACATCGTATGCCCGACGGGGAGTTACATTAAGTAACGAGCGATGATTTCAATAAGTTCCTGAGTGAACTTGAGATGATTGAGTCGGTACCGCATTGCATTTGCATAGAGTCGTGAATCGGTCTCTATGATTTGCATTTATCATATTTATAATAGTGCATTGATGAATAAACATGAATATGTATGTTTATGTAGAATGATAAGAATTGTGAAAGTGTGCATGATGAATATGCTTGGCTTTATATATATATATATATATATATATATATATATATATATATATATATATATATATATATATACATTGTGATGTATATGAGTGAGTTGTGATGAATTTTGGTGAGAATTGTGAATGGATACGTTATGTGTGCGGAAATCATGATTTGATTTATTATGTGTGATATGTTTTGTATTAGCGGCATGTTGTAGGTGTTAGTATGTGATGGTATGGGTGAGATGATTAATGCATGTGTTTGAATGTGTATTTGCATATTATTATGCAATCTTGATTTTAGTTATTATTTCTCACCCTTCTGCTATTTTATGATGCTCTATGAGGCATTGCAGATTAGAGTTGCTGGAGGTCTTTTGTGGAGACTAGCCCTCCGTTCTATTGTCGGTCTTGGTGTCTGCTCTGATACGTAGCACGAGAGTCGGGGAAACGATTATGTTATTTATTTATATAATTGTTGAATATATTTGGTATTACCTTTATATGGAAAAGTTTCCCAATTGAGGGTAATCTATTTTATGCTATGTATCAAATTTATGAGCAGGGATGATGTTTTGTTTATTTAAATGTGACATCCTTGTTTCTGTCAGAAAAATAAATATTTAGTTACTCTGATTTTATTTATGTATTATTTATTCGCGATGGGAATTGGGGTGCTACATTAGTGGTATCAGAGCAGGTCGGTCCGTCCGGCCAAGTTGTTGAGTCAGTTGGTGTGACAGTTGAATAGTGTCGATGTTGGTTGTCCCTTAGTACGTGATATGTGTGTGGAGCACTGTCGGTACTTTTTGGTTTCCTAATCTTTTGTCTTCAGGTGTTAGAATGAGATAAGTGGGGGAGAAGCTGGTACTTCTCTAAGTTGCTTCAGGTGTGGAGCGTTGGCTCAGTGTATTGTGAATTGCAAGATTGTAAGTGTTGTTTGGACAGTGTTGTTCTCGGTTCTGGAGGGAATGCGTGGGTAAGGTTTTTGTTAACTAAGGATTTGTGCCTGAGGTAGTTTTATGCACAGGATGCAAGAAATGCTATTATAGTTTGGTGAAGACAGTTTATGCCCCATCATAATTGTCAACTATCTATTGACAAATTGAGGAACTGATCACCCTTAATCTCTTGTTGATAGTAGACGGAAATTATGTTGGATGGAATAGGCGTGTCTTTCCGGCTTTGATAGTGTGTACAATGAATTGTTTGGAATTAAGCAGGTGATTACGGATTGTTTCGATGAGTTGATGAAGATTCTTATATCGGAAGATGAGACGGATTAGAGGTTTGTGTATGCGGGTTAAGTTGGAATGTCTCTGAGGGAGAATGGTTGGGTATCGTTAATGGTTGTTCTCAGAGAGTAGAGTGTGAACTTAAATTGGACGAAGGTGAATAGTCGAGGTTATATCTGCTAAGTGAGTAGGACATTCTTTGGAGTTGAGACTAAGGTGTTTATTATATTTGTGAGACTAGTGTTCTGGAAATTGGCAGGAAAGTCACAGTGTTAGGCCGTCAGTTGTGCCTGGTTTTCAGATGTGTTTTGGATGAAACGTTAGTGTGTCGACTTGAAGAGGTCCAACATGGTTGGTAAAGAAAAAGATGATAGTAGGGGGTTGCATGTTAACCAGCGAGTAGTATGGAAACTTGCAGGTGTGTTCTGGATAGCTTGAGTTTTGAATTGTGATGAATCACAAACGATTTGGAATTCCTTGATGGTATGAGAATATGGAAATTTTGAGAAAACCTTAAGTGTGGATGTACTATTTGAGAGTTCCTTTGGGATGGTTGTTGCTACACGTGGGGATTTATGGAATTTGGACTGTTAAGAGAAGAAATTGTGTGTGGATTACTAGCGGTTGATTAAGGTAACAATTGAGAATAAGTGTCCACTTTCATGAACAGATGACTGGAATGGTTTGGTTGAGTTGGAGTGAAATTACAATTGTTTGGCATGTTTGATAAGAGTGGTGAATGGTGTGAGTTGAGGCTTTGATCGATCTAATGTGACTGGTCATGTTTGTTATCGTCGGGATAGGCTGTTATTTACTCGGTTAAGTTTGTGTGTGAGTAACCAGTTACCCAGTGAAAATTTTTGCAAAATCTTTAAGAATTTATATCTTTTGGAATTTGGTTGGGCATTACAAGGTGCAGTGATGTTATTTGGTGTTAGTAATGCGTCTGTAAGGTTTATGGAATAGATGAATCGTATCTTCTATATGTATTTGGATAAGTTCGTAATGGCTTTGATTGAGGATATTCAGATCTGTTATAAACTCCGAGGAAGAACAGGTAGAGTGTTTGGGATTTGAATTGCAAGTGTTGGAAAAGAGACGAAGTTCTATGCTAAGTTATTCAAGTGAGAATTTGGGTTGAAAAAGGTTAGTTTTCTTGGATATGTTATTTCAGATGAGAATATGGTTATGGATCCATCGGAAGTAGATGTAGTTCTACAGTGAGAGGCTCCGAAGTTAGTTAAGGAGATTAGAATCTTTTTGGACTTTAGTTGGTTATTACCGGAGGTTATGGAAGGCTTTTCCAAGTTAGCGTTTTCGTTACTTCAGTTGACACACAGAGGGTGAGTCGTTTGTTTTGGATGTTCGTTGTAAGGAAAGTTTCAGAGAGTTAGAGTAGAAGTTGTCTACGACTCCAGTTTTGATTCTGTGTGATCCTGATGAACCGTTTGTGAGGATATTGGGATGCGTCCTTGATGAGTTTAGTCAGTGTGTTAATACAAGAGGGTAAAGTCGTGGCTCATGCTTTACAACAGCAGGATTTGGAATTGGGTGCGATTGTATTGTGTTGGAGAATCTAGAGGTATTATTTTAAGGGTTTTAGGTTCAAGGTGTATGGATGGAGAAAATGATGGTTTTGGATGAGTAACAGCGCTGCTGGAATCCTGAGTTTTCCATGGTTCGCCTAGCGAACCCGGCAGCAAAGGTCAGCGAATGTTCGCCAACGATATTCGCCTAGCGAAGGTGGTAGCGAATGCTCGCTAGGAGGTTCGCCTAGCGAACATGACAGTTTGTACAATTTTGTTTCCTTCATAACTTTTGATTTGTGACTCGGATTGAGGCACGGTCAGATGGTTGGAATTCCTGATTAGTTATGACTTTGGCTCGAATTATCCTATTGGTAAAGTTTATGTCGTGCGTGATGAGTTAAGTCGAAAGTTTTACTTATGTCTGCTTTGATAGTTAAAGAGTGGGAACTTTTGGGAGAATTTAGAGATTTGGGTTGGTGTGTGAATTGACGTCTGATAGTGTGAGGTTGGGTATATTAACAGTGAACAGTGAATTTGGTGAACATGAAGAAGAGTTAGACTTTGGACGCGAGATTGGTAGTTTTGATGGTTACGAGTAATCAGAGTGTGCAGCGGATGCGTGGTGTGGCACAATTTGTATTTGCGTGTGGGACTGGTAAGAGTTCATAGGTTGAACATTGGGAACATGTAGGAGTGTTGAGACCATTGGACGTTTCAGAATAGAAGTGTTAGGTGGAAGGTTTGAATATTATTCATGGGCTACTATGTAAATGGATGTTTTGATTGTATATTCGATTGGTGAATCGTAGCATTATTGTAGTATGGTTGTGTGACAAGAATGTTTGGGTTTCTGGTTTAGTTGAGGTTGTTGAGACGATGTGGTGTCGTGGAACTTTATGTTCTTGTTTGTGTTGTTGCCTCGTTTCCATGGTGATGGTTCGAGTGTGTGTAGCTAATTCCTGTGTGGGGAATTAGGGGAGTGTTACCTTGGGTAGGGTAACGATCTTGTTGTGTTTCGGTTCTAGAGTGAACCTGTGTGTTGGTATCTTGGCTTTTCTTTGAGTCGTGAGTTTGTCGTCAAGTGAATTGTATGGGCTTTGCATCTTGTCGTTGTAGTTGTCGTCGTTGTCGTCGTTGTCGTGTCGTTGTGGTAGTTAGCAAGGTGGTTTGTCAGTTGTGTTATTCGTGGTGTGCTTTTGTTGGCATGTTAGTTTGTTAGTCGGATGCGAGAGTCGTGTCCGGAGTTGTTCGTCTCAGTATATTTTCGAGGACGAAAATGTCTAAGTGGGGGAGGATTGTAACGCCCCAGTTTTGTTAGATTTATTTAATAGAGTAGATTTAATTGGTTTTGGTTTTGTATTATTTTATTATTGACTTTTATTTGACAATATATCATTTTTCATCACTGTTTATGTTTTATCGCATTTTGAGAGCGTTTGCGAGATATTTGAGCGTAGGGGTATTTTGGTCATTTTGCGTGGTTAGATATTTTTATAAAATAGAATTAGAAAGAGAAATAGAAAGAAAAAGAAAAAGAAAGGAAAGAAAGAGAAGAGAAGAGAAAAGAGAGGAAAGAAAAGGGAGAAGAGGAAAAGTGGAAAAATCGAAGATTCTCCGTTTCAAGCGCGAATAATCGGGTAAGGGTGAGAAGTTTCAATTATATCTTGCTTGTGTATGTATATGTGTTGTTTGTTGTGATTGTTTTGGTTGTTTCTCGACTTTTTCTTATTGATTAAAATTAGGAGCAATTGATAGAAATCGATGTTTTCACGGATGAAATTCGATATAAACTGCGTAGAATACTCGTTGATTATGTCTGAACATGTTTTGGTTGTTTCGGTATGAATTAGAAGGGTTTGGGTGTTAAAAATGATGTATTTTGGTCCCATATGACCTATATTGACGCTGCTGCGAATTCTGGGTTTTGCGGGTTCGCCTAGCGAGCCCCAGCGAAGGAACGGGCGAATGTTCGCCTAGCGAACTTTATGACTGTTTTCCACTGCCTTGGTTCGCTAGGGTTCGCCTAGCGAATACTGGAGCGAACGTGATATTTTTCTATTTTGTTTTCTTCATAACTTTTGAACCGTAAGTCCGTTTTGGTCCCCGTTCGAAGCGTTGGAAGGCTTATGAAATGTTCTTTCTTATACAAATGGGTTGGAGGGCAGTAGATGATTTATTTAGGTCATGGTTTTGGAAAAGTGTTGGGTTGTCGGGTTTTTATCGCGTACAATGTGTGCGATTGATGTGTTAGCATGATATATGCTTGTGACATGTAACGTGTAGCTTGTAGACCGTTATATGATGTGAATATACATGATGAAATGTTGTGATGATGGGTTGTGGCCCTATGGGAAATATGTGCAATGTTGTGGATTAGACTTCGATGCGTGATTAATGATGTTGTTGTGTAGTAAAATACATTGTTTGATTGAATATCAATGTATGTTGTTATGATGTGTCGTGGGTAGCCTTTGTGGTGTGAATCCCTTGTGGAAGTAATTGTGATTGTATGATTGTTGTGGTATGTGATGAAATGCATTGTTTGAATTATTTTCAATGCATGAATATGATGATGTGTATTATGCAATGTGTTGTGGATATGGATGTCGTATGACTTGCATGCTGTTGTGTGATGAAAATGCATGTGACATGATGTGGTGATGAATTATGGCCGAAAGGAAAATAAATGCAATGTGTTGTATTTGGTTATGTATGCATGTTTATGGTTGCATATATGTGGGAAGATGCATTGGTTGTCATGAGTTCTTGTGTGTCAAGCATCATGATATGCATCTTGTGATCGTGTGCCCATGTGGGGTGTGAGCGATCGAGTCGTGTGCCCGTGTGGGGTGTGAGCGATCCAGAAACGTCGTGTGCCCATGTGGGGTGTGAGCGACGGATTGGTTCCAGAGGGAATCCGCTATAACGTCGTGTGCCCATGTGGGGTGTGAGCGATGATTATAGACGATCGTGTACCAATGTGGGGTGTGAGCGATCGGGTCGTGTGCCCGTGTGGGGTGTGAGCGATCCATAAACGTCGTGTGCCCGTGTGGGGTGTGAGCGACGGGGAACATCGTATGCCCGACGGGGAGTTACATTAAGTAACGAGTGATGATTCCAATAAGTTCCTGAGTGAACTTGAGATGATTGAGTCGGTACCGCATTGCATTTGCATAGATTCGTGAGTCGGTCTCTATGATTTGCATTTATCATCTTTATAATGGTGCATTGATGAATAAACATGAATATGTATGTTTTTGTAGAATGATAAGAATTGTGAAAGTGTGCATGATGAATATGCTTGGCTTTATATATATATATATATATATATATATATATATATATATATATACATTGTGATGTATATGAGTGAGTTGTGATGAATTGTGGTGAGAATTGTAAATGGATGCGTTATGTGTGCGGAAATCATGATTTGATTTATTATGTGTGATATGTTTTGTATTAGCGGCATGCTATAGGTGTTAGTATGTGATGGTATGGGTGAGATGATTTATGCATGTGTTTGAATGTGTATTTGCATATTATTATGCAATCTTGATTTTAGTTGTTATTTCTCACCCTTCTGCTGTTTTATGATGCTCTATGAGGCATTGCAGATTAGAGTTGCTGGAGGTCTTTTGTGGAGACTAGCCCTCCGTTCTGTTGTCGGTCTTGGTGTCTGCTCTGATACGTAGCACGAGAGTCGGGGAAACAATTATGTTATTTATGTATATAATTGTTGAATATATTTGGTATTACCTTTATATGGAAAAGTTTCCCAATTGAGGGTAATCTATTTTATGCTATGTATCAAATTTATGAGCAGGGATGATGTTTTGTTTATTTAAATGTGACATCCTTGTTTCTATCGGAAAAATAAATTTTTAGTTACTCTGATTTTATTTATGTATTATTTATTCGCGATGGGAATTGGGGTGCTACAGAAAATCTGTAAAGGGTAGACGCCACCCCGCCTTGTCGAACATGAACTCATAAAGAGGGAACCCATCCCTCGGTACGTCGAGCAGATGCGATGGTGGGCTTGAGGTCAGAACACCTTCCACGACTTTGAGGAACCCACCACTTGATGCTCGACGGTACAAAAAATAGTGTCCTCGTCCTCGTCGACAAAATGGGAAGCAATGTTCAACGGCTCATCGCTGACCCACTCCTCGAGGGGACATTCCTCGACCCTAGCGATTGGCACCATTGGAGAGTCGGGTTGGTCGTCGACGTCCAAAGATCCCTCAGCCACTGGCAATACGTCCATCTACCTAAAAAGCAGAAGGAAATGGTGAATTTGATGACCCGTATCAAATCCACCCCTCCACCGCTGATCAAGTGAAAGGGCGAGGAGGGACTGTCGGGGGAACACGAACCCGTGACCATCCCCGATCCCGCGGGGAGCGAGGTTGGGCGGGACCCCGAGATATTCGACCCATGTCCCCGAGACAAACCTCGGTTCCCCGGGGATCCCGTCCTTATTCCCCGGGACATTCAGCAAACGAACTAAGAAACGTTCATCTCAGGACCCCGGGATATTCTTCATGTCCTCGGGGATTTCATCATCTCTCCCCGCGAGATTCAATGACTAAACTATGAAATTCCGCCGTTTTCGCCGGATATTTCACGAATTCCATGGGAACTTCACCAGTTCACCACAAGATTCGCCCTATAAATGCAAACGAAAAGAGGAAAAAGAAGAAAGAAACTTACTTGAAATACGCTTCTTGGGTTTCCAGCACGGCGATCGTCGGTGGAGAACGGCGGAGAACGGTGGAAGGTAGCGGCGGAAGAATGGAGGAGAAAGAGAGAGAGTCTGAGAGGAAAAGAGCAAAAGGTGCAAATGAAACGAGATGAGAACTATTTATAGGATCCTCACGGAATTCGAAGAGTCTAGACTACTAGAGTACACTACCCTAGCCTAGCCGCCCTAGGCAATGATGGCGTCTGACACGTGGCATACATGCGACCGTCCGCTCCCCAACACGCGCGTCTCACCATTTGCCCTAACACCAGAGATCAAACTTTTCGCATCGCCGACAAGTCGACCGTCCGCGAACTACCACGCTCGAGTCCTCCCCCGCTGCTCTCTCCGACGATACGACCAGTGGTTCCCGAACAAGTTCCCCTCCTCGCGGTCACGCGATCAATACTTCCCCGACAGTCTTGTTGGCCCTTAAGTCATCGCTCCGACACTTCGGAGCAACGACTTGGGGGGCTCCTGTTCTGGACTGAGCCAAGGTCTGCCCCTCAGTCGAGAAGGCCCAACCAACATGACATGAGATGGCCCAACTAGGACCTCTTTACAAGACCACTGTCGGGCACATACGCGCCCCAACAGCGTCGGGCACATGCCACACCTTTACATGGTCGGGCTCAGCAGAGTTCGTCGGGCATAGGCATCGAGCCCCCCGGGCTCGCCTCTCCTCGACGCTCATGTGCTCCTCCCCGCGAGGAGCCATCTCCGTCCATAAGCAAGTCCTCCCCGCGAGGACACGTCTCTCCCCGACACACAAGACTCCTCCCCGCGAGGACACGTTCTCATGTAACCGCCCCACTCCCGATGGAATCGGTCTGCCCTAATTCCGGAGATTTAGGAACGGTTACCCCAGGGCGAAGACCACGTGCTGGTCTTCACTACACCACGTAAGCCCTGGCAGTTACTTGGATTGGGTCTGGCTATCCAGCCCAATGCAAGTAACCGTTGGCCCCGCGCTGGGGGCTCTCTATAAATTCCCTCTCACTTGAGAGGGTCAGGTTACACTCACTTTTTACTCTCATCTCTGTACTTGCTATTCTCTGACAGTTACCTTACTTGAGCGTCGGAGTACCTTGCAGGTACGATCAGTTTTCTAATGTGTAATTGAATCAAAAATTTAGTTTTTAACCATTTTGAATTGTCACTCTCTTCTCTTTCATCTTTCCATTTATCTAATGGTTTTCTTGTTAATTAAAAAATCGATCATACTCTATTTTCTTGAGCGTCGTTTTAGAACAACAAATTTATGATTAATTTTGGATCGACATCTCATTGAAATAATATTTCTATTCACATGTTGTGTTTCTAATTAAGTCTTTGTACACATTGAAGGAATGAGGTTACAAACACCCGTGAACAGTTCAACGTGTTTGGTCGCAAAAGGATTACGTACGAATGTAGTCTAGAAGTTAAGATATCCAAGTCATTTTAGTAATTTTAATTGTATTGTAAATACTAACTAATCAACATTTAGTTGTTTTAGATGTTGTAAATTCAGCACTTTCTCTCCACTTTGGAATTAACTATAAGACAAAGAATCTGGTTCAAACCACTTGGGTGAGTCAAATATTCATGGTTAAACAAGCTCACATGGAATAGTAACCCATGATTAAACTTTTGGAAAAAGGTACATTGTCTGAATCAATGGTTTCTTAGCTTTACTTGATTAGTCATATCATATGACTGGTTTTTGATATGTTTTTCGATTCAATGGTTTCTAATTTTGTATGTAACATTTCAATGTTTCAAAGTGAGTTTGTTTGTAATTTAAACTAGACAGATACCTAGCTGATTTGGTTTTTAACTAATTAAATTGAGACAATCAAATTCTCCTTCTTTCTTTGTTCTCTACCTACTAATTAAGTATTAATTAGCTGTGTTTTTTTTTTACTATATTCAATAATCTATCAAGTTAGAACTATGGTCTTTCTAACTTTAACTAACTTACAAATTATTCTTGAACAAAAATATCTGATAAATATCTAGATCAATCTTTTGAAATTTGGAGTATAAAGACTAAACTATACATAAGGGGGGACAAGTTATTACCATCCGGTGATAACCGACCGACCCAAAGCATCCGTTTTACATTCGGTCGGTTTTAAACGGTTTTCGGATTGAACCGGATGGCTATTTTGGGTATATTAAGGTTGAGTCGGTTCGGTTCGGATCATTATTTTGGGTCCGTCAGAAATCGAACCCGACCAAATTTATACCAATTGTTATTATTTAAACTACTCAAAACTCTAATACACTTCTCTCACTCTCTCTCTTGTCCAAAAAAAATTATTTTTCTATCACTTCTAACCTCCCTCTCACAAAGAACCCTAATTTATTTTCCTCGCCGCCGCTTCCTCACCCTTCTTTTTTTGTTTCATCTTCCTCTATCATCTTTGTCTCACCATCTAATCATCTTCATCTCTGTCTCACAACATATAACCTTCATTGCTTTGTTCTATGCTTTTCTTTGTTTTATGTTTTTCTTTGAAAAATTTTATATAGTGTTTTAGTTTTACTTTCCAAGTTTGATTGATGAACGGTAAGATTTTTGTGTCTCTTAAAGTGATTTAGGGTTAGTGTAATTTTTGTGTCAACCCTATGTTTTGAATACTCACAAAAGGTTAAACCTTTATGTATTTGTTCAACATTATGAGTTATTTTTGAGTAATTTTATGATTTTGTCATTTGATCTGTGAATGATTAATGCTTTATGTATTTTTGGGATGCTGTTAGAAATGCTCTGTAATTTTTTTTATATATTTTGGTGGATTCTATGTAATTTTTTTGGATTTATTGTGTTTGTGAAACAATACTAAAGGATTATAACAGTGCAAGAAGTTTGAGTCATGGTTACTGTTTTTGGAGGGTGAAGCTATTGATTAGAGATTGAAGCTTATTGGAGGTAAGAGTTTTCTTTTAACATTATCTCTATATGTCAGTTCTCATATTTGTCTTATTTAATTTATGGTTACTGTTTTAGGGATGATTTAAGATCTTAGTATTGTGTTTATGGATGGTTTAAGATCTTAATATTGTGTTTGAATTTGGTAGTTTCTTGGATCTATAAAATTTATTGTCATTTTACCACAGAACTTGAAGCTCCAACAATAGTTGCTACCGAAACATGACAATCCTTTCAAAGTTATGTGTTGTTAGTTAGAGACGAGGTTGTGTTGAAGATAAATCCTTCTTGATGAGTTATAATTGGAAGAAGTGGTGGAAAATAAAAGACGGTGATGATGTGAAGTTCATGGAGACAAATATGTCAAAGATAATTAAAAGGTAGTTATTATTCTGGTTGTGTATGTTAGCATTATTGGTGTTATGCTAAGAGTTGTTCATGTTTATGATGGAGAAAAAAGTTAATTGTTGATATTGTTTTTGTTTTGTCAAATGATACATGTTTATTATGAAAATACTCAAATTGTTTTTGAATGTGGAGGGCATAGGAACGTGATTTGAGCCATCTATGTTGTACATATTTAGGAAGTTCCTTTAGGATATTTAATAGTTAACTTGTTAAGGACCTTGCATAATATGTACATGATACTGTGGCATCTTTCAAATAAATGATAAATTCTTTGGTGAGAAAGATCATGTTCTGCTCTAGTATTGGTATTGCATTTATTTTTGAGACCTATTATTTGGTTATAGGATGGTCTCACTTGCATTGAAAAAATTATTTTATGAATCTTAAAAGATATTATTTGAATGATGTTATATTTAAATGCATAAAAAAAAAGAAAAATAATAGGAATATTAGCTTCAATTTCTTATTTTGTATCCTTGTAGAAGCACATTAAGAGGTTAGAACTTCAATTTCTTTTGATTTACAAATTACAAATGCTGTTATAACTACTATAACAAATATCTTTTAACAAATGTTGAGACCTTTCTTTCTCACCCATGCTAGAATGCTAAGCTTTTTACAGTTATAAATATCATACATTTTGTGAGATTTGGATCAAACTCTAGTTTTAAGCATGAGGTCGAAGTCCGTTCACATGCTACTGTCGAAGTGTTATACTGTCGAAATAATACATGTTGTAGTGGAAGGTTGTTCTAACATGTATTAGTTAATATTGCTAGAGTTGTTAGCATATTGAATTGGGCCTTGTGTTAAGGATCCAATTGTTTAAGTTGGCTTGTACCCAAAGTTAGCTTGTAATGGGTATTTTGTTAAAATCCCATTAGTTTAGTGTGCTAGGTTTTGTTATAAATAGCATGCTAGTCTCTCATTCTAGAAAGTGACAAAACCTAGAAAGAGTGAGAGTGGTTAGTTTGTTATTCTTGTATACTTGTAATCCTTGTTTTAAGGAGAAAGGAAAGATAACAATTTTATAACCAATCCTTGTTGTTTACTCTTGTTTTCTTTGTTAACCCTAACCCTTGTGAGTTCTTTGATCATAAAGAAACCGTAAATACTTTGTTTCAAGGTATCTGATTCACAACAAATTGGTGCAGTGAGCGTGGAGAAGATGCCTTCAACAAAGTATGAGATCGGGAAGTTCACCGGAGTGAACGACTTCGGTCTGTGGCACTTGAAGATGAAAGCCCTACTGGTTCAGCAGGGTTGTTTGGAAGCGTTGAAGGGAATGGCAGCCATGGATGCCGCGTTAACGGAAAAAGAAAAGACTACTATGATCGAGAAAGCACACAGCGCAATATTGTTGAGCCTTGGTGATAAGGTTCTTCGACAGGTATCAAAGGAGACGACGACATCGGGGTTATAGGTGAAGCTTGAAAGCTTGTACATGACCAAATATTTGGTGAATCGACTCTACCTGAAGCATGCTTTGTATTCGTTCAAGATGAGTGAAGACAAAGCTTTGGCTGAGCAGTTGGATATGTTCAACAAGCTGATTCTTGATCTTGAAAATATTGTTGTGAAGATCGATGACGAAGATCAAGCATTGTTGTTGTTGTGTGCTTTGCCCAGAACACATGCTCACTTCAAAGAAACTATCTTGTATGGAAGGGAGTCCCTGACATTTGAAGAAGTTCAATCAACCTTGTATTCTAAGGACCTGAACGAACGAAAGGAGCATAAAAATTCGACAGTTGGTGAAGGTTTGGCCGTTAAGGGATAATTCTTGCGAAAGGATGGTAAGTTCGACAAGAAGAAAGGTAAAAGTCAACAGAAGTCTTATAGTGGCGAAGCATCTGGTTTTCGATGCTATCATTGTAAGAAGGAGGGTCACACAAGAAAGGTGTGCCCTGAACGCCTGAAAGATCATGGAGGAAAGGATAATGGCAACGCAGCCATTGTTCAAGATAACTTCGACTCATCTGATGTTCTTGTAGTTTCAAGCAGCGACTCAAGAAAAGAGTGGATTATGGATTCAGGATGCACTTGGCACATGACTCCAAACAGAGAATTGTTCGAAGAGCTATGTGATCAAGATGGTGGATCGGTGCTGCTGGGAAACAACAAATCCTGCAAAATTGTAGGTATTAGATCTGTGAGATTCAAGCTCCATGATGAGTCAATAAGGTTATTGACTGAAGTCAGGTATGTACCCGACTTAAAGAGAAATTTAATTTCTCTTGGTGAATTTGACAAGAAGGGATACGTTTTCCAAGGAGAGAAAAGTATCCTAAGAGTCATGAAGGGGTCGAAGGAAGTCTTGAGGCGTGAAGAAACAAGGCTTGTATACCCTTGAGGCTGAGGCTGTAAGTGGTTCGACAAATACCGTATCCACAAAACCTGTGTCGAAGAAAGATTTATGGCACATGAGATTGGGCCATGTCAGCGAAAGAGGCCTGGTCAAATTGGGGAAGCAGAACCTGCTAGGTGGTGACAAAGTCGAAAAGTTGGAGTTTTGTGAATCTTGTGTATTTGGTAAATCCTGTAGGGCAAAGTTCAACAAAGGCAAGCAAAGAACACATGGATCCCTTGATTACATTCATGCTGATCTTTGGGGGCCTGCAAGGAATCCTTCACACTCAGGTGTAAGGTATTTTCTATCCATCGTTGATGACTATTCCAGAAAACTATGGGTATTCATTCAGAAGATGAAGGATGAAACTTTTGAGAATTTCAAAAGTTGAAAGATTCTGGTCGAAACTCAAACTGGCAGAAAGGTTAAGAGGTTGAGAACTGACAATGGCCTTGAGTTCTGTAACAAAGCGTTCGACAGTTACTGTGTTGAGTCTGGGATTGCAAGGCTTAAGACTGTAGCAGGTACTCCTCAACAAAATGGATTAGCTGAGAGATTCAATTGAACAATCCTTGAAAGGGTTAGATGCATGTTGGTTAGTGCTGGATTGAAGAAGGTGTTTTGGGCTGAAGCTGTTTCGACAGCTGCATATCTGATAAATAGATGTCCTTCGACTGCATTCGATATGAAGACACCTGAAGAAGTTTGGTCGGGAAATCCACCTAGTCTCGACAGACTGAGAGTATTTGGTTGTGTGGCCTATGCTCACATTAGGCAAGACAAGGTCGAACCTAGAGCTCTGAAGTGCATGTTCATGGGATACCCTGAAGGATTCAAAGCTTATAGGCTATGGTGCCTAGAACCAGGTCACAGGAGGTGTATCACCAGTCGAGGTGTAGTTTTCAATGAAGCTGAGATGGCTTTCAAGAAAACTGATGTTGCTGACGAAGAGCTGGAACAGGGAGAGATTCCTATTGAGGTGGAGCATGTTGATGCTGAAGTGCGTACCCCAGATGAAGTCGAAGACGAAATAGAAGATTTTGTCGAAGATGAGGAGACTGATAATGACTACCTGTTAGCAAGAGACAGGTTGAGAAGAGTCATCAAGCCACCTCAGAGACTTGGGTATGCAGATCTTATAGCCTATGCCTTAATCTCTGCAAGTGAGGTTCTCGACGAAGAACCTAGAGACTATAAGGAAGTTATGAGGAGTCGAAATAAGACTGGATGGCTGAAAGCCATGGATGATGAGATGAAATCTCTTCATAACAATGACACATGGGAACTGATCAAGAAACCTGCTAGAGCCAGGTTAGTCAACTGTAAATGGATTTTCAAAGTCAAGGAAGGAATCGAAGGAGTGGCGTCGAAAAGACACAAGGCAAGGTTGGTTGCTAGGGGGTTCACTCAGAAAGAAGGTGTCGATTTCAATGATGTGTTCTCGCCTGTTGTAAAGCATAGATCCATTCGAATGTTGTTAGCCATGGTGGCACAGTTCGATCTTGAACTGAAACAGATGGATGTGAAGACTGCGTTCTTGTATGGTGATCTAGATGAAATAATCCTGATGAGGCAACTTGAAGGGTATGTCGAAAAGGGGAAGGAAGATTATGTGTGCAAGCTGAAGAGATCTTTATATGGACTGAAACAATCTCCTCGACAGTGGAATAGGAGATTTGACAAGTTCATGGCACGCATAAGTTTCATCAGAAGTCAGTTCGACCACTGTGTTTACTTTAGATTTCGACCTGGTAATTCATTTGTTATTTTGTTGCTTTATGTGGATGATATTCTAATAGCAAGCAACAATGTCGAAGAGGTAAGGAGGGTGAAGGCTGAACTCAGTAAGGAGTTCAAAATGAAGGATCTGGGAGCTACGTCCAGGATTCTTGGGATTGACATCCGAAGAGATAGAAAGCAGTCGAGATTATGCTTATCTCAAGAGGCATACCTACGGAAGATTCTCGAAAAGTATGGTATGTCGAATTCAAAGCCTATTGTAACCCCAACAAACCCTCAATTCAAGCTGAGTATAGATCAGTGTCCCAGTACTGATGTCGAAAGAACTTATATGAATAACATTCCATATGCTAATATAGTTGGTTCTTTAATGTATGTTATGGTATGTACTAGACCAGACATAGCATATGCAGTAAGTCTTGTAAGCAGGTACATGGCGAATCCTGTAAAGGCTCACTGGCAAGCATTGAAGTGGATTTTAAGGTACATAAATGGGTCTCTGAATAGAGTCCTAATTTATGGTAGAGCCTTGGGTGATGATAGTAAAACAGCAGTCGAAGGATATGTCGACTCTGATTATGCAGGTTGTATGGATACCAGAAAATCTATTTCTGGATATGTGTTCACTATGTTTGGGACAATAATCAGTTGGAAAGCAACACTTCAGAAGGTGGTTGCCTTATCAACCACTGAAGCGGAATATATTGCCTTAACTGAAGTTGTGAAAGAAGCAGTGTGGCTTGAAGGTTTTGCAAAGGAGTTGAAACTTCAAGGTCCAGTTATCACTGTTAAATGTGATAGTCAAAGTGCAATACACCTGTCGAAGAACTCAGCCTATCATGAGCGAACCAAGCACATTGATGTGAGACTGTATTTCGTCAGAGGGGTTATCGAGCGTGGAGAAGTCCAAGTGTTGAAGGTTTCGACAGATCATAATGCTGCTGATATGATCACCAAGACATTGCCAAGTTGCAAGTTTTTCCACTGTATGCAGTTGATAGAGCTGCATGAAGAAAACTAGTTCATTTTTTCTTGTTAGAGTTAGATCCAAGGTGGATATTTGTGAGATTTGGATCAAACTCTAGTTTTAAGCATGAGGTCGAAGTCTGTTCACATGCTGCTGTCGAAGTGTTATACTGTCGAAATAATACATGTTGTAGTCGAAGGTTGTTCTAACATGTATTAGTTAATATTGCTAGGGTTGTTAGCATATTGAATTGGGCCTTGTGTTAAGGATCCAATTGTTTAAGTTAGCTTGTACCCTAAGTTAGCTTGTAATGGGTATTTTGTTAAAAGCCCATTAGTTTAGTGTGCTAGGTTTTGTTACAAATAGCATACTAGTCTCTCATTCTAGAAAGTGACAAAACCTAGAAAGAGTGAGAGTGGTTAGTTTGTTATTCTTGTATACTTGTAATGCTTGTTTTAAGGAGAAAGGAAAGAATAACAGTTTTATAACCAATCCTTGTTGTTTACTCTTGTTTTCTTTGTTAACCCTAACCCTTGTGAGTTCTTTGATCATAAAGAAACCGTAAATACTTTGTTTCAAGGTATCCGATTCACAACACATTTCTAAGCTTTTTATCCAACAGGGAAATACTGCTATTGTATTTGCTGTATGCACTTGCTAGGATCTATTCCATTATCAGGAAACCGGGTAAAGGCAAAGAACTAGAAGAGCTAAAACAAGTTAGTTCTTATTTCCATGATCATGTGACCTTAGATTTGTTGAAAAAAAAACAATTTAATTGCTTTTTGTATCATATGCTTAATGCCTAATTTTGTATATCATCTATTATGATTGATATGTCTCAGTACTGCATTTCTAGTTATACTTATACAATAGTATATATACCGGCTAACAATCTGCTGGTTTAAATTTTATATGATTCATTTCTAGTTATGCACTATGTAAATCTTTCAATCATTTTGCAAGCTATAAAATGGTGGAGTAGATTGTACTGTCAACATTATAAAAGGGATTGTTATTGTAAGAATTTGTTATTGGACTGAAAGTTGCTGGACTTGGTGAAATCTAATATATATTGATAATATAAGATCATAGTATTTATGTTTGGGTGCTGTAATTTTTTTTAGAGTTTTAAGATTTTAGTACTGTGGTTATAAAAAGTGGATCAAATGATAATAATTGTACAAAATCAACTCAGTGTTGAAATGATTAATTGAGTTTACATAACTCTTATTTTTTGAAATAAAAATCTTATCTCACTTCAAGGAAAAAATGGTTTAATTGATAAAATTGATTAAATTTAGCCCAGTTAAATTTAATAAAAGTGTTCAAATAACTTAGATTTTTAAAATTATATAAAATAAAATAAAAAGTGATTGGTTTTTTAAAGGTCCAATATTTGGCCCATCTAAAAATATACTAAAAAGTAAAGTAGATTTTTAAATAATTTTGTATTTGAATCTATTTTTAACTGATTTATCATTGGCCCAATCTATAAAAAAAGTAAATTTGATTGATTTTCAAATTGGCCCAATCATGATTAAACCCGAAAAAACCGATTTTATAAACCCGAATCCGAAATAAACCAAACCCGAATTAACCGAAATGTAAACCGGTCGGAATTGGGCCTTCTTTTACCACCCGACGGTTGGGCCGGTTTTGGGTTTTGGGTCCGAACCCGAACCGGCCCGATCCGGTGCCCTCCCCTACTGTACATCATATTAGATTATGATTTAAGAAAACAACTTACAGCTTGACATGAGTGTCGTTTTTTGCTTTCAAATATGGTTAGCTAGTTAGAGGCTATTTGTGGCAGTTTATTTCCCTCGTAATATATTTATATGTTGATTTGTTTATTTGTTACTGTTGAAATAATAATGTAGTATTATATGTTTTATTTTTATAGAAACAATTTATTAAATAAAAAAGAGAAAATAAAAAGGAAGAGGAAATGTAAAATATAACTCATCAAAAACTAGCAAAAATGATTGGATATACCCAACATATCTTTTAAAAATATTCAAAAGCACAAATAGAAAGTGACAATACTATAAAATATATATTTTATCACAGTTAAAATAACGATTTCAGCACAAGTAATGGTTCGTGTTAACGAAGAGTGTAATAGTAAGTGAATTAATTTCACCCATGGACTATGAAATGTGGTAATAAATTAGATAGTGTGCTACTTTTCACAACTGTTAGATTATCTAATCGTAGTAAAAAGGTCATGGATTTGATACCATTAACACCATTTTAACGTTTTTTAAACTGGATAGCGCGTTACTTTTTCCCAGGTTGAACCAACATGGTGAAATATGTTATTTTTTAAAATACATATATTTTATTTTATATGAATCTCATTATGAGGACCTCTATTTTTGTCTATCAGAATAGATCAAGACACAAAAATAATACATTTGTGAATGAAAACTAAAATGACAACTATTATGAATAAAAAAAATTTAGTATTACATCAAAAACAAAATGACACTAAAAAGACATAACTTTTATACATCATTACATCAAACAAATAAACAACCAACATATAAAATTATTGTGCAATTAATTCATTATTTAAAGAAAGTAAGATGCACAACGTGATCGAATGTCTTTTAGTGTCTTGTCTTTAAACACATATAATTTCAAATAATAATAGTTGTTAGAATAATACTTGTTGGAACACGCACCAGTGCAGAAATATGAAATTACACCCGTTTTTTATACATTTAACAGCCGTTATTGAAGGGTGTGAATTTAACGGGTGAAAAATGTCTGACAAATTTACACCCGTTTTAAAACGGATGTAAATTTGATGTTATATTACACTCTTTTTTATATAAATTGGGTGTAAATTTTTACATATATACATTTATAGATGATATATTACACCCTTTTTTTGTTTAAAACGAATGTATATACATTTCAGTTTAGACCTTATTTTATAGAAAACGGATGTAAATTTGATGTTATATTACACTCTATTTTATAGAAATCGGGGGTGTAAGTTTGATGGTATATTCCACCCTTTTTTGTTTAAAACGGATGTATATATATTCCACTTTACACCCTATTTTATAGAAAACTGGTATAAATGTGTAAATAATAGCATTTCAATCAAACCAATTTACACCCAATTTCATACACATTGGATGTAAAATGAGCAGTGAATACCTTAGAGGTTTGCAAATTTACACCCTATTTTCTTTATATAAGGTGTAAAAACGCGGTGTATTACACCCGTTTTTGCTATTGATGTTGGCATGTTTACACCCGATTTTACCATTGATGTTGACATTTTACACCCATATTTACCATTGATGTTGGCATTTTTACACCCGATTTTACCATTGATGTTGGCATTTTTACACCCTGTTTTCTTTAAATAGAATGTTTGCTTTAGTTCCATAATTATATTATATTAATTAGATTTAGACCTATATTTTTATTTAATCAAATATTTTGTATACCACTAAACATTCGATAAACAAAAAGTACAACCAAAACAACCATCCTAACATCATGTTTACATATAATAAGTTAAACAACTACAAGTTTTTCATTAAATACACGCAATACAAAACAACTACATAAACGTTTTGTTCGCTTACCGTTGAGTTATCAATACCAATGAAACAAGAAAATACACCATGAGACACATAAACGTACAATAGTTATGCTTTGTCTAGATAATGAATGTCACGTAATACATTTCTAATAACATGAATCAACATCAGAACTACAATTCTTGATGGACCTCGACAATATGCACATGTATGGAAGTTGCAACCATGACGACATAACACAAAGACACATTGCAATAGATATGTACCGATATTGAAAGGGTCGTTATCTTGCAGAAGCATGGTTATATGAAAATCATCATAGAAAATGATTTCTGCCTAATCCCATGCTTAATCACTACAACAAAAAGGACTTATAACATCTCACCTTAGACAGCGCTTTATTACAAAAGCGCTGCTATAGGTCAAAAACACGGAATCTATTAATTTAATAAAGAAAAAGCGCAAAAAAATATAAGACCTTAGATAGCGCTTTAGTGAAAAGCGCTGTCTAAGGCCTTTTAAATTTTTAAAAAAATTTAATGGAAAATATTAGACAGCGCTTTCCTTAAAAGCGCTGTCTAAGGCCTTTTAAATTTAAAAAAAATATAAGACCTTAGACAGCGCTTTTAAGGAAAGCGCTGTCTAAGGTCTTAAATATTTAAAAAAATAAAAACAAAAGCGCTGTCTAAGGCCAATCTTAGAAAGCGCTTTTAAAGCGCTGTCTAAGGGCCACCTTAGAAAGCGCTTTGTTTAAAAGCGCTGTCTAAGGTCTAATAAAATTAAAATATATGAATATACTCAGTTTTCATTTTCAGTTTTGCGCTCTTTCTTCTCCCTCCCCTGTTGCGAACGGATACTTGCGAACCTGAGCTAAACCCTTGCCGTCGTCCACCGCGCCGTCGTCCACCGTTCCTCCCTCATTTCGCGACTCCGACGACCTTTACTCCACCGTGACCGTCTGTTCCTCTCTCATTTCGCGTTTTCGTCACCCAGTTTGGAAGTTTAAGAGTTTCAGATTATTACACATTTTATAAGGTATGCTGATAATGTTGCTGTTGATAATGTTGTTGTTGATGTTGATAATAATGTTGTTGTTGATGTATTACACATTTTACACGTTTCAGAGTATTACACATTTTACACGTTTCAGAGTTTCAGTTTGGAAGTTTCAGAGTTTCAGAGTTTCAGTTGATAATGTTGCTGATAATGTTGATAATGTTGTTGTTGATGTTGATAATAATGTTGTTGTTGATGTTGATAATAATGTTGTTTATGTTGTTGCTAATGTTGGACTGTTGCTAATGTTGATAATGTTGCTAATGTTGTTAATGTTGTTGCTAATGTTGGACTGTTGTTGGATATAAGAATAAAATATGTGCTAACTTCATTTTTGGTGATATAGGAATAGAATCAATATAATGTGTTAGTTTAGTTTGTTCTTGTTAACATTTTTCTACATTGTTAACTATTGCTATATAATGTGTTTGTTTAGTTTAGTTTAGTTTAGGTTAGTGTTAGTGTTAGTGTTAGGTTAGTGTTAGTGTTAGTGTTAGTGTTAGTGTTAATGTTAATAATGTAAATTCTTGATCGAAGTTATAAGTGTTGGATACATCATGGTGAGAAAATTAACGAGAATGTTGTCCCGAAATGTTTGAGAGGTTGGTAAGCGATGCAGAGAAACCGCTCTATCAAGGTTGCACTAAATTCACAAGACTGTCTGCGGTATTGAAGTTGTACAACTTAAAGGCGGGCAATGGATGGTCGGATAAAAGTTTCACAGAGTTATATGTAATTAAATAATTTAAGCTACTAATATAATTTCATGGATGAGGATCTTATAGCGGATGGGTCATATATCAGAAATGACCATAACGAGGGAATTTGGATCCATTCATCCGTCCGCATTGATAAGAAACAAGTAATTCATATTCCAACCAAGAAAAGAAAGAGATGTTAGTGAAAGAGGTAAAATTTGTTATATACTTGATTTCTTTATTATATTTGTTATATATTATGTCATATTTGTTATATTTGATATCCTTGATTTTTTTATTACATTTGTTATATATTATGTTTGATATCCTTGACTTCTTTATTATATTTGTTATATATTATGTCATATTTTTTATATTTGATATCCTTTATTTCTTTATTATATTTGTTATATATTATATTTGATATCCTTGATTTATTTATTACAGGTTAGATGGCTACTAACAATGATGACCCACATGCTGATGATCACGCACATGATGATGATCATCCACATGATGATCAGGTTGGAAGTAGCAGAACTATGGAAGAAGAGATTAGGAGAGGAATAACCATAATGAGGAGAGTGATCCATGCTAGAAATCAAGGCATGACTTATAATGTGCATTGGAGCGAAACAGGCACACTTGTTGAGCCTAACGGTCATATGTTGACAAGTTTCATTGGTACACTTGTAAGGAATGAGGTTCCTATTACTTTAGATGACTGGAGAAACAAACAGTTGAAGGAAACCAAAGAAAAAATTTGGAATGAGATAAAGGTACCATAATTATGTCTTTAATTATGCCAACTAATTATGTCGTTTAAATTATTTGTACTAACCAATGTGTATGGTTTTTTTAGAGGTGCTTTAATGTCGAGGACGACAGAAAAGCTTATTTGATGAGATTGGCAGGGAAGCTCCTAAGAGGGTTTAGGACATATTTAAACAAAACCTATCTTAAGGATGCTGAAGGTAATTTTGTTGATGGAGAGTTTCCATCTAAATATGCAAGTTTCATTTCACCACAAGAATGGGTGAAGTTTAAAGCCAAACGACAAACCGAGCAATTTAAGAGTTTAAGTGCAATTAATCGGGATAGAGCATCAGATCCCCAATATAAATACAGGAAAGGAAGGACGTACTGGATATGGACGTTTGGAGCAACAATTGGTAAGTATCAATAAATTGCAATGACATAATAATTGTTCATCATGAGTTATATTTGATCATATTATTTGGCTTTATATGTAGTTACAAAAGGTGGGTAGCTCTGAAACATCTCTTCCTGCACATGTCTTGTGGAAGGAAGCCCGTGTAGGCAAGTCTGGATCTGTTCCAGAAGAGGTTCTACAAGTATATGAGAAATGTGTAAGTATAACAATATTTCTTTAATTAAGTCAAAACTTTATTAACAAATATTTGACAAATATTCGATATTCATCTGATTTTCAGGAGGCGTTATCTCAGTCTGTACCTGCAGATGATACCAGGAGCATACTTAGTCGGGCATTAGATGTCCCTGAGTATCCTGGTCGGGTGAGGGGTAAGGCATTTGGGATCACCCCGACCTCCCTGAATATTAAAAAGGGAAAGGCTGCTAGTTATTCAGTACTTGAAGCTAAATTGGAAGCACTAGAAGCCGAGGTGCGGGAATTAAGAAAGGAAAAAGAAAGGGATAACGCTTCTGGTGTTAGAGATGGATCAGAGAAGGATAGTATCAACTGCAGCTTTCATCCGATTATTCCAGAGGTAATTATATATATATATATATATATATATATATATATATATATCTATGAAATTATATTAGTAGCTTAAATTATTTAATTACATATATACACATTAACAATGACATATGTATTTTTGGTTTTAGGGCATTCACCAATGTCAACTATTCTTATCTTCACCAATTCATCGGATGGTTGCCAAGGGAAAAGTGTTTAACGATGGGGTCACATTACTTCATAATGAATCCCTCCCTACTGGAAGTTTGAAAGTATCAGTTGATATTGCTATGGAGAATGAAGCACTATTACCCTATCCTAACGATGATTCGGAGGTAAGAGTGGTGGGACAAGCTATAGGGTCGTTTGTTGCATGGCCGTCAAATCTCATACTCGTAGGATATGAGGTATATATGCTTAAAACCGTTACAAACCTTTGTTAATCTTAATGTGTAAATTCAAAGATTTTACGAGCATTTTATTTTCATTTTTTACATGGCAATGTTATTTAGACTCCAACAAAATCCAAAACAAAGGATAAGCGGATTCCGGAGCATACCGAGTCCGTTGTCTCAAAAAAAGAGGTACATCACAATTATATGCATAGAAAATGATAAATTGGATATCTTATACTTCATCTAACAAATTATATGATTTATAGCTGCCTGGTAAAGTGATTAGCAACGTTTCAACGCAAAAAACTGTTGGTGCTAAGAATACCAGGGTTAGAAAACAACCTATCGGCAAGGTTAGGACGTGCCTTCAGACCTTTCTACAATTAATGACGGATATTCCGACTGGAGGTGTTCGTCTGATAACTATGGAGAAAGATTTGTATGGCTTTGAATTTGACCAGAATGTTGGTAATGAAGACTTCGAGCAAGTTTTCCAACATACAGAATTGGGCGTCACTGTTGTCAATATATACTTGAGGTATATCCGATCTACTTTGGTAATTGAACAACTTATTTACTTTATTTTTCAAATGAATATTCTAATGTTAATGATGTTTTTATTTCAGGTTTCTGTATGACAGTTTTATGCGCCCCCGGGGATTGGAGCAAAGATTTGCATTCTTATGCCCCAGCGCTGTCAACTTAACCGAAATATTGACGAAACCAAATGAGGTCCATGTGTATATACGCAACGTCTTTATGGACAACCAAGAAACGGAAAAGTTGTACTTTTTACCGTTTAATACTGGGTTAGATTTTCATTCTAAATTCATCTATTATATTTTTTTTTGTATTTTGACTTCGTGTAGAAAGTTTCTATCTAACACTTGTTTAATCTTACAGTGGACATTGGTTGTTGGTTGCAATCAATCCTATCCGCGGAGTAGTGTATTATCTGGATTCCTTAGGAAATGATTGGACCACATACCCGGATATGAAGGACTGTATTGACACGTAAGTGAAATTGTTCTAAATAGAAATGTGTATATTTATTTATTTATGTGAATTGTTCTAAATATTCATTTATATTTTATTAGCACTATACAAGCATTCCTAGAACATCGGGGAATCGACCACACCATTACATGGAATTATGTGAAGGTATATTAATTATCACATGTTTTATTATATTAGTGATGCTTACTTGATAAAACTTAGAATTTATCCATATTTTATTTTCATTTGTAGTGTCCTCGGCAACGCAATCAAATAGATTGCGGCTATTTCATGTTGAGATTTATGAGAGACACTATTTCGTTGGATCGAATGGAGATTCCACCCGATGTATGTATTTCTAACTTATGAGTTATTTTAACACATATCTCTCATATTGTCTAATGAAATAGTTAAAACTAAATCAAACTATATGTTATATTATTATGTAGTATTTTGAAGAATTCAGGAGTGCTACTTACACAAAGGCTCTATTGGATGAAATCAAAGAGGAGTGGTGTCAATACATTATGGAGCTCGGAATTTTACAAACTTAAGGTATAATATTATACTCTTACTTTAATTGATGAGAATTTTAATATGTGTAACTTTGGTTGGAGTAATGCTTTGGTTGGATGCAATTTTGGTGTATATACTTTGAATTGCAATTTTGGTGTATATACTTTGAATTACAAACTTTGAATTACAATTTTGGATGCAATTTTGGTGTATATACTTTGAATTACAATTTTGGTGTATATACTTTGAATTGCAATTTTGGTGTATATACTTTGAATTACAAACTTTGAATTACAATTTTGGTGTATATACTTTGAATTACAATTTTTGGTGTATATACTTTGAATTTTAATACTTTGAATTACAATCTTTGTGTTTTCAGGACCTATAATGTAGATTGAAGCAATGTTTTGGTTGGATGCAATTTTGGTGTATATACAATTTTGGTGTATAAGTAATATGTGCATTGTAGAAAAAATGCTTTGGTTGGAAGCAATAACTTTGGTTGGAAGCAATGCTTTGGTTGGATGCAATTTTGGTGAATAAGTAAAATGTGCATTTGTAGAAAAATGTAATGATTTGTAATTATAAATAGGTGTATATACAATTTTGGTTTGTAATTTTAAATATATATATTGGTATGAAATGCCAATTTTGGATATATAATTTTGGTGTAGAAAGGCCAATGGTTTGAATTGCCAATTCTGAAAAAAATTGCTGGTTGAAAATTACAGGTCAAATTCTGGTTGAAAAAACCTGGTAAAATTGTGGTTAAAAAAAAATTATATAAAATTTTTCGTACACCTTAGACAGCGCTTTTGGTGAAAGCGCTGTCTAAGGTCCACTTTAGACAGCGCTTATGGTGAAAGCGTTGTCTAAGGTGTACTAAAAAAGTCAAAAATGGAAGGTCTTAGACAGCGCTTATGGTGAAAGCGCTGTCTAAGGTGTACTAAAAAAGTCAAAAAAGGAAGGTCTTAGACAGCGCTTTTGGAGAAAGCGCTGTCTAAGGTGTACCAAAAAAGTCAAAAAAGGGTAGGGCTTAGACAGCGCTTTTTACGAAAGCGCTGTCTAAAGTAATCCATATAATGTGAAAAAGCGCTGTCTAAAGGTACCATAGACAGCGCTTTTCATTAAATACACGCCCCTTTAGACAGCGCTTTTGGTAATACCAAAAGCGATGTCTAAACCTATAGCGTCGCTGGTTTATACAGCGCTTTAAAGCGCTGTCTAAAGGCTAAAAAAGCGCTGTCTAAAACCGTTTTTGCGCTAGTGAATCTCATTCCGACAAAAACTGCACTAAACTATAAGAATGTACTAGGATCAATTATCTTTTGGTGTCGTTGTCGGTATTGCGGTATGTTCAAATGATTTGAGCGACGTCTTGATGCTGGGTAACATATATTCCAATGTTCCTATGTTACTGTCAACCCACTTGCACTTAAATACAAAAACTGCACTTAATGTTCCAATGTTACTGTCAACCCACTTGCACTTAAATACATCACTACTACAAAAAAAACGCTTGTTACCTCGGACGCGAAATGCATAATACCACGACTATAGAAGCGGGGTAATGGATGGAGACTTGATAACTTGCAACTTTTCACCTCAAAGTTATTAAAACCGAGAGGTAAAGTTAAATGCACATGGGTTCAAACCCCAACAACAACACTTCTATTATTTTCAAAAGTAGCATATATTCCATCTCGATTTATCTTGAAAACCGAGGGGTTAGATAATTTTTTTTTTTAATTGTTACATTTTTACATAGAATATTACCCAGAATATTACATTGTTTAGAATATTACATTGTTTAAAATAAAAGTCAAATTCCCTAGAGAACAAGGTAAAAATCAAATTCCCTGAAGATCTAGATTTTAGATCTTCGAATTATTGAATCTTGGGGAAGATCAAATATTAGGTGCAAGGTTCGTCTATTTGGATCTTGCATGCATTTCATTCTGAAGCAAAACAAAATAGGATTAGATAAATAAAATTAATATTCAAATATATGATTTTGTGCTCAAATAAATATTTAAGAAAACAAATCTTAAACCTAAGTAATTTTCTGCTCTTGCAATCCATCACAGAGAACTTTTTCAAACGTCTTTATGTTTCAAGCGCTTCATGATTCATTTAGGTTAGATTTTCAATTTTCAGCATGCTTTTATAACGGATGTCCATTAGGGTGCTTCACACGGATTACTAATGGCAGATTCTTGAGGGTTGATAAACATTAAATGGACGACAAAGATTTGTTTAAGGACAAATAGTAAAAATACATTTAACAATCCCTTTGGCCAAGAAGAAAACTGAGGTGGATAAGCTATTTTTTTAATTACATTGTTTTTACAGAATATTAAAAATACATTGTAAAATCTGTAGTAGCAACTCATGATAAAAATGGACAGTGGTAAATATTTCCTCTCTTTGGGGTGACTTCATATAATTTAGTATTAGGGTAATATCTGTTTAACGAGTATTTTAAACGTAAAATATGCTTACTAACACCTCAGTTTTACTATAAAACCGAGGTTTTATATTAACTCTCACTTCGGTGAAAAAGAAAACCGAGGTGACTATTTATTTATTTTTTAAATATATTGTTTACGCAGAATATTAATAACATTGTTTACAACAAATCTTCAGGGATGTCCAAAGTTTGTTGCATACCCACTAAAACAATTTTTTTTTAAATAAGAATGATTTTCTACACTTTTAATCTATCAACTGAGTACTTTTCAAAGGTCGAACTAGTTCTCATCTTTGTTGGTTAAACTCCATTCTTTGCTTAACTTGAAGCAAGAATGATTTTCCGAACTTGCAATTTATCAACTAAGCTCTTTTAAAAAGAGGCTTACCCCAATGTCTTTGTAACTGCAGTAGATAAAACATGTTCGTTGTGGAGGCAGGTTCTTGGAATGAGGATGCGTGGAATTGGCAGCACCAGAACATAATGAAAAATCTGGGTGGTTTGGATGCTATTCACTGGGAAGAAATCAAGGTCTTGTTGTCGAATACTTAGTTGCAGCAATTCAAGTGTGATGACTTCAATTGGATGAAGGAAGATAACGCTATTTTTTTGGTAAGGTCTTGTTTGGAATATTTCTTGATGGAGTCGAATGCTGACATGTTTGAAGAAGAAGTACTGGGAGCTCTGGTATTTATGTGGGGCGTAAAGGTGCCGTCGAAAGTGTTATTCTTTGGCCGGAGATTCTTAATCAATAGAATCCCTACCAAAGATCAACTCGTTCGAAGGGGTATTTTGTCAAATCTGAGGGAGTTTTGCTGCGTTTTCTGTTTTAGACACGAAGAATCCTTGAAACACCTCTTTGGAGAGTGTATTTTTACTAGGAGAATTTGGGAGAAACTTATGGGTTGGATAGGATAGGATGCGAGCTAGCCATGTCTATCGAGGAGTTTGCTTAGTTTTTGCGGGTTAGTAATAAGGTGAAAAACAAAAAAGACAGAACCATTATAGGAGTGATTTGGTTGGCGACGGTGTGGATCATTTGGTTAATGCATAACGATCGACATTCAGTTTAATGGGGCTATTTTCAGTTTCGATGTGTGCTTGATGACAATTATTCATAGATCTTAGACATGGATGGGAATAGCTTGTAATTTTCTTTCTACTTTTAATTTCTACGATTGCCATACTCTTCCTCTTCTTTGTAGTAGGAGGTAGTGGTACTGTCTCTCTTTTGTATTGATTGGAGTACTTCTTATACTCCTTTTAATGAATGCATTGTTTGTTAAAAAAAACTCAGTTAGTTGTTTTAGCTGTTGTAAATTCAGCACTTACTCTCTCTACTTTGGAATTAAGAAATATGTTGGAAGTAAAATAAATGCAGAGAGAGTATACATGAAAATTATTCATATTTAACAGTATTTACCAGTTTTGACAAATGATACACGATAACCAATTACAACAGAGGATAAAACAAATAAATAATGGACAAATAGAAGCTTTGATCCTACTGGTCAGGTTGAGCTTGAATATGATGAATTTCAGACTCGGAAATTCGTTTCTTGTATTGTGCAATGAAAGCTGTAGCTCTCATGTCAATGACAGGATCAGCTACACCCCAATTACCTCTATCTTCATCACTTGGCCACACTTTGTTAGCATAAAAAGCATGATCATAGTACCCTCCTCCTCTTTGTTTGTTACTGCTAGATTTGAAAATGTTGAAAACAGACCATGATGACTTTGATTTCCTTGGGTTGTTGTTTCCTCCCATTTTACTACTAAGATTGAGAGTGACTAGAAAATAACTTAATGAAGGAAGTGTGTTGTGTTGTGCCACAACTTGGAAGCTAGGGGGTCTCAATTTATATAGTACTAATTACTCCTCATCGCCCTTTTGTTAACTATAAGACAAAGAATCTGGTTCAAACAACTTGGGAGAGTCAAGTAGTCATGGTTAAACAAGCTCACATGGAATAGTAACCCATGATTAAACTTTTGGAAAAAGGTACATTGTCTATGAATCAATGGTTTCTTAGCTTTACTTGATTAGTCATATGACTGGTTTTTTTATGTGTTTTTCTATTCAATGTTTCTAACTTTGTATGTAACATTTCAATGTTTCAAAGTGAGTTTGTATGTAATATGAACTAGACAGATACCTAGCTGATTTGATTTATAACTAATTAAATTGAGACATTCAAACTCTTCTTTCTTTGTTCTTTAACTACTAATTAAGTATTGGAAACTGTTACTTTATTTACTATATTGATAATCTGACTAGTTAGAACTATGGTCTTTCTAACTTTTACTAACTTAAAAATTATTCTTGAACAAACATATCTGATAAATATCTAGATCAATCTTATGAAATTTGGAGTATAAAGACTAAACTGGACATCATATTTTATTATGATCTAAGAAGAACATCTCACAGCAGCTTGAAATCAGAATGCTTTGTCAAGACATGTCACTCTTAGGTAGTCTAATTGAATCAAGAAGTCACTTATGCATGAAACCAAACCACATATTGCTTTTTTTTTTTTTCAAATTTTGATATCCGACCTTGCGACCGACTAATCTAAAAGGGACCAATCTCACCGTTCACTAACGGAGACCCCGTTTTAATCCAAAGCAAAGCTCCGTATGGACTGCCCCACACAAAAGTTAATTGTACCTAATAAGATTTAAACTTGAGACCTTGAGAGGAGCACACTCTCAAGACCTTTAGTCCATACAACGTCTTTTTATGCTAGCAAATATGATTAGGTAGTAAAAATGCTATATGGGGCACTTTATTTCCTTTTTAATATATTTACTTGTTAGTGTTGAAATAATAATGTATTATTATATGTTATTATTAAATATTATATACTATTTTAAATATTAAAATGTATAATATGTAATATTTAACATTTCTCGAGGTTGGCTTTGATGGTTCTTTTTGTCAAATAATAATCTAATAATTGGCAATCAAGGCTCGAAGGTGCATTTCTCAAAGTTAAGTCCCATGTTGTATTGTCAACCCCGACTAATACGGTAGTGGAATGACCATTGTGCAATTATATTATCCATGTATACTTTTAAATTCTCACTCATTTCTTCTTCAAAAATCTTATTCACCTTTTTTTAGGACATAGTACCCGTGTTCTTCAAGCTATAGGGGATGACCACTAGTACTAAAAGCATCTTTCAAAACAGTTGAAAAAGATATTTAACCACGGGTGATGGTCCATCGTAATGAAGGGTGTAATAGTAAGTAAGCTATTTACTACAACACACTATTACGAAAATGTCTTTTATTTATGGTGGAAAAACGGATATCATCACGGTTAATCAACAATGGTACTGTAGGGGATGGTAGTCTCGCGGCGTAAAAAATTACCACGAGCGCTCACATGCTCAAGATAACGGAGTCACCATCGAACTTTATTTATTCCATAACAAAAGAGAAAATATTGATAAAACACTTAAAAGAAAAAAAATGGTCGTCTCAACGAAATTCGGGTTCGGGAGTCGATCATAAAAGGGGAATGTATTAGCATCTCTCACGTCCATTGTACTCAACGGGAACCATTTAGTTAGATTTGCGATTAGAATGTTAGCGTATGTCAATTGTTTTCTTCAATAATCAAAAATTCAAAAGGAAAATAATAGGGGTCGCAAAAAGGTTTTTATTAGGGTGTTTGACGAGATTGCGGATCTCACTCCTACGTATCCTTAGTAACAATGAGGAATTTGAAGCTACATAGTTCTTCGTATAGAATGTTTCTAGTTTGGTTGATTTTACTGAACGAATGTTTAGACAGTGTTCTAGTGGTAAAATGTTGCTCTCAATTGGAGACTTAAGGCGTTGGTTTGCATCACAGTAGAACGGACTAATCATTGTTCTTTTTTAAAAGGTTTTCGATCAAACGGTGATGAAAAATTAGGTTGGATGTGTGCCTCAGGACTGATTATTCAAGGTTTTCATTGAATGTTATACTCCAAAGTACCTTTTTAATTCAAAACATTTATGAAATTCGTCTGCACACAACGAACGTTCTGTGAGACCAAAACGTGTGCTTTGAGGTTGATTGTTCAAGATTTTTATGGAATGCGAGACTCCAATGTTTCATTCTTGTCCAAGTTCGAATTACATGTTTTAGAATGAAAGAAATAATAAACAGTTAATCCAAGATGTGTACCTCGGGACCAATTATTCAAGGTTTTCATGGAATGCAAGACTCTAATGTTCCTCTTCTTTCGATTTTAGTGTAAAAAATTTTTTAATGTTACATTGATTCAGAAAAAGATTTGATTTGTGTTGGTACAAAATTAATCGAAGTAAACAAACTTTTAAAAATTCACTTGGCGTTGAACCAAGGGTTTTATTGTATTTGCGGAAAATGATTCGATTGAGAACGACTTGATGTTGACCAAGTGTTTGGTTCGCAATTTGAAAAACACTTGATGTTGACATAGTAATGAGTTTGTGTTAGTTTTGAAAAACAGTTTGATTTTGGTAGTGAAAAAAAAGGTTTTGAGTTGATGGTGAAGTGGTGAGTTATTTTTGAAAACCACTTTATGTTTCTCAAGTATTTAATTTGATTTTTGAAAGGGTTATTTTATGTGGTCAAGTTATTTAATTAATTAATTAATCAAATTAATCCCTTAAAATGAAACTAATCAATTAATCAAGTTAATTAAAAAAATCAAGTAACAAATTTAATCAATTAAAATAAATTTAATCAATTAATCAAGTTAATTTAAAAAATTAAAAAAATTAATAAATTAAAATAAATTTAATCAATTAATCAAATTAATTAAAATAAATTAAAATAAATTAATCAATTAAAATAAATTTAATTAATTAATCAAGTTAATTAAAAATTAATTAATAAAATTAATCAATTAAAATTAATTTAATCAATTAAAATTAATTTAATCAATTAAAATTAATTTAATCAATTAATTCTATATAAAAAACAAAAGAGAAGAAATTAGTAATAAAAAAAGAAAGAAAAAAAAAAGAGCAAAGGGTGGTAGGGGTCTCGTGGGGCCCACACGCCCTTCTTCTTCCCCTTTGCAGGTGCAGGAACGCAGGTAATGGAAACTGAAAACACGAATATGGCAATGGCAGTAACATTTGTATCAATAAAGATCAATATGCAAATTTTCGATATTACCAAAACGCGACCGAATTTAATGAACTAATATACCGTTCGAACCAAAATTTCACCACAAATTCATATGTGTTAATAGAATTTCAAAACAAATTATGAATCAGGAGAATTGAAGCCAAAAGTGCATGCCCAAACAAACAAAAATGTGATCGATCAGGCTAAAATACACATCCAAACACATAACTAATTACATATTCATGATTATTGTGAAAAATTAGTTTAAATGGTGTATGAGTTTGCAATTTATGGTTGGAATTAGGGGTGTGCAAAAAAACTGGTTCACAAAAACCATTTAAAAAAATATGGTGGACCTATTTTAAAGTCCATATTATTTTATTTAAAAACTAATCTAAATCCATTTCATTAAAACCACAAAAAACTGGTAACCACTTTTTAAAACCAATTTATAAATAGTTAACCAAAGTGCTATTTACCTTGTTCCTGTTTCAAGGTCATAGATTATCGATGGTCATAGATTATCGATTATGATAGCAAGGCAATATTAACTACATATTAATACATTGCCACCATTATTTATGGGTAGTTGAGGATTATCTTATTTGGATTGATAATAAATCAAATTTTAATTGAGTCTCATCATCATATTATATTAGGAATAACAAGCCTTTTTCTAATAATACTGCAAGCATGTGTTAACAACAATGAAACGTGGAATATCAACAGTAAAACAAAACTAAGAGACAGTGAATAGTTTGTGTATTATAGATTGAATGGTTACATTTTTGTTTCATAATTGTTTGTTACTGATACAATTTAATATTCTATTGCACTATGTAATTTAATTACTATCTCATACAAATTTAATCAAGAAAATTTCTCCATTAAAATATTTTGATTGTCAAAATCACAAGACATCTTTTATTCGTTATTAAATTTCTTGCCCTTTCTTATTATTTCTATTTACTCTATATTCTTTAGAAAATTAAACAATTGTCGATTGAATTTCAGAAATGTTATAATTGAGATTTAAAGATTCTTCGCCAACGAGAGGTTATTGATTTCAAAAACGGATTTAAACGATTGAATGGAGTTAAGAAGGAGTTTTTTGGATTGAAAAATGAGTTTTAATCAAAACAAGTTTAAGAAAAATTTTGTCCAACCAAAAACTAGTTTTTGGTATAAACCGGTTTTGAACCGAACCAATCCAAATATAAACTGGTTTAAATAAAAAAAAACTAGTTTCATTAAAGTGGTTTTAAAAACCAAACTGAACCATATATTTGGTTCAATTTGGTTTGGTTTAAGAACCATGCACACCCCTAGTTGGGATTCACAAATTTTCCATTTTTTTGGTCTAGAGTATGAGTGTTCTTAACCGATTTTTCAGAAACCCAATTTAAATGTGTTTTCATGCAAATATTGATTGAAATAAGATTCGTATGCATGTATAACATCACAAAACACAGAGAATACGAGAATAAAAGATTAAGCTTATTTTGAAAAAAAATCTCAAAAACTTGCTGGCAATAATGGTGGATGCTGTGACTCTCTGATCAAGCCCCGACGAAGGTCCAAACGAACTTCCAACTCAATTTTTTTTGTATATTTAAAATCTTCTCAACATGCTCTACTCAAATCCAAGCACAATTTCAAAATGCGAGAAACATAAAAAATTGAACTAGACCTTTGATCTTGATTTGAACTATTTTGAATTGTGATTTGTGTAGGTAATGGTTCTGTAAATTAAATGCAATGAAAGTGGAAACCCAATTGCTTAAGAACTCAAAAGAATTAGTAAAAATTCAAAGTTTCTTAAAAGTGAAGAATCTTGCATTTTGGGAATTCAATTTGGTAGAGCTTTGGCAATTGTAAGGGTGAGTTATTGATATTTTCTGATGTGAAAATGAACTATTTAAGATTATGGAAAAATAAGAAAAATGCGAGTGCATTTCACTTGAATTTGATGGAATGTGGAAAATTTGAATTTGGTTTGAATTTGATGCTAAATATCTAGTGTAATGCACTTCAAATTGATGCTACATTGTGAGTTTAGTGTGAATTTGAAGATGTGTTAGATGCATGAGTGGTTTGGCAAAACAAGTGTGATCTTTTTTGTCTTTTAGTGCCAAAAAACTTGAGTTTTTCCTCCACTTTTGATTTGTGATGCGTGAGTATGATTGATAAAATGTAAAATAAAAATTATGATGATGAATTAAATGGTCATGAATTATTTCTTCAAAATGAATAAAGAAACATGAAAATTTAGCCAATTTTCTCAACATGTGCAATGTTGACTTTTCTTTGGCTTTTTATTATGATGTGTGATAATGATCAATGAAACTCCAAATGGAATAATGTGATGATGATTTAAATGATTATTAAAAAAATGAACCATGATGTGTGAAATTTTAGTCAAATTTCTTGACATATGCAAATGTTGACTTTATGTTGACTTTTGACTTATGAATGCTTATGAAACTCCATGACCAAATGATACCCAGATGAATTTAAATGCAATTAAAAAAGAAAATCGGTGGGAAAATTTTAGGGGTATGACAATTACCCCTATTTAAATATCTTCAACCAGATGATGGGAAAGAAGTGAGTTTTCATATGTTTGTGGTGGAAGATAGTGAAATACTAAAGACCCAATTTTTTTCCCTTGAAAGTATGAAATGCAATAATATGAGATGTTATGAGCTAGCTGGGGATATGCAATGCATGCTCTTTGGGGATTATGGAGATGACTGGTGAATGAGGTCTCTTGAGAGATGAAATGAGGTAAAGGAGGTAATGTGAAATGATTTACTAGGTACTTTTGGGGAAAGTGGTTTACGGTTCTTTATGTAAAAGGAAAAGGTTCTACCTTCTCACAGAACAAAATAAATGTTATGGATTCTCACGTGAAGAAAGGAAAGGTTCAGGATTATAAAAGAAATGTTATGGATTCTCACATAACAAAAATGACAAATTACAAATACTCACGTAGTGAAAAGAAAAGGTTCTAAAATCGCATAGAATAAAAGAAATGTTATGGATTCTCGCATAAAAAATGAAAAATTATGGATTCTCACGTGACGAAAAGATAAAGTTCCGACTTCTCATAGAACAAAGGAAGTGTTATGGATTCTCCCATAACAAAAATGACAAGTTACAGATTCTACCGTAACAAAAAGTAAGGGTTTTGTATTCTCAATGATCAAACAAAATAACATCTTTTAATAAAAGAAACAAATTTTGGAAAACATTAGAAAGATAAACACATCCGGAAATAATTATTATATAAGAAACAAATTTTTTAAATATATCCGAATGATAAACACTTATGGGAATAAATGGGATAAAAAAAATTCTGAAAATACATCATAATGATAAATACATCTGACAATACATCAGATAAAAGAAACAAATTCTGAAAAATACATCAGAACGACGAACACATCCAACAATACATCAGATAGAAGAAAGAAATCATAAAAATATATCATAATAACAGACACATCATGTAATATTTCGGATAGAAGATACAAATTTTGAAAATACATCAGAATGACAGACACATCCAGCAATACATAAAATAGAAGAAACAAAATTTGAAAAATCATCAGAATGATAAACACATTCGGCAATACATCGGATAGAAGAAACAAATTAGGGAAATACATTAGAATGATAAATACATCCGATAATGCATCAGATAAAAGAAACAAATTCTAAAAATACAACTGATTGACAAACATATCCGACAATAAATCATATAAAAGATTCAAATTCTAAAAATACATAAGAATGTGATACTCATCTCGAAATACATAAGAGAGATGGGGAAACATCCGGAAATACATCCGATAAAAGAAAAAAAAATTGAAATACATCATAATGACATACACATCATATAATACATCGGATAGAAAAACCAAACTATGGAAATATATCACAATCATAGACACATTCGACAATACATCAGATAGAAGAAACAATGCTGAAAGTACATCAGAATGATAATGGAATATTTGGAAATACATCAGATAGGTGGGGAAACATTCGAAAGTATATCAGATGAGTACTGGGAGTACCTCAGAACACAAAATTCATCTAACAATGCCTGAGAGAGAGAAAGAGGAATAATCCTGAAATACATCCACTACTACAAAATGTATATACAACAACGCCAAGGTTATCACAATGCTACGAAGCACCGTGAAGACATCTATTACTTAACTCGCGAACATTTTTTTTATTTACTTTTTAAAATTTTGATATAATATAATCACGGTTGAAAAATATGACCGTGGTTATATATTCACACTTTCATGGGTTTGAATCTCTGCACCTTCAAAAGTTTTATTTCTTTAACATTTTGTCGTACCTTTGTATTTTTATTTATTTTTAATTTAAACAACTGAGGTGACATATTTATCATTTTGTTTTAAATTTTTTAAATAAATGTAATACCACCACGGATGCGTAGCTGAACCGTTGTGACATATTTTTTTATTTTGTTTTAAATATTTTAAATTGTAATAAACTGGCGATACTTTATGAAATTTAATTAAACATATAATGGATCACCACGGTTCCGGTTGTTAACCGTGGTGGTATCTTTCATTCATTTTTATCACAACTATGTAGCTTGTCTCTTGAGTATCCATTCTTTGCAGTGATACAATACGAAACCCCATTTCAACCCTAACATTCAGTGCTGAGAAACGAAACACCATATCAACCCTAACATTCATTGTTCATCATTTTTTATCAGTTATTCATCGGTTCATCATTTTTCATCAATTCATTTTTAACTCGTAGTCTTCGCGAGGAGGAAGACAACACACCAACACCATCTCTAACACCATCGTCATCGTCAAGGAGGAATCTAACAACAACATTATCTATTTCAACCCAAATATTCACCTTTACTTAGTCATCACGTTTACTGTACGTAAATAAATTTTCCCATGCATCTACAGTAAAAATCAGTTTCCATTGTTGTTGATGTGGTTGCTCTTGTTGTTTTGTGGTTGTTGTTGAATGTGTGTGATAACACTTGTTTAATCTTTTGTTGTGGTTGAAGTTGTTGTTATTGTTGAATGTGTATGTGATAACATTTGATTAATCTTTAGTTGATGTTGTTGTTTTCGTTGAATATGTATGATAACATATTAAAAATTCATCGTTATATGTGAAAATAATATATGAAAGACGAACATCTTCAGGAACATCAACAACTCGACAGAATAATTAATCAAAACATCATCATAATTAAAGTGATCAGAAGAAATAAACTCTTAGGAGATATCCATAAAATCCCCAATAAACATAAACAAACAATAAGTGTTCCCTCTCCCCAGTGTTACACATTAGAGCAAACGTCGACTCTATAAAAATAAATGGAAGAATACCATCTTCCATTCACATCCACGCTTCTACTGCGGATTATCTGCATGAAGCCCGTGTAAAGGAAATATTCAAACTGAAGGGGTGAGATATCATAATTATATAAAGAAATGCATAATAATAAGTAAGCATTAGATTATTCCTGCATAATCAACCATTCCACCAAATAAATTCCAAAATTTCTCCGACACAATACCTCATACTGTTCCTTGGGTAATTTAACATTTAGAAAATTCCAAATTGGTCTCTTACTGAAAACGGAAATCCTGATGTATCATCTCGAACTTAATCTCTCTTCATAACTGAAGATACATAATTCATATCCTACTCTTCGTCCGACGCACACTTGTCTCACTTGAAGTATGTAAACACCTCATTGTGTTCCTTCACACACTTCTCTACTACTTTAGGTTCCCATAGAACCGATCTTCCTTAACTCACAACTTTTAACCAATTGGAAGACATTGTTCTGAACACACTCCTTAAGGTACTCTCGTCCATTCAAGATACCATAGCGATCTTAGAAATTAAAGCACAAATACTTATCTCACTTCCGGACCTTAAGTCACACATTCCGTAAAACAACTTTTCTTTTTCACAGAATGAGATTACTTGAAATCTTTGTCCATACTAGTGGTCAATCCAGCTCCACCAGCGATTTTACATATTCCTCAATATCTTAACCAATCGTCCAATAGAGATCCTTAACTATTAGACTCTATCCATTCCAAATGATTGCTTAAACCACACATTACTCTTTAATTCCATGCTACCCAAATTACAACTTCTACTAAAACCTCAACTGAGCTGACCAAAAGTCCTCACTACCAACTCTGGGCTTGAGCCAACCCTCACAGCACAAGTTCCGAGAACACTACGGAATCCTCATGGTCGCTCAACCATGATTCTACCTATCACACACATAGTATTAGGTTGATCAGGCCCAACACTATATAGTATGATATTAAGATTCATGCTGGCAAGACACACTTAAGAGTCAGGAATAGATTTACTTGTGATGTTTCAAGGCTAGGTCGAGGACACGACCTGCTCTGATACCAACTGTAATGCCCTGTATAATATATACCTATAATAATACAATACAAGCATTTTATTTGGTAATGACACCATCATAAGTGCCTAATGGCGTAATTCACATACTTGACCATTTCTAAAAACATAACACAATTTATGGTACAAGATACGGAAATTAGCCAAAACAAAATCTAAGAATAATATACAATATCCTCAATTGTATACAACAAATACACAGCGGAATAAGCTCAACTAAGCTTCTCTTGAAACATCCAAGCATAACTCCACTTGTAAATCAAACCTATATTCAATACCTGAAAAATAGCAACAATAATGGGGCGAGATATTAAATCTCAGTGAGTTCCCTATCTTATGGATTCTCTCGGCTTTACAGGGTTCTATCAATCCTAACTCAAGTCAAGGGGAAGGGAAATGACTTTGAGTTCACAATCTCACACTATATGGAAACATGTCATGAGTTCACCAACTCAAAATATCACTAATCGATAACCTTACCAAGGCATCCCCCTTTCCCGCCCGCTTCTACGTCTAAAAGTCGACCTGAGTCATGGATCCTTGTAGTTACTTGACATACGAAATAGATTCGGAAACATCAGCCTATTAACCGTGAACCGTCACTTCTCATGGCATGTTAACCATCACAAGTCTCTTTACCATATAGGCTCCATTCATACTCGCACGCGGGAATCAAACCTACCAAGTAATTGTGCACATGTTTCAGAGGAGCTCGAGACCCATGAAACACACTCACATGAAACGGTTACGATTACGTGATCACACACATAAACGTGATTGTATTTAACAATCACAAGGCCACAATCTCCTTAAGGCCTCTTTTGCCTTTTCTCATAATCACAATGGTTCACACATGTTCCATACTAGTGTTTCACTCTCTCCTAGACCAATACTCGTCACGAATGCACCTTTCTACATAAAGTGCCCGAGCATCGCCATCTAGGTTTTCTATCACAATTCTATTCACAAACTAGAATCATATCATTAGGTTTGGGGTAAGTTTCCTCACTCTTCCTAATTCATTTTAAGTATGCATATTCTCTCAATCATGTTTAACAACAATTAATTACACATAGCATAACACAATTTGCATAATAGAAACACATATAATAATTCAATCATAAGTCACCTAACTCTTGGTTTCCCTCTGATCATTTAATCGGGTATTGAATCAATATTTCTCACTCTTATCCCATAGGATATTTTCACAGCTTTGCATCGGCTATAACCATGCCTCGATCGGATTTACAATCCAAAAGATATGGATTTACAACATATCACAAAACCATTATTTTCATTCATTGTCCACTAAATAATTAATCTCACATCATACCCATAATTTTCAATTTTTATTGGGTAGGATATTCTCATAGCTTTCCATCGGTACCAAGAACGCTCAATTCGGGTATACGAATCGAAAGTTATGGACTTTTAAAGAAATGAGAATTATTTGAAAACTCCCAGGAGTGCCCGGCAGTACAAATTTCGCCCGGCGGTGCCCCCTTCGCCTATACTTCGCCCGGCGAAGCAGCGGCGTAAATCCCATATCCAAAACTCAAAAGTTACAGAATCAAAACATATTGCACCTCTTGGCTTTCGCCCGGCGAAGCAGCGGCGCGGGCCTTGCGTCGCTCGGCGGTACCTATCAGAAGCATAATTTTTCTGCTGCGTTCCCATGGCTCAAAAACTCCCCCTTTCCACACCAAATCATTTCCAAACCACAAAACAAGTATCATCAATTGATCACATGCATATTATGACTACACTACGCAATTTATATCGAGTTTCATCCGTTAGATTTCATTGATTTATCTGTTTAATCATTTTCTCTCAAATCTAACCTAAGTTCAAATCATGGATTTCTAGAACTTAGAGTTTCTAACTAGAACCCACCTAGTAATCGAAGACGAGTTTGAAGAAGATGATGAATCCAAACTTTTCTCTCTTCTTCTTCTTCCTTTCTCTTCTTTCTCTTTTCTTCTTCTTTACTATCTTTTCTTTTTCTTTCTCTTTACAAATATATATATATATATAATACCATTATTATATAATATAATCCAATAGAGTAAAATATCTCTAATTGATATTTTATCGTCTGACACCAATTGATCAATTATTAGAGTTACCTTAAAACACTCTCTTGAACTAATCAATATTGATCTTTCCCTTTAATAATTAATTGATCTCTTCAGAGTTTACTAGTTGCTCTATTGATTCCAATTAACAACACTTAGAGCACTTAGAGGATTCCATTAATCCAATTTTCTAAAGATAGAGCACATAGATACTCATCTGATCTCATCTGATATCCAATTGAGCATTTAGAAAATATGGGGTATTACAGCGCCTTATTTTGTTTTTTTAATTTTAATTTTTGGTATTTTATCAGTTTGATTTCTACTTTTACTCTTTTCTCCATTGAACATAGCTATTGAGGTATTGTTTTTTGTGTCTATACAAGGTTCGAATCCTACGCTTTTACCGTTGGATTTACCAAGAAGTCTCTTATGCATGAAAAATTATTAGGTAGTAAATGGTATATGGGCAATTTATTTCCCTTGTAATATCACTACTACAAATAATACATTTCATGACAAAACTTTCACCTCACCCAACAAAAAACTGACGTACAATGTCATGGGTGCCATGTTTTTTATAAATAAATACCACATATCCCCTCGGGTTCTAAATATTACCCGGGGAAAAATAATTAAGGGCATGCTTCGAATCCCATCAATATCAGTTTATGTTTAATTTCTTTAAAATAGCGCCTTTTTTATTTTATATTTTATTTTTAAATCAGTTATCTATTCCTTTAGTTATATTTAATAACCGAGCGATTAGATTACCATATTTGACTGTAAAGCACTTATTAATCAGATTTTACCCTAAACCTAACTTATATGTAGCTTCTCTAAACGTATAGGCGTTATACTTTGGGATGGATTGTAAGACAGAAAAAATCTTCAATGTTCTTCTATCATGAACAAAATGTTTTTTTCCCAACATAATGGTGTTGATGTTGTTGTATTTTTTAAATAACCTTCCTATATGTTGTCAATCAAAGAAAATATTACTTAATTTACTATTTTCCTCGGTTGAGATTATTGAGAAATTCATTCTTAAACATGTTGTAAATTGCAAGCACATGTATCTTGTTCTCTTTATTGTGAAAGAATTTTCCATGAAAACATTAGCTCAAGATAATGAAATCTCTTTGGGATGGACCGCAAGTGTAGGAAAAAACTTTCCCTTGATAGGAACAGATAACTTATCAGAAATTTGAAATGATTTGTTGTTCTCCAAGAAGCCATTGTCAAAATCTGAACTTGTTTAAACAGTTTATTTTAATATTCTGTGTAAATAATGTAATTTTAAAAAAATAAAGAAAAAAACTTTTTCCCCTCGGTTTTTTATAGAAAGCAAGTGGTTTGCAGCGCTTGGGATGAAACATATTTTATTTTATTTTTTATTTAAGAAAACACATTTTACCTCGGTTTTGAGTAATAATCGAGGGAAAATATAGGCTTGTTTATTGAGTTTTTCACCGTCCTTAAACAAACTTTTGTCGTCCATTTAATGAGTATCAACGCTAAAGCCACTGTCATTAATGATCCGCGTGAAACCTAAAACACATTATAAAAGCATTATGAATATTAACAATATATAATGAAATATTTGACATGAAAACTTTGAAACTTAAAAAAAACATTTATTTTATTTGGAAAAATTCTCTACGATGGATTGAAAGAGCATAAAATTATTTGGATTCAAGGTTTGTGTTCTTAAATAATCATATAACTGAATATTTATGTTATTTATCTATCCTTTTTTATTTTATGTCAGCTTCAAAATCATTTGGGTTCAACATTTGATCTTCTGCAAGATTAATTAAACGAGGACCCCTAACATTTGATCTTCCCTAAGACGTTCAACATTTGTTCTTCACCAACAACAATGATGATAAATCAGATTCAAAATTTGTTATATATTTTTACTTCAATATTCTGTGTAAACAATGTAATATTTGTGTAAATAATGTAGTTTGTAAATAAATCAATTTAGTGACATTTAGTGTATATAATGTAATGAGTTTTTATAAAAAAAAATTATATATCTTTCCTCTCGGTAACATGTACTCCTCGACAAAATCAACTGGGTGAAAAATTCAATGGAACTATCCAAAAAAGGTTTAGATGCATGCCAGTTTGTGCAGGATTGAAGAAGGTGTTTTGGGCCGAGGCTACAGTGACTACAACATACTTGATAAATAGGTGTCCTTTGACTGCTCGGGGATGAAGACACCTGAAGAAGTCTGGTCGAGACATCCACCTAATCTCGACATACTTATAGTATTTGGTTGTTTTGCCTATGCTCATATTAGGCCAGACAAGGTCAAACCTAGAGCTCTGAGATGTATGTGTCTTCGATACTCTGAAGGAGTTAAAGCTTATAAGTTGTGGTGCCTAGAGCCAGGTCACATGAGGCGTATCACAAGTCGAGATATAGTTTTCAATGAAGCTAAGATGAATTTCAAGATATTTGATAAAAATGGTCAAAGTAAGAAGATCTTTGTAGATGAGTTGGAATAGGAAGAGATTCCCATTAAAGTGGAGCATAGTGATGCCAAAGTGCCTAACCCAGATGAAGTAGAAGAAGAAGAAGCACAAGTTGCTGATGAAGATGAGGAGACTGTTAATGACTATCTCTTGGAAAGAGACAGGTCGAGAAGAGTCATTAAGCCACCTCAAAGACTTGATTATGTAGATTTCATAACCTTTGGCTTAATATCTGCAAGTGAGGTTTTTGATGAAGAACCTATAGACTACGAGCATGTTATGAGGAGTTAAAACAAAACTGAATGCACAAAAGCCATGGATAATGAGATGAAATTTCTTCATGATAATAACACTTGTTAGTTGATCAAGAAACTTTCAAGGGCCAGATTAGACAGTTGTAAGTGGATTTTCTTGGTTAAGGAAGGAATCGAATGAGTGATGTCAAAGAGATTTAAGGCAATGTTAGTTGTTAGGGGGTTCAATAAGAAAAAAGGAGTTTACTTCAATGATTTTTTCTCACATATTGTAAAGCACATATCCATTAGAATGTTGTTATCCATGGTGGAAAACCTTGACCTAGAACTTGAAAAAATGGATGTCAAGACAACCTTCCTGTATGGTGATCTAGATGAAACAATCTTGATGAGGAAAGTTGAAGGGTATGTAGAAAGAGGAAAGGAAGATTATATGTGCAAGTTAAATAGTTCATTATATTGCTTGGAACAATCTCCTTGACGATGGAATAAGAGATTCTATAAGTTTATGGAACACACATGTTTCACCAGGAGGTAATTCGGCCATTATGATTACTTCAGATTTTGACCTGGAAGTTCATTTGTTATTTTGTTGCTTTTATGTGGATAACATCCACATAAAAAATAACAATGTCGAGGATGTAATGAAGGTGAAGGGAAACTCGATAAGTAGTTCGACATAAAGGATCTTGGATCTGCCCCTGAGATTCTTGGGATTGACATCCAAAGAAACAAAAAGTATTCAAGATTATTCTTATCTCTATGAACATACCTACTGAACATTCTCAACAAAATTGGCATGTCAAATTCAAAACGTGTTGTAACACCGACAAATCCTCAATTCAAGTTGTGTACGAATCAAAGTCCTAGACTAAAGTCGAAAGATCCTATATGAATAACATTATGTATGCTAGTATAGTATGTTCTTTGATGTATGCAATGGTATGTACGAGGCCAGACATAACGTATGGAGTGAACCTTGTAAGCAGGTATATGGTTAATCCTCGAAAGACACACTAATAAGATTTGAAGTGGATTCTGAGATACATAAAAGGATCCCTGAGTAGGGTCCTGGTTTGTGGTAGAGCCATGAGTGACGGTGAATCCGAAGTCGAAGGATATGTCGACTCTTACTATGCATGATGTATGGATACCAGAAAATATCTTTTTGGATATGTTTTCACTATGTTTGGTACAACAATCAGTTGGAAAACTTCTCTTCAAAAGGTTGTTTCCTTATCAACCATTAAAGATGAATATATTCCTCATTGAAGTAATGAAAAGAGCATTGTGGCTTGAAGGGTTTTTGTTAAGGAACTGAAACATCAAGGTCAAGTTAACGCTGTTAAATGTGATTGTCAAAGTGTCATACATATGTCAAAAAATTTAGTCTATCATGAGAGAACCAAGCACATCAATGTTTGGTTGCATTTTGAGAAAGGAGATGTGAAAGTGCTAAAGTTTTCGAATGATGATAATGATGTTGATATGATCACCAAGTCATTTCCTAGTACTTTCATTGTATGCAACTGATAAAGCTGCATGATGAAAGTTATTTTGTTTCTTTGATGTTGTAGATTTTGTTGCAAGGTGGAGATTTGTTGTATTTTTGGATCGAACTCTAGTCTCGACTTAGATAGCTTCATGTTTCTATAGAGTTTTGCATGTTGTAGTCGAAGTCTATTTAAGCATTTAATTTTCTATGTTAGTTAGTTGGTTAAGTTAGCTTATTAGTTTATTAATAGGTTGGTCTCTCAGATTGTTGAGAGATGGTTAAGTGGTTGAGTTGTTATTCACTTGTAATCTCTAAACCCTAATTGAAGAGAAAGTGAAAAAAAACTGTTATAACCAACTACCTTCTCTCTCTCCCCCCCCCTCTCTCTCTCTACGTAACTGAATCGTTTTCTTGTGTTTGTTCAAGAAAATATCTCTTTCTCACAGGATTACTTTGTTCCTGGTGCGGCGTTTGTCACAACAAATAATATGTAACAATAATAAAACAACAACATAATAACAATTTCAATACAACACAATAACAATACAACAATTACAACATTAATATATAATGTTTTCAATAACTCAAAAACAATTTCAATCTCACCCAATCACAACTACATATGACATTAAACAACAATAACAAAAACAAAAACACAACAACATTCAAAATGAAAAGCGAAATGTTTCATGTACCATAAAGGTGAAGAAAAAGAGTCAAAGATGAGTTTCGTGATCCCTTCTTGTGAGTTTCATATTTCATTTCCTTGTTCCGTACCAAATATGATGGAGGTTAAGGAAGACACGAGTTTAGGGAAGATTAATTTTTGCTTGGGAGTTGTTATGTTTTGAAGAATTTTCGCGTATGGCGTTGTTCTATTATGAAGGGTTTGAACTTGTTATTATTAATTAAAATGGAATATCATTCACCACGATTACTGAAAACGATCGTGGTGATAAAGTGACACATTTCCCCACGGGTATATATACCAATCGTGGGAAAATAGTCTATATATGTTTTCTATAAATAGGCTCAACGTGTTCATTCACCTTTTCTTTAACCCTAACTCATTTCGTCTCCAAACTCCATCGTTCATTCTTTTTGTGTTGTTCTCTCATGTCCCTGGAGGATTAGGATTTTAAGATGCTAAAATAATATATTGAAAAACCTGGGTTGAATATTAATGTCGAGATTCATTTTATAGAGTAAACAGTATGCCTGAAACCTAACACTTATCTTCAACACTAAAATTTTCAAGATATTTAACCAAAATGATATTACAACGCAAAAGTGTCTTAAAAATAAGTGAAAAATTAAATTTTATGCGTTTGGATTCGAAGCGTGTTCCTGAGAGGGACAGATCCCCATGCTTAGAAACTCTAACCATGTAAAAATGTTATTTAATTTTTATTTTAATAAAAGAAACGTGCCACATTTTAACACTGTTGGATATTCCACTCATGGTGAAATGTGTCTTTAAAGTGTAGGGAAAAAATGCGTCTAAATGAATATATTTTACTACTGTTAACAATATGTGGAAGGTAAAAGTATGTTACGAAATGTACATTTTGTAATAGTGGATGTTGTATCAATAATTAGGGTGTTCCATCATGAAAGCATTCTTCTTTCTATCTGCTTCATGTGTTAGAATTTAATTGTACCCAAAATAGAAATGCATAAATGATAGTAATTTGTATCCGACTGAATTACCCACCAATTTATCGATGTTGGAAAATAGATATGAATCTTTGGAAAAAAATCGATTGAGTTTAGTGTAGTCGACACACATCTTCCACTTTTCCGACGCTTCTTGAACTATGATTGTTGTGAATTAGGATGCCTTTGAAAAAAATATACTCGGTTTCTTTAGAGACAAGAAACACGCAAGGTTTAGGGTTAACAAGAAAAAACAAAACAACAAGGATTGGTTATAACCGCTATTCTTTACTTTCTCTATAAAACAGATTACAAGTACTCAAGAATAACAAATAACCCTCTCGTCCTAATTAGGTTTTGTCAGACCACACTTAAGATGAGAGACTAGTATGCTATTTATAATAAAACCTAACATACTAAACTAATGGGCTTTTTAACAAAATTACCTATTGCAAGTTAACTTAGGGTACAAGCAAACTTAAACAATTGGATCCTTAACGCAAGGCCCAATTCGACAACAACATACTAGAACACAATTCGACTACAACATGTAGGTCTTCGACAACAGCATGTGAGCAGACTTCGACGGCATGCTAGACAATACTAGAGTTCGATCCAAATATATCACAATGATGACATTAGAAAATAATTATGTGCACTTCATCTCATAAATGAAGTTGGCTTGTAGGAACCCTAAACGTTGCTCTTGGTGGCCTTGGCTTTTTCAAGGGATTATTGCCTTCTTCTCTAGGTCACGGGATCAATATTCAAATGATGTCAAGAAATTATAGGATCAATACTGAGTTTTCATCTTGTGAAATTGCAAAGAGGTCACATTCGTTTTGAGGAACTTGTTGAGGTCCCATTTTATTGGGGAAGATAGGTCGGTTCCTATCTTCACCGTTCTATCTGGGTTTTCATTGAGTTGCACGACTTCGAATTCTACGGTCTTGGGATTTTCATTCTTGCCTCGGTTGGGAGGTCACGCTCGCTCATCATCCTTAATATGTTCCGTCTAGGTCTGCATTGAAATCTATATATGGTATTGATGTTGAGTTGGCTCCAGTTGAGGACGATGATCCTTCTTGATTTCCTCTCTTGTTGAAGGGTTGTTGCAGTTGGCTATTTTACTAGCGTCACATGTATCAAGCGGGCTCTAGATATGTTGGCTTTAATGGTAACTGGTTCTTCATAGTTGTTTAGTGTATTTCATTTTTAGATGAACGGTCGAAGGGATTATGTCGAGTGCCGCGAAGAAGAGTATTCCTAGGATGCAGTTGTAGACGTTTTGTAAGGAACCACCCGCATTTGCATGTCTGCTGCCCTTACGTTCATTCCTTCTCCCAAATGGTATTGAGTCATGTTCCTTGATGTTATTAAATTGAGTTTTTAGCACTGAGCTACACCTCTTGAAAAGCCACTACCTTGAAAAAGGGATAAGAAAAAAATTTCAATGTGGTTATATTATGACTTGGATTCATGAGAAGTGTCTAATATATGCTCACTATTCAAAATTATTTATTGTTTTAGCAAGTATAAACTCTGGTGCACCAACACCTCTGACACGACCTTAACAAAATGCCATTACATTTAATTTATTTCTTTTTCAAAATACTATCGATGTCAACAATTTTGTCTCTAAGTATTATGTCTGGTATTCATAAATGTGCCACAGCTTCATATATCATAAACTAAGCACTTGTTCTCTACCTTAGTATTAAAAAAAATGTTGTTGGAAGCAAAAGACATGAAGAGAGAACAAACTTTAAAGATTATTGATATTTAACATTACTTATCAAGTTATCATGGTTCACAATGATAATCAATAACTAATTACAACAGAGAGGAGAGGATCAAACAAATAAAAAATGGATAAACAATAAAGCTTGTTCCTACTGGACAGGATGAGCTTGAATATGATGAATTTCAGACTCAGAAATTCGTTTCTTGTATTGAGCAATGAAAGCTGTAGCTCTCATATCAATGACAGGATCGGCCACGCCCCAATTACCTCTATCTTCATCACTTGGCCACACCTTGTTAGCATAAGCAGCATGATCGTAGTATCCTCCATCTCTTTGTTTGTTACTACTACTAGACTTGAAAATGTTGAAAACAGACCATGATGACTTTGATTTTCTATGATTGTTGTTTCCTCCCATTTTAATACTGAGTAGAGAATGATGAGTGATGATTCCCAGGGACAAGAATGTAGTCAGTGATTGAAGGAAGGAAGTGTGTTGTGTAGTGTTCTGCTACAAAATGGAAGCGAGGGGGTCTCAATTTATATAGCACTAGTTCCCACTAAACACACTTTTTGTTAAACTAAGAAACAGGAATCTGATTCAAACCATTTGCATGAGTCCAATATTCATGGTTCAGACTTTTGTTCAAAATAAACAGGAATTTACCTTTCTATAATTCAATCAATTGTGTCTATGTTTTTGTCCATATACCATTCTATTATTCAAACTTAGAATTTAGAAATGTAATTTCTACTTTTATACTAAAGTCCAATTCACAAGATTGTCTCTACTCAACCAATGTATAAGTAATTAAAATATGAGGCATGAGTCATATCAAACAAACTAAAAGGTTCAAACAAGATCACATGTTACAGTAATTATGATTTAACTTTTAGAAAAGGTACATTTTCTTGGAGCCAATGGTTTCTTCCTTGACATGATTAGTGATGTGATCGGTGTTCTTTGTGTTTTTATGTTTAATGATGCACATTTGTTGGTGCCTTAGACACACCTCTGTTTGTTTTCAAAGGAACATTTTATGGTTTCGGAATAAATTTGTGTTCAATTTAAACTAGACAGATGCCTGGCAGATTTGAATTTTAACTAATTAAGTTGATGCAATGAAATTCTACTTCTTTCTTTGTTCTTTTAAGTATTAATCAATTATTGGAAGCAGTTAATTTTTTTGACCATATTAATAATATAATAAGTTAGAACTTTGGTCTTTCGAACTTTAACTAACATTACAAATTATATAACTAAAAAATATGATAAATATCTAGAAGAAGAATATGAAAGTTGGAGCATAAGACTATGTAGACACCTTGTTTAATATAATCATGAGATGAACATCTCACAGCTAGATATGATATGAGAGCATTTAATTAATTATATCAAACTGTCATAGGAAAATCAATAGCTTAAGAATCTTGTTAGGTTAATTAAACAACATACGATACATGTTCACACTTCACATTTGAAAAAGTGGCAAGATATGGTGAACATTGAAACACATGTATCTAAGTCAGTTATATGTTTACATTTTTAAAATAAATAAGTGAAGGGAGGGTATGAGTCCTACAACAACAATGCATTAGGTATATGAAAAAGAGAAAAGGAAAAAGAAAAGGATGGGACATGCTTCTAACCCATCAAAACAAAAATATTAATGAAATCAAAAGAAGCAAGTTCTAGTTTATCTTATAGACAAGTCCAATTTGACCCTGGTGGATAAGATTTTTCATGGTATAGTTTTGAGAAAAACTGAATCAAACTAAATCATTTAAAAATTTACTTGAATTGATTAATTTCATATACCGTTTTAAAATTTTGAACCGTACCAAAATGTTAGAAGTTAAATTTTTTTAAATTGAACAATTTATTAAAGAATCGAAATGTTAAACTATTTTTAATTTAAAAAAAATTAAAAGATGTTTTTAGTATTTTTCATTTTTACATTCGGTTTAGTTCGATTAAAATTTTGATTTGATTAGATTTTAGTTTTGGTACGATTCTAGAACTATCTGTAAAATATAATTTGGTTCATTAACCAAGTATAACGGTTCACTTATTTTAATTTCAATTCAGTTTATTGATTTGTTTAAGTTCATAGTTTTTTTTTAACAATCCACCTAGTGGGGATAGTGTATCACCACACCTCTTCTTGAATATAGAAATCAGTGTTGGCAATTCGATATGCTCAATTGTTGTCTTCACGATATATATGGTAGATCTTAAAAGTTAGAGATTTGAAGCTCTAGACAAACATTTCTTCCATTTGTCTAGAGTTTCCACGAGACAATTGTGTGTTGGTAAATGCTTTGATAGTGAGTAATGAGTGCTTCTCAAGCTGTTTTTTTTATTTATTTATTTTCGAAAATCAAAATTAATGTCAAAATATGCAGTTACAGATAGTTGAACCATGGATACATTGGTGGTTAGGCAAACACACGTGCCACTAGAGCATCACAACTATTTGTGAATTTATATGCAATTATTGATATATAGATGTTCGAAAATGACGCAAATTAAAACCATTGAAACATTGTTCACCTCATCATTTGGTACAAATTTTTTCTATAAATAGGAATATTGTGCAAACTAAAACTGGACATGAAAGCAACATGTTTCAGAGCCAAAATTTATATTTAAGTTATTCTTTAATTTTTCAAGTGAACAAGATAAATGAAAGAACTTTATTCTGTAAAATATCGTTAATCGATATGCTTAATGTGAATGTGCGATTCAATTAAAATTTACAAAGTATCCTGAAAGAGGTTCGCATAATACCCATTTCCATCCAATTTTATTAAATTGGTGGGAAGAATTAAACATAAAGCTTAGTGTAAACACGCGTTTTGAAATTTATTTTGTGCAACTTTTATCATACATTTTCCATCTTCTTCTTATTTATATTTTGCAGTAGATCCCCAACACAAGATCTAATAATCATTAGGTTCGAATTTCGATTTTAATTCATGATTTACTTATAATTAATATTTAAGTATGCCATTTTAAAGAAGATGACAACAATTTTAAATGATGGTGAAAGAAATGAACATTCATGATTCCTAATTCATTATTATGGTGAAAGGTACATAATTATATTAAATAAATACATCATTTATATGATGTTTTAGAACAATATAAAATATGTTGAAAATAATAGTTATACCCTAATTTTTACCCCTAAGACCCCACCTCATTTGCATCTTCACAATGTAACAAGATCACAAACATTGGTCCTTCTGCCCTTCCCCGTGGGTTTGCTTTTGAGGGAGATCATCAAGCATCTATGTGTTTCTTACTTGCTTTATGTTTATTTATGTTTCCTAACCTCTAACCAAAATACCCAAAATATGTTGCGGTTTGCTTGTTTCCTTTCTTTGTGTGTTTAGGGTTTTTACAAGGAGATTAATGGCAAGGGCATTGGTTTCAAATCAAATGTGGTTATTCATTCAAGTCTAAATAAGATGAAAGTTTGACCTCTTCTTGATCAAACCATCAAGAGTTTGTTGCAATTGCAAGTTATCTGTGTCGGAGGGCTATTTTCCAAGGTTAAATTGTCTTATGGTTATCAAGCAGTGATTCATGAGAAGTTTGGTTCAAAATTAGATTCATCAAGTTACAAGGGGGTCTTCATCAAAGATTTCTCAAGGACAAGGGAAATAATGCTTGAGCTTTGATAATGGTTCCTCAGTTGAAGTTCATGGTGCTAGGGTTTTCTTCTTCAAGACTACTTTGAGCATTATTCTTTCTCTATTGCAAGTTCATCATCATCTCAGGGTTTTTCCTAATTCTTTGTTTCATAAGTCAATATCTTTCATGAGGATTAGAGGATTCTTCAAGGATTTATCTCCGTGGTTAAATCATCAATGTGAGGAGAATTTTTCTAAATTAAGACCTTTTGTTGATTGGGATACAAGTATTAATAGTTGGATTCATCATGGCCTCAATTTCTCAAGAGCATGTTTCATTCAAAAATTGGTTCAAGATGGAAGATTCATGGTTCATGATTTACTTGGAATTTAAGGCCTGCTTTCAAGATCCATTATTTCTTAATTCACCTTTTCTATTCATAATCCATATCCATTATCCATTATATATATATATATATATATATATATATATATATATATATATATATATATATATATATATATATATATATATATATATATATATATATATATATATATATATATATCCATAAATCCAATTTCCAAAGGCACATTCCTAATTCCACATTTTAAATTCAAATCTTTCTTAAATATCCATTATCAATCCATACTCATTTTTCTAAATCCAATTACCCATTTTTATCCATTCTTTTCATATCCATTATATCCAAAATTTCCAAAAATCCAATTCATAAAATTTCTAATCCAATCATCCATTATCCATTTTTTTAAAATTAAATACCCATCATCCAAAATTCACTTTTCCAATTATCCATTTCCAATATCTATTATATCCATGTCCATTTTCATTAGTCAATAATCCAAATATTTCATATCCATTCTAATATCCATATTTTTCCAATATCCAGTTTTTTATATCATTCATTAACCATTTCTACAAACATGCTTCTAAAATTCCAAAGGCCTTTAAAAAAATGCCAAAGCCCGTGATTTCAAAATAATTGTAAAAATAAATTATGAACAAAGACTACTACAATACTTGAAACAATCCAAGCTCATGCTACATGAAAGCCATAAACAAGACTACAATTGCAAATCCTAAGCCATGACTACCATCATTCCTTGCCAAGCCTACACAAGCTACTTGAAATCTTGAAAAATCTCATGCTATTGCCAAGCCCACATGACCAAGAGTGCTAGCTGCTACATCATGAAAGCCAAAGAAAATCCGCGGCATCGCACGACGTGAAGCTACAAGCAAAAGTTCAGCTTGAATTACATTAATTTCAAATCCACATGACAATCCAAAAGCTACGTCACATTCAAGTTTCTAAGTCCAACTCCAACGTGCAAACATGAATCCATACACCAAGCCTTGAAGTCGTGCCTTACCTCTTGAAAGGTTCATGTTGTGCCAAACGTAATCTAGACAACAACACATTCCAATACAGGTCACAAGTGAAACACAACGCATCAACACCAAGCTGCAAAAGCAAAAGCAAAACGACATCAGAAAAAGCAACACATTCCAATACATCATTTTTTCTTTTAGTGTGGCAAGCTTTAGGAGAGTGACTTATATGTCACTTCTCTAGCTTGTATTAGCACAAATATTGTTATTGACCGACCTTCCATAGTATGACATTCCTTATAGGTTGTGCTACAATTGCTTAACATAGCGCTAAATTTATCCCGAATAGGAAACTAAGTCAATTTTGTAAGTGAGATTGTCAGCCTCCTATTCTCTATAATATCGTGTGAAATAGATTGGATCTTTTGTTACCTTAGAGAGCTAGTGACATATTTGTTTATTTTATCCAAGTTGGAGCCCTTCTCTTGGTATTGTATAAGACCATGTTTTCATGCTTGTAGATGTTTAATTGAGTGTTCTCCAAAAAATAACAAATTGATATTTCTTTTCTAATCACTAACTTACTAATCTTTACTTTAATTATCATTTATCTCTATGCTCTTTACTTATTGTCATTTACTTTATGCTTTTATTTTTAGCATTTTATATCGTATTATCATCTTGCTTTTCACTTTGTCCACTTGGGCTTGTGTTTATGTTTATACTCTTTTTATTTTGTCCACTTGGACTTTCTTTCTTTAAGACATTAATAAATATCAAAAATCCTAAAAGACTTGGTTGCTCTGTGGACTTGTTGTTACCACCCTATGCTTTGGATGTGGATTATGGACTTAGAATTAGGATTCTTGACCTATTCTCGGGAGTATTATCTTGAGACCCTGGGTTCTTATTTTAAGACTTAGACCTTAAGAGACCTCTGTGAAGACCTTGGCTTAGATATTTAGCTTAGTTCTCTGATACTTGGTTCTTTGATGGTTGGTTCTCTGCTTGGATATTTCTCTGCTTGGCTATCTCTCTGCTTGGTTATTCTTTGATGTTTTCTCCTTAAAATAAAAAATTGTCTTTTCATTTAAAATGAATCATAACACACCATTTTGGTTATTTTTACCACGAACTACGAGGTTTTGATCCTCCATCACACTTTGTGGGTACGTAGGCACGAGGCTCAAGAAGTCTTGTCAAACACAAAATTATAAAAAATACTTCTCTTCTCACCTCCACCATCTTTTGCAAACAACACTTTTTATAAGCCAAACTCTAGATTTACAAAGAGGTTCCTATAGAGTACTATAAACGTTTTGGGTGCTAAAACATTCCCTTTGCGTAACCAAACCACTTACCATGTCTATGTTTATTCGTTCTTGTTTTAGAACTTCTTTAGATTTTGTTCTCTCTTTTTCTTTTCCTTTGGATAAAATAAAAGTGCGGTGGCGACACTTGTTTTGCGAGTTAAATTAATCAATAGCTTAATCTCAAATTTTCCTGCTACAGAAAAGTGGCGACTCTGCTGGGGAGTAGTCCCTAGTGGGTTTATCCTATCTTTATTTATCTGTGTTTGTATTATATATGTTGTTTGCTGTTGTTTGTTTTATTTTTGGTGCTTTGGTGATCTCTGAGTAGTGAGATAAGTTCTAACCCGGACTTCAGAGTATTTATGGTAGGAGGGTGATATAGTCTTGTTTAGCTTACGTGGAGTAGTTCTTACTAAGCTGACTTGAGATCCTCCGCTCAATGAAGACCCATTTGGGATTAGTGATATCATACGAGTAATCGTATTTGGCATTACTTTTTCAGACCCTGGAGCCCGAGAAGCTAAGGACCTTAGAACCCTTTAACCCATCTTGGGCTATTAGAACGTGGTACAGTGGCTATTCAGGTGTAGACTTGAATTAGTTGTTACACGATACCACACTCAGACGAGTTTCTCTTGAGAATATTGTTGGTTGATGAGTAGTCGTTTAAGCCGATAATATCCTAAAGACGGAATCACAACTCTGGGAACTTTTTAGAACCTTGTTCTACAGGTGGATATAAACCTTTAGAAACCATTGTGGGGGGGGGGGGGGGTTCTAACCCTTGGCTCCATGCTCTTGATTCGAAACCATAACCTTGTTTGTGATCTTGTTTGTGCTTGTTGCATCATGCACTAGTGCATTCATATACATTTTGTTTCAATCAGTTTACAAGGATCTCAGAATTTTTCCTTTGCAAACATCGCAGATTTGTGACCATGGACATTGGAAGGAGAAATACTCAAAAATACAGTTTTTGAGCTCCCGATCTTAGAGATTTGAAAAAGCTATCATCCTTGATAGTTGATAGTGCAGACTTCAGATCTCGTCATTGAAGACTTCTATATGTTCCTTCTACCCACATTGAAGATGGAATTCTGAATACTCTTGTGAAATTCTATGATGTTGTCTATCGATGCTTTACTTTTTCTGATTATCAGCTCATGCCGACCTTGGAGGAGTTCGTTTATCTGTTGGGCATACAAGTTTCATATGTTGTTCTTTATATTGGTTTGGAGGAAGTTCTTAAGCCCCAAGTTATTATTGCATCCGTCCATTTGACAAAATATGATATAGATGCTAACCTTGTGGTTAAAGGAGGCATTAAGGGGTTGACTTATAAGTTTTTGGTTGAGAAAGCTACTTAATTTGTTAATGTTGGTAGCACAATGGTGCTTGAGGCTATTTTTGCTTTGCTTATCTACAGACTAGTCTTGTTCCCTAACGTTGACAACTTTGTGGATGGTAACTCTATTCAGATTTTCTTGATTGGGAACCATGTTCCAACTTTACTTTATGATACCTACTTCTCCATCCATCATAGGATTTCTAAAGGGAATGATACCATTGTTTGTTGCACACATCTGATGTACAAGTGTTTTATTTCTCACTTTCCACGGTCATCTGTTTTCAATGAGAACAAGGGTTGTTTAAGATGGTCTCAGAGGATCATGTCCCTCACTCATGCTGCCATTACTTGGTCTTCTTCTATTTATGATAATGTCCAAATTATTGACAGTTATGGGGAATTCGCCAATGTGCCTCTTTTTGGCACACAAGGTGGAATTAACTACAACCCGAGTTTAGCTCGCTGTCAGCTTGGTTATATGTTGAAGGATAAGCCTAATAATGTTCTATTAGAGGGTTTGTTTTTCCAAGGAGGGAATAACTCTCTTGGTTTGAGGAGAAGAATGGCTCATGCTTGGCGTAAAATTCATAGTGTAGCACCCCAAAATTTGCTCTCTCTTTTTCTAACTCTAACTAACTTATGTTTCATTTCATTTTGCATCATCATTTGTGCATATCATTGGTTCTAAGCATGGGATCAAGGTATTATCCAGCAGCTCATGGTGTCATCAGTTCAGAGGATATTTCCAGCAATATTCAGAGCCTAACAGATAGCTTTCAAAGTCTTTTCGAGCATTTATTTTGCTTATTGGATGATTTGATCACCAGAAGTCCCAGCAGTTATTTTTTATCAATGATTTGGCACCAGACAATATTTTTCAGTAGGATATCCTGAGTGCACGAAGCAATTCATAGAATCCGTCAGGCATAATCCAGTGGCAATATCAAATGACAGGTTTCAGAGGCTTAGTATGGCTCAGAACGGTTGAAAACAGGCAATTCTACAACGTTCCCTCCTTTTGGCGCCAAGATTTTGAATTTTTGGACAGAGTAATCGATTACTCAAATAGGGTAACCGATTACTCTGTGTGAAATTGCAACACTATGGCAATTTTCAGCATTGCAGAATTTTTGAACAAATTGGGATCATGTGATTTCCATGTGCATTGTGAGAAGGATCTAGAGTTGATTCAATTTTGGTTCATTTCCACCATTTCCCTACAAAATTCAAATACCTTCCAACATTTTCCACTCTAATTCCACATTCCCTTTCCTAATTCATTTTCCACTTCCAATTCCACATTCCCTTTCCTAATTCATTTTCCACTTCCAATTCCACTCACTAAACCTCATTCCAAACCCAAACTTAACTCCTAAATTAGAGGTTATTTAACCAAATTAATTCCAAACCTATGGGACACACACTCATTTTCACCCTCATTTTCAGAATTTTCTCTCAATTCTCTCTCACATTTGCACTCTCAACCTCCATTTTCAACCTCACTTAAAGCTCTTCCATAGAGGTTAGCAAGTTCTTCATTGGAACTTGTTATTTCTTGAGCTAAAGCCTCTCATTACCACTCCATTACTTGATTTCATTGGTATTTTCGTTTGGATCTAGATCTGAATTTTGGAGGTGCTTATTGGAAGTGATTTTGAAGCATTTCTAGCTTATTACTTGGAATTTCAACTTTTTCTTGCAAGGAGATTTTGGATTTCTGGTTTTCTAGCTTGGATTCATCGATTGCAGCATTACAACACTTACCAAAGCAATTCTCAGCTTTGTAGGTTGGTTAATTTCAGATCCATACTTGATTTAGCTTAATTTCAACTTATGCAATGTAGATCTATGGGTTTTAGTGTGTTTTGATCCATTTGCTTGATTTTGATTGTTGATGTTGTGTTTTGTTGGATCTATTTGATGATTGATTGCTGTAATTCAATGTAATTTCGTGCTTAATTGATTACATGTTCATTTGGATGTTTGGATAAGTCATTTGCTGTTGAAAAGTGCTGTTGAAACTTGTTTTTTTGCTACTGTTGCAGAGTAACCGGTTACTCAAATAGGGTAACGGGTTACTCTGTTGTTTTTTTTGCAGGTTTTGGCTATTTTTGATCTGAGTAACCGGTTACTCAAATAGGGTAACGGGTTACTCTATTATTTTTTTGCAGGTTTTGGCTGTTTTTGAACTGAGTAACCGGTTACTCAAATAAGGTAACGGGTTACTCTGTTGTGTTTTTGCATTTTGGCTTATTTTGAACTGAGTAACCGGTTACTCAAATAGGGTAACAGGTTACTATGTTGTTTTTTTTTGCGTTTTGGTTGATTTTGAACTGAGTAACCGGTTACTAAAATAGAGTAACCGATTACCACTGCTGTAGAATGTGATTTTCTTGCATTTTCTTGCTTGTTTGGGTTCCTTAACATCTCTAAACTTCATGGATTGATAAGACGTTGATTTGTGGATTATTCTTGAGCTGTTTCACCTCACGTGATGGCTTGAATGCAATTCTTCGACACGCGACTTTTGGTTTCCGTTGATGAATATCCATGATTATGTTGTTGCTTTCTTGATGCGATGAATATGTTGCACACACATTTGAATCATGTTGATTGTTGATTAATGCTTGACTTGCTGAACTTGTGATGCATGCTCGTTGCTTGTGTCCGATTTCGCTTATGCATGATGTTTTGGTGAACGATTAAGTTATGCAACTTTGTTGAGCATACTTGTTCTTGAATTTTTAACATGACCTTTGTTGCTCATTCTTGATGCTTGCAATCTCTATGCTTGGTTTGTCTTGCTATGCATGTTCATTTGCAATTGTTGCTTGCATGTTGTATTGTTTAAGTGTTCATGAACACATGCTGCCTGCTGCCTTTTACACCTATTTTGTGCTGGAAACTAAAGTTGTCAAATACTGTTTGGTGTATTTGCTGGATTTTACTGCTGTGCAGGTGCTGTTAGAACAAGAATTGATTCTACATTTCTAATAATTTTGATGATAACAAACACTTGTTATTTTAGAACTTGATGCTCCTAATTTCATTGTTTATGTTATGTAGGAAAGTTCTAGGAAAGTTCTAATACAAAGAGTTCTGATATAGAAGTATCTCTAAGAAGTTCTGAAACAGAAGTATCAGAAGATTCAATCTGAGCGAAGTTTAAAGCGAAGTTCTAATCAAAGCGAAGCTCTGATTTGGAAGCATCGGCCTAAGTTCTGATGACGGATGTCTAGCGCTTCAGCACCAAAGCTGTATCAAGCCAGAAACTCTGATGATTCAACGTAAACTCTGATACACTATCCTTCTCGTTTATGAGAATCTCAAAGTAACGGATTGAATCTGTATTTTTGGAAAGAGCATTAATTAGCATTATTATCCTCTCCAAAAATAGTTCACGCGTCTCCAACGGATCAAATCTTCTCATCTATTTAAAGGAGTCCCTGCAGATGACCAAAGCACTTTTTTGTGAGCTCATACTATCCACAATTCTTCAATTTCACTTGCTCTTGTATTTTGATTTACATTTTGATAAAACAGTGTGTAAAAATCACGGTTGTGATAAAGCTTACTAGAAGCACTTGTTTTTAATTTTTTTTTCCTTGAGAAAACCAAGTTGTGGTTAAACCTCAAGAAGAGTGACGGTTGTTACTGAAATTGTGTAATCGTAACTGATTAGTGGATTAAGTCCTCAAGAGAGAGGCGAAATCACCTTGGCGGGTGGACTGGAGTAGATTGAGTTCAATCGAACCAGGATAACCATTGTGTCCTTTGCATTAATTTTTAAAAACTCCAATTCAACCCCCCTTCTTGTGTTTTTTCGTTTCTTCAATTGGCATCAGAGCGCCTGGTTCTGGGTGCTAACACTTAACCGTGTCAGATAAAAGATCCTTCACGAAAAAGCACTATGGCGGAATCCGTTCAGAACTACAACGACAAAATCAGTGGCAAACCACCGGTGTTTGACGGAGAAAACTTTGATTACTGGAAAGATCTAATCGAAAGTTTCTTTCTGGCTCATGACAGTGATCTCTGGGATATGGTAACCGATGGTTACACTCACCCTGTCGGAAAAGACGGTCAGAAGATTGAAAGGAAAACCATGACTGATCAACAGAAGAAAGATTTCAGAAATCATCACAAGGCCAGAACGATTCTCCTCAGCGCAATCTCCCACACAGAATATGAGAAGATCACTAACAGAGAATCAGCCAAACACATATTTGATTCTCTGAGAATGACGCATGAAGGCAACTCTCAAGTCAAAGAGACTAAAGCTCTGGCACTCATCCAGAAGTATGAAGCCTTCAAAATGGAAGAAGATGAAACAATTGAGAAAATGTTCTCAAGGTTTCAAATTCTAGTTGCTGGACTAAAAGTTCTGAATAAAGGGTACTCAACATCAGATCATGTCAAGAAAATCATCAAGAGCTTACCTAAAGTATGGAGACCCATGGTCACAACACTAAAACTCTCCAAGAACCTCAACGAAATATCTCTTGAAGAACTGATCAGCTCTTTAAGAAGTCACGAGATAGAACTAGAAGAAGATGAACCCCAGAAGAAAGGTAAGTCTATTGCTCTTAAATCTAAATATAAATCTAAAACTAAAGCTTTTCAGGCAGAAGAAGAAAGCTCTGGTGGCTCCTCAGAAGAAGATGAACTATCACTCCTTTCCAGAAGAATACAACAACTATGGAAAAATAGGCAACGAAAATTCAGAAACTCTAGAAGATCAAGCAGTCATTCTGAACCATCCTCTGGACACAAAAAGTCTAGAAACAAAGAGGTAGTGTGTTACGAATGCAAGGAACCTGGACACTACAAAAGTGACTGTCCTAAGCTGCAGAAAGAAAAGCCAAATAAAAAGTTTAACAAGGAAAGAAAGAAAAGTCTTATGGCTACCTGGGATGACTCGGAATCCTCTGAAGCAGAATCCGAATCAGAAAATGAACACGCGAACATTGCCCTAATGGCCAACATATCAGATGATTCAAACTTATCAGAATCAGACTCTGAGTCAGAAACTAAAGAGGTATTCTCTAACTTTTCTAGATCTCAATTAGAAGAAAGTCTGTCAGAAATTCTTGAAAACTATCAGAAACTTCAGCTCAAATATAAGAATCTGAAACATGATCTGGTATCTGAGTCTGAAGAGAACAGAAAGCTAAAAGCAGAAAATTCTGAATTAAAAGAAACTGTTTCAAAACTCAACTCTTTTGAAAAATCTCAGAAACAATTTGATTCAGAAGTTTCCAGTAGTTCTGATAATATTTTAAAACATTACGATTATAACTTTCAAAAATTTCTAGCTAAAAACATAGACAGAAGCAAAATGGCTTCAATGATCTATGGAGTTAGTAGAAATGGGAGAAAGGGCATAGGTTATGTCAATCCTAGAGGAGAAGCTCCGTATAAACCCAAACGTGTTGATGATATGATCATAAAATATGCTCCTTTGAACTCTCACTTCACATATGGACACACACATGATATTAAATACACCAGTGAATCTTATTCAAACTCTATTGAGAAACCAAAACTCAATCAGAACTCTGTGAACACTAACAAACAAGGACCCAAAGAGATGTGGGTACCTAAGGACAAAATCCTATATGTTGCAGATGTCTTTGACAACAAGATTGAAACACCAGTCATGGTACCTGGACTCTGGATGCTCGCGACACATGACGGGAAGAAAGCATATGTTCCAAAGCCTGGAACTTAAAGCTGGAGGATATGTAGGTTTCGGAGGTAATCAGAAAGGTAAAATCATTGGCTCTGGAACCATAGGTAATGGTACTTTACCCTCTATATCTAATGTCTTATTAGTAGAAGGATTAATGCATAACTTGTTATCCATAAGTCAATTAAGTGATAACGGTTATGATATAATCTTCAATCAAAAGTCCTGCAAGGCAGTTAGTCAGAAAGGTGGAACAATCCTCTTTAATGGAAAGAGAAAGAACAACATTTACAAAATAAAACTTTCTGAACTAAAAAGTCAGAATGTAAAATGTCTTCTGTCTGCTGACGACGAGCAATGGGTCTGGCACAGAAGATTGGGGCATGTTAGTATGAGAAGAATATCTCAGATTAACAAACTCAATCTGGTCAGAGGACTTCCTAATCTGAAGTTCAGCTCAGACGTTCTGTGTGAAGCATGTCAAAAAGGCAAGTTTTCAAAACCCTCTTTCAAACCAAAAAATGTTGTTTCTACCTCCCGACCATTAGAACTTCTTCATATAGATCTGTTTGGACCAGTAAAAACTGCATCCATCAGTGGCAAGAAGTATGGATTAGTGATCGTAGATGACTATAGCAGATGGACATGGGTAAAGTTCTTAAAACACAAGGACGAGTCACACTCTGTATTCTCTACTTTCTGCAACCAAATTCAGAATGAAAAAGAGTTTAGAATTGTAAAAGTCAGAAGTGATCATGGTGGGGAATTTGAAAACAAAAATCTAGAAACTTTTTTTAATGAAAATGGCATTTCTCATGATTTCTCTTGTCCTAGAACTCCACAACAAAATGGAGTTGTAGAGCGCAAGAATAGAACTCTACAAGAAATGGCCAGAACCATGATCAATGAGACTAACATGGCTAAACACTTTTGGGCAGAAGCAGTTAATACAGCGTGTTACATTCAGAATAGAATCTCTATAAGACCTATTCTGGAAAAGACTCCATATGAGTTGTGGAAGAACAGAAAGCCCAACATTTCTTACTTCCATCCTTTTGGATGTACATGCTTTATCTTAAACACTAATGATCCTCTGAACAAGTTTGATTCTAAGGCACAAAAATGTTTCATGTTAGGATACTCTGAACGTTCAAAAGGATACAGAGTATATTACACTGAAACACGAAGTGTGGTAGAATCCATTTGTGTCAGATTTGATGATAAGCTAGGCCTTCAAAAGCCAAAGCATGATGAATCTCTTGCAGAAATAGAAGTTCAAATAACAGGCACTGAAACCAGATCATCAGAAAAACTGGCGAGCAAAACAGAAGGAAACTCTAATTCTGAAGAACCCATCCAGAAAAGACTGTCCAGAAGTTCTCTAACTCATCCCGAAGACAAAATTCTGGGAAAGAAGGATGACCCAATCAGAACAAGATCCTCATTCAAAAAGAAGGAAGAATCTCTAGTGGGATTAGTCTCTCTGATAGAACCCACTACAATTGACGAAGCACTCACAGACAATGATTGGATCCTCGCAATACAGGAAGAACTGAATCAGTTCACTAGAAACGACGTTTGGGATCTAGTTCCTAAACCCAAAGGCTTCAACATCATTGGAACCAAATGGCTCTTCAGAAACAAACTAAATGAACAGGGAGAAGTTGTCAGAAACAAAGCACGACTGGTTGCACAAGGTTATAGTCAGCAAGAAGGGATAGACTATACAAAAACCTTTGCTCTAGTCGCAAGGTTAGAATCTATCAGACTTTTAATTTCATATGCTGTAAATAATGACATCACTCTCTATCAGATGGATGTCAAAAGTGCGTTTTTAAATGGTTACATTGATGAAGAAGTTTACGTGCATCAACCACCTGGTTTTGAAAACACAAAACATCCAGAATATGTTTATAAACTTAAGAAATCGTTATACGGTCTAAAATAAGCTCCCAGAGCTTGGTATGAGAGACTAAGTAACTTTCTCTTAGAAAATGATTTTACCAGAGGGAAGGTGGACACAAATTTATTCTGTAAGTCATTTAAAAATCACATTCTGATCTGTCAGATATACGTAGACGACATAATTTTTGGATCCACTAAAAGCTCCTTGGGGCAAGAATTTGCTAAGACTATGCAGGCAGAGTTTGAAATGAGCTTAATGGGAGAACTCAAGTTCTTCTTGGGAATTCAAATCAACCAAACTCTAGAAGGAACTTACATACATCAAAGCAAGTATGTCAGAGACCTTCTGAAGAAATTTGAAATGTCAGAAAGTAAGCCTTCAAAAACTCCTATGCATCCCACATGTATTCTGGAAAAAGATGAGGTAAGTAAGAAAGTAGAACAGAAGATCTACAGAGGTATGATTGGTTCTCTCCTTTATTTAACTGCTTCAAGACCTGATATTCTCTATAGCGTTTGCCTTTGTGCTAGATTTCAATCAGATCCTAGAGAATCTCACTTAACAGCTGTTAAGCGAATTTTCAGATATCTGAAAGGTACTACCAATCTTGGTCTTTGCTATAGAAAGTCTAGGGAATACAAATTGGTAGGATACTGTGACGCTGACTTTGCTGGAGACAGAATAGAAAGAAAAAGTACCTCTGGAAGCTGCCAGTTTCTGGGAGACAACCTAATCTCTTGGTCCAGCAAAAGACAATCCACCATTGCACTATCAACTACTGAAGCTGAATACATAGCTGCAGCTGGATGCAGTACTCAGATGCTCTGGATGAAGAATCAGCTTGAAGACTTTCACATTTACGAGAGTAACATCCCTATCCTCTGTGACAATACTTCTGCCATTTGTCTTTCAAAAAATCCTATTCTGCATTCTAGGGCTAAACATATAGAAATTAAACATCATTTCATTAGGGACTATACTCAGAAGGGAATTCTTTGTTTAAAATTTATAGACACAGACCATCAATGGGCTGATGTTTTCACCAAACCCCTTGCTGAAGATAGATTTAATTTCATTCTGAAAAATCTCTGTATGGAATTATGTCCAGAATGAAAACGTAATTTCTATATTTTTAACTCTCAGAACTTCTTTTCTTTTGTGAACATCTGACCAATAATTCTTCAGAAGTGAGAAGAAAGATTGCATCAGAATCTATTCAGAAGATCTGAACTTTTCATTTCAAGGATAGACCATTAAGTTCACTCTAGCAAACACGTGTCAACCTACGCTCCATATTTTCTTTGATGATGAACGCGTGTCAAACTCTGGAAAACTGAAACGTCTGTGTTGACATATTGAGGCGCCAAGTCACATCGGTAACTGTTCCAAAAATTTCTCACGCTATCTCCCTTGTCAGAAATCATTACGGCTATTAATCATGATGTTATTGTTTTTAATTACTATTTAAGTCTTGGTCTCTCTTATATATAAATTCCACTTCTAACACCCTCACACGCTCACTATCACTCATTTGCTCTCTTTCGTCTTCTCCATATTATTTACATTTCTTGTTTCTGTGCTCCCAAAACCCTAAGTCTGTGTTCCCAAAACCCTAAGTCTGTGAACAATGGCCTCCAACTCTCAACAAGCAATGTCTCAAGAATCAGCTGACCAAGTCATTGGGGAAAGGTACGTTGAGCCCTCAAGAACTCTCCTCACCCCTTTTGCCTCTCTTGAAGTTCTCTGTGAGCTCATCGTCGATTTTGAAAGCATGAAAGACAATGGGTATGACCTTACTCCTGAGATTGAGTTTCAAGGATGGAACAAATACTTCAATCGCTTAATGGGTCCAGTTTTTCCCCAACTTGTTAAGGAATTCTGGATTTTTGCATCGGTCTCCAAACATCAAGTAATCTCGTATGTGATGGGAAAGAAGGTTGTCATCACTGAAGACCTTATTGGTAAGCTGATTGATCATGATGGACCAGGAATCAGATGCAGTGAGATGGAAAAGGGCACTGATCTTAATACTATCTCAAAAGAAATCTTCACCTCCGGTCAACACTCCAACAAAATCAAAGACCTAAAAGATCGTCACATAATTTGGGCCAGAATCATTCTTGGGTGCATCTATCACAGGAAACCTTCAAGCTCGTCTGACTACATCAACAACGATCAACAGTATCTCCTGTACCTCATCTCCACTTTTACCAAAGCGAATCTTCCCTATTGCTTATTCAATCATCTGAAGAACAGTGTCAAAGAAACTAGAGAAGATGAAAGAACCAAGAGAGATTGGATTCCTCTAGGTAGACTTATATCAGATATTCTTACAGAGAATAAGCTGATAGATCACTTAACTGAAGCTCGGGAAATCTCTGATCTAGAAACTATTGCCGGAAGACCTCTCAATGCAAAGAATCTCAAGAAGATGAAAATCATTGATACCATCAAGAAGGATCCAACTCTAATCTCTAAGGAAGTCATCACCACCAGAAAAATTCCTCTGAAAGATTTTCCTCTTTTCTCATCAGATACTCATCCAGAAATTGTCCTCAGATATTTGGATGCATGTAAAGCTGATGGTACCCTACCAGATGTTTCTCTGCAACAGCTCAGGCAAGCACCTCTAGAAGTTTCCCCCAGAACCTCAAGAAAAAGGAAAACCTCTGAAGGAACTCCTCAGAAAACTCCAAAAGTTGCTAAAGCTGCTAAGAAGAAAGGTAACTCCGCTTTCATTTCTATTGTCGAATCCATAATGGTATCAACATCTGAAAACCCATCATCTCAAACCCAAAATCCACCACCATCACCACAAACTCTTGAGGATTTTGACATTGACATTGACCCCACTCCTTCTGATTTTATTGAACCACAACCAGAACTTGCTCAGGTTCTGTCAGACATTGGTCATGAACCTCTCTTCACTTTTTCCCAACCAGAACCAGAACATCAAACTCAACATCCTGACACTTCTATACCTGGTATCAACTGCCCTCTCAACTTCTTTCAACCTCCACCAAATTTCACCAGTCCCCCACAAACCTCTCCAGAATTTACATCACCTAATTCACCTATCCTCATCTCTGACTCTCCTCCAACAAATATCACAGATGATCCTCTCAGAACCATAATTGACCTAGAAGCTCTAGACAAGCTCACCTCAACCTCTCATAAAATAGCCATTCCCAAACCAAACCCATCTCTATCCAAATCAGATGTTGATAACTCTTTATTGGCATTCGAGGCAGAAATGCAGGAATTGATCAAATTTCTAAAGCAGGGTTGTTCGGAAAATCTGAATCCAGCTGCCTCTGACTTTCTTTGGACCCAATTCAGAAAGTGGTTTAACTCTGAATCTCAGAAAATGAAGGAACTGAGCTATGACATAGCCCAACAGAACTTCTGTGACCATATGAAGATCTTCCATGAGCAGGTTCTAAGATTCTGGGAAAAGAAACCCATTCTTCCTCTAGGCTGGAAAGCTCCTATGGATTCAGAACCTCATGCACAAAACTCTGAGCATCAAACTCTGGTTATTACTGAAGTGGAAGATAAATCACCTGAAGCCCCTCCAAAGGAAGTGTCTGCAAAAAGCTCTGAGGATTTGGTAACTTCTGAAGAACCATCTTCATCCGTTCTTGTGCTGAAAACTCTGGATGAGTTGAAGAAAGAGAATGAAGAAGTTAGAAAGAGATTGGACAAACAGGACGAGACAAACGCAGAAATTAAAGGAATGCTTGGCAAGCAAGAAGAATCCGCTAATCAGATCAAAGGCCTTCTGGAAGCATTGTTCATAAGACTTCCTCCTGCTCCTCAATCTTAATTTTCTTTCTGTTCTGTTGCATTTTATCTTCTGTCATTATCTTCTTTTAATTGTTCTCATGTATCTTTTCGCTTTTTGATTAATGACAAAGGGGGAGAACGTAGAATATTTTGAACCATAACAGTGCACCAGGACTTTGTCTCGAACATTTTGAACATTTTAACTTCTGTTTCTACTGTGTTAAGCAAGCAGGTAACTGGCAATCAGAATCTCTTGGATATCTTAAATTAAATTATTTTTCAAGGAAATGTCCAACCCAGGGGGAGTCTTCTAACCTCAATACCCTTTAAAATTATTTATCAAAATATGAGTTTTTGTCATCATCAAAAAGGGGGAGATTGTTAGAACAAGAATTGATTCTAAATTTCTAATAATTTTGATGATAACAAACACTTGTTATTTTAGAACTTGATGCTCCTAATTTCATTGTTTATGTTATGTAGGAAAGTTCTAGGAAAGTTCTAATACAAAGAGTTCTGATATAGAAGTATCTCAAAGAAGTTCTGAAACAGAAGTATCAGAAGATTCAATCTGAGCGAAGTTTAAAGCGAAGTTCTAATCAAAGCGAAGCTCTGATTTGGAAGCATCAGCCTAAGTTCTGATGACGGATGTCTAGCGCTTCAGCACCAAAGCTGTATCAAGCCAGAAACTCTGATGATTCAACGTAGACTCTGATACGCTATCCTTCTCGTTTATGAGAATCTCAAAGTAACGGATTGAATCTGTATTTTTGGAAAGAGCATTAATTAGCATTATTATCCTCTCCAAAAATAGTTCACGCGTCTCCAACGGATCAAATCTTCTCATCTATTTAAAGGAGTCCCTGCAGATGACCAAAGCACTTTTTTGTGAGCTCATACTGTCCACAATTCTTCAATTTCACTTGCTCTTGTATTTTGATTTACATTTTGATAAAACAGTGTGTAAAAATCACGGTTGTGATAAAGCTTACTAGAAGCACTTGTTTTTAATTTTTTTTTCCTTGAAAAAACCAAGTTGTGGTTAAACCTCAAGAAGAGTGACGGTTGTTACTGAAATTGTGTAATCGTAACTGATTAGTGGATTAAGTCCTCAAGAGAGAGGCGAAATCACCTTGGTGGGTGGACTGGAGTAGATTGAGTTCAATCGAACCAGGATAACCATTGTGTCCTTTGCATTAATTTTTAAAAACTCCAATTCAACCCCCCTTCTTGTGTTTTTTCGTTTCTTCAGGTGCTGGAGCGCTGTGGTAGCTGCTGTTTTTAGCTTGTTTCTCTTTGTTTTGGTCTGCTTTTGCATGTTCCCTTGGGATTCCCTAGTCCAACTTAATCTTTGATTAAGCTTGGAGTATGATAGACATTAGGAGCTAATCCATGTATGCTAACATTAGGTAGAATTTCCCCTTCTTACCTCAACTATAGGGCCATCTTTTCATGATAACATTAGGACCTAGTCTCCCTTAGTGTTATTTTCTTTTCAACCTTTGAGTCTTCTCTTCTCATCTCCTAACAAGTCTAAAACACTTAATAAATGCAACGAGCATTGTGCGCCATGAGCCTTAAGTACATAGGAAATGAAGAATGATGGGTCTCCCTTCACTCTTCTAGAGTGTTTAGCATACGTCCCATTGGGGGTGACCATGCGATGAATTTGCTCCTATGTCATAGACTTTAGTGCAATGTGAGTTTCAAACTAACTTCAATTCACTTCTGTCTAAAAAACACAAAACAAATTCAAATCTTTTTTATCCTTCGGGAATGTTGGGTTTCAATTCATTTTCAGAAAAAGCACGTTATTTCCATTCAGTCGCAAACAGACATCGACCCTAACTGTCGGACGTGAACCTAACGTCGGTCATAAAAAAACACTTAACCATTGTGGTCGTTACCACGGACTACGGACGCTCTGATTTCCTCTCTCTAGTTAGATTGAGGATACGTAGGAACAAGACGGTGATGTCTTGGCGAACACTCTTCCCATCTTTCTTTCGGTAGTCCTACGAACTACGGACGCTATGATTTCCTCTCTCTGGTGAGATTGAGGATACATAGGCAGAAGATGGCGATGTCATGGCGAGCACTCTTCCCATCTTTCCTTCCGTAGTCCCACGAACTACGAACGCTATGATTTCCTCTCTCTGTTTAGATTGAGGATACGCAGGCAGAAGACGGCGATGTCTTGGCGAGCACTCTTCCCATCTTTCTTTCCGTAGTCCCACGAACTACGGACGCTCTGATTTCCTTTCTTTGGTTTGATTGAGGATACGTAGGCACAAGACGGCGATGTCTTGGCGAGCACTCTTCCATATTTCTTTCCGTAGTCCCACGAACTACAGACGCTATGATTTCCTCTCTCTGGTTAGATTGAGGATACGTAGGCACAAGACGGCGATGTCTTGGCGAGAACTCTTCCCATATTTCTTTCCGTAGTCCCACGAACTACGGACCCTCTGATTTCCTCTCTCTGGTTAGATTGAGGATACGTAGGCACAAGACGGTGATGTCTTGGCGAGCAACCTCCCCCCTTTAGTGCGTAGTCCTCCGAACTACGTTGACTCTGACTTTCCCATTGCATGAGGGAATACGTAGGCCTAAGACGGAGATGTCCTACCGAGTCTCTTTTTTTTCCTTTTTGCTTTCCGTTTCTGTTTAGCAGTAGACTTTAGATAACTCACCCTTTGATTAGACAACAAGCGTGGATCCCATCGAGTACGATGGACGTGTGGGGGTGCTAATACCTTCCCCTCGCGTAACCGACTCCCGAGCCCGGACTATGGTTGCGATGACCATGTCTTCTCCCTCTTCAGATTTTCTTTGATTGTTTCCTTTCCCTGCGTCGGGATAAATAACGTTCGGTGGCGACTCTTCTGTTCTGTTTCTGCCAGTTGTTTTTTGCAGTTGCGACACATAGGAAGGGTATATGAGAGCTTGGAAGACAAGTTTGCATTTCCTTGGACCTTTATGCACTTTGGGTGAAGGAGAGAGCTAAGGAGCTCAAAATGCCTTATCCTTTTGAGAAACCTATGGGTCTGTTTGGTTCAATTGAGGGGAGGGGAGGGGAGGGATTTTTATCAAGGGGAGGGAAGGGGAGGGGAAGGGAGGGGAGGGATTTTAAATATATATATGTTTGGTTCAAAATAGGAAAGGGGAGGGGAGGAGAGGCATTTTACTTACAAATGTGTTTGGTTCACAAGGGGAGGGGAGGTATTTTAAAACTAATTTACATTTTTATCCTTCTAATTTTATCATAAGACTCATGATATTTATCATTTATAATTCAAACACAAATTCATTGACGAAATATAAAGTATTCAATCAGAGAGCATCTTAAAAAATTTTATAAAAATTATAACGATTATAATATAGAATTTTAAGAAGATTATCAAATATAATAAAATCTAATAAAAATTATTATAAACAAGAACATTACAATAATTAAAAAGTAACAATAAAATATAATAAAAGGATTTAAACACATATAATAATAATAATAATAATAATAATAAGATGAATATATAAAATGTAAAAGAAATATAAAAGAAAGATAAAATTTGTTCAAAATATAACATTTAACATTTTAATAAGTTAAATTTATATTTAAATAAATAATAAAGATAAAAATGTAAATATAACTATGATTAAAGTGAACCCCCCCCCCCCCCCCCCCCCTCCCTCCCTCCCTCCAAATCCCCCCAAATTGGGGGGAAGCAAAAAGTGAGTCAGGAGGGATTTTGGTCCCCTCCATCTACCTCCCCTCTCCCTCTTAAAATATGAACCAAACACAAAAACTATTAAATATTCCCTCCCCTCCATCTACCCCCAACCAAACACACCCTATATCTATAGTGGTAGCTACGCCACTCCCCATTCCTTCTGATGATGTGAAGAGTCTTCGAGATGCTTTTGCCAAGATGAAGGAAGAAAATGATCTTTAGGAATCCAAGTTTCATACTTCAAACCTTGAAAAGTTAGAGTTGTAAAAGCATTTGAAGGAGAAAGATGACCTGATTGAGTTGCTTGAGCAACGTGCTCTGAAGAGACATGGAGAGGATTTATTTTCCTCTACTACTTCATCATCTCATCCTCCTACTTTTCGTTCTTGGAAGGGTATCGTGGATCAACTCGTGCTAGAGAAGATCGCCATGAAGGACAACTATGAGAGAGAGATCAAGCGACTCCAAAGGAAGTATCTGCTTGGATCGTCATCAGATGCTTCTTAGGATCCTTAGGATCTAGATTTTTCTTATTTTATTTTGATCCTTTGTAACTTGTACTTTCAAGTGTATTTCCTTCAAATATTCAATAAAATGAGATGTTTATCAGTATTTCAAAAAGTGTAATTTCGTTATGATGTTTGCAACTGCTTTATATTTTAAAGAACCTTGAAAGTTGAATGAAAACTTTTCATTTGCATTGCATTCGCATCATTCTGCATTGAGTCTTACTTTGACAGGTGTCTTATTGTTTTTTTCCTGGTTTTCTTAGAAATTCAAGTTGTCTCACCGCTACAAAACCTGTGTTAGTTCTCAGAGAATGGTGGTTGATCATTTGGAACAAGAGAACCTTGAACTCCGCGAAGAGGTTTCAAGTCTCTGTGCTGGTATGGAGAAGCTTAGTGCGCTGGTCGAGTCTCTGGTTGCCTTGCAGAATCAGTCTCCTCGTCCTCCTACTCCTCAAGTTGCTCAACCTCAGCTCACTGTTATCACCTAAGTGATTCACGTGCCCATTTCTATGGCTCCTGTTAGTGTTCCGTCACACTTTATGCCTCCCGATTTTCCCTGGGGAATGCCTCTGAAATTCATTCTTGAAGGTTACATATATGCTGTTGAAGTCACCATTGTTCAACCTGTTATGACGATCCCTCCTCCTATGGTACATGTTGTTCCACAGAATGATGAGTCTGTTTTCCACGCTTAAGCTAGTGAAAGTCAAGGGGTGTATGATCGCATGAATGAGTTCCATGATAAGTTTGAAGAAATGAAAAAGGAGATTAAGGCCTTAAGGGGAAAATAACTCTTTAGAAATAATGCTCACGAGCTCTGTCTGGTTCCTAATGTGAAGATTCCTAACAAGTTCAAGGTTCCCAACTTTGAGAAATATAAAGGCAATTCCTGTTCTTTTAGCCATTTGGTGATGTATGCTCGAAAGATGTCCACTGAGACGGACACTCATCAGTTGTTGATTCACTATTTTCAGGATAGTTTGACTGGTGCTCCATTAATATGGTATATGGGCCTTGATATTTTTCAGATCCTCACCTTTAATGATTTGGGAGAAGCCTTCGTTCGCCAATACAAGTATAATGTTGAAATGGCACCGGACAGGGATCAACTCTGTGCTATGTCCCAAAAGGATAAGGAAACTTTTAAGGAGTATGCGCAAAGATGGCGTGAGATTGCTGCACAAATGGGTCCACCACTTGAAGAGAAAAGGAAATGACAAAGATCTTTTTGAAGACTCTAAGTCCTTTCTATTATGAAAAGATGATTGCGAGTGCTCCCAGTGATTTTACATAAATGGTAAAAATGGGAATGAGATTAGAGAAAGATGTTCGTGAAGGATGATTGTCTAAAGAGGGAAGCTCTGCTAGAAATTCTAAGAAGTATGGAGGAAGTCTTTCTAAGAAGAAAGAAGGTGAGACGAATGCCATTTCCCTTGACAGACGTAGAAGGAATTATGGTAGGAATGATCAGCGTCAGCAACATGTGGCATCTGTTACGTCTGTTATCAATTCAACTCTTGTTGTTCAGGCAGCTCCTGCCCAACAATGTACTCATAAATAAAATAATCAGCAAAATTGTGTTCAAAAGAAAGCAAAATTTGATCCCATTTTGATGTCATATGCGGAATTATTTTCGAATTTGATACAAAAGAATATGGTTCAGACCCGATCTCCTCCGGCTGTTGCTAAAAATATTTTGTGGCGGTATAAGCCAGAAGCCCATTGTGCCTTTCATTAAGGAGCCCCTGGGCATGATATTGAAAATTGTTATCCTTTGAAGTATGAAGTTCAAATGCTTGTTAGAAGTCATTTTCTGTCGTTTGAAGACTCTAACCCGAATGTGCAATCAAATCCGCTGCCTAAGCATGGCAATGCTACTGTGAATATGGTACATGGGTGTCATGAAAAGTACAGAATCTTTGATATTCGTCTGTGTAGAAGATCTCTTGTTGAAATGCATGTTACTCAGTGCGAGTTGAGCTATTATGAACACGATCATGTTGTATGCCCTATATGTTCAAGGAACCATCGTGGGTGTACAGTTGTGAAAAGAGATTTGCAAGAAATGCTTGATATGAATTTGATTCAGATTACTGCTGATAGAGATGAAGATAATCATGTGAACGTTATTTTTTCGCATTTCAATATTCCGAAACCTGTGGTTATTTCTAATAATTGTCAAAAATCTGCTGCTTCTCCTTTGGTTATTCGTTTGGTGGGTCATACGCCTTATGTTTCTGACAAAGTTGTTTCGTACATGTATAATGCTACGATGGTTCAGGATGGAAAGGAAGTCCCTATTCCTTCTCTTTCTTCTGTGGTGAGCATTGTGGATGTAAGCAGGGTGACTAAAAGTGGTCGAGTATATGCCTCCGAACTTCCGAAAAGAGTAGAAGATGTCTCTATGAGAAAACAGGTTCAAGCTCATAACACTGTTGTTCAATCTGGCGAATCCAGTGGTGCGAATCAAAAGTATGATGCTGATGAGGTAATAAAATTGATCAAGAAGAGTGAGTATAGTGTGGTTGATCAAATGTTGCATACACCATCCAAGATATCTGTTTTGTCCTTGTTAATGAGCACTGAGGCTCACAAAGAGGCTTTGCAAAAGGTTTTAGAGCAAGCTTATGTTGATCATAATGTGACGGTCGATCAGTTTGATGGTATTGTGGCCAATATTACCGCTTGCAAGAACTTGAGTTTCTGTGATGAAGAATTACCCGAAGAGGGGAGGAATCATAACTTAGCATTGCACATCTCTATGAATTGTCAAGAAGATGCTCTGTCAAATGTTTTGGTTCACATTGGCTCGTCTTTGAATATTATTCCAAAATCTACTCTTTTCAGACTCTCCTATCAAGGTGCACCAATGAGGTATAGTGGAGTGGTTGTTAAAGCCTTTAACGGTTCAAGGAAGACATTGATTGAGGAAGTTGATCTCCTAATCCAAATAGGTTCGTGCTCATTTTAGATTACTTTTCAAGTAATGGATATTCGTTGTACCTATAGTTGCCTTCTTTCGCTCATGGATTTATGAGGCCAGAACTGTCACTTCGACACTCCACCAAAAGCTGAAATTTGTTAAGAATTGGAAGTTAGTCGTGGTTGGTGGTGAACAGGTTATGTTGGTCAGCGATCTCTCATCCTTTTCATATATTGATACTGACGAAGCTGTGGGAACTCTGTTCCAAGCTCTTTCTATCGTTGATGATGTTGTTAAGAAGAATGGAGCCTCCATGTCTTCTTTAAAGGATGCTCAACTTATTGTGAAAAATGGATTGTTTGCTAATTGGGGTAAAATCATTGAGCTTGTTGAAAACGGGAATATGGCTGGTTTGGGCTTCTCACCGGGTTCAACCCATAAAGATTTGAAGAGTATTCAAGAGGTGTTTCACAGCGCCAGATTTATTCATGCCAAAGATCAGTCTGTCGCTGCTATCTTAGAAGATGACTCAGATGAGGATTTGCTAAACTTTGTGTTAATTAATTCAGTGTTAAATGCTATTCTAATCTACACGTTATCTTTCTACAAAATTCTAGTTAAAGTATTACAAGAGATTTGGTGTATTCAAAGTAACTTTTTGTGGCGTGGTTGAGAGAATAAACGGATCATTCATTGGGTAAGTTTGAAGGCGGCGTGCTAGTCTAAAGATAAAGGTGGTATCACAATTAAAGATATTGAAGCTCTTAATAAGGATCTTATTATTATGTGTAAATGGAGGATTTTAAAGGAGACAAATGTGGTTTGGAGCAGCCTACTCAGCGATAAATACAAGAATCCAGAAATTAAAGTGATCATTGGAGATAAAACAATGCTAAATAAAGGAAATTCAATTTCATGGAGGGATTTGATTTTGTCGGACATTAATTCTGACACTGTTAATTCTGGTTTTGCTAGGCTTATTCATTGCAGGGTCAAAGATAGTCGTTGGATAGCTTTTTGGCATACTATGTGGTTGGAACCAATCATTGAAGAATGCATATCCGGAAGTTTATGCTGCTACTATTGACAAAGATATTAGTGTGGAGGATGCAGTTTCGTGGTCTTGAAATTCTTGGACCTAGAATTTTCAGGATATCGTTTTTAATCTAGATGGAGTTGATTCCATTCATTGGGAGGAAGTCAAAGAGATGTTACCGAAGGTGAATTTGATGTAGAATACGAATGAAAAATTCGAATGGACGAGGGAAGACAACACTTTGTTTCTCGGTAAAGTCTTGTTTTGATACTTTCTTGTCGTTGTCTAATGAAGGGTTGATTTCAGTAGATGTTTTGAACACTTTATCTTTTCAGTGGGAGGTTAAGGTGTCGTCGAACATTTCGCTTTTTGGGTGGAGATTTATTTTCATTAGGATTTCTACTAAAGATCAATTGGTAATAAGGGGCATTTTGACGGATGTTAGAGATACTTTTTGTGTTTTTTGTTATAGGGAAGATGAATCTAAGATGCCTCTCTTTGGTTTGTGTGATTTCACAAGAGGAATTTGGGTAAAGGTTATGTCTTGGATAGGAAACAATTTGGAGTTGTCTTTTAAGGACTTTGTAGAGAATTTCTTGTTCTATCAGAAGGTGAAAAATAAGATTGATAGAATAACAGTTAGTGTGATTTGGATGGCATCTATTTAGAGCAATTGGTTGATGCAAAATGTTGTTCTTTTCAAAGGTGTCGTATTCAATTTTGATTAATGCATGACAAAGATCATTCATAGGTCTGGGATTTGGATGGTGTTCTGGACTGGACCAATGGCTAGAATTGGCCCAATCCGCCTCTGCTCCAGAGCGGCCCAAATTGCCTAAGTCCAATCCACAGAGGGGAAAAAGTGACCTTTCTGCTCCTCCAACCGGGCAAGGAATGCAACGTTCCTCCCCAGCGTTGATGCCCATTACGCACGGTTTCCTCGCTGCCCGAACAACAAAGGACAGGTGCCTGAAACTGCGTTTATGCCCGACATAACGGCTAGTTTCGGGCACCCTTCCCGACATAACAGCTAGTTTGGGCAGTTACCTATTCTTTGGGGAAAACAGTTATTTCGCCCCGAAAATAGGACCGTTGGCCACGCGCTGGGGGCTCTTTATAAACCCTCTCGCTTGAGAGGGTCAGGTATCCAAACTTCACCCTAAGAATTCATACTTTGTTCTTGCCCTTTTTCTCTGACCCTTTCTCACTTGAGCGTCAGAGTGCCTTGCAGGTACACCCCCCTCCTCTCCATACGACTAGCATCCCTGACGCACTTGGTGGCCCGATTCTACAGGATCTGATCCAGCCTTCAATATCAGTGGCGCCGTCTGTGGGAAACTTTGTTCTCCCCTTGTTTCTTTAAACAAAGATCAAAATAATTCTCAAACATCATCACGATCATGGCCTCCCAAGATCGCACCCAGGATGCTCTTCATTCCACCATCCTCTCCATCAACAAATCTGACATTGACGACCAATCATCTCTCCTCCTTCCCCTACCCCTGCTGATCGCAACAACGGTCAACCGTCTCTCGACCTCCAGCCCGTTCCGGCTCCGCCTAGTGCCGACCCGGCCGTGGCAGCCCTCAACAAAACGAACACCCTGATCATGCAGCAGAACGAGCGGATCAGTGCACTGGAAGAGTCTAGTCGTCCAATATCCCCTCCAACACGGAGGAACCAGTGACGATCTAGAAGCCCGCAACCACTGAGAGAAATCGACAGAAGATTGCGCCAAGAACACGATCCTCGCGTAGCCCGAAAGCACGACCAGATCTCCCCGCGTGACCAGCACGCTCATGACCACAAAAGGACTCGAAGGAACGAGGAATCTCCGATCAAGTCCAAAGGACGGGCACGCTCACCTTCTCCTCGAAGGAACCGTTCACCTTCTCGTCGAAGGAACCGCTCACCTTCTCCTCGAAGGAACTGCTCACCTTCTCCTCGAAGGAACCGCTCACCTTCCCCGCGAAGGAACCGCCGACGCGAGCAACCCGTCCGGTCACCATCATACACCAGTTCTAGTGACGACGACGAGCCTCGCGGCCCGTTGTCCCAAGAGATCCTGGCTACCCGTCTCCCGAAAGGCTTGGAGAAACCCCCGTCACTTGTCACGTACAACGGGACCACTGACCCAGACGAGCACATCAAAAATATCGATGTGCTCTTAGACTACCGCGGCGTACGGGGCGCAATCAAGTGCAGACAATTCCCGACCATGCTTTGAAAGGGAGCAATGACATGGTATAAACAACTGCCCGAGGAGTCCATCACCTCATGGAAACAGCTCGGCAGGATGTTCTCGCGGCACTTCACAACATCTCGCCGCCACCCCAAAACCGAGGCCTCTCTCGGAGCCATAATCCAGGGGAAAGACGAACCTCTCCGAGCATATATCGAGAGGTTCAACAAGGAAGCTGTCCAGGTCCCGACGACAGATAAGATGAAGAAGTTCCTGCTCGAACAAGGGGTCCGCCCGGACTCCGAGTTCGCCAAAGCCATTGGCCTCATGCCACCGAGGAACTTGGACGCCCTCCTCCTCAAAGCCTAATCTCATATTCACTACGAGGAGAAGATTGCGGCCAGTAACGTCCGAGCGTCTCTCCACCAGGAGAACGCCCGAGCTTCCAAAGGAGAAGAAGCGTCGAGGTGAACGAAGGGACAAGGACCGTCCCCGCGACTCCCGTGACAGCAAAGGACCCTCTGGGCGTTTCCATGATTACACTCCCCTGACCGTTTCCAAGGAAAATATTTTGTCCGAATGTGCCAATTCGGAGTTCAAACAAGCCGGGGTCCGTTTCCCCAAACAGTTGCCGAACAGACCAAACGTGGACAAGTCAAAATATTGCCGCTTCTACAAAAGTCACGACCATACTACGGAGGACTGCATCCATCTGAAGGATGCCATAGAGATACTGATCAGGGACGGGCACCTGAAACAGTTCACTAAGAAGAAGGACACTCCTCGGCAAGACGCCCAGGAGTCTAAGAAGGTCGAGGAAGAGGTACCCTCCTCGGACGACGCCAACGTACAGGTCGCAATGTCCATATCGCGGCCAGAGGATTTCAACGTCCCAGACAGGCTCAACGACCCTGCTTATTTTGCGGCCCACAGCCCATGGGAGACTTTTCCTTCCGTCATGGTCATTTCTGGCGGGGGATTCAACAAAGTCACTGTGGGTTCCGTGAAACGGAAGTTCGACCACCTGATCAACACCAGCTCTAACAAAGTGACCACGCTTGATCAGGCCCAGAAGGGCTCCGTCCCCATCTCCTTTTACAAAGAGGAACTCCTCGGCGGCTCCCCGTACTCTAGCATACCTCTGCTCGTCAGAGCCCGGATGGCGAACGTCGACGTTTGCAGAATACTTGTCGACCAAGGCAGCTCGGTCGACATCATGTACTCCTAGCTGTTCTCAACGCTGCAGCTGGATGAATCACACCTTACCCCCTACGTAGGGTCCGATTTACAGGGATTCAATGGGTCTGTGACCAAGCCGTGGGGTTACGTCGAGTTGATCGTGACCTTCGGAGCAACTGAAACGGCCAGATCCATCAAGGTGCAATTTCTGGTAATCGACTACCCGTCGCTTTACCAATGCATTTTTGGAAGGCCAACTCTAGCCGAGTTGGTAGCGGTGCCATCGATCGTCCACCTGAAGATGAAGTATTACACTTCGAAAGGAATGGTTGCCACCCTCCACGGTGATATAGAAAGGAATGGCAGCTACAAAGGGGCTCAACGCCATTGCGCCCAAGCCTAAAGCGTCGAGCAAGCCAGCACTGCCAAGTAGCTCCGAGGAGGCCAAGCCTCTGCCCCCGGTCGACTCTATCGACCTCGACAGTCACTTTCCCGAGGACCAACAGGAGGAACGAGCAGCTTCAACCGGCCCATCCACGTCATCCAGCAATAGCTCCCATCCGATGCGCCCAATCCCGGATGGCAACTTCGAGCTAGTCCTGTTCGGCGAAGACCCCCAATGGGGAGTAAAGATCAGAGCAGACCTGCCTGACATCGCGAGGAAGCAGCTCAAAGCGTGCCTCCGAGAGAATGCCGACCTGTTCGCATGGAGCGCCGCGGAAATGCCCGGCTTGGATCCATCCGTCACATGTCACCAGCTGACCATTGACCCGGCCATCAAGGCCGTAGCACAACGTAGGAGGAAGCAGTCTCCGGAGAAAACGGAGGCTGCCGAAAAAGCTGTAAAGGACCTCCTCGAGGCCAAATTTATTTCGGAAGCCAAGTACACCACTTGGCTGTCCAACGTTGTATTGGTTAAAAAATCTAATGAAAAATGGCGCATGTGCATTGATTATACCGATCTCAATAAGGCATGCCCGAAGGATGCCTACCCCCTCCCCAATATTGATAAACTTGTTGATAATTCTGCTGGTTTTAAACTTTTATCCTTCATGGACGCCTACTCGGGCTACAATCAAATCCCAATGGCAATGTCCGACAAAAAATATACGGCCTTCATGACCGAATCGGGGAACTATTACTACAACGTAATGCCCTTCAGCCTGAAGAACGCCGGAACAACGTACCAACGAATGATGAACAAAGTATTACGGGGAGAAATAAGTGACATGCTCGAAGTATACATGGACGACATGATCGTTAAGTCCCACGAGGAAACCGATCATACCGCCCACTTACGAAAGGTCTTCTAACAGGCCAGGAAATACAAAATGCGTTTTAATCTGGAGAAGTGCAAGTTCGGTGTCCGGGCAGGCAAGTTCCTCGGCTTCTACTTAACAGAATGAGGAATCGAAGCCGATCCCGATAAGTGTCGGGCATTCTCCGAGTTTCCTACGCCCAAGTCCAAAAAATCCATCCAGTCCCTCAACGGGATGCTCGTGTCACTATCTCATTTCGTGGCCAAGTCCGCCCAGCACGCCCTGCCATTCTTCAAACTCCTCCGCAAAGAGGCAGCATTCAAATGGACCAAGGAGTGTGACGAGGCCCTTCTCCATCTGAAACGGGCACTCTCAGAGCCGACGGTCCTCTCTCGACCAGATAACGTCGCGACCGAGGCAGTGAGTGCCGCTCTCATCCGCGAGACGCCTGACGGGCAGAAACCTATTTTCTTCACAAGCAAAGCATTGCAAGGACCAGAGTTAAGATACCAGCAGATAGAGAAAGTGGCGTTGTCCCTCATCAACACAACCAGAAGATTAAGACACTACTTCCTGGCTCACACGATCGTGGTTCGAACAGACCAGCCCATAAAGCAGCTGCTCGGACGACCAGATATGGCCGGCCGAATGCTTAAATGGTTGCTGGAGCTGCCCGAATTTGACATCCAATACGAAGGCAGAAAAGCCCTCAAGGTCCAAGCTCTGGCCGACTTCGTCGCGGAGATGACATTCGCAGACTCCCCCGCGAGCGAAGCGCGTAAGTGGACCATCTTCGTCGACGGTGCCTCAAGCTCGGCAGGAAGCGACGCGGGCATCATACTGGAGAGTGACGAAGGAATTATCGTCGAGGTATCACTCACATTGTCTTTCCCAACCTCCAATAACCAGGCGGAATACGAAGCCTTCCTCGCTGGGCTACGCCTTGCCGAGGACCTGGGCGCACAAGAAGTCGTCATTTGCACGGACTCACAACTCGTGGCCCTCCAGGTCCGGGGTGAATACCAAGCCAAAAACGATAATCTGACCGAATACTTGGCCCTGGTAAAGGAGGAAATGGAGAAATTTACAACAGTGGAAGTGAAACACGTTCCCCGTGAACATAACGTACGAGCAGACGTGCTGTCTAAATTGTCCAGCACGAAGAAGAAAGGCGGAAACAAATCCTTCATACAGGAAGTGCTTCCTCAACCCAGCATCGAGAAGACCTCCCCGACACTCGACGTGTAGGTGATGGGCGACAGCAACTGCTGGATGACTCTAGTCTACAACTATCTCGCCAAAGACGAACTCCCGTTCGACGCAAAGGAGGCCAGCACGATCAGGCGAAGAGCCTGCTCGTACGTCCTGGTCGAAGGTAAACTATACAGGCGGGGATTCTCCATTCCACTGCTCAAATGTGTCGAGGAGGAGATGGTCGCACACATCCTGCGTGAAATCCACGAGGGAATCAACGCCCAACATCTCGGAGGAAGGTCCCTTGCTCGCAAGGCTCTCCGAGCAGGATACTACTGGCCGACCATGCAAAACGACACGAAAGAACACGTGAAGAAATGAGACAAATGCCAACGGCACGGGGACATGCACCTGGCTCCGCCCAACGAGCTCAAGGCTATGTCCTCCCCGTGGCCATTCACCTGGTGGGGCCTAGACATCCTAGGACCCTTCGTGGTAGGATTAAGTCAGAACAAGTACCTCATAGTGGGCGTAGATTACTTCACAAAGTGGATAGAAGCGGAAGCTCTAGCCAAAATAATTGCGCTTAACATCCTGCGTTTCTACAAACAAAACATCCTTGCACGTTTCGGTATTCCCCAAGCGATAGTAACAGACAACGGGACGCAGTTCACGGACAGGAAGTTTCAGGACTTCGTCGCCCAACTAGGCACGAAACAACACTTCGCATCCGTCGAACACCCTCAAACAAACGGGCAGGCTGAGTCAGCAAACCGAGTCATCCTTTGAGGCCTCAAACGAAGGCTGGATGAAACAAAGAAGGCATGGGTTAAGGAGCTACACAGCGTGCTCTGGGCGTACCGTACAACTCCTCATTCAACGACCGGGGAAACACCTTTCCGTTTGGCGTACGGAACTGAGGCCGTAATTCCAGTCGAAGTTCACGTGCCCTCTAGGCGGACAGAGTCGCCCCTAGACGAGGAGATGAACGACGAATCTTTAAGGGAAGAGCTCGACCTCGTCGAGGAAATCAGAACCGGGGCAGCTCTCCGCGAAGCCTCACTAAAACAAAAGATCACCATCAGGCACAACGCCAAAGTGATACAACGAGAGTTCGACGTGGGAAGCCTTGTCCTAAGAAGAAACCACAAAGACTCTCGCGAAGGCAAACTAGCAGCCAATTGGGAGGGACCTTATCGCGTCCGGGCAAAAACGGAAAATGGGGCCTACTACCTAGAACATCTCACTGGGGAGGAACTCTCTCGGCCATGGAACGCTAAGAAGCTAAAACAATACTACAGCTAAATCCTCGGCTCGACTCGTCACAACGATGAACGTCAGCTGCCGACCACTATGCGCGTCTACGTACAAGCGTCGCATACGACTAAAGCATAACCCCGCTCAGTAACGAGCCCAGTAAGTGCTCGACAGCGGTCCTCGATCGAGCATCGCCGTCGTCAGAGTACCACGATTGGCAGAACCCCAGCTCGCGATGGGATGTTCACGCCGCGAAATCAGGCCTCAAACGTGACCTAAGCTCCGCTCCCCGCCAGGACATTCTCCGGCAGTTCGACCAGTTCCCCACAATGCCGAACACATCTATTACGAGCAATCTCCCCAAAAGAAATAGTCACTCAAGTCAAGTACCCCCTACTACGGGCGGACATACATTCACAGCGAGCATGCATACAACACTTAGCAAAAATAAAACCAAGTAAAGTCATGCAAACAACAGAACTAAATATGCGATAATTTAACAAGTGGCCGCAAGGACCACAATTGTACATTCTTACATAAAACAGGGGCCATGCCCCCCAAAAATAAATTACAACGGCACGCAGGCCGGACAAATTACAAAAAAATAACAAATTCCTCATTCATTAGCATGCTCGGTTGACTCTGGCTCGGGCCCCTGCTCCTCTGCGGGCTGATCCTCGGGGGTAACGGCAAAGAGACTTTCGGGCAAGACGATGCGACCATCATCAACGCGCGCAAGATAGTGAGTACCCTCGACAGAGATTTCAAGCCCAGGGTTCACCACGCGCAGCTGAGCCACAACATTTCCGAAGGATTCCTCCGCAACGGCAATGCCATCATCTTCGACCAGCAATATACGAGCGACCAGCTCGGATCTAGTCTTCAAACTTCTCACATCATCCGGCTCGTCAGCACCCGGGGCATTGGCCGCCCTCAGCTCCCTGATCAGCTCCTCGGCAGCTTTTTTCTTCGCCGACAACCTAGAGTTCTCCTCTTTTAACCTGGCCACTTCCTCTTCCGCCTTCTTTCGAGCCTCACCGGAACCCTTGACTTCTTCCTTGAGGGATGCCACGGAAGCACGAGCAGCATTGAGTTCGGACTCAGTTGCAGAGTCCCCTTCAGCATAAACTGCCGCCATCTTCAGCATCCGAACCAAGGCTGAAGCGTCCTGAGCCACCAGCGCCCTCTTGCTCGGGCGGTCCATGCCTTCCAAGCGAAGAGATTCCGCCCGGGGAACAACTAAAGAGTTGCCTTCGAAGAACCTCCTATCTAGGATGCAGGGAGGAAGCTCGAACTTCCCTTTCTCCGCTACCCGAGTAAGGTCCACGGCATCAACAATCCTTGGCCGCTTTGGTCGCCCGGCCAAAGGCAGAGGAGATCCCCGGGGAGAAGGAGTCGGAGAAGTGGAGGTCCCCGCAGCAGCTTGAATGGAAGGAGGAGCACGGGTACCAGCAAACCGAGATTTCAGAGGAGCCGTTCCAGCTTTGTTCCTCTCTAGAGCATTCCTCACAACCCGATCATGAGCCTGAGGCATCTCACCTGCACAAACAAAATACGAGCATGTTAGTTACGAGGAAAGAAAATGACTCACAAAATTAAACAACTAAAGATTACCGAGCAATTTCTCAGCATCCGCTGGAGTCTTGCACTCCAGCAGTGCTTAACGTTGATAAACCGGCGCTCGACCCTCTGACTCCCATCTTCCTCGAAGATCGGGCTGCCCTTTCTAGTCCAACACGCAGCGAGATTGAAGGAGTTGACCCACTTCACCAACGCCTCGTAAGCCACAACGTCCTGTCTGCGTAGGTCGCCCGGTTGAAAAACGTAATCACTGGGCTTTTTGCTGAAGTGATCGGGTGACCAATGAATGGGGAACCTGTAAAGCCTCTGCCCGATGTACTTCCCCTCCTCGTTAACCAGCTCATTTCCGTCGTCATCAACCTCTATCTCCCAGACGTATGTGTTGTCCTGGGCGACCTCGGACACGGGTTCGACAATGAAGTACCGCTGCTTGAATGTCCGGACTGACTCCGAAAATGGTTTAAACAGCTTGCGAGGCTGCTTCAGAGAAACCCAGGCATACTTCTTCCCCATCAGCTGCCTTTGTAGATGGAAAACAACGAAGAATAGAGGGAGAGTGGCCCCTAAAGAAAGATGCTCGCACACCAATTCGAAAGCCCGGATGAAGGCCAGCGAATTAGGGTGCAGTTGGGTAGGGGCTAATTTCAGATGCTCGAACACCGACCGCTGAAAATCTGTAAAAGGCAGCCTCAGTCCCAGCTCTTTGAAGGCATACTCGTACATTGTAAAGCGGTCCCCGAAGTCCGTGCAGACCCGCTCGTTCACAGTAGGGAAATGCACCTTGCATTCCCCTTCTTGTCCTACCTCCGTAAAGACGTCCGCCAAAGACTTTGCAAACGTAGAAATGTGCTCGGAAGGCTCGGCCACCTCCCACTCCTCCTCGGAGAACCCTTCGGCGTCTTCCTCCATAACGTTCAACTCTTCTTCCTCCCCGGCATTGCTGGAGGAACTTGAGGTCGCCGAGCTCGTAGCCGTCAAACTGCTATTTTCCTCGGAGCCAGTTTCCTCCTCGGACGTATCTAGAATAACTTCTCTGTCTGGCCCCGTCGCCATTACGATCACCTGAAAAGCAGAGAAGACAGTGAATTCGACAGTAAATCAAATCCACCCTTCCACTGCTAAGTCAAGTGAAAGGGCACGCAAAGGGCTGAGGACATCGTCCCCGGCCTAAGCCCTAACATCGAAAGAAAAGCTAAAGCCTCCCCGCGAGGAGATGCTCGAAACATATCGTCCTCTTGTGAGGAGCCTCCCCGTACTCATGCCCAGATTCCGTTTGAAGCTCCACCGGAAACCGCAAAGCTTCACCCAAATCTGGAAACGTTCTGCTGGAAAACTCATCGCTCTATCAGAAGAGGAACAAGCACGGTGGTCATGCATGCACAACTACTGCAACCACGCCGTGGACCACCCTCCTCGCTGAACATACTACATACCCCAGCGAAGTGTTGGAGGCAGCAAAGTGGCACAACCACCGTCCACCACCAACACTAGCCAGAAATCCACCTATTTTGTCATCTAAAGCTAACCCTAACCGCATACAATCTACCACTAACCACAAAAGGGAGTAAAACAAGTTACAGATCGAAAAACTTACCTGATTTTAGAAGAAGGTAGAAGCTACTCGAAGCTGGTGACGGTGGTCGGAAAGCCTGAAGATGGCGACGAGCAAGAACTGAAAGTGACGAAGAGATATCAGAAAGGAAAAGTTTCAAATGAAACGGTTTCCCCCCTTTTTTTATACAAAGGGGCACGTGCAACCACGCGCCCGTAGGCCATTATCACTATCCGCTAGCCATCATTGCCTATTAACTGCTACACGGAGCTCTAGGTACACGTGGCTCCCCAACGTTTCAAATTCTGTCTGACCATTAGTCTCCCCGTACACCGGGCAACAAGGTCACGACCACGAATCTCACGAACACCTGGGGTCACGAAAACTTTGAGACAACCTTCCTCGTCTACAACGACTCTATGCTAGCTCCCCGGAGCAACGAGCAGTCCTTAAGTCATCACTCCCATGCTCGGGAGCAACGACTTGGGGGGCTCCTGTTCTGGACTGGACCAATGGCTAGAATTGGCCCAATCCGCCTCTGCTCTAGAGCGGCCCAAATTGCCTAAGTCCAATCCACAGAGGGGTAAAAGTGACATTTCTGCCCCTCTAACCGGGCAAGGAATGCAACGTTCCTCCCCGGCGTTGATGCCCATTACGCACGGCTTCCTCACTACCCGAACAGCAAAGGACAGGTGCCCGGAACTGCGTTTATGTCCGACATAACGGCTAGTTTCGGGCACCCTGCCCGGCATAACGGCTAGTTTGGGCAGTTACCTATTCTTTGGGGAAAACGGTTATTTCGCCCCGAAAATAGAACCGTTGGCCACGCGCCGGGGGCTCTATATAAACCCTCTCGCATGAGAGGGTCAGATATCCAAAATTCACCCTAAGAATTCATACTTTGTACTTGCCCTTTTTCTCTGACCCTTTCTCACTTGAGCGTCGGAGTGCCTTGCAGGTACACCCCCTCCTCTCCATACGACCAGCATCCCTGACGCACTTGGTGGCCCGATTCTACAGGATCTGATCCAGCCTTCACGATCAGGATATCGTTTTTAATCTGATCCCTGATGCACTTGCTAGGCTTATTCATTGCAGGCATAAACGCAGTTCCGGAATCAAACATTGAAGAATGCATATCCGAAAGTTTATGCTGCTACTATTGACAAAGATATTAGTGTGGAGGATGCAGTTTCGTGGTCTTGAAATTCTTGGACCTAGAATTTTCAGGATATCGTTTTTAATCTAGATGGAGTTGATTTCATTCATTGGGAGGAAATCAAAGAGATGTTGCCGAAGGTGAATTTGATGTAGAATACGAATGACAAATTCGAATGGACGAGGGAAGACAACACTTTGTTTCTCGGTAAAGTCTTGTTTTGATACTTTCTTGTCGTTGTCTAATGAAGGGTTGATTTCAGTAGATGTTTTGAACGCTTTATCTTTTCAGTGGGAGGTTAAGGTGTCGTCGAACATTTCGTTTTTTGGGTGGAGATTTATTTTCATTAGGATTTCTACTAAAGATCAATTGTTAATAAGGGGCATTTTGACGGATGTTAGAGATACTTTTTGTGTTTTTTGTTATAGGGAAGATGAATCTAAGATGTCTCTCTTTGGTTTGTGTGATTTCACAAGAGGAATTTGGGTAAAGGTTATGTCTTAGATAGGAAACAATTTGGAGTTGTCTTTTAAGGACTTTGTAGAGAATTTCTTGTTATATCAGAAGGTGAAAAATAAGATTGATAGAATAACAGTTAGTGTGATTTGGATGGCATCTGTTTAGAGCAATTGGTTGATGCAAAATGTTGTTCTTTTCAAAGGTGTTGTATTCAATTTCGATTAATGCATGACAAAGATCATTCATAGGTCTGGGATTTGGATGGTGTTCTGGACTAGACCAATGGCTAGAATTGGCCCAATCCGCCTCTGCTCCAGAGCGGCCCAAATTGCCTAAGTCCAATCCACAGAGGGGCAAAAGTGACATTTCTGCCCCTCCAACCGGGCAAGGAATGCAACGTTCCTCCCCGGCGTTGATGCCCGTTACGCACGGCTTCCTCGCTGCCCGAACAGCAAAGGACAGGTGCCCGGAACTGCGTTTATGCCTGACATAACGGCTAGTTTCGGGCACCCTGCCCGGCATAACGGCTAGTTTGGGCAGTTACCTATTCTTTAGGGAAAACGCTTATTTCGCCCCGAAAATAGGACCGTTGGCCATGCGCTGGGGGCTCTATATAAACCCTCTCGCTTGAGAGGATCAGGTATCCAAAATTCACCCTAAGAATTCATACTTTGTACTTGCCCTTTTTCTCTGACCCTTTCTCACTTGAGCGTCGGAGTGCCTTGCAGGTACACCCCCTCCCCTCCATACGACCAGCATCCCTGACGCACTTGGTGGCCCGATTCTACAGGATCTGATCCAGCCTTCACGATTAGGATATCGTTTTTAATCTGATCCCTGATGCACTTGCTAGGCTTATTCATTGCAGGCATAAACGCAGTTCCGGACTCAATCATTGAAGAATGCATATCCGGAAGTTTATGCTGCTACTATTGACAAAGATATTAGTGTGGAGGAAGCAGTTTCGTGGTCTTGAAATTCTTGGACCTAGAATTTTCAGGATATCGTTTTTAATCTAGATGGAGTTGATTCCATTCATTGGGAGGAAATCAAAGAGATGTTGCCGAAGGTGAATTTGATGTAGAATACGAATGACAAATTCGAATGGACGAGGGAAGACAACACTTTGTTTCTCGGTAAAGTCTTGTTTTGATACTTTCTTGCATACTTTGTATCAAAAATTCATACTTTGGTGAATTCATACTTTGTATCAAAACAATTCTTTAACCAAATTCGTTCTTTGGTGAATTCACACTTAGTTTGGGCAGTTACCTATTCTTTGGTGAATTTTTGATACAAAGTATGAATTCTTTAACCAAAGATCAAAACAATTCTCAAACATCATTACGATCATGGCCTCCCAAGATCGCACCCAGGATGCTCTTCATTCCACCATCCTCCCCGTCAACAAATCTGACGTTGACGGCCAATCATCTCTCCTCCGAGATGCCCGTTTCCTTAGGGATGGAGTCACTGCTTCTCCTTCCCCTACCCCTGCTGATCGCAACAACGATCAGCCGTCTCTCGACCTCCAGCCCGTTCCGGCTCCGCCCAGCGCCGACTTGGTCGTGGCAGCCCTCCTGGAGGCCCTCAACAAAACCAACACCCTGATCCTGCAGCAGAACGAGAGGATCGGGGCACTGGAAGAGTCTCGCCGTCCAAGATCCCCTCCTACGCGGAGTCTCGCCGTCCATGATTTTTATTTATGTTAAGTTTAACATGTGCCATAAATTTATGTATGTATGATTTATAAACTATTCAAATATTTGAATTTGGATAATTAAGAAAACCTATGATTTATGGTGTATAATTGAACGTAAAGTACATGTTTAATATTATTTTTTGGTGAAAGTAATTTATTTTATTAATAATGCATTATTTTTGGATGAAATGATTTGGTAAAAAATTAATTAAAAAGAAAAAAATTAATGATTTTGAATTTATGGGGCATGTATTGGTAACATTAATAATATAAATAAAATGTTAAAATTATCAAGGACATGTTGAAATTTTATTTTTGTTTGTGCAAGAATTTGTTATATTTAAAATGATTTATCTCATTATATATGTGTATCATTTTATGAAAATATTGTTTACTGTTCATCTTGATATTAAAAGTAAATTGAAAATATTTTTGTAAACTAACAAATATTTGTCAAAAAAGTTATAGAAAATATTAATGTGGAATTATTTTGTATTGTGATTTTAATTTAAATATACTATAGAATATTATTAAATGTGAAACATGAATTTATCAAAGAGTTTGTCATGCACGTGTTAATTATGCAAAGAAAATTGATTATTTTAAAAGAATAGAAATACATTGTATGGTTATATTTATATGGAGCTTATGAGTTATATGTTTGAACCCTCTTCATAAAATAAAAGTTACTCATGATAAATATGTAGGATTATGATTGTCGATTGCTATTAATGTTTAAAACATTATATATATATATATATATATATATATATATATATATATATATATATATATATATATATATATATATATATTAGAAGTAAACTTTCAAATTTTAAAGGTTAGCAAATGAAGAATGACATAAACTTTTTATATACGACAAAATGAGTGACAAAATTGTTATGGTGATAGTTTGTCGAAAGTATCAAAAATATATATGTATTTTGTATATGATAATTGTATTAAAATGCAAAATAATGTCATGTGTTGATGATATTTAGTAAATATTATCAAGAGTACGTCAAATAATCATAGACATGACTATTTGAAAGATTGATTATTCAAAGTTTATTAAAGTTTGAAACATCTTGAAATTCTTTGACGAAATGATTGACAAGGATATTATGTTTTTGGATATAATTGAAGACAATGAAGACAATTTTTTAGGATGTAGAACAAGCTCATATCACATTAATCATCGTTAGTGGAAACTCAAATAACACTTACTTAACATTAATTGTTGAGTTCAATGATGAAAGTACCCTATTAAAATGATTGAAGTACTTGACAATAGATACATCCCAATGTTCACTTTGATGGATCAGATTTAATTGCCTTATGTATATTGTTTTTGAATTAATAAAAATTTAATTGATTAAAAAAAAATCACTTTTTATTGAATATAACCTAATAGGCATTTTATAATTTAAAAATAAATATTTTTATTATTAAGAATAATAAATATAATTAATTATTAACATGAATAAGATGATATACAAAATGATCTCTTTTATTTATTTTCATATTGATTTTCTCCTATCTTATATTTACAAAATTTTTATGAATATTTATAATAATACTAATATGTAAGTAAATGTTTTATTTTGTGATGCTATTAATATTTGGGATAAAAATATGACATGTTTTAAATTTTTTATAAATTAAGTGAAATAATACAGTATATTTGAAACCGCAATCGAAAAAATCCAAAATTGAATTCTGCAAGAAAATCAAACCTAAATCGATTTGTCTTGTACCTGTAATTTGTGAAGAAGGTGCAAATAACATGTTCTTGGCAGCATCATATTCATAAAGAAACAAACTCAAATTGTATCAATTCATACTCTACAAGAAAACAACTTGAGCTAAATGAATAACAACTTTGTCATTGTACATATTTTTCAACAATGAAATTCTAAGAATCAAACTATTAGGAAGTGTTAACCGCGACAAACCAGTTATAATCCATTTCAAACCACCTTTTTTCGCAAATCTTAATAATTGAGGTTAAGAGAACAAAAGCAATAAGTTTCTAAATGAAACCAGCATACATGTGTTTTAAGCTCATTTTATAGATATTTTTTTGATGAAATTACTTGAAATGAAAGAAGAGGGATTAATAATGTTGGAACAAATTTATTTATTCATGAAAATTGGTCTTGCGTTAAGATTTTGAACCATTTCATAATTGAACTGTAATGGAGAAATCTAAAATAGAATTCTACAAAATCAACAATCCAAAAGTTATTTGTCGGTGGAGGTGGGAAGGAAAAAATCTAAATAGGAGAATTCCAAAATAAAATTCTGCAAGAACAACCACACACATAACTAATGATGCAATCGTAATCCAAAATCGAGATACCGTAATAAGAGAAATCTAAAATCAACTTTGCAATAACAGTTACGCTTCTTGAGATATTTGCAACAGGAGTAGTGATTGATTTGATTATTGTCTTGTTCTACTGGGTAGTACTTGAAACCACATTCTTTAAGGAGCAAAATTATAAGTTTCTCAATCTTTTGGATTTTTGTCACCCGTAATCTGGTATTGAAGAATTAGGAAAGGAGAAAAGGGGATTTTGGTATGGAGAGAGACAAAGAAGTTGTACGCATAAGCTAAAAAATCTATTTGACAGTACATGTAAGCTAATAAGCTGGGGTGTTGGTAGATAATGGTGTTTTGGTGGTTTAGTAGAATCTGTACACATGGTTGTCAAGATCATGATATAGATCTTAAAATCCTAAGATTTTGCGATCTCGCTCACTTTCTACAATCTTGATCTTAAGTAAAATCACGTGATACATCCAGATTATGAAAAAACTATAGAATCATTGTTTTGTGTGATCTTGGCCAGTTTAGACCACGATCGACTGTTTTCTGGTCACTACCATCACAAGTCCATAAAGATAACAAAACGGAGGCGCAACAAATATTCTTCAACGGCAATGAATACACGCCTTTTGAAATGACGAAGTTTTAGTTTTAGGGTTCAGTAAATAATCATCTCGGTTGTAGGGTTTATTTTAAATAATAAGATTATGATAAACCAATTAATAAATACAGTATGTCTCTAATGTCTAATAATGAATATGAAAAAAGGGTTATTTTCCTACAAATACACCTGTCAACTAAATAACATGTAAAAATACTTCAAATATATATAGTATTATTTTTTTCATTTTAGGTGGACTTACGATTTTTGATACGATCTTATCTTTTACGATTTTCCAATCCCTTATCGACCTTACAAAAATAATTGAGTAGGATCTTCCAATCTTAGCTACGACCTTATGTTCTACGATCATATAATCCCCTCCCAATCTTATGTAAGATCTCGATCTTTACAAACTTGGCTATACAATAGGATGATGTGGATTATTTTTAAAGTAGTGAGTATTAGGTGTCGCAAAATAATTTGATACATTGGATTTAATAGATATAAATAGATATGTTGCAAGCAAAAATATGAAGAGAGAATAAACTTAAAAGATTATTGATATTTAATATTACATATCATGATTCACAAATGATAATCAATAACAAATTACAACAGGGAGGATCAAATAAATAAAAAATGGATAAACATTAAAGCTTGTTCCTATTGGTCAGGATGAACTTGATAGTGATGAATTTCAGACTCAGAAATTCGTTTTTTGTATTGTGCAATGAAAGCTGTAGCTCTCATGTCAATGACAGGATCGGCTACGCCCCAATTACCTCTGTCTTCATCACTTGGCCACACTTTGTTAGCATAAACAGCATGATCATAGTATCCTCCGTCCCTTTGTTTGTTACTACTAGACTTGAAAATGTTGAAAACAGACCATGATGACTTTGATTTTCTATGAATGTTGTTTCCTCCCATTTTAATGCTGAGTAGAGAGTGGTGACTGATGATTCCTAGGAACAAGAAAGTAGTGATTAAAGGAAGGAAGTGTGTTGTGTTGTATTCTGCTACAAAATGAAAGCTAGGGGGTCTCAATTTATATAGCACTAGTTGCTACTAAACACACTTTTTTCTTAAACTAAGAAACAGGAATCTGATTCAAACCACTTGCATGAGTCCAATAGTCATGGTTCAAACTCTAGTTCAAAAAAAAAAGTGTTTACCTTTATATTATTCAATCAATTGTGTCTATGTTTTTGTCCATATACCTTTCTATTATTCAAACTTAGAATTTACAAATTTAATTTCTACTTTTATACTTAAGTTCAATTCACAAGATTGTCTCTACTCAACAAATGTATAAGTAAAGTATGAGGCATGAGCCATATCAAACAAACTACAAGGTTCAAACAGATCACATGTTACAGTAAATTATGATTTAACTTTTTGAAAAGGTACATTTGCTTGGATCCAGTGGTTTCTTCCTTGACATGATTAGTGATGTGATCGGTGTTCTTTGTGTGATTATATTCAATGATGCACATTTGTTCGTGCCTTAGACACACCTCTGTGTTTTTTTTCAAAGGAACATTTTATGGTTTCGGAATAATTTGTGTTCAATTTAAACTAGACACACCTCTGTGTTTCTTCTCCTCTCATTGTTATATAAAGTACTAATCAAGCATTGGAAGCTGTTAAATTTTTTACCATATTAATAATCTAATAAGTTAGAACTTTGGTCTTTCGAACTTTGACTAACTTTACAAACTCTAAAACTAAAATATCTGATAAATATCCAAAACAATAATATGTAAGTTGGAGCATAAGACTATGTAGACACCATGTTTTATTATAATCATGAGATGAACATCTCACAGCTAGATATGATATGAGAGCATATAATTAATTATATAAAATTGTTAATGGAAATCCAATAGCTTAAGAACCTGATTATGTTAATTAAGCAGCCTAGTATACATGTTCACAATGGAAAAGTGGCAAGATATGGTGAACATTGAAACACATATATCTAAGTTGGTTATATGTTCACATTTTAAAAAAATAAAATAAGTCCTACACCAACAATGTATTAGATATATGAAAAAGAGAAACGGAAAAAGAAAAAGAAGGGACATGCATCTAACCCATCAAAACAAAAATATTAATGAAAATAGAAAGAAGCAAGTCCTCCTTTATCTTAGAGAAAGTCCAATTTAACCCTAGTTGGGATAGTGTATCACCACACCCATGGTCGCGGATACGGTTGTAGTTGTAGGTATTGAATAGAGAAGAGTTTGAAATAGAATTTTGAAAAACAGTTAATGATACTTACTTCTGAAGTAATTTGTTGTTGTGATCACAAACGATATCTTTCAATAAATAAAGATTGCAACTCTACAAACCTCCACCTCAGATCTAACTCTACAAACAACAGGGAATAACCTAGCTTTCATCATGCAGCTTTATCAACTGCATACAGTGGAAAAACTTGCAACTTGGCAATGTCTTGGTGATCATATCAGCAGCATTGTCATTAGTCGAAACCTTCAGCACTTGGACTTCACAACGCTCAATTATCTCTCTGACGAAGTGCAGCCTCACATCGATGTGCTTTGTTCGCTCATGATAGGCTGAGTTCTTCGACAGGTGTATTGCACTTTGACTATCACATTTAACAGTGATACTTCGACCTTGAAGTTTCAGCTCCTTTGCAAAACCTTCAAGCCATAATACTTCTTTCACAACTTCACTGAGGGGCAATATATTCTGCTTCAGTGGTTGATAAGGCAACAACATTTTGAAGCGTTGCTTTCCAACTTATTGATGTGCCGAACATAGTGAACACATGTCCAAAAATAGATTTTCTGGAATCCATACAACCTACATAATCAGAGTCGACAAACCCTTCGATTTCGATTTTGCTATCATCACCACAGGCTCCACCATAAATCAGGACTTTTTCAGAGACCCATTTATATACCTGAGAATCCACTTCAAAGCTTGCCAGTGCGCCTCTACAGGATTTGCCATTTACCTGCTGTTATACCCTAATTTTTAACCCTAAGATCCACCTCTTTGTGCATCATCTTGCATATCTGTGTGCTTTATTACTAACAGGTTTGTGAAGGAATATTGGTTTCAAGTAGAGATAGTATTCTTTCTCACAGTCAAATACTTCAAGACGTAACTAAGGGATTCAGATTCAAAAGATCCTAGGATTTTCTACTGGTTATTTTCCTCAAGATTTCTCAGAGGTTTTCCCAAGGAGGATTAAGGTTTTCTGTCCATTTGGTTTTGATCATTTGAGAACTGGTTGTAATTTCGTGGGAAAGAGATTCGTGATTGTATTGTTGATTAGCAACATGCTTGGAAGTAATTAAGTTTAAGTGAAAGAAAATCTCTTGATTCAAGTTTAAGCAAGAAGCTCAAAATAAAATTCAAGACTCAAGCAAAGCTCAAATTGATTCATTGTTCTACAAAGCTTAAATCCAAACAATGATGGAATTCGTCCAAAGGTGCAAAATTCAAAACTTTTGGATATAAGAAATAATTCAAGTTTCACCATGAAAATTCACCAATCCAAGGTTTCAAGTTAAAAAATCAAGATTGCAAAACATTGGCTTAATCATGATCCATTCACCATCCACATATCCGAGTACAAACTCAAGAAGTCAAGTTCAAATTTAAAAGGTCTCCTTACAAGTGCAAGTATGATAAAATCAAATTCAAATTCTTTCAAGGATCACAAGTTGGATTCATGAGTTCATTATATTGCAAAGAAGTTCAACTAGGAGATTCACATTCTCCACAAGGATTTCAAGATCACAAGGCAAATTCAATTTTAAACGCCAAGTTTGATATAAAACTCAAGGATTCTTTCACAAGGGTGTATGTTATGGGTGATCCAAATGTACAATGTTTAAGGATTATTTACAAGATAAGCTCAGTCCAAATATACAAAACTTCAATCCAAAAAAATGTGTGCAAAAAAGTTGTTACACTTAAAATTACAAGTCTTGAAGGAGATTTTCTACAATGCCTAAAATGATTAAAATTGAGAAAACATTTTCATGTCATCACACAATATTCCAACTGAGCTTCCACTAGATTTGGAGTTTTGTATGACTTTTTGGAAGTAAACAAGGTGGCAGGAAATTTTCGTTTCGCTCCTGAGCAATCTAGCGTACATGTGCATGACATACTGGCTTGAACTCACCCCATCAATGAAATTGCCTTTGGAAACTATTTTCCCGGTGTTGTAAATCTGCTTGACCGTGTGCATTGGAAGTAAGCAACACCAACAGGGATGTACCAGTATTTTATCATGGTTGTTCCAACTATGGAATATTATCCATTCAAACCAGTTCTCTGTGGCAAAATACTTCAAGACATGAGATTTGGAAGTGTTTTTATGTAAGAAACAAATTGGTTTTGTTCTGAATTTGAAAAAGAAGAATCAATGTGTTGGTTTGTTCATAAGAAGGAAAGTTATTGTGGTTGTTATAATTGAGAAGGAGAACGAGCGAAAGAGGAAAGCTGTGATGAGAGTGAACCAATAGTGAAGATGATGATGAAACGATTACGAAGGCGAGGAAGATGAAGGTGAGACGCGACGAGAGTGATAGAGAGGAGGTGATAGTGTGAGTGTAGGACCCTTCTTTTACCCACCACCCTTCTTTTTAGCACCCTATTGTTGTGTTTTTTTTTTTATCTTATTTTAAAACTTCTTAACAATTTTTTCAATATGTTTTTTTTTTTTTTTAGAGTTTAAATGATAATGATGATTAAAATCATAATTAGCCCTTTTAAATTTTGACTAATCTTGATCCTTTTGGATTTAATTTTATTAGTGATTCATCTCTATTTTCGTCTTAATTAATAGTAATTCATTTTTATTTTTGTCTTAATTTCAATGGTGATTCATTTTAATACTGTTTCGATCCTAATCTTGATTAAGTCTGATGGTATTTGCAACTAAATTTTGACGAAGCATATATGACTTGAGCATGATTAGTTCCTTGATAATCTTATGAGCCTCTAGTTGATTTCATTGGTGGTTGTTGATTACTTTGAGATGCTCGTATGACTTATTGCTTCACTCATCCCCTTGGGACATTATCAAGTGATTGAATTCCACCTTGATTACTTGGTGTTTGGATTAGACTTTTGGATCAGTCAGTCCATGCATGATAACTTCTAGGATAGCTCTCCCTCGATCTTAACATTAGGTCATAGAATTAGGTTAGTTTCCCTTAGGATACTTTAACTTAGATAACTTATAGTTAGGTTCCCTTTTCCATATGAGAATTAGACATTAGTCATCCTTAGTCGAGATATAATTCTCCTACCCCATGACATTGTTGAGAAAGATGTTGATTTCTTTTCCACTTGAGAGAGGTATGTGGCATACTCGTCGATTCTATACCCGAGTTAAAGCCCTTCTCTTAATGTGAGGCAAAGATCCATCTCCCGCATGTTTGTGGTGGTTTAGTTGAGCATTCTCCTTAAGATGACAACTTGTCTCGTCTCCTAAAACCAACAAACTTTGTTTACCCTTAGTGAGGGGAACTACGAATGCTCTGATTCTTTTTAGTCAAAATACGTAGGCACGAGATGCGATGTCTTGGCAAGCATACTTAGGAATAACACCTTAGGTCTTCCTTTTATTTTCACCATTAGCAAAAAGATAACAAATAACACATTAAGACAAAAGGTTCCTATAGAGTACTATAGATACTTAGGGTGTTGTCACCTTCCCTAGGTATAACCAACCCCCGAACCTTAGATTCTCTTTTGCTTTGCATTGCATTGCATTGCATGTTTTTGGGTTATTCGTTCTTTTTCCTTTCCCTTGGATAAATTAAGGATCAATGGTGAATTAAGATTTGTGATTCAAGTTAATTCAATAGCTTGACATCTGATTCTCACCGCGATACCTTCTTACAAGGCTCACTCCATACGTTATGTTTGACCTCGTACATACCATAACATACATCGAAAAATCTACTACACTAGCATATGGAATGATACTCATATAGATTCTTTCGGCTTCATTACTCAGACTTTGAGTAGTACTAAGCTTAAACTGAGGATTTGACGAGTCACAACAGGCTTTGAATTCAACATACCAAACTTGTCGAGAAGCTTCTGTAGGTATGTCTCTTGAGATAAGCACAACTTCGACTGCTTTCTATATCTCCGGATGTCAATCCTAAGAATCCTGGTGGCAGCTCCCAGATCCTTTATTTCAAACTTCTTATTGAGTTCAGCCTTCACATCTCTTACATCCTCAACATTGTTGCTAGCTATGAGGATATCATCCACTTAAAGCAACAAAATAACAAGTGAGTTTCTAGGTTGAAATCTGAAGTAAACACAATGGTCGAACTGACACCTAGTGAAACCAATGCGTGTCATGAACTTGTCGAATCTTATGTTCCACTGTCGAGGAGATTATTTCAGGCCATACAAAGACATATTCAGCTTGCACACATAGTGTTCCTTATCCTTTTCTGCATACCCTTCAGGTTGATGCATCAGGATCGTTTCGTCTAAGCCACCATACAGAAGTGTTGTCTTCACATCCATTTTCTCAAGTTCCAGGTCGAACTTCGCCACCATGGCTAATGTAACGCCCCGATTTTGATTATTCCATTATTCTTGGGTCTTTTGTTTTAATTGGGTGATAAATTATTTTATTTGTTAAATTGGTGTGTTAAATGTTATTTTACCGTTTTTGAGAGTTTTCGGGGAAATTAGAATGGAGGGTATTTTGGACTTTTCTCAATTAATCATAAGTTAGAAATTTTGTGGAGTTAGAATTTTGTGAGAAAAAAATGAATTAATTGATTTAGTGGAAAATGAGAGAAAAGAAATAGAAAAGAAAGAAAATAGATAGAAAAGAGAAAGAAAAGAGAAATAGAGAGAAAAAGGAGAGAAAGAAAGAAGAGGAAGAGAAAAGAAGAGGAAAAGAGGAAAACCAAGAAAATCAACCTCTAGGAATCGATTTAATCGGGTAAGGGTGTGAAACATTGTTATCTTATCAATGTATAGTATTATGTATGATTGTGTATGCGTGTATTGGATTGGTTGTGGTGTTTTCATAGTTTTCCATTTTAGGTCGATAATGAGAAATCGATGTTTTCGCGGTTGGAAATCGACGAAAATGTGGTAGAATGCTTGTTTCCATGATTAGATTGAGTTCTGATGGATGTATGTTGTTTTGAAAATGTTTTGGGTTGAAAAATAGGGTTTTTGGGTTTTCAACAGCGCTGAAGGATTCTGAGTTTTCGCAGGTTCGCCTAGCGAACCAATCAGCGAAGGGTAGCGAAGGTTCGCTACGGGTATTCGCCTAGCGAAGGCATGAGCGAAGGTTCGCTAGAGTGTTCGCCTAGCGAACTTTGGGTGTTTTTGGCTCTGTTTGGTTTTGACTTTGTTCGCCAAGTGCTCGCCTAGCGAACTTTGTGTCTGTTTTTAGCTAACAGTTGGTTCGCTGGAACATTCGCCTAGCGAAGGAGCTAGCGAATGCTCGCGAGGGATGTTCGCCTAGCGAAGGAGCTAGCGAAGGCTCGCGAGGGAGGTTCGCCCAACGAACAGTGCTGTTCGTGTAATTTTGTTTTCTGCATAACTTTTGATCTGTGGTTCGGTTTGAGGCGTGGTTTGATGCGTTAGAAAGCTTATGTAATGTTCTTTCTTAATATGATGAATTGGAAATTATTAGCCGATTAAATATGTCGGAAAAGTCAGAAATAGTGCTATTTAGCGACTTTTACCGTTTTGACGGTGTGTTTGAATGTGAATCGTACAATAGTGCATTGACGTGAACGTATGTAGATTATATATGATTGTATGAGATGAATGCATGTATATATTGTGAATATGTATGCATTTCAAGAATGTCTTGAGTCATTATCATGTGTAGCATAATGATGTGCATTCTTGTGCTGAGGGATTCTAATGAGAATCCACTATAACATCGTGAGCCTCTCTCGGTGGAGGTGTGAGCGACGGTTATAGACGATCGTGAGCCTCTCTTGGTGGAGGTGTGAGCGATCGGATCGTGACCCTTTCTTGGTGGAGGTGTGAGCGATCCAGAAACATCGTGAGCCTCTCTTGGTGGAGGTGTGAGCGGTGGGTGAACATCGTAGGCCCGACGGGGAGTTACTTTGGTAACGAGCGATGGTTCCAGCAGAAGTTCCTGAGTGAACTTGAGATGATTGAGTCGGTACCGCATTGCATTTGCATAGAGTCGTGAGTCAGTCTCTATGATTTGCATTTCTCATCTTTAAATGATGCATTGGTGAATAAACAGTTGTGTATGTTTATGTGGAATGATAAGAATTGTGAAAGTATGCCTGATGTGTATGCTTGGTTTTATATATATGGATACATTGCGATGTATATGAGTGACTTGTGATGAATTGTGGTGAGAAGGTGAATTATGTGTAATTTTATGCTATTATATATAATTATATGCATTGTTATTATGATAATATTTCTCACCCTTCTGCTGTTTTATGATGCTCTATGAGGCATTGCAGAGTAGGTATGCTGGTGGTCTTTTTGTGAAGCGTGTCTTCATTCTTTTGGTCGGTTGGCTCTGATATGTAGCACCGGGTAGCTAGGAGGGCTATGATTCTTTTGTGATACATTATATATGTATCTTGTTGATAAATGTTTATGTAAACATGAATTATGTTGGTGGATAATACTTGGCGATGTATATATGTGTATGTATATATGAATTGGTTGTTATTCAATGTTTATATCTTCCGCTTTTATTCTAAATATTGAGATGTGGGTGTAAGGACAAAGTTCCTCTGTTGCAAAGTTACCCTACTGTTGCATATCGATGTTTGAGCAGGTGTTGTGTGGTTTAATTTAACGTATGATGTGACATGCCTCTTTTATACTATGCTTTAATCGTACTCTGGCGAATTGATTTTATATGTGCCTAAATGATTTATGTGATTATTTGGGGGTATAGAAAGGGGGTGTTACATTAAGTGGTATCAGAGCCAGAGTTGAGTCAGTTGTGTCTGTCTTGTTGTTGTGTTGGTTGAACTGTTGTTTAACCTTGTTGTAATTTTTGGGAATGATCAGAATATGGCTGGTAGAAATGATAATGCGATGGCTGCTGCTTTGGAAGCAATGGCTAGGGCGGTGCAAGGTGCGCCGAATGTGAATGCTAATGATGAGTTCTGGAAGAATCAACCATCGGTTTTCAAAGGAAGATTTGATCCCGATGGTGCTCAACTTTGGTTAAAAGAGATTGAACGGATCTTCAGGGTCATGGACTGTGTGAAAGAGAATAAGGTGAGGCTTGGGTCTCACATGTTGAAGGAAGAAGCCGACGATTGGTGGGTCGGTATGCGTGAAGTTCTTGAGGTGGATGATGAAGAAGTAACTTGGGATTTATTCCATACTGAATTCTTGAGGAAGTATTACCCTGAGAGTGTGAAAGGAAATAAGGAGATGGAGTTTCTTGAACTGAAACAAGGTAATATGTCTGTGGTGGACTATACTGCTAAGTTTGTGGAGTTGGTTCAATTCCATCCTCATTATGCTGCGATTACTGCTGAGTTCTCAAAGTGTATTAAATATGAGAATGGTTTACGTCCTGAGATTAAACAAGCTGTGGGGTATCAAAGGATAAGGAGGTTTGCGGATTTGACGGAATGTTGTAGAATCTTCGAGGAAGATAGCAAGGCTCGTTCTACACATTACAAAAGTTTGAATGAGAGGAAGGGAAAGCAACAAGCTAGAAGTGGACCTTATGTGACACCCGCTGATAAGGGCAAGCATAGGGGAAACTTCGAGAGGAGATCTGGAGGAGGAGGTTCTGGTCCCATTAAGTGCTACAAGTTTGGTGAAATGGGTCATAAATCATTTGAGTGTGGGAAGACAGTGGCGAAATGTTCTAACTGTGGAGGCCTTGGGCATGCTACTACAGATTGTAGAAGGAATGTGGTGAAGTGCTATAACTGTGGGGAAATTGGTCACATTAGCCCAAAGTGTCCGAATCCGAAGAAAGCTCCAACCGGTGGGAAGGTATTTTCTCTGGCAGGAACTCAGACTTCGAGTGCAGATCGTCTGATTCGAGGTACTTGCTTTATTAATAGTACACCTTTAGTTGCCATTATTGATACTGGAGCGACTCATTCGTTTATTTCGTCTGAGTGCGCGAAGCGTTTAAATCTTGTGTTGTCTCTGATGGATGGTAAGATGGTTATTGATACTCCAGCATTGGGGTCAGTAACTACGTCTTTGGTTTGTTTGATGTGTCCTTTGACCATTTATGGTAAAGACTTCGAGATGGATCTAGTGTGTTTGCCGTTGGAAGGATTGGATGTGGTCTTGGGTATGAATTGGTTGCAATTTAACCGAGTTCATATAGATTGTTATCATAAGTTAGTGAGGTTTCCTTCTTTGGAAGATGATGAATTTGAGAGTTTCCTATCCACTAAAGAGTTGAAGAAACTTTTAGTGGACGAAGCTCAATTGTTTGGTTTGTTTGCATCATTGTCGGTGGAGAGTCAAGTTGAGCTTGATGTGTTCCCAGTGGTGTGTGAATTTCCAGAAGTGTTTCCGGAAGATATTACAGATGTGCCGCCGGAAAGAGAAGTTGAATTTTCAATTGATCTAGTTCCAGGTACTAGACCGATTTCGATGGCACCGTATCGTATGTCGGCATCGGAGTTGGTAGAATTGAAAAAGCAATTGAATGACTTGTTGGACAAGAAATTTGTAAGGCCAAGTGTTTCTCCTTGGGGTGCTCCGGTATTGTTGGTAAAGAAGAAGGACGGGAGTATGCGGTTATGCATTGATCATCGACAGTTGAACAAAGTGACAATTAAGAACAAGTATCCGCTTCCAAGGATCGATGATTTGATGGACCAATTGGTTGGTGCGAATGTTTTTAGCAAGATTGATTTGAGATCAGGATACCACCAGATTGGTGTGAAAGGAGAAGATATTCAAAAGACGGCATTTAGGACACGGTATGGTCATTACGAATACTCCGTGATGCCATTCGGGGTTTCTAACGCGCCGGGTGTGTTTATGGAATACATGAATCGTATTTTTCATGAACAGTTGGATCGTTTTGTGGTTGTGTTCATCGATGATATTTTGATTTACTCTAAGTCTCAAGAGGAGCATGAAGAGCATTTGAGGATTGTGTTGCAAATTTTGAAAGAGAAACAATTGTATGCTAAGTTGTCGAAATGTGAATTTTGGTTGTCGGAAGTAAGCTTCCTTGGACATGTTATTTCCGGTAGTGGTATTAGTGTTGATCCATCCAAGATAGATGCGGTGATACAATGGGAGGTTCTTAGGTCGGTTACGGAGATTCGAAGCTTTTTAGGCTTGGCGGGTTATTATCGGAGGTTTATTGAGGGATTTTCGAAGTTGGCACTTCCTTTAACGCAATTGACTTGTAAAGGAAAGGCTTTCATTTGGGATATTCATTGTGAAGAGAGTTCCAATGAGCTAAAGAGAAGGCTGGCAACGACTCCGATCTTGATTTTGCCTAATCCTAATGAACCATTTGTAGTGTATTGTGATGCTTCATTGGTGGGTTTAGGTGGTGTTTTGATGCAAGATGGAAAAGTTGTGGCATATGCTTCTAGACAATTGAGAGTACATGAAAAGAATTATCCTACACATGACTTGGAGTTAGCGGCCGTGGTGTTTGTTTTGAAAATATGGAGGCATTACCTTTATGGTGCAAGATTTGAAGTTTTTAGTGATCACAAAAGCTTAAGATATTTATTTGATAAAAAAGAATTGAACATGAGACAAAGAAGGTGGTTAGAGCTTTTAAAGGATTATGATTTTGGTTTGAATTACCATCCGGGTAAGGCAAACGTGGTGGCCGATGCTTTGAGTCGGAAATCGTTACATATGTCCGCATTGATGATGAGAGAATGGGAACTTTTGGAGGATTTTAGAAACTTGAGTTTGGTTTGCGAAATGACGCCGCGAAGTGTGCGACTTGGTATGCTACATGTTACGAATGATTTTCTTGCAACGGTTAGTGAAAAGCAAAAGTTGGATTTGAAGTTCGTTGATTTGATGATGAATGAGAACAAGGATTTTAAGGTTGATAATTTTGGAGTTTTGAGATTCCGTGGTCGTATTTGTATTCCCGACAATGTGGAGTTGAAAAAGATGATTTTGGAGGAAGGACACCGAAGTAATTTAAGTATTCATCCGGGTGCGAATAAGATGTATCAAGATTTGAAGAAGATCTTTTGGTGGTCCGGTTTAAAGAGAGATGTTGCTCAATTCGTGTATGCATGCTTAACTTGTCAAAAGTCTAAGGTGGAACATCAAAAGCCTAGTGGATTGATGCAACCGTTGGATATTCCGGAATGGAAATGGGATAGTATATCGATGGATTTCGTTACGGGATTGCCGAATACGCAAAGAGGTCATAATGCTATTTGGGTAATTGTTGATAGGCTTACTAAATCTGCTCACTTTATTCCAATTGATATTAATTATCCTTTGGAGAAGTTAGCCGAGATTTATGTTCTTGTGGTTGTTAAGTTACATGGAGTTCCTAAGAGTATTGTATCGGATCGAGATCCGAGATTTACATCGAGATTTTGGGTGAGTTTACAAGAGGCTTTGGGTTCTAAGCTAAGATTGAGTTCGGCTTATCATCCGCAAACGGACGGTCAAACCGAAAGGACGATTCAATCGTTGGAGGATTTATTGCGTGCTCGTGTACTCGAGCAAGGTGGTGCTTGGGATGGTTATTTGGCGTTGATTGAATTCACTTACAATAACAGTTTTCATTCGAGTATAAGTATGGCACCATTTGAGGCTTTGTATGGTCGGAGATGTCGAACACCTTTGTGTTGGCATGAAACCGGCGAGAGGACGATAGTTGGACCGGAAATGGTACAACAAACGACGGAGAAAGTGAAGTTTATTCGAGAGAAGATGAAAGCTTCTCAAAGTAGACAGAAGAGCTATCATGACAAGAGAAGGAAAGATCTTAAATTTCAAGAAGGCGACCATGTGTTTTTGAGAGTTACACCGGTTACGGGTGTGGGTCGTGCTTTGAAGTCGAAGAAGTTGACTTCTCGTTTTATTGGTCCGTATCAGATTACTTCACGAGTTGGTGTTGTGGCTTACCGTGTGGCGTTGCCTCCGAACCTTTCGAATTTGCATGACGTATTCCATGTTTCGCAACTTCGGAAATATGTTCCGGATCCGTCACATGTCATTCCTATGGACGAGGTAGAAGTGAGAGATAACCTTACGTTGGAAGCTTTACCGGTTAGGATTTTGGACCGCGAAGTTAAGAAACTAAGAGGCAAGGATATTGCGCTTGTGAAAGTAGCGTGGGGAGGCGCTGCGGAAGGCAATATGACTTGGGAACTAGAGAGTGGGATGCGAGAGTCGTATCCGGGGTTGTTTGAATCAGGTATTATTTTCGAGGACGAAAATTTCTAAAGTGGGGGAGAGTTGTAACGCCCCGATTTTGATTATTCCATTATTCTTGGGTCTTTTGTTTTAATTGGGTGATAAATTATTTTATTTGTTAAATTGGTGTGTTAAATGTTATTTTACCGTTTTTGAGAGTTTTCGGGGAAATTAGAATGAAGGGTATTTTGGACTTTTCTCAATTAATCATAAGTTAGAAATTTTGTGGAGTTAGAATTTTGTGAGAAAAAAATGAATTAATTGATTTAATGGAAAATGAGAGAAAAGAAATAGAAAAGAAAGAAAATAGATAGAAAAGAGAAAGAAAAGAGAAATAGAGAGAAAAAGGAGAGAAAGAAAGAAGAGGAAGAGAAAAGAAGAGGAAAAGAGGAAAACCAAGAAAATCAACCTCTAGGAATCGATTTAATCGGGTAAGGGTGTGAAACATTGTTATCTTATCAATGTATAGTATTATGTATGATTGTGTATGTGTGTATTGGATTGGTTGTGGTGTTTTCATAGTTTTCCATTTTAGGTCGATAATGAGAAATCGATGTTTTCGCGGTTGGAAATCGACGAAAATGTGGTAGAATGCTTGTTGCCATGATTAGATTGAGTTATGATGGATGTATGTTGTTTTGAAAATGTTTTGGGTTGAAAAATAGGGTTTTTGGGTTTTCAACAGCGCTGAAGGATTCTGAGTTTTCGCAGGTTCGCCTAGCGAACCAATCAGCGAAGGGTAGCGAAGGTTCGCTACGGGTATTCGCCTAGCGAAGGCATGAGCGAAGGTTCGCTAGAGTGTTCGCCTAGCGAACTTTGGGTGTTTTTGGCTCTGTTTGGTTCTGACTTGGTTCGCAAAGTGCTCGCCTAGCGAACTTTGTGTCTGTTTTTAGCTAACAGTTGGTTTGCTGGAACATTCGCCTAGCGAAGGAGCTAGCGAATGCTCGCGAGGGATGTTCGCCTAGTGAAGGAGCTAGCGAAGGCTCGCGAGGGAGGTTCGCCCAGCGAACAGTGCTGTTCGTGTAATTTTGTTTTCTGCATAACTTTTGATCTGTGGTTCGGTTTGAGGCGTGGTTTGATGCGTTAGAAAGCTTATGTAATGTTCTTTCTTAATATGATGAATTGGAAATTATTAGCCGATTAAATATGTCGGAAAAGTCAGAAATAGTGCTATTTAGCAACTTTTACCGTTTTGACGGTGTGTTTGAATGTGAATCGTACAATAGTGCATTGATGTGAATGTATGTAGATTGTATATGATTGTATGAGATGAATGCATGTATATATTGTGAATATGTATGCATTTCAAGAATGTCTTGAGTCATTATCATGTGTAGCATAATGATGTGCATTCTTGTGCTGAGGGATTCTAATGAGAATCCACTATAACATCGTGAGCCTCTCTCGGTGGAGGTGTGAGCGACGGTTATAGACGATCGTGAGCCTCTCTTGGTGGAGGTGTGAGCGATCGGGTCGTGAGCCTTTCTTGGTGGAGGTGTGAGCGATCCAGAAACATCGTGAGCCTCTCTTGGTGGAGGTGTGAGCGGTGGGTGAACATCGTAGGCCCGACGGGGAGTTACTTTGGTAACGAGCGATGGTTCCAGCAGAAGTTCCTAAGTGAACTTGAGATGATTGAGTCAGTACCGCATTGCATTTGCATAGAGTCGTGAGTCGGTCTCTATGATTTGCATTTCTCATCTTTAAATGATGCATTGGTGAATAAATAGTTGTGTATGTTTATGTGGAATGATAAGAATTGTGAAAGTATGCCTGATGTGTATGCTTGGTTTTATATATATGGATACATTGCGATGTATATGAGTGACTTGTGATGAATTGTGGTGAGAAGGTGAATTATGTGTAATTTTATGCTATTATATATAATTATATGCATTGTTATTATGATAATATTTCTCACCCTTCTGCTGTTTTATGATGCTCTATGAGGCATTGCAGAGTAGGTATGCTGGTGGTCTTTTTGTGAAGCGTGTCTTCATTCTTTTGGTCGGTTGGCTCTGATATGTAGCACCGGGTAGCTAGGAGGGCTATGATTCTTTTGTGATACATTATATATGTATCTTGTTGATAAATGTTTATGTAAACATGAATTATGTTGGTGGATAATACTTGGCGATGTATATATGTGTATGTATATATGAATTGGTTGTTATTCAATGTTTAGATCTTCCGCTTTTATTCTAAATATTGAGATGTGGGTGGAAGGACAAAGTTCCTCTGTTGCAAAGTTACCCCACTGTTGCATATCGATGTTTGAGCAGGTGTTGTATGGTTTAATTTAATGTATGATGTGACATGCCTCTTTTATACTATGCTTTAATCGTACTCTGGCGAATTGATTTTATATGTGCCTAAATGATTTATGTGATTATTTGGGGGTATAGAAAGGGGGTGTTACAGCTAACAACATTCGAATGGATCTATGCTTTACAACAGGCGAGAACACATCATTGAAGTCGACACCTTATTTCTAAGTGAACCCTCTGGCAACCAACCTTGCCTTAAAGCGGTTCGACATCACTCCTTCGATTCCTTCCTTGACCTTGAAAATCCACTTACAACTAACTAACCTTGCTCCTGCAGGTTTCTCAATCAACTCCCAAGTGTTATTATCATGAACAAATTTCATCTCGTCATCCATGGCTTTTCGCCATTCAGTCTTGTTTCGACTCCTCATAACTTCCTTGTAATCTCTAGGTTCTTCCTCAAGTACCTCACTTGCAGAGATTAAGGCAAAAGCTATAAGATCTGCATACCCAAATCTCTGAGTAGCTTGATGAATCTTCTCGACCTATCTCTTGCAAGTAGGTAGTCATCTATAGTTTCCTCAGTCTCTTCTGCATCTTCCTCTTCTTCTTCAACTTCATTTGGGTTATGCACTTCAGCATCACTATGCTCCACCTCAACAGGAATCTCTACCTGCTCCAGCTCCTCTTCATATATTTCTGCACTTCGACCAGCATCACTAGTTTTCTTGAACGCCATCTTGACTTCATTGAAAACTACATCATGACTTATGATACATCTTTTGTGACTTGGTTCTAGGCACCATAGTCTATAACCTTTGACACCCTCAGGATATCCAAGGAACATGCATCTCAGAGCTCTAGGTTCAACCTTGTCTTGCCTAATGTGAGCATAGGCTAAATAGCCAAATACTCTCAGTTTGTCGAGATCTGGTGGCTAACCCGACCAAACTTCTTCAGGTGTCTTCATTCCCAAGGCAGTCGAGGGACGTCTATTTATCAGATAAGCCACTGTCAAAACAGCCTCCACCCCAAACACCTTCTTCAATCCAGCATTAACCAACATGCATCTAACCCTTTCAAGGATTGTCCAATTGAACCTCTCAGCTAAGCCATTTTGTTGAGGAGTACCTGCTACAGTCTTATGCCTTGCAATCCCAGACTCAACATAGTAACTGTCGAAAGCTTCATTGCAGAATTCAAGGCCATTGTCAGTTCTCAACCTCTTAACCTTTCTTTCAGTTTGAGTTTCGACCAGAACCTTCCAACTTTTGAAATTCTCAAAAGTTTCATCCTTAGTCTTCTGAATGAATACCCGAAATTTTATGGAAAAATCATCAACTAAGGATAGAAAATACCTTGCACCTGAATGTGAAGGATTCCTTGCAGGACCCTAAAGATCAGCATGGATGTAATCAAGGGATCCATGTGTTCTTTGTTTACCTTTGTTAAACTTCGCCCTACAGGATTTGCCAAATACACAAGGTTCACAAAACTCTAACTTCTCGACTTTGTCACCACCTAGCATGTTCTGTTTCCCCATTTCGACCAGGCCTTTTTCGCTGACATGGTCCAATCTTCTGTGCCATAATTATGTCTTCGACACCGGTTTCGTGGATGAAAAATCTACTGAACAACTTACAACCTCAACCTCAAGGGTATACAAGCCATGTTTCTTCACGCCTCTCGAGACTTCCTTCGACCCCTTCATGACTTTCAAGATACCTTGCTCTCCTTTGAAGACATATCCTTTCTTGTCGAATTCACTAAGAGAAATTAAATTCCTCTTTAATATCGGGTACATACCTAACCCAAGTCAATAGCCTTATTGACTCATCATGGAGCTTGAATCTTACAGATCCAATACCGGCAATCTTGCAAGCTTTATTGTTTCCCAGCAGCATTGATACACCATCTTGATCACATAATTCTTCAAACACATTCTTGTTTGGAGTCATATACCAAGTACATCCAGAATCCATAATCTACTCTTTGCAAGAGTTGCTACTCGACACGACAAGGACATCAGATGATTCATAATCATTTTGCACAATAGTTGCATTGCCATTGTTTTTACCTCTATGATTATTCGGGCGCTCATAACACATCTTTCTTGTGTGACCCTCCTTCTTACAATGATAACACTTAATCCCAGAAATATCACCACCATAAGACTTCTGCTGAGTTTTACCTTTCTTTTTCTCAAACTTACCATCTTTCTTCAAGGATTTCCCCTTCACGGACAACCATTCGCCTACTGATGATGATGGTTTCTACTCATTTCTTTCGTTCAAATCCTTCGAATACAAGGCAACTTCAACTTCTTAAAAGATAAGGGACTCTCTTCCATACAAGAGGGTTTCTTTGAAGTGTGCATGTGACTTAGGTAAAGAACATAACAATAACAACGCTTGATCTTCATCATTGATGGTAACATCAATATTTTCAAGATCAAGAATCAACTTGCTGAACACATCCAGCTGCTCCGTCAACGCTTTATCTTTATTCATCTTGAATGAATACAAATCTTGCTTCAAGTACAAACGATTCACCAAGGATTTTGTCATATACAATCCTTTGAGTTTTGCCAAAATACCAGCTGTCATCGTCTCCTTCTAAAACTTTCTGAGAACATTATCACCAAGACTCAGAATAATTACATTGTGGGCTTTCTTGATCACCTTTGTCTTTTCCATCTCCGTCAATGCAGCATCCATGGCATCTCCTCCCTTTAACGCCTCTAGCAAACCCTGTTGAACAAGAAGGGCTCGCATCTTCAAACACCATAAACTGAAATCATTAACTCCGGTGAACTTCTCAATTTCAAACTTTGTTGACGGCATCTTCTCCATGCTCACCGCACCAGTTTGTTGTGATCACAACCGATACCTTTCAACAAATAAAAATTGAGAAAATGGAGTTCTTGGGTGAACCATGAAGACGGTTAAAACAAAGAGAGAAATAAGAAAGGATAAAGAAGAAAGAAGAAGAAGGATTAAGGAAAATTGTTTACTATTCACTTTCTCATTAAGGGTTTACAAGTGATTAGAAATGGATATCACAATTTGCCTCACTCAACAACCTGAGTGATCTAGCATATTTATAGACTAACTAGCTAATTTTCAATACAAGCTAACTAAACAATTTGATCCTTAACACAAGGCCCAATTCGACATAATACATCAACAATATATTTTGACATTACATACTAGAACTAGCTTCAACTACAGTATGTAACCCTTCGACATCAGCATGTGACCCAGCTTTGACTTCATGCTTGTCTTCTGTCGAAACCCATGAAAGTTATTTCTTGACAGAGCTAGAGTTCAACCCAAAATCTCAACATTGTGTTTCAGAGTTCTAGAATGTTGAGATATGCTGATAATACTTGAAAAAATATGGGTAAAATTGTTTGAGGTTATCGCATCTAATACGGTTGGACGCATGTGTAGCGAGCGATTTTGGACGCGGTTCTTAAGCGCTGGTCGCTCTCTGCGGTTTGAGCTTTGAACTACAGGCCGATTCATTTTTTATCCTATTGTGAGCTGAATAAGGAAGGGAAATAGATGTCTCCAATTAACCCTGCTTGCATACTGAGTTTAAACAGCGGTCTGTTAGGTTACATATGCTATCAATGTGGGGGGCTTTTGTGCTGGTTATTCGTATTTCGCCAATACGGTTCTCTTTTTTTTTCTAGGCAAAGGGTTTCTGGTGGGGAATAAGGATTAGGATGTTAGGACTGGTGCTTTTGAATTACTGCTTTTGGTTGACGAAGGTATGGGATTTGGGTTTTTTGTTGATTGCGCTCGCTAAGATCTTTTCTTTCGATCTTATGCCTACGTATTCCCGTTTACCGAAACAGGGAAATCAGAGCGTTCGTAGTTCCTCCTATTCTATGGGAGGAAATTGGTTTTTGGTGTCTTGTTCAAAGCCCAAGACGTTAAGCGAAAGGTGATTTGTATCTTGATCAAAGCCCAAGATGTGAAGCTGAAAGGTCTATTTGTGTCTTGTTCGAAGCCCAAGACGTGAAGCTAAAAGACCTCGACTTTAGAGAGAATTTGTCATCTCTAAAGAGGGGAGAAGGAGAATTACTTTAACTGGGATACGCGGATCCGAGCAATGCCATAATTTCCGAAGAAAGGGTTTTAACCTGAAGGAGAAGACTTTAACTCAGTGTAGAGCAATGCCATCGTTCCTTAGGAATTTCTCATGCTAAAAGAGGGACAGTGGCATGGATGTAGATGATCCAGAGGGTTGCCGTTTACAGCGATTAGATGGGGGAAAGAGTTGTTGATGTTTGTGTACTGTGAACGAGGCACAGTTTTGATGCTAAAAGGTCGATTGGATCAACCAGTGGTTTTCTTATACAAAGCCTAAGAGGAGGCTAATTTCCGCTAGGAAAATCATTATATAAAGCCTAAGAGGAGGCTATTTTGTGTCTCGTACAAAGCCCGAGAGAGAGGCTAAAAGTTTTTGACCCAGTGGGGCATATCGTTATACAAAGCCTAAGAGGAGGCTAGCAAAGAGTTGACTCAGTTGGAGAATCTTTTATAGAGTGTTTTTGTATCTCGTACAAAGCCCGAGAGAGAGGCGAAAAGGTTGTTTTGACTCCACTGGGGAGAATTTTGGTATCTCGTACGAAGCCCGAGATGGAGGCTATTGTAACTGTTTCAGTTGAGTGACAGATCCAATATACTGATTTTAAAAGAGAAAATCAGTTCTTATATGAGTAACACTGTACTCAGGGATTTAATTTGAGGATCAGGGATATTTCCTTCTCTTTGAGGAAACGGGAAATCCAAAGGGTATCGAGACTATCCGAGTCTGCGGGTTTCCTTCCTATTTAACGAAGGGTGCTTGAGAATGTCTTTGAGAGTCAAGGAAGTTAGACTGTCCGTGTCTAGAGTTTTATCTTTTGTACTATGCTTCGAGAAACAGTAGTAGACTCTATGAAAGGACTGTTCTATGAGGATGACTAGGTTCTGTTCCTATACCTCTAGGAGGTCGTCGGGACAATTTGTACGAAGCCCAAGAGGAGGCTGGAAACTTTTAAGAAGCCGACGGGTCCTTGTACGAAGCCCAAGAGGAGGCTATCATTCCCGGAGGAAGAGATCATTATACGAAGCCTAAGAGGAGGCTGTGAATACTTCTAAGAAGCCGCAGGGTCCTTGAATAATGCCCAAGAGGAGGCCGATGCTTTTAAGAAGCCCGTGGGTCTATCATCTCCTTTCCATTAGGAGAGATAACTCTTTCAAAGATGAAAACCACTGGTAAACGTGCGAGGTTTACTATCCAGCGACTTTTAGCTTTTAAAGAGGGTTCCTTAGTTAAGGTCCAAGATTATGACCGTAGTGGGTACCCAAACCCCGAGACATTCAAGGCAAGCTATCCACAAGGAATAGATCAAGTTAGGAAAGTTTGAGAATTGGGAAGAAACTCAAAGATGCGATTCACGGAGAATACATTCATCTTTGGGAGTAGAGTTTCTTGACAGTTCCTAAGGAGGACAGCCGAAGAGAAGACTGTATCTGGTGCTCCTATTGGGGATCTAGGCGTCTATTTCTACGAATAAGTGAAACGGCGTCACCTAGTTCTAGACGTAGTTGCCGGGGAAACTCGAAATATCTATACTATTATTACACAGTAGATATGAGTTTATGAAAGGAGACTTACAGTGAGCAGCCCCACAATACAGTTTATAATATGAAAGCAGTAAATGAAAGCGATAACCACTTACTCGGTTGTAGTGCTTCCATGCTGTTTGGTTAGTTGTTCAACAAAGAAAGATTGAAAACAACAGTATATTCAAAATCAAAGGAGAAAGTGCTTTGAAAAAGAAAGATCTGGGGCTTACAGCTCAAGGAGAGGCCCAGGGTTTTATCAGTGAGCGCACTGTTTGAATTTGTACAGAGGGGCTTATACAAGTGACTGGGGCCCAAAAAGGTTTTCTGTACAAAGGGACGGGTCTTACACTCTCTCAAGAGGCCCAAAGTGTTTTAAAGAAAAAGAAATGGGTCTTACTACTCGAGGGTAGGCCCAGATGGTTTTTATTTTTAAACGGGCGACGATCGCGCCGTTTACTTGTACAGAGGGACTTATACAATGAGTGAGACCCAAAAAGTTTTTGTACAAGGGGGGATGGGTCTTACACTCTCTTAAGAGGCCTAAAAAGGTTTAAAGAAAAGAGTGGGGCTTATAACACGAGGGTAGGCCCGGATGATTTTTGAAAAGGCGACGATCGCGCCGTTTGCTTTTTGACGGTATCGGGACTTATACAATAGGTGAGGCCCAAGGATGATTTGGTCAAAAAAAGGATTGGGTCTCACACTCTAATAGAGGCCCAAAGTGTTTTTGAAAATGATTTATGAGGGTTGAATTAATCCAAAACCCTAATTTGTTTTCAAAAATGTATTTAATTGAATAAAAATTCAATTAAAATGATAAAAAATTGTTTAACACATGGAAAACAAATTGTGATCTTGGATTAATGCTTCAAAAATTAAGTATTGACCTACAAAATAATTAGAAAGCATTAAAAGTTGCAAAATCAATGTAGAAAAAATATTTAAAATGCCAAAAACAATCAAAATATTAATTATTTACAAAAATATCAATTATATGAAATAAATAATATTTTTGGGATTTTTTGATAAAATAAAATATTTTCACATTTTTGTGAATTATTAAAAAAAGAATCAACTCAAAATCATTAAAACTCAGAGAGAAATTAATTTTTGAATCAATTAAACAAAATCACAAAATTCAAATTTTCAAATATATGAAAATGGCGCCAAGAACAACACCAAGAACACGTGCGTTTTTCAGTTTGCCCAGATTTGCATTTTCCATCCAATCTCACTGAATACGTAATTATAACATGCAATCCACATATCATTATGCTCGCCTCAACCTCACGATCATGTCTATGTACTTTAATTTTATTTAAATTAAACATACAACAAGAAATCACGAAGAGACCTCAAGAACCCTAATTTCTGCATGAAGGCTAGGATTTTTGATACACGATTCAAACAATGCAATTAATTGAGGGAAAACATTCCATGCATGATTATGAACATATGGCCAAATTATTGTGCGAGGAAATATGCATAGATTGAGAGATGACCAAGTATGTGCTTACCTCCAAGTCGTGACAGCAAGAGCAGATGTGATTTTGAGTTGGAGGTGTTACAGACAAGTTGTGATGATCTGGACAGCTTCCCTACACCATATGGAGTGTGTTTGAACAATTGGATTGAATTGAAATGGACTGGATCAGTTTATGGCATCTCAGTTGCAACTTCACTTCAAACTTGTGTGGATGGCAAGTGATTTTGTGAAATTGATGTTTCAGAAGTTATGTGAGTGTTTGATCAGCTCATATGTGATGTATGTGAGGTGTGTGAGTGATTGGTTTGTGCAGAATTGCTCTCAAACTCAAAACCCGATAGCTACCTTGCTAAGAAAGGCATTTTTGCCAAGAGAAAGAGATTTTGAGGAAAGCATCTGTTAGATGGCTTTGGTGTACTCAAATTGATCACAATTGAGCTCCATTTGAAGTCTTATCCCTATTTTGGCCATTCTAGGTTCAACATGCTATTCTTTGTTCCTTGGACCTTGGGGGCTTGGCTCAGTGATTTTCCCCTTTGGATTCAATCCTCTGAGGTGTCCAAGTGGATTGGAGAAATTGAAATTGGCTGATTTTGGCAAATCGACCCAAAATGCAAATTCTGCCTTGCTTTGACAGATTTCAGCAAGGTAACTTGACAATGTTGTATCTCATGATGTAGGTTGAATTTGGCAATGTTCTTGGCCATTTTGGAAAGCTCTTACATGATACAACAACTGTTTGAACAAGTTTGGTTTTGATCTCTTTTGATTCCAAGTGAAAAATCCCCCTACATTTGGTAAAAAGTGAGGCAAAATCTGACTTAGTGAAAATTTCACAAAGTGTTGGAAAAAGTGATTTTTTCACTTTTCAGCCACTTTGATCATTCCATAACTCAAAATCCTTAATGAATTGGAATGACTTGTAGTTGAAGTTTTTGTAGGTGATAATGAGGGCTACAAATCCATCTTTGGATGAGAAAAAATGGCCTTGTGGTTTAGGAGTTATGATCCTCCAAAGTTGGTACCTTTGCCACTTTATTTTTAACTTAGAAAAATTTCTACGTTTTATGGTTACCCCTTTTACAAGTTATCTCACTTTTCTTGATTTTTCTTGATGAATGATGATTCAAATCATACATTAACATCATTTTAGGGTTAAAAATCCATTTTGGTGAAAAATCTCAAAAAGTCAAAGTTGACTTTTGTGCACAGTTGACTTTTTATAAGATGAATTCCAAACTGTGCAATTCTTCAGGAAATCATGTCCTTGACCTAAATCAAACTTGATGGACATGTTCCATGGGTGTCATAGGGTATATTCAATCATGTATTAGGGTTTGGGAGCATGTCTTGGTTAAAAGTCAAAGTTATAGTTGACTTTTCCCTTAAAACCCTAATTGTGGTGCAGATGAAAATGAGACTTGTTACTCAAGCTTCTTGGATCAATCCATTGTTCCAAATGGATCAATATGGTATATTAGAGACCCTCAAATCATCTCTTGAGGTCTTGGCTCATGGTTTGTCCCAAAAGTCAACTTAGGGGTGAATTAGGTTAAGAAACCCTAATTCCTGATTTTTGATGAATGCATCCCCTGAGGCAAAATTGACTTGATGCATGGGTTCATGAGGTTATATGAAGCATATTAGGTTATGTTTTGGATCATTGCCTTGTGCCCAGATGAAAATTTCCATATGGAGGCCCTGGTCGACCAAAACCCTAATTTGGTGACACTGTCGATCTTGAGACTTGATCCACCTAGAAGGGAGCAGCCTTGTGCTTAATCCTTGAAGTGGGAGTCCTTTTTGATCCATTGTGGATGTTTGAGAGATTAGACAAGTTGAAGATCATGTCATTTCTTGATTGATCCTTTGTCTAAGCACTCAGAGAGGGCTTGAAACCCTAATTTTGATTGTATTGGATGCTCACCCATCTTTGGGGAGACTGATGAAGCATGATGGTTCATCCATATTGTGATGATGATTTTCACAATGATGGGAAGTCTAAGTGGTCAAAATTTGGGGTATTACAGATGCCCCTATTTAATCTTCTTGGACCCGAAGGTATGAATGACGAAGGGATTCGGGCATTCGGGGTGCAAGAGGATTAAATATCGGAATATCCGAAATTTTGATGGTGGTTATGAATGGTAGCTTACACATTTATCTTCTTTAGCTAAGCGATGATGATTAGAAAAGGTAAACTTCCCCTCGATCCTGGTCTTCAACCAAGGAACTGGTCTCAGTTTTCTTTTGAAACAAACCTCCCCTCGTTCTTGGTTTCCTACCAAGGAACTGGTCTTAGTTTATTATTTAAACTTCCACTCGATCCTGGTTTCCTACCAAGAACTGGTCTTAGTTTCTTTTGTCAATAAACTTTACTGACAAGGGACGCTATTCGTAGCGGCTTTCCTTCAAACTTCTCGCCGAATTTTCCTGGGGAGATGCCATTTGATGGAAAATTTTGATGTCAGACTTGCTGGGGAACCCAATCGTCTGAGTTGTAGAGTTGCACAAACTTCTCTGTTGGAGACGCCATTTGTCGATTCTACTGGGGAAAATGAGTCTCTTGAGAGACTGTTTTTGTTTGGGATCTTTCATCATACTTTTCTCGGGATCTTCCCGGAGAAACGCCATATGATGGGGTCCAATTTTGAGGTGCCAATGACCTTTTCATCAGCGGTTTTTCGGAGCAAAACTGGCGTGCTTCCGAATCTCTGATCACGAGGCTTTCTCTGTGGATTTTCCTTAATCCGCGAAAGCAAGGATATCATCTTCAATGGCGAAGAGTGATGTTTATTGAGAGTTTTCTCTGGCTTTTCAGAGGTTCAAGTTATCAAAGTGGCCAACTGCCGACTCTGATCTAAAGATACACTGGTGGCGAGATTGTGCAGACGCAACACTTCCTGACGAGGAAAGAACTGACAAAATCGATTGAGAAAACTGTTTATCACTAGGGGACAAGACCGACTCAAGTGATAGTGATGCAATATGAAATGTGAATGCAAAAAAAAATGCATGATGTATGTATGTATATGCTGACAAAACAGACGCGACATACAGACAAATGGATGAACACAATTGGATACTCGGCCATCGCGGGGCGAAGAAGTACCGTTGATTCAAAATAGCAATTCCACCTTGCTTAGGAGAGATAGTCCCGTTGGGAGCTATGTTGATCGGGCTTAAGAGATGAGAACTCGGCCGAGGATGTCAGACGAAACAAGGTCTTTGACATAGTTGATCCCTTCATTCAGGCATACTGGCTTAGAAGGAGTACTTTGATTCTGCACTTTGAAGTTTGCCTACTTCGGGAGAAGCAATCGATGTTCTTCTGATGTTCAACAGTCAAAAGAAATTGCCATCTTTATTTTAAAAGCAGAAAAAGTTTTAACAAGTAAATTCATTTTTGTTTTATTTCAAGAATCGCTGATTAAGTTTAAACAACGTCGTTCTGTAAAGCTAAAACAAGTAAAGAATTACAAACAAAAGCACAAGGGCTCAAATTTTATTGATAAGATGGAGATCAGCCAAACGCGTGATTCCAAAGAGTATATACAAAGTTAGAAAATGGTAATTTACAGGGAAAAGGGCTACGTTGAAACATAACGACCACTATCCTTCTACCAACTTTGAACTCGGGGCATCCTGAGCTTCTGTCGAAGATGACCTTTGACTGGAGATTTCCTCCGATAGGTGATGCAGTAACTGCTGCTGAGGGACTTGCCTCTGTTGAACATAGTTACTTGCCATTATCCCTAACTTTTGCCTGGATTGTACTATGAGATTTCCAATCCATCGGGATGATTCTTTTTTTTCATGTCTCTAACTTTTGCCTGGACCGCCCTTTCGGGTTTTCAATCCACAGAGACGTTTTTTTTTTATTTTTAGTTTTAGGCAAAGTATTTCTTGACTACATCAACATTCGTGGGGTAGGCAAATTCCTCTCCGTCCATGGTTGCAAGTCTCAAGACGCCGCCTGAGAAAGCTTTCGTGACCACATATGGGCCATCATAATTTGGGGTCCATTTGCCCCGATAGTCAGTGAGAAATGATTGTATCTTCTTGAGCACGAGGTCTCCTTTTCTGAAAATATGAGGTCGGACCTTTTTGTCGAACGCCCTCTTCATCCTCTGTTGATACAACTGACCGTGGCATAGTGCCGTGATTCGCTTCTTTTCGATCAGGTTCAATTCGTCGTGTCGACTTTGACACCATTCAGCTTCGGTGAGCTTAGCTTCCATCAATACCCGGATTGATGGGATCTCTACTTGTATGGGGAGAACTGCCTCCATGCCATATAATAGAGAGAAAGGGGTTGCCCCTATTGAAGTGCGGATAGATGTTCGATAACCATGAAGAACAAAGGGTAGCATCTCGTGCCAATCTTTATAGGTTACAACCATTTTTTGAACGATCTTCTTGATGTTCTTGTTAGCCGCTTCTACCGCTCCGTTCATCTTGGGTCGGTAGGGAGATGAGTTATGGTGTTCGATCTTGAACTTAGCACACAACTCTTTCATCATCTTATTGTTCAAGTTAGATCCATTATCAGTAATGATCTCGCTTGGAACACCATAACGGCAGATGATATTGTTTTTGTTAAATCGGACCACCACTTGTCGGGTTACATTGGTGAATGACGCTGCTTCGACCCACTTGGTGAAATAATCAATGGCTACCAGGATGAACCGATGTCCGTTTGAAGCCTTGGGCTCAATCATACCAATCATGTCGATTCCCCATATGGAAAAAGGCCACGGGGAAGAATGAACTTTGAGATGTGATGGCGGTACATGAATTTTGTCGGAGTATATCTGACACTTGTGACACCTCCTCATGTACTTGTAGCAGTCGGATTCCATGGTCAACCAATAATACCCGGCCCTGAGAATTTTTCTCACCATTGAGTGTCGGTTGGCATGAGTGCCAAAGGATCCTTCATGAATTTCTTTCATGAGCATGTCTGCTTCTAGTCTGTCGACGCATCGGAGCAAAACCATGTCAAAATTTCTCTTATAAAGAGTGTCACCGCTCAGGAAGAAGTTTCCAGCCAATCTTCTGAGGGTTTTCCTGTCTTTTCTGAGTGCCCTAGATGGGTACTCTTGTTTCTGAAGGAAGCATTTGATATCGTGATACCAAGGTCTGTCGTCTATGACTGCTTCAATCGTGAAGATGTAAGCGGGCCGTTCAAGGCGCATTATGTCAATCTTAGGTATGTCATTCCATTGACCTACACTAATCATGGAAGAGAGAGTGGCTAATGCGTCAGCCATGTGATTCTCATCACGAGGGATGTGATGAAAGTCGACTCTGTTGAAGAAGGGTAACAACCTCCTTGTATAGTCTTTGTAAGGAATCAATCCCGATTGGTATGTGTTCCAATCTCCTTTTATCTGGTTAATAACCAGGGCTGAATCGCCATATACGTCCAAGTTTTTGATCCTTAAATCAATCGCTTCTTCGAGACCCATGATACATGCTTCGTATTCGGCCTCGTTGTTCGTACATTTGAACGTAAGTCTAGCAGTGAAAGGAATGTGGATACCCTGAGGGGTAACAATGATTGCCCCAATTCCGTTTCCATAATGATTGACTGCTCCGTCAAAGATAAGTCCCCACTAGGAACCTGGTTCTGGCCCTTCACTGGGTAGCGATTCATCGCAATCTTTCATTTTTAGATACATGACATCTTCGTCTGGGAAGTCAAACCCGATTGATTCTTGATCGTCAATCGGTTGATGAGCCAAATGATCGGCTAAAATAATTCCTTTAACGGCTTTTTGAGCATGGTACTCTATGTCATATTCTGATAGTAACATCTGCCAACAGGCAATCCTTCCCGTGAGAGCAGGTTTTTCAAAAACGTACTTGATTGGATCCATTTCGGAGACCAACCAAGTAGTATGACGAATCATGTACTGGCGAAGACGTTTGGCTAACCAAGCCAAAGCGCAACAAGTTTTCTCAAGCATCGTATACCGAGTCTTGCAGTCGGTGAATTTCTTGCTTAGATAGTAAATGGCAGACTCTTTTCTTTTAGTTTCGTCTTGTTGGCCAAGTACACATCCCATTGAGTCCTCTAGGACTGTGAGGTAAATGATTAGTGGTCTTCCTTCCACTGGAGGTGATAGGATCGGAGGATTCAACAGATATTCCTTGATACTGTCGAAGGCGGTTTTGTAATCTTCTGACCAAACGCAATCCTGGTTCTTTTTGAGTAATATGAAAATCGGCGCACAAGTGGCGGTCATAAGGAATATGAATCTGGAGATGTAGTTCAAACGTCCCAGGAATCCTCTGACTTGTTTTTCAGTTTTCGGAGAAGGCATTTCTTGAATGGCCTTGACCTTGTCAGGATCAACTTCAATTCCTTTCTGGCTGACGATGAACCCTAGTAATTTCCCCGAACGGACACCGAAGGTGCACTTGTTGGGATTCAAGCGGAGCTTGAATTTTCTTAGACGTTCGAACAATTTTGATAGATGTTCAACGTGCTCATCCTCTGTTCTTGATTTTGCAATCAAATCATCGACATATACCTCGATTTCTTTGTGTATCATGTCATGAAACAGAGTAGTCATGGCCCTTTGATAGGTTGCCCCGACGTTCTTCAAACCGAACGGCATTACCTTATAACAAAAGGTACCCCATGGGGTAATGAACGAAGTTTTCTCCATGTCTTTCGACGCCATTTTGATCTGATTATAGCCCGAGAATCCATCCA